>OY783220.1:7746328-9020809 GCA_963678705.1 Panorpa germanica | reverse complement strand
AAATCACTAACTGTCGATCCATTTATATATAAATAAAATCGGTGACACCGATATTGAATAGGACTTTCAAGCAGAGTTAATATGTCGAACTGTGAAATAATATAAGTTAATAGTTGATATATGTGTTGTTTAGAGAAATATTTATTTTGTTTAAATAACTTACTTCTTCAGTCGCTACAGTGTTAACCATTTTCGTAAATGCTTATAAATTGTTATAAATGACGAATGTTATAAATCACAAAATTACATAAAAATCAAAATGCAACGATGTCAAATACTGGTACATGCTTATAAGTTGGCTATATGCTAATGAGTCTATTTGCCTTTAACTTTAATAAATTATAAGTTTTGAAGAATAAAGAAAAAGCAAAAGAATAACAGTGTTATCTTAATTAAATAAATGTTTATTATATATTTGTTATTATTAAAATGAGTTCAGAATCTTGATATATTATCTTTACTAGATTTTTAAATTTCTGTTTTTTGGTTTGGTTCCTTTTGTATTATTTTTGTGGCAACTCCTTAACATGAAGAATCAAAATTAAAAATGGCGAGTATGTCATTTGACGTAAGCAATAACCCATAATAAAAGCTGAACTAAACGTCAAAAATTTAATATATTTTGTTATGACATTGTCATTAGGTATAAAACATACGTAGATTATAATTTATAAATTCCAAAAAAATGGCGTACCAAACATTTAGACAAGAATACTTGAATATGCCAGTTGTTACAAGGGCATATACAACGGCATGTGTAATAACAACATTGGCTGTAGTAAGTAAATTTGCATTGAGTAGATAAGCTATCTATTTTCACTGACAGACTAATATTTCCTTTTAGCAACTGGATATTATATCACCATTTCAATTATACTTTAATCCAATATTGATTCTAAAACAATACCAGCTATGGAGATTAGCAACAACATTCTTATTCTTTGGAACTGTTGGATTCAACTTTTTCTTCAATATGATATTTACATACAGATATTGTCGAATGTTGGAGGAAGGTTCATTCCGGGGAAGAAGTTCTGATTTCGTTATGATGTTCATTTTTGGTGGAATATCAATGATTGTATCCTCTTTAAATAATAAGCTCATTTGTATACCATTATCTGTATTTATTAAGAGTTGCATCATTCCAATCATTTAAATTTGTGATATGAATTTCCTTAATCAATGTGTGCTAGGTTTTCGCATTTTTCGTTAATCTGCTATTCCTGGGGCAAGCCTTTACAATTATGCTGGTATATGTTTGGTCAAGGCGAAATCCATTTATCAGAATGAACTTTTTTGGACTTCTAAATTTTCAGGTATTTCATATATATAAGCGATGTTTAATTTATGAAGTGATCGAGAAGTTAATCTCTATTAATATTTTTTAGGCTCCGTACTTACCTTATGTTCTTCTGGGATTTTCCGTTCTTTTGGGTAATGCAATTTGGGTGGACCTTATGGGAATGGCCGTGGGACATATTTATTATTTCATAGAGGATGTCTTCCCCAATCAACCAGGAGGTGTTAAGCTCTTAAAAACACCACAAATTCTGTAAGCTATACAATATTATATTACAAATGTTTCTGTGTCTTTTATTAGTAAATTATATTCTTTCAGTAAAACTTTATTTGACGAATACGTTGAAGACACAGATTATACAGTTTTGCCAGAAGAGCAACGACCTGGAGGATTTCCTTGGGGTGGAGATGCTCCACCAGGCCCACCAAATGTAGAAAATTAAATAAGTTCATACAAAAAAAAAACAGAATTTAATTTCCCGTTTTAGTAACAAAGAAGTTGTTTTATGTGAGTGTGTGTAACCACGTTTACTGCGCTCACCTTCTAATTCGGGAAAATATATTTATCCTGAATGTGTTTTTATTGGAACTTTAAACTTGAAACACGTGTTAATTTTATATTGTAACTGAACTTATCGATGGAAATGTTTGTAAATATAATTAATGAAAATCATTGTAATTGTTTATATATTTATTTCTCTTATTAGTAAAACTTCATTCGATATTATTCTCATAAATACATTTAACCATATTTCAATCAATAATACTACTCTTTTCATAAGCCTTTGATCACTTTCATTTTTCCAGAAGATGTCTACTGTGGCACACACTCGATCAGTGTTGCGGATTCTTTCTTTTTAATATTAGCGAAAATAGATTTCCTGCATACCTTAAGTAGAAAGAAGAAACAGTCATTTTTAAATGTTTGTAACAATAGATATTTTTACTTTGTTAACAGCTTAGTACATTTTTTTTTGTTCATGGTTTCTTGAGCTTTATCATATTATCTGTTATAGATTATTTATCATGAACCTCAATTAATTAGTTATTTAGCAATAATTTAAGCAAAAATGCGCCATCTATTAATAGTATTAGATTAGATTATAACAGTAGCTATAATCATTTGTTTCATTGTCTTGTTCATAATCTTTACGTCTGAATTTTATTCTTTCTAATTACAACTTTTCACAACTTTTCATTTTCATTTAATGAATCTTCTTATATTACATGCATTCAAAATACTATGTAGCTATTTTAATCTGGTTTATTATAAAAAAATACATGAGATTCATGTTCATTGTGAACGTATACAAAATTTAACGATTTAATAATCCATTTATATAAATATTATCTGTTTCATCAGCTTGCTTCATTATTTCTGCTAAACTTTTAATTAATTCTTCATCGGACATGTCATTATCAAGTGATTTGCATTTATTGAGCAACGTTTTTATGAGATCATCTGCTTCGTCGATAGTTTGAAAATCGGCATTCACAGTGTTGTCTTCTAGTTGAGCATGTTTATCTAAAGCAAACTATATAAAAAAGCATATATAAGAATTGTGTATATACATTTTTTTTTTTAAATAATTCAAACTATAATAAGCAATTACTTCAATAACAGCTTCTGGGAAATTCGCCATTCGTGCAACTTGTATACCAAAGCTTTTGTTGCATACACCAGGTAATACTTGATACAATAACGTAAAATTATCATCGTCTGTATTGGCAGAAACGTGACAATTCTTAAGGGTTCGCACATCATCTGCAAGTCTAGTTATCTCGTGAAAGTGTGTAGCAAATAATGTATATGATCCAACTGCTTTGGCAAGGTGTCTGAAATATGGTCGATCATTATATTATTCAATATTACATTCGGTTACTATAGAAAAATAATTATAAATAACAATCACTCTGCTATAGCCCACGCAATGCCGCATCCTTCATAAGTTGAAGTACCCCGTCCAAGTTCATCAATAATAACTAAAGAGTGTTTCGTCGCAGTCTGGAAAGTTTTATAAATATTAGGCTAAGGCTCTCTTACACTGGAATATTTTAAAATATATATTATAAATAATACCCTTAATATTCCTGATGTCTCAATCATCTCCGTCATGAAGGTACTAATACCTTTCAACAAACAATCATCTGCTCCTACACGACCTAAAATACAATCTACCATTGAAATCACAGCCTCATCGCAAGCAACGAAAGAACCAATATGTGCCATCAAAACTGCAACACCCACAGAGCGAATATAGGTACTTTTACCACCCATATTTGGCCCGGTAATTATATACATTGTTGTTATATCTAAAAACAAAATACATATTTATTAAATTAGGAAAATAAAATAAATTATAATCAACCCGCTAAACGCAATTGCTGTACCAATATTACTTTTATAACTTATTCGATTGCTTTTTAAAAAATAAATCGACCTTTTTGCTTATTAACATAATCATAAAACTTATTAAAAAATCGTTGTTACAAAGCCTGTTTTGTGTTTAGCGGGAAGGTTGATGAATGTTACCTTCTTCAAACTCAACATCATTTGCAATGTAAGATACATCTTCTTGCAGTTCTAAGCATGGATGTCTTATAGCCTTAAGAGATATCTTCCTTGCTGAATCCGGCAGCATAATGGGACGAACATAAGTTTTCGGGGCAGATGCTGCAGCTACTGCAAAACCAACTAAAATATCCAATTGGGCAATAGCAGCACTAAGCCGAATCAATGGTTCTGTATAACTTGCTGTAATATTACGAAAACGTTATTATCTATATTTTTTATTGCTAATTGCTTATTTTTATGAGCTAAGGAGAAGGGACAAGGAGATACAGCAACAGGAAAGAATGGAAAAAATCGAGAAGAGCAATTACAACACAAGATATAAAAGGATTTAGGAGAGAGAGATACCACAGTACTTAATAGAAAAAGACATAAAAAACATGAGAAGGATTGCAAGGTTTAGATTGGGAAACGAGGAGAAAGGAAACAGATATTGGGCAAATAGAGAGGAAAGAATGGTAGATCGGAGATTGAAACACTGGAGCACATTAAGTTTGCTTGTCAGGAAAAAGTAATGAGCGAGAAGAATATTGGACAGCTATTAAAGGGAAACAGTGAAGGAAAGAGGTGGATGGCGGAAATAGAAAAAAGGAACGAAAAACAAGACAATAAATAATCTCGTTATCTGGTTTGCATGAGGAACATGAAGAGAGAAGGTCAAGAGAAGAAGCAGAAAGCACTTTTTGGAAGTACTAAAAGTCTAGAATAATTTTTTTAGTTTTAATAAATAAATAAAGTTTAGTTTTAAGATTGAATTGTTAAGATAGGAATGAAATGTAATAAGAAATAGAGCACGGTAGATTGTAAAGCCGAAAGGCACACACAATTAATAATAAGTAAATACAATCTATATATACATATATATAGATTCTATTAATTTCAATATCTACCTCCTATATTGACAATTTCTAATACTATGGATTGCTGGTGTTCTTCGTACGTTTTTTTGGCTTGCATATAATCATCATTCAATTCACTTAATTTGTCATTAGTAAATCTTACACCTCCTTTTATAGCATCAATTACTTTGTATTTATTATTTTTACGTAATACAGGTTCTTCTTTTAAAGTAACTCTTAAGAAATATCCTAATTGTGCATTTGAGTCAAGTTTAATACTCTTTCCACTGTCTAGTGAAAGATCACGTGCAGCGATATTCAATTGTAATTGTATATTTTTTTCTAGTTGCCGCATTTCACTGTATAGAGTTTGAAACTCATCATCAAAACTTGGTTTAACTAAAAATTCACCATGTTGTACTTGATCCATGTCTACTGTTTCTTCAATCATTGCTTGGTATTTTTCCAAATCCTAAATTAATATCAACATTTGTATTATAATGATTCTTGGTGAATAGAGGTTTGATGTATCGAAAATGAATTAGCACAGAATAGTCTACAAATAATACTTTTGGGCTCCTCTAATATTACTTCGATACATCCCAACAGTGAAAGAAAATATTTTATTTCTATTACCAAATACTTACTTTTAAGGTATCTAAAATAGGTTCCACCAAAACACCTTGTACGATAGAATTATTGCTCTGTGTTAAAGTTTCTACAAGCTGTGGTAATCTTTCAACAGCCTGAAAGAGTCTATAGCAATCTTGCAATGTAGCTTTCTTTCTACTAAGTTTTTTGGAGAGCATCTAAAAGGCAGTTATACATTTTTACTAGCAAAAAATTGGTGAATACATCGGTGAATGTGTATCTTTTTAAAAATTACTTGGAAATCAGGAATACGTTTTAAGTAATCGTTATGTAAAGATTCTCGAAGTTGAACATCTGTTAAAAAGCATTGCACTATATCGTGCCTTTCTGAAACTGCATTCAAATCTCGCAACGGTTGTTTCACCCACTGAGAAAGCAGTCTAAAAGTATTTAATAATTAATTTCAGTAAAACGGATTCGGATATAATTAATCCCTTAAATTTATCTAACCTTTGACCTTGTGGCGTTCTACATCTTCCCAAGAGCCCCAAAATGCTATGATATTTAGAAGAAGGTCCAGAAAGTGCACCAGCTTTTGGAACAAGATTTAAAGCTGAAACTGCTGCAGAATCTAAATGTACAAATCTTTTTGAATCAAGTAAATGAAATTTAAATTGCCCTGTGAATAGACTATCGGATTTTAATTCACGATATTTTATAAGTGCTGCTAAAGAACCCATAGCATGTTTCTTATTGATTTCTGGCAAAGTGTTTGCACTTTCCTGTTGTCCTTCTTCAAACTTTAGAAGGCCGTTTAGATCCTGTACTATATCATCTGTGTTGAAATCAGATTTTGTTTGTTGATTTATCATAACGCCGCATCGTTCAAACATTGCTTTTAAAGTTACGAGCTAAAAAAGTAAAAAAAAGTATTTTGAAAGTGTATTTACATGATGATAAACACAAATGTATTACCTCAGCTGTATCTCCTTTCTGAATTAGACACTCGCGGGGCCCTACTTGTACGGTAAGCGATTCTAACTCAGTGAAGATATCATTATCAACAAATTCCGTAATTGAAAATTTGTGTTCATCAGCATTAACACAAGCAACACCTAATGTCTGTAAAAGCGTACATAAATTACAAGATCACATTAAATATATTTTGAAATATTTGTATAAAACATACTTTATTTTTTGCGTCTCCTACAATCTGAACAGCCATTATCGTACAAGTGGACACCATATCATTGTTACTAAATAACAAATCTTCAAACTGCGAAAGATTTCCTGGAGATCCTTTGTACTCAACAACCCAGTCTGCATTTCTCGCTGATCCCTGATTAACATATACCTCTACACGATATTGCTTCACCAACAGTAACTCCTTCATGAAGTTTTGAAAATTTCCGGGACTGAGAACTGTATAATCGAGTTGACTGGGTTTGGACCCCATTTTTTTAACATTTGCTGTTGTTTTAAAAACCTCCGCAGCTGCGAAAAGTGCATCTTCACCATGTAATGTGTAGTAATCAACACGATTAAAAACACGAATTGTTGTTGCCGGTTTCTTGAACGTAAACATACTAATTAAAATATGATTCTATGTCAAAACATAAATTATTTGTTATCCTTACCTCAGAGAGTCCATTGAAATATCTAATAAAGCTTTGTTGTTGAGCAGCATCTGAAATATAAAAGAATTAAGTAACGAGAAAATATGTAACATCAAAAGCATAAGTATTTGATTTCTAACCTAAATTTAATGCCTGTAGGGGTTGTAAGTTTGTCATGTTACTATCTATAAGATATGTTATCTATGAGTTCTATAAATTATATTTAAGTTACTTTTATTTATTTTTCTCGCCTCTCACAGAAATTCGCGAGATTTGTGTGCGAACTTGCGCGCTTTTTACGCTTTCAATATTTATGTCATGACATCCACAGGACATCCAATGACATCTATTGAATTAAAGGGAATGTTATTTATTTTTAGAACACTAGTACCAACCACCAACTAGTACCATCTTAGTACGCAAGCGTTCTGAAATAATTCTTTGAAGTGTAGATTTGTCATAATAATACTTAATAAGAAATCAAACAGTAATAATTATAATAATTTAAGCTTTTACATAATGTTAAAATTATTTACGTGTTATATATGTCCAAAATTATAACAGGGCTAACATAACAACAACTTCCAACCCAGTCTTTTTTTAATTTCCAAAACATTTTTTGTGACGTGTGATTTTAATAACATTAGTTTTTATTTATTATATATTATATTTTAGAATATGTATCTATAACAATTCTGATGGGTGTTTTATAATAATTACTAAATATATCTGCTTATGATAAAATTAATTTGTTTAAATCAGTGTAACATTGGCAAGTTATTGTTGACATTTTGAAGAACGAAAGTCAACTTAATAACAAAAACATTAATTAATATGTACCATGCTCCAATTCTGGAAGAGATCTGGTAAGAGCAATTTTTGGGATATTACCATAACACTAATCCTTTATTTAGTATAAATCTATTATAAAATTTCTAACCAAACTTAATTATGTATGTTAGTTAATATCAATATAAACTTCTACATGTAATAATTTTGTGGGCTAATAATAATTTTTAAATATACCGTTATAAATTAATTAATGGAAAACCTATACATTTAAATAATCTATTATTTCTTAAAAGGATTTTCGTATTTTCAGGTCGCAAAGAGAAGACCAGATCCCAATCCTCTGGCAAAGAGAAATTACCTGTAGAAAATATAGAAAAGCCTTTAGAAAATGTTATACCAAGTTTACAAGAAGAAATCTGTCAGAATATAGAAGGTAATATTAAAATATGCTAAACTAACAGGGGTACATGCTGAATACTATAAAATATAATATGTTTTGCAGGTAATGCTAATGTGTTGGTTGAAGATAACAAAAAAATTCAGTACCATTCCCGCTTATCAAAGACATTGCAAGAAGTTTTATCAGATAAAGGGGCTCTAGGATATTTCATACAATTTATGGATTCACAATCAGCCTTACCTCTTATTAAGTTTTGGCTAGACGTGGAAAGTTTTAGATCTGCAGCTGCCTGTGTTGATAATGATGAGATGAATACTATTTCACCAAGTGATTTTTCATTAAATAGTAATTATTCAATAAATAGTATTGATATGTCACCTACTAATTGCGTACCACTTGATATAACTAACGCAGTATCAAATGTAGAGGTCAATTCTTCATTAATTAATAATACTAAAAATTGTACTGTTCAAGATAAAACGGATTCGCGGTCTGTAAATGCTACTCAAGGTGATTTAAATATTTGTGATAAAAATTTGGAATGTGCAGATATGTCTTTAAATGATGATTATAAAATTTGTTCTGATGCTGCTAACTTACGAAATCAAGATCGTAATTTAAAGATAACTAAATCTAAATCTCTTAATTTAGATGATTCCATAATTATTGATTCTGTATATATTACAGCAAATTCCGACAATGATTTGAATATTAAAGTAAATGGAAACGTGTTAGATGAAAAAATGTTAGAATCTAATAACGCCGGCAATGCCATAGATTTAAAGAAACCATTTACTGATTACAATAGTTTAGGTGGATCTAAATACACAACGGTTAAAAATACTGATCATTTAGAGTTAGATAGATGCAGCTCTGCTTCCAGTCTGAGAAAACGAAAAAGTGTGTTCGAGTGTATACATCAAGATGCTGTCCGAATCGTAAAAAAATATTTAACTGAACTATCTTCATATTCAATAAAATTACCTGATGACATACGTACGGATATTCAAAGTAAGATAAAAATAAATTGTATTGATCCAGAATTATTTGCACCAGCACAAAAGATAGTTTTTGATCAGATTGAAAATAATTATTTTAATGATTTTCATAGAAGCGATTTTCATTGTAAGCATCAAGTTGATGTATTGACATCTGGAGATGTTCTTCTAGATGACATATTGTTTAATGAAACCGCTTTATTCTATTTTATGGAGTTCTTAGAACAGGAAGCACCTACTCATAGAAACTTATTAGAGTTTTGGCTGTCTGCTGTAAATTTTAGTAACTTTATAGAAAGCAACAATCAAGCTCAAAGTGATGCTGTTATATTATATGACAAATACTTTTCTTTGCAAGCTACGAATTCATTAAATTTGGGTAATGATGTACGTTTTAAAATAGAAGAAAATATTTGTAGAGAAAATGGACCATTACCAAACTGCTTTGATTTACCAATGAACATAGTTCATAATTTTTTAGAGAAAAATTACCTAAAACAATTTTTAAGTTCTCAACTGTTTTTTAAATATCTATCTGAATTAATAAATACAATACAATCAAATCCTTGGCCAAAATTTAGACACAGAAAAACTGGATCTGATGCAAGTAGTGAAATTAGTATTCATAACACATTGTTAGCCATGGAAAATCGTCCGAAATCATTGAAATTTGATATGAATATTGAAAATTCGCAATTAACAGACCCTGATTCATTATGGCGACGTAATCAAATCGGATTAAAGTTTGGACGCGTTAATGAATTGGGACGATTTCAAAGCGATCTGGAGAAAGATCCAGAAGTCAAAAATCAGTGGAATTTTTCACGGGCTGTTAAAAAATTTGTAAATAAAGATGAATCTTCCAAAGAAGAAATGGCATGGCAAGTAGCAGAAATGATTGTAAAAGATATCACAAATTTAACATTAAATCACGAATACGATTCCAGTGATTCAAGTTGATTGCAATTATTATTATTTTTAGATAGTAACATATTTCATATATGCACTGTTATTTTTTTAAATGTTTATAATTATAAAATACTCGAAATAATCTGATAATCTGATTGAAGTTAATATTTTTATACGTCTAATATTATTGGCATTGATGTTTACAAGGAAGAAGATATGTATAATTAAGGAATAATAAAAGTTTGGGCTTTAATTGCACTTTACAAAAAACAATCAATGGGTAACGAAAAGTATAGAGCTCTCGGAATTTCTTGGGTAGGTGCAATACCTTGTCTTGTAACAATCTCTTTTGAAATCATTATATTTGCATATTTACTCAATAATGTTTTTATCATAATGTTACATATAATTATTATTTAGTGTCTTAATTGTATTGTTTTTTAAATGTTAATTAATATATGTATCTCAAATGTTAATCTCTCTATTTAGTAATCCATTTCCAACAGAACTGATCAAAAGGAAAACACAAACATTGTATAATTTTAGCTAAGAAGTTTATTTTTAGAGCCAGTGATAGAATTGGAATTTGGATTACATTTTCTACTTAGATTTATTTCAAATAAGCTTTCTAAAACAACTCGTGATAGATTTTACTTTAGTGGAACAATTAATGCATAAATGTAGACTGCTATAAAATTTAAAAAATTGAGCCACTTAAAACTAGAAGAAAATTATGTAATATCTTTACAAATATATATTTATTTTTAAAATCTCATTAATGTTATACGAAATTGAATATTTTTTAATATTTAGTTTTATTTATTTTTAATATGTTTCAACGCATGATTCTAAGAATGGTCAATTATTAATTTTGAGTGGCATCAATTTTTTAAACTTTCTCACTTCTTCCATTGTCTAGTCAATATCGTTTCTAAACTTACGAAAAACCTTTTAATATATACACTCGTATATAAACATAAATATATATCTATATTTATATCTATATATAATGATATGTTTTTTATTTATATATAAATACGAATAAAAAAATAGGTGCTTACTTTTCAAATAACCTTATCTATATAATTAGTTATAAAAAAAGAAAGATATTTTTAAAATTTAGAACTGTATATATTGTACAATAATTTAATGTATAAAAATTAAAAAAAAGAGATGTTTATTATTATAAATTATATTGTACAAAAATAATTATACAAAATACATGTAAATGTTATATATAAAAGTTGAGTTTATTTATTTATATTATTTCTTTTAATAGAAGCGTTAGATATTTTAATTACATTTTTGATTTTTCCGGTAAGGAAGTGGTACATGGAACCACAAGCACTTTTCGCAAGGCACGGGGAAACATGAAAACGGTGGAGTATGAGTGAAGACACGGATTTATTCATTTTTGTATGTGTCTTCTATGTGGTGAAACGATACTTGGCCATTTTTGATTCGCGAAATATAGATGGCGATACTATACAGCAGGTTAAATATTATCAAAAAAACCATGCTTTTTATGTTTAAATCGTTTTATGTAAGTAACTATAAACGTGAATCAAAATCTAAAGCTGCAATTAGTTAGATGAATAACGTATCTACATTTTAAGTTTTCTTCCACTGACTTTTAATGCGTTGAAACCGCAAAAAATTAAATTTTGAAAATTAATATTGCTATATTTTCTAGTTAAATTCCAATTTTTATATGACTGGTAACATTTCTAAGGGTTTGTCATAAATTTTATAACCTTTATTGATGACAAACCCATTCATCTAACTAATTGAAGCTTTAGATTTTGATTCGCGTTTATAGTTACTTACATAAAACGATTTAAACATAAAAAACATGGTTTTTGATAATATTTAACCTGCTGTATTATATCGCCATCTATATTTCGCGAAGCAAAAATGGCCAAGTATCGTTTCACCTTAATTGAAATAAATATGATATATCTTATAAATAAATAAACTGCAATATTTGAGACAATCAGACTGGTAGTGTATAGACTCCATTATTTCAATTTTATCTATTTTTCTATGATTATATCCAAAACACAAATTATCTAACTTTTGCGATAACTTTGACTTCAACCAGCGCCTCGGGTATAAATCTAATTAATTTGCACTATTAGCACAATTGTTGTAATATGTGTATAATCAGGACTTTCGGGGAAATTCGAAGCCCGTGGAAAGCCTCGAGTAGCTGCCTCCTTTCATAGTCCGGCTTTAGAATCTAGGATTCTATAAATTTAGTGCGTTTAATACTATTTCTTCCTACTGAGTTTCAGTTTTAATTTTATGTTTTAAACTTAAAAGTAAGCTTCAGCTTAAAGAAAGTATATTATTACTGACAAAAGATGCATGATTTGACAAGCGGAAACTAACATTTAAGATTAAAACAAACACTCAGTATTTAAAAATGAAGTTTTGCTCTATTTAATAATTAATTACTTATAATGCAATAAATTTATTTAAAAAGTACATAAATACATGAAATATTCTATATGTAAATGATGATATATATATGACGACAATAAAAATACATAATAGGCAAGATTTAAAATACTATTCTGTCGATACAGGTACAGTCTTGACTCTTATATTTCTATAGATCATTCACAGAACATCTTTCATCAGACGATCATTAAATAGAAATAATTAAAATATTAATTTTAAATTTAGTATAACAATTAGAATAATTACAAAACAACAAAAAGGTATATATAAGAATAATACATTAATATCAGTCGTGTTGTAATGTATCTACAAACATCTAGATACAAAACTGTTTCAACTCTGATTAATAAATTTTGTTGAATAAAACAAATAAATTACTTTGTTCGCTTTCAACGTCTGAAGAATGTGGTGATATGGATGCTAAATACGATGCCACGCTACCTAGGAATAATGAATACTAAAAGATTAATACTTGAGAAATGAAAACTATTTTATACAGTTACATATTTGAGCAACAGCTGTTAATACTTCGTTGTGCACGTGGATTCAGTGGTTGTCGACTTCCACATTGTATTAACGGTGTTGACTCATCAGGAGTTGATGGTGCCTCGAAACTATCTTGAGGGGTGACGTATTTTCGAAAAACTGGCCATTTAATTTTTTCACATCCGGTATTCCAACGTCTGTATACAAATGAATTCAATATTGCTTGGAGCGGATTTGTGAAAGCCTGAAATATAAGATTTATTGTTTAGAAATTGATTTCAATATTTTTTATTTAAGGTGAAACGATACTTGGCCATTTTTTCTAGCCAAATATAGATGGCGATACTATACAGCAGGTTAAATATTATTAATAAAACCATGTTTTTATGTTTAAATCGTTTTATGTAAGTAACTATACACGCGAATCAAAATCTAAGGCTGCAATTAGTTTGATAAATAACGTATCTACATTTTAAGCTTTCTTCCACTGACTTTTAATGAGTTGGAACCGCGAAAATAACTTTTGAAAATGAATATTGCTATATTTTTTAGTTAAATTCCAATTTTTATACTCTATATATTTCTAAGTCTTAAGCGTAAGTTTGAGAACCATAATAAAGGTTATAAAATTTATGACAAACCCTTAGAAATGTTACCAGTCATATAAAAATTGGAATTTAACTAGAAAATATAGCAATATTAATTTTCAAAATTTAATTTTTTGCGGTTCCAACTCATTAAAAGTCAGTGGAAGAAAGCTTAAAATGTAGATACGTTATTCATCTAATTAATTGCAGCTTTAGATTTTGATTCCCGTTTATAGTTACTTACATAAAACGATTTAAACATAAAACAACATGGTTTTTTTGATAATATTTAACCTGCTGTATAGTATCGCCATCTATATTTCGCGAGAAAAAAAGGCCAAGTATAGTTTCACCTTAAGAAATAAGAAAACCACAAACTTACCATAATATACCAAAGAATAATTATAACATTAATTGGTAGATGGAACCACAGAGCCCATAATAGTATTCCATTAAGAAGATTAGGAGCCCAACAAATGTAGAATACAGAATTAATAAGTATGAATTTTATTTTTATACTATGTGCAGCAGCTCTTTCTCTATTTGTCACTTGACCAGTACTAATTGATAACATAGTTACCGCTTCTTTTGATAAACTATGATATAGTATTGGATTCACTATCATAACTATCGAAATGGGCAAATAAGTTGCACAATAATTTGGCAGGATTCGTAACAGTACTTCCATTAAGGTGTTCGCGCTGTGACAACTGAAATAGAAAATGGTTATAAATTATTTATTGAATTAGGTATAAATTTAATATACAATGACAAGAAATCGCATCAGATTTATAAATAGTACTTGTCACTTAATTAATTGCAAAATTTATAATTGTGAAAACGTGGTAAATGGGCTTGTGTCCTATATCTTAATTTCTATAAATCTGTACTATATACTATGTACTATTGATAAAGAGGGTTACTAAAACTTCAATTGTTCAATTATTTTTCAATAACTCCTTATATGTTAAGAGATATTAACAATTAAAAAAGTCATTTTGTCTCTTTAATTATTAAAGAGATTCAACGTATCACAACCGCTGCCAACCTTACAGCTCATAAATCTCTGCTATTTGTATTCATATATCAAAATATAAAATATTATTTACAGCTATTTCAAGGAACAATAAAATTTCAATATTATGTCTGCCGTAACAGGGTTAAATAAAATAAAAACTTATTATTCTTTGACTTGACTTGATATTTCGACTACCTACAGCTACAAAACATTACCACAGCATTGACCTACTCAACAAATAACTGACGTTAAAATGCATTTCACGTTATACAAATATGGCCGACCATTTCCAGCGCTAAAACTACAATTCAAATTTTTAATTGCTCTATCTCCGTCAATATTTAGATATTTAATAAAATAGACAGACCAATATACATTTATTAACATCAATTTCAATCAACAATTGAAAAATCGACCACTAAAAAATGAGGACACAAGCCCATTAGGTATAAATTTAATATACAATGACAAGAAATGGCATCAGATTTATAAATAGTATTTGTCACTTAATTAATTCGTTGGGTTACAAAATTGAAATTAAATTGCTTATCTGCTTTCAACGGTTTTTACTGCTATTATTCAAATATATTAGATTGACCATCTGACGCTAGGTGGTAGCACTGTGTTATTTAAAATTCTGAATAATGATAACGGATTTATAATTAAGTTTAGTTCTTTGCTGGTAAAATAATATTTAATATAAAAAACTTACTCTGCATCTGGATAGTATAGCACTACAAGTCCCCCAAGAGTCAGGATGGCTGGAATAACCCAGCATGACACGTGGTACCACATTGTTGGAGGAGGGATTTTTCTTAACGATTTTTTCAAATCTATTGCATATATTAACGTCCAGAACCAAGTAGCAGTGTAAAAGTATTGTATCCAAGCCTACAAAATGAGAAATATTTCATATTATTTTAACGTATGTAAAATAATGAAACGTAGATTTATCAAAGTAATAAATAATTTTCTCGGTACAAATTTGTAGGACTTTTTATATAATTGATATAACTGAGCACTTACCGATGATAAAGCACAGAATAATAACGCCTTACTTGTATCTTGACCAGGAAAATTCTCTTCGTAGCTTAGCCATAATATGGATCTTACAAGAACACCTAAAAATTGTTACATAAATATATAAATAGCAAAGATTTGAACCTCATAATATAGAAAATGATATTATTGGCTCATTGTAAGTGGTTCTATTTTCAGTTGCATTTATTGCTTACAAAATGTTCAATACAGTGCAGCTTACCAATTGATGCCATTAGATCTGCGACTGCCAACCAAATAATTACTTGTCTTCCTCTTGAAAGAACCGTTTTTTGATGAATTGTAACTACTTCTCGAGGTAAAATCTATGTAAATTTTAACAAAATGTAGTGACAGATATTATTAAGAAATTGGGAGTGATCTCAATGTAACATTTATGTAGCAGATACGTTTATAAGTACTGCAATTACCTGATAAACAGCACCAATAATTCCAAGCACAGCTGAGACTAAACAAACGGTGTTATAACTTCCGGAATTAAATTCATGCACTAATTGGAGTCCTAGGGTTGCATTGTGGGTTGCCATTCTAGTGACGGCTGTTACATGGTGGCAGCAGAAAGTCTGTATTGTTGGATCAGCCATCTGTATCAATATAGAATGATTGTTTAATTATTAAGCGGAAGGTATTAATAGGCTTGTGTCCTATGTCTTAATTTCTATAAAAGTGTACTTTATATTGATAAAGTGGGTTACTAGAAACTCAAATGTTCATTATTTTTTAATAATGTTAGGAGATATTAACAATTAAAAAAGTCATTTTATCTCTTTAATTATTAAGGAGTTCAACACATTCTAAATGCATATGACATCACAACCGCTAGTTGCTATCTCTTTTATACAAAACAGCGTAAAAGAGATATATTTTTGACAGAACTCTGACAAGTTTACAGCCCAGTAAACAATTTGGTGAAGTGCCCTATTTAGTGACGTTTCTCTCACTATTTCACTTCAATTATAGTTCGCATCAACTTTATCTTCATTTGTATTCCGACAGGTGGAGTAATTTCGCCATCTGTAGCCGATAAAGTAGACATTTTATATGAAAAAATGTGAGAAACTGAACTATAAATGAACTCTTTTATGACAAAAAAATCATGACGCATCTTAAATATGATGTCAAAGTGACTCCAAAATGATTACTGGGAGGTTATCAACCTTACAGCTCATAAATCTCTGCTATATGTATTTATATATCAAAATATCAAATATTATTTACAGCTATTTCAAGGAACAATAAAATTCCAATATTGTGTCTGCCGTAACAGGGTTAAATAAAATAAAAACTTATTATTCTTTGACTTGACTTGATTATTTCGATTACCAACAGCTACAAAACATTACCACAGCACTGACCTACTCAATAAATAACTGACGTATAAAATGCATTTCACGTCATATAAATGGCCGACCATTTCTAGCGCTAAAACTACAATTCTAATTTTTAATTGCTATATCTTTGTCAACATTAAGATATTTAATAAAATAGACACGCCAATACACATTTATTAACATCAATTTCAATCAACAATTGAAAAATCGACCACCAAAAAATGGAGAGACAAACCCACTATAATTAGCCAGCTATAAGCGGGGTAACGATTCAATATTGCATAAAAATGACGATGAATCGTAAAATTAATTAATTCTGTCTTTGATTGCATCAGTATGTCATTACACTTGCATCTGCAGAACAACTAACCTCATTGTATTATTATTTAATAGAGAGTTTATTAATAGTAAATATATATAATAAAATAATAAACTGAAAGGAATTACAAAGAATTCACTATGTTAAAAAGTTTTGCATCTTCTGATCTCTATACATATTTTCTTTTTCTGGAACTACCCAGTAAACAATTTGGTGAAGTGTCCTATTTGGTGAAGTTCGAGTCACTCGTACAATTCTATTCTAACGCTTTACAAGTTCTCTACCTGTCACAGATTTTGTGTTAGTTTTTCATAATAATATTCTTTCTTTTTCCAACATCATTCATTAAGTATTTCTGTTTCTTTCCCACATGGGTATATTTTTATTATCCGGTCATAAATCATAAACCTACTCCGCTTTTAATTCAGCAGTGAACCGTCGTTGAAATGTCTGTAGCTCATAAAAAGGACCTTTCCTTTGAACGACTGAATAGAAAACGAACACGTTCCAGACAAAAAATTCATGATATGTAATAAAAATTAAGTAGAATTTACTCCAAAATGTTTACTGGGTAGTATTAAAAAATAACCTAAAAAACGTTTTTATCAATGTATATTCTTTTTAGAGATTCGATTTGTATCCACTAGGAGCGCTCCTGACTATAAATGAAATATATTTAGCTCAATAAATGTCTTAGATTTTAATTTGAAATTGTCATTGTTATCTCTGTCTACAGCGACAGTTTAATTTTGTGTAAACAAAGAGAATCACGTGGCCTTCAGAATGTTCTATATTTAAACAAATTGAATATATCTAGTGTTTTACATCATTTAATACTCTAAATAGTATCTAAACTTAATATTAAAGGTTAGGTTAGGTCCGATATAAACTAGAATACATAATATTTAAAAAGCCTTACATTGAATTAATATTTACTATGTAACTGTTGTTAGATAACTATATTTACAATTGTACTTTCATATATTATAACATTTCACTCAAAATAAATAAAAGTAGCACTTCACAACTAGATATTAAATCATTAAATTATTATTAAAATACTAGGTATTTTCAACAGTATTCACTGAAACACATAAAATCACAAATATTAAACTATCTTGTCATCTGCAACACGATCTATTTAACACTGAAGCTGTTAAGATGCAATGATGAACGCTACTGTCAATATTTATCACAATAGATTTCTTTAAATTTAAACAAAGCGATTATTATAGTAATTAAGCAATAATATTTTAGGTTATGTTGTTTTTGTTTGTGTAATTGGTCAAAGATCTTTTTAACTTATGTATAAGGAAGCCATATAAATGACGTGAGTATTTAGAACACAAGCAGTTACACTCCGTTGTAAAAGCAGGTAAGTAAGTAATAAGTAAACATAGAACTCTGCGACGTTAGCGGTGGTGAAAGGGGTACACAAGACTGGAACAGGAACATAGCCAGTGTAAAAAGTTGTTTGCATTTACTTCTGATATTAGAATCAGATAAATATTGAAAATCAAACACGTACAAGTTTATCTACAATTTATTATAAAAATTATTATCTTTTATATTTATTTACTATATATACGAGAGTGTTATATATGTATATATAATTTATATAGATGTTATTAATACTACACTAATGCTAATAACAGGTTATTAATATCAAATAGAAATTTCAAATCATGATAAAGTGTCTTTATGCGATAGATCTCTAATACCATTCCGATATCGTCATTCAATTAAGTAGTTTGAAAACTGATTTCAAAACCATAACACTAGCGCCTCTCGCGGCATACACACTACTTACATCTTCTTACCTCTAGTGGCAGATATAGGTACTATAATATAAATGCGCTTGTGTTCTCATTTTTTAGTGGTCGATTTTTAAATTGTTGATTGAAATTGATGTTAATAAATGTGTATTGGCGTGTCTATTTTATTAAATATTTAAATGTTGACGGAGATATAGCAATTAAAAGTTTGAATTGTAGTTTTAGCGCTAGAAATGGTCGGCCATATTTGTATAACGTGAAATGCATTTTAACGTCAGTTATTTGTTGAGTAGGTCAGTGCTGTGGTAATGTTTTGTAGCTGTTGGTAGTCGAAATAATCAAGGCAAGTCAAAGAATAATAAGTTTTTATTTTATTTAACCCTTTTACGGCAGACATAATATTGAAATTTGATTGTTCCTTGAAATAGTTGTAAATAATATTTGATATATAAATACATATAGCAGAGATTTATGAGCTGTAAGGTTGGCAGCGGTTGTGATGTCACATGCATTTGGAATGTTGTCAACGTTGAACCCCTTTAATAATTAAAGAGACAAAGTGACTTTTTTAATTGTTAACATCTCTTAACATAACATAAGGAGTTATTAAAAAATAATTGAACATTTGAGGTTCTAGTAACCCACTTTATCAATATATAGTACACTTTTATAGAAATTAAGACATAGGACACAAGCCCATTATTAATAATTGGATCCTACGTTAAATTGTAAACAAAAACCCAACAATAGCTTAATAATTTTATTTATTTTTAATTTGTTTTTTATTATTTATTTACAAATCTAATATAATTTATAAAATAAAAATATAAACGTATATTTAAAACAATATACAGTAAATACATATTAAATATTATTACTTCTTAATTACAGGAGTAGAAAATACCGTTTCCGCATTTGCTTTAATATTTTCATTAATTTCTTATTTTTCAACTTTATCTGCAGCTTCCTGTTCTTCAAAAAAATATGGTACGTCATTATCAGAACAGATGACAGCTTTAGGTACTGCAACGTCATCAAAACCGGATTCTGAATTGTACGGAACTGGATAATCTTCATCATCAGTGATATCTCTATCGATGTTATAAGTGACAGCATCTTCTTCTGATATATCTTCCTGAGCTTCCATCTGTACTATTCGTCTATTATTCCCTTGTAAAAATTTGGCAGTGATAAGATTAACAGATAATAATACAAAAATCAAAGCACTAAATTTTGAGGTTAACATTTTATTTTGTTTATTTATTATTTAAAAACTTTACGAAACTGACTGCTGATTGTAATTTACTAAAATTCTAAATAATCAAGAGTTATGTTGGCTTTATTTCCGGTTCTACGGGCTGCATTTTATAACCACTTCCTCTTTTTAATCATTATCACAAAATTTAGCTATTGTACAGTTTAGAATTTGTTTTGACATAACAAAAATAATTTTTAATCAATATTGGTGTACATAACTTTGTATCCATTTATTTTGTTTTACACACTTATGTTAACTTTATATTTATTTTAAGTTTAAACGTATTTGCTACATAACATTGCTACACACAATTACATTTATTTAACATAACCTTAACATAAGTTATTTTTAGGTTAATGTTGTGTCCGATTATGTAACAAAACTTACCTTACCTTTCCACATAAATTTACGTTTTCTGTCATAAATTAAACTTTTTATGCAAGATTATATAATTTGACATAATAAACTAATACATAACTAAGATATTTTTAATGTATTTTGCATTTACCCAGTAAACATTTTGGAGTCACTTTGACATCATATTGAAGATGCATCATAATTTTTTTGTCATAAAAGAGTTCATTTATAGTTCAGTTTCTCACATTTTTTCATATAAAATGTCTACTTTATCGGCTACAGATTGCGAAATTACTCCACCTGTCGGAATACAAATGAAAATAAAGTTGATGCGAACTATAATTGAAGTGAAATAGTGAGAGAAACGTCACTAAATAGGGCACTTCACCAAATTGTTTACTGGGTATTTAATGCCTAGTATCAAAATTATGTATTACTATTAGTAAGTAATAAAATATAACGACACAGTGGGCGAGAGCATTGATGCTTGATGAAACTGCTGTGTCTTCGAGTTCGATCCCCGAACCAGAGTTATATCTGTGTTTGGCTGTCATCAACTTAAATTGATTATGTATATATGGTACATATATTACAAACTTATCAGGCAACGGTGTAATAAACATATATAAAGCCACAACACCACAAAAAACTATCAACATCTCAGCATCAAGAACAGGGGACGTAAAATAAATGAAATAAATAAAAAAAAATGAACCAAAAGTTTAACCGAAATTAAAGTTATATTTGTATAATTTCTTTCTATAGTCAAAATTACGAGAGTTCGGCGGCGACTTATACTTAAAAGAGGTTATAAGAGCGGTATAAATCTATAATACGATAATGAATTTAATCTTATTCGTTTCTATATACATTATAGAAAAATAAGTGAGTCAGTGCATTTTAGTTATATCGGCAGTTTATACCCCACAACTTGTTTTAAGTAAAAGTCGCCGCCGAACTCTCGTAGTTTGAACTATATATAGTTTTATTTATGTTAAAATACGTAAATTTATAGGAAAGATAATTTCTTTTATGTCATTGGATCTTGTGCTCGTATTAAACAAAACATTTTTTATGTAAACAGTACATTTTTTAATGTTAAATTAAGATAGCGAAGAAAGAAAAATATAATTGGTATATTGATATGTTTTATTTTAGTAAATTATTAACAATTTATACAGAGTGCATATAGCAAAAGCCCCATTGCTAATTCATAAGTTTTAATTTGTATTTTAAAAGTATTTAGAGTGGCGAAATTATTACATTTTATTTATTAATTTTTATACAAACTCAAAGTTATATTTAAGGTTAAAACATAGAATTAAAACCAAACTCAATAGGTGGAAATGAGGCATTATTATACATTTTAATTTATACAATATAATTTATGTTATAAGCTATATATACTCGTATAT
This sequence comes from Panorpa germanica, assembly GCA_963678705.1. Lineage (NCBI taxonomy): Eukaryota > Metazoa > Arthropoda > Insecta > Mecoptera > Panorpidae > Panorpa > Panorpa germanica. The sequence continues at coordinate 8,998,725 of OY783220.1, read as the reverse complement.
GCATTCAGTTTATTAGTGAGACATGTTCGAAAAATAATAAAGATAAACTTGCTGAATACAGCTCATTTATTAATTGTTATTCATTGTTAATGAAGGGGATGATCAATATATATGTAAGTTCATCAAAAATTTGACAGCGAATGGTGTAACTTCAGATTGCGTTCTATCCAGTTGTAGTTCTATGCGTCTGGTCTTATCGTTCCCCTCCATAATTCTCTGCAAACTCCTTTACTGTCAGGTCCAAACCCTTCCTCGCACAAATCATTAAAGGGTACGTCAATCACGCTTTTCTCTATAGGTATAATTTCTTCTACTGCGTTACTATCAACAGCATTTGTCTCCACCTGTTTCTTTTCTTCATCATCATCTTTGAAATAAATTCTATCATCAATAATATCGATTTCTTCATCAACTTTAACAGGATTATGTTCTAATCTGTTGAAATCACTTGGTGCTTTTCCGTACAAGATAAACATTGGTTTTTTACCTTCCGCGTCTTCCTTTTGAATTTCTTTATATGTCTTCATCTTCAAATTATCCTCTGGAATCTTGTTAAATCTATGTGAAACGTAATCTGTTTTTGGAACCGCAACATTTTGAACAGAATTAGTATTTGATAAACCGTTTTCTACTTGACAGTTCGTAGTTCCCAAGAACGACACTATAAGCGCTGTTACACACAAAATACTTGCCGCGTGCATTGTTATATTGCTTTGCGAAGTGTTGTACAGTGATATATCACTGATATTGAATCTATAATTGAGTTTGTCTTTATATTTATAAAACTATCTTTCCTTTAGATTGGATTTCCGTCGTAACCACATATCCTTCCTAAGAATTTTTTTTACTTTAAGCAATAGGGCAGGGTAAAATCACACGCACATACCGCAAATTTATATAGTAATTTATAAAATAATCGAATTCTGAACGAAATTTATGGAATATAATTTGCGTATATAACTTCCGCCTTTCTGGGAATTAGATAAAATATAATTACTCAATCAGCATATGATACAGAGGGCTGGGCGCACGTTATCTGTCTATTCAGTAGAGTCATGGTTCTGTACAAAGGTCTGATAAAGAGAAGGTTTTGATTCGTTTTTAGTCCGTCAGGATCGCGTTAGTTCTGGTCCGTTTTGCGAAAGAATTACAAGCGATTTCTAACCTAACTTTTGGTAAAATTGTTTGTGTCAAAGGTTCTTACAACTGAGGCAATAAAGTTTATAACATATTCATTTGCACAACAATGCCTTTTTTTTAAATCGCGTTGTTTCAATCTGTTGCGGACAAAGACAGTTATTCATATCACTAGTTTGAGAGAAAAAGATACAAGATGAATGCAAGCTAAGTAAAAGAGAAGAGAAAACGGCGGGAAACAAAGAAGATTTAAATTAGAACAATCACGTGTATTTAAGGTTTATCTAACATAATACAAGTTACCTATTATGTAAACGACTTTACGTAATATATAAGGTTTTGTGACCTATTTTACTGCTTTTCAAAACGTATACCCTTTAGGCATTAGCATATTCATGTAAAACTTCTTAAGAACATCTTTTTAGAGATTATAACATTTTAAGAAGTTGTTTTTAAGGATTAAATTTTTTAAATAATAAACCCTTTTAGATTAAATATTATTACGTTTTGCTGAAATAAGGTTTGTGTTTTGCGTGTTTGTGAATATTGATTATATAGTTCAAATCACGAGAGTTCACCGGCGACTTATATTTAAAAGAGGTTATAAAAGCGGTATAAATCTATAATACGATAATGAATTTTATCTTATTCGTTTCTATATACATTATAAAAAAATAAGTGAGTCAGTGCTTTTTAGTTATATCGGCAGTTTATACCCCATAACTTGTTTTAAGTATGAGTCGCCGCCGAACGTAATTTGAACTATAAATGTTATTTTTTTTTGTTAATTAAGACAAGCTAAAAATGATTAATTGAAGATTTATTCTAGAACTATGTATACATATGTACAAATTATTATTAATTAAACAATTTTTTATAACTATTGGTTTATTTTGGAATTATTGGTTCTTATAATACTTATAAATGAAATAAATCAATCTTGGTAGATGGTCGTGGATGTATTGTCTTGATGGTGTCTTCGGATAGTTTATGCTCTAATTATACAAATGGTGCAGTAACAAGTCTGAAAAAAGAAAAATAAATCATAAATTGAATATATCTTGATGAACATTATACTTAAAATATTTTTACATAATTTCTTCATTATTAGTTTTTGAAATATTTGTTTGTTACGTCCCGCTAAACACGGTTACGTGTTTTTAAGGTTTATCTAACATAAGAAAAGTTACCTGCATACGTAATCGATGTTATCTTACCTTTTTGCGCATTACCATACATATAACATATCTTAATAATACCTTCTTAAGAATTATGAAAGCTTTAGAAGTTATTTTTAAATATAAAAGGCTATAAAACATAAATTAGACCCAATCAAAAAGATCAGATAGTAAAATCCATGTTTTGTATTTTGCGGTGTAGTATTACACAAACTTCCATCATAAAAAGTGTTATTTATTCACAAAATATAATCTGGCATTATTAAATGTAATATCTGTACTTACTTTTTAAATTTGGGGTTCCTATTTCGGTAAGATCTATTTAAATTTCATTTTCAACTTCCTCGATTTCGGTAATTTCCGTTTCTGTTTCTGTCGTCGGTTCCGAAGATGTATTATCGCCATCTTCTGTCACAAAATCTTCACCAATACCAGCAACTTGAACCCCTCTCCATAATAATCTGCACATTCCTTGACCATCAGGTTTGCTTCCATCTGCACAATTCGTTGGAACATTTATAATACCTCTTCCTGACTGCGTCGAATTATCAACAGCTACATAATTACTCTTCTCAGTTGGCGTTCCTTCACCAACATGTCCATCAACTTCATCAACATCTTCTCCATGTCCATCTACTTCATCCACATCACCAGCGTTCCAATCAACTTCCACTTTCGCTCCAAATAATTGTTGTCTCAAATTTCGAAAGTCAACTTTTTGAAGAGTATTTGGATCTGATAAACTGTCTTCTAAATTGATCGTCCTTGGAAATCTGCTTCGGTTATCCGGATGCTTAACTTCTTGACAAGTACTTGCATCTAATATCACCAATACCAACATAAAATAGTTAATTGCACTTGAAGGGAACATTTTTAGTGTTACATAAATTTGTACGTGGTCAATGGTTTTCGAGTTACTTTAGTAATGAATGTTATCAGCAAAATATTAACGCGACTATCTTCTTCCGGATGTAGTATCAGAACCGCATCCTTGTCTGTTGTAACATTGACTCAATTACGTTCATTATAATATCATTTATTTATTACTAATTAACGTCGACCTATTTTTGCTTTTTCGATGATTTGCCAAGGTAGGAAATGTAACAAAGAAATTTGGTCATAGAGAGAATACTCTTACTAATTTTCTAGGACGTCGATTTTTCAATGATGTTAATAAATGTATATTGGCGTCTTTATTTTATTAAATATCTAAATGTTGACGGAGATATAGCAATTAAAAATTCGAATTGTAGTTTTAGTGCTACAGATGTCGGCCATATTTATGACGTAACATGTCTGTACTATTAAGAGATAAGTCAGTTGTATGGATAAGAGTTCTGCGTTGAATATGCTATCTCTTTTACGCCCTGTTCTATAAAAGAGATAGCAACTTAGCGGACGTGATGTCATATGTCTTGGAATGTTTTATAACGTTAAATCCCTTTAATAATTAAAAGGAAAAAATAACTCTTTTAAGTGGTAATGCCTCCTAACATATAAGAAGTTCTCAAAAAATAATTGGACATTTAACTAATTTCCAGTAACTAACTTTATCATATTGTACAGTTTTATAGAAATTAAGACATAGGACACAAGCCCATTGAATCGTGCAATGAAAAGAGCAAAAGGGAAAGGAAAAGAGAGTGGTGGTAAATAGAGAGGGGGGACTAGTCAGTAAGTTTGCTATGAGAAGATATACCTTTACGTGTATAAAATATTGTCAAAAGCAACCGTCTGAATAGGTATGCAATAACTATTACATTCTTACAGATAAAAATCTGAACCACGATCTTAAAGACAAGTCTGCAACGTTGTTAATGAAGCCACCTCTTAACCATTTGTCAAAAATGATGAATAAACAGAAAATTCATTGACTTACTTTTTGCTGATTTAAATAAATGCAATTAATATATATTTCAGAAACCTTAATTATTAGTTTTTTAAATGTTAGTGTTTATTTATACGATACACTGGCTCGTCTGAATCTGAAACAGATTTTAAGTCTGAACGCATGCGTAGTTAGGCAACTATTGTAACATATATATATTTGTATTGGTTTGGAGAATCATAAATATATAAATATAAAGAGTGAACCCTATCTCATGGAAATGATAAAGAGTTATTCCCTGATATGTATTTAGTTACAAGTATATATATATATTGACCCAATACAAATAGAACATCTTAAAGATTACAACAGTCTTGTATTTGAATAATGATGTCAGAAGTTGTAGCGTGGGAAACATTTGTATGTTGTTTAAGTGAATAATAACACGTAAATAATTATTTTCATTTGTTTATTGATTACTTTTTACATTGATATTTTAATGTTAAGTAATACTGTTGTTATTCTTCATATGTATCTACTAGCTAAACACAGTTACATGTATTTAATGTTAATCTAACATAAAAAATGTTATTTAACCCTAGAACTATAACTCGATTTAAAAAAAATTAAGTTTTTGCTGTTTTTTTTATTCATGTATTTTAAAGTCGTTTAATGATCAAAAAAAGCGTGAAGGTATAGCCATTAAATAGAGTTACATAAATTTTAGGTTTACCTGTTACTTACCTTTACCTGTCACCTGTTAAGTTTACTGCAAAATTATGTAATGTTACATATTAAATTAATATATTTATAAAATATTTTTAATTTTATTTATCGTCTATATAATTTGGAATTATTTTGAAATTTAGTAAATAATAAAACGCAACGTTAGGTACAAAATATTACGTGAAATACTCATGAGTTTGAAAGTTAATATACAACATTTTAAGATCTACATTTCTTTGGATTAATAGAAGATTAAAGGATTATAACTATGTATATGTAACGTAATTAAATAAGACATTTTTAGATTAAACTCATAAGCCTCATTCCCACTCACTGTTTTTAGTTTTAGATTTTAACCAAAAATAAAGAAATAAAATTAATTATATTAAATACAAGAATTTATATTAAATAAAGATAGTAATTATTACAAAATAATGTATATTACTGACGCATGACGCATGATTTCTCAAGTTCAAAATTACTTTTAAGGTTAAAACCTTAAATTAAAAATAAAAACAGTGAGTGAGAATGTGATTTTAAGTAAATTATTATATAGATTTAATGTAATACTCATGTTTTCTGTTTAGTTAGGATATGTGTTTATTATTCTTCTGGAAAAGTTGGAGTGTGATTTAAACACTTATCCGGGATTTATTTATTCATCTATGTTGGTCTCTTCATCGAAGAAGACTCTTCGAGGTACGATATCATTGGTAGTTTCTGGGCCACTATCTGGAACCCTCGTCCTTTTCCTCCAGAGCTTCCTACAGATTCCTTGAGTATCCGGTCTTGATCCAGGTTCGCAACCATTGTTCATTGGGACGTTGATAATTGGCCCCGACTGTACGACCTGTTCTGTCCACATTTCTCTACAGATTCCATTGCTATCTGGTTTCCAACCTTCGTCACAATGATTATTATATGGTACATTAATGATTGGACCGAAATTGACCGCATCTCCAGCTCTCCACAATTTTCTGCAAATTCCATCACGATCCAGTGCATATCCCTGCTCGCAGTTGTGTGGAACATTGATGATGGCGCTACCTTGTATTCCTGGAGTTGTGTCTTCAATGATTTCTTCTTTTTCAGGTTCCTCTTCTACTCTTGTACGGAAAAGTCTTTCCCTCAGAGTTTTCCCATTTAGTTTATTACCTGGTTGCATGGTTTTTTGATACTCGTTGTAAAGTTCGTCCAAGTTGTTGGAATGGTCAAAGTATTCTTTGCCATGGTTTTGTATGTCACCAACTACTTCATTTTTTAGGTTACCAATGTCAAAAATCACTAGAATTAATGCCAAACACCAAAACCCACATGTAGAAAACATTTTTATTGAAATTTCAGAACTGTATTGATATATCTGAATGCCTGATTAAGTTGCTATTATTTATATGCTAATTATTTCTCTCATGGCGGGCTTCCCACTGGCAGAATTACCGCATCCTCTTCCTTCACATTAATTATTTTAATCATGGTTTCTAGGAGCTTGATTTTTAGCGGTAATTTCTTTAAAACCGCATCAGTTTTGTTATCAAACAAAGGTTTGATAAGGTTTATTGGTAAATTATTTAAACGACAACAAAGGATTCGTAAAATGCTTTAAAAAGTGAGGTTATTCGATTCTCTGAATACTTTTTTCTGGTTTGTATGATAAATTACTATTTGATAATTCTTAAGGGTCATTCCCACTCAAAATAAAACTAAAAATGAATACTGAAACGATTAAAATTGTGCTTTATGTTATTAACAAATTTGTGCTGAAACTTATTTAAACATAGTAAAGCAATTCGTCATGAAGTTGTTAAACTGGGAGACGCTAGCACTGTCACAGAGGCGGCCTTAGGGGGAGGCAAGCAGGACCTCGCGTTCTCGCGCAACAACCCAAGTAGAAAAATTCATTTACTCTATAGAAATCACACTAGAATCACTGCGTATATCTTTTAAGTCATTCATGCACCTTAGTTTATCAACATTAATATTTGTCGTCTTTGTGCTTGTTAACTTTTATAAAACTTCTAATATAAAATTTTATTTCTCGTCAATTAACATCAAAAATACTTATTTACAATTTACATAAATTATACAAAGAAAAAGTTCCTCGCAAAGATCTGCCACCCCGGGGCCTCGCAAAGTTCTGCCGCCCGGAGCATCGCAAAGTTCTGCCGCCCGGAGCATCCAATGGCTAATGGTTATCTTACATAACTAAAGTTACCTATTACTTAAAAAATAGCACTGCTTCTTTTAAAAGTCTTAATAAGTCTTTTATAATTCTTTGCGGGTTATGTACTTTATTTTTTTATTATGTCAGGAACAAAAACCATGATGAATTTCTATTTATTGCCATTAAATTAAGACAGCTTCAGAAATATACACAAAGTCCTCTTGGAACATGTGGAGTTAAGATTTTTTTCTATTCATTCCTATTGTCTGTCTAAAACTGTAGGTGTGAATGATCCTTAACAGTAATCAAATCAAAAACAAAACGCACGTATACCAAAACGTAAGAACTATGACGTCATCAGCTTTCACAGGAATATTTTAGCATAGATTCATTTCTGAGTAATATTTTAGAGAATTGGGTTGTGCACCATTGTGTATATTGATAAAGTTACCTATCAAAACCTCAAACATCAAATTATTTTTATTCAATTCGGTATATTATAGAAGTTATTAACGATCTCTTTAATAATTAAAGGGTTAAAAATGTTTTCAGTGTATGACGTCATTCCCTCCTCACCTTCTTCCCTATACCATTCGCCAGCCTTCACAATCACTGTTAAAGAAGAGAAGTGCAAAAGAGATGCAGTATTAAACGTCAAACCTATAGCAGCTGTTGAATCGACCCATAATGTTTCAATATAATGTCGTGATACAAAACATGAAAACAAATAACATTGCTTATGATATTCTTTGTCAGTTTGTGACGTCATCAACTACTGGGATAACAATACGAAGAAAAATAAAATTCATACTTTAAATCTGTTCAACATTTAGATATCTAATAAAATAAAAACGCCAATATACGTTTTTTAATCTATATTTCATTATAGAATTAAAAAATCGACCCCTAAAAAATGAGGTGAGACCACCCAATTGTTTTCGTTGGAAAAATAGTTTAGGAATATTGCAAATGAAATACTACTACATTTTATTTAATAAAAAACAAACAAATATATTTTTATAAGCAAAAAATGAAACTTTTTATTGGTGAATACTTTCTAATACATATTCTTATACAACTATGACATTTATTTCTATATCTTAGTTAGTTAGTAACAAATTTAAAACATTGAGAGAAAAATAAAACAATTGTTAAAAATACTTTTGTGCAATCATTTTTATAATAAAGTCATTTAAAGTAATTATTAGCTTTATTGTTCTATATAGTATATTCTATATTAATTCAGTTATTGTTTAAAGGCCATACTTTATATCTAGCAAAACTTGAACATGCAAATCAATTATTCTTTTATATCATTTGTTACAAATATAACTAATTTTAAGCTTTGTTGCGAGATGCGCTGTATTCCCTAACATAAGGTTTATTAACATAAAAAAAATTATCTTTTATATACATTTTTTTGGTAATATAATGTAAGTTTACATAATAAAAGTTATCTTTCTACATAAATTTGTGTTTTCTGGCATTAATTGAGTTCATTATATTATGTTATTTATTAAATTAATACATTAGTAAAAAAAATGTAATGTATTTTACATTTATTCAAAGACAATGCAACAGAATTATGGTAAAGAATAAAACTTAGTGTTATGTAAAAAAATTACGTAAAATAATACATGAGTTTACGTTACTTGTTTAGCGGTAATAAGCAGGTAAGTCGAACTAGTATCAAAAAATAAATTTGTGAAAGTTCAAATGTAATATTTAATTAATTATTTAAAATCCTGTACTTTTATTAAACTTACTGTAATTAATGAATATGTTTAATTAAACTCACTGTCGTCACAAAACATTAATAACAACTATTTAAAATAACTTTTGATTATTTCAAATCAACACAAATAAAAAGGTTTATTCTTCCATGTAAGCCATCCTCCAAAGATTCCTGCAAACTCCTTTAGGATCAGGTTTGTATCCCGCTGGACAATTATTATTACCAGGCGTATCAATCAGTTGTTTTGGATCAATGGTAGAACCCTCAACATTTATCTTCTGCTTCTTCCTTTGTTGTTCTTCATAAGCAGCAATTTGTTCCTTGATATCATTATTCCTCTCCTCCGAATCATTAAAGAAATGAACTTTATCAGTATCGTCACTTTCCTCTACTGGCACCAACACATATATAACATTCCCGGTTTCTGGATCGATTTCCATTCTTGTCTCATAGGTTTTCTTCTTTGATTTATGCTCCATCCTTCTGCCGTAATTATCACCTCCTTCTTCATCATATGGTGGTTGTTCGTAATCATACCTGTCTTTGTTTCTCCAGACGGCGCCATCTTGAGCTTCGGTTAGCCCTACTACCGCTATTAGCAGCACTAAACACAGAATTCTTACAGCTGTCATTTCTTACAAGTTTCCAAGAGATGTGGATCACCGAATAGTTATCCGTTGCACTTTATATACTCTCACTTTTTGTAGATTTAATTATTCTGGATTTAACCACATCCTATTTCCAGCAATTATGAATTTTAATTGTTCAAATCATATATGGGAACCAGGAAACCACAACATTTGGTTACGTAATATAATTTGCTGACATTGAACAGAGCAGGAATTACGTAGTTTGGAACACATAAGATCTAATATACAGGGTGTTTGGTAGCAAGGTGCAAAGCCTTAAGGGGATGATAGTTGACACCATTTAGAACATTTTGAGCCATACATGTCTTAGCCGAAGTCTGCATATTTATTTTTTACTGCTATTTTTATAAAAACACAATTTCTGACAGTTAAATGCCAACATTGACCCAATTTAATTTTATATTTTAATTGTTTAATTTTTTGGGGTTTATCAGATATGTACCTAATCTAATAAACCAAGTTTCAAGCATCTGCGTTATTTAAAAAAAATACTAGACGCTTTTGAAGTTGCAAAAACTTTAAAAATTAAAAAGAAACTGCGCAGTTTATGGCATTTAGAACAATAAATAAAATAGCCTTGATTGTACAAACCTTTTTAAAAACATGCTCGGTTATTGGCCTTTCTTTTAAGGTATCATTTAAGCTGATATCTTACCCTGTATATATATTTGGGATGTAATAGAGGTTTCACTTTCGACGCATGCGCATTGAGAACAAATAGGAACATATACCTTTCTCTCTCGCACACATTTTGGACACACTTTTAATCTATAGGAAATATAGGCTATTTACTCTCCATATATATATGTTCTAAGAGTTATGTACACGTTAAGCATTTATTAATGTCTTTAAACAACTGAACTATATACAATTTATATTACATAGTTATATTACTATCTAATTAACAATATACATTATAGAATACCTGATTACAAAATATAAAGAACACATATTTTAACATTAACGTGATGATCAATATTGAAATACGGGAATAGTGTGTCAGTAGATAGTGTAATTGTATAATTTATTTTAACTGAAGATGACCTCGCATGGGGGTCGAAACCTATTAGTATCTTTGTATAATAAAGTTAAGTTTTCTATGATAAAAGGGTTGTTTTACTGAACATATATCTAGTAATTGGATGGTGATTTAGGAAGACTTTTGGCGTCTCCGGATTTTTCCCTGAGTTTCCTGGAAACCCGTAATTTTGAAAAAACTGGAAAAAAAGTGAGCCCATTTTTGCTGCATTACTTTTAATTCGTAAAAGATAGAAAGTTGAAATTTTGCATGTGTATTAAGGTATTCAATGCTGACATATCTCAAAAATTAGAAATTCAAAAATTGAAAAAGGGGGGGTTGAAGAAATTCGGGGGCCCGGTAGGGAACTTTTGGAGAAGGTTTATATTCTGGATTTAAAAATAATTAAGTATATTATTAATAAAAGAAAATTCAAAATTTTATTTGGGGGCATGGGGGCAGTATTTGCCGAGAGTAAAAATTGTGCTAGAAAGTTGAAATTTTGTATATAGGCTAACCTTGGTAACTTATTTACGAATCGAAAAGAAAAATCCCAAATTTTAAAAAAAAGTTGGTCAAATAACGCACAAATTGAAAATATTATTTATTTTGATTAAATTATTTTATTATTGTGCGAGTTTATTATTTCAATTTAAAAATAGAATTAAATATGAAATGTAATTACGAATTATTTTATTGGATTCAAATCATACACGTCAAAAAGATGTCAAAAAAATAAAGAAAATTAATTAACGAGTTTAAAACGGAAATGGAATACAGGTTGGAAGAGTACGTATGCATGCAAATGTCAAAAATCCATTTTGGCAAGAATCATTTGACCACAATATAGTGTCTTTAAGGTTATAAACAGGTAGATACCAATTCACTTCTTGTTCAAATGTCCAATTGCTAGTAGCAGCCTCCATAGTTGCAACATGTTTCAACCGGAAATGTTGATGTTCATCAATATACCCCATCTGCTGAAGTGCACACTCGCAAAAGCATTTATTTTCACGAGATGGTTTCTCTAGGGGCCACTCAGTAGGAAATCTTCCACCGGTTTTTATCTCACATTGTTTAAAAGACATGTCTGCATTCTGAAAACATAAAACGGTTTTTATTTTGTAGAAGTACAGTCTTAGACACGACCAAAAAGCATAAATACGACGAACAATTTGGTGACGTGTTCTATTTTGTGACGTTTCTATCACTATTGCACTTCAATAATAGTTCGCTTACTTACTTACTTTATCTTCATTTGTATTCCGACAGGTGGAGTAGTAAAACCAGGCAAAATGTTTACTGGGCTCCGCGTAGGAACCCGTCTTAAAATTACAAAATTTTGATTTCGTTTTTAATAAAAACGGCATGGCCAATATTTCAATGCTCCAAGTACTCATCACACAGACAAAACTGTAATATGGCTGAAGACTATAAGCAGATATTTGAAAGCGAAGAAAGTCTAAAGAATTTGATTGACTTTATCAATGAAACTAATTTAATCTCTATATTTTAAATACCCATACTCATATTAATAAATTATAAATTATATATTGTAAATGTTTTTAAATGTACGTATTGATTTTAGTGCTGCCAACTATCGAAAGTTGATGCACTTAAATAAATATTTAAAAAAAGAAAACGTATAATGTTAAGCTAAATAATACATAAATTTATGTTTTATGTTTAGTGGGTATGTTATAGTTACTATACTTACAGCTACAACAAGAACAGCTAGAATCACCAGATGTTTAAACATCTTGACTTTTACGCGGTGTTAATATGTGTATCTATTAAAATTTCCGTTAAACTGATAATTTCTTTAAGAAATTGAACCTGTTATACCTTTGATTAAATGAAATTATTAATTGATTATTCTAACACATGTGTCAACATTTAAATGTCACATTTATTTCTATACGTTTGCATTCTTCTATGTGTGCAATTGTTCGCGTGTGCGCTTTTGTCTGCTTCTTGCTTCATAATGCATTTGTGTTTGCGAAAATTTGATTTCCGCATTCATCTTTTGTATTTTCGCTAGGTATAGTGGCAAATTTCTGGTTACCATGTTTCGAATAGAATCAGTGGGCCCAGGCTCGAATTTGAGGGAGTGCAATCGGGGCTACTGCCCCGGGGCCTCCACAAGAGAGGAGCCCCCCCTCCCCCAATAGAGATAAAAGCAATAAATTTTTAAAAGGCATTGCCCCAGGGCCTCCACACTTCCAAATCCGGCCTTGAGTGGGCCCTAGGGACATATCCCTACGTTCTTTGAATGTTTCCTCTTTCATTTTAAAATAGAAACAGATCTAATCTACCCTTGTTTCTTAAAATCCCCGCTAGAGCTAAAAAAATGTCACTTTTCCTAAAAATATTTTACTGTTGCAAAATAACTTAAACAATTTTTTGTTTTGTGGTGGGACCTTCACGTACGTGCCTATACTTAAAAGGGGCTCTGCCTGGGAAAGCGCTGTGGTTCACTTGGTCTCCAGGCCACGTGCCAAGATTAATGAGTGTCAGGGCGGTATTCAATATGGAGACGCGAAATCAATCGTATCTGTGTAATCACAATTGCATTCCAGTTTATCTCAAATTAAGGTTTTTTTTTGCGCTGCTTTTGGGAGCATTTTTGCGAGTGGAACCTAGGCTGGAGATACGTTTGAAAAGTAAATACAGTATTCACGCTGCTTCGATTTAACGCGGCTTTTTCGAAGCGTAAAAAAAGCTCAAAATTTAAGTAGATTAATTTAAAAAAAGTTAATTTACATAAGCAAACAGTGAAACAGTAAAATTAAAGGTTAGAATCTGTTAATAACAAACCTGTCGGAAATATATTTAGTATGTGTTAAAACGACTTCGTTTAATGCTGATTCATATAACACGAGGTCTAACTGTATATATTTAGAATAAAAAAAATAATAACATTTAAAAATTAGAAAATAAAAATAATCACATTTCTTTTTTTGAATAATTTAAACTTTTATTTATATAAAATATATTTTAATCAGACATGTGCACAAATACTTTTCAAAAGTATTTAAATACAAAATACATATTTTAAAAATAGAATACTCTTTATGTTACTAATATAAATGTTATTCTTTTACTAATTATGAGAATTTACATAAAATATCAATGTAATTTATATCACAAATTTGTTTGTTTTCATTTGTAATCATGTTTGTTTGATTTTCAGTAATTGTTTTCACGATTTTTGATAATTTTAAATAAAATTCTGCATTTATATCAGCAATCAATTCAACTACTTTATCATAAGTATGCGGCCCAAGCCAAGTATGCACCCTTTCTTTCAAAAGTATTCCTATCAATCCAATGAGAAGCTACACCAAATATCAGCTGTTGTACATACAAAATCAACCAATTTTAAACCTATTTTAAACGTATTGTCTTTGAATTTATGTATTTTTCATAAATTATTTTATTGCACATTCGGCGAGTCATTATTTTTGGTTGATTTAATAGTATTTAAGTTGAGTACCTTCAATTAGACTCTTAAAAGAATTATTTTCAACAATTAATATTGGTGACATTATATCACCTATAAAACTAACAACTAACAGGTCGAAGTTAATTGACTTAAATTGTTAGAAACAAACAAAAAATTTGCATTTATACTATGGCGTAATTTTCCAACAATTTATACACCTTTGCTATTTGTTACCTGACAAAGCCAGTACGATCTTAGTACTGCAGTGATTGACTTTGCAGTAAAACAACTAATGAACGAGGAAATAGGATAAACAAATTTAAGTAAATGAAAATCAGATGTTTTATGGTGGGGATAACAGTAAGGATAATAAGTTTATATTCAAAAAATAATATTTACGGTTTAACACAATGAAGTAACAAAAATAAAAAAAAGTATTTTGAATTTTCCTAATTGTAAAAGTTTTCAAGTAAAATATAAAATTCTATAATTGTTGTAGATATACCCTATATCTATTATCTATCAGTATTTTATTATTATATACGTTTATTGTTCGCCTTTCGGCTTTACAATCTACATTCTTAATACATTTCATATACTTCAACTTACAATTAAATTTACATTATTCTCAGCTTATTTATTCTCCTGTTTTTTCTTTCCTTCTTACTATTTCCGCCATCCACCTCTTTCCTTCACTGCCTCCCTTTAATAGCTGGCCAATATTCCTTTCGCTCGCTACTTTTTTCTTACACTCAAACTTAATGTGCTCCAGTGTTTCGTCCTCCGCTCCGCACACTCTACACTTTCTTTCCTCACTCTTTTCCCAGTATCTGTTTCCTTTTTCCTTATTTCCCAATCTAAACCTTGCTGTTCTTCTTATGTGTTTTATGTCTTTTTCTATAAGGTACTGAGGCACATTATTTTCCCATAACCTTTTATATCTTTTATTTTTTACAAGTGTGGAAGAGGAGCTAAGGAGAAGGGATAAGGAGATACAACAGCAGGAGAGAATGGGAAAAATAGAAAAAAGTAACTACAATAAAAGATAAAATTCTATAATTTAAAAAGGTATTTAAATGCAAAATAGATATTTTGTATTTTGTATTTGTATTTTGAGTATATGTATTTGAAAAACGCACATCTCTGGTATACACGTTAAGCATTTATTAATGTCTCCAAACAACTGAACTATTATATAGTTAGATTACTGTGTAATTAACAAAAGATATGTATATTGTTATACCTACTAATTGGATGGCCATTCTAAATCCTTACCTAGAATTATTATAAATATAACTTTTAAGATGGCAAGATGGTTCTACAATCTATAAGTATTTATAAAAAAAGAAAGTAAATTAATTTACGAGTTTAATTCGGGAATGGAACACAGAATGGAAGAGTACGTATGCATGCATATGTCAAAAATCCATTTTGGCAAGGATCATCTGACCACAATGGAGTGTCTTTAAGTCTATCAACAGGCTCAAAAAATCGCATAGCATCATCATGTGTAAAACCGGTATGTTCAGCCGCTTCAGTTGCAACATATTCTAATTGGAAGTGTTGATTTTCGTCAATATACCCCATCTGATAAAGTGCACACTGGCAAAAGCATTTATTTTCATAAGATGCTGGCTCTAGGGGCCACTCAGTAGGAAATCTTCCACCGGTTTCTATCTTACATTGTTTAAAACGATCGTCTGCATTCTGAAAACATAAAACGGTTTTTATTTTGTAGAAGTACAGTCAATACGACGAACAATTTGGTGACGTGTCCTGTTTTGTGACGTTCCTGTCACTATTGCACTTCAATTATAGTTCGCGTCAACTTTATCTTCATTTGTATTCCCCCAGTAAACAATTTGGTGAAGTGCCCTATTTAGTGACGTTTCTCTCACTATTTCACTTCAATTATAGTTCGCATCAACTTTATCTTCATTTGTATTCCGACAGGTGGAGTAATTTCGCCATCTGTAGCCGATAAAGTAGACATTTTATATGAAAAAATGTGAGAAACTGAACTATAAATGAACTCTTTTATGACAAAAAGATCATGACGCATCTTCAATATGATGTCAAAGTGACTCCAAAATGTTTACTGGTGGAGTAGTAAAACCGACAGTGGAGTAGTAAAACCAGGCAAAATGTTTACTGGGCTCCGCGTAGGAACCCGTCTTAAAATTACAAAATTTTGATTTCGTTTTTAATAAAAACGGCGTGGCCAATTGTTCAATGCTCCAAGTACTCGTCGCACAGACAAAACTGTAATATGCCTGAAGACTATAAGCAGATATTTGAAAGCGAAGAAAGTCTAAAGAATTTTATTGAGTTTATCAATGAATCTAATTTAATCTCGTATTTATAAATTATATATTGTAAATATTTTTAAATGTACGTATTGTTTTTAGTGCTGATAACTATCGAAAGTTGATGCAAGTTGATAAATATTTAAAAAAAGAAAACATATAATGTTAAGCTAAATAATACATAAATGTATGTTTTATGTTTAGTGGGTATGTTACAGTTACTATACTTACAGCTATAACAAGAACAGCTAGAATCACCAGATATTTCAACATCTTGACTTTTACGCGGTGTTAATATGTGTATCTATTAAAATTTCCGTTAAACTGATAATTTCTTTAAGAAATTGAACCTGTTATACCTTTGATTAAATGAAATTATTAATTGATTATTCTAACACATGTGTCAACATTTAAATGTCACATTTATTTCTATACGTTTGCATTCTTCTATGTGTGCAATTGTTCGCGTGTGCGCTTTTGTCTGCTTCTTGCTTCATAATGCATTTGTGTTTCCGGAGATTTGATTTCCGCATTCATCTTTTGTTTTCGTTAGGTTTTGTATTTGAATAGAATCAGTTCTAGGAACAGTGCCGGTTTTATTATTATCGGTGGGCCTTAGGCACAAATTGTGGTGCGGGCCTCCATACCCCCTACATTGTTTAAACTTATCAAGAAGATTACATTTCAATAATTACACGGTGTGGTAGAGATTGCTCCAATGAACAATTCTACATGATTAGGTTACTAGGCCCGAGGGTTTAGTCCTGCGAAGCCTTCGAATATCCTCACTATCAAGCAACATTTGCATCATGGCGATGTTTTCATGGTTACGAAGTTTCAACTCGTGCTTCGCTGCTATAGTTTTGATTTCTTCTCCGACTGTGCTAATCTTCAGGTCTCTATGTATGTCGTCATTGCGGATAAACCACGGTGCATTAACTTGGAACGTTTGGATTTCTTTAACGTTCGATTTCTTGGTGCAACCCCAGAGTTGCACTCCATACATACACACTGGCTTTAGCACTTGTTTATATATGAGCAGCTTGATTTAATGCTTAGTTCAGAGCGTCGTTCAATTAGCCTATATATTCTAATACATATACTTATGCTTTTTGCGAGTTTTAACCAAGACTGGGGATACGTTTGAAAAGTATATAAAGTAAGACCCCTCTTTGTGCTTCCTCGATTAACGCGGCTTCGATTTAACACGGCTTTCATAAAATAAGGCACAAAATACAAGTAGATTAATTTAAAAAAAAGTGAAATTACTATAAGCAAACAGTGAAATAGTAAAGTTAAAGGTTAGAATCTGTTATTTACAAACTTGGCGCAAATATATTTAGTGTTTAAACGACTTCTTTTAGTGCTGATTCATATAACAAGAAATCCAACATTAAAATAACAAAAAAAAGACATAACAAAAGAATCACAATTTTTTTTTTTAAATAATTTAAACTTTTATTTATATAAAATATATTATAATAACACATGAACTTGTATATAATTTATCATATAGTTTACGAATAATAAAAGCGTGGGGTACTTAAGACACGAAATTTAATAATCGAAACCTCATTATATTGACAATATCGCCTGTACTAATTCAACGCATCTGCTACAATCTCAAAACTAGAACTACTAGAAGTTAGAACACTCATTACAACAAACTGAAATTTGATATCAATTTATTAGATGTTGCTCCAGTACAGACGAATCATAAAATATAAATATTACATTATACATAAATTATTACATAATTACATAAATTATTACATAAATATTATATAAATTAAGAATAATAATCTATCGTCTCCATTTGTTTCTGCATTTTCCCTTTGTGTCAGGAGCCTGGCCATCGGGGCAGTTTACTGGAACATCTATTATCAAAATCGGATTTATTCCTCCTGCACCGATTCCAGATTTTATACCAACTTCTTCTATCGGTTCGTGTGTTTCCGCTTCTTCGGGTTTTTGAACCGATTCAACTTCTTTAGGCGGTTCTTCAGGTATAGTTGTAACCGTTGTTTCCCTTTTAACAAGATACCTTTCCTCACGCAAGGGAACTTGCACCCACATGCAATTTTGCAGCACCCCGTTAATTTCAATAACGTCATGGATTTTTTGACATTTGTAATACACAGGTTTTGGTGCTGCCAGATGCAACAACACAGCTAATAACAAGAATATATATTTCAACATTGCAACACTAATACCACTCGCTATTTGACAGTTCGTCTTCTAATGACTGCGCTTTATATACTAAATCTTATGGTTATTTTTGGGCTAAGTTTGATTGCTATTTGAATTATGTTTGGTTAGAACTTTCGTGAAGTATTTATTTTACTAATTTATTTACATATTTTATTTATAGATGTAAATTTAATGTATTAAAGATTCTGAATTTTGCAGAACTTTGTATTTTGAGGTTATGATGTGATAATTGAAGGTAAACATTGTTGTTCATTGTCAATAGCTTTTACAGTAACTTATTAAATCAGTCATGGATAATTGTAAACATATTAAAGAGTGGAATAATATGAGTTTACTTTAAAAAATATTGTCATTTATTATTTTATAACATAATGACCGCCATATTAGTAATCTAAAAATAGGTTTATTACTTCACTAATTTTTATTAGTTATTATTTTACCTTGTAAAGTATCCTTAGCCAATTTAGCAATGTGCTTGTGGACTATATCTTAATTGTTTTCCCAATCAGCAGCAGAATTTCATAAAGACGCATGAGGCGCGAGCTTCAGGCATCATAAATTTAAGGGGTCTCAGAGATTAGCTCTCAAAATGAAAGAATAAAGTTTACCCTTTGCCTTGGCGACCTTTTTACCACGTAGGACCTGTGGCACTACATTATAATTGTTCACATAATGTAATATTAGAACATATGTTCAATAAAAACGATTAATAGAAAGTTCACAAGTTTATGAAGACGAAATTCTATTTAAAATTAAAAAGAACATATTCAAATTCATTCATATAAATTGTGTCAGTAAGTATCGGATTAAAATAATCCCAATACTTTCTGAATACCACACATTAAAAGGAACACATAAATAACACAAGTCGTGCAGCGGAAACGCTACGACCTTGAAGGACGAACGACAGAAGAACGAAGGGTGTATTCTGGTTTATCATTTTAGCAGGAAGAATGTTGCGTAAACATAACCAAGTGACTCTAATGCAACCCTAATGTAAACCCGTTTGTTACTGTTTGCGACTTTTAAATCTATAAATAGCGGAAGTAGAGGCACCAAGTCATGTATGCTTTCATTCATAAAGTGTAAAACGTGAAGTAGTGGCAATAAATATTAAAGAAGGGTATTTAATTCAGTGTTTTATGGTTAGATGTAAACAAAGAGATCTTAACAGGTGTTCGTTGGATTGTAAGACTGGTGTGAGCTTAACATGCGACATTCATTTATTTCTACTAAACCTGTACTGTCTAGTTTTATGTTTTGGTATTAAAACGTAGGATGTTTGCATATTTTAAGGATGTACCGTCAATGCAAAAAGTTTATCTCTCGGTAATACGAAATGCAAAATACAAAGTACATGAGGGACGAACAAATATTTGGACTGTACCTTTGAAAATGAATTTTTCAATTCATTAATAAACTGCTTTTTGCTTGTTAAAATGATTTTTTATACATATAATAGTTTAATAAATTAAAAATTACCTATAATTAATATCAAATTTATATTAATTCAATTTAAATACAAATTAAATATTTTGAAAAAGGAATAATAAATTTTGCAACGCTGCAAATTTACGTGTGTTGACGCATGCGTGATTTGGTTCTTTGACCAATAAATTGTTATATAACATTTATTCCGATTTTGAATTTCCCGCTCAAATTGGCATTTGCAATGTTGCCGGCTTATAACCTACATTTACTGTTTCTTACTGGTTTTATTTAAATATTTTCGTATATAGGTATCCTTTTGATAATTTTCTTTTTGTAATAGTTACAGAAAAGATTATTTTATATACACCTAGTTTTTGAAAGCCGTGTCACCATTTTTTAATAGTTAAAAGTTATATTATGTGGTGAAATTGAGCTAAAAATTATGATTTGTATGGAAAATGACAATTTTTAATCGTGTATAAAAAGAAAACTATGAACCCTAGGCCTCTAAAATTTTGAGACAGCATGTATTTTAACTATTTGTATCGACCCTCCAAATTTCGCAACGTTTTCATTATTTACGTTAACGTCCTGTACCTCCTTAAAAACTAAAATTAGAATTATGGAAATTATTACGCATCTATACTTGCAACTAAAAAATAAAATAAAATAAAAAGTAAAACACTTAATTCTGATAAAGTATTTTATTTTAATATTATTCACAATTTTAATTAATAACCAGATTGATAACAAATGCGTTTGCAATTAAAATCAAACCACCGGAAGTAAAGTTACTAAAGATATATACATATTATATAAAATAAAGCGATTAAAACTATGGGAATTTATGTATATAATAACATTAGCTTATTTAACATGCATGTACACTTGCGGTATCGAGTGAAGTGAGTCACATATCGGGCGAATGCACTAAAGAAACTAGGTTATGTTTCAGTAGATATCATTATAGGTTAGAATGAATGTATTATATATGATACATTTGTTTTCTTGTATTGCAACGTGATATATTTTATGTCACATTACTTTTTAACATTGACATTGGTTGAATATGATGTTTATTATACATGCACTGGTTATTTTAATAATAGATTAATGTAAATGTGTCACAACTAATGTCAATTTGTGTTTTCTCTATGTGTGACAGATCTATGAATTTCCTTTTGAAGGACACTGCCGTTTTTTGCTATCAGTCACATTTCCACGTTTTCTGAATTTAGGTATTAGTAAAAACAACACTACTGCAGATAAAATTATGAAAAATGGTGCACTTTTCTTAAGCATGGCTGCTGCTAGACTGAGATATTTTGATAGGTTTACGAAAATGATCTATATTTAAACCACCACCAGCTTGGGACAGTGCCGCATGAGCCATATAGAAAGTGTCTAGAATAGAAAATGTTGACCTTGCAAAATTTTGGTTTAAATATTTTTCTTCAGATCTAGCATTAGAGTATATTTAATTCTATTATATTTCGATAGTATAGTCTTTAAAGACCATACGGTTAAATTTTTGTAAGGATATTATAGGTCTGAAATTTTAATATGTTATTCACAACATCAATAGCTATCGTTGGAACTAGAATCATTTTTTTATTTCAATAATTTCGTATGTTTTTCATTAAATAACTGTTAAAAAAACCCAGTCTTTAGAATTTCAATTTCAAAAGTGTTTCGACCATAACTGTACTCATACTAATTAATAATTTTCTTAGTTTTTATTTATCATATAAATAGAAGAGCCAAAATCGGCAACACCGTCCAGGTCCAATTTTATGACAGGGTCTACTTCAGCGTCATTTTTGACATATTTAACAATATTTTTAAATTTCAAAAAGATTTTTCTTTTGTAGAATAAGTGTAATAATAAGCTTAAATAGTTAAACTATTGTTTTTCATTATATTTATTAAAAAAAACATCCTCAGAACCAGTTTACTTAACCAAGGCCCCCTACTTACGGTGAACCCATGCACTGGCTATACCGTAGCTACGCCACTGAACTAATATAACCAACAATATTGCAATACACAACATTCGTGATCTAGATTTTATGAGTCTGTTTAATACAACGAGGTCGCGCGATACCATTATTTGAAAATAGAAAGTTGTACATTACATTGAACTTATAAGTAATAAAAGCAAACCTTCATCATACTTTGAACAAACAGTATTATTAAAAAGTATAACAAAGAAAGATTGTACTAAGTTATATATCTTTTACGCGAGCAGGCGTTCATCTTTTTCATAAAATCGTATAGAACTGGAATGACTTTAATCTTTATTTATTTTTCGTTTTATATCACGACATTATATTGAAACATTACAAGTCGACGTAACAGCTGCTATAGCTCTGACGTTTAATTCTCCATCTCTTTTACACTTATCTTGTTTAACAGAGATTGTTAAGGTTGGTAAATGGAAGTGGGGAAGAAGGTGAGGAAGAAATGACGTCAACTTGTGAATTATTTCTTATAAATTTTTCTCTCTTTAATTATTAAAAGAGAATAATGAATATTTCAATCGTTAATAACTTCTTTAATATTGCGAATTGAATATTTGAGTTTTATTTAAATTCAGTTATGGTTCACAAGTCAATTTATAGAAAGAAGAAGGCCTTACTTTGCAGATACATATTTATGTTTATTGATAATCATAAATAATTAAAAAACCAGATAATTTTAGTTATAAAATTATTTTTATTTATAAATTATATACATGTTATTTATTTTAAGGTTAAAAAATGTTATGGCTTTTAAATATATTTAGGAACGCATTTAGTACAGTTGAAACCAGTCGATGTGAACATTTTCTAGGTTATATCAATTCATTTAATTAGGGTTATGATTACGTATTATAATATTTGTCGATGCCATGTCTTCAACAACAGCAGCTAACGTAACGATCTCGGCTGCAACGGCAACAAATTCATCAGCAAATGTTGCTTCGTTTTTAGACACCCTGAATATCAGCACTATCGCAAATAGTACGAACCAAAACGATGTGGACTTGGGCATGGCTGCTGACAAACTGTTCGTTGAAATGCCGTGTACATTATTTGTGATTTATGCGGTTGATTTAATTTACTTTCGATTCCTAGGTCATAGCTGTATAATAGTGAACAAAAAAATAGTAATAAAACCAATAATCAGCTGTTTCTTTGGACATTTCCAAGTAAACAATTTGGTGAAGTGCCCTATTTGGTGACGTTTCTATCACTATTTCACTTCAATTATAGTTCGCATCAACTTCATCTTCATTTGTATTCCGACAGATGGAGTAATTTCGTCATCTGTAGCCGATAAAGTAGACATTTTATATGAAAAAATGTGAGAAACTGAACTATAAATGAACTCTTTTATGACAAATAAATCATGACGCATCTTCAATATGATGTCAAAGTGACTCCAAAATGTTTACTGGGTTAAGATAGATTTTTTGAAAACGATGTGCTGGGTGTGCGGGAGAGACATAGAAACGCTGGAACACATTAAGTATTCATGTGAGAAAAGAGTAAAAAGTGAAAAGAAGATTGTGCAGTTATTAAAGGGAGACAGTGAAGGGAAGCGGTGAATGGCGGCGATAGAGAGAAGGAGCAAGGAAAGAGAAGGAAGGGCAGAGTAGAAACAGTTAAACTTCAGTTCAGGATATAGATGATTTGCGGAGAGGAGATAAGGAAGACAAGAGATGGATGGCGGAAATAGCGTCAAGAAGAAAATAGTAAAGGAAATAGGAATAGTAAAGGAAGAAACCAGGGGCGTAGCTACCGCCGTATCAACGATACGGGGCCCCAAACGTGTGTAATCAAAAATACGTATTATTAGATATATTAATTTCTCAAACTAAACAAATATTTCAGAGCCTTTGTGACCTAAGTAATATGTTCGAAGTATTACAACGGGAGAAACTCTTATCTTTTTCAAACGAAATAATAAAAAAGTATACCGGAAAATTATCTGCTAAATACAGTAAAAACATGTCAGTTGATCTTTATGAACAATTAAATGCTCTGAAAACATGCTGAAAATTTGAAATTCAGAAAATTCATTCCATTAAGGAACTCATGTAATTATTGCTGATAAAATTCAATAGCTTTGCATCCAGTTTTCCGGAGGTAATAACATCATGTTTGACTATTGACTCTATTGTTGACTTTTCCATTGTGTGACTTTTTCATGTTTTCTATTGTTAAACTGGAACAGCTGAATTAAGTTTTTCGAAATTAACTGATAAAAAGTTATATAAGGACTTCTATGGGACAGGAAAGGCTATCAGACTTGTCAGAAAAAACTGAAATCGTCTTCAGCTATGAATGATTTAATAAATAAGTTCGCCGAACAAAAGGCAAGAAAAGTGTATATTTGATTTGAATTGTTTTGCTAGTTTAATTCATAGGAGTATTAATTGTAAGTAATAACGTATAATCAATATATAATTATTTAAATGAACGCGAGCGTTTTTCTTTCCTTTATGAAAAATCTTTACCCATCATTTGGGCCCCCCAACAAATTTTGATACAGTGCCCGTCTAAGGCTAGCTACGCCACTGGAAGAGAGCCAAGAAGAAGTAGTAAAGAGAGAGAGAATCGATGAGGAGTAGGGAGCAGAAAATATGGGAACAAGAATATACAAATCAACAAACACTGCTGTTAAAATTATTAAAAATGTTAGAATAGTTTTAAGTTTACGTTGACAATAAGATGTGATTACACAACACACGCATTAAATTAATTAATAAATACCTATAAGAAAAATAGACATTCTCCATTATAAAACATAATATGATGCAATATGGCTTAAATTTATTAATATAATTGGTTACATTGAATATACATATCTAATATTACATAAATTAAAAGTTATACTCATACAAATTTATTATTAGTACATAAATTCTATATTTTATAGTTACATTTACTTATAGAAATTTTGTAAGTTGTTTTTGTCTCGACATTTTTGTTTTTACTAATTAATTTGTTTATATTATTACAATAAATTGTTATTATAAACAGCATTTTATTAATAATAAAGTAAATATGTATTTTACATTCAAATATAAATAATATTAATGACACTAATAATATATTTTTAGGTTAGAATTTTCCAAGTTTTATAAGCTTTATATAATTAAGTATTGGCACTGTGCGAGGGTATAAAGCCACGGTGGATAAATCGAACACTTTTGTTCACATTACAGCACTACATTTGAATGTAATTTTATAGTTAAAGTCTAGTTTTGATTGTCCTTGTTGAATCATCTCAAAAATAGGATCATTTCAGTCAGGATTTCGATCAGACCTTAGTGTATTAATATATCCAATTATTTTAAATAAAAACACATCTAACCGTTTTGCTGCAATGTCAAAATTAGTTCCCAAATCATTTGGCGCTGCTGTCGCACACAGTCCCAATAATGAATACCATCGTATAGTTCTCAAGTCAGAATCCAGAAGTCAGTTGCTAATAATATCCGGGATACCCGTAACCAGTTTGATGCGGATTACCAGATTGTGGATAATAGGGAAGATAATTATATCCAAATCCTGGTTGAGGATAATATTGTGGTTTAATTATAGATCCTAGAATTGTTTCCTGAGTAGTTGAAGTATCATCTTTATTATTTTGACTTAAGTCAATAGTAAGCGTTCCTTTAGATTCCGTTACGTTGGCACTTTGTAATTGTTGTGGAGGATTAGGATTATATTCATATGGTGACATTGGTTGGTTATTAAACGGTTGATTGTATTGAGGATTTTGATAAGGCATCATCTCCGGAAGACCATTTTGTTTGCTACCAACTGAATGATAGACAGGTCTCCTGATAGGTGGTGCAACATCATTAGGAGGATAAGGAAATGGAGGTGGAGTATAGTTTATCCATGGTAGATTTCTGGGTACATTACCTTTATAAAAAGCTTGTGATGCTAAATTTGGAGCAGAATTATATCCATTATTTGGTTGGTAGCCTTGTTGTTTGTAAGGACTGTTAGGTTGATAAGCTTCATGTTTCACACGGGTACCAATTGTAGAATTTCTCGTGGATTCATGATGTTTTCTTCTTCTTGTCCTTTGTGCACTGTTACTATCAATGGTAACTAATATTATCAGTAGAACTGTTATAAGACTTTGATACGATGCAGATATCGCCATGGTGTTTATTATACTGAGCAAAATGATCTAAGGTAGATGTATATATAGATAGTGGAAGAAATGTTTTGACATTTGACAAGAAGATATAAATGTCATTAACAAGTGAGGTTAACTGTATGACATGCAGTGTTTACTGATGAAATTACTCACCTGTATGTGTTTTGATTTATTTTAAGATGAATTATGATTGTAAAGAGTCATGACTAAAATATGTTCAAAAATATATTTGATACTTGATACTATGTAATCGGAATGCAGGATGATTAATTATACAAAAATCATTTACTTCTTATTATAGTGATAGAATGTATATTTAGTATCGAATATGAAGTGCCCGTTGGTGGGGCACTCGATGTGGCAGAAGATTCATTTACATTTCTAGAGGTAAGTGAAGTGATAGGTTTGTGTCCTATGTCTTAGTTTCTATAAAAGTGTATAATATATATTGATAAAGTTGGTTACTAGAACCTCAAATGTCCAATTATTTAATAATAACTCTAAAATAAAATTAAAAAAGTCTTAATTATTAAAGGGATTCAACGTTATAGAACATTCCAAGAATTGTGACATCACGTCAGTATAACTGATAGCATATTTAGCACAGAACTCTTATCCATAGAAAAAATAACTG
Source organism: Panorpa germanica (assembly GCA_963678705.1). Taxonomy (NCBI): domain Eukaryota; kingdom Metazoa; phylum Arthropoda; class Insecta; order Mecoptera; family Panorpidae; genus Panorpa; species Panorpa germanica. The sequence continues at coordinate 8,972,103 of OY783220.1, read as the reverse complement.
ATCTATCCCTTAATAGTACGACATGTTACGTCATAATTATGGCCGATCATTTCTAGCGCTAAAACTACAATTCCAATTTTTAATTGCTATATCTCCGTCAACATTTAAATATTTATTAAAATAAAAACGACAATATACATTTATTAACATCAATTTCAATCAACAATTGAAAAATCGACCACTAAAAAATGGGTACACAAGCTCATTTAGAAATTTAACAAGTTATATTTTGCACCTAACAATCGTTTTACATATTTCGTTGAGTTTATGAGGGTCTGTTATAATTGATAACGGCTAGTAATACGGATTAGGTTATGTTTGTTCAGGATTAGGTTTCATTTGTCTTGTGAAATTGTTATTAATTTTAAATAGTGATGATGTTTTTAATGAAAGTATTGAAGATTCAATCAGTAAAAAATGTGCACTCCTATAAATGCATTAAATAAAGTTTTTATTTCTAATTGAAATTATGATTCTTTATACTTTTTATGTATGTACTTATGGACTACAATGTGTATTTTTTCTTTTAATAAAAATATGAATGAAATTTGTAAATATATAACTATTATATTCTAACACATTTTTTAAATCTCAAATACAAACCTACAGAATTAATAAAAATATCATTTTTTGCATTTTGTATTTTTTGAGTTGTACCACCATTGCAATCTGTAAGCGATGGTTTATCTGTTTCATTTCATATTAGTAGAAATAATATAAGCGCCTGGAATGCTACCACACTTATTACACCTAATGATTAAATGTTGCTTCATTTTTTATTACAAAAACTTGACGGACGATTTATTTGAAATTTACGGAGGTTATGTATTATATCTTAATGTAGTCTCATGATTTTTTTCATTGACTTATAAACAAGAACGTTTCTCTTACTTTCTACGTTTGATGTGATGTATTTTTTATATTAATAAAATGTAAGATGTCAGAGCAAAATTTATTTTTTTTTTGACATAAATTTACTTTTTCTTACGTTGATAAAGTCTTTACGCAAGATGAATCATATTAAATTAGAATATTAGTTAAAGATTTTTAATATCTTTTGTATTTATTCATTAACAATGTAACAAATCTTAGATAAATAAAAAACATAGCGTTAGGGGTCATCCATAAATTACGTCACACAAATTGCAAGTTTTTTTAACTCCCCCGTACCCATTGTCAAGTCTTGTCACACATTATTCCCCCTCTTGTTGTTATACATTAGACAACTGATATATTTCTTAGTCTTATTTTGTTTTTTCTATTCTTTAGAGGTCGAATTTTAAATTAGATGTGACGTCACAAGACTTGTGACTCGCTATTGTTACGCTTTCTTAAACTTTGTGGACCTCCTTCTCCCTCTTTGCATGTTACAAGTAAATATTAAAAGAGGTTCGTTTTGTTTACAGCGACTTTTACATACTACAATAGCTCACATCCAAATTTTTATGTGCGTAATAGTTTTCTAATTTTAATACATACTGTAAAGCCTCATTCCCACTCACTGTTTTGATATTTAATTTAGGGTTTTTATTTAATATTTTAATTTAGATTTCAGGTTTTCAGAATAGGCATTCCTTGTCACATTCGTGTTTTAATTTGAGTTTAGTGCGTCTTTAGTAATATAAATTTTGACAGTTCGACAGTCGGACAAAATTGAATGTAAAATAATTAAAATTGCTGTTTTTAATAACAATTAGTAATAGAAATTGTTCTTTATTTCTTTATTTTTGACAAACTGACATTAAACTTCTATTAAATATAAATTCTACTGCATTTTGACAGGTTGTCACATTTTGGAGGTTATAATATAATATAGTTTTTCTTAATTTAATATTTTTAATTTAAGACATTGGACCTTGTAAGGTTCTAAAAAACTAAGAAAACTTAAAAAATAAATTAAATTAAAAATGGTACTGTGAATGACTACGCATATTGCCATATGCTAAACAATTTAAATTAAATACAAAATACAATTAAAGCAGTGAGTGGGAATGATACTTTATACAACGCAGATTCATATGAGGGCCCCTCCATTATAATTCTTTAATTGAATAATAGCTGATTAATATGACCCGGTAAACAGGTTCCGCTGTATTCAACACCGTATGAGAATGACGTCATGATCAATGTTAATTAGAATCAATTAATGTTAATAATAATGAAAAATATTCCTACACAATATTACGTTTAAAGTAAAGCTAAATGTTTAACGTATGCAGAATGTTATTACGCTTTAAAATTGAATGTATTTTACAGTTTTAAAATATCTAAAATGGCGGAATGATATTTAATTATGTACGCGTATACAATATACTCGTAAAAGAAACTAGTCACTGATGGTGGGGGGGATATAAATAAAACAAAATAAATAACATGTAATAACTTAATATAAAATATATTTTATTACGGAATATGACATATACGTACAGAATATTCTATACCTATATTATAGATAATAATTATATATACTAATAGGTGAAAATATAAATATCACATTATATTGCATTCAAACAATTGAATTTGAAATTAGCAAATAAAAATACTCATTGAAATTTAAAGTAAACAAACACTTTCTTATTTTTAATTCACTTTAACAGTTCTTTAAGCTTCTGTTGTTGTTGTTGTCGCTTCTGTAGCATTAACGGTAGAAGATATTATCGCTTCTGTAGATGAAGAGCTTGTTGCAATCGTTGTAGATGATGTAGGATTATTAGAAGCAGCTGTTGAATACGCAGCTAATGGTGCTCCAGTCGAAGTAGAATTATCTGCAGGTGAAGATGTTGCTAACAAAGTTGTTGAAGACCCAGAACTATCTGCTGAAGTTGTTGAACTTGGTGACAGTGTTGTTGTTGCGTTAGCATCCCCAGAAATCGTTGTGGTGTTTAAAGGACTTATAGTTGTTGAATTAACATTGGTAACAGTTCCATTTACAACTGGTGGTTCTTCTTTCAGGGGTAATCCTACGGTGCAGTTAGGTGAAATACCTGTTTTGGAATCAGAAGATGCTGTCATATTCGTTGCGGTGCAATTTATAGGAAGAGAGGTTGAATTCAGAGTCAAGACTGTTGTATTAAGTCCTCCAGTTCCGATTACGGTGCAATTAAAGCTGGATGAGTTTGTTCCCGTTGAATTTGAGTTTAGCACAGTGCAATTTACAGGGAGTACAGTCGTTTCTATTGGTTTCAGCTTTGTGTTGTTGACAGCTGTTGCATTTATTGCGCAGCTGAGTATAATATTGTTAGCTGTTGAGTTTTGTTCCACTATGGTGCAGTTTAATGGCGATTGTTCTGTTTTTACTGGAGGTTTTGCTGTTGTTGATCCCTTGTTTACTGGAGCGTGGTGATATATATGTCTATCACGTCCTAAGTTCCATAAAGCTAGCCCGGTTAACACGGTTGGTAAACCTATTCCACTTCCACCTGACGAATGGTAATAATTGTTTCCACCATATCCTCCTAAAGGACTGCCAAAACCACCGCCTCCGAATCCGCCAAGTCCTCCAGCACCACCGAATCCGCCTCCGTAGTTTCCACCGAAGGCGCCTCCTACAACTCCACCATTGTAGCCGTAGTTAGGATGCCCTCCTTGTCCTTGGTAGCCATGGGGATAGCTATTTGAGCTGTAGTAATTATGCTGCTGCTGTGGGTATCCTCCGTAGTTATTTTGATGTGGATAGCTTCCTGCAGGTGGAGCAGGACTTGCCCCAGGATATGAATGAGACTGAGGATAACTACCATGGTGATATCCTGATCCAGGAGCGGGACTTACACCTGGATACGTATGACTATTTGGGTTGTGTTGATTAGATGTCCCAGGATATGTGTGAAGATTTGGGTTATTTGAATATGCTGGAGGATTCCCAGGTTGACCACCTCCTACAGCTTGATTGTATGATGGTGGGTATTGTCCGTTGTAAGGGTTCGCTCCTGCATGACTCCCTGCAGCATTTGGAGTGTATGGGGGAGGATTTGGAGGTAATCCATGTTGGTTGTAAGCTGGAGGGCCTCCCAGGTTGGTCCCACTTTGTACAGGCTGCACATTCTGTTTAGTAATCGCTGGTTGATTGGCACCATTTGCATTCCATCCAATAGGTTGATTATTCGCCGGATTCCCGTTGTTCGCCTGGTTCTGCCATCCTATATTATTGCTACCACCTTGCTGGTGTGTTCCTGATCCATGGGGAATTTCAGGTGCTGATGGTTTAGGTGCGTGGTTTGTATTCACTTTACCGACACTACTTGGACTATCGTAACTTAAACGCGCTAAATCTTGATTGGCGTGTTTATTGCTCACTGGTTTAACCACCGGTTTTGTTACACTACCGGTTGGAGCAGGCCTCCGTGGACTGTACGATGGCCTCGATGAGCCCCGGCTACGACTGCCACCGCCACTACTGCGTCGGCCATCGATGTTTTGCGTAAGTAAAAGTAAAACTACGGTAAACAATAAAACACAATGCGATGTTGACTTAAACATGGCTGTTGCTGAACTAAGCAAAGCCGGTCTGTAACTGTGGTCAGGACTTGAGGCTCTAGGTATAAATCCCCGCGGTAGTGTCAGTAGAAATCCCCATGACTTATTAGGAGGGGAGCGTTGGAATGTTACCACTCATGTCTTCGTGAAATGGATAACATGGTGACTAATAGGAACTTCAAACTAGAAGATTAAATTCTAAATATTACCTCAAAATATCGTGTCTAATCTTTACCCAATGGAAATAACAGACATATTTTTGAAATTAGAAATTGTTTTATCTATTCTTCTGTAATAATCGCGAGGTCCTAAACGCCTCTTCCCTTAGTGAGCACTTACACGTTCATGTTTTCTCTCATTTAAAAAAATGTTACGTATTTTTTGTTCTATTGAACAAAGAATGTTGAATATATTTTATTTTTTAACTTTTGGTTAGTGGTTACTATCCAGTAAACAATTTGGTGAAATGACTTCGCTTAGCCAAGTGCAGTAACTGATAGTAACGATAAGAATTTTATATCCACTCAAATTTACTGGGTTATTTTCGTATCTGAGATATGACTTTTAGTTTTTATATATTTGTTTTGTACAATTTGTGTACAAAAATAATGGGCTTGTGTCCTCATTTTTTAGTTGTCGCTTTTCAATTGTTGATTGAAATTGATGTTAATAAATATGTATTGGCGTGTTTATTTTATTAAATATCTAAATGTTGACGGAGATATAGCAATTAAAAGTTTCAAATGTAGTTTTAGAGCTAGAAATGGTCGGCCATATTTGTATGACGTAAAATGCATTTTAACGTCAGTTATTTGTTGAGTAGGTCAGTGCTGTGGTAATGTTTTGTAGCTGTTGGTAGTCAAATAATCAAGTCAAGTTAAAGAATAATAAGTTTTTATTTTATTTAACCCTGTTACGGCAGACACAATATTGGAATTTTATTGTTCCTTGAAATAGCTGTAAATAATATTTGATACTTTGATATATAAACACATATAGCAGAGATTTATGAGCTGTAAGGTTGGTAACCGTACACAAGGATTGTGATGTCACATGCACTTGGAATGCGTACAACGTTGAATCCCTTTAATAATTAAAAAGAAAAAACGGCTTTTTTAATTGTAAATATCTCTTAACATATAAGGAGTTATTAAAAAATAATTGAACATTTGAGGTTCTAATAACCCACTTTATCAATATATAGTACACTTTTATTGAAATTAAGACATAGGACAGAAGCCCATTGTGTTTTATATTAAATGTAAACATAAGAATTTGCAAGTAAATTTTTGATTGTCTTCTTAAAAATCTGCTCCAAATAATAGTACAAAAATGCACTTGTAAACGGCCTAACAATTTTGGCAACTTTTCTTCGATTGATTTACGACCGGATTAGAAAACTGCTGGTGTAAATGCACCCTTACATCTATTCGAAAGCGTTGTTATTTTGTTTTCAATTAAATTTGTTATGGATTAAAATTACAAATATTTTTATAACAAATCGTACAAAAATGCTAATTATGTTTCATAGGAAATGCATGTTATTATTTTTTCGGGATCATCTTTCAGTTATTTCAAATATTTTAAAAATTAAATGAATGTGTACTTTGATATTAAAATAATAATAATACTGTTTAGTTTTATAAATAATCTCTAAGATTATTAATAATTATAGGAGGGTCAGTTCACTTTATAAATACATCCGCATTTTATACCTAGGAGATTAGAAATAGATATAAGAATGTGTGGGAGGTGTTGTACCACCCTGACTTAGAAACTGAAATAGAAATAGGTAGTTATTCTTATTCTTAGACTTGTTTACATATGCGTGCACAATTAATCGTGCTGTATGCTGATTATTTGGCTCCGGATAAGCATGCACGATATTTGGCGAATAATCACTTGTTCAACAAGTTTTGTGTCGCTTACAGCTGCTTCGTGTAACACATAAACGTTTTGAACAAAAATAAGTTAAAACGACCTAACTTTTATTTTGTTTAAACGAATGAGTACTTTAAAAACTTGTGAGTTGATTATACGTATACTTACTTCACATTGCAGTTAGTTTTTCGAGCACAGCCTTTGAAGCCAGCCAACTGTAAATAAAATCATTTCACTGGATGAGTAACAGAGGGACCGACCAATTAACCCGTAATGACAACGAAAGCACCACGTGACCGCATAGATCTTATTTAAATTGATCAGTGCATCCTCCTGCTCCGCGCAAGTGACGAATCCAGCTGTCTGGAGCACTGTGCTTCGACTTATAAAGCGCATAACTTAGATGACATTTTCTTAGTCCCACGGCAAATTAAATGAGCTTGTGTCCTCATTTTTTAGTGGTCGATTTTTCAATTGTTGATTGAACTTGATGTTAATAAATGTATATTGGCGTTTTTATTTTAATAAATATCTAAATGTAGAGATGTAGCAATTAAAAATTCGAATTGTAGTTTTAGCGCTAGAAATGGTCGGCCATATTTATGACGTAACATGTCTGTACTATTAAGGGTAGGTCAGTTATTTTTTCTATGGATAAGAGTTATGTGTTGAATATGCTATCTCTTTTACGCTCTGTTGTATGAAAGAGATAGCAACTTATCGAACGTCACATGTCTCGTAATGTTCTACAACGTTGAATCCCTTTAATAATTAAAGAGACAAAATGACTTTTTCAATTGTTAATATCTCTTAACATATAAGGAGTTATTAAGTAAATAATTGGACATTTTAGGTTCTAATAACCCACTTTATCAATATATAGTACACTTTTATAGAAATTAAGACATAAGACACAAGCCCACTAGTAAATCCTAATTATTTTCTGACTTAAACAATTTGTATGGCAAAGTCTTTCTATCATAGTCACTTTATGTATAGGTACTATCATAGTCTCAACACAACCTATGATTTTCTGAAATGAATAAAGTCAAATTTGACCGCTATAGCTTCTAACATATCCCAATACGTTGTTCATTTGTATACAATAAAGTCAAAACCAAATAGTGTACTAACAAAAAAGTGTTGCCTCATTTAGTCGCAATACTAGTAGAAGTACTACTTAGTATTACATGAGGTTTTAGCTTCGAAAGTGGTCCTCACTAAAGTTAGATTTCTTTTGAAATGTAAAACAAATACGTAGAAGTGTTGTACTAATTATGAATCATAGTTTACGAGTAAACACATTTTGTAGAATATGACACAAATCACGTGACCGTACGATACGGTTGCAGAATATTAAAAACTATTGCGTAATAACTAGATCATTAACTCGTTTATTTGACGTATAACCTTCATAGAAACATAACCTCAAAATAATCAGAATGAGTGAATTAAATTATTGTTATTTATGTATATGATATTTTTGTTATAAAATCCTCTTTTTGCGAAATAGTCTACTGGTGATTAGTGTAATTACTGACGTAGTTCTTTTGAAATACAATTTATGATACATACATTAGATAATTAGGTATTTTTTACAATTCTATTCAAATAAATTTGGTAGTTTTTGCAGGTTTAAATAACAGTTACTTTTAACAATTTATTTAGAAAATAAATGAATAACAATGGACTTTTTTTTAGGGAATCAAAAAGATTGAAATAAATGTTAATATATGTATATTGGCGTTTTTATTTTTTAAATATCCAAATGTTTACGGAGTTATAGCTATATCTAATTTGAATTTTAGTTTTGTCACTTGTTTTACAAGAAATAATTATTTATACAATAATTATAATACATTATATTCGGGGATTGAGGGAGACAGCGTCTGTCTATTACCATTAAAGAAATAATTGTTGAAAAAGGATAGCATATCCTTTAAACATACTGTACTGAACAAAATACTATACAAGTGTAACGGTGAAAAATATATTTTACTTGTCTAACCACATCTCGTTTCTTTCTCACTTAGCAGATTGATTCCTCACTTTGGAATAAAAGGAATTAAAGGATCCCAATCTATCTAGTGAAAATTATATTATTCTATCCAGTGGTTTGGAGCGTTTTGCTCATAGGGATTGCGAATAATTACCCCCTTTTTCTATAGGATAACGCGCTAATTAACTATGCGTTAATATCAAATAGATATGCTCTAAAAATGCAAACTGCAACTAATTACTTTTTTTTAGGTTAACGAACTTTGACTGCATTTTTTTTTAAATTCACTGCGGCCTCGGATGCCAGTAATAAACAGAGACACTCCTCCAATGATTTAATGATTTAAACTGTAATATTTTAATTGAAGTTGATCACCATATCCTTTATATTTACTAATACATACATAAAAATGTTTACATGTTAATATTTTAGCTGACACGTTTATTATCTTATTAAATTTATTACTCTGCTAAATTAATGAAACTAACATTTTGTACTGATGATTTTAATAACTCGTAGGTAAGTGTACAGGGTCCTACTTATAAACTAGGGGCTAGGGTCCCCTAAAAATCACATAAAAATTGATATACCTCTATTTTGAAAATTAAATCTGAAAATTACCTTTTTATTTTGTATTTAATTTAAATTATTTAGCATATGGCAATACGCGTAGTCATTCACAGTACCATTTTTAATTTAATTAATTTTTTAAGTTTTCTTAATTTTTTTTAGAACTTTACAAGGTCTAATGTTTTAAATTAAAAATATTAAATTAAGAAAAACTATATTATATTATAACCTCCAAAATGTGACAATCTGTCAAAATGCAGTAGAATTTATATTTAAAAAAAGTTTAATGTCAGTTTTTGAAAAATATAGAAGAAATTTCTATTACTAATTGTTATTAAAAATAGCAATTTTAATTATTTCACATACAATTTTGTCAAACTTAAACGAAAATCTGAAATCTAGATTACAATATTAAATAAAAACAGTAAATTAAATATCAAAACAGTGAGTGGGAATGAGGCTTAAGTATACCGAGTTAGAAGGAAAGTGTGTTGGAAAGTAATAACATTTAAATTGAAATGCTTGACGTAGAAATAGTTTTAGTAATAATTGAAACTTAAAAAGATAATGATAAACTATTTGTTCACGGGATGTTTTATTATGTAATTATGTAATTAACTGTAGTGTAATTAGCTGAATTAACCAATAGTACATCATTAAATTACTAATATAAATTCCTAAGCATAATTACACATTTATGAAACAAAACTTGTAGATTTTTGATAACACTTTGCGTATTTAGATGATTATTAGTACAAGGTCAAAAGATTAAAATAAATACAGAAAAACATCTATATTAATAAGTAATTTATTAAAAACAATTTATAATACATACACATAATTAAGATTATTCATTTATTAAGATTAGATGTTTTAAGAAAACTAAACAAGATACTAAATTATTTACAGTACTTATAAAATAATGTCTAAGAGCTAATATGGTGTCTTTCAAGAAGAGGAAATTTCGCACCATCTATGTCATTACTAACCTCAGAGTTTGTACTTTAGTTTAAAATAAAAATATCACCACTTTTCACGAAAATATTGCGTTTTTTGTTAATTTAAAATGACACCTCTTCTTGAAAGATTCAACATAATATTAATTTTTGGTTGTTTCAAAGGCACTCTGACTAAATAATTCTTAATGGTATGTCATCAATAGTACTATTTCCGCTGGAGATCGTAGTTGCTTCAACACTTGCATTAGGAAGAAGTTTTGGATCCTGAAGACTAAGTAGTGGCATGGACATATTAGCTGGTGGGGTCGTTATGGTGATATTCGTTGGCACAGTAACGTTTGAAAGCAACACCGAAGGAACTGTAGGTGTCGATATTGTAGTAACATTACTTAAAGGCATTGTGGAATTACTTAAAGTAATATTTTTCACTGAAGCTAATAGCCTAGGCTCTGTTTGAACGAAAGCAACCGTTAATCCAGAGAAAACTAACGACGATGTTGAGTTAAGTGGCTTTATTGTAGTGTTTGTGGCAGGTGCCTTAACTACTTCAGTAGCATGCGTCGATTTGTGATAGTCTACGTAGTGCTGATGGTGCCTTCCAAGATTTGACAGCACTAAAGCTTTGTGTAGCGGCGATATCGTGCTAGGAACTGGAGGCAACGACACTGAACAATTTAGCGACACTGTAGTTATGTCAGTTTGGTTTGTAGCTGTGGCATTCACCACGAAACAATTTGCTGGAGGAGGAGCAGAGTTCTGCACAGGTCTTGACACCACAGGTGGTACGTATTCGTTGTTATTCCTGTTGTAGTTTGGCCGAGACCTTCCAGAATTATCACTTATGTAATTGTTAGTATAGGTATCATGGTAAACATTGCGGTCATAGTAGTGATCATGGTAATGACCACCGTAGTAGCCGTGATCGTGATGACCACTACTTCTTCCAAGGTTGTACAGCGCTAAACCGGTTGCCAGGTTGCTCATGCTGTTGTCGTGAGTGGTGTGAATGTACGTTGGGTTGTAATAACCAGGTGGAACCCCAGGAACTCCCGGTCCTTGATATCCTGGCTGGTAGTAGCCTGTTCCTTGGTAACCAGGTCCTTGATAACCATTTCCTTGGTAACCTGGTCTTTGGTAAGTTGGGTTGTAACTTCCAGGTGCAGTTCCTTGTGTTGGGTAGTACTTTTGTTGAGGATAACCAGGATTTCCTATTGGTGAAGGTGTTCCCCCAGGATAACTGTGAACTCCATGATTAGGATTTCCTCCTATTGGTGAAGGACTTACCCCAGGATATGTATGAACTCCTTGATTTGGGCGACCACCAATGGGTGAAGGACTTACCCCAGGATAAGTGTGCGATGGGTTTGCGTGTTGCTGATACGGTGGAGGATTTGCAGGCCTACCTCCCATAGCTTCATTGTAAGTAGGAGGACGCTGACCGTTATAGGGATTGGCACCTGGATTCGTACCTGGGTAAGGTGGAGGATTTGCGGGTAATCCTCCGGGTGTAGCATGGCTTCCTCCTACGTTCTGTCTATTAACACCAGGTTCAAAACCAATTGGTCTACTACCACCTGGGGTTGCGTGACTTCCCCCGCTTGGATTTACGAATCCTATTGGTCGTTCATTGGTATGTTGCACAGGAGCACTAGGTCTAGGCTGATAAGGTGTTAGTTTAGGGACAGGCGCTGGAGCTGGCTTGTATACAGGTGCTCTGTAAACTGGAGCTGTGTGCACAGGTGCTCTGTAAACTGGAGCTGTGTGCACAGGTGGTCTGTAAACTGGCGCTGAAGGAGCAGGTCGACTCCGAGCTGGTGTTGAGGCAGGCCTACTACGCCCAAAACTACTGCCACTGCTCCGACCACCACTTCTTCCGAAACTACCACCACCTCGACCGAAACTACCACGACCACCTTCTGAACTATGAGCTAGTAGAACAATGAAACATGTTAACACAAGAAACCGAGGAACTGTTAACAAACCCATGATGCTTACTCGAATGATGAGACTTATTACTTGATAATGTTATATATAACTGACATTTAACCTACGACATGATAGCGAGTCGCTAGCTAAGGAGTGGGGGAAGATAATTACGCTGTAATTGCCAGTGTCTTGGAAGTATTCACAGAATTTAACGACAAAAATAAAAAGGATTCATTCTGAAAACCGACTTTGCTATCAGTTTTATACAAAACTTTTTATGTTGGTTTTAAAATGTGGAAAGGATTAATAAATGTTTGGTAAATATTATCAGTTATCTCGGTTAATCAGTATAAAATGGTTACGAAATTGACGCCATTTCCTTTCTTACTTCCTTCCCCACTACCATTTGCTTCTGAGAAACAAGAGAAGCATAAAAGAGATGCAGAATAAAACGTAACAGCGATAGCAGCTGTTGCAGCAACCTATAAAGTTTTCACATAATATTATGATATACCACGATTTATAAATAAGATTACTCATTATATTCTATTGGTAAAACGAAATTCAAACTTTAAATACATCTCTGTCTATTTTTGATATTTAATAAAATAAAAACACCAATATCCAATAATTAACCTATATTACATTAAATAATTACAAAATCAGTCTATTGAATTCAACAATAAATGCATCTTCTCATTAAATTTAGGGATACTGTCTACGACAGCTTCATTTGTAGGTTGCATGCGAGGTAAAGTATTCTGCATCTCAGTTCTGTACACGTAACGTCATACAAGCTTAATGCAAGCTGAAAATAGGGTCATTTCTCTGAAGTTTAGCATTGAGAAAGCACGTTTTTTCATTGAGAAAATATCAAGTGATGAAGAAGATGTGAATATAGCGTTCGCTATATTGACAGTAGGCCTTACTAATTAGATTCAATGCAGCATTGTTTTCGAAAGAATACGACGCTTTACTTAGTTACTTACTATGTTGAATGAAATGGAACGATGAACTTGAGACAGCATGATGTCAAGCATAAAAAACGCTTTGAGTAGTTTAATAAATAAATTTATGAGGTATTCGAATTATGAAATATCATGTCTTGCTTGTGAATGCAATATGTTTGCTTATATCGTCGAAGTAGAAACACAAATTCTATATTTTAAATAAAATATTACTGGAATACCTTTTACAACATTAGTTAGGGGCGCATTTGTGACGAGTCTAAGAATACATTGTTATTGGGAATAACTTTTTATGAAACCGCTTTGTCTGCTTTCTTTCTTCATATTTTCTCCACTTCTGCGTTGCCATCCTGAAGTCGTAGTTCTTTTAACTCTTTGTCCATATTTTCTTGCCTTTTCATTTCAATTATTATCTATTAGAAACTCAATTTGTTAAATGCATTTTGTGACGAGATTGTAAATTAAACCTGAAAGTAACGAATTTACAAGAATTATTCTAAATTTTAATAGAAACATTACTGACAGTCCCCCGGGCTATAGGGGTCCCAAACATGCGAAAGCAAAAATTTGTACCATTTTATCAACTATCTCTCTTCAACTCTTACGCCGCCCTTAGCTTAGTTCCTAAGACTATTAATTGTAAGTAATAAGACATAATCAATATATAATTATTTTAATTCAATACGAGCGTTTTTGTTCCTTTTGTGAAAATCTTTACCCATCATTTGGGCCCCCAACAAATTTTGATACGTGGCCCGTCTAAGGCACGCTACGTTACTGATTACTGAATAAGAATTCAAGAAAAATAACTTAAACGAAAGGATAAAATATATTAATAAGAAATCACTAAAAGATTATATGATTTTTAAGTACCCACATTTATTTATGAAGTACGTATTTAAAATTTTCGAAAAGAGCTTCACATTTAATCTGACATCATGTAAATAACAATTCTTAGTAATCTGTGTAATGGTTATAGCAAAGTACATTCATAGATCGTTCGACAAAAGTTGCCTGTGACGTTCGTACAGAATCACTTTTCTTGTTAAACAACGTTCATAATGACGTCATTGCATTTTTTAATTTCCGAGAGAAGTGGTTTTAAATTAAATTCATATAAAATGTATATAAACATATAGTTTATAAAAAATCATGTATATTATAAAATAATTTCTGATTATATCTACAGGGACGGATTTTAAGGCGTGGGCCTTAGGCCTTATAAATTTAGGGGCCTCAGAGTTCAGCTCTCAACCCTCTGTCTTGCGGTATATATTATTTTTCGCATAACGTAATATAGAATATATTTCAAGAAAAACGTTTTAAAAGAAAGTTCATTTTTATTCAAAATTAAATTGAACATATTCAAATTCATTCATAAAAATTAAGTCAGTAAGTATCAGATTAAAATAATCCCAATACTTTCTGAATTCCACACATTAAAGAGAACACATAAATAACACAAGTCGTGCAGCGGAAACGCAACGACCTTGAAGGACGAACGACAGAAGAACGAAAGGTGTATTCTGGTTCATCATTTCAGCAGTAAGAATGTTGCGTAAACCAAATGACTCTAATGCAACCCTGATGTAAACCCCTTTGTTAAATATAACGGGACTGTCAAAATAGTTTTTAAATCTATAAATAGCGGAAGTAGAGGCACCAAGTCATGTATGTTTTCATTCATTAATAGTAAAACGTGAAGTAGTGGCAACAAGTATTGAAGAAGGGTTTTTAATTCACAGTTTTATGGTTAGATGTAAACAAAGTGATCTTAGTAGGTGTTGGTTGCATTGTAAGACCTGTTGTTGTATGAAACACATAACCTCAATATGTGACATTCATTTAATTCTACTAAATTGATAAATTAAGAAAGACAAAAGATTAAATGTGAACTATTTATTAATAAAATGAAACTAACAAATAAAATTACAAGTTAGATTGATTAGTAAAATATTTATGCTATTATTATGTGGTTTTAGTAGATTATGGGTTCAATTTTTTCAATTGCTGCAAATTGCTAACACACAATAAATGTAATGCCTGTTCATTGGAATCGCCATTTTTATTGTGCAGAGTACAATTCGAAGCTAAATCCTTATCTAATAATGCTAATTGATCTTTAAATTCGGAAGTAGTGTTCGCTTGTTGAACCAGTTTCTGATTCCACAGCACAGTATGCATGTACGTAGGCTCTCCCTTCATGTACGCCGCTGTTAGCCCTGAATACGTAGACTCTACTGCTAAAACTTGGGGACTGTTTGTTTTATTTTTCTTGGCTTCCAACGCGGCCAGCAGTGTTGGTTCAGTCTTTGAAAAAGCTACAGTTAAACCTGTGTAAATGAACGAAGCATTCGTCTTAATTGGATGTAATGTAGTATTCGCGGAAGGCCTTATATTGTAAACATTTCCCAGGTTAGATTTGTGCTGGTTGATAAGGTGGTCGTGCCTTCTTCCTAAATTAGACAACGCTAGAGCTTTGTGTAAAGGAGAAATTGTAGCAGGAGCTTGTGGTAAAGCAACGGAACAGTTTAGCAAGACACTGGAACTAGCGCCAGTATTCACTACTTGGCAGTTTGTTTGAGGTGGAGTAACTGGCTGAGGTCTTGAGACTACAGGAGGAAGAGTAGCAACTCTTGAGTTTTGATTAACGTAGGTGTTTTGCTGGTAATGTCGATGCCTGTGGTGGTAATAGCGATCCCGATTGCCATGGCGTCTTCCAAGGTTGTACAGAGCTAACCCATTGGCAAGATTATTCATACTGCTATCATGGTTTGTGTGGATATATGTAGGATTATACCCAGGTGGAACTCCAGGTTGGTTGCGGAATCCTGGTTGGTAGTATCTTGGCTGGTAGTTTCCTGGTTGGTAGTATCCTGGGTGGTAGTTTCCAGGCTGGTAGTTTCCTTGTTGATAATACCCATTCCCAGGTTGATAGTGTCCTGGAACTGTAGCTTGAGTGGGGTAGTATTTTCTTGGAGGTATTGTAGGTTTAGTTATTTTGGGGTAATTTTGTACTATTGTCCGCTGTGTTGTATGTATTGGTGGATAAGGGTGGTGTCCTTGATTGGGATTCGATCCAGGATATAATGGTCTTGGCGTTGTATAGATTGGTGGATAAGGATTTGATCCAGGATATAATGGTCTTGGCGTTGTATAACTTGGTGGATAGGGATAATGTCCAGGATTGGGATTCGATCCGGGATATAATGGTCTTGGCGTTGTATAACTTGGTGGGTACGGATAATGCCCGGGATTAGGGTTTGTTTGCGTTCCATTAAAATGCTTTTTTGGTACAGAAGGCTGGCTAACTGAGGGATACGTTTGTACTACTGACCTTTGTGTTGTATAACTTGGTGGATATGGATAATGTCCGGGATTGGGATTTGTTTGCGTTGCATTAAAATATTTCTTAGATACAGAGGGCTGGTGGGTAACTGGAGGATACGTATGTGCTACAGATCTTGGAGTTGTATTAACTGGTGGATAACTATGAATTCCTGAATTGGATCCTCCGCCTGGAGAAGTCTGGGTTCCGTTATATTGTTTTCGGTTTATGGAAGATTTAGTTGGAGGAGGATAGTGACTCCGTGGTGTCGTATTTGATGGCGGATAGGTATGACGTCCTGTGTTGTGGTTATGGCTTCCACTGACGTGGTGCTTGTTTATGACTGGTTCTAGCGGAGCAGACGGTTTCTGCGGTTTATGTGTTATCTTACCAGAGCTGGAGGAACTGCCATGTCCTGAACTGGATGAACTGCCACGTCCTGAATTGGATGAACTGCCTCGACTTGAACTAGAAGAACTGCCCCGACTTGAACTTGAAGAACTTCCCCGACTTGAACTTGAAGAACTTCCACGACTTGAACTTGATGAACTGCCTCGACTTGAAGAGCTGCCACGACTTGAACCTCTTGATTTTCCACAATCACTTTCATTTATTAATAATATTACTAATGCTATTACGAGAGCCCAGCGGATCATGCTTAACGCCATCGTGTTATTTTTAACAATGAAGGTCTTTATTCGTAGAAATTATAAATAATTTTTAACTACATAACTTTTAATCTCAATTTTGATAAGGAGTTTTTTTTAAATCAAATTCTTTATGGATTTATGAAATTAAAAATATACATACTAATTTTAACTATCTAAAAGAAGATATAAAGAACTCTAGCAATAATGAATTGTTGATCATGATTTTAACTGTCTTTTGATGTTGTGCCTTTATCAGATGGCCACATTTCGCAAGATGCTTCTGTGTTATTTGAGAATGACATGTATTGTATTTAGTGAGAGTTCTTTCTTCAAATTTTTAACTCATTAGTATTTACCTATAAATATTACGTTTTCTTGTTTAGATGTTTCCATTTTATTATAAGTTTTATTTCTTTCAATTTGGTAATTGTTTAATTTCTATTTCCTGTAGATATCTTTTAGGAAATACAAATCCTTGTCTTTCAAACGAAATCCTATGCGAGGTTGTGAATTTACGATATTTTTTAAAAGTGGCGCATCATTACCACGGTGAACTTGTACGTTCAGATTATAGAGGATATTCTGGTAGGTCGTGGACCAATCCACCTCCTTCCAAGTACGATATACCTTACTCTAGCAAGTCCTTCCTCAACTTCCGAAGGTACAGCTCTCATTTTCGACTGCACGTATCTTTGCCGCAGATTATATCCATCCTTATCTTACCTTTTGAATACAAAAAGGACCGACATAAGTCATACGTGCGTATACAGTCCCAATATGAGAGCAGGTTAAAAGGTTCAATAATTTTAGGTTCTAGTTTTCGAATTCGGCGTAATACTTGACCTACTGACCTCTATTGCGAATTTTTAAAAATATGTAACAACGCTTCTTCTTTTAAGTTCATTGATAAAGTCAAGATGTGGCAACAATGTCAAATAAAGTCACGGGCAGAATGAGTCTCTAAATGTTTTTAGATAACACATTAAGTACGGTACAGACTAGTGCGATTTCAACATGCGGCATCCAGCATGTATATATTTTTATTAATAAGTTGACATAGTAGATTTAAGTAGGTACTATATTTGTTGAAATGTTAAATCTCGTGCGACTACAACATGCGACATTCATTTAATTCTACTAAACTCATAAAACTCTACGAGTCATAAGAATATTTCTTATTATTTTCTTTGTTTTATCTTAGATTTAGTAAGACAACTGCTGTGTCTTCGGGTTTGATCACTGCAGTATCTCAAATAGACTGACGTTAAATAAATTACATAAAAAAATAGATTTAGTAAGCCTTACATTTTATTGAAATAAAATACATAAATTTTAAGTCAAATTAAAATAATTATCAAAATTTTGATTTAATTAAAAAAAAAATTACATTTAAGTTATAAATATAATATTAGGAAGTTCATAATTGACCCCTTCATGAATTATTCGTCTGCCACTGCATTTAGAGGAGTTCCAACTGAAACAAAACCAAAAAACAAACATTAGTCATTAATAGATGAACACGTAATAAACGATTTCTTTCCTGGTTAGTTTAGATATTGTATATGGTTAGTAAATTTGTTATTGTTACAAAAATGGGGACTCTTAAGTTAGTTATATTTATACGTTATATATTTTATGTTACATGCAGTAATATTTATCAGATGGACGATAAAATTGTGCATATAACTATACAGGCAGTGATGCATTTAGGCTTGTAACCATGGGACCAATTATTTTTTAATAACTTCTTATATGTTAGGAGATATTAACAATTAAGAAAATCATATTAAAGGGATTCAACGTTATGGAACATTCCAAGACATATGAAATCACGTCCGCTAAGTTGCTATCTCTTTTATGCAACAGAGCGTAAAAGACATAGCATGCTTAACACAAAACACTTATCCATATAACAAATAACTGACCTACCCCTTAATAATGTGACATGTTACGTCATACAAATACGGCCGACCATTTCTATCGCTAAAACTACAATTCGAATTTTTAATTGCTATATCTCCGTCAACATTTAGATATTTAATAAAACAAAAACGCCAATATACATTTATTAACATCAATTTGAAACAACAAATGCGACTGGGTATTCTTTCGTCTGTGAGAACAAATTTTAAAGCGCCTAATCGGAATGGGCCTAGTGTGCTATCTAATTTAAATACGCCTCTGTTTATATTCAACTCAAACTTCAATTTTCACGATCGACGGACTATCTATATTACAGACAGTTTAGATTTATTGACAGAATTCTAACGAGCTACAGCGCCAACAACAACCTTCGACAATTATCACTTTAACAACACGTGCTGTGCTGCCATTGCCAAAATCATGATTTGTTATTCAAAAAATATTACGTACAAGATATAAACAGGAATGACCTTAAGCGCCATTCCCACATACAAAAGTTTAGTTTTGATTTTATATTTCAATCTTCCCAGTAAACAATTTGGTGAAGTGCCCTATTTGGTGAAGTTCGAGTCACTCGTACAATTCTATTCTAACGCTTTACAAGTTCTCTACCTGTCACAGATTTTGTGTTAGTTTTTCATAATAATATTCTTTCTTTTTCCAACATCATTCATTAAGTATTTCTGTTTCTTTCCCACATGGATATATTTTTTTTAAGTTCACTTTCATCTCATTTATTCCAAAGTGAGAGAGAAACGAGATGCGTTAGACAAGTAAAATATATTTTTCACCGTTACACTTGTATACTTGTATAGTATTTCGTTCAGTACAGATGTTTAAAGTATATGCTATCCTTTTTCAACAAATATTTCTTTAATGGCAATAGACAGACGCTATCTCCCTCAATCCCCGAATAGAATGTATATAAACGAAGATAGTACTTAGCGATGGTAAGACAGAGGTTTTAAACCTAACGCAGACCTGCCGATCGTGGATTTTTGAATCACCAAAACAATGTAAAAAACTAATATAACGAGTATTGTTGAAGATGAATAATATTCATTAAAAAAATCACGATCCGTACTAAAGATTACATCTATTTATTTCTTCATTTAAATATTTATATTTTGCAGACTCAAAAAAGTAGAATTCCATTAAGTTTTATACCCCTGCTAGTTTCAAGTTTATAACTCCGGTCATAAATCATAAACCGACTCCGCTTTTAATTCAGCAGTGAACCGTCGTTGCAATGTCTGTAGCTCATAAAAAGGGCATTTCCTATGAACGACTGAATAGAAAACAAACACGTTCCAGACAAAAAATTCATGATATGTAATAGAAATTAAGTAGAATTTACTCCAAAATATTTACTGTGATATTACTGAACGATATACAAAACAAAAACTAAACTGTAAGTGAGAATGGGGTTTTATTGTATATCAACACATTTAACTGATAACTTGTTTATTGACCTTTAAACTTATTATAAATTGACGCAGCTTTAGTTTATTACATTAATTTCATTAAACTCGTTTCTCGTTGAAGAAATAAATCTAACCTAAAATGCATGAATAACATAACCTGTCAATTTCATATAGGGATCCATGGCAATGTTATGTTTATCAATGGGAGATGGCAACACTGTTTTTGTTGTTAGAACGAATATTGTCAATTGGTTTAATTGCGTAATAATTTCGTTTAATACTTTAATACACGCATTTGGTTTGCCGTTGATCTGACTAAATAAAAACAGTACGTCCTGTTTTGACTGGCAATTCATTGTTGAATTGCGCGTTTCCGTTCTACATCAGATACGGAATTTATGCACGAATAATAAAAATCCTTATCTTGTATATTGATGATACCATGGCTTCACATAATTTGTATGTTTAGAGGTTAGTTTTGTAATTAATTTAACGTCGGTGGTAAGATTTCAACTTTTTTTTTTCATTCTTTTTTTATTTATTTATTTATATTATTGTACAACATATTAAGTTTATTGTGTAAAAATTTGAAGACGATTGGAGTAAAAGTGTCAGAGATATAGAGTTTTAAGTATTCACCTCTCTGGTCTGGTCTCGTCTTTCTTTGAAACTTTTAAACACTTTTTTTCACACATAGCTTTTTCAGAGTCGGTGTCCTCTCTAGTTCAAAATCTACTGCACCGATTATCTTGAAATTTTACACACTCTTTCTTTACATAAATGCCGAGGTAACGCTGTCGAGTTCTTTTTGTTTTTTTAATTTTAACGTATTTTAAAGTAACAAAGTTTCAGTTTTTTCTTGAAAAATCGGTATTTTGATTTTTAAGTGCTGTAAAATATTGAAAAATCAATAAAAATAGAAAAACTCGACAGCGTCACCTGCAGAAACTTATCAGCTAATGAAATCATTTTGGTTTTTCGATTTCAGAAAATCTAGTGATGAGTTATGAGTGGCACCGCAATGTTACTCTTTTTTGTGTCGTCAACGGAGATTCGCTGTCAATGCCTCATTTCATGATATTCATTTATGAAAATTTTACAAAATATTCTTCAAATGTCATTTTATCATGTAGTAATTATAGAAATAATTAGACATTAACTGTGTCGTCAAGAAACATTAACGAAAATATGCTTCTTTTTATCGTTTTGACCTTATCACCCTCCATCCCCCCTTATAAGGGCCACCAGGAGTGCTTATGTTATATGTAAGAAAATATATGTAAGATTCAGTTCTATTAAACCGAAAAGAGGCCATTTTATGGTTATGGTAGCAACAGAATATTGTATATGTCGTAACCACGGCGCCTGCAATGGGAATAGGTGTACTGTAGTTTATAACTACAGCGCACCTAGCGCCCTACCTCTTTAAGAGTTTCACTTCTACAACCGTGATTAGGTCTTCGTTTAGCGGGACCATTAAAAAGTATACATTTGTTACTAAAGAAAATCGGTTTTATCAATTGAGTAAGCAAGACCGTCATAAAGATTGTGCGGGCCTAACTTGTTTGATTAGTCTGTTTATGATAACATGGATTTGTATAAAAACCAACGACCTTGTCTTCTGTCCCTATAGTGGCGTTGCTATCAGTATTATACTGAAACGAATAAATTTAAATAAAAAATAAAAGCGGATGGATATTTCAAAAAATAAAACAATTACAAAGAATTTAACGATAATTGGTATCAATTTAATAATAAACAAATTATTGCATAAGATAAGGATGCCATTTCTCCGAATCTTGGTTTACCCGACATGAAATAAGCCAGCCCATAGCCACAGGTCAAGTCCGCCGTGTAGTCTGTTGGTAATTTCATAACAAAATATTCAACATGGCGGTAATGACTCATTTGTGATTTGTAACGTAAGCAAACATCATAAAATGATTATTATTGTGAAGTGTGGAATATAGATCACAAAGGAGAAAACATATTATCTTATATTTCAATTTCGGTTTTCTGTAAACACGGTCATCAAACGTACATCTTAAAGAAAAATGAATTCCTTTTGACGTTATTTTGAGGTTATATAATAAATACATCTGCAGGTGGATAACAAATGTATTTATAATTTATCTACACTGTTAACGAGCAGGGTGTAGTCGAATTAGCACTGTTTATCATGAGGGAAAGTACTATAACATTCCAGTAAACATTTTGGAGTCACTTTACCATCATATGGAAGGTGCGTATGATTTTTTTGTCATGAAAAAGTTCATTTATAGTTCAGTTTCTTACAATCGTTCATATGAAATGTCGGAATACAAATCAAGATAAAGTTGATGCGAACTATAACTGAAGTGCAACAGTGATAGAAACGTCACAAAACGGGACACTTCACCAAATTGTTTACTGTGATAGTAGTATTTATTTGATACATATATTCACGAGGCGATTTTAATAGATACGTCATATTTTGTTCAATTACAGTTGAATACTACTTGATTCTGTATGTCTTTAAATCTATTTTAAGTAATATTCAATTTGTGTAGAACAAAGTACGACGTGGTATAAAGCAAGTAAATAAATTGTCACCTTAAAGATTATCTCCATACAGGGCGACAGATCCCTTTTTTATCCCGCGAATATCCTGGCGGACAGTTTATAGGGACGTCAATAATCTTTCTAGTTCTAGAAAAATTGCTACTATCTAATTCACTGACACGTTTAGGTGGTTCAATAGTTTCTGACACTTCAACTCTTTCTTTTGGTTCATTTTCAGTACAAGCCTGGGGCTGTGACTGCGTTTGATCCACCTCTTCCGCCATTATTGTTCACAACTAGATTATCTACTAAATTAAGACAAATTATTTATTCAACAGGTAATTTCTTTATTTATTTATATCTATACAGATAACAGCTATCTGCCAATGAGATTAAAGAGTTTTATCTATGTTTCGAAAGATATATAGAAACTAATTGCATTGTTTTTACTTTTTAGAGATCTTTTGTTAAATGTGCACAAAAGTATAAAAGTGAATGCCACCGAAAATATAAATTTTTATTGATTTTACTTAATTTTGGATTTATGATTGCTTATAACTTTTTCATTATAAAAGATACAACAAAAAGTTATAAGTAAAAGTTATAGATAATATTGTTATCTACAAAAAAGCTAATTACAGAATTTCTGTGGAAGTTATAGTTCTAAAGATAAACAAAGAAAACTGATTACACCGTTATTATTCATTTATCAAGATATGTGTAAATACTTATATTTTAATTTAATCTAATACTGTTATTTAAGGCTGACAACCTTGAGGGTGAAGGGAGTGCACTGAGCTAAAGTTCAGTGCAGTTCAGTGATACCACATATTAAAACATAATATTTATATATATACATAAATATATATTAATATTGTAGTTTTATTTTGTGTTATGCTTTGTATCACTGTGTATACAATTATTTGCATTTGTTTAGTACTATACAAAAATATTATGTTTTAATATGTGGTATCACTGAACTGCACTGAACTTTAACTCAGTACACTCCCTTCACCCTTCATTCCCTTCAAATGTTGAGTCGCCGAGCATCTTAGTTCACTATTCCAAAATTGGCGCCTAAAGCGACATTGATTAATTGTACACTGAGTGAGGGTACCCTGCTGACAACTTTCCGAAATGCAACTGACAACAGAAGAAACCAAATTGATCTCACCCATAAAAACTTAATAGAAGTGCCTTTGACTATTGAACTTGAAAGGTTATTTATCTTTAAGGTGAAACAATACTTGGCCATTTCTTCTAGCGAAATATAGATGGCGATACTATACAGCAGGTTAAATATTATTAAAAAAACCATGTTTTTTATGTTTAAATCGTTTTATGTAAGTAACTATAAACGCGAATCAAAATCTAAAGCTGCAATTAGTTAGATGAATAACATATCTACATTTTAAGCTTTCTTCCACTCACTTTCAATGAGCTGGAACCGCAAAAATTAGTTTTGAAAATGAATATTGCTATATTTTCTAATTAAATTTCAGGAGATAAGGGTAATACATCTATAGAAACAAAGGTGGCAGCACTATTCGTAATATACATCAAAATGTTCACCTGTTTATCAGTTCCATACTGGTCTACACACGCCTTTACTGTCTCGCACGAACCCAGGAGGACAATCCTTATACGGGACATTGATTATACTCCGGCCCATTTGAAACGCCGCATTGCTTGCGTTGGCGGTAATGCTTCCAACCGAAGGAGCTGAATTCTCTGGGGGGACTTCTGCTTCCTCTGAAGATTCAACTTTTGACTCGGAGGATTTGTTTACGTTTTCCGACATTTTTAAACACGGCTGTCTTCCGACACGGAATGTAAGTAACTGCTTTACGATTTCACGAATGGCAGGATGATTTAAATGTGTTCAAGTTGTTTTGTAAAGATAGTAGTATCTGTCAATCAGTTGATGGGATTAAATGGCTTTATCTTTATTGACTTTCGATTGATGTAAATATACAATTTTTGTGCGGATGTAAATGTCATAGTTAAGCTAAGGAAATGATGTCAGTATGGATACACGAAATGACTAAATAAAATTATCAATTTTTCTAGCGTCAACTAAGTCTTCGTCAAATAGATTTCGAGTTAAATTTACTGCCACTAGAAGAATGGCACTTATGACTAATTTACACCGGATATTTGGAATCTACATTAGATATGGTGCCAAATCTAAGTTGGTGAAAGAGCCTACTCAAAAAATGTAATGAGTACCTTTATTATTCATTTTAAGAAACGCAGAAACGCTTAAAGATTGAAGCCAGAAAGAGCCTTGAAGAAAAAGATAGTATTTATAACTGGATGACAATCCAATATAAAGATTCTTTACAATTTTGCTGGAGTCGATAAAGAGGTTTTTGTTGCTTAAAAAAGGTTATACTCTTCTTAAAAATGATAAAAATGTTATATTTCTAATTTCAACAAAAGTAAGATTTTCTTTATTTCTTGAGAAGAAAGAAGGTTATACTCTCGTTGTTATGGTAAAATGTAAAAGCCTATAGGCCTCCAATATTTTGTATAATTCAATATAACTTTTTTTAGGACCAACTTAATTTATACATAAAAGAAAGATATAACGCCTGATATGACTGCAACTTAAGTTACATTTATTACGCAAGCACTTCATAAACGTAAACTTTCAAGAAGGTAATTATAATATATAATGAATTACTGATTAAAAAGATATCAAACAATAAATGTCTTATTGTAATGCTATAAATAATTAAATTGTTTTTAAATTATAACGAATATAATGCGCAATTAACATTGTACCCGTAAATAATTACATGAAACCTCTATTGTTTAAGTGGTTGACAATTGAAACGCATTTTTCCTGATAATATCAGTAAATAGTTGCCATATCTTAAACAGTGTACGAGTAATTTTTATTGTGACGCACGGCATACCAGCGTTTGTTGTGTGTTGAAATTCTATCTGTAAAGCTGGGTCCAGACATGCATCTTTGATTTTACAATGCATAAGTACTGATATTTCTTCGTTAGCGGTGATTTTACTATCTATTTGTGTTAGCTTGTAATGTGTGAACCCAGCTTAATAACAATATTAACCCAGCGTAACAAATAACAATATTAAATCAACACGGTCTTTGATCACATTCATTTCAACGACTTAATATGAATGTATGTATACTTGACAGTTCCGTACATGTTATAACTGATAAGATACATAACCTACAAAGTTTTCATTTTGTTTTACATATTTTTAACTATAAATAAATGTTGAAAGATTTAAAACAAGCGTCACTTGTTGTTATTGGTGTTTGAAAGTACGAAAGGTTTGAAAGAAGAACTGTCATTCGCTAAGAAAGACTTGGAACTTTAGCTAAGAATATAGAAGGTTTCAAGACTTAAAATCTTTAAACAAACAATAAACTCGACTTATTTTTTCTTATAATATTTATTAAAATGTTTATACATAAGAGTGGAAATAAATAATTTATCAAATTACATACGTTACGTCCAAACAGGTCGGCATTTTCCATTATTGTCAGGTTTCTGTCCTTCCGGGCATCTAACTGGTACATCAATGATTCCCCGTGATGGATCTTGCCAAACTGGTCTACAAATTCCACCAGCGTCTGGTTTTTGACCTTCTGGACAATTGTTAGGAACATCAATGATTCCATTTGGAACTTCAATAATATCATCTGTGTCAGATCTTCTCCAAACAGGGCGGCATTTTCCTGCAGCGTCTGGTTTTTGACCTTCTGGGCAATTAATAGGTACATCTATGATTCCGTTTGGAACTCCAATAATATCATCTACGCTAAGTCTTCCCCAAACAGGACGGCATTGTCCTGCAGCGTCTGGTTTCTCTCCTTCTGCGCAATTATTAGGTACATCAATGATTCCTCGTGATGGATCTTGCCAAACTGGTCTACAAATTCCGGCAGCGTCTGGTTTTTGTCCTTCTGGGCAGTTGTTAGGAACATCAATGATTTCATTTGGGACAATAACATCATCTACACTAAGCCTTCCCCAAACGGGACGGCATTTTCCGGCAGCGTCCGGTTTTTGACCTTCCGGACAATTATTTGGCACATCAATGATTCCATTTGTGACAGGATCTCCCCAGACTGGTCTGCATACTCCATTAGCATCAGGCTTTTGACCCTCGGGACAATTAATTGGAACATCAATTATTCCCAACTCTGACGGATCTTCTCCTATTCCTACTAGACCGTTTCCCTCTTCTGCAAGAGCTAGGTTACGCCATTTTGGAATTTCGGCATCGATTAAAGTACGAATGTCACACTCCACAGAGCACGACAATGTGGCGACGAACAGCAAACCGAATGCGAAAAACTTCATCGCGAGGATTTAATCGAATTGTTTGTTAATTGTTGTACTATTTAATGAATGAACGATATAAAAGTAAACGTGCCTCAATTGTTACTAAAGATTTATATACTCGGACGTCTTTTGTCTTATCTCGGAATCATTTATCAGGGATTCTTATCTTGGGTTATTTTAGCATGTCGTTACGCCGCTAAAACGCTTTAAGAGACGACATTTAACACCTTGATAAGAATTTTTTATTAATTAGTTCATATATTAATTGATTATAACATCGTCAATTTTTAACGTTTATAAAATTATAAATGACATCATGCTGAGATATTTATAGATAAGACAACTAGATCTTTACGATTAAATATGTATTTCTGATTATTAGACAGGCCTGCAAAATAAAAGTAGGGAACTTTTTGTGCCCCGACGTATTGACAAAGATTACAGTGACATTAATCTCACGATTTGAAAACGGATTTGATTTCTTAATTTCAGCATTAATAATCAAATCTATCTAAAATCAAAATAGTTTGTGCAATCCTTTAGTATTAGTTTATCGAGCCTAATGGGGACCTAAAATGGAAGTCAATATGAGGGTTTTTCTATCATCTATCAATAATATCTGGTCACAAATGCAGCGTATCTAATATTACCTTTTCTTTCAGCTTCCACGAAAAACCGATTATATTAAGGCATGGAAACATACCAGTTATTATATAACTGCAGTTTAACTCAAAAAATGGGGATTTTTAATTCTGGTTTTGTCGAAGACCCACCACAGTTAATTTATGATATATGTAACCGAGGTGTTTTACTCGGTTAACCTACTGTTATGGTATATTCGACTCGATCAAAAATGGGAATTAGGAAACAAAAGTATCAACGAAGGTTTTTACATTTTTCAGGTTGAATCGCATTTTTAGGTTATACTCTTGTTCCAATAAAAGAAATTAAGGAAATTTTATGATTCTAAATTTGTAAGAAGACTGTGTTAAAGATTCACCAAGCTTGAAAATATTTTCACTGGCTATAAGAACATACGCAGATGATTGTTTACTTAAGATTTATGTTTATTTGAGTATAAATTACGAGTTAATCCGATACGTCCCGACCGTAATCCCTGTGATTTAAAATGTTAGAATTTATGATATGAAAAACAATAAGACGGTTGTGTTTAGGAATGAAATACGTGCTGTTATGGTAATATTTTGATTAAATAAATAAATTTCGAGAAACTGTAAAACAATCTTAATGACTTTAACGACAAACGTAGTACTTACGTAATATTTATCCTAAATTCTAATGTTCCAAGTGAATATTTATATGTTTACGCGATTCGTATTTGAAAATTACCTATTTCGTAGAGAACAAAATTGTAAGACTTTTAGCATCCTCGTTTTGTTTTGTTTGTTGCCTCTACTTCCTTAAAGACTTCGTACAGTTGCATGGCGTTAACGTAATAGGCATGTAACATATATGTAACAAAAACGGTTAAATTTAATATATATTACAAAAATTTAATATTTCTAAATAAATGCTGATTCAAATTTATAATTCATTTTTAAATAAGTATTTTAGTTTATGATCTATCAATATATAAAATCTCCTTATCAGAATATGCAATGAAAGAAGACTATAATCTTGTTAAAAATGATGAAAAGGTTCACTTTTATGATTTTAAGAGCAATGCAATTTTTTGAGTTTCTGCGTAGATATGTAAAATCTAATGATGCAGTTCTTTATTTTAAAACATAACGAACATAACTGCATCAAAAAATAACAAGAGAATATATATTTTTCTTTTTGAAAAAAATGTCCATGAAAATAAAAAAGATCGCATAAAAGCCATGATCGCGTAGGTATTTAAAATCTAATGATGCAGTTTTTTATTTTAGAGCATAACGAACATAACAGTTTCAATATATTTTAAATTATCTAAAAAAAATTATTTTCACAAAATTGTCCATGAATTTAAGAAAGTTAAATGATCCCACCAGAGGGCGCAAAAATGGGAGGAAGACACAAGTTGAGATAGGAAGAACAAACGGAGAAGGACATAAAGAAGATGAATTGGAGTATTCTACACGGGCTAAAGCGTCTGGATGATGATGATTTAAATAAATATTATGTAAATGATTAGTTTGTTATTTTAATAAAATTTGTAAATATTTTATCTCACTTTCTTTAATTCTGTAAGCTATTAATAAAGAAACTTTAACACCTGTCTATGGATTACGGGATTAATATTCATCTTTAATGATTCCCGCTATCAAAATATGGTCAAGTTTATTATTGCAATAATTGTATAAAAGTCAACAAACCAATAATTAGGCATTGCACAATAATTATTATAACAGACATTTAACTAATCTATTTACAATTTAAGAACGTAGCACTCAAGAAGATAACAAAATACTCGTAATTCCCAAGAATTCTCGATCACGCTTTTTTTTATTAAATCATAACAGAACAAAGGTATGCGATAAAGGATATTAGGCAAGTTGATGCATGTCAATCTTTTAAAGACGGTGATATCATTGGCAGATACAGTTAATCATTATTGGGGTTTACTTTAATCAGTAGATCGATTAACTAAATATGTACAGTATAAAATTACCGCTATGGACTAAGAAGATTATAGCGGATGAGCTTCGAGAATTTGTGATTAGATGGAATGGAATTAACATGAGCAATAAGAAGTAGAGAATCTGAAAATACCTCGCGTCTTATAGTCTTGCTAATGGACTTCAAATTCAGCACTATATTTATGCGATGAAACACTAGAATGAACTAATTAAATCAGAATAATAATATAGTTAGGGTTTTCTCAATTAAACATCAATAATTATATAACAAACATTTATTTATTAATAAACAATAACCGATCTGTGTGTCAAGATCCCATAACGAATCCCGTGGTCTAACTTCGCTAAAGCCAAAACTCTATGTGTGTCCAGTGTCTAGCTTCCTCAGCCACGTGTAAATGCGTAACCACTGAACCAAGTTACCAGAGTTATAAGAATAATCATTCACAGCGATGACCAATATTATTAATTATTAGCATTAACTACAACCAAATGCACCATCTCTTGAACAATAGATAAAGTACAAGTAGTTCTGAATTCGTTTAAGAGATGGAATGACAATAAATCGCCTGATCTAAATGCCACTTCTAGACACAGAAAATTCTTTACCGTTTAGCGACGACACAAACCATTGCAATACTAGCCAAAAGTAACGTTTTTTTTTTTGTGTATTTTGGTAGACTGTAAGAAAAAGATGCAGTAGCTTCCAAAATTATATACACTTTTTAAATAATCGAATTTTTTAAATGTTTTTCCTTGATTTTCAAGAAGATTATTCGCTATCATCGACTTTGAAAGACCGAAAATTGTATTCATGTAAACATTTATTTATATAAGTTTTAACAAGAGTATAACCTTCTTACTTCTCACGAAGTAAAGTAAATCTTATTTTTGCTAAATTTAAAAATACAACATTTTTTCATGTTTAAGTTAAAAATACTTTATTTAAATCATTAAGTTTATAGCGTGTAAATTTTCATAGTTAATTACAAAATAAAAAAAAGTTAAAAATACTTCAGTTATATAAGAAGTTTAGGTGGAATGTCTCAAGAAGCGCGTTCTTTTCACACGTAATTACACACTACCTTCACTTCCAAGTATTTCTGAGAACTCCTTTCGCATCGTATATTCCTGTAGGGGGCGTGTCTATAATAATTGAAGCAGACGAAACTGCGCAGTCAACTTGATCGGTATTCTTCTTTACACAATTATTCAAATTAATCGATTTTATCTCACTCGGTTTTTCGGGCACATTTTTCTTGACACTGTCACTTGTATTTTTCTGTTCACCTGACATTTTGAATTTTTGTCAACGATTTAACAAAACTATACAATTTCTAATTACTACTACTATTTATAGATTAAACTGAAATTGTGTTTTAATATTTTGTTGATATCTTTTTTATTTATCATGATACTCGTGGGAGATTGTTCCGTTTAATTAATTAGATAAGTACATGTCTGACACTAATCTATACCAATAAGTGTAATAATAAAAATTACACTGAATTGTTCGCATCGACCTTGAAGTTTCATTACTTTTGAGCATCAGAGATCTTAAGACAACGATTTAAGCAAATGCACAGAACCATAACGTAAGTCAAGATACTTTTACTATTAAGGTGAGCACTAACTGTGCTTTCTTCTCAACCTTCTAACACATATAGAAAAAATACAATGTTCTCTGCGTGTTTGATGAAACAAGTATATAACCTTCTTAAAATTACAGTAATGTTAATATTGGATACTCTTCAAACGCAAATTTGTTAAAGGTGTTAATCTGGTTGCTTACTATTTTAACGCAGTGAAGTTAATATGCCATCTATTCTACAAATGATGAACTATGTATATTATCAGCTACTCTTAATAGATGTCACTATTTGGTTTAAATATTTGATAGTACATCTACGAGAAGGTAATTAGTATTTCTAATAATTAGTAAAAGTATCAAATTAAACAAAGAGTAATATATTAAAAATCTAATTACTGGCGACAAAAATTTATATTATTAAAGGTTTCTTTAACAATGACACACTAATTTCATTGCAATTTAGTTCGAATATTTTTGTTTACTATTTCAATTTTGAAGTATGTACAGTTTATTTATATATTCTAAATATAAATTTCGCGCGAAACAAATCGTAATATATTTTCCAGATTAGAAATGATGAAGTCAAATACACATGAGGTTAATTTTATAATATATACGAGTGATCTTATTTAAAGCCGCTTGAATTTGCAAGTCAGGATAATGTATAAATAACGTCTCCACTAGGAAATCACAAACAAAAACTCCTTTTCATTGGGAACACTTGCAAACGTTCATAAACAGCATTTTTTTTAATGATTACGCGTTTTTACATTTAATTCTATAATCTAATATTATAAATACCTCAATGTTTAACCCCACGTTTCTCTAACAATCCCGCTTGCGTCTGGAATGCCTCTGCTAGGTGTGTTAATGACGTAGGAGCTCTCCGTCGGGTCGGAATTACGTTTCTGTACTGTTTTCTTAACACAACTGTCAACATCATCCTCATTTGGTTGAAGATCAACATCTTTGTTTTCACTTAACGATGTAGCTGCTTCTTGATTCTCAGACGACATTTTTAATCGCGGGAAATAATAAAACACCACGTCCTGTCTTGTTAAAAAAAATTGAATGAATAAACGAACTTCTTCTGGCTGTATTTATATATTAGCATCATATACATCAGCAAAATGTCTTCCACGTGGTATGTGTATATTTGTATAAGACTTAGCCGAATCTTATCAGTAGCGTGCGTTCACTTTTTGTTATAATTTTATCGTACTTTATCAGTCTATCGTATTTGCAATCGCTCAATAGATTATTGCTTTTGTTTGCAATATGTTTTAACACGTCATTTGAGGTTATCCATCAACCACGTGGCTTGGTCTAGGGGAGGAGCGTAAGGTAATAGGTAGCAGGGCTACGTAAGAGGGAGGGTAGGGAGAACTACAGCTAAGCTACGCAGTTTCCTTAATAATTCAAATTTTCAGAACAAGTGACAGCATATAGATATTTATTTTCCTACTTAGATTTGTTAACAGCAAGCACAAAATATCTTCTGAGCTTAAAGGAGGGGTTAGGGTTGTCACTTTCAAAAAATCCAATTTTTTTTTGTCTTATCTTATTGTTTAACATTTCAAGAATATGTCCTTAAAATTTTAAGCCGATCTAAGCAATATTCTTGTAGTTATTGTCTATTGTCTGAAGGTATTGTCTGTATTGACAATACACCCTGTATAAGTTCAAAAACTTTAGACGCGTTTTTCTAAAAACTACTTTTTCAAAGTCCGTGTTCACGACAATTTAAAAACTAATTGACCGATTCATTTCAAACTTCGTACACATTTTCTACATATAAAATACCCCACTCCTACGTTTAGATAAAAACAATTTTTTTACATTAAGGGTGTTTCCCACCCACAAAATGGCGGAATTTTTCGTGGAAAATAACAGTTTACACTTTAGATGGCCACCAAAAAATTTGACATGAAAAAAAAAATTATCAGAGGCCGTAGGGGTTAGGATTTGATTATAATTTAACTAAATTTTAATGGTTTTTCATTTTCAAATAATTTCCGGCCGAGTTACAGTGAACACCGCAAATTGTCTTTTTCCCAAGACCTTCTGGAAAAAGCTTTGTTACTATAATTACTAAAATTATACTACATAGTCAAAAGTATGCTCAATAATGTGCAAAAGGTTCGAATAAAATTGCTCAATCTATACTTGAGAAAAAAAATCACAAAAAAAATGTTTTTTTTTACGCTGAAACCCTAACCTCTCCCTTAATATATTTAAAGTACGTTCCATCCAGAAGGGGGGAGGGGTAGTGGTTGTGATTATCATGGCAAAAGCTAAGTTAGAATATATGAAGAGAGAGAGAGAAAGAGAGTGGTTTTACAGAGACGAAAATGGAACCACGTGGTTTATACATAACCTTGAATTAACCCGATGACTTCTGGTAGCCTGAATTAAACAAAATAAATGCATAATACCTTAAATACTGCTAAAACATTTTACCTAAACGAACCCTCGTAATATTTTATCTAAAAAGATTTATTGTTTATCTAAAATAATTTAGTTCTGCTTCAACTTTATATTGTAAATTTGTTTTTAAGTACTATTTTGAAAAAAGTAATTAATTAATTAATAATTAGTCCGCCAATGTGTCGTTAATCTTAGATTAACCTTGGGTTAACTGTTTATTTAACAAAAAATATTATCTAATCATTGCTTGTAAGTATAATTTAAATTCATTTTAATAATTGAAATAATATCATTTCAGATATCGTTTAATTAATAATGAATGAAATGTGTCAATTGAATCAAATTATAAATAAAAATACATATCATATTTTCTGGAAATTTTAATGCAAGATACCAAGATATAAATATTGATGTATTACAGTAATGCATGCTTATGATATAAATAATCTTGTAGTTCTTCTCCTAAAAGCTCTCTTCTGCAATCAAAAAGAACAAGGAAACTATATATTTTCTTAATTTATTAGAAGGTTCTTCTTGTTTTTTCCAAATTCAATATATGTCCCCTTTACCGAACAATATGTATTTCTGTGCCGCCCATGGTTAAACCAAACCTATAACTATTTAACAGCTGACATAATTCAAAGAAGCGGAAATTTTAAACAAACTAACTTAAACAAATAGCTCTTGTTATAGATTGTGGTAACTGAAACGGTTAAGACGTTGTTCACTGAGGTTTTTCTGAGCATACGTAGAAATACGTTTAAAAACCTAACCTCTATTTGACTCTATACATAACCTAAAAATATTTAAACAAAGTTTAAAGTTTAACTAGTAACAGTAATTGATTGTATTGAATCGAACACAACTGTTGATTTCTAAGAATCGTCGATGTAGTCGTATTTGCATTTTCAATTAATATTGTTTCATCTTTTTAAGAGTTTATGGGCATTTGTTCCTTTTGCAAATATTCCGTTAACATTTATGACTTGACAACAAATCTTTTCACACTATTTGGGGAATTTTTATTATACATTTCCTGACATAGAATATGAAATAATTTTAAAAAGAAATTAATAGTTACTTTTTTCATGAAATAAACTTTTACTAATTTAAAATGATCAATTAAGTTATATAAAAAATATGGTTACCCCTATTGAGGATGATGCCTTCATGGATTCCGATGAAGACACGAATATTCTCAAAATTGTCCAAAAATATTAAATAACAAGTTTAAGAAGGTTATACTGTTGTTAAAAATGATTAAAATGTTATATTTCAAATTTCAACAAAAGTAAGATTTTCTTTATTTCTTGAGATGAAAGAAGGTTATACTCTTGTTAAAATTGATAAAAATGTTATATTTCTAATTTCAACAAAATTTCATTCTGCTACTGATGACTACAGAAATGTATAAATCGGTACTAAAGAAAAATGTTTTGCGAAGGGTACTCTATAAAAATCATTCAGTAATAAAATTTATAAAAGATGTATTTATACAGGATATTTATTTTAAAAAATAAATAAACAAACCGTAATTGCATCGGCACCTGCTGGTTTTTACATTTATCACATTCCGCGCTAATTTAAGTTTGAAATATGTTAATATGTTAGTACAGCCGGATTCAATCATTCATTAAAAGCATATATAAATTAAAGTATAAATATTATAATATAAATTCAACAGATTTATACTTTTAAGTTTAAAGATAATTAACAATGTATACGTGTTTCACATTTCTTTTTTTTATTTAATTTATTTAACGTCGGCCTATTTCCGATGCTGAGTCCTATCACCGACGACCTCCTTCAATGTTGGCAGTATTTATGGTGTCGTGGCCTCATATATGTGGGCTACATCACTGCCTAATAAGTGTACGATTATGTATGACCATAATCAATATAAGTTCATAATAACCAAACCCAGAAAATATATATCTGGTCCGGGGATCGAATCCGAAGGCACAGCAGTCGGCGTCAATGCTCTCGCCCACTGTGTTGTCATGTTTCACATTTATAACAGCAAAAATTAAGACAAAATTGGATAAAAATTTAAATCAATTTTCAATTTTTTTTTGACAAATTCGTAGCGTCATTTAAAAATAAGACGTATATATCACTTGTTAAGTATAATATTGACAGATCGTAAGAAATATAACATTTGTGCAAACACCGAAAACGGATAAGCATTTATATTCTCTTTGCTAATGATTATATGTTATAATATTTGCTTCGTCGCAGGCGCAATACATTATTCTAACAAACTAAAGATAAAAATTATTATTATCTAATATTAAAGCAAAAGCAAAGCAAAGCAAATATTTTAGAAATTATATTATCTATTATTATTGATATATTCATTAATATTAAATAATTAAAACGCAGAAATAAAAATATTATCGCAGATATGTTATTTATGTTAATATTAATTGTTATTGATAAAATAATAATTTACATATCAATAATAAATTATATTATCTATATTTATTATTAATATGTTAAATAATAATAAGTAATTAAAACGCAGAAATAAAAATATTATCGCAGATATGTTAGTTATGTTGCATAACTCAAAATAAAAGGAGTAATGTTATAAAATTTATTTGTTCGTATCATTTATTCGTTTCTTTTGCTGAATTAATATTTTATTTGCTTATAAATATCAAACAGTTCAAACTTTGTGAAGATCTTTGTTTCCTTTCTGGATGATACACATTTTTTACTGATTAAAATATTCCATTTAATAATATATAAAGTCAACATAACCTTCAAATTAAATGTTTATTTTAAATATGTTTTATTTTTAGAGGCTTTATAATTTATAATATTTAGACAGATAGGCGGCACGGTGGCCAAGAACTTTTATGATTGACGGACAGAGTGACAGTATATCGATCATGTAGTTCATTAACGAGACAACTCCGAATATTGAGTTTTATGATAATTCGTAGAAAATGACGAGAGTAATAAAAATAACAAAATAAAAACATATTTCATAAGTATTACGAAAATGTAATTGTATTAATGTAATAACATTATTATAATTGTCACAAATTTATACATAATTTATGATTAAAGCTGTAACAAAAGTAATATTTACGTATTTTACATAACATATTATATGTAAATGCTACGTTCTTGTTACTTTCATGATTACTGGATATAATATATTATATATTCAATCACTAGGTAGTGAGAAGTGGTGGCTCAGCAAACAATCTGAAAGAATAAAGCAAAATAAAATTGGGCACAGTAAAAATAAGATCAGCAAAAATTTAGCTGTTTTAAGATAAAATATTAGTGTTTCTTTGTTTGTTCAATATATTATTACTTAATATACAATGCTTTGTGACCTTTTTCTAATGACTAACAAATATTTTTCATCATTTAATTTCATTTTGTGTTTCAATTACTAATCTTTAGCAATTCCTAATTCTCCAAATGTAAAGCGACATTAAGAAACTTACAACTATTTCCACAACAATCTGCAATATCCTTTAGCATCCTTGGCATGTCCTGGAGGACATTTGGTTTCTTTTTTCCAGTTACCCCAATACCTTGGCGAGATACGATCATCAGATGAGGGTTTTTCATAGGCTTCGTTCTCCGCTTTATTATGTGTTGGTTTATGATGTTTCTTCTGCCATTGAGGATGATGAGGATGAGGATAAAGCTGCCTTTCTTCATTATGTTTATGCCTTAAATGTTCATTATTATTATCGACATCCACTTTCTTCATAAACTTTCCAGCTGGATTGATATCCATCAGCGGCCATCTTGGTTTGGAAGACACACATACCAGAAATACACAAAACAACAATATTCTGAACCACATCTTGAATAAATCGTTGGTGGAACTGTGATAAATCAATCAATATAGTTTCCGTGATCGATTAGTATTTACTGTAGTTGTAATTCGCTGGGAATCTAATCTATACTAGAGCTCTGGATACAACTAGTCCTTTATATACGACGACTGGCAGGGCGTCTGCTTCTTGTAAGTGTTTGCGTCATATCAGCAGTTGTTTGTTTAATTATGAATTTAATCTGACGATAGTTTGCTCAAAACTTGAGTTACCTGGTGTTTGTCACGTGATGTAAATGGAAAATATTTTATGTGAACACTTTCCCGTTGCTGGCAACGCACGGAGTAAAGAAAGTTCGGCTTAGGTTGTTCACAATAGTGTATCGAGGCAAATGGCAACCTGTGGCGGAGCCCACACGAATTAAATTATATCTAGTCATACATTCTTCTAGCCCATCTAAAATCTTGGTGATGGCTAGAAGACTTTGAAAGCGCATAACTTGTTTATTTTCAGTGTTTTTAAATTATCTTTTTTGCAAATATTACAGCATTCTTATGATACCTATGATTGAGTTTTTCTAATTAAATTTTAATGACAGAGTAGCGTATATCTGACCTGACGGCTTCAGACTTTTATTCGGGAATCAATCTCTAACAATTCAAGAACTTATGAAGAACATTCGAGCCTAGAACTCGGACTAGCGCGTAAAACATTGCATAGAGCGAAAAGAAACTGGATTTGTGAGCAGGAAAATGGTGGTTAAATAATTTCTTAATATAGATACAAGAATATACTCGTATATTACGTCTGTGCCCATTCTTGTAAACGAAACTAAATTTAATTTAATTAATAATGAAGTCTAGAATATGCTTTTTAAATATATATTGGTTATTTCGTTAACTATTCCTGGGTTTACCACACAATCTGTTGGAACTATTTCAATATTACTTGTGGGTTCTTTGGCTCTTGGCAATGACGTTGACACACCGTTTGTTTTCTTTGAATTGATATTCTTCACAGATTCTTCTAACATATATATATTTATTTATTTATTAATTACGCGTTGCCAATTTACACTCTCTTTAAAATTGTGGAGACAATATCATTGGTTTTTTCTATACACCTGATCTGGGGCGGCCTTAGCCATTGCGAGGCCCCGGGCAGCAAATCTTTGCGAGGCACTTGTTCTTTATATAATTTATGTAAATTGTAAGTAAGTATTTTTGATGATAATTGACGAGAAATAAAATTTTATATTGGAAGTTTTATAAAAGTTAACAAGCACAAAGATGACAAATATGAATGATGATAAACTAAGGTACATGAATGCCTTAAAAGATATACGCAGTGATTCTAGTGGAATTTCTAAAGAGCGAGGCGCGAGATTCAAATACATATATAGTAATGAATTTTTCTACTTGGATTGTTGCGCGAGAATGAATTGATACCATCTTCAGTGCCAAATTTACTAATTTCTTCTTTTGTTGTTGCAATTGTGTTGTGCATATCTTTACGTTGCAAGAATCTTAATTAGTTATAAGTATTAATAAAGGATAATGTTCAAATATAGTCTTATTAATTCAGATGCATCTGTAAAAATAGAATAGCTAGATTAAAATGTTGTTGGTATAGGTAATACAAGATGTAGTTTCTGATGTAGTTTACATCAACTTAGATTCCGAAAGGTTAATTTTGTAGACCATAACAAAGTCATTTCATATGAACAACTGAATTGTGAACAAATTCATTCATAGATTTGAATAAATATGTGGACTTTAATGGGTAACGGTATTGGATTATTAATAAAACAGAAATGAAATCACGCCGTGTACGATTGCGGTTGTCTTTATATCATACTTATGGTATTAATTATTTCTTAATTACTTTAAAGAAATGACATATTGCTTGTCCCTTGTTTAGTCAACAGTTAAAGCGTTTAAGTTTTTTTTCAAAGAAATCGAATTGTTGACAGCCTTGCGGTTGTTATCATCGGTGCTTGCGGTGATAATAAATCCTTAGACAAATAAACTGTTCGAGATATCGGTTAGCGCGGTTTTCAATCAAACCTCCTCGTTGTTGTGGCCCACAAAGCTACGACGTAGTCAATCAGTTTCGGCAGAAGTTATGCGTCGTTTCTAACCTCACATAATGTAATCGATTCAATATTCATTGATCTTGTCATACATACATCATGTCAGAGATTACCAGAGAAAGATTTGAATATTTGCGTTAGATAATGCATTTTATTTACCACTTATACTAATATTTGTTTTGTAAATATTAAATTATTAATTAAATTAAATTGAAGCACCTTTTGAGATATACAACAATATTACGCTTTAGTTTACAGTGGATTTTGTGTATCGAATGGAAAACTACTAGAGATTATACACAAAATCAATGTCAAGGCGGTAATTTTGACGGAAATGAAATCAGACAGTTTGTTTATCAACAGAAATTCTGTTTTAAGTTAGGGTTCTCTCAATTAAGACATAATTATATAACAATAATTTATTAATAATCACTTCCAATCGAATATGTATAATGTCAGGTCTCTTAATCGATCTGTATGTGTCGAAGTTCCCATGACGAATCTTACAAGACAGTTACGGACAGGCTTATTATCAGTTTATACCTGGTATAAATTGTATAACAGGTTTATTTGTAAGGCGGTAAGTGGTCCCCGTGGCCGTTAACCACGTATAATTGCGTATCCTCTGGTTCAAATCACTGCATCAGCATTCTGAGTATAGGCACCTCTGTTTCCTTGCCAGTCACAGCGATGCGCATTATTTGATAGAAATTTGACATTAGTTAGGCGAATATTGTTGGTGGGTCGTAGAACCTTATTTTGTAACTGTTAGGGTCCTCTTTTTAACATTAGACGTTTTAAAGATCTATATTTTACAAAATTGTACTATTTAACTTCACCCAAAAGCTCATGACGCTAAATA
This sequence comes from Panorpa germanica, assembly GCA_963678705.1. NCBI lineage: Eukaryota > Metazoa > Arthropoda > Insecta > Mecoptera > Panorpidae > Panorpa > Panorpa germanica. The sequence goes on along the minus strand of OY783220.1, from coordinate 8,931,776 downwards.
AATTCGATACCTTAAGCCATTAAAACGTTATACCATTAACGGTAAAATCGTTAACTTAACAGGTAACCTTTGTTATGTTAGATAAACCTTATTAAATAGACATAATTGTGTTTAGAGGAGAATTTATCAATTTAAAAATAAAACAATTTCATCAGTTTTATCATCAAATAAGAGTTCTTAAAAGCTTTCTTAAAATTGATAAAAAATTTAGCAGCTGTTGAAATTGTTCATTTATTTAACGGCGGTTTATTTTCTAACCGATAATTTCTATTACCGAGGACCTCTAAATATATTGATAGTTTTTATAAAGGTCTCATACATAAGCGATTTCACAAGGCGCGCTGCGTTGCGATCACAGAACATCCGCCATCCGTACCCTGGGTACTATCACTTAGTTCAGTTATAGTGTTGGGACCAAACTTTATTGTCCCGCCTCTCGAAAAAGACCACTAGCGCTCCGTTACGACATCATCCGACTGAATGGCGCGCTTTTTAAAAAAGGATTTTATTCTGCCGCACCCTGTATAAGAACGTAATCAAATATTTTTGAAAACAACCAAACCTAGTAAATATGATACTGGTCCGGTGATCGATCCCGATAACACAAAGTGTCATGTATAAATACTCTGTGTCACTGTGTCGTTAAAAAGAAATTGTTCAACTTTTACAATATATATACATAACCTAAAAAATACAAATCTTGCTTTTATTAAATATAAAAATAATAAGCTTAATAAGCAAATAAGTAAAACGAAGTTAGCATTTAAAATTATGTCACAAATGAGAACTATTTTAGCAACGTAATTGTTATTTATTTTGCAACAATTTAACCGTAATATAAACTAAAAGTGTCATTTACAAAATTCAAGGTTATAAAATTAAGATTAAAAAATAGACAAAACAACAAAAAACATTTCTGTTTGTTATTAAACGCGATGACCTAGTGCCAGATGAAGTGAAGATGAAGAGAGCAGGTGAAAACGTTGAAGGACACATCAACAGACGTTCTGTTGTCTCTTCTTATATAAGACATTATCTAAAGAAAGTAATTAGTCGTTTTCAATTGACTGTAGCTACTAGCAAACTTTGAAGATGAAGTATTTATTATCAGTGCTATTAATTACTTCTTTTATGTATAGTTCGGTTGACTTAGCAGCGATTCGGGAATCGCACGAAGATGCTGCTCAAATATCACCCGTGGAGAAGGGAAGCAATGATGTACTCACTAAACTAGAAGCTGTTGATGAAGAAATGGACCAAGGCGTATACAAAATGAGAGATAATATATCTGATGAAACCACACCAGTTAAAATTAACGAAGAAATGAAAGATCTTCAACAACACAATAATTTAGATGGAGAAAAACACTTTCCTCAAACGATAGAAGAACCTAGAAAAATTGTAAAGAGAAATGACGGTGAAGCAATTGCGGTTAGTTCTTTGGAAACACCTCCAAAGAAGCCAGAGGTGGTTTCGGAATCTTTTCATACACATACATCGACACCTGAACATTCACTGCCTTCTTCTTTGGATGAATCTCATTTATTGCATCATAGCGGCTCAACACAAACAATAAATCATAAATCAAAAATAATTGATTTAACACATTCGAAATCGGAACAACCAACCAAAGATTCGAACCTACATATTACGCCTGCAAGTAATACCACACCTGTAACAGTGAAAACGTCAAAAACGAAGAAGAAAACCTCATCAAGAAAGTCAAAAACAGGGGAAGTAACGAACAGATCTCAAAGTAAAAGTTCCGTAGTTGATGATAGTATATCTGCAAACACAGACAAGGAAGCTGCACAAGATGAATCACCAATAGTAGGAATGCCCCTGCAAACGCAACCAGATTTACAAGCTCCTTATAACTACCCGTTTCCGAATTCATATTTGAGTCAGTACATGAATTATCCACAGTATAATGCGCTGATGGGCTCTCCGTTTCAAAATCCATATTTACAATATCCAATGTACCCGAATTACAGAAATTACAAGAAGAATGACGACCAGGCGTGCTGCGGTACTAGCATTAATGGAGGGGCGCAACAACAGGGCTCCAAATCTGCGTTTTACCAACCTATAAATATTGTCGTGTAATAAATATAATGTATCATACAATAGTTTTGTATTTTTTACTGTATACTTAATAAAATATTTTATATTGAATATTATGTTTCTGATTTAAGATTTTGACAATGGGCTTGTGTCCTCATTTTTTAGTGGTCGATTTTTCAATTATTGATTGAAATTGATGTTAATAAATGTGTATTGGCGTGTCTATTTTATTAAATATCTAAATATTGACGGAGATATAGCAATTAAAAGTTTGAATTGTAGTTTTAGCGCTGGAGATAGTCGACCATATTTGTATGACGTGAAATGCATTTTAGCGTCAGTTATTTGTTGATTAGGTCAGTGCTGTGGTAATGTTTTATAGCTGTTGGTAGTTAAATAATCAAGTCAAGTCAAAGAATAATAGGTTTTTATTTTATTTAACCCTGCTAAGGCAGACATAATTTAAGTGTTCCTTGAAATAGCTGTAAATAATATTTGATACTTTGATATATAAATACATATAGCAGAGATTTATGACCTGTAAGGTTGGTAACCTTACACAAGGATTGTGATGTCACATGCACTTGGAATGTGTACAACGTTGAATCCCTTTAATAATTAAAGAGACAAAATGACTTGTTTAATTGTTAATATCTTTTAACATATAAGGAGTTATTAAAAAATAATTGAACATCTGAGGTTCTAGTAACCAACTTTATCAATATATACACTTTTATAAAAATTAAGACATAGGACACAAGCCCATTAATATATACTGTACTAATTGTTCGACTACTGCACACGTGCGACAAACACAGTTATGTCTTTGTCGTAGAATGATTAACATGCTATTGAATAAATTTGAATTAATTGAATTGCATTTTTTAATTAAATCAAATTAAAGGAATATATGTTTTATAAAATTTAAAGATAAACTATTTCCTGTTTTACTTTTATATCTATTCACAACGCGATAATTTCAAAGTAATCAATTTTTACTGATAAATAATGATTTTTTTTTTCGTATTCAGTGACCCACCTTAAAATTTATGAATGGCGTCAAAGTTACATTACTATTAAAATGAATTCCGCTCCAAATAAGGGAGACATTTAAACATATTTTTAATCAACGGAAAAAGGCAGAAGAATTTAATATTTTACGTAACTGCGATAAAATATTTATGTAAATATTAATATAAAATTCATTTATATAAAATATATAACTCTGCTAACACAGATATACATATATGTATTTGTAAACAAAGCTTGAACATTTATCTGACTCCTAAAGTTGATACGGTTTAAATAGCTCAATCGTGTGCAAAGTTATTAACGTTTTTATATTTCAAAACATGAAGTACACAAGTAGCACAAATCGTTTGTCATTTGAGTACACTGTGACCATCTATATCTAACTATATAACCATGAAGTAATGTTTCACCGTAAGAATCATTTAACACTAAAAAGTTTACATTTTCCAAAAAGTTTTTACGTTAGAATATAGAAAATATATTTATGTTTTCTAATGTAAATACATCTTCTTATGCAAGATAACATAATGTTACATATTAAAGTAATGAATTAGTAAAAGTTCGTTTTACATTTATTTAATAACAATGTAAAATAATGTTAAATAATCTTTGATAATTAATAAAACGAAACGTTAGTTAAAATTTACTAAGTGCAGTTACGTGTATTTAAGTCTTATGCAACATAACAAACGTTACCTGTTACGTAAACTTTTTTATGCAATATATAACGTATTGTGACCTATACTATTGCTTTTTGATAAATTAATCTATCCTTTTGCGCATATTCATACAATTTCTTTAGAACACTATAGATTATAAAATCTGAAGTAGTCCTTTTTAAGGATGAAAACCTTTTATAATAGCTATAAAATAATAAGCTTTAATGTAGTTAAATATTACATGAACCCATGCTTTATGTGTTGGCGATTTTGTCATAAAGCCATTGATGTTAAAACGCCGTATAAGACGTGGAACACACTCGTGGTCTATTCCACAGAAATAGCCAAATAAAACAGACGATTTCTTTCTAATCTATGAATCATTTCTGTATTAAGAGATAAGCGTTTGAAAATAAGAACCAATGTGGAGCAATAGCGTACGTGCGCTGCAAGTAAGCGGAAACTAAAAACCTTGATACAATTTAGAAGAAAAATAATTTCAATTCTTAGAAACTTTCAAGGTGAAACAATATAAACATCTCAGATGAATAATTGAGAAAAACATTGAAAACAAAATAAACATTTAACTGTCCTTGAAGATGTACATAGAAATTAAGAGGGGAATCTTAAATATTGTGCAAAAACATCTTTACCTTTAAATGGGCCGATTCTTGTAACAACAGATCAGTAAATCTTTGTAAGTCAGACGCTAAGCAATGAATTCTGTAAATTTTGTAATGATTATAAAAATATTAATCTCTGGGCTGATATCTTCAGTGGTTTGTCGACATATAACAATCACCAGGCCTGATGTCATTGAGAGCAGCTTCGTTCCAAGGTACATGGACCCTCTTCTCTCTGTCAACAGTGATTTACAACGCTTTAAAAGAGATGCTGCTGAAAACATGATGAAACCGACTCAATCATTGACCGGCAGAAAACCAAACTGTAATTGTGAGCAATCTCCTTTAATTTCTCTGCAAGCTGCTGATTCGGTAGGAATCGGAAAACATGGTTTAGTTATTGGATGTCAACCTAATATAGCTCCTGCTACACTACCTGCTGGACAATTACCCACCTATCCTTACCCAATGTTTCCTTTTAATTACCCACCTTCATTCCCACCGTTTCCTCCATCATTTATGCCACAATTTCCACGATTTCCTGCGATGAACAACTTGGAAACAAGCACAGAAGATTGTTTATGTAAGTGCGGTGTTTAAATGTATAAATTGTTTCTTTGAATACTTGACTTCAAGTGATGATAACTTGTTGTTTCTGTTTCAGGTGGTAGCGATGTTTCCGTCAACGGTGAGGCTTTTCAGCAGGGAGCAAAGTCCGCGTTTTATCAGCCTTTGAATATTGTGGTGTCTTGAGAAAATAATTGTAATGTTTTGTATAATACTTAAATATATAAACACATTCAACCGTGAGTTTAATTTCATTTCCATTTCCTTTTCTTTAATAGTTTTGTCCATAATGTGTATATAGTTCAAATTACGAGAGTTCGGCGGCGACTCATACTTAAAACAAGTTGTAGGGTATAAACTGCCGATACAACTAAAAAACACTGAATCACTTATTTTTCTATAATGTATATAGACACGAATAAGATAAAACTCATTATCGTATTATAAATTTATACCGCTCTTATAACCTCTTTTAGTATAAGTCTCCGCCGTGATTTGGACTATACGTATTTATTAAGATTGGTATTACACTGTTAACAAATATGGCAGCGCTGTCCACTGCATCGCATGCTAGTAGGTAGCATACTATCACATGTATACAGTACGTGCTATTTAGTGGCTGGTTAATTGTTCTACTGTTATGTGTGTATTTTTTCTCGATGATCTTTAAATAGCAAGTGTGTCAACACCTTAGACACGCTACTGCGCGTTAAGCACGACAAAATGCGACGTTGTCAAGTTGTGATAGCCATTTCAACAACGCGTTAAAACTTATCATCGTTTTTACTAACTGGTCAAACAATCTTAAAAACAAGTCAAAAAATGTTCTAATTTATTTCTTTACAATTTCTATATCAGTTTTCTTTTTAACTATTCTGTAGAACCGTTCTTGAGATGTACGTTAAATCGATATTTTTTCTTATACTTTGTACGCCTCCTGCATATTAAATATGTCCAAATAAGTCTGTCAAACATGTTACTTAAGCGAAACATAGTAATATTAAATCTAAAACGGTCTTATTTTGTAGATATTTTATTGTATATTAATATTTCTATGACCCGAAAAAGGTCATTTTATGATTTTAAGTACAATAAAGAATTTGTAATTATTTTAAGACAAATGATGGTCAAACACTTATTATTATTATCTAATAACATTAAATATTGTTATAACAGGCACAGACTATTATAAAACAGCTGGTTCAGCAGTAATTATATTTATTTTAAGTGTCACCCAGCAAGTAACATATACGCCTAATAGAATTACTACACTTTGCGCATTTGTAATATTTGTTGTATACAATTCAGGCGAAAATTATTAAGATGTTTTTAAAACACATGTTTTTAAAGTCCACTTACAGTTATTGTTATATTTATTACTTCTACCGACAATATTTTTATGCTTGTCTAATCTGTTTATAATTACCAGTTGCTATCTAATCTCTCCAGTTATGAAGTGTTTACATTTATACTTCAATTGTTGATAAAATAAATGAAGATTAATTATTATATAGCATGTACAAGTTTATTTACAACTATATATGGTTATTTTATCGTACATTCAAAAGAGTACTTCAAATATCGTGTTTCACTGAGAGATGCAGCATATCGAATATTAAATTACTACAGTAAATATTAATTAAACGCTTATTTATGTAGGGATTGTAAAATTGTACAAGACCTTATCAAAATGACCTTTATTTCTATTAGCATCTAATGTTTGTTTAATATTTGTAACAACAGTCTGCAACAAGTACTTTTTTGTCCTTTACAGAAAATATTTATTAGGTTAAAAGGACTGTGTATTAGAGTGTTTTGTAGTACTTTGGCCTTCTAAAAATAGTAATAATTAGGCACGAAATAAGTCAACACATGTATTATTTAACGTAATATTTTTTACCTAGCGTTACGTTTTATTGTTTACTGAAGTTTAACATCATTTTGTTACATTGTCTTTAAAAAAATGCAAGAAACATTTATAAACCTTTCCTAATATACTATTTGAATTTGGAACATTGTATAACCTTGTTTAAAACATCATAAAAACATAAATTAATTATCTGTTTTAGTTATGTAATTTTACATTATGTTAAAGTAAAGAAAATTATGTAAACTAAGTAATCTTTATATGTTAAATAAAAATATTATGTTGAAACTAAACTGTGAGGTTATGCTTCTTCATCATTAATAAAACTAAACTATTTTTCTAAAGTTGATACAATGGGCTTGTGTCCTATGTCTTAATTTCTCTAAAAGTGTACTATATATTGATAAAGTTGCTTACTAGAACCTCAAATATCCAATTATTTTTTAATAACGACTTATATGTTAAAGAGATATTAACAATTAAAAAAGTCATTTTGTCTCTTTAATTATTAAAGGGATTCAACGTTGTAGACATTCCAAGTGCATGTGACATCACAATCCTTGTGTAAGGTTACCAACCTTACAGCTCATAAATCTCTGCTATATGTATTTATATATCAAAATATCAAATATTATTTACAGCTATTTCAAGGAACAATCAAATTTCAATATTATGTCTGCCTTAGCAGAGTTAAATAAAATAAAAACTTATTATTCTTTGACTTGACTTGATTATTTCGACTACCAACAGCTACAAAACATTACCACAGCACTGACCTACTCAACAAATAACTGACGTTAAAATGCATTTCACGTCATACAAATATGGCCGACCATTTCCAGCGCTAAAACTAGAATTCAAACTTTCAATTGCCATATCTCCGTCAATATTTAGATATTTAATAAAATAGACACGCCAATACACATTTATTAACATCAATATCAATCAACAATTGAAAAATCGACCACTAAAAAATGAGGACACAAGCCTATTGCATCCCTATTATGGGTGTGAAACGTATAATATTGTAAATATAGCAGGTATTTATATATTATAGATACTTTTATACATTTAATGATAGATATTTAGAGCGTAAATTTGACAAGGAGTGGATAAAGCATCATGTTCCATTCGCTACAAAAATAACACGTTTATGCGTACATCAGTTCCCCGCAAATAACGAAACCACGTTTCGTTAAACAGTCGAATTGTAAACAATTAAAGAATTTTACTTAATGCATATTTTATCAAAACCTTGCCGCAAGAACAGAACCTTGGTGAAAATATTTGAACATGTTTTTACCGTTTATAAGAGTTGGTTGAATCTGAAACAAAATTAGTCCGTTAATTATAGTCAGGCACATCACAATGAAGACCTTTTGGTGGTTTTTGGTCGCCGTTTTGGGTGTCTGCGTGTTGTCGGCACCGGTATCCGACATCCACGCGAAATTCGCCAAAAAATTTGGCCTTAATAAAGCCAGAAGCTGCGGCAATGAACAGTGCGTCGTACCTGATCCAACGGCGGAGAAGTTTAAAAGATCTCCTCTTAATAATCAGCCGAGTCTAAGCAATGATGCAGTCAAGAAGAGAGTTGTGTACTATCCGGAATTTGTTGATGTTGAATATTACGACCATAGCAACAATGTGCTCCGCGATAAGTTCTACATAGATGAATGGGATAAAGAAGACGCTACAGATTGCGATGGTTTTTTGTTGGATGGTAATAAAGATCTCTCTGCTAAGCAAATATTCGACTTAATAGGAGCATATCCTGAAACAGACGACTTCGATGACTTTGAGCATGTAATTACAAACATACTTGACAAAGTAGATTACTTAAATGAAGAAGAGCAGGAGAAATTGATGACGAAACTAGAAAAATACTTAAATGATGACGGAGATTGGGAAAGAATTGTAGAAGCTATACATTCAGAAAAAGTAACGGATGCTTTAATAGCAGAACCTGATAAACAAAGGCAGATATGTATTGCTTCAAGAATTAGCCACGGAATTGTAAATGAAGGGAATGAAGATATCAACACTGCAGCTGATAATGATATTCCAATTGATGAAGAAGTACTGTTTGTTGAAGGTGATGATACAGATATAGCTGACGAGGAAGTTGGAGTAGTTGATGATCTTCTAGAAGATTTAAATGAAGATATAGACGCAGCACTAATTAATGAAGAAGATGAAGTAGCAATTGAAGTGGTCGTTAATGATGATGCAGATATAGTAGGCGAGGAAGTGGGTGATGTTATTCAAGAAGAAGTAGATGATGATGCAGATGCAGTAATAATAGCTCAAGGAGAAGAAGAAGAGCAAGAAGTAGCTGCTGATGAGTTCTATATTTTTGATGTAGGTACAGCAGATGAGGAAGTTGGAATAGTTGATGATATAGATGAAGTAATAATTAGTCAAGAAGAAGAAGAGGAAGAAGACCCACTGGAAGCGAATGAAGGAGTTGTGGTCAACAATGATGATATACTAATTGGAGATATAATTGCTGCTGATGACGTAGTTAATGCTGATACAGTACCAGATGTCGTTGAGGAGGCAGTGATTGTTGATGAACAACCGATAGTAAATGAAGTTAATTTGGAAACCATAAATGGTGAAATATTTTTCATTGAATTTCCGAACCAGAGTAACGAGAAACCGTATAAGCCATCTGATGTAGAAACGCAAATAATAAAACCAATTAATTATAAACCAATTCCACAACACCATCATGTACCAGTGAAAGAAACGAATGTCAAATTATTACCACAAAAACAGGCTCATCTAAGTTTGAAACCATCTAAGGTTTCTAAGGTTGATGTCGTTATAGAAAAACCTCCCCTGTCAGAAGCGAAAAGAGATCTGGGTATAGAATTACAAAAAGTATCAGATAAAAAGCAGAGGATGAATTTATTATATAATTACTTGGCTGAGAGGATAAAATATGCCGTCAAAGAAGTTGGTAGTCATGTTGATGATGATATTGAATTGGAGTCTCCCAAAGATATTGAAGAAATCGTGGAAGATAAAAAGGAAGTAGAATTTATTGATTACGAATACAAAATTCTAGAACCTTTATCCACTCCTCATTCCCCGACATACGTTACAAATAATATTCAGCAATTTTCACAGCAAGTTCCAACCAATATTGGGTCACACACAAGTCAGATGGTACAACCAACTGCAAATTTACAGCCTCATCCCGTTATGCAACCTGCTCCTTTTGTGCAGCTTAGACAACTTATACAGCATCCGGATGGTTCTTTGAATCAATTCCAATCTCAGCATCCTCAACAATACTCCTTGTATTCCCCCTACGCGCAGCTGTACCCCAACATTCAGACTGCTGCGGTGACTGATTTACCTACTACGCCTTATCCTTTAGATAATTCTGTTCACCCTACGATGGCATCTTACCTTACACAACTTCTGGGAGCACCTACAGTTCTTCCGCCGTACCATTACGAACCCTTTACAAATCACGAAAGGATTATGCACATAAATGACGGTAAGTTCTTTACTTTACGTAGATTGTTATATAAATAGAAACAAATTTATTAATATTCATGAAATATTGTTCGCAGGTTCTTCTACAGTGCGAAACAATCCTCACACTTATAACCCTGTCAACATGGTGCAAGAAGTTGGCAGAAATTAATTTATGATACTTTTATATTAGATGTAAGTTTTGTTATTTGTACATAATTAGATATAAATAATACTATTATATGTTGTTAAAATATATTTACATTAAATACTCGTATAAATTCACAAGAACGTATTACTTTTACTGTAACAATATAACCTGCAAAACATAACCTTAAAAACTTTTGTTATGTAATCTTATATAATATCGTGGGTAGATCATTTAAATTAGTGAGATATAATTTAAATTAAAATTATCCACCTGGAATACTGTATTCCTTCTATTTATGTATTTAAACAATACTAGGTTGATTAGAAATCTACCTAAGTCGTGTATCTAACGATTTTATGATATGTCTGTGTTAATATTAACACATTCCTTGTTTCTGACCAAGGTCAATTCAGTAACACACTTCTAGACATGAGCTATATTAAACATGTCAACTAGAGTTAGGTTATGTCAACTTTATGCAAATATATTTACTATGTACTAATGTCATGCAGCACGTAAATGGATATATTCAGTATTAAGGTCGACCTTAAGAACATGAATACCTGCTTTTATTTAAGTTTTTGATCAAACAATGCTTGAGTTATCTTAACATAATTACATTAGATGTATTTTAAAGAAAGAAGTAATAACATGGTTGTGTCCAGTACCGTATTAGGTACCTAGAGGACTCCAAGCGCAACCTCAAAGCAAAACTATAAAAGTGTATTGTCTATATATTGATAAAGTGGGTCATTAGGCTTTAAATTAAAGAACTGCTTCATTACATTTTAATTATCTCCGCGATTCTGGCTTTTAAGCGACCTTTTTTAAATTCATGGACAATTTTTTTCTAAATTTTTTTTTAATTTCTTGAACTTTTTTGATGCAGTTATGTTCGTTAGGCTTTAAATTAAAGAACCGCTTCATTACATTTTAATTTTTGGATTTTTAATTTTTTTTTTTTGGATTTCTAGAAATATTTTGGAACAGTTATGTTCGTTAGGCTTTAAATTAAAGAACTGCTTCATTACATTTTAATTTTTTCCGCGTTTCTGGCTATTATGCGACCTTTTTTAAATTCATGGACTTTTTTTTCTAAATCTTTTTTTTTTGGATTTCTAGAAATTTTTTGAAGCAGTTATGTTCGTTAAGCTTTAAATTAAAGAACTGCTTCATTACATTTTAATTATTTCCGCGTTTCTGGCTTTTATGCGACCTTTTTTAAATTCATGGCCTTTTTTCTAAATTTTTTTTTGGATTTCTTGTTTTTTTTTGATGCAGTTTTGTTCGTTAGGTTTTTAATTAAAGAACTGCTTCATTACATCTTAAATATCTTCGCGATTCTGGCTTTTATGCGACCTTTTTTAAATTCATGGACATTTTTTTTCTAAATTTTTTTTTGGATTTCTTGAAATTTTTTGATGCAGTTATGTTCGTTAGGCTTTAAATTAAAGAACTGCTTCATTACATTTTAATTATCTCCGCGATTCTGGCTTTTATGCGACCTTTTTTAAATTCATGGACTTTTTTTTCTAAAAATTTTTTTTGGATTTCTTGAAATTTTTTGATGCAGTTATGTTCGTTAGGCTTTAAATTTAAGAACTGCTTCATTACATTTTAATTATCACTGCGATTCTGGCTTTTATGCGACCTTTTTTAAATTCATGGACTTTTTTTCTAAAAATTTTTTTTGGATTTCTTGAAATTTTTTGATGCAGTTATGTTCGTTAGGCTTTAAATTAAAGAACTGCTTCATTACATTTTAATTATCTCCGCGATTCTGGCTTTTATTCGACCTTTTTTAAATTCATGGACTTTTTTTTCTAAAAATTTTTTTTTGATTTCTTGAAATTTTTTGATGCAGTTATGTTCGTTAGGCTTTAAATTAAAGAACTGCTTCATTACATTTTAATTATCTCCGCGATTCTGGCTTTTATTCGACCTTTTTTAAATTCATGGACTTTTTTTTCTAAAAATTTTTTTTTGATTTCTTGAAATTTTTTGATGCAGTTATGTTCGTTAGGCTTTAAATTAAAGAACTGCTTCATTACATTTTAATTATCTCCGCGATTCTGGCTTTTATTCGACCTTTTTTAAATTCATGGACTTTTTTTTCTAAAAATTTTTTTTTGATTTCTTGAAATTTTTTGATGCAGTTATGTTCGTTAGGCTTTAAATTAAAGAACTGCTTTATTACATTTTAATTATCACTGCGATTCTGGCTTTTATGCGACCTTTTTTAAATTCATAGACTTTTTTTTCTAAAATTTTTTTTTGGATTTCTTGAAATTTTTTGATGCAGTTATGTTCGTTAGGCTTTAAATTAAAGAACTGCTTCATTACATTTTAATTATCTCCGCGATTTTGGCTTTTATTCGACCTTTTTTAAATTCATGGACTTTTTTTTCTAAAATTTTTTTTTTGATTTCTTGAAATTTTTTGATGCAGTTATGTTCGTTATGCTGTAAAATAAAAAACTGCATCATTAGATTTTAAATATCTACGTAGATACTCAAAAAATTGCATTGCTTTTAATATCATAAAAGTGAACCTTTTCATCATTTTTAACAAGATTATAGTCTTCTTTCTATATGGAGATTTAATATATTGATATATCTTAAACTAAAATACTTATTTAAAAATGAATTATAAATTTGAAATCAGCATTCAAAATTAAGTTAAAATTCGTTATAAAATCACAAATATATTTTCTTCAATTTTTATGAAAAGTAAGAAGGTTATACTCTTCTTACTTTTCATAAAAATTGAAAATAAAAATCACTGGTTTTTTTAACGGTTTTTTAACATAATTTTTAATGCTGATTTCAAATTTATAATTCATTTTTAAATAAGTATTTTAGTTTATAATATATCAATATATTAAATCTCCATATAGAAAGAAGACTATAATCTTGTTAAAAATGATGAAAAGGTTCACTTTTATGATTTTAAAAGCAATGCAATTTTTTGAGTATCTACGTAGATATTTAAAATCTAATGATGCAGTTTTTTATTTTACAGCATAACAAACATAACTGCATCAAAAAATTTCAAGAAATCCAAAAAAAAATTAAAAAAAAAAAAGTCCATGAATTTAAAAAAGGTCGCATAAAAGCCAGAATCGCGGAGATAATTAAAATGTAATGAAGCAGTTCTTTAATTTAAAGCCTAACGAACATAACTGCATCAAAAAATTTCAAGAAATCCAAAAGAAATTTTTAGAAAAAAAAGTCCATGAATTTAATAAAGGTTGCATAATAGCCAGAAACGCGGAAATAATTAAAATGTAATGAAGCAGTTCTTTAATTTAAGGCATAACGAACATAACTGCATCAAAAAATTTCAAGAAATCCAAAAAAAAAAAATTTAGAAAAAAAAGTCCATGAATTTAGAAAAGGTCGCATAAAAGCCAGAACCGCGGAGATAATTAAAATGTAATGAAGCAGTTCTTTAATTAAAAACTTAATGAACATAACTGCATCAAAAAATTTCAAGAAATCAAAAAAAAAAATTTAGAAAAAAAAAGTCCATGAATTTAAAAAAGGTCGCATAAAAGCCAGAACCGCGGAGATATTGAAAATTTACTTAAACAGTTTATCAATTAAAAGTGTAGCGGATATAGATCAATTAAAAAATTAAACACATTTGAAATATTAATTATTTAAAAAAGAAATACATAACTCACACTCGGTGTCTTGCGACGGGCCCAACAGCTAGTTTATATTAAATGTTTTTATAAACATCGTTTCTAATCTTTTTATTGACGATTATCTGATTCTGGAAATATATATTTATGAGTACATTATTTATAAGATTGGCTTAATAAAGAGAATTAATAACAACTGATAATCCTAATTCCACATATTCTAAGAACGTGTATCTGATAAATTATCATTTTCAATTTGTTAAAGAAAAGGAATATCTTAAGTGTTACTATTGTTGCTGTAATTAAATTGCAGGCGTTAAAAAACCATCAATTTCACTGTTTATTCGCAATTTGTACAAAGCTACTCCCAGACTGTAAAATACTTATTGTGACGCTGTCTTTTTCACTAAAGTGTATTGGAATTGTTTAACATTAGCACCCTTTATCGTGAGAGGAAGCTTCTACTTTTATATTTATCCAAAAAACGTGGAACGTATACGGCTTCGTGCAGAACGTGAGGCGGTACTTTGTTCTACGAACATGCGAACGCGTATCTTTAGCCATACGACAAAGTTACGGGCGTATCTATTTCGTAGATCTTTTCAATACAGAGATATAAACATTACAGTAGACTTTCTTTTTTTCCTCTCATGAAAAAGTATGTTATGCGCAATAACTCAAATACACATTAATGGAAAAGTCGAAGGACATACGTGGTCCTTTCCAGTGTAAGAGAGGCACTAAACTTTGAAATGCAAGTAAAATTCTAACGTTATGTTTTAATATTTTGTATTCCTTAATTTAATTAAACATGTAAAGTGACAAGTCAAAAACAATCAAGTGTGCTTTATGAAAATATGTCTGACATAATTTAAAGTATATTAAACTCGATGAAAATATATGAAAATCAGATACAATCCTAAAATTTTCTCAAGATTATAATATTCATGTAATTTTCATGTAATGTTTTATTTTAATTAAATATTTCCTATAATTAAATAAATATTTTTTATAAAAAAAAAATAATCTAATTGCAGGAAACCGTGGAACAATGGAAAGAAGAAATATTTTTCGAAAATGTTCAAAATTGTTTCTCATTTTTTTGGGCACATAAAACATAAATTGAAAATAAAAAATGAAACCATTAAATTTGTTTAAATAAATTTATCTGTGAAAGTATTTTTTCTGTATACAGTATCGTAAAGTTCTGTTGATTGTCGAAATGGGAACGAAGCTATCCAGGTAGGAAATAGAAAATACAGTAATTGAACAAATTGCGGAACACAATTGGTCATTGACACAATCCTACTGCATCAATATTGCAAAGAAATATTCCATAAAAGTTGAACAACTTCGGTTCTACATTGAACTGTATTTAGCTTAAAAACTGCGTAGTTTTTGGAATCGCTAGCGGATATGTGCTTCTACATTAATGTACAAAATTCAAACTCAATCGGGTGATTACGGCTAGTGGCTTGCTATACACAAACTGTAAGAAAAAGAATTGAGATAAACGTCATAAAATTTTATCATGAAAATGCATTAAAGCGATCGTGATTTTCAATAAAAGTCGTGTGTTCGTATTCCAGATTTTGTATAAATATATTCTGTTTAGAAAATGTTTTAATGGGCTTATGTCCTATGCTTAATTTCTATAAAAGTGTACTATATATTGATAAAGTGGGTTACTAGAACTTCAAATGGTCAATTATTTATTAATAACTCCTTATATGTTAAGAGATAATAACAATTAAGAAAGTTATTTTGTCTCTTTAATTATTAAAGGGATTCAACGTTGTGCACATTGCAAATGCATGTGACATCACAACCGCTGCCAACCTTACAACTCATAAATCTCTGCCATATATTTATATACCAAAATATCAAATGTTATTTACAGCTATTTCAAGGAACAATAAAATTGCAATATCATGTCTGCCTTAGCAGGGTTAATAAAATAAAAATTTATTATTCTTTGATTTGACTTGATATTTCGACTACCTACAGCTACAAAACATAACCACAGCACTGAGAAATGCATTTCACGTCACACAAATATGGCCGACCATATCTAGCGCTAAAACTACAATTCAAATTTGTAATTGCTATATCTCCGTCAATATTTAGATATTTAATAAAATAGACACGCCAATACACATTTATTAATATCAATTTCAATCAACAATTGAAAAATCGACCACTAAAAATGAGGACACAAGCCCATTGAACGGGACAGTCCTAACCTTATATTCCAAATTTATTTATTTAAGATTCATTTGAATTTTGCCTCAAATTCTGAACATGTTGAACAGACAGAAGAGCAGATTTTTTAACGATATATTAAAAGACATAATTTTATATAAATCAGTTTATTATAAAACATTGTAAAAAATTCTTATTATCTAAAGTACATTACATGACACACTCGATTAAATTATATTTTGTCTGACATCTGCATAGTTAGGTTGGGGATTATAGTAGCCCAACGTTCTTTCCTGAGGATTATTCGGCATTGAAGATGGATTCGAGTCTGCAACAAACAAAAACAAAGAATATCAATATTTTATTCTTTAAAAGCTGCAACAATTTAATCCAATAGTTTGTAGTACTTACTCTGAGGTTTCGACATTTGTGGATCTTGTTTTTCCTGGTTTAACTTCGATCTCATCTTCTCCTCAGCCATGGCTGCCATTCTTGCAATGGTGTCCGCCTTCTGTTTCTCTTCCCTTGTCTTCTCCGTGTACATTGATGTTTGATCTACCATTTGAGTGGTTGGAGAAGGCATCATCGTCGGGGTAATTGATGGGGTAGGTGCTTTTGTCATGGATGCATCATCTGAAGTTCTCATGGTTGACATGGTATGCAATGGTTGCATCATTGGACCTTGCTCGTTGCCAACAAAGTTCTGATTGTGCCTGCCCATGCCGGATAGGTGTTGCAGACCTGATTGTTGATGTGGGTGAAAGTGCAGTGGTTTCGAATTTTGGAAATGTTCGGCTATAGGATTTCGATCCATTGAGAACTGCGGGTGCTGACTTAGATGTTGTTGCTGGTGTTGCAGTGGAGGAATAAATGAGCTGTGGCGCTGGCCAACGACGTTTGGATTGCCTTCGTTCGTAGGAAACTGCTGGTTAGGGCCCGTTTGCTGTTGGGAGTTCATGTTCATGTTGTTCATGTTGTTCATGTGATTATCCATTCCCATCTGGGGATTAGCTTCCCTGTAAGACCCATAACCATGGCTGGCGTACTGCGGAGGCTGATAAAGTGGCTGCCCGTTGCAAGACACAGGCGTGACATTTGGTTGACAACTGAACATGTAATTCGTTGGGCAGGAGCTAGGTGCATAGTTGACAGGAGGGGCAGGAGGTGGAGGAGGAGCAGCATAAACAGGAGCGGAATAAACAGGAGGAGAATATACATGGTGGGAATAGACGGGTGCCGAATACACAGGTGGTCCATAAGCAGGTTGCCCGTAATTAGGATATTGATGTTTATGATGAGTCCGAGCGTCCGCAGCGCGAGCTTCATTAGTGTTCATACGTGAGGCTCCAACAGTTTCAAAACTTGGATTGGCAAACACCAAAGAATCTTCAAAATCGTTAAGAGCGTCTTCGTCGTAGTTCCTGTATCCTCCAGAGAAGTGGGATGGTTTTATTGGAGCTTGGTTGTGGTGGGTAACTCCATAACCGGAACTGGTGCTGTAAGCGGATGGAATGCTGGGAAACGGACCTACCACCTGGTGCGCTGAGTGATAACCGGAACTGGGTGGAAGTACGATAGGCTGCCCGCTGGATGGCTCGCACACTGTGAACGGTTTGCTGTTCGGACTTGTTGGGTGGATTTCAACGCACACTGTTGCTGTCGGGTAGGATTTCTTTGTTCGCACTGTTCCTTCCTCCAAGATGCCGTCTTCTATTTGTTCTAGTAAAGGTGATTTATCTTCCATGTTTTCTAGTTCTTCCTGAGCTGTTGGCGCTGATGCTACCATGCTGCAAAGTAGAATCACAACTACAGACGAGTGTAGCAAAGACGCCATTGTTAAACGCTTGAATAAAATGAATCAACTGATACCAATTGTTTGGTGTTCAAACATTTTATAGAACAATAATTTGCAGTCAGCATTTTTTGATTTCGTAATTAAACATACGCTGTATAGTAGTGATCCACTCATTACAAAATATTCGCGTTGCTTACGTTAAATGCAATAGCTAACAAATTAAGTTTTATTATTAATTGTTGTGACACTTATTATTGTTAATTAATAATATTAAATGTGTGGTCATTTCAAATAACATACTGAATTAATTTACTATTAAATTGCACGAAAATACTATGTTAAATGCAGTCAAAAGTTTGTACAAAATAAAGGTAATAGCACTGGTTTAATAATGCAAATGTCACTTGCGTCCAGAGAAAACAGGACCAGTAATAAATTTGTCAGAGATTTCAATGTATCTAGTGTAAATTTTATCCAGGGGAAAGAAAGAGCCTGTATACTTCAACTGACTAATGAAGGCGGTAATGAAAATAGGAGCCTTCTCCTTTTTTATTGGCAGAATAGGGGCGTTTTCCACCACGAAAAATTAAATTTAGGTTTAACTCTCTTAAAGGATAAGATAAGAAAATAGCTGCCTACCCAACATGCAAAGCTCGATGTTGAATTTCTCTGACTAATCAATTAATTTTATGTCGTGAAATATTATTTATTATTTTATTGTTTTTGCCATTAGACACTACATTCTTTTGCCTTAAATCATTAAATTACATATCATTGTGCTTAATTACATTTGTGATCTTTATTATATCTAACCATTTTCACTCCTTCCAAAAATAAAATAAAAATTAAACAAAACAGATAAATTTAAACCCCTACTGCTTTTTTCTTCGTTCTTCTCTCCCTCCTGTTTCTGCTCTGCCATTCTTCTCCTTTTTCGCTCATTTTCTCTATTTCCGCCATCCACCTCTTCACTTCACTGCCTCCTTTTAATAACTGCACAATATTCTTTTCACTGTTTAACTTTTTCTCACATATCTGCACACCCTGTAATCCCTTCCTCTCTATTTGTTTAGTATCTGTTCCATTTCTCTTCGTTTTCCAATCTAAATCTTGCGATTCTTCTCTTTTATGACCTGTTAACATACAACCGTCATTGCGGTAACATTTGGCAAATATTGAGTGATATAATATATTCCATTACAAACCGCAGAGTTTATACTTTGTTTTAAAATAAAAATATCTTCACTGTTCTCGAAAATATTCTGTTTTTCTGTTTATTTAAAATGACACCTCTTGTTGAAAGAATCTTAAATAAACAGCTGAAAAAAGCTTATATTTTTAAATATATCATTTATAACCGCATCAGCTGAAAATTGAATAAATTGTCTTGACCTAGTGTAATATTTAATATCTTATACGTGACAATAAGAACTAATTAATACGAGTATTTTATTTTTTTAAATAATTTATTTGTGATATAAATAATGAGTACATAATTAGTTGATTTATATAATTATTATTTGTTTTAATATACAATCTACAGCCTATGTGTTAATGCTATATAAATATGATGAATAAGATGCTTTCAATTTCAAGGAAACTGATTCGCCGGCTGTGGGTAATAATTCTCATAATACGGCTCGTACTTTTCAATCTGCTGCGTCATCACTGTCACTTGCTCGTCATCTTTCCTATGTGGGTAAGACGCAGGTCCGTATTCTGGGTATTCCATTATAACAAGCTCTTCATTTGGTTTCAAAACAAGGATCCCTGGTTCAACATTATCGTGCGACGTTTCAAACTGGTCCCTTTGTATATTTGGGAGAAGATATAATTGTTCTTGCACTACTTCTTTACCATTACCACTCCTCTGTTGATTACTTCTGTACCGTTTAATTGACTCGATATTCGATGGGATTGAATATTTGTGAGTTTGTTCTTTATTGTTGTTGTTCACAACATACTCGTATTGTTCCCCGTTATCTTGATATACATATTCAACCTTTTTATCATTCGGTTTTTCATTTGGTTTTACTTTAAGTTCTTCAAAAACGTATTTACCATTCTTTCCTTTAATTATCTGCATCTTTTCATTTTCGATTACTTCACTTGGCATTTTGATGACATTTTCTACTTTGTAAGTACCCTTCTCGCTCTCTACAGGAGAGTATTTATCATTAGCAACATATACCTTCTTATCTTGGGTTGCTTCCTGGTGATTTCTACTTGGAGTCCCGTTGATCACTTCCATTTTACCATTACCATGATATCTATACAAAACACCATCTTTGATCACAACTTTACCATCTTCTGGATACGCATTCTTAGCTTCAAAGTATTTCCCAGCTTCTCTATTATGACTTAAATCGATACCATGTTTTCTACCTCGTTTAATATCTTCTGTTTTAAACATAACATCATTCCCTGCTACGACAGTCTCCTGGATATATTCCTCTTCTTCTGGGTAATAAATTTCACTGATTTTGCTTTTATCTTCTCCATAATTAAATCCATTTCGTGTTACTTGCTTGTTCTTCAAGTAACCGATGTCTTTATTATGTTGGTACTGGCTTTTACCATACGAGGGTTGTGCGACCTGCCTGTATGTCCTTATCTGACAACTGCAAGGTTCTTCTTTCTCGTAATATTCATCACTCCAATCTTTATCATGGCTACGATGCTTTGGAAGGTAACTTACATCTTTATCTTCACTCGTATTTTCCTTAGAGTATTCTTCTGATATTTCTCGACTGTCTAAATGTCCGTACGAATTACTTTTGGTGAGGTATATTTCCGGAAAAGCGTTGATGATGTTAAAACAGAAGACTAGCACCGCTAATTGCGATATGTTTAACGCCATGATGATTATAATTACACTAATTAAGTTTTATATAAAATTAACCGCTTTTATAGTAAGTTTAAGATTTATAAAATACGAGTAAACGGTGTTTGTTTTTTAGTTTTTATTTATGTTTTTAATTATTCGGAGACACAGGAAGTTGTAGAAATGCAGTTCCTGCAAATCATAAATGTATTAATTGTTGTTAAATATATTTAAATGCATTAATAACATTCAATTTTAACTTCCGTGTTTTAAAATTATAGATAGTTTTTAATAATAAGTATAATTATTACTGAATCGAGTTCAGTGTGTGAAAGAAAAATAGTAAAGTAACGTCAAAGGTTAAATGACCTACAAAAATAGTTATGCACCCAGTAAACATTTTGGAGTAAATTCTACTTCATTTCTATTACATATCATGAGTTTTTTGTCTGGAACGTGTTCGTTTTCTATTCAGTCGTTCATAGGAAAGACCCTTTTTATGAGTTACAGACATCGCAACGACAGTTCACTGCTGAATTTAAAGCGGAGTCGGTTTATGATTTATGTCCGGGGTTATGAACTTGACACTAGCAGGGATGGCAGGGGTATAAAACTTAATGGAATTCTACTTTTTAGAGTCTGCAAAATATAAATATTTAAATGAAGAAATAAATAGATGTAATCTTTAGTACGGATCGTGATTTTTTTAATGAATATTATTCATATTCAACAATACTCGTTATATTAGTTTTTTACATTGTTTTGGTGATTCAAAAATCCACGATCGGCAGGTCTGCGTTAGGTTTAAAACCTCTGTCTTAGCATCGCTGCTTACGGTTCTAATACTCGTATTCGTTTAAACACATTATATTCGGAGATTGAGGGAGACAGCGTGTGCCTATTACCATTAAAGAAATATTTGTTGAAAAAGGATAGCATATACTTTAAACATACTGTACTGAATGAAATACTTTACAAGTATACAAGTGTAACGGTGAAAAATATATTTTACTTGTCTAACCACATCTCGTTTCTATCTCACTTTGGAATAAATGAGAGGAAAGTGAACTTAAAAAAAATATATCCATGTCTGAAAGAAACAGAAATACTTAATGAATGATGTTGGAAATAGAAAGAATATTATTATGAAAAAATTCTAACACTAACACAAAATCTGTGACAGGTGGAGAACTTATAAAGCGTTAGAATAGAATTGTACGAGTGACTCGAACTTCACCAAATAGGACACTTCACCAAATAGGACACTTCACCAAATTGTTTACTGGGCATTAATGATTACATCTTCAACGTAAATGTTACGTTTGCGTGTTCGAAACACTGGTTAAAATGAAGCTTTATTAAACTACATTTAAAAGTGTCAGCGCCATCTACCACAATTTGAAATATACATCCATATAAATAATAAATCAAATACTAATAATAAAATTATTAACTTTCAGACAAATTAAAGGCCCGGACAAGGAAATCATATCAAAGAAATGTCTCAACAGTTTTTTGGAGTGTGTAGTTTACTTAAAACAAAGTAAGATTTGAACAATTCTTTATTTAAATATTGGTCAATTAATGTACCCGTACATTGTCGTTTTTATTTTATTGAATATCATAAAATTGACGGAGATATATCTATTTAAAGTTTGAATTTTGTTTTACCGTTTAATATTTTTTTATGTCATATTTTTTACGGAGAATATAATTAGTAATCTTATTTATTTATCGTTGTGTATCATGACTTTAACAGCTGTTAACGCTGTGACGTTTTGTTTTGCATCTCTTTTACACTTCCATTGTTTAACAGCGATAGTAAAGGTGCCAAGCACAATGACATGTAACTTAATAATTTAAGGCGGAAGAATATAGTGCCTAAAATTTACAATAAAATAATTATAATAATAGTAAGATGTAAGATTTTTTGTCATAAAACCTAGCTAGTGTATTTTCTCACAGTGTAGTTATTCTATTCCAGTAACTTGTACACAGTAATTTTTATTTCTCTTTTAATTAGCGTATGACGTATGTGCATCAGCACATTGTAGATATTTGTTCATTTTGTTTTGTATTTGCATTGTGCGACGTACTAATTCCAAATAAAATTTACGCTGAATGTGTTTTTATATTATGAAACAATTTGAGAATGAAATAAGGTTATACTAATGTTGACTCACTGTGACCACATGCTATCATAAACAAACAAAAATAACTTTGAAAATATATATTTATATTTATTTTCTATTTAATAAATGATTACCAGGCATTATCATCACCAAATATGTCTGAAATTTTAGATTCAACTTATTTACATTAATATTTCATCTTTTTCATTCATAAAAAGGGCTATTGAAGATTTTGTAATCTTTAAAAAAGTGTTCAGCAGTTTTATGAGTGAATAAAAATATGTTACAAACCCTTGTATTTTAAATAACATTGTTTACGTAACGAGTAACTTCTGTTATGTTAAGGAGGTACAGGACGATAACGTAAATGATGAAAACTTCGTGAAATTTGGAGGGTCGATACAAATAGTTAAAATACATGTTGTCTCAAAATTTTAGAGACCTAGGGTTTATAGTTTTCTTTTTATACATGATTAAAAATAGTCATTTTACATACAAATCACAATTTTTAGCTCAATTTCACCACATAATATAACTTTAAACCATAAAGAAATGATGACACGGCTTTCAAAAACTAGGTGTATATAAAACAATCTTTTCTGTAACTATTGCAAAAAGAAAATTATCAAAAGGATACCTATATACGAAAATATTTAAATAAAACCAGTAAGAAACAGTAAGTGTAGGTTATAAGCCGGCAACGTTGCAAATGCCAATTTGAGCGGGAAATTCAAAATGTCAATAAATATTATATAAAATATAACAATTTATTTGTAGATAAACTTTTGTTGAGATAAACTTTTTGCATTGACGGTACGTCCTGTACCTCCTTAAAATAAACCTTAAATACACATAACTGTGTTAACGGGTAATAAAAATATTCCACTAAATATTACATCACTCAATAAGTTCCTAAAATGACATATAGATGACGCTACTATTGACAAATCCATATGATTTTTAAATAGTACCAACCTTTGAACGACATGTGTCAAAATTTCATGATATTCTGAAGAATAGTTTTCGAGTTACAATAGTTTTAGTGACACTACTTTTGAAATTTTCAAATATATAAAATCTTATATAAAGAAAAAAAACTTATGTGTTAAATAAAATGAAATTTATTAGATTCTCATCATTTCGGGTTATTCTATCACATGGGCTCAAGACCAAGATCCCGGGAAATTTTAAGTCGATTGGAAAGAGGTGACCCAGATCTTCTCCGAGCATTAGAGACCTCTGGAGGGCCCTTGGAAGCAGCATCAGCATTAAAAATGTATCTCATTAAAATCAAATCTCCAATTATGCCAGCAAGGGTACAGGAGCTAGTAATAGGTTGGTAAGACTGTATTTAGTAAATAGTCCATTAATACGCCATCGATCTGTGCATTTTCAGTTGGCAGCATTTTTTTTCATAGTGCAACTGAATTTAAAATTGAATTTTCGAAGATGAACTTGTTTCTCTTTGTTTATCGTGTAAACTATACCTTTCACATAAAAATGTTATATAGCTTTTTTGTAGATAATGATATTATCTCACACTTAGCTTTTTCAGAGTCGGTGCTTTCTCTAGCTCGAAATCTACTGGACCGATTCTTTTGCTATTTTGCACACTCTTTCTTTACATAAATACCGAGTTAACGCTGTCGAGTTTTTTTAATTTTTTTATTCTAACGTATTTTAAATAACAAAAGTTTCTGATTTTTTTCATGAAAAATTGGTATTTTGACTTTTAAGTGCTGTAAAAAAAAGAATAATCAATAAAAAAAGAAAAACTCGACAGCGTTATCTGCAGAAACTTATCAACTGATGAAATCATTTTGGTTTTTCGATTTCAGAAAATGCAGTGATGAGTTATGAGTGACACCGCAATGTTACTTTTTTTTGTGACGTCAGCGGAGATTCGCTGTCAATGTCTCATTTCTTGATATTTATTTATGAAAATTTCACAAAGTATTCCTTAAATGTTATTTTATCATGTAGTTATTATAGAAATAATTATATATTATCTGTGCCGTCAAAAAACATTATCGAAAATATGCTTCTTTTTTATCGTTATCGTTATCAACTTAAAACAAATCGTTTCATAAAACAAATAATGAACATGCATGAACTTGTAGCGGACAATCCAGGAGTGTCACCTCGCGTAGTTGCATTGGATGCTTTGGGCCTTCTTCGACAAGAAGCATCAGGACGTCACCTTCGACTGATAATCGCAGTATTAGAACTTCTTCATTGTGTTAGCATGAACTCCATAACTTCCGAACTGGATGGCTCTCACGCAGCACTGGTTATGTTGCCGCTATTTTTCTCATTTACTGTAACTAACTTCACACTTTAAATTATGTTTTGCGTTACATAAATGGTACGTAGTTGTTACGTAAGTTGTTTTATTTGATAGGTAGACGTTCTGCCGCATTGGCGTAGGATTGCTGCAGTGTTCAATGAGATTATTATGTGTACTCCCATTCTATCAGAAGATGATTTCTCACTGCGTGCTCATGTAGCTCATGCGCATATTAATGTAAGTGAAATAAATCTCTAAAATGTAAAAGAGAAAAAGAGTGAAGCCTCATTCCCACTCACTGTTTTGATATTTAATTTACTGTTTTTATTTAATATTGTAATCTAGATTTCAGGTTTTCATTTAAGCATTCCTTTGTGTTTTAATTTAAGTTTAGTTAATTTAGTTGGTGCGTATGCATCGTTAGTAATATAAATTTTGACAGTTGTACAAAACTGTATGTGAAATAATTAAAATTGTTATTTTTAATAACAAATAGTAATAGAAATTATTTTCACTTTCATATTCTCAAAAACTGACATTAAACTTCTTTTAAAAGTAAATCCTACTGCATTTTGACAGATTGTCACATTTTGGAGGTTATAACATAATTTAGTTTTTCTTAATTTAATATTTTTAATTTAAAACATTGGACCTTGTAAGGTTCTAAAAAAAACTAAGAAAACTTAAAAAATAAATTAAATTAAAAATGGTACTGTGAATGACTACGCGTATTGCCATATGCTAAACAATTTAAATTAAATACAAAATAAAATTAAAGCAGTGAGTGGGATTGATATTTAATTCTCTCTTTACTGTCTTCCTTGTCTACTAGCTTTCGTCCCTTTCGTTCCTGTTCTCTCTTCGCTTTCTCTTTCTTCTCCTTTAATCTCCTTGAATACATGTAATCTGTTACTTAAACTGGTCATAATATTTTAATAATCTTAAAAAAGTTTTCTAAAAAGTATGTATTATTCTAATAACCCGAAAATGGTAGTTTTATTTTCCAAAAAGCATTAAAATAAGTCATAAGTTATATACTCGTATTAAGGTGAAGTTTGTATTTGTCATAAATTTTATAACCTTTATTTATGACAAACCCTTAGAAATGTTACCAATCATATAAAAACTGGAATTTAACTAGAAAATATAGCAATATTCATTTTCAAAAGTTATTTTTGCGGTTCCAACTCATTAAAAGTCAGTGGAAGAAAGCTTAAAATGTAGATACGTTATTCATATAACTAATTGCAGCTTTAGATTTTGATTCGTGTTTATAGTTACTTACATAAAACGATTTAAACATTAAAAACATGTTTTTTTTTGATAATATTTAACCTGCTGTATAGTATCGCCATCTATATTTCGCGAATCAAAAATAACCAAGTACCGCTTTACCTTAAGTGATTTTGATTTTTTAAATTTTATGAATGTTTGATGGTTTTTAATCTTACAGGAAAGACCTAGTGGTGATTTGGTTGGACGTGATTTTAACCCGATACTTAACCAAGACTGGACGCATGAATTAGTAAACCCAAATGTACTAGCTATGGCCAGGGCTAACAGAAGGATTGGTGGTAAGCTTTAAGTACCAGAGTAGTTCTGTTCTAGATGCTGTAAGGTCCTGATGAGGTCCTTGTCAGGCGTGTCTCAGGACATGGTAAGGTCTTCCTTAGTTGGGTAAACCGTACGATTACCAGATTAGGTCCTTGTCGGGCAATGCCTTAACAACGCCTGATTGAGGCTTCATGCATCTCGGAAAAAATCTACTTACGCAGTATTCTTTCTACATATGGAGAGTTTGCTTTGTTTTGCTTGCAGGGTTACATTCGGAAACGTAAAGTATCATTCCCACTCACTACTTTAATTTTATTTTGTACTTTGTATTTTGTATTTAATTTAAATTGTTTAGCATATGGCAATACGCATAGTCATTCACAGTATCATTTTTAATTCAATTTATTTTTTAAGTTTCATTAGTTTTTTTTAGAACCTTACAAGGTCCAATATTATAAATTAAAAATATTAAATTAAGAAAAACTATATTATATTATAACCTCCAAAATGTAACAATCTGTCAAAATGCAGTAGGATTTACTTTTAAAAAAAGTTTAATGCCAGTTTTTGAAAAATGTGTAGAAATAAAAACAATTTCTATTACTAATTGTTATTAAAAATAACAATATTAATTATTTCACATACAGTTTTGTCCAACTGTCAAAATTTATATTACTAACGATGCATACGCACCAACTAAATTAACTAAACTTAAATTAAAACACAATGGAATGAAAACCTAAAATTTAGATTACAGATTAAATAAAAACAGTAAATTAAATATCAAAACATTGAGTGGCAATGAGGCTTAATTGCTGTCATTTTAATTTATCTTTAATATCAATGAGATAAAAACGATACTCGATCAATCTTTTTCGATAGATTCTGTAATTTGCATAAATACGACAACGCGAAACAGAGTAGGTATGGTGCAGGGCGATGTGACCCCTCTAGGCCCAGCTCGTGATCGATTTTGCAAAATCAAAGTGTTTTCATTTCCTTTTTTTGATTTAGTATTTAAATTATGTTATACATATTTACAACATGATAACGGAAACTTCTATTGCCGACAACTTAATACTAAATTAACAAACATATTTCAAGGTTTTCTATATTAATACAATTTTATTACCCCCAAGAAAAACTACTTAAGAAAAGTTCTTTTAGAAAATGAATCTCTTTGGTTCGCATACAAAGTAACATTTTATATTATTATTTATTATATAATAATATAATAACTAGTGAAATGTAATAAATTATAATATGTTGCGTGTCCCACGTTTTTTGGGCCGGCTCTGCTGCAAACAATGATACGTTCAACTTCATTTGTAGAGAGCTCCTTTTAGGTCAACAACTTTAAGACAAGTTCAGCAACTTTTTCTAAGAATATTGAACGTGGCGTGAGATTTACAAATAATTACACAATAAACTTTACTTGTACAAATTGAATAGTACAAAAACAAAGTATGGATGTCATATGAAACTTATTTGCGGATAATATCTGTTTACTAAAGCTAGGTCCTCACCAAATATTACGATAAATTGAATAAATGTCGGATTCATGATTCCTGCTAAACACTGAACGTACAGTGATGTATGTTTATGGTTTCAACTTTTTTAAAATTATTTTAAAATTTATTTATATTATTGTACAACATATTAAGTTTATTGTGTAAAAATTTGAAGTCGATTGGAGTAAAACTGTCGGAGATATAGAGTTTTAAGACTTCATCTCTCAGGTGTTAGCTTTGACACACAGCTTTTTCATAATCGGTGTTCTCTTTAGCTCAAAATCTACTGGACTGATTCTTTTTAAATTTAGCACACTCTTTCTTTAAATAAATGCCGAGGTAACGCTGTCAAGTTTTTTTTTATTTTTTAATTTTAACGTATTTTAAATTAACAAAGTTTCTGATTTTTTTCATGAAAAATCGGTATTTTGACTTGTAAGTGCTATAAAAAATTAAAAAATCAATAAAAAAAGAAAAACTCGACAGCGTTACCTGCAAAAACTTATCAACTAATGAAATCAATTTGGTTTCTTGATTTTAGAAAATCCAGTGATGAGTTATGAGTGGCACCGCAATGTTACTTTTTTTTGTGACGTCTGCGGAGATTCGCTGTCAATGCCTCATTTCTTGATATTTATCTATGAAAATTTCACAAAGTATTCTTCAGATATCTTTTCATCATGTAGTAATTATATAAATAGTTATATATTAACTGTGTCGTCAAAAAACATTATCGAAAATATGCTTCTCTTTTATCGTTTTGAAATTACCCACGACAAACACTGAGTACGTACTCGAGTTTTGTTCGAGATCACATTAAATACCGTAATTTCTTTAGAAGTTTCAACTTAAGATTGAAACATTTTTGTTTCATAAAAATACTACCTATAATTTTAAAAAACAGCATAAGTAAGAGTTTGATTAGTGTCGCATGTTTATGTCACACCAGTCTGTACCATATATAACGTTTCGTTATTTTATTTACATATCTAGATACGTTTTCATGTGGATTAAAAGTATCTAAATCTAAACGTAGTTTTGGTGTGCACGCAGCTTAACGTATTTTGTTTTTAGGAGAAGGTACACGACCTCTTCTATTGCGGGTACTGGCGAGGGGGCGTCTCCATCCGCTTCTAAGAGCACAGTCACCATTAAGGGGAGAACGGGTGCAGAACCAAGTACGACGGCCAGCTTATCGGGCGGTCAGTGCAACGCGATAACCTGATATACCAACCAGCGGATATGGAAAATTCATAACAATATAAAGCCTTTCAGGAAACTAAATATTAAAAATGCTTATATAGCATATATAGATATAACCAAACAATAAAAAATATTGGATACAAATAAATAGGAAAATACATACATTTAATAAGCAACAAAACACAGCAGAGCCACTCCTAGTCAAAACACCACCCAGTGCAATAAAAAACTGTCATTTATATAAAAAACACTACAACTAAATTTCAAATTTGATAAAGAAGTAAAAATTGTATACTTGACAATAACATTTGTTGTGAACAAAATCTTAAAAATAAATGTTGTATTCTTATCTTATTTTATGTTATTATTTGAAGTAATGTGTTATTTATTTTTCGTTTTATATCACGACTCTATTTAAGGTGAAACGATTATTGGTCATTTCAACCATGTTTTTTTAATGTTTAAATCGTTTTATTTAAGTAACTATAAACGCGAATCAAAATCTAAAGCTGCAATTAGTTAGATGAATAACGTATCTACATTTTAAGCTTTCTTTCTCTGACTTTTAATGAGTTGGAACCGCAAAAATAACTTTTAAAAATGAATATTGTTATATTTTATAGTTAAATTCCAATTTTTAGAAAGCTTAAAATGTAGCTTTTGATTCGCGTCTATAGTTACTTAAATAAAACGATTTAAACATTAAAAAAACATGGTTCTTTTGATAATATTTAACCTGCTGTATAGTATCGCCACCTATATTTCGCTAGAAAAAATGGCCAAGTATCGTTTCACCTTAATGAACGACGCAACAACTGCTATAGCGGTGGCGTTTAATTTTGCATCTCTTTCGCACTTCTCTTGTTTAACAGCGACAATAAAGGTTGATAAATGGTAGCGGGGAAGAAGGTTTGGAAGAATGACGTCGACAATATTCCGAATTGAATAGAAATAATTGGATATTTGAGGGTTTGATAGCCAATTTTTTCAACAAATAGTTCCGCTTTATGGAAATTAAATCATCCTAGTAAAAAGTTTGGTGAAGTGTCCTGTTTTGTGACGTTTCTATTACTATTTCACTTCAATTATAGTTCGCATCAACTTTATCTTCATTTGTATTTGTAACTGTAAATGAACTCTTTCATGACAAAAAAATCATACATATCTTCAATATGATGTCAAAGTGACTCCAAAATATTTACTGGGATGTTTCATAGGCTTATATTAGGAATTTGTGCAAGAGTGTAAGATACCGTTTATACATAATCAAATAAAAATATTCAGAACTTAATGCTACTGGTTTTCAAACTGTGTTTTTGTTTTTTCTTTTGAGGTGAAAGACCGATTTATATCGATTCCAATCACAAGATAAAGTCAAGAACCTTTAAATCTTTATTTTGATGTTAAATTACGTGATACACTTTGTAAAGTGTTCAATAAATTATTGTAATTTATTAAATAGTGTGACCCGTTACTCCGAACGTGTGGAACTTTGCCAAATGTACTGCGAACAAGTTAATTTTATAAAAACCAGCTCCAGTGGCGGAGTGACGTGTGCAACACATAAGACAACATCCATGTTTTGTGTTTTGTATTTATTTTTTTACTATATTTATCTTTTTGGCATTACAATCTGTCTCAATTCATTTTTTAGGTTAATAAATGTTCAAGATCTAATTCCATTCTGTTCTTTATGTATATATTGCAATTTACAATTATCATCTCGGTCTCTTTTCTCTTTCGTCATCCTTCCCTCTTTCTCTGCAATATTTCTTCCAGGCCTACTCGATTTTCCAGTTACTCTTAAAGTCCTCTTCCTTTCCGCACATGCTGCACACTTTCTCTTCTTCCATTTCAAAATATCTACTTCCTCTTTTCACATTCCCCATTTTTTTCTTTATTAACATCCCAGAATGTTACAATCTAATTATAAGGATGTTCAGTAACTGACATAGTATAATAAAATCATGAATGGAATGTATCCAATGATACATTCTTATAAGGTATTATTCCTTCCAAGTACACTTGGATATTTAGGTCTGCTTGGCACTTAGAATATTTTAGTCGTCGACTAAATCGCTTCGTAGTTTTCTCTTTAGCCAACGCTCTCTTCTTTCTTTCATCAGGTTCGCCGTAAGGGTGTTTGGATGGTCATCCATTCAGTCTCTGTACTTGATCAGGATTGGCAGTTCTGAATAAAAAAGTTATGATACCAAGGCTGTAAAATTATGGTACAGTGGCTAAAAATATGGTAGAAAAGAAGACATATATTTTGATACTCATAGCGCCAAATTCAAATTTTATAAAAATAAAAGTAGGGTTAGATGTAATATCTTTTATTTAAATGTAATCATATTAGTTATTATCATTGTTAAATAAGTTAGTTTCAGCAGAATTATATAAAATAATAATATAAACCATAATTATTTACAATAATTAAGTACCTAATTTAAAGGGACATGAGTACATAAAATTACCAGTTGTCACTTAAGACGGCAGTGCCTTCTTATATAAAATATAGAATATAGTCATAAATTCTTAAATTCAAATTTATGAAAGAATAATTGGTTAGAAATATATTAACTTATAAATGATTAATAAGAAGTCAAAGTCGTATGAAATCAAAAATATGATTTTCTTCAAAATTATGTTATCTACCGTCATTATACCGGTAGATTGTACAAACGTCAAAATTATGGTACGTATGCCAACCCTGTACTTGATGCTGTACTTCATAATTTCGTCTTTGACCCTTGGTGCTTGTAGGTTGTGATGAATATCTATAGCATTTATAATAATACGTAGCTCCTTGCATTGGAAGTGTTTTAGAATATTAATATTAGAACTTAGCGATCATTCTCATTTCTTTCCCTTCCTGTTTTTCTAGATACTCCGGCATTCTTCTCATCCACAATTTTCCACACAAGATGTATTATATTTCGCTTCCTGTTGTTGCAATTCTGTATCCCTTTGCTTTATCCTACTCTGTACCCCCTTTCCTTCATCTGTAACCCTTTCTACCTCTACCACCCTCTTCCTTCATTCCCAGTAAACAATTTGATGAAGCGTCTTGTTTTGGGACGTTTCTATCACTATTGTACTTCAATTATAGTTCGCATCAACTTTATCTTCATTTGTATTCTGACAGATGGAATGGTTTCACCATTTGTAGCCGATGAAATGTGAGAAATGAACTCTTTCATGACAAAAAAGTCATGCGCATCTTCTATATGATGGCAAAGTGACTCCAAAATGTTTACTGGAGTATACTTTCTCCTTTCCTTTTCCTTCCTTTGTGCTTAGCGATAATTAATCATTAATTATACTTCTATACTATTAGAGAAAGTAAATTGTTTCATTAAACGATGTTTAGAATGACCTTGACCGTGAGCATTTACATTGGATAATAATATTAGGGGTCATTAACCGATTCAGAAGTTGAACGAGATGTAATGGTCAAGTTATGCCGTCGATGATGGCGTTGGCGAAGGTGGTATTACTGCAGAGGTGGCAAAGCAGGTACAATTACGTCGAAACTCGTCATCGGTCAGTGCTACCAACAACAATTATATTTTACCGGATGAAGATGATATTAATCAAGTATGTTTATTTTTTACATTGCTGAAAAATGTTTGATTCCCTGGCACAAAAGGAACAAAACTTGTTTGTTTAGAGTCTTAACTTAACTTAAAAGTAATTAGAATCTAGAATAATTATGTTTTACAAAAAGTAAACCATGTTTATGTAATAAAAAAATTATAAAGTGATATAAATTAGAGATGTTAAGTTTAATAAATACGAAAATTGAAGAAATAACATTCACTACAATAACAACAAGAGCTAAAATGGGCTCCTCAAAAAGTGTCCTCAATTTTTAGTGGTCGATTTTTCAATTGTTGATTGAAATTGATGTTAATAAATGTGTATTGGCGTGTCTATTTTATTAAATATCTAAATGTTGACGGAGATATAGTAATTAAAAATTTGAATTGTAGTTTTAGCGCTGTGAGAT
This sequence comes from Panorpa germanica, assembly GCA_963678705.1. Taxonomy (NCBI): domain Eukaryota; kingdom Metazoa; phylum Arthropoda; class Insecta; order Mecoptera; family Panorpidae; genus Panorpa; species Panorpa germanica. The sequence goes on along the minus strand of OY783220.1, from coordinate 8,898,161 downwards.
AGTCGGCCATATTTGTATGACGTGAAATGCATTTTAACGTCAGTTATTTGTTGAGTAGGTCAGTGCTGTGGAAATGTTTTGAAACTGTTGGTAGTCAAATAATCAAGTCAAGTCAAATAATAATAAGTTTTTATTTTATTTAACCCTGTTACGGCAGACATAATATTGCAATTTTATTGTTCCTTGAAATTTGATATTTTGATATATAAATACATAAAGCAGAGATTTATGAGCTGTAAGGTTGGCAGCGGTTGTCACATGTATTTGGAATGTGTACAACGTTGAATCCCTTTAATAATTAAAAAGACAAAATGACTTTTTTAATTGTTAATATCTCTTAACATATAAGGAGTTATTAAAAAATAATTGTACATTTGAGGTTCTAGTAACCGACTTTATCAATATATAGTACAGTTTTATAGAAATTAAGACATAGGACACAAGCCCATTTGATAGCATTTTGTTTTCATGAATGTTAATGATTTTAACCTCTACTTGATTTCTATTTTTATGCTACACTTCGTAAACAATTCGTGCTGAAATGTAGAAACGAACTGCACGCTAACCACTGAACCATATTATTTCAATGACGCATCGGATCGTCAAAGTTTGCCGTTTTTTACTAATCAGGCGTCTAAATACCACTAATCTTACTCATAACCTCAACATATATTTTTAGCCGTTTCTCTGTAAATTATATACTATCTCTTTCAGTATGTCGAATATTCGAATACAAATACGCTAAAATATTCGAATCCTAGCATGTACAACACTAAATCAAGATCATGGACAAGTATACAAGAATTATAACGGAATATTCCCTTTCAACTGAAGACGATTAATACTTGATTCTTGTTTAAACCATTCTGGTTTCATATTTACATTGGCTGGCAAAGAAGCAAGACCACATATACTTGAATTATTTTAATATTTATATATTCTTATACAATGTATTTATCAATTAGTATTACGCTATGTTTATTTTCTCTGTCAACTGTATATTCTGATCCAACGACTTACGATCAAAAGCAAACTGGAAAATATAATATTCATGTTAACCTAAAAGATGTTAAAATATTTGCAATTAGTGGAGTGGGTGATGATTTAGAGGTAAGTTAATTTATATTTTATTCAAATACAAAGATTTCGTTCCGTTTCGTTAATGGTATGTGGTTCGCTTTCTAGATAAAATCAAGCGCATTATCATTTTCTGTATTAAATGGTTCAAATGATTGATACTAATACATTTAGCATGCTTTTAAATTAGGTAAAATTTTAAAAACTCTCTCTGTTTCACACTAACCATTCGAAAGCTTTCTATATCAATTGAAATCTATAGAAAATAATGATTTTTTATCTAAAACAAAATACAAAACCTATCATGGAAAAAAGTTTCTACTATAATGTTTATCAAACATTTGATAAAGTGTACTAATGACAAAGATCTCAAATACAACCTACTGAAAATGTCGATGTCGCAAGTAGTCACTTCTAGTATGAGAGTAGTATAATATTGCTGTAATGACAGGATAATATAAAATTTCACTGATTTTTTAATTACTGAAATCATCTTGAAAATATATGTATTTTTGTGTATATGTATATGTTTATTTTAAATGGGCTTGTGTCCTCATTTCTTAGTGCTTGATTTTTCAATTGTTGATTGAAATTGTTGTTAATAAATGTGTATTGGCGTGTCTATTTTATTAAATATCTAAATGTTGACGGATATATAGCAATTAAAAATTTGAATTGTAGTTTTAACGCTAAAAATGGTCGGCCATATTTGTATGACATGAAATACATTTGTTGATTAGGTCAGTGCTGTGGTAATGTTTTGTAGCTGTTGGCAGTCGAAATAATGAAGTGAAGTCAAAGAATAATAAGTTTTTATTTTATTCAACCCTGTTACGGCAGACATAATATTGAAATTTTATTGTTCCTTGAAATAGCTGTAAATAGTATTTGATATTTTGATATATAAATACATATATCATAGATTTATAAGCTGTAAGGTTAGCAGCGGTTGTGATGTCACATGCATTTGGAATGTGTACAACGTTGAATCCCTTCAATAATTAAAGAGACAAAATGACTTTTTTTATTGTTAATATCTCCTAACATATAAGGAGTTATTAAAAAATAATTGAACATTTGAGGTTCTAGTAACCCACTTTATCAATAAATAGTACACTTTTATAGAAATTAAGACATGGGACACAAGCCCATTCCAATTTGCATAAAGTAGCTCGACAGACTAGACAATTTATTTATGCCGTGCTCAAACCAGAAACCACAGCAATGTTGCAATACCTAAGTTAATTAAAAATCAAATTTCTATTCCAGGATTATGATTACAGTTACGACTATGACCACCTAACAGTCAAGCCAATCAAGCCTATTCACAGTGGTAGTATACCCGAAAAACCAATTAAACCTGAAACAAAACCACCCGCTATCTCAGAAAGTAGTACCCCAGAAAACAAACCAACTACCAATCTGACTAATGTACATCCCTATGAATTTGTTGACAAAATTCCAGTAGAAGTGATTATGGATCCTGTTAACAAAACAGAAACACCAAAACCTGTACCAGCTGGACCTAGCATGCCACGAAAATACTCCGTAGAAATATTATCAGATGTTGAAGATGATAAAACAGAACAACAAACACCTGTAAATAATAAAGCGCCTAATAGGCAGACAACCAGAACTAGAAAATGTTTGCCAAGTCAAAGAGATGCTAATGGCAGATGCAGGAAGTCTGGTGATAACGGATTGTAAGTATAAATTATGTTCATATATTTACATGTAAGAAACACAAAGTTTGCAGATGTTTTACATCGTTCTAAAATACTTTTTAGTATTTACAAGACACTTTTTGTTGTATTTGCTAATACACTGTAAGCATCTTAGTATAGTCAAAATCACGATAGTTTGGCGGTGACTTATACTTAAAAGAGGTTATAAGAGCGGTATAAATCTATAATACGATAATGAATTTTATCTTATTCGTTTCTATATACATTATAGAAAAATAAGTGAGTCAGTGCTTTTTAGTTATATCGGCAGTTTATACCCCACAACTTGTTTTAAGTATGAGTTTCTGTCGATCTCTCGTAATTTGGACTATATAAAGATGTTTATGTAATTTTGAAATGTAAGATATAAGCGAGAAGAACTAGACAAAGCAGCACATATAGGCAAAAGCCTGGAGATGTTATGAGAATTAATAAAACCAAAGAAAAATAAATGTTCAAAGAGTAAATACCCAAGTCGTTTGCACTTATCTTAACAAAAACATGAAAATCAAAAAAGAAACATGAAAAGTATGAGTCGCCGCCGAACTCTCGTAATTTGAACTATACAATCGTTGCAACAAACTTATAACTTATGTTATTTTGCTAAACCTATATTTTTATTATACTGGTGCAGATTAGAGTTATACAATTCATTGTTCTGCTGACTTTATAGCATGTATCAACGATTAATTGTTACTTCTCTTTAACTGGCCATGCAAACTAATTCGTTCGATAACTATAAGCTCAGCCTTACAATGTGCTGATACACCTTTTAGATTTATTTTCTAAGTTTATATTTTAGACGTCTAACAGAAATTTATCACTTTTACTGAAGCTTCAAAGAATAATTTAGAACGAGTATACTCATTACAACACAGGGCATAAATATAGATGTATCAGTAAAATATTCCATTAAAAACAATTACATATATTTAAGGTTTACATATATAAATTATATTAAAATAACGTCAAGTTACATAAAGAATATTATTTTTGTTTTAAAAATACGTTCTTTCTATGTAAATTAAACTTTTTATTCATGATTATATATTAGTAAAAGATTTTATGATTTATTTCATAAAATCATTTGATTATATTTATTATTTATTTCAGACTAACGCTTCGAAGACTTGTCGGTTTGGTGAATATGTTTAAAGAAGAAGAAAAGGATGATAGCAAATAAAAAAAAATCTATTCAACAATATTTTCTTTAAAAGAAATGTCGTAAATTTAAAAATTATAATATTTATGATTTATCGTTAAAAGAATATCGACGTACGGACTTTGCGTTACGTGTAAATTATTTATTTAGGGAAACCACTAAAAAAACATAGTCCTTTCTATTTTTCAAAACCACTGTACTAAAAATAAAAACATAATAAATAAAACTTTGTTTTTCAGTTCTTAAAATTTGTCTTATATTTAAATAATACAGTATTTTATAAATGTAACAAAAATCCCAAATTTTCTTAAACCTATTTCAAGTCGTTTTTGTCATTTTTATTTTTGTTATAATAATAAATACAAGTAGGTTCAAAAAATTGCTTATTATATATGTAGACACAGATGTAAATCTATTTGAACACATGCCACAAATTTCTACAGAGTTTATAAGTGAATCTTTAAACAGTAAATTAATTTTAAATTAAATATTATAGAGAATTGTATATCTTCAAGAGGCGGTGTTTTAATAGTCATAATAATAACCTTGGTTGACACTTTTGTTGCTCAGCTATGATATTTGTTCGAGTCGAACAAATCTATTGTTTAACGAAGCAAATACCTGTATTACATTTTGCATATATTAACTATAGCCGCTCTTTGATAAAACTAGAATTAAAAAACAAACTTTTTATCGCACTAAGAAACTCGATAAGAATATTTACTATTGCCTTTTTGTACCTAATCATATTTTAAACACAATATTTGTGCATATTTGTTGACTATCGCAGCCGATTTTCAAACAATAAATTAAATAAATATATTATTAAAAGAGTTGTTATAATTAAACAACAGAATCAAAATAGTCATATACAAATTTGGTGTAACAATTAATTAATGCTATAGAGATTATTAATTCTGAAAAACACAATCATTGTGTTAGCGATTGCTTTGAAAATGCAAATATTTAACTACATAATATAAAACCATTTCATGTTATAATACTTTAGAATTTCAATAATTGTGCGTCAAGTTTACCCTTCAATTAAAAAACATTTTAAGTACTCATTGAATATAATCACTTCATTTAAAAACACAAAAACTGTAATATTTTAATATCTGCTTTAAAATATTAAAATAAATAAAAATTATATACATTTAGAAGTATGACTCGATTGATTTAAGTACATAATTATATTAAATTTAATTTAAATTATGTAATATATTATCCCTAGGATAATGCATTTCTATTAAAATTTATATATTAATAAAATTTATATATGTGTCATTATGAAACAGCTTCACTTTAAAATAAAAAAAAAGGAATTACACACTCCCAAAAATAAAATATGTTTAATTCTAAGAAAAATCGAACCACTCTTAATATATTGTCTTATTATAGCATAATTTGCTAAGGTAATATCTAATACATAATGATTCAATTTTAATTAAAAGCAAACCTATTTTTTAGTCTAAAATTCAACCCGATCTAAAGATCAACCCGAATTATTTACGTTATTGTGCACAGATTCAATAATACGAAAATCTTATATTATTTATATTGCAACTGATTCAAAATTGAGTAGAATTTTGTATACAACTTTCGAAAAATAAACAAAAGTGTATTACGATTTTATACAATTCTTGGAGAATGATATATTTTTTAAAGAAACTAATTAATACTTTCTTAAACAAATCAACTTTTCTGGTATTATGAAATTGATCTTGTCTTCTCGCACACATCACTAGACTAGAGAGCTTTATTTTAAAGTCGGCATAAACAGAAAAGGACAGGTATAAACGCTCCAATAGCTACAAATACCGGTAACATTATAGTAGAATCATCTGAGCTGTATGGATTTGGTTGTTTCGGTCCCGAAATATGTTTGCTTTTTGTAGAGGCCTTCTCTTCGACGACTTCTTCCTCTACAATCTCCTAGAAATATTAGCACATTAATATACATTACAAATAATATAAAATACATTTAACAGAATTTATATTTACTTCACTGTGAGCCTGTTCATTTGAAAGTTGTGGAAGCGGCTCTATATCTTCAAGATTTCCTTTAAATACGTAAAAGGCGTTTATTTTAGGATTATCACGATATCCTTTAATGAAATCTAAACGAATTTTTCCAGCACGAATGTCCGATTCTTCTTCGTTCCAATATAACTTTCCTCTTGCAACACTGAATGGTATGTGTTCATCATGAGCAATTCCTTTTCCTACCTTATCAAAGATATCTAATTCGGAGACAACTGTGTGATCGTGATTAAGGATAACATCAAACACTTTCATGTTAGGGGCGTTAAAATACACTTCACAAAATTTTAAAACTAATACATATTCTCCATCCTGCGATATTGGTATATCATATCCGAATGTGCTGTGGTGATACCTTTCTGTTTGATATAAAATTTCATCTGATTGACCTACACGTCCAATCATTAAAAGCTGTTTACCATAATCACTAGCTGTTCCAATTTTATTCATTAGTGGATCCCTTTCATATTTAATACCAAATCGATCCTTATGTGCTTCACCACCGGCATTTATAGCATATATAACCTCTCCTAAACAACACTTATCATTAATAAACATGAGTATACCTATTAAAATACACCAAACCATTGTAAATAAATTAGTATTTCTAATTATCATTTTTAAGTTTATTCAGTTAAATAACAATACTTCCTGAATAGTTAGATTTTAGTTTTTGATTATTATTTACTAACGTGGCATTTAATAGTTTTATGTCAGAAATATTATATTTCGTCCACACACAACATAGAAAATATGTTCCTTTATAAAAGTTTATTAAACATAAAGTGTTATTATTCAGAAATAAAATATTGTTCAAATATTTAACAATGATTGTTTAACAAATACTTGCTATATGTCAATGTATAATTAGCCATTTTTGTTTTTATTTTACCTGGTTGCTACATAATGTGTGTTACCAGATATTAGAAGTCAAAAGTTTACAAGTTGTTTTAAAAGTAATTGTCTACACATTTTGAATATTTATTTCTATAAAAGGTTAAATGAAAAATAAAATGTTATATGTTTGAACCACATATTATAAAATTATTAAATAACCACTGATAATTAGAACTGTCTAGTTTGCAATAAGAAATATTGCTCACTTTCTCTAAAATATACTACTTTGCACTATGAACCTATTGGTTGAATAAAAAATAAATAATTAGGCAAAATTATTAACAAATATAAACTATAAACATTTAATTAATATGTTATGCACTTATATTATTATATTTAATTGTTTTATATTTTATAAAATAGAATAATAATTATCGTTTGAATAATATAAGCTAGCAGAGATTTAAACTAAATCTTATAAGTTATATTAGTGCTATTGTTTATACAATATAAATGATTGTTGTATTTAATTAATTCAAATAATTAAATTGTGTTTAAATATAATTAAATATTTTATTTTTATCTAGAATTATACATCTGGCAACAATATTCAATCCAAGCACCTAGCGACGAAAAAAGAAAACAACTATTTTTGAAGGTTTGACTATAAGTTAATAGATGGATATAGTTTACAGTGACATTTTAAGAGTACAAAGAACTATTAATTCTGCGTATTTAATAAATTATTATTTAATAAATTGTGTAGTATTTAATTAAAATACTTGTGATGTGAAAATGAACAACTTCTAGTGATAATGAACATATTAGGTAAGTTATTGTAATATTTTCTTGAATGTTGTCAGTGGTATAACAGCAGGTTGTTCATTACCAAGTTTTGGTTGCGCGGTTATTTTGATTGCATTGCGCCGACTCGTAGAGGTTTCAACTATTTTCCAGAGTTTTGTTGCATTTTCATTCACGCGGTTGCAACCGCAACGAAACTATCTTTTATTAATCTCTCGGGAAATTTACATATCTTGAATCATATCATAATAATAACACATATACTTTCTGAATAGTTCTGAATATGCATATCACTAATCTTGGTATAGATGATTTTGAATTCTTCTTTCTTTTCTTGTTATGTTTCAAATTGTTGTATTGTAATTAAATAATTAATTACAGGTAAAACGATATTCATTGTGTTGCTGATTGGAATTCCGCTGCGAGCTCTTGGTGAGTTTATTTTAGCACTGTTTATATTTATCTGTATTTAGTTCGGCGAATGTTCAGAATGTTCACTTAACCGCGAAATGCCGGTCAATGCGCGCGGTTTGAAATAAAATTTACATAATATAATACTTAATTATTTAAATGACTTTGTTGTTTATATCCACCACGCCTGATTATTATCAAAATAATAACTTTATATGAGTTAGTTTATATTTGAAAATTATTATAATCGTAAAAATGTAAATCATTTTAAATGTATGGAAAATTATGGAGATCTCTTTCACGATTTACTTCCGCATGTTTTTTATATTGTGGTTATGTACCAAAGTGACAGATTGATAATAGTTTTGAATATTTTTTGGTTATAAATAGAAACGTGACGTCATTTATCTTAGACTCGCCATTTTGCCAAAAAATGATTGAAAATTTTGGTAAAAGAATCGACGTCTGTCAGCGTGGTCGTGGTGGACATTTGTTCGATATCATTTTTCATTCATAATTGTCAAACCTTACTCTTTCTAACACAATCAAAATTTGAATAATTTTCATCTAAATTCCTTGTTTTAAAAAAAAAGTTCTTGTTAAAAAACCCTTTAGTACAAATTCAAAATCCAAGTAAATTTAATTAACGAGAAGGGTAAAAAAAAAACTCTTTCTTTAAGAATGAATAATTTTTTAATTTAATATTAAGAAGTTTAAAGTTTTTTAGAAGGAATGATCTTTTATAGCTATCACTGAAATTTTTGGTAATGTGTACAACGCTTCCTCGTTGTCAGGTCGAAATCTCCCCACCCTAAGCCCTAATCCTACTCACTGTTTTTAGTTTTAATTAACAAGTTTTAATCTTAAATGTAATTTTGATATAATATCATATTAAAATTGGAATTTAACTAGAAAATATAGCAATATTCATTTTCAAAAGTTATTTTTGCGGTTCCAACTTATTAAAAGTCAGTGGAAGAAAACTTGAAATGTAGATACGTTATTCATCTAACTAATTGCAGCTTTAGATTTTGATTCGCGTTTATAGTTACTTACATAAAACGATTTAAACATAAAAACATGCAACAAAAACTGTATAGTATCGCCATCTATATTTCGCGAATCAAAAATGGCCAAGTATCATTTCACCTTAATATAAATTATTTTATTTATTATAAATAATTTTATTTCTTTATATTTCACAAGCTGAAACTGAGGTTAAAACCTTAAATTAGCACTAGTGGGAATGATGCTTTAGTAGCTCACTTTCAAAATATTTTATAAAAACGAATACCGCTTGCTGTAATTTTCTTTACAATACAATATTTGTCATATTATTAATTAATGTTTTTAAGTTTTTCAAAACAATTGTAAGAATATTTCAATTGTTAAAAATGCAAAAGTTTACTTTTCAAATGTTAAATTTTCAAAAAAGATCGAAAGAAAAGTGATTTTCTTAAGCTTCTCTTGCCGTTTTGGAAAATACATCGATGCCTCATTTTTATAAATGTAGGTACTGTAGGAAACCTAGATTTTCAGTAAATTTTTGACCACCCAGTATATACATATCTGTCGATTTATGTGATTTCTTTCTTCTTTTTCTCAACTTTAAAGTAAAAATAAAAATATACATCATAAATATTTCGTTATGCCCCCATTTCTGTTGCCACCTACCGCATGACTGCACTACCACCATACCACCCACCACCTCCTGGGGCTGTAGTATGTCGGTGTTGTCAACGAAGTCAGTCTTGTTATGTTCTTTGCTTCTTTGATGCTAGTCTGCGACATTCAAAACAAAAACCAAAGACATATGTTACAAGCCATACTAGTACCATATATCGCATTATTTTGTTCCTTTCATGTTTTTCTCTGTAACAACATATTTTGCAATAAGAGATTTTCTAATATTTATAAGATAAGTCGTATGTAAAATAATAACCCTCTTGATGTTGACTACATATATTTATTGGGGTGGAACTGCCCTAACAATGTGGTTGTTAACGATAAGGTTGTTTAATTTTTTATTCGAAGATCTCAGTCAATTTTTTGTTGAAAACTGAAAAGATCAAATCGATACAAAAAAAGCATATTTTCGATAATGTTTTTTGACGACACAGTTAATATATAATCATTTCTATAATTACTACATGATAAAATAACATTTAAAGAATACTTTGTGAAATTTTCATAAATAAATATCAAGAAATGACGCCTTGACAGCGAATCTCCGCAGACGTCACAAAAAAATGTAACATTGCGGTGTCACTCATAACTCATCACTGGATTTTTTGAAATCAAACTACCAAAATGATTTCATTAGTTGATAAGTTTCTGGAGGTAACCCTGTCGAGTTTTTTTTCTTTTATTGTTTTTTCAATTTTTTACAGCACTTATAAGTTAAAATACCGATGTTCAGAAACTTTGTTATTTTAAAATACGTTAAAATTAAAAAAAAAATTTGACCGCGTTATCTCGGCATTTATGTAAAGAAAGAGTGTGCAAAATTTAAAATTTTGAGCTAGAGAGGGCATCGACTCTGAAAAAGCTAAATGTAAGAAAAACGCGTTTAAAAGTTTCAAAGAAAGACGAAACCAGACTAAAGAGGTGAAGCCTCTAAAACTCTATATTTCCTACAGTTTTACTTCAATTGACTTCAAATTTTCACACAATAAACTTGATATGTTGTACATTAATATAAATAAATAAAAAAAATGTGAAACCTTACTCCCCTTAATTTAATCTATTCGGTTGATGGTTTCGATTCTGATTCCCGGATTTTTATTACATTTTTTGTTACAGGATATATAACTCTGGTCTGGACCGACGGTGTCATCCATTTCTATATAATATTTGCTAATTTTAGTAGACACTGTTGTGTATCAAATTTTCAAAGTTTCATTAATCGAGTTCCTTATAATATCAGATGAAATATTTTAAATATTTGTAAATTTTATTCAAATTTTAATCCAACTCATGCATTTAAATGAAATATTATTAGACCTACATCTGATCCCTTTAACTTAATCTTCTGTCAACTTGAGATAACTCAAATTAATATTGTTTGTATAATGATGTTGGCTTCTATCACTATTCTACATTCTCGCGTATTTCGTGAATTCATAGAAAATTTGACGCGCTTCATTGAAATATTTCCATAAATTCTTCAAATACCAGATGTTTTCTTAATGAAGTATTTGGCATATTAGCATGTTTAACATTGTTAAACCTTACTACAACCTTAATCAAAGTATTTTTCTGGATTTGAAGAGAATATATGGAATATAAGAGTTAAAAATTTGTTTCCCGTTAAAAAGCAATGCTTTATCAACACACGAAATTGTTTTGAAAATTATAGAAGTAGCTTCACTAAAACCACAGCAACTCATAAAGTAATGGTCGGAATGTCATGAAATTTAGACACATATCGCTTCAAAGTTGGTGCTATCTAAAAATCATATGGATTTGTCAATAGTAGCGCCATCTCATTCTCATTACGTCCTACGAACTTATTGAGTGGTGTGATATTTAGTATAATGATTGCAAAGTTTTGACCATGATTGAATTAATTGTTTTATTTATAAAAATAGAGCAATTTACTTTTAAGATGGACTACAAATTCAAAAATAGTTTATAATAAACAATAAAAATAGCAAATATAAAAATAAACAAGCTATATTCATCTATAATTTAAAAGGGACCGAGCTTTTTATATCAATCGTACTAAATCGACCACATATAAGGAAGGTAGAAGTGTAGGTGGCGTTTTAAAAATCATAATATCTGTTTTTATTTCCACTGTGTAAAAATAATTTTTGCAAATAGATTTTTATAAATAATTTTAAGTTTAGTCAGCTCTTTTTTAAAATCTGTTTCGTTTTTCGATCTACCAGTATAAAAAGGTCGAAAAATACCAATCTAATTCGATAATTATTTGCTGATAAAATTATTTTTCTGCGTAATTTTCAGAAAAAAAAATATTTTAATCTGGGTATTTTAGTTAGGGTAAAGAACAATGTATTATTTTTTAATTAATTTTATTTGGTTTGTATTTTAATTCAAAAAATGTTCAAAATACTACTCTTAATAGAAAGAAACAGGAAGTTGTTACAAAAGTTTTATTTCTGTTGATAGTTTGGAAACTTTACTATGGTTTTATGGTAACTTTCGCGGATATTAGAAAGTGAGGACTGTGGGAAACAGAGAACAAAATTTAATTAGGTTGCTAACATTTAATTAGCTATTTATTTTTTAATTATAGTTTGTATTAAATCATAAATTTCTATAGAATAGGTATTATTTGATTTTTATTTTAAAACATCGTTAAATTATTGTAAAAAGAAGTTTCACTTCAACGAAATCATTTTACAGTAGTATGAGGAAAATATTTTCACTTTTCAAGTCTTTTTGTAAAACGCAATTCCAAATTTTTGTCTTACCTAACGATTTTAATATGGTGGTCTTCAAGTAGTAATATGTAGACTTATGATGGGTCATACAAATCTTACTCATACCTTCTTATGTGAACAATGTAACAGCTTTCTAACTGTAAAGCATATTATTCTTCGATGTTCAAAGTACTCATCGCACAGACAAGGTTGTAATATAGACAGATATTTGAAAGCAGGGAAAGTCTGAAAACCCTTATTGACTTTATCAATAAAACTGATTTAATCTCTTTATTTTATGTACCCATACTCGTGTTTATAAGTTGTAAATTAAGTTTCGTAAATTTTAATATTTATTTTTGTTTGTGCATCAACTTTTAGAAGTTATTTGCACTTATATTAGCACATATACAATAATTTATAATATATAATTTGTAATTTATATTTGTAAATGTTTATAAATGTATATATTCTTTTAAGTGCTAATAACTTTTGAAAGTTGATGCACTCAAATAAATATTTAAAAAAGAAAAACATGCTGGCTTCTAATTGAAGCAGAATCCATGATTTTATATTATGGTCAGATTTACTACTATATAAATTTACTAGGGTTTACCCCCGTCGCAAGCGACGTCCTTTTAGTATGTGTTAGCCCATATACAGAATTTCAACCTTCTAGCACAATTTTTGTCTAGATATGTCTAAATAAAATTTTGACATTTTGAACTTTCTTTTATTATTAATATACCTAATTATTCTACAATCCAGAATATGAACTTTCTCCAAAATTCTCTACCGGGCCGTCTAATTTTCTCAAAGCCCCTTTAAATTTCCAAATTTTAAAATATGTTAGTATTTAATACCTTAATACATATGCAAAATTTCAATTTTCTATCTTCTGCGAGTTAAAATTTTGTTCGTTTTTCGAAAATTACAGATTTCCAGGAACTTCAGGGAAAAATCCGAGAACGCCAAAAGACTTAGAATTTTTTTCTCTACAAAAGTGGCAATTTTCAAGAAAATGCGCGTAGCCGTTTTCAAGCTGCCATGCAAAATTCGTACCACACATATAAAAAATCAGATTATAAATAAACACTTGGAACATTATAATATACGAGGATAATTTAAACTTTACCATCATAGTAATATTTGATTAATCTGTGTTTTCATTGTTTGAAGAACTCGCGTTTAGCTAGCTCACCTTTATTGTTAAAGTAAAACGTTTTGTAGAGATTCTCCCTTAGACCACATGGAAGCCCTTCTGCAGTGGACTGTATATGGTGTACTTCATACGTCGAAGGGTGCATTTCTAATACGTGTCCGACCGGATGTTAATATTTAATAACGGTTTTGTTTTAGGTTATAACGTTAATATATAATCCCCTCACCCCACTCAACGTATAACGCCCTAGCTACCTTTGAAATATTATTTTTTTGAATAACAGGTAAATTTACAAACGTAGCATACTTGAAACTTGGTTGTTAGTAATGCAGTCAATATTTGATTTGGTTATACAGGTTGTGTGAGAAATTTTGTTAGATTTTGTGGAACCACGGGCTTGTGTCCCATGTCTTAATTTCTATAAAACTATATAAAGTTGGTTAGTTGAACCTCAAATGTCCAATTATTTTTTAATAACTCCAAGTATGTTAGGAGATATTAACAATTAAAAAAGTCATTTTGTCTCTTTAATTATTAAAGGGATTCAACGTTATAGAACATTCCAACATATGTGACGTCCGCTAAGTTGTTATCTCTTTCATACAACAGAGCATAAGAGAGATACCATATTCAATACAGAAGGCTTATCCATAGAAAAAATAACTGACCTATCCTTAATAGTACAGACATGTTACGTCATAAATATGGCCGACATCTGTAGCGCTAAAACTACAATTCGAATTGTAATGAGTAAATAATAATCTCTAATTAATATTTACCCATATATAGTAATAATCATTCTGAAATATATTTCATACAATTTAGAAGTAGCTATAAAATACTTTCCAACATACGTTTAAAAACTTTTAGGTGATATAAAGATATTGGAAAATAAAACGCCATAACTGATGATATTGAATGAATCTGATATTTCATACGATAAAGTCAACAGTAAGAGTATCTTTGTACGTCGATCATAATATCAAATTTCATGTATTATTCGAATAAAGTGGACGTAAAACATATCGCTGAAATGAAATGATGCTTCACAATCTCCGCTCCATCGATGCGACAGGGTGGCTCTTGAAAGCCACAATAAAACGGCGAATCCGAGCGCGAGTAAGTTTAAGATATTTTTAGAATTTCAAATACTTTCTATAAGCAGGATTTTGTAATACATAAATGTTCTTAATTTATAAAGCATAATCATTTATCTCTCTTAACATTGTTTAGTAAGAGAGTCCTACTGGTGACCCTTTAATCTGCATATTTGTTTAGAAATGTCTTTTAGAAAAATACATGTTAAGAAAATGACTCTTATATATAGGTTTAAATAATTAAATTCTGAGAATTGGTAAGATATCAGTTTAAATGATACCTTAAAAGAAAGGCCAATAATCGAGCATGTTTTTAAAAAGGTTTGAACGATCGAGGTTATTTTATTTATTTTTCTAAATGCCATAAACTGCCGCAGCTTTTTTTAATTTTAAAAGTTTTTACAACTTCAAAAGCGTCTAGTATTTTTTTTAAATAACACAGATGTTAGAAACTTGTTTTATTAGATTAGGTACACATCTGACAAACGCCAAAAAATAAAACAATTAACATACCAACTTAAATTGCGCCACTGTTGGCATTTAAATGTCAGAAATTATGTTTTTATAAAAATAACATAGAAATAGCAGTAAAAAATAAATAAGCCGGCTTCGGCTAAGACATGTATGGCTCAAAATGTTCTAAATGGTGACAACTATCTTCCCCTTAAGGCTTTGCACCTTGCTACCAAACACCCTGTACAGAAATATAATTTCAGTAAGATTTGTTTAAATTTTTTTTTTTTTTTATATATTTATTTATTAAGCTTTGGCTTATTTAGCCTTCTTGCTATTTTAAAATATAAACAAATATTACATTTTATAATACATAAAAATTATTTATAACTATACATATATATCTACTATATTTATTACTCTTGTTCTTTGAAGATTTTCCATGCATATTATATATCAATTCCATTGTTAAATATAAATTCAATCACACATTTTGCAGTAACACTATTTATATTTATATAGATGCCTAAATACATCATTTTATTCAATTTTACTTAAAATAAGTATTTTGCTTAATGTTGCAATTTTTATTTTTTTTTATTTAACTATTAGAATTTACGCACTATTAACCTAATGATAATGAATCCACTTCCTCCTAATTTAAATTATAATTGTATGTAATTGATTTATATATTAATTGTTCGGTACTTGTATTGGGATTAAATCTGTGGGCACTCGTCTCTTTACTCCGGTACATTTTTTAAGATTTCTACAGCACACTGAAGACATGATTGTTTTAAGACAGTCTGGTTATACGGTACAGACCATAACAACAATCAAACCCATGAAATATAACGCCGACAAGCATCAACGCTCTCAGACTCACTTATTTTTTGAAAATTACATTTTTCTTGTTCACTTTTGGTCGCCCTGTTCCAATCATCAGATCAACCGATCACAATAAACGACACCTATTGTTGTGTAATAACATGAAAAGAAAAAGAAACACAATACAAAAGACAGTCTCAAACCAAGGCAAGGCAAAGCAAAGCAAAGCAAAGCAAAGCACAGAAAGAATTTCAGCAAATTGACGACAAATCCTACAATAAAACGTAAATAAAATAAACATATACATTTTATCGATACTTGTATGCACCCATACGTATTTCGTTTTATATCTCAAGATCTGTATCCGTGTTGTAGTTACGAGGCTTCTTCCTCTACTCTACACCCCTCCCTCTCCCCCACCATCACTATCTCTCCCTAACCATTGTGCTTTGTGTCGTTTCCTTAAATCATAACATTTTATGATATTTATGTTGACATTCCGTGTTTGGTACAAAATCACACAACAATTGAGCTTTTTTTATATATAGAAAAAATTAAAGCTTTTCTAAAAGAATATACTATGAGCTTTTACGTTTTTATATAAAAATAAATAAAAGTATATTGCCTATATGAAAAATATAATTATTCAATCCTAGTCAAAATAAAAGTCAAAAGAAATGTAAGAGTGAAATGTAGAAAAAGTTTGTAAAGTTGATATAAATATACAAAGAAGTAAACAAGACTAACTTGCTAGCTAAGATTTGTTTGACATTAAAAAGTTTACATTTTATAAGAAAGTTAGGTTAATATCAAATTACAAATAGAACTTTTGCTTGTAAATTTGTTTTATTAAGGGTTCTTTTTAAATGTTTATTCACAAGTTGAATTTAAAGCCCTATTCCCACTCACTGTTTTTAGTTTTAATATAAGGTTTTAACAATAAATCTAATTTTGAACTTGTGAAATCATGCGTCATGCGCCTGTATCTGTACATTATCTTTATTTAATATAAATTATTGTATTTAATATAATTAATTTTATATCTTTATATTTCACAAATTAAAATTTACATTTTAGGTTAAAACCTTAACACTAAAATACAGTGAGTGGGAATGGGGCTAAAGCAGAGGAAAAAAAAGTTTGACGCTTTTTTGTTATAACTTTAAGTTAAAAAATTAAATGAAAATTGAACAAGGCATCTAATCCTTTGCTGCTTGTTAAATAATTTTATAAAGATGACATTTTGTAATTTTTATTAAAATCGTTATCCGATTCTTGCATCCGTTCTTGAGATATCGTGGCAAACAGTCAAGAAAAGTAGTTTGGAGATAAACGCAAGACAAGATATATACTGCCACGCTCACTTCACATTGCTAAAACTCAGTAATATTCAGAATATTGGCATGGTCAAACATTTAAAATATTCTTAAAAACACTAATACATATTGTTAATACAAATTTGTTTTACAGCTAATAAATCGTAAATAAGAAAATAAAAATTTGTTTTTATGAAAATTTCTGGGTGAGCTAATCGCTTAATGGGTTTACATCTGATGGTTTTTCAATGGAAATTATTATACTAGATAAAATCTAATACTAGTTTCCTAATAGATAATAATATAATGGGAAAACATATAGTACTGAACTTAAATTTCTTATGGAATTGTAAACAAAATAATGGTACTCGTATCAAATCACAATAATCCTTTGGTACTATTAAGTTTTGTTTATTTTCAAAACTAACATTTATTTTTAATATAAAAGTGTTCAAGCTGACGGTGGGTCGATCGGTCGGTCTGTTTTTCTTCATCTTAAGAACGAAGGTCTTAAATAGATTTAATAAAGAATGACATTTCAAATACAACGTTTTTATATGAATTTTATAGTTTTAAAAAGTTACAAACTTTTATTATATTTAAGTTTTAATGTTTTTGTTCCTTTAATGTCAGTAACTAATAACTATAAAACCCACAAACCATAAAATCATGATGAAAATGTTAAACTAGTTGTAATCCTGTTAGGCTATCCCTCTTCGTTGCTGCTTTAAAGTGGTAAACAGCTGAGTGTTTATAATACAGTGGCTCTTAAATGTAGATGCCACATTTACTGGTTATAGATTATGCGCTGTGAACACTGGTCAATTTGTTGTATTGCTTAAAATTAATTAATTACCACTCGTTTACTGTATTATGTCGTATCTAACATTTTAGTAATTATTTTGGAGAAACGGCATAGCTATCTTTTTCACTCAGATTTCAGATAGATGTGCAAAAGAAAATTGTAAAAAAAATTTCATAAGAATATTCTTTTCCTTTCCAACATTATTTCAACATTAAATGGAGATATAGTTGCTTTCATTTTTACATTTGAAAATGTTTATTTTAGTAGAGATAAAATTCTACATTTATTTTACTAGAGTATTATAGAAAAAGAAACAAGATATATCTGTCTCTGTTACACTTTAATGGTTTGTTTGCAACTTCATTCAATACTGGTACGGTAGTGAGGCCAGGTGAAGTGATTTTGCCATTTGTAGTTTATATCACTGACATTTCCCTTGAACGAGTGAAATCAAATTGTATTGTTTCATGACAAAAAAGTAATATGATGTCAAAATGACTCCAAAATGTTTACTGGGAATTCTTAGAAATAAATATATCTATTCATTATTCTATACTACAATATTTGCGCTGTCAAATAACAGAAGAATATCTAACTCTTGTAATATCTTGTAAAATATATAGAGTTGTTAAAACCTAAGGGGTGAGAGCTAAAACCCCAGCAAATGGGGGGAGGGGTGTAACAGAAATTGCGACAAGATGTGACATGTCAGAAGTAATTTTGTGTATTTGAAATGTGTAGTAATTCAATTTTTCTAAATTCCTTTCATTTCATTTATTCTAAAAACTATAAATTATTAAGTATCATTCCCACTCACTGCTTTAATTTTATTTTGTAAATTGTAACTATGGCAATACGCGTAGTCATTCACAGTACCATTTTTAATTTAACTTATTATTTAAGTTTTCTTAGTTTTTTTATAACCTTTACAAGGTCCAATGTTTTAAATTAAAAATATTAAATTAAGAAAAACTATATTATATTATAACCTCCAAAATGTGACAATCTGTCAAAACGCAGTAGGATTTACTTTTAAAATAAGTTTGATGTCAGTTTTTGAAAAATATAGAAGTGAAAACAATTTCTCTTACTAATTGTTATTAAATTTAGTAGCAATTTTAATTATTTAACATACAATTTTGTCGAACTGTCAAAATTTATATTACCAACGATGCATACGCACCAACTTGTGAAAAGAAATGCTTAAACGAAATCCTGAAATCTAGATTACAATATTAAATAAAAACAATAAATTAAATATCAAAACAGTGAGGCTTTACAAAATATTTTATTAATTTAAATGTGTGACGTCACACCAAGTTGGGAATGTAAGTCAGAATAGCAGGAAATGTGTGTGACGTAATTTATGGATAGTCCCTAAGAATTAACGTAAAACTGGAGAAAAAAATGGCAAATATTTTTACTTAAATTAATCAAATTTATAAACAAAAAGAAACGTAATTTATTGCTAAACTTTGTATCACAAAATTAACATCGGTTCAAATACAAGCATCCACTTAAAAAACTTAATATTGAAGTTTATATTAAACTTGTTTTTGTAACATAGCATACAACTTTAACTTTACAAGTTGCATGTTCTTGTAGTTCATATCCGTAGTTATATTTCGAGAACGTTGTAGAACCGTACTACTTTACTACTAGTGTGTTCTCGTTCATCACCCGAGACTGATGAAGCCTTATTACATACTATCAAAACTTTGTTATCCTTGAAACAAGATTGTGTCGTTATTGGAGAAATTTGTTATTGAAGTTTGAACTTTAATAGACTAAAAACGCTGAAGACCGGCTAGTTAACTGTGTGTTACTTTGCCTTTGAACATGATAATTATACTAGCTCAATTTTGAGGACATTTGATATATTTAAAAATAATATTTGTCTTAATTTGTTTGTTGAATTCTTCCTGTTATCCGAAACTCAGTGACCTGAGCAAAGAAAGTGACCTGATACAATTGTTCTCTAAAATATATTTCACGATTAATTCACTCCTATTGCAATAACAATGTAATGGGCTTGTGTCCTCATTTTTTAGTGGTCGATTTTTCAATTGTTGATTAAAATTGATGTTAATAAATGTGTATTGGCGTGCCTATTTTATTAAATATCTAAATGTTGACGGAGATATAGCAATTAAAAATTAGAATTGTAGTTTTAGCGCCATATTTGTATGACGTGAAATGCATTTTAACGTCAGTTATTTGTTGAGTAGGTCAGTGCTGTGGTAATGTTTTGTAGCTGTTGGTAGTCGAAATAATCAAGTCAAGTCAACGAATAATAAGTTTTTATTTTATTTAACCCTGTTACGGCAGACATAATATTGAAATTTTATTGTTGCTTGAAATAGCTGTAAATAATATTTGATATTTTGATATATAAATACATATAGCAGAGATTTGTGAGGTGTAAGGTTGGCTTTGATGTCACATGCATTTGGAATGTGTACAACGTTGAATCCCTTTAATAATTAAGAGATAAAATGATTTTCTTAATTGTTAATATCTCTTAACATATAAGGAGTTATTAAAAAATAATTGAACATTTGAGGTTCTAGTAACCCACTTTATCAATATTAGGACAATTTTATAGAAATTAGGACATAGGACACAAGCCCATTGAAACATAAAAAATGTTGAACTTGTGTGGATGCTCCATAACAATAACTTGAAAATTTATGCCAGAGCAGCATAACGTTGTGTAGGTAGTTACTGATTTCCAAATCACGCGGGAGTGATGTTGTATTAATACTTTACTATATACATACCAACGTAGCGAGATTTCGAGCTTTCGAGCTTTCAAGCTCTGCGATCTAAATATACCACCACGAATGTATAACATTAGATCAGCAAGTGCAATTGCATGTAAACACTTGTTTTAAATTAATATTGTAATATCTTCGTTGATGTACTCGTATCAATAGAAAGTTTGTTAGATTATTGAAATATTTTGTGTGGGCAGTGACTGCATTTTAGGTAGGTAGTAATTTTGTTGTTTTAAAAAGCAAAAAGGACAAATTTGAATTTAAATTGAAATCTTCAGAATAAATTTTCAGCCACATTTAGCCGCCGTATTGAAAATAAAATTGTATAATCACTTTTTGTTGTTTATTTTGAAAGCTATAATTTTCACAAAATTTTTGTAAAGAGCTTTTTTTTAGATAATATTATTATCTACAACTTTGAATTATAACTTTTTGTTGTAACTTTTATAACAAAAAAGTTATGTGAATAATAAATCAAAGAATTTTTTTGAAACGCTAATTTTCGGACAGTCTTATGATACATAGCTTTTTCAGAGTCGGTGTCCTCTCTAGCTCAAAATCTACGGCACCGATCCTTTTTGAAATTTTGCACACTCTTACTTTACATAAATACCGAGGTAAAGCTGCCGAGATTTCTTTTTTTTTAATTTTAACGTATTTTAAAATAACAAAGTTTCTGATATTTTACATGAAAAATCGGTATTTTGACTTCTAACTGCTGTAAAAAATCAATTTAAAAAAAACTCGACAGGGCTACCTGCAAAAACTTATCAACTAATGAAATCATTTTGGTTTTTTCATTTTAAATAATTCAGTGATGAGTTATGAGTGGCACCGCAAAGAAACTTTTTTTTGTGACGTCTGCGGAGATTCGTTGTCAAAGCCTTATTTCTTAATATTTATTTATGAAAATTTCACAAAGTATTATTTAAATGTTATTTTATCATGTGGTAATTATAGAAATAATTATATAATAACTGTGTCGTCAAAAAACGTTATCGAAAATATGCTTTTTTTTTATCGATTTGACCTTAAAATGAAAATAATATTCAAACAATTTTTTATGCTAGTTCCTACAAGCGCCACCAGGGTGGTCTGACCTGTTAAACTAGTGTATTGAATAACACAGAATACATAATGATTTGATCTCATTTAGTCAATTCCGAGTCAAATTAGTGTCTAATGCTTTTAAATAATTCTATCGCATCGATGATTACTATTTGCAACGGTAATTCGAGCTTTGCTCCCCCCTCGCTTCACCTTTGATCCAGTAACCATCAGTAGGAACATTTTGCTCTATTTCCTGGTCACGGGTTATTGACAAGAAATTAATTTCACACAAGTTATATACAATTTTAATTTGAACATTAGTAATCTATTTATTACACTAACGTTTATTGGTTGATCATGCTATTATTAAGGTAATGACCGTTACATTGTCATTAGGATGGTACAAGACTGTTACATGCGGTGTTAATGATAATAGCTTGTAATTTGTAAATTAATATTAAGTCCAAACTAATTGCATAAATGTGTGTGTATGTTCCCGCTAAACGCAGTTACATATATTTGAGGTTTATTGAACATAAAAAATTTACCTGTACATAACATTTTTTAGGTTAAGATAATGTAAGGTTACGTAACAAAAACTATCTTTTTTCTGATGATACATATTAAATTAATATATTAGTAAAAGATTGTAAGAAAATTGTGTTAAACTTAGGTAAATAACAAAATATAGCGTTAGGTAAGAATTATTACGTTAAATAATACAGGAGTTTAGATTTTGTGTATTTTGAGGGTTATTATATACAAACATAACTGAAAATTTGTTTATTTTGGCTTCTTGCGAGAATTGTGTAGTAAATGGACTACAACTCTAACAAACAATTTGAATCCGAAGCGTATAAAATTCAAATACGATATTCTAGACCTTGACCTAGTATAGAAATCGACATTTGGTCAACCAAAATAAAAAGGAGTATTCGTTTCGAAGGCATTTTGGATCAAAAACGGAAGCGAAAGTTTCAGAAGGAAAATGTATTATCCCACCCCATAAACTTAAGCTTTAAAATACGAAATTTCTTTTCCTGAACATACCCAAATATATTTTCTACCTGCGGTTTAGAATGTGCTTCGAAAAATCTTACCCAAATTGTAATCAGGGTATTCGACATTACTACAATAGGAAAAAATGTTTGTAGGCATATTATTGTATTGTTTTTACAATCTTTCAATTCTTTTTATAAATGCTGCCGAATTTAAATTAATTAATTATTTAATTTTTGTTACTATATGTCTGCTTTGAAGCGGTCATGGCATACGCCTTCTCCCCCGCTTTCCTTTCGGCAAATTTGTATTTATTTAACTACGCTTTTCAAAATTAGGCGATTTTTTAAATGACCTAATTTTAGCAAAATTAATATTAAAATGTTCTCATATTACAAAGCACTCTAAACTTTATGCAAATGCTCCGTATAGTGTCGGATTAACAAATAGACAAGTATCTAGAGGGCTCATTATTCGGAGGAACTCGTAAGTATAATTGATTTCGCGTTTGTATCGCGAAACCTGATTCTAAATGTGGCAACCCTGAGGTCAGGATTGACCCAATCAAGTGGCGTGATGAAATAGGGAAAATCGGTTTAAGGCATCCATCAACTATATTGGATACAATAGAATCAGTGATAAATATACACTAGAAGAAGAGAACTTGATCTTTATCAAAACACAAAATCACTAAAACAATAAATTATTATAGTTGTAATGATATCGAAATTTTGAATTGTAAAAGTCTCGAAATTCACATTAATATGCGTTTAAAGTTTAGTATTGTTTCAATTGGTTTTTTCCAAGTCCTTTCAAATTTAATATAAACTTAGCTTTATAACTTTGTGTTAGAATGAGATTCGAAAGTTAGCGCCTGGCAACAAACGCGTAAGTTTACCTTAGTTTAAAGTATTGAAGAACCCTCCACCAACTTTACAAGTATTCTACATTTATTTAAAGATTACTTAAAGTTGTATTCTAAAAAGTTCTTTATTAAACTTTGATTTATAGGAATAAATCAAAAATTCTTTGATTTACTTTAAATATACCAACCGCATTTCAACAGCGCGACATTTTGAATAAGACTGTGACTGTGACCTTTAAGCCTGTAAGCAAGCATATTGTATTCAAACTTTTAAGAAATCGTTATATTTCTTAAATCTGTCAACCCTTCGGTAAACTATAAGAAAATGTAAAGAAAACCCCTTTCCGTACTTCAAAACACCGAACTACCCTCTTTAGACTACCACGATACCACTACAAGTATACCACTAAACAACAGTGAGAAAACTTTTGTGTGATTTATTTCCGTATCCGGAACTGTCGCGGAGTGTGTTTCTGTGTTTCATCGTGTTAAAAGAGAAGACGCAGATGAAAAGAAGCTGGGTTTACTTACTACCAGATCCGCAGCTACAGATTGATGAAGCAAGAAGTTCATTTATATGGGACTGCACTAACTCCAAATACACAGTGTTCTAATTCACAGATAATCCAGTTGATTTCTTAAAGAGATCATCGTGAAGTAGTAAGGAATGGAGAACTTACTGAAATTTCTTCTACGATAGTCAATAATTAATAAAAGAAATTAAATAAGAGTAGGTTTCCCATACTTAGTTTTAAAAAATGGAATTTCATGGGGATTCATTAACTTGTGCATTTGATTGAAAATTTCATGTAAGTATCTAATGGAAAAAATTATTATTTTAATTGAATATAGTTCAGAAAACTTCAAGCTTTTGATTAAAATAATAAAAATAGTATGCTTACGAAGAAATAACAAAAATAATTGACATTTTTTCCTCTACCTCCTCTGTTTAAAACATGTAAGATTTGGCAACGTTGCTTACACATTTGGCATCATCGCATTAGTAACCTCGTAATATTTGAAAGGCATTAAGTCAGGTTTCAGGTTATGTACTCTAGCGGTGTTGTCAAATGTGCCTAGTCAATTGAATGTTTATAAATTGTATAAACATGTTGCTAGCAGTATTGAACATATTTGGATGTTTCTTTATCAATTACTACAAACCCTGACGCCGCGCCGGCCCTGTTTAATACTTATATAGATTTACACAAGTTGTCTACTTTAGGATCAGGACACGATCCTGAAAGTTCTACTTTGTTCTCAAATACACATTCAGTTACATAAGAACGGTGATCTTTATAGAACTGAAACACTCAGCCTCTCATATCTAAAGCTGCGTACAGATATGCACTTCAAAACCATTCGCTTTCTACGAGATGTGAGAAATTGGAAAAATATCGATAATTTTGTCTGCAATGATTATGGGGCACTTGTTTTTAGCGTGATCTAAGTAGGTGAGTCACTGCAATGTGTTACCTATATAGAAACTCTACAAGTATACACTACAGCTTACACAATATATAATCATAATTCAAATGTAATCTTTGTTGCTTAAATAGTCGAAATATTAATAAAACAAAATACAGTATAAAAAATTGATAATCCCAAATATAATGAAAGAACCAAGAGGATTAGTCAGAGAGAGAGAGAGAGATATCTGAAAATAGAAAGCAAGGAATGAAGAGATAGAAACAATATAGAGTAAAAAGTTTAATAGTAAAGAGTAAAACGGAGAAGAGAAAAGAGTAAAAGTGAAAAGAAGATTGTGCAGTTATTAAAGGGAGGCAGTGAAGAGAAGTGGTGGATGGCGTAGATAGAGAGAAGGAGAGAGGAAAGAGAAGAAATGGCAGAGTAGAAACAGGAAGGAGAGTAGCAGGAAGAGAGAAGCAGTAGAAGTATTTTTCTTTATATTTCGAAAAAGTGAGAA
Source organism: Panorpa germanica (assembly GCA_963678705.1). Lineage (NCBI taxonomy): Eukaryota > Metazoa > Arthropoda > Insecta > Mecoptera > Panorpidae > Panorpa > Panorpa germanica. The sequence goes on along the minus strand of OY783220.1, from coordinate 8,872,436 downwards.
TGAGTAGATAGAATAAGGAACACAAATAACATGTAATTAATCACAATGATATGTAATTAACTACTTTCTAACTAGTTGAACGATTTTCAACCTTCATACCCACTAAAATTGAGACATTTAAGGAAAGGTTTCACCCCGCTAAAATACTGTACAATCTTCTTTACTTTCAACTTGATCGAGCTCATATTTTGTCATTTTTTTTATTGTGCAACTGCACGTCTATACGTGGCTTTAGGATTTCAACAATGAACAGCCATTACCCATTCTACAAATAATGGAAAAGTTGAAACACAGTTCACTAAAAATATACTGAAAAGACTAACTTATTTTGCCGAGAAAACATTAATAATAGATACTTAATTATAAGTTTAAAAACAAACTAATTATCACACCTGACATCTGGCGTCGTTCTCGTAATTAACTGATCAATATTGGCTTTGGTTGGCGAACGGTGCTATATGGGGATTCTATTTATTATCAGTTAGTATCACGGTAATGACGAAACAATGTATTATTATATATACAAATTATATATAAATATACCAGAATATATATATACACCTGGAACATTATAATATAGGATATATTGGTTTTAATTATTAAACATTTATATATATTCTTTTACATTAATCCCCCGATAATTTTGATTTATTTAATTATTGAAATAATATATTATTAAACACCTAATAAAATGAGAAATATATGAGATTATAAATAGCGTAAGTTTTGTCAGGCTATATATTGAAAATATATTTCATTCACGTCATATGCAAAAGTGTATACTGAGGGGGTCGGTTAAGTGGAGTAAATTACCTCTGTTTATGAGAGAGGAAAGATTTTGTGGTTTTGTGAGGGAGAGGGCAGAGCTTTTCTTTAGAACTTTGTGGTCTCAATAAACATTTTTAAAAAATATTAAAAGTCAAATAAATGTGTCATACTACTACATATATATATGTAGTGTAACTCAATGGAAAATGAAGAAGAAGTGTAGTAGATAATGGGAGAAATGAAATGAAAAGTTATTGAGAATGTGCGAGAGAAAAACACAGACGTTGGAGCATATTAAAGAGACATGCGGTGGCACAGTGACCGAGAGCGTTGATACTTGAAGCCAGACAATTATGTCATCGGTTTCAATCCCCCGACCAGAGTTATATTTTCTGGGTTTGGTTATTATCAAAGATGATGATAGAGCAGCTCACAAATATCATAAACTTATTAGGCAGTGGTGTTGTTCACATATACGAGCCCATGAAATCATAATAAAGGTGCCAATAATAGTGAGAGGTAATCGGTTATAGAACTCAGCATCATTTTTAAACAAATTTATTAAAAAAAATAGACGTGTGAATGTAAAATAAGTAGTGTAAAATAAACATACTGGAGCTGATGCGAGGAGGCAGCGAATTGAAGAGGAGGATGGCGTAAGTTAAGAGAAGAAGAAAGAAAGTAAAGCAAAAGGAAGTGTAGCAGAAGAGGCAACTGAGGAATGAAGGAATTTAGGTTGTAAGTGAAAGAACAGTTGAGAGGAGACAAGGAAGGAAGGAGATGGATGAAAGAGGTACGGTAGAAGTAGAAGAAGGAGGAAAGAGGAAAGTTCTGCAGGTGTACACGGCTATAAGAAAATTTAATTGATAATAATGCCTTAAAAAGTTAGTCGACCACTAGATATAGTGACTAGATTTTCTATAAAGCTTGTTGCTCTTGAAGAGAAAATTACCTTGAAAAATATTTTATTAAATAATAATTTGTAGTTTGAAAAATATGAGGTATTTTTTATATAATTTTTGTTACAGTATAATTATTATATTAAATAAACAATGAACATTTTTTTGCATAAAGTAAGCTTATATTTATCTAAGGCATAAAATGTTTGCATAATGCACTAAATAAAATTAGTGCATAATGCACTAAAAAGAGAAAAATAATTTATCGTTTTGGTATATTATAGTTTTGGTTGAGTCACTAATACCAATACATTTAGTATATTCAGTAATTGATTTTCTTTCAAAATGCTAGTCAAATCGTTGGGGTGGTTCAGGAACATCGAACATATTTTCGTTCCATCGCGTTGGTATCACCTCACCATCTGTAGTAGTAGTAGTAGTAGTGGTAGTATGGTGTTGGTGTAATTGAATGTTTCGTGTAATCTTCACTTCAATGCTTTTATCCTCGTATCTATTTCATTTAACAAAATAACACGGATTCCTTAAATGGTGTTAGTAATATTAAAATAATTAAAACTTTAAACACTTCTCTTTAATGGAAGCAATAACCAAGAGTATTCTCAGCTTAAATTAAGTGTACTTAAACGACATACTAGAAAAGGAAACTGTGTTACATGTTGGGTTAAACTCACTTTGGTATCAGTCATTTAATTCAATTAAAAATTATAATGTTAAAGCAACATTTTGTGAAAAAGACTTTCATTTTAAAATTCACTATAGTTTTGATAGTATGTTTCAGTTGTTAGTTCCGTGAGATAAGAAATTTGCAGAAAGTAGGAGTGGTATTACAATCTTCCTTACATTTCACCCAATTTCCAAAACCAAACTTTCCTACATATATTTATATTATAAATAATACTTTGAGTTTTTTATTCGTTCCATAAGTCTTGTCTTCTTCCAATCCTTGTTTCGCTTCCGCTGGTTCTCTTCCTCTTTCCTTCTTTTCTGTACTACTGTTATCTACCTCCTTCCTCTCTTCTATGGTCTACCTTCCCCTTGTATTCCCTATTCGTATGTTCCAGCGTTTCCTTAGCTTTCTTACACACTCTGCAGGATCTTCTCTTCCCTCCTTCCCAATATGTGTTTCCTTTCTCCTCGTTGCCTATTTTGAATCTCACGATTCTCTTGTATCTTTATTGTTCGTTTCTTCTTTCCAAAATCCTCTTGTATCTTGGTTGTATTTCACTTGCTCGAAATATATTAATAACAGACAAATTTATCAAATTTTTAATTTTGTTTCATCAAGATTGATCATTGAGCTGTTAAATAAATCTGTATTTTAGAATTTCTCTGATTATATAAAAATAGTTCAGTAACTAAGTTAGTACCAATTTCAAAGTTATAGCTTCAAAATACTTTGTGTGTTCAATAAACTTAACTTTAGACAAACTTACTAAATAGTTTTATTTGTTTTATGAAAGTCAACTTAATAACTAATAAATAATTTGAACCTAGGACTACATAAAAACACCAGTTGACAAAAACGTAATGCATATAAGAATGAAAGTTTTTCAAATCTCAGCGACTGGACTTCATAATTATTCTTTAAAAAACAATTAGAAAAATAGGTTATAGTATAAAATATCATTCTCACTCACTGCATTAATTTAATTTTGTTTTTAATTTAAATTGTTTAGCATATGGCAATACGCGTAGTCATTCACAGTACAATTTTTAATTTAATTTATTTTTTAAGTTTTTTTTAGTTTTTTTTAGAATCTTACAAGGTCCAATGTTTTAAATTAAAAATATTAAATTAAGAAAAAGTATATTATATTATAACCTCCAAAATGTTACAATCTGAAAACAAAACAAAACAAAAATGAAAAAAGTATTTTGTATTTTGTAAAAGTTTTCAAATAAAATATAAAATTCTGTCTCTTAAAAGATATTTAAATACAAAATAGAAAATAGGTATTTACTATTTTGTATTTGCATTTTGAGTATATGTACTCGTATATGAAAAACGAACATCTCTGGATAAAACTATATGTCTAAATATAATCTAACCTGAAACTATAGAATCGTAACGAGCCTTCGCATTCGATCGGCATCGTGACACGACACGCAGAGCTTTAGTTTTACTATTCCCTAAGCGTGCCACCCACCTGTCTCTGCATCGGGATTCCATTCGCACGTGATTCCTCTATTTCATGTCTCGCCGTTCTTAACGGACTTAACGGGCTCCGCCAGCTACGGCTACGGCAACGGCTACGGTTACCGTTACCGAACGTCTCTACGGCCGACCTAAATCGAGAACGAACGGCGGGATGAGACATTCTCTACGTCTCCCTATCTACGACACTAACGGAGACATCGATATTGAATGCACTATTAATAGAGAGAAGTAGAGTAAAAGAGATAGATATATTTTTTAGAAAGAGATAGATTTCGTTGTAACATTCAATTGTGCTTACAAGTTTTACTAGTAGAGTTTAAAGGATTTCAAATTTGTTTTCGTCTTAAAAAAGTTTTACTTCTTTAAGTACTGCGAGTAGGTTGGTCTTATACATTATTCATACTCTGTAATTGAAACTACCTTTTTATATCAAAGATAGATAATTGGAGTAAATGAGGAAACGAGGAGAGCGGGGTGGGAGACATTATAAATCACAACTACTATATTCTCTTTTATTCTTGAAGTATAAGTTCTCACTCACTGTTTTGATCTTTAATTTATGTTTTTATTTAATATTTTAATCTAGATTTTAGGCATTCCTTGTCACATTCGTGTTTTAATTTGAGTTTTATTAATTTCGTTGGTGCGCATGCGTAGTTAGTAATATAAATTTTGACAGTTCGACAGTTGGACAAAATTGAATGTTTAATAATTAAAATTGCTGTTTTAACAACAATTAGTAATAGAAATTGTTTTTACTTCTCAATTTTCGACAAACTGACATTGGCATTTTCAGTGATTGTCACATTTTGGAGGTTATAATATAATTTAGTTTCTTTAAATTCAGAAACATTAGACCTAATAAATATATTAAATATTATATTATAAATGGACCACGGAATGACTGCACATATTCCCATATCCTATACAATTTATATTAAATACAAAACTAAAAACAAAATTAAAACAATGAGTGGGTATAAAGCCTCATTCCCACTCATTGTTTTGATATTGAATTCACTGTTTTTATTTAATATTGCAATCTAAATTTCAGGTTTTCGTTTAAGCAATCCTTTTCTCATTTGTGTTTTAATTTAAGTTTAGTTAATTGAGTTGGTGCGTATGCATCGTTAGTAATATAAATGTTGACAGTTCGACAAAATTGTATGTGAAATAATTAGAATTGCTATTTTTAATAACAATTAGTAATAAAAATTGTTTTTACTTCTATATTTTTCAAAAACTGACATTAAACTTCTTCTAAAAGTCAATCCTACTGCATTTTGACAGATTGTCACATTTTGGAGGTTATAATATGATATAGTTTTTCTTAATTTAATATTTTTAATTTAAAACATTGGACCTTGTAAGGTTCAAAAAAAGCTAAGAAAACCTAAAAAATAAATAAAATTAAAAATGGTACTGTGAATGACTACGCGTCCCAGTAAACATTTTGGAGTAAATTCTACTTAATTTCTATTACGTATCATGAATTTTTTGTCTGGAACGTGTTCGTTTTCTATTCAGTCGTTCAAAGGAAAGGTCCTTTTTATGAGCTACAGACATTGCAACGACGGTTCACTGCTGAATTAAAAGCGGAGTAGGTTTATGATTTATGACCGGATAATAAAAATATACCCATGTGGGAAAGAAACAGAAATACTTAATGAATGATGTTGGAAAAAGAAAGAATATTATTATGAAAAACTAACACAAAATCTGTGACAGGTAGAGAACTTGTAAAGCGTTAGAATAGAATTGTACGAGTGACTCGAACTTCACCAAATAGGACACTTCACCAAATTGTTTACTGGGGTATTGCCATATGCTAAACAATTTAAATTAAATACAAAATACAAAATTAAATTAAAATAGTGAGTGGGAATGATACTTTATACTTTACTTTCAACCTAATGTATCAAATTTGGGCCAGATCACACAGATACAGCACTGGCTATTGCGGCTCCAATACATAATGAATCTGGGATCCCTCTGATTAATTAACTCTCTAATTTCAGGATTAGCTAAACGCAACACAATTACCAGAACCTAATAAACTCGTACTTGTACAACCTGAACTTCAAATGTAAATAAATGGAAATCTGTATATCTTGATTAGTTGTTTGATAATAGCAGGTATGTCAAAGGTTACCTCGTACAAAAAATCATTTACTATTCATATGAATTAAGTGCCAGTATGTCTTCATTGACTCCTTATTTATTATGTATAAGATCGGGCTTCTCTATCATTACACGACCTACAATTTGTGCTCAACAAATTCTTAACTATTGATTGATTTTAGTGTGTTATTATTGTCAATATTAATGTGCTTCTCAGGTGAATGGAATCTAACTTGTTATTTCTTATTTTGTAGTTTTTATATTTTGAATATTTAATGAGTTGTTCTTCAATGATTTAATAGTACTTCAATGTAACTGATATTTTATTCTTGTTTATATTTTCATTAAATAAATATAACTTTACGCATACATTAATTATACATTTATTTTATTTATGTTGCTGATAATTTATGAGCATTAAAACCACGCTTTTAGAAGATCACAACATAGATTTTAGAGAGAGATTTGATGCGATTTTGATTAAGAAAACCCATCTTTTTTAACTGTTGGTTTAGTGCACTTATTTTTGTGTTCTGTTAAAAAATAAGCGTTCAATATTTTTGCATTCATGTGTTATTTCTATAAAACTATAGAACTGACTATAATATATAGTTGGCTACCAGAACCTCAAATGTTCAATTATTTCTAAATAACTCATTATATTTTAGGAAATATTAACAATTAAAAATATCATTTTAGTCCATTTAACTATTAAAGTAATCCAACGTTATAGAAAACTGTAAGACATCTAACCAGAGGCGGCCTTTGGGGGTGGCAAACAGGACATACGCCCGGGGCCTCCCCACTTGAATCACTGCGTCTTCTTTTAAGGCATTCATGTGCCTTAGTTTATCATCATTAATATTTGTCGTCTTTGTGCTTGTTACCTTCTATAACACTTCCAATATACAATTTTATTTCTCGTCAATTATCATCAAAAATACTTACTTACAATTTAAATAAGTTATACAAAGAACAAGTGCCTCGCAAAGATCTGCTACCCCGGGGCCTCACAACGATCTGCTGCCCGGGGCCTCGCAATGACTAAGGCCGCCCCTGCATCTAACATTACGTCCGCTAAGTTGCTTTCTCTTTATACAACAGATCGTTCAAGAGATAACACAGAAGTTTTATTCATATAGAAAATAACTGAACTATCCCTTAATAGTGCGACATGTTACGTCATAAATATGGCCGATATCTGTAGCGCTAAAACTACAATTCAAATTTTTAATTGCTATATCTTCGTCAATATTTAGATATTTAATAAAATAGACACGCCAATACACATTTATTAACATCAATTTCAATCAGCAATAGAAAAATCGACAACTAAAAAATGAGGACACAAGCCCATTTTGACATATATCGTTTGAGGGTTCGTACTATGGATTTGTCAATAGTAGTGCCATCTATACGTCACCCTACGAACTTATTGAGTGATGTGATACAGTTTTTATAGAAATTAAAACATGTTTCATAATTCACCACAAGCAACAATATCAGCTTGTCAAACGTGTTAACCTACATCCGAATTTAACACATTTAAAGCATCCTTTCAATTGTAATAATTACCATGATTATTTCTCGCTATGAATACTTCATTTGTGGAAACAGGTTAATTATTAATTGCTAATTGAACAAATCGAAATGTTCGAGCGAATATGATGTGAATAAATAATATGTTCATTAATATAATATGGACCTGATATGAACGTGACCGCGTAGAATTACCAGGGATTTTGATTTGTTACAAGTAATATTACACGAGTATACTGATATGTACAGGGTGTGTGCTAATTTTGTAATAATATATTCAGGTTGCACATTAGACCTAATTTCATTGACAAATATATCTCTAAAAAATTCTCACCCGGTATTGAAGTTGACAGAAGTATCATTCCCACAAGTTTTGAAAATGAATGCTACATTTTCTAGTTCAATTCCAATTTTTATATGACTGGGATATTATCGAATACTCTATATATTTTTAAGTCTTAAGCGTAAGTTTGAGAACCATAATAAACGTATAAAATTTATGACAAACCCTTAGAAATGTTACCAGTTATATAAAAATTGGAATTTAACTAGAAAATATAACAATATTCATTTTCAAAAGTTATTTTTGCGGTTCCAACTCATTAAAAGTCAGTGAAAGATAGCTTAAAAAGTAGATACATTATTCATCTAACTAATTGCAGCTTTAGATTTTGATTCGCGTTTATAGTTACTTACATAAGAAGATTTAAACATAAAAAAACATGTTTTTTTGATAATATTTAACCTGCTGTATATTATCGCCATCTATATTTCGCAAATCAAAAATGGCCAAGTATCGTTTCACCTTAAGTACCAAACACCCTGTACGGCGTTGGTTGGTTTTCCTACAGGGTGGAAGGGAACGAGATAGGTGTATATATGGGCGGATGAAGGGGCAACAGTCCTGGCTGGCGGCAATCCACTGTGCGTGCGTAATAATTAATACAGTTGTAAATGCCGAGCCGTACCACTGTAATATACGCAAATTACGGTTCAGTGTTTTTTAATATGGTCCCGGTCGTGATTAATAGTAAAGTTACACATGCATATTAATTGAACGCCCAGGAGAGTTTATTAGTGTTGGTGGGCTGCTTTTGAAGTTAACTAGAGAACATTCTATATGATTAATAAATCTAAGTAGCCCAAGCGCACACTGCAAGCATATTTAAGTGAATTTTGACTGGACGTATACGCGCTACTACGCTTTACCTATCTGGACCCTGTAAATGTAATGAACCCTCGTACACAGCAAGCGGCAAAGCCGGCCGAATGCGAGCGCCAAATATCAGCGAATTTTAACCTATCGAATACATGCTACAACGCTAAACCTATCCCTGCCTTGTAGCAGTGGTGTATCGATAAAAATTAAGCTAAAAGTTTGCTCTCATGATAAATTATGTTAGTGCAAAACAACTCCAATACTTCAACAACTTCACTTGGTGTACTGTCGTATAAGCTATTGTATTGGTTATTTTAATATTATTTGCTGTTATACATTACATAAATTCTACTATATAATGACAGTAATTAATTTCATGTTTTTTTTCTCTTTTTCTTTTTCTCTTCTCTTCTTCTCTGTACCTCTACCATCCATATCCTTTCTTCTTCTCCTGATCTCTTCTCAGCAGCTTTATTTCCCTTTAATTTCTTTACAAACACCTCCCCCCCTCCCTCACATACACACACACTCTGCTACTCTCTCTTTTCTATTACGGCCATTTTTAAAATATAAAAATAATTTTATTTGTAAAATGTACAAGTATATTTGTATATATTAGTTTAACGCAATTGGGAGTAATCCTGATTTATGAAAACAAATAAAATAATCCGATTAAATGAATTTATTCATTTGAATATCATTTTAATCCATAAATTGAAATTCGTTGAAATTGAAAAGATTATTATTATTTATAGAAGATTTAATAAATGGTTGTTATGTTTGGAAATTGATTTTAATTTATCAATCAAAATATATATATATATGTAATATGTTATGTATTAATATTATCAAATAAATAAATTCGCTATCAGAACATTACATTACTTAAGAGGGAGGTAACGTCAAAACGATAAAAAAGAATCATATTTTCGATAATGTTTTTTGACGACACAGTTAATATATAATTATTTCTATAATTACTACATGATAAAATCACATTTGAAGAATACTTCGTGAAATTTTCATAAATAAATGTCAAGAAATGAGGCAGCGAAATTGAAATTGACAGCGAATCTCCGCACACATCATAAAAAAAAGTAGCATTGCGGACTGGATTTTCTGAAATCGAAAAACGAAAAAGATTTCATTAGTTGATAAGTTTCTGCAGGTAACGCTATCGACTTTTTTCTCTTTTTTTATTGATTTTTAAATTTTTTAGAGCACATTCAAAATACGGATTTTTCATGAAAAAAATCAGAAACTTTGTTATTTTAAAATACGTTAAAATAAAAAAATTAAAAAAACTCGACAGCGTTACCTCGGCACATCTGTAAAGAAAGAGTGTGCAAAATTTCAAAAGAATCAGTCTAGCAGATTTTGAGCTAGAGAGGGCATCGACTCTGAAAAAGCTATGTGTGAGAAAACGCGTTTAAAAGTTTCAAAGTAACACGAAAGCAGACCAGAGAGGTGAAGACTTAAAACTCTATATCTCCGACAGTTTTACTCCAATCGACTACAAATTTTTACACAATAAACTTAATATGTTGTACAATAATATAAATATAAAAAAAATGAAAAAGAAAGTTGAAGCATAGAATTAAGTATGTACATTTCTTGAAACGGTGTAAACTTGTTTTGAGGTAAATATTTTAAACAACTTGTACGGTAAATGTATCGCCTCTGCTAATAAAATACCATAATATTTCATCTCGAAAGGAGAGAAGAAGTAATCATTTTTTTTTCAAATTATTTTCTATAGTACTACACCTTCGGTAATATAGCAACATGCATAATTTCTAGCCGTTATAAACAATACATATCTGTTTAATTTATATATAGATATATGTCATCATTTTAGTTTATGCATTTTACTAAATACTATAACTATAATTATAACAAATAGTAAACTATGCAGTAAGCTACAATTATTTATAAACTAAAGCCCCTAGTAAGATGGCAATCAGTCCTGCACGTTCCGGATTCCACCTCAAACCCCTTGGTGACTTGGAGAGGTCCCATACCACATATTTCCAAGAGCCTACTAGCTACAAGCTTAAATGCACGACTCAGGACTTTGCTATAGAATTATTAGATATATAGTATAGTGGGTATAGAAATACCATCAGGGTATGGGTCGAGGATGTGTAAATAATATCCCACACATGCACCCACCACCCCTGCTACCCCTACCATCGCGTATGGACTCGACTCCGAAGTACATTTATCACATGGGGAAGTGTTGAGATAAGGACTGTTGTCTGTTGAAATAGTCTAGTCGAGGCAACCACATTATAAATGTACTACGTAATGTTCTATATGTATTTTATGTGTATATAAGTTTAATTCTAGGAATTGTAATAATGCACTCTCTTAGTTGGAAATGGTTAAACTATTAGAATATAAATTTGAATGTGTTCAACTAACAATTTATATGCAATTTCATTAAAACCGTATTAAATGTATGTTGTTGTGAATTGTGATGTAATATGTCACTAACTTTTCTTGTTACGAATGGTTGAGATTGCTTTAAAGAGACAGAGTCGGATTTAAGCATAGGTCGGAACAAAACATGTGTTGTTTTATTTTAAAACAGTTCTGTTTTTCGGTTTTGTTTTTAGTGTTTTTCTGTGTGTCCCACAAAAATTATAAACATGATAAACAACAACTGACAAGCGCAAATGTTCACAAAAAACAAAACTGCGTGTTCAAACAGAGTAAAAAACAACAACAAACGTGTTTTTCTTTGATCTTACCTACTCCAGATGGGAATGTGTTTTGTTTACTAAAACAGCAACAAAAGACAAAAATGTTTTAAGGACTGTCTCTTTGGTTACACCAAACAATAGTGTTTTTGTTCAGAAAAAAACAAGAGTTGCAACCAAATGAAACAACATAGTTTGGCAGCATTGATTATACTTGGACAAGTAAAACGAGGAAAAGTAGATAGATAACTTCGACAGTCTAGATAGATAAAATTAGCTTCCGAAAAGTATGATTGATTGGAAAAATTAAACTTTTAAAAAATAAAAGACGAACGGTGAAATATATAGAGATTCATGCAAATCAAATGACTCATCCAAATACAATAATGGCCAACCTAATGGAAGACAGGACTAACTTCAGTAGTCTGAAGATCAGGGTACTTACCTCGGTATTTAATTAAAAGAAAACATACATTCCTAATACGAAATATTAATCTAAAGTTATAACCAAATACGCAAAATGTATTAATTAATGCTAATCCCTTCTAATAAACATTACCATCTTGATATATTAGATGTTCGTAAGTACAATTGAGATTATCTCCGAAGTACCATAAAATAGACCAAAGATATCACCAAGATCTACCAATACAAGTCTCCAGGATTGCTCCATTCTTTCTTCCCATACGATTAGGGATATCTATCCCAAGAGACTCGCGGTCACATTATGATTATCTCATTCTGTTACGAGTTCATCCTTTGGCTTAGAAATAATCCCCAAAACACCCGGATCACGAAGGACCACAAACACTGTTTGTAATCTGGTTGGAACGAGACCCCCAGGCCTAGTTACCGCTTCACGTTATGCTTACGAGTATGTCCAAACGCTTTAGTTTACTCTTGGAGACTCTTACACACATTAACCTAATCTTAGAATTACTTGTAAGCATACATGGCTCAGTACATGGTACCGCGCTTGGATTTGGGAAAAATGTTTTCGCTATCTTAATAATTTATCAAATTAAAAAGATGCGGATTCTTATGTATCTTATAAACGTAAAGGAAATGAGTTGAAACAATTTACTATTAAATGAAATGAAATACATTTGCTTACAAAATGTTTCCTACTTACCACTGTCACCTACCGCCCTATTTACACGAAAAAATGTTCTTTCTACTCCAACTAAATTTAATATTTTTTAGCTTGATGATTCTTCTAGGAATGCGATACAATGAATAAGTAATATAAACTTGATAATTATTCGCTAAACACAGTTATGTGTATTTCAGGTTTATTTAACATTGTTACGTAAATAATTTTACCTAATGTACACGTACTCGCGGAACAAGTAGAAACATTCATAACTACATGTGAATTTGAATCTAGCTCTTTAGAAAATACTTGAATCACTGCGTTTATCTTTTAAGGCATTTATGTACCTTAGTTTTTCATCATTAATATTTGTCGTCTTTGTGCTTGTTAACTTTTATAAATCTTCCAATATAAAATTTAAACTCTAGATTTATTTATTTAAAACTTTTACATTTCTCTTAAATCATCATCAAAAATACTTTCTTTCAATTTACATAAATTATACAAAGAACAAGGCCTCGCAAAGTTCTGCTGCCCGGGGCCTCGCAATAGCTAAGGCCGCCCCTGCGTTTTTTAACCTACTTTACCTAATAAGATTCTTTTGATTAAATAAAGTAGGTGTTGCTTAAGTACCATATTGTATGAATGGAATGTTCATGTTACGTGTTTTTCAGGCAGAAATTTGATGGCACCTTTGGTATTATAAAATATAAATAAATAAATACGTATAAATTACCCCATTATTGGCAACCACTGTTCAACACTATTATTTCAATACATAAATAACTTTATCTTAACTATATTGGTAATGGTCGGTCATTGGCAAAGCTGTTATCATATTTGGCAAGTCTTTCAAAACGTCATTATTTATAGTTGTAGTTTGGTGTTACACATTTACATAAATAATAACTCAAAAGCGATAATTACAATTAATGATCTTAATACGTTCTGGAAATTCCATTTTCATCTCAAAAATTTATAAAATATCTAAGATTTTAGTTTAAAAAAGATGTTATTTATTAAAAAATTATATTTCATTATACACTGTGTTGAAACTGTTCTTAAGGAGGTATAGGACGTTAACGAAAATGATGAAAGCGTTGTGAAATTTGGAGGGTCAATACAAATAGTAAAAATACATGCTGTCTCAAAATTTTAGAGATCTAGGGTTCCTAGTTTTCTTTTTACACATGATTAAAAATAGTCATTTTCCATACAAATCATAATTTTTAGCTAAATTTCACCACATAATATAACTTTTAACTATGAAAAAATGGTGACACGGGTTTCAAAAACTAGGTGTATATAAAAGAATCTTATCTGTAACTATAGCAAAAAGAAAATTACCAAAAGGATACCTATATACGAAAATATTTAAATAAAACAATTTATTTGTCAAAGAAACAAATCACGCATGCGTCAACACACGTAAATTTACAGTGTTGCCAAATTTATTATTCCTTTTTTAAAATATTTAATTTGAATTTAAATTGAATTAATATAAATTTGATATTAATTATAGGTAATTTTTTATTTATTTAACTATTATATGCATACAAAAATCATTTTAACAAGCAAAAAGCAGTGTAATAGGGAATTGAAAAATTCATTTTCAAAGATACAGTCCCAATATTTTCTCGTCCCTCATGTACTTTGTATTTTGCATTTCGTATTACCGAGAGATAAACTTTTTGCATTGACAGTACGTCCTGTACCTCCTTAACACAAATGAATATCACGCAAGACGTCAAAGAAAAAGTTACAAAAGAAATCCCTAAATTCCGATAGTATTTTTCGAAAGTATATATAACTTTTTCCTGAATAATTAACTTGGCATATTACTGTACCCAAAACATAATTTATATACAGTATCATCTCGTTCCAAATAACTATGAAATTAATTTCCGGAGCCCGGAATTAAACTCTCTATTGAAATTAGTTAATTCCATTTAGCACAGTTTCCATAACTAAAACTTTTATAAATATAATAAAAGAGTAAAATAATTTTAATGCTTTGACGTAGAATTATGACGCGTAGATACTATACTGCAAACTCTCAGCTACATCAAAAAAGTTTTTAGCTCCGGTTGATAAAATAATTTCCTTTATTTAACATTTACAGTGCACCGACGCCGACGCCGACGCCGACGCCGACGCCGACGCCGACGCGACACTTGCATTAAAAACGTACGAATATAGAGCTTTAAAGTTAGTTTAAATTACGATTCATTATTTTCTAATGAAATAGTAAACTTTGTTAAGTACGGTGTCTATAAAGTGTCCTTCAATGGCTTGGTTTCATCAGGGTAGCAGGACGAAGGCAATGGCCATGGACCGCCTGTGGTGATTCTGACTGAATAGTTGCTGCAAGTTACAATTTGTGGTTTTTGCAAAAGTTTCTGTGCACTCCAAACATTTGTGTTGCTTTAAATCCTTATCAGTGACGCCAGGATCGAAATAACAGATGATGGTTCAAGATATATGTATAATAATTCTTCAAGAAGTTTAATTTCATTATGCCAATTTTACACCAAAGAGACAGTTTTCTTTTCAACAAACATTTATGTTTTATTTTAAAACAGTTCTATTTTTCGAAAACAGACTGTTCACATTGAACAGACAAACATTTCTGTGTGTCCCATAAAAATGTAGTATCCCACAAATTATTGTGTTGGCGGGACATTTCTATTAAATTGCTGGTCTTATCTTTTGTCCACTGCATTCTGCACTTATTTATAACTGCTCCTGGGAATGTGTTTTGTTTACTAAAACAGTTTTTAAAGACAAAAATGTTTTAAGAACTGTCTCTTTGGTGTAAACATTTGTAATTTGTTGTTTTGTCTACCTTATTTGATTTGTTTTGATGTTCTTATTTACAAAAATGAAAGGGACATTTTTATACACAATTGACGTCGCTATCTATATTCAAGAATTATAAATAAAGCTATATTTTCAATATTAAATATTCTCAATATTGTTTAAATTATTTTGCAGTGCACTTTTAAGTCTTCCAGCTTGCTATATGCTAATTACAAGGTTCCTTTCAACCTTCTATATAGAAAATGAAACGCAGTGAGAAAGATTCAACCTACTATCCTGCTACAAACTAAATTAATCATTACATGTCTTCCTGAGATGTGTTACATTTTCTAATTTGACTTTTAATTTCACTTCTTTCTAAAAATTTATTAATTTAAAATATAAAACTTATTTAAAGTTTGAATTTCGTTTTATCGGTAAATATTTCTTGACTTTTGATTCTGCATCTCTTTTACACTTCTTATGTTTGATAGAGAAGGCAAGGTATACTATTGGGGAAGAAGGCAAAGAAGTAATTGCCATCAACTACTTAATTATAGTTGTATCTAACTTTTACCACTTTAATTATTAAAGAGACAAAAATTATTATTTCAAATGTTAATAACTTCTATAATATTGCGAATTGAATAAAAATAGTTTTATATAAGTTCAGTTATAGCGCACAACCTAATTCAAAATAAGTGAATTCTCTGGTCACCTAACATATGCGCATATTTTCAATTTGTATGTGTACTTTAAAACATAACCTATAAAAAGTTGTATAACACAGACTATGGGAGGTCTATAATCCACTTGGGAACAATAGACGGTGGACGACATGCTGTTTCCGGTACAATTGTTTGAACCGGACCTGCCTTGTTTTTACGAGAGTTTCTCTAGCCAGAGACTTAAACACTGCACTCTTTGTAATCTCATATATTTATGTTGGACCAGTTAAATAAGGATTTAGCCTCGGAATGAGAAGTAATAACAAAAGACTTGTACAAATCTTTGCTTCGGTATTTTATAAGTCCTCTGAAATATTTCATAGTGTTTTTTGCAGATATTTTGTTTCCTATGTTCTAAATTCAATTAGAGCATAAAATTCTCTACAAATTTGACTTTATGCATTTTTTCGTGTGATTAATCCTTTCTGAGATATAGGGCGAAGAGTGGGAGGCACCATTCGTGTATAGAATAATAGAGAGACAATGCAAATTAATACTGCACTTTCTGATAGAAATATGAAATTTGGTATAACGAAGAGTTAAAGCCACACATTTCATGAGTGTAATAAAACATATTCAAGTATTATTCAACTTTTGTATGTAAACACAATGGGCTTGTGTCCTATGACTTAATTTCTATAAAACTGTACTAGGTATATATTGATAAAGTTGGTTACAAGAACCTCAAATCTCAAATTTTTTTTTAATAATTCCTTATATCTTAGGAGAAATTAACAATTAAAAAAGTCATTTTGTCCTTTAATTATTAAGGGATTCAACGTTATAGAACATTCCAAGATATGTAACATCACGTTCGCAAAGTTGCTATCACTTTTAAACAACAGAGCGTAAAAGAGGTAGCATATTCAATACTGACCTACCCTTAATAGTACAGACATGTAACGTCATGAATATGGCCGATCATTTCTAGCGTTGAAACTACAATTCGAATTTTTAATTGCTATATCTCCGTCAACATTTAGATATTTACTAAAATAAAAACGCCAATATACATGTATTACCATCGATTTTCTTAAAAAATTACTGATCCACTCAAGTCGCCTCGTGAGAATCCCGGTTTAGTTATTTCTTGAACGTACTGAATTATTCATGAAATTCTAAGAACAACTTGTAGTGTCCTGCTTTAAACGACGCCCGTCACTTAATAGCAAATTACCGAACACTAATTAATAAGTAAAATTAATGCCACAGTGACATCTATCTCTGTCTTTAAGTATTAAATATTCTGAAATGTTTTATTAGCTATATCATGTTGTAAATAACATCAAAATATACTTGCATTGCGTTGTAAATGCGCTGTATGTATGCAAATGAGATTTGGGCCAACGATCCTGGCTGTAGTCATTGAAACAGCGAAGCAATGGCCATCCAGGCTAGACCATCCGGGCTGTCTACTCCAAATGGGGTAGGCATAGGGCGCACAGACTAAAAGACGGTGCCAAAAACTATTCTATTGTCTCATGTGGTATTCTGTAATCATTAAGATGAAGATACTGTCAATTAGGTTTTGCGGTTAAAAGTATACTTAAAAAATATTATAGTATTAGTATACCAGAGGTGGGCAAACTTCATTCAAAAGCTAGCTCACGTAATAAACATTCATTCTTTTAATAAAATATCAGTTTCAGTATCGGGAGATTTCCAAGATTTATATAAATTTCTAAGGTGCGGCAATCGAAAAAAGAAGAGTTAACAAGTGCTTAGTCCATCTGTAACATCAGTCTCTTTAAGAAATAACTACATCCCGTATTTTATGATCGAATTTCGAAAAGATTATAGCTTTGGTTGCTTAAAAAGAATAATGCATTAAGACTTATTATTTTGTTTTAATGTTGTTATCATTCTTCCGCCTTAAATCATTAAGTTACATATTATTGTGCTTAATTACATTTCATTCGTGTTCCTTATTCTATCTACTCATTCTCTCTTCTTCAAAAAGAAAAATTAAAAACAAAATAAATAAACTTAAGCCCATTCTGCTACTATTTCCTCCTTCCTGCTAATATTTTCTACTCTGCCATTCCTTCTCTTTCCTAGCTCCTTCTCTCTATTTCTGCCATCCACCTCTTCCCTTTAATAACTGCACAATCTTCTTTTCACTTTTTACTCTTTTCTCACATGAATACTTAATGTGCTCCAGCGTTTCTATCTCTCTCCAGCACACCTTGCACATCCTTTCTCTCTATTTTTACAGTATAAGCATTAAGAATTAATAAGAATAAAACCATCCGCTGGTCATTCTTTACGAAATTAGACTTTGTGGTGGAAAATTTGTTATGATTCTTGCACTATCGGTTTTCTGAAATATAATTGTACTAAATCTTGTTGGGAATCAGTGGCGTAATGATTCGGGGCTCCCTGGCTATAAGGGCCCCAAACGTGTGTTAGCAAAAATTCGAAAAATGTTATCCACAATCTCACTTAAACTCTTAGGTTCATAGGACTAATAATTGTAAGTAATAACGTATAATCAATATAAAATTATTTCAATTCAATGCGAGCGTTTGTGTTCCTTTTGTGATAATCTTTACCCTTCACTTGGGCTCCTCAACAAATTTTGATACAGAACCCATCTAAGTCATGCTACATTACTGTTGGGAATGATGTTAGTTCTCTTGTGACCCCCTTAAGTCTAAACACATAACTACAGAATCGTAGTTTTCCTACCAACCATACACGGTTGTTTTCTACTCGTATGCAAGACCATAAAACCATATTGCACTGCTGCCAAAAACTTTTCTAGTTTCAGAAGTGTTATGGTATTGATAAATGCTCATAGAAGTTAACGGGACGACTTTTACTACTGGAGTATTCTCTCGGTCCACTTGTGACAAATATGTAAAAGCTCTTACGGTGAAAAACAACAAAAAAGAGCATTAAATGTTTAGTCGAGGAAATTCGTCATGGAACTGTGTATTTTCGTTAATAAGAATTTTCTTTTTCACCATGAAAATTAGTAACATATCGTATGTACTACATTCATTTAAGATTTATGTTTGTTTGTAACTTTTTTATTTTAAAAGTTATAACAAAAAGTTATTTATATAAAAGTTGTTGATAATATTATTATCTGCAAAAAAGCTCTTCACAAAATTTTTGTGCAAGTTATGCTTTTCAAGATAACAAAAGAAACTTATTACACACCTATTTTCAAAATGTTAAATGGATTTTTGGTATTATTTCTATGGACAGTCATACAATTGGATATTGTAACGCAGTAAATATTTTGAAATAAATTCTATTTTATTTCTATTACTTTTCATGAGTTTTTCGTCATGAACGCGTTTGTTCTCTATTCAGTCTCTTTTATGAGCTACAAACGGCGCAACGACTGCTCACTGTTGAATAAAAGAAAGTCCTGCGACAGGTAGGGAATCAATTTGAACTAAAATTGATTTTGTGTGTGTAGCTCCAACTTGTAAAACATTAGAATTGAAATGTACGAGTGACTTGAACTTCACCTAGCTATTCTATTTCACTAAATGTTCACTGGGAATTAACCTCCTATTGGTCTCAAAGATGTTCCCAAGAAAATCCTTTTTTATTTTTATTTTAGCTACTACTTGAACTTGCAATATAAAATAACAATTATATAATAAATTACCCGATTTTTAATTACAATAAACTACTTTAAATGATATCTTTCCTGAGAACACAAATGATAGGATTTATATTATACTACTGAGTAAAGCATTTAGTAATTAAAATGGAGTAAAGGAATATTAAACTTCAGGAATAAAATTGTTGATGCCATATGCCAAAATTTGGCGCCATATTTAAAAATCCGATATTCGCATTCACATTCGCGAATGTAGGAAATCGAACATTCTTTACATCCTCAATATGCATATTTCACTGTACGTGTTTTGTTTTGCGAGTCTGCTTTTGCACGGACAATATTTGATTAGACTCGATGAATAATTAATGCAGGCAATATAAATCTATCAATCACGAAGCGCTTAATGAACAGTGGTCAGGGAGAAGAGGGAAGGGGAAGTCGCTCCCTGCGGAGTTTTTGACGGGATACTAAGTTCCGGGACTAATTAGTTTTTGTTGATTAATAGGTTATTGCTTACGCGTGTTGCTATACATTGTTTCACCGATTGACCAGTTGACCGACGCGACGTAACGCATTGTGGAGCGGGGGCGCTGGGGGCTTGGTGAACTGCAATTGTAATTAATGCATAGTCAGCTAAACGTAATTAGTACACAGTGGTAATGCAGAAGCAGAATGTGCAAGTAGTAGGTTTGTAGGTTAGTTATTTATGATGAACTTTGCGTTATTTCAAATTAGTTTACATTGCAATTCTTCAATAATTATAGGTTAATTTTGTTGACCTTGACATCTTTTAAAAATAAGGAAAGTTTTCAAATTCTTTGTGAAAATAGTTTGTAAGATTAATTGATATTACTACATTCCAATTCTCTGCATTATTCCTTTTTTATGTTTCGGATCTTTCTAATTTTTATTGAAATATATAGCTAAAGCAGGCTACGCATTGCTGTGACTCAGTCTGATATGAAATGAATGCGAAAGTAAATACCGCGCGAAACCACGCGCGTATTCGAATGACGTTATATCAAAATTTCAAGTCAGTCGACCGTCTACTTTTCAAGTTACTATCCGCTAAACATAGTTACATGTATTTAAGGTTTATCTAACATAATAAAAGTAACCTGTTACGTATTGTATTGTATTTATTTATATAACATATGTGTCATTAAGCATATTGGGTATTATTTTCTTCCCCTTAAATTCATAGAATACATTTCATTTTATTACATAAACTATTTTACATTCTTAAAATTACAATAATATTTATTCGGCTTTATTTACTTTTGTTTATCACTTTATAATATCACACCTTTATCAATTGCTTCATACAATTATAAGTTTTTACGCTATTTTGTATAACAGAGATTGCAATTTTTAGATGGGGGTAGAATACTTTCATGACGTTTTTTTTAAATATTTATTTTTGACTTTCTTGCCTAAGTATGTCAATTACAAAATAATTGTTATTAATTTTTTTATTTATTGTAATGTTTTTGCCATTAGGCACTACATTCTTCCGCCTTAAGTCCATAAATTACATATCATTGTGCTTAATTACATTCCAATTCCAAAAGAAAAAAAGACCTACACCTCTTGTCTTCTTTGTCTCTTCGTGTCTTTGTCACTTTAGAATAAAATCACTTCTGCTCTGGCGTTCGTTTTTTCTCTATCTTCGCCATCCACCTCTTCCCTTCACTGCCTCCCTTTAATAACTGCACAATATTCTTCTCGCTCATTACTTTTTTCTGACAGGAAAACATAATGTGCTCCAGTGTTTCAAACTCCGTTCCGCACACTCTTTCCTCGTTATTTGCCCAGTATCTGCTTCCTTTCTTCTCGTTTCCCAATCTAAATCTAGCAATCCTTCTCATGTTTTTTGTTTCTTTTTCTCTTAAGTAATGTGGTATCTCTCTCTCTCCCAAATCCTTTTATATGTTGTGTTGTAATTTAATTGTTAATATCTTCTATAATATTGCGTCTTATTAAGAAGTATTTATATATATAGTAGAGTTTTATAGAAATTAAGACATGGTTTATTTTACATGAAAAAAACAAATGAGACAAAAATAGAAGTAACTTAAATTCCTAGTATTTATTTTTCAGAACTTTTATTTCTTTACAAAATAAATACATCTCTACTGCACGCTAGAAATAGAGCAGCCGGCATTATTAAGTGGCTCCTACATTATTACAAATTAATGTATGGTGTGTGCTTGAAATCTAATTAATTTTTCTATTATATTTCAATTATGCTATGTACGAATATATCCACTTGTTTCTGCATGAACTCCCTCATCCTTCGTGATCACCTCCCGTTCACCTGAATACAGATGGCTTTATCAGGAATCCGCCTGATTTGTGGCACAATGGTACTTTGCTGGTAAGCCAGCCAACGTAATTGTACTAATGAATGAGTGATGCCGTTAAACCCCAAACAAGTAATTAGTATTAAATGCGGACTGGTAAGTACTCGTGCTTCATTACGTGGGGATGCAGAATCAAATACATTGCACAGACCTATAGAGCATTGAATTATGGGAAGCTGGATACAGATAATAGTCTTATAACGGTAAAAGAGCAGACGTAATAACTAAATCAATGAAAATGACCGCGAACAAATGCCAAACGGTCAAACGGATGGTACAGACTTACTCCAAAATATTTCATTTCAGCCGCGGTGTTTTAATATTTAATGCCAATACTAATTATCAACGCGAAAATAGAACTATAAATATTTTAGATGAAAAAAGTAACCAACGTGTCTAGCTATGGAAGGTAATGAATTGGAGGCCTGTGAAAACCAATTTTGTAACTTTTTAACAACTTTCTATTCAAATAACCTATTTCTATTTATTATATTAATTGGGTGCCTTTCGGCTTTACAATCTACAGTATTATATTTCCTAAACTTAAACTATTCTAGACTTTTACTACTTTCAAAAGTACTTTATACTTCTTCTTCTCTTGATCCTCTTTCTTCATGTTCCCTACTCCTTCTTCATTCTCTCCGTTTTCTGCTTCTTCTTCTTTCTTGCCTGTATCTTCGTCTCTCACCTCTTGCCTTCCTTGTCTCCTCTCGACAAACCCTCTATTATCTTTACACTGTCCTTCCTCTCTTCTGTCTTCATTTTCACTCATCCAGTTTTTTACCTCTGTCACTCTATTACAGACATAAAACCTCTCCAACAAAATTTAAATCATTATTTTAGCACGTAGAGTTTACGTATACAATTCTGAGAGTCCTACCTTAAATAAGTTTGCAAAATACGTCGGAGATCTTGTAAGGAATATAGGTAGACTTATCTAACTTATTTAACGTTATAACCGATACCTTTAGATAAACTTAAGCATTCTAATTTTTCCCAAAATATAGAAATTACAATAAATACTTATATTTCAATAAAAATCTAGAAACATCGAACCGAAAAGAACTAGTTTTATTGCAAAATGTTCCATGATCTAATTTTTGTAGAAATAC
The DNA here is from genome assembly GCA_963678705.1 of Panorpa germanica. Taxonomy (NCBI): domain Eukaryota; kingdom Metazoa; phylum Arthropoda; class Insecta; order Mecoptera; family Panorpidae; genus Panorpa; species Panorpa germanica. The sequence continues at coordinate 8,849,394 of OY783220.1, read as the reverse complement.
TACATTACGAGCAGTTGACCAGCTACGTGCGTTGTGAAGAGCGTGCGGGGAATATTTCTTCGTGCGAAAATAAGTTTTAATTAATTCGGCATAGAGATTAAGTTAATTTCTTGCAACTTCATAAGAACAAAGTCAGTGTGTAACTGAGGTATTATATGATATTTTGTGGTTCTTTTTCTTTTTCAAGTTATAAATATGTGGTAGTGCAGCGCACGAGTGCACTTAAGGTACAGTCGCCCCTGGTCACGAGTATGTTGAGGGATTTATTGTTTTGAAGTTGCCTCTACTTCTTGTTGTAACATACAGGAACTTATGAATTAATGTTTTGTTTTTATTTCAGAAGCAGGCAACCTCCTCAGTTCTACACATCTACCAAACAATCCTGATTTAGGTAAGTCACAATATAATTAAATTACACTACACTTTACTTTACATTCATTACATTGCACTTTAATTTCTTGATTTGCAATGTTCACACGTTACATGGAATCCGTCACTCTGCGGGACTTATCTCGGGAACGGTTCATCATACAAAGAAATGTATAAATTAAATTTGTAGAGAAATTTATGCTCTACAACTTTACTAAAAAACATTTTGAGCAAAGAAAAGAAGATACCTACAAAAAACAGATTTTTGTGACTTTTGATCTTTGAAAATCACAATTTGTGTACTCGAGATTTTTAAGAGAATTTATAAAATGTAAAAACAATGATTTATAAAAAACTTATACGCGGTTATTACCTTTCATTCCGAGATTTACCCTTTTTTTGATTTAAATGATCGGGTTATAATAATCGGTGCTATAAACAATTCTGATGCATATCACTCCATTGGTCTACTACAAACTCAACTATGGGAGAAAACGATAGAACAAAGAATTTTCGAAATTTGTACGAGATATCCAGTACAATAAAATATATTTTCCATAAAAGCGCTCCTCATGAGTCTGAGTGATACATATGAATATTACAAGAGATGAAAATAAATACATGCAACATGAAAATAAGGGAGAAATTTTTCCATCCGTAGCTATAACTTTTTTATATCATGAATTTTTAACAAACCCTTTCATGTATCCGGTTTGTGGTTTCAAATCCCGTTGTGATGAGATTGTTGAATAGAACTTTTTACTAAAAAGAATCTTTTATAATATTAAATTAGCATCCAACGAGATTTACAGCGTTTGGTAATACGATGTATACCACTGCAACGTATATAGTTGTTCAGCGCTGTGCTCAAAAGATTAACAGGGATTAATATTTATTAGAACAGTTGAATTAATTTTGGAGCCTGAAAGAAAACATTGAAATCAAAGTTTAATCATTTCATCAATTCAAATTTCAAATCATCAAGTTTTGGATATAATAAAAATTGAAATGTAACTAGAAAATATAGCAATATTCATTTTCAAACTTATTTTTGCGGTTCCAACTCATTAAAAGTCAGTGGAAGAATGCTTAAAATGTAGATACGTTATTCATCTAACTAATTGCAGCTTTAGATTTTATAGTTACTTACATAAAACGATTTAAACATTAAAAAAACATGGTTTTTTTGATAATATTTAACCTGCTGTATAGTATCGCCATCTATATTTCGCGAATCAAAAATGGCCAAGTATCGTTTCACCTTTAATTTAAAATTAGAATGATAAATACTGTAAATAATATTTAAAAGCTAATATAATATGTACTTTCATAAAAATGTAACTCCACGTGTTACATCGCGTACCTACACGTGTAACTTAATGTTTTTCGTTCCGCTTGGCTACTTCCGCCTTTCCAGGAAGCGGTCATCCGTTGCATATAGTTTTCACGGTTTTTCGCTCCCACCAAACTTCCAAATTTACAAGTTCATATTTTAGGGAAGGTCTATGGGGATTCAATCACACCCCCGGTGTAGAATTCCAGCCCATTTCCTTCTTACTATATTAGATAAGTTGCATAAGAGAGTGGGGGTGGTAGTTGCACTTCTATTTGCTCTATTACTACATACAGTGCACGACACCTTCAGCTTTAGGGCTGACTTAGATGTAGACTTGGGATTTCGACGTGTTTAGACTTGTTCGATGTTATAGGAGTCTTGTAGAACGATAACTAAAATAAGTTGGCTTCACTGGGAATTGCATGTAAGGAGATATCGCTATCGTTATCATAAACTTTAAAAAGTTAGAACTACGCTGCATATTTAAATATAGAACAATCTTCTTTCTAGAGAATAATTCTCTCATTCTATGACGGAGCTACTTATATGAGTATGCCATATATACAAACGACAAAACCATATGATTTATAATAATGGGCTTGTGTCGTATGTCTTAATTTCCATAAAAGTGTACTATATATTGATAAAGTAGATATACGAAGTATTGATAACTAGAACCTCAAATGTCCAATTATGTTTTAACAACTCCTTATGTGTTAGGAGATATTAACAATTAAAAAAGTCATTTTGTCTCTTTAATTATTAAAGGGATTCAACGTTGTACAACAGAGCGTAAAAGAGATATATTCTTGACAGAACTCTGACAAGTTTACAGGTTACCAACCTTGCAGCTCATAAATCTCTGCTATATGTATTTATATATCAAAATATCAAATATTATTTACAGCTATTTCAAGGAACAATCAAATTTCAGTATTATGCCTGCCTTAGCAGGGTTAAATAAAATAAAAACTTATTATTCTGTGAGTTGACTTGATTATTTCGACTACAAACAGGTACAAAACATTCCCACAGCACTGACCTACTCAACAAATAACTGACGTATAAAATGCATTTCACGTCATACAAATATGGCCGACCATTTCTAGCGCTAAAACTACAATTCAAATTTTTAATTGCTATATCTCCGTCAACATTTAGATATTTAATAAAATAGACATGTCAATACACATTTATTAACATCAATTTCAAACAACAATTGAAAAATTGACCACTAAAAAATGAGGACACAAGCCCATTATAAAATCACAATTTATTTCAATCGAAAATCGAAGAGTTCACAAGCGCATTATCCAATAAGTACATATAATCGAAGACAATCCTTTCCATCAATATTTATCCGATTTGTTAACTTTGCCGAATACAAACTATTAAAGTGAATGTAATCCTATGGATTGGATTTATTTACAAAGTGTCACACACATCTGTAACCTCGGGGGATGAACGATAGAACGCGTATGTACATATATATGAGTATGCCAACAAAACCACGTGTTATGTTTTGTCAACAAGTTTATTACCGTTGTACCAATGTTGATTCATGTTGCGGATTATTGCAAGAGTATTCTGCACGCTATTAATGCTTTATGAGTAATCCATAATAAATTGAGTGTATGTACTATACAACAAATCTGTACAAATAGAACACAAACGATGTCAAACGATGTAATTCCGAACAATTCATTTACAGCGCATATTATATATATAAAATTTTGTTATTATTTAGAAAACATATTAGTCCAATGTATTTGTTGAAATAAATTTTGAATAAATGTTTTGAATTAAAATAAATTATGAATTAAATGATTATATAACAACACTCTTAAAAAAAGCTTTATAAATTTTAGACTAGATAATAAAACAATTAATATCCAAGTATATTAATTTTCGTAACACATACAGTACATGTTCAGGGAATTGTTTAACAAATTTAGATAAAAATTCATTTTAAAAACGATCTTTAACCCGGACAAAATAAACATTTAAATTAGCTATATTTCGCATAGAGCTGAAAGTTGGTACAGACCTTGGGTACACTATTACAAATAAAATACTAAAAGTCTTCACCGGTCGCACATCTGCTAAAAAAGTTATTCAAGATTAAAGGTCAACAAAAATGATTTTTCCAATTTTTCCGGTAAACGGTAAGTTTTATCATAAAAATAGATCACACCAAAGTTGTAGACCATAAAATTATCTACGATAATTGTTCTTATACTTTATCTTCTAAGAATCACCATTCCTGAGATATTGCGATTCTAAAAGTTGAAGAAGTCGTATTCCACATAATATGCACACATTTCCGCACCACCTGTGAGGTAGTGTTTCGTTTATTTTTTAATCTATTTTGTGTTAATGTTAATAATATGCGATACAAATCGACTATTACTCAATCAAGATAACACTATTGTGATGTTATCCTAGAGATCCTTGAGCAAATGAAAGTAAAATAATTTCATAATTATTGTATTATGTGAATATCTTAACATGTGTTAAGTTTATTGATGCTTTACATAAATTATGTTAACTTGCACTTAAAATAGTTAATTTAAATCACATTGCATAACTGTAATTTCGGAATACTTTGAAATATCCATATTTTCCTTAACAATGTTTATATTCTCACAATCGTATAATTTGTATTTACAAGTTACACAATCCAATATTTTTACTCATATTAAACATCCGATGGTAAAAACAATTTTTGTAGATAATTTCATGATCTACAACTTTCGTCTGATCTATTTTTACGATAAAACCTACAGTTTACCGTAAAAATGGGAAAAACCATTTTTATTGTCTTTTAACCTTGAATAAGTTTGCAGATGTGCGATCGGTGAGGACTTTTAGTATTTTATTTGTAATAATGTCCCCAAGGTGTATACCAACTTTCAGCTCTATGCGAAATATAGCTAATTTACCAATATTTTATTGTTTATTTGACCGGATTATTTGTATATTAAATTTGTAATAAAATTAAGACCATTTCTAACAATGTATTTAAACAAAAAACCGACGAATGAAGAATATGCAACAAAGCCTATCCATTAAAATAGTGTTCCTTTCTTAAACAAATAAATTTAAAGACATTCTAAATTAAATAAATAAAATAAACAATAAAGTACTATAGTTGACAGCTCGCTCTACCTCTACGTCAACCGTAGATGGTGTATTATGGTGAGTAGGGGGAGGAGAGAGGGAGGGGGTAAGTGTAACTCATGCAGAGTACACAACTCACGATTTCTATAAGATGAGATATGGTTTCCAATCCGCGGGTAGACAGTTTTCCCTTATGCTTTCCATTTAGACGCTTCAAGGTTCCCATTCCTCCTTTCCACGTTTCCACCTTCCTGGGGGAGTTCTGTCTACTTATCGCTACGTTCTACCGTTCGTTCGTTCTCTATTCTATTCACTTCACTTCTTTTTCATGCATTATATATGCAACGTCTTTACAACACAGATTTACCATTTAGGGATGTTATATAAACCTTTCTCACCATTACTCTTATGTCTGTATTCAATAACAGCTGAAAGCAAAGACGATGGAACTTAATGTGGGAAATGTCAGGCGTTCTATGTCACTCACTAGATGACTCGCGACTCGTTGTATGTGTGTGTGTGTGTATGGATGAATACAAAAACCAAAAGCAAAAAACCTTCTTGCTCATGAAAGCAAGTCTTGCTAATTTCTTGTATTAATGCTGACTTGAATATATCGTAGACAATTTCAGAAATAGTCTAATTAGAGTATGTTTAATTTTAGAATTACTAACTGTTGTAAAAGAAAAGTATACTACCTTTATTTATAGGTAGATTTAGCCATGGTCTTTAATAGTAAGCATCCACTGTTCAGCACGAATAGGCTTTTTTATTTTATTATATTAATTGTGTACCTTTACAGTAGTTTATAGTAGTGTTCATACTTTTTTTTTACACCACGATGAGTTAAAGTGAACTGAAAGTAAAAATCTTTGAAAAATTTAGGGAAAAATATAATTTTGATTAATTTTTGTGTAAAAACTACTAGGATTCTGTGATTTTTAATGGTTGTGGTGGATACCAGTGCTATTTAGGTTTCCGATACAAAAAACAAATCAGAAATATTTGAAAAATTGTGGTCATGGTAGTTAAAAACATCTTAAGGTGTTTCAATTTTCGAAAGATTTTTTTTTGAAATTTCAAAACAAAATGAGATAATTTTTTTTCTTCTTTTTTTCTCGTGTAGTCGTGAGCAGGACCACCCTCTGGTGCCCGTTTATCGTTGAATTTTGGGACACCCTGTATATAGTACAGTTTTATAGAAATTAAGACATGGTTCACAAACCCATTCTGTTTCATGAATAAAACTTGGCACTATCCGACCTACTATCACTTTCTTAAGAATGTAAATTTTCTTTATGACGTCATAATAACAATACTGATAATGTTGTTAATCGTATCTATCGGTATTTATTATATAGCGGAAAGATTTCTATTTTTATAAAATGATATATGTCATAGTGACATGAATACATGATTGATCACAAAATCCTCGCTTTTGTTATGAGAAAATCTAATCATGCATGCACGGTATAAATATATATATAAAATATAAAAATATGGAATATTAAAAGCAAAATGGATATCTATTCTAATGATTTGCATGCAGAAATATAAATAATAAATAAATTCAATGGTCATGTACTTGTATGCACGTATATAAAGCAGCTACTACAACAAGGAATTATAATAATGTATATTTATACAATTTCTAACACTGACAATATGAGATGTACAAAATGAATCTAGAAATTGAATCCTGTGGTAACCTAGCAAGCGTGAATCTTGCACAACAAAACAATTTTCTGCCTGGGTAACGTGTATTATATCATTATTTTCTATGGTTTATTTATCAAATATATTTTACAAAAATCAAAGTATTTGACTTTGGTGAAGTACGCAGTCGATTCAGACTAGTGGTGGCAATCAACATTAATTCGGTATAAATCGAATTGTAAATTACATAACTAATCAGTACATTTGAACTAGTATTCAAATGACGTTAGATTAAAAGAGTATCTAGTAGCTTAAATATTCACTGTAAAAAAGTTGGTTGAAAAAACTTTAAACGTTTAAGAAAGAGACATCTAAAGCTTTTTTTTCAACCAATTTTTTTTCTACAGTGTAGTATATAAATTTCGATAACCTTAATAAAACCATATTTTTATTTTGCATATATTTTTTATTTGATAGAACATTTATACATTTACTTTTTTTTGTATTTTTTATTTAAGCTATTCTACGTATTATTTCATTATTAATTTGTCTACGAACTTATGAATGTCAAGTTAAATAATAACTTTTCTTTGGTAATACAAAGAATTCCATTACATAATTGTTTAGTTTCAATTCTACTAGTTTCAAGAATATTGTACAATTTTCCTGCCTTCTTATGAATAACTGCATTTAAATACCATTATAAGAGTTGAAATTGGCTGAATATAGGCCGATGAACAATAAAATCTTAACAATAATTAATATGATCATTTATATTATACGTATCCCATGTTAAAATGTTCAAATATGTCTTAGAACTATACATTAATAAACATTTAGATATTTTTTTAACAATTAGATGATTAATATTTATTATTTTATTAATTAACATTTATTAATTCACTTCACGTTTAATTTTCAAACATTATAATTCATTTTATCATTAAATTTTCTTTCAACATTCATTTTTTATGTAATTATATGATTATTACACTACAAACATCTATTTTTACGTCTAAATTACGTCTTAAAACACTAATACAAGTATTTATTTAATAAGAATATATGGAAACATCTAAGACCAACTATACTATACTTAAATAATGAGTTAAAAAGCAAAGAACTCTAATTCAACGTATTATATACTGCTGCATACTACTTCACTCTCGCTCCGCTTCCTTCCTCTTGTGACGACGACTTTCTGATAAGGGTGTATTCGAGTTTTCCGTATTCGTACACGGCAGTAAACGGATCTTCTCAACTACTTTAATATTTATGAATACACCACTGTACATATAAGCTCTTTTGTCAGCTATGTATATCTGTATCGTTTCTCCTACAATGAAATAATAAGCACAAACGATAGCATTGGTTTCGATATTTACGTATACACATCCAAGATTGGCCGGATTTGAGACGTAAGAACGATGAACAGTGGTATATTATTAAATATTAAAATAGAAACAAATGCTTTCTATGCTAAGTAATCTACTTAATATATGATATTAACTACATGTTATAATATTAGGCTATTATTTTCGCTAGTGAAGAATATTACATTTGTCTAAACAACATGAAAAAAAAGCATCGTACAAAATAAATATTTGTGGATTAACGACAATTCAAAAATGAAAATTACGATCGTTCTTAACTCTTTAAATAAAATTCAGTAGGTTAATTTTTGTATTTAGAAATTTTTTACGTATTATTGTGTAAGTGAAACTTCTTAGTTTTCGCTCTCGTCATATTCTTTGTTATTTCAAAATTTTAAAACAAACGACAGAGACAAAAATATAAAACCTCTCAGTTTCGCAGCTGATTATGTTAACGTGTAGCGCGATTTTCAAAGTATCATGAGTCAGTAAGTTTCATTTCGAAATTGTTTTCAAAAATTTGTTTTTAATTAGTGCAGTAGATAGACATTTAAGGGCTCAATATAATCTATCTTTGGCACTTTCTCAATTATGAGTTTCTTTTGAAATACTAACGTATTAATTTGTTAATCTCCATTTAATTTGTACGATGCATATACATTTGTTGATGATACTCGTACAAGATACAATTTTCAAATGTTTTTTTATTATGTCTAACGCTTATTAATAGGGGCACAATGCATACTGTTTCAATACAATCAATATTATAACATAGTTCTTAACCTATTTTTGAAATAGATTATATTACACAGTTATATAACTACAATACCTGGTATCTAATACAATTTTGTGACCTATTACACTGCTATTTTAAAAATAAAGTAAATAATACTAAGTAATTTTAATTGAATGAAACGAAAAAGCTTTTCTCAAGATATGATTTCATATTCTTTACAGAAATTTACTCAGTTTGGCTCTTTAAAAAGACTGAGTTATTTAATATTGACTAAACATGGTTACTTTTCATTTTACATAAGGAAAACATTATCCCCGGTAAACGCAATTACGTGTATTTAAAATCTACACAACATAACAAAATATACTTGTTACGTAAACGATTTTACATAATATACAATATTTTTTGACTTGTTTTACTGCTTTTTGAACTACCTTACATACAACAATAACTATATTACTTTTAAGTTTTTTTTACTATATCTAGAATACATATATTTACTTCAGTTATAATGATTATTATAAATTTAGACTGCTAACTTACCCAAGTTTCTTTAAGAATAGAATATTTATAATTAGATATTTAATGTGCAAGTACCCTAAGCTCATATATTCGAGCTATATATATTTAGAATTTAGATGCTTTTAGTTTTAAATTTATATTTTATTGGAAATCGGTCTATTTTACCAATAAAAATGCATAATTCATATATTGTGTATTTAAATGCAGTTTAATAGAAACCGTCTTACAGGTTACTGTGAAGTTATTGGGCAGCGCCGTCCATTGCGGGTGATGCACTCGTGTACATCATCAAGTAGACGTTAAATATACACAAGAACCCATTAAAACCATATAGTAACTTAGGATTAGTATACTGCATAAAACAGAATGCCAACAAACTGATCAGTGCGCACAAAGTTTCTTGGAAGAAATTTCTTGTGCACTGAAATTTGGAGTTGTATTAAATTAATTATATCTGAATTTTAAAGAGAAAATGACATTAATCTAATCTACTACACATATATAGTTTGAAATAAATTTTATGAGATTTTTGAGCTGATTTATAAAATGCGAAAACAAAGATTTATACAAGTTTTTAGTTTGCTTTATTTCATTTCGAGATTTACCCTTGTTTCACCTCAAATAATAGGGTTGCGTGATCGAGACCGGTTAAAGTGAGGGTTACAATTCACCGCGAAATATATCGCAAGTAGAGTAACTAGGCGAGTTCGGGAACACTTTTCAAGAACGTTTTCTTCGCTCCCGAACCAAAAATGTTATTTTCTTTCAAATATTTCAAAAATTGTATGGCGCATAAAATTAATGGTGGAAACGAATGTACTAACTTACAGCTACGTTATTTTTTAATATTATTACACAGAAACATTCGATTATAAGACCTATTGTCTGTTACAAGATCTAAGAATTACATATAAATAATTTCATTGATTCTAAGAAGTGAAATGTAATTTTCCACACGACCTAGTGTGTTGGTTTTTAAAATAAGGGAAGGTAAACTACGTTTTTATAACATCCCTTTACTCAAAGTACCACAATATTACAATCACTTCTTATACTTTATCTTTTATTTATCAATTTTTTATAAGATTAATATATAGGGTCTCTTTGCGGCTCTTTACTGACAACATTTAGATTGTTCTGAATTTAGAACGACATTTTTTATTTCATATTTACCATAAGTAATCTTTCTTTTTGTTTCTGCATATGAGCATAAATAGAAACCGATTTTTCGGCTTACAATTATTAAATAAAAAGCGATTGTAGTCACAATGCTCCTTAACTTGAAAATCAATTCGCTAGCATCCCGCTAAAACACAGCTTAGTATTTGTAAGGTTAATTTAACATAAAATCTAACATTACAAACGCTAACTTTCGACATAAATTTTGTTTTTATGACTTTAATAAAGCTTTTTATGCAAGATTAAATAATGTGACTGAAATTTTATACATACAAAAATGAGGCTTGGAAAAAGTCTTAAAGTAGTTGGTGGATTTATTTGAAATTTTGACACAACGTTGCATTTTCGAAAATCGAATTTATATCTTTCGCTTTTTCCAGTCGAACATCATCTTTACCACATTTATTTAATAGTGATGTAACTGTTACACTTCAGTAACGTTACGTAAAAAAAATTATGTTAAATAATACATGAGTTTACGTTTTGTGTTTAGTGGGATACTTTTACGTATAATAATAATAGTGCAGGCGCTATAGGTAGTTGAGTATGCAAAATGTGAGGACCGGCAACTATGGTCGGATTCTTATACCTGAGACATCAAATAATAACAAAACACATCTTGTCACCAGCTGTGATGGTCCCTTCCCGCTCCCTTCACATCCCCTCTCTTATACTTAGCAAATATCGGGTGTCTTGGTCTATGGTTCGATGGTTCTTATACAAAGAAACATTTTCTAGGATGCCATTTAGCTGCTGAATCACTGGGTGAAAGGATTTGCTATATTTTGCGAAGATTTTATTGCTTTTATTTTTATTTTATTTTTTTCATTTAACAATCCATCCTCACTTTCACCATTAGAAAAAAGTATAAATTATTACTGAAATAATCATTAAAATGATTTTATAGATTGTTTACAAATAAGAGTAGAGGGGTAAAAAAAAAATGGACCAAATATTTGACCGGCAAGATCCGCATTATTAATTTTTGACCTTTTCTTAACTTAAATCCATTGGTGAAATTCGGTCCTCACATTTTGCATACTCACTGGCCTCTAGCGCCCGGTCTATAACATAAATGCTACATTTCTGTCTTCAGAATGCTTTGAAAGAATTATTTTAATTAAAATATAGCAACGATCTCGTATACTTTACTCAACTTATATTTAAATTTACTTTTAGTAAAATGTTTAAAGTCAAATTATTCGTTGAACGTTTTTTATAAATACAAATCTATATTACATATTGCAATTATAGAGTTACTACTAATATAGGGTGTTCCAATAACAGTGACAAATTTAGTATCATCTCAAATAAAACACCTTGGTACAACTTATATGGATATACAGGATATTTGTTTTATATAAGATGATACTAACTCGGCGGTCTTATTGAAACACCTGTATATATATTATAATTTTAATACTTCTTAAATCTAACATCTAATTAATCTAACATCTATTTAATTTGAAATTGAACAATTACTGGCTATAAGTAAACATATAGAATTAGAAAACACTCTCAAATATTGAATATGCAATATAGAAAAATATTCAACGTTTTAACAAGAGACGATCAAACAATTGTGCGTCTTTTTCGTTTCAATTATAATTTTAGTCATGATTTTACATCCGATTAAAAATTGGTATACGAATATACATAACTTCTAAGTACAGATATTGTTTTGTGACATATTTTCTACATAAATGTTATTCCGGTTTAATACCAGAGAGACAGTTCAATAAAACACGAACAAAAACACCAATGTTTACACCAAAGAGACAGTTCTTAAAACATTTTTGTTTTTTGTTGCTGTTTTAGTAAACAAAACACATTCCCATCTGGGGTTGGTAAGATCAAAGGAAAACACGTTTGTTGTTGTTTTTTAGTTTGTTTGATTTGAACACGCAGTTTTCTTTTTTGTGAACATTTACGCTTGTTAGTTGTTGTTTAACATGTTTATAATTTTTATGGAACACACAGAAAAACACTAAAAACAAAACTAGACTGTTCAATGTGAACAATTTGTTTACGAAAAACAGAACTGTTTTAAAATAAAACAAAACATGTTTTTGCTTTGTTTTTTGACAACAAACCTGTTTTCGTATTGCGTATTTACGTAAAAGTTACATAAGGGAGTAAATTCTAGTCTTAAACTTTCATAAATCTTTTCATCTCTAGATTATGTGTGCAATCTTTTAGCTTTATATTTCAGGAATTGACAAAATAGATGGAGTCTGAAAAGATTTAAAAGATACACACTATAATTTTTAGAAAGAAAAATATTTTTTTGAAAGTAATAAATTTAGAATTAACCTGACATGGATGTTTAGGCTGAACTCACACTGTTGAACACTACTGCGTCGAAAACATGCCAAAGAATCTTATTCAAGACTAGAAGGCCTTCTCAAAGTTATGCATCAATTTCTTATTGTATCCCAGGTGGACAAATGGCCTTGCAGTGAAAAGTTCATAAAAGCTGATTTCAAGGTTCAGTTTCTACCTGGGATGTCCAAAGTCCAAATATACACCATATCGTTTATATATTACGTATAATATATAAATAAATAGTAATATATAGTATATATTTAATAAGAAAATGGATGTACAAATATTCGCCAAAAGTAACATTTGGAATAAATTGTTAGCTATTTCAATATTTATACCAATAATAAATCTAAATTTTAATTCTTTACTTTTTTAGATTTTGAATTTAATCGCACCTGTATAAAAGTTGACCTACTCAAAATACCAATGCCAATTTCAATCTTAGACAATCTTACATTTTTTAAAGCTTTACTACATCAATATTACATGTTATTAACTTCAAATACAAATATTACAATTCCATTTTGGCTATAACTAATTTTAAATTTGATTTTTTATTTAATTATCACTTCGTATTTTGATATCAATGATTTTTTAAATCATATGTACATTTCTTATATATCTAAGTTATTCTTTTTAATAATTAATTGAATTTTAGAATCAGAGACCATATGCCATATGTATGCTTTTTGTAGTGTTGCTAGCGTCGTATATATGGGTACTATCAATGGAACAGATTCGAAATTTAGCACATCATTGGGACATCTAAGTTGTCATTTCCTTTGTTATTCTTTGGATACGATGATATATGCTAATTTTTGCAAATAGCGTTCAAAATCATCAAATATATACTGAGGTATTTGTACTGATACTATTTAGCGTCTCAATAGCGTGCCCCAATTTTTAAAATGTTATTATGTATATAGTTGAAATGCTATTGATAAGTTAAATATCAATGAATTAAACTAGGTCTTCAATTGATGACCAAAATTTCGATACGGAAAGTATTCGCTACTCCATATGGCTCCCATCGGATTTATGCGAGGTAAGCGTTTACAATACAGCTGGTCTAAGATTTAAACTCTATGAAACCTTCCTTGACTCAACCATAGTCAGCATCTTGGCTCTGGTTTCTTTATTTACTTCCAATTTTTCTACTTTATAAACAATTTAATTTCCATTTTTACCGGAAATTAAATGAAAACTTTACATTAAAATCTTTTATATGTTAATACACATATATTCTATTAACGACAGTTAAATTATTGAGGCCGCTCTTTCAAACGATTTTCCTCTTCTTTATACTGATATAGCCAATTAATTACCATTCAATCAATTTCCACATCTGTTTATTTGTTTGAAAGAAATATGGTAATCTTATGCCTCGTAGAGACTGGTGCCACATAAACATGCGACATCCAACATTTATATATTTTCATTCATAAGTTGACATTATTTAGACATGAGCGTACTAAATGTGTTGTACTTTTAACGTAAAGACTAGTGCGACACTAATAAAACCCTTACTTATGCTATTTTAAAAAATTCTAAGTAGTATTTTTACGAAACAAAAATGTTTCAATCCTAAGTCGGAACATCTAAAGAAATTACGATTTTGAACGTGATCTCGAACAAAAGGGTCGAGCACCTACTCAGTCTTCAGTATAATATCTATGTGCGTTGACGTTTTTTTAGTTGTTTTTAGTAAATAAATAAAAATAATTGAAAATGGTGTTTAAATCAACAAATAAAATAGACAGGTTAGCAGAGACCTTGTTAAATAACTGAGTTTTATTACTTTTTTCTTTTAAACATATCTTTTGTAAAGTAGTTGAAGGAATTCGTTCCAAATATGAAAGCTTCCGACGTATTAAGTTGCATGTCTCACTAGTGTGGATGTGTTGTACAACTTCTTACAACAAATGTTGGATCACGCATGTTTAAGTCGCACGTATGTGTACCATACTTGAGGACCAATAAGAAAAATTGTAATTTTAAATTCATGTCTTCAAGTAATTTAAATGAAATTCAAGAAAACATTTTTTCTCAAGAATTGATTCTATATCGTTTTCGAAAATTTACCTAGATACTTTTTTGGCTCCTAAAAATGACTGAGTTACTTAAAATTCCATCATGTACATAGAACATGTTACACTCCAAAAATGTAAATGTAAATAATATCGGATAATTTCATAAAAAAATATCCTTTGCTTTAAATTTACGTTTTCTGAATTTTGGAATTCATAATTTGGATTTAATAATATTTTACGTCAATTGGCTATATTTTTTTCCTTGCTCTTATAACCACACTTTTCTTATATTCATAATTTTTACACATTTTAGAAGTTATTACGCTTAACATTATTCTAATCACAAATAGACTACATTTTATTCAAAAAGTTAACACCAATTCCGGAAGAAATTTGATAATTGTTGTAATTTGTTCTTTATACATTTATATTATATTATAACGAGAAAATCTATTTTATCATATATAGTGATTGAAATTTTATACAATAGAATTGATTTTTGTAGAACCACAAACAATTATAAATCAATGGCCTGGACTTATTGCCTTGTCTTGTTTTAGAAATTGTTATGACAGTTCCACAAATGCGTATTTGGGTACGTATGTGCTTTAGCCATATATTGGTGCGTTCCACTAAGCGTTCACATTGTCCAAAATATTCAAAAATGTCACAAATGACGTCATTAATTTCGTTCACAAAGATGACGATGACAGAAAAATATACTTTATATATGATTCGGAAAGAGTTATTTCATTGGATTTTATTTTATTATATAATTAAGTTAAATAAGTTTAATAAAATTAATTTTCATATTTGACTGCCATTTATACACTTTTCCTCATACCATAACCTAACTTAATAAATAAACAATGTTTATTATCATTTGGAATATATTTCTTTTATGAAAAATTAATTTTGTTTATAGATATAGCTTTTGCTACAGAGCTATTTAATCAACTATCGCAATCCTTATTTTTTCAACGCTCAAAACCATTCAAAAGGCTCCATGTCCGTTCCACTTGAGTGTATGCTTGCATCGCTCGCAAGCAAGTGGAACGGGAAAAACTTCGGTCGTGAACGAAAACTCGGCCACAAACAATCGGCAAGGAGCACGAATAATAGTATACGCATAAGTGAATCTGCCATTATATTTATATAAATGTAACGATTTTTTAGACTTTTCTAGCAACCCCAATAATCTTTCAAAACACAGAAGCTTTAGTGACTTTAGTCGCGTTAAATGAATTCAGGTTGCTAGAACTCGTGTTATACGGAGATCTAATACAGTACATATCCATTTAAAAAAAAAATTGATTTGCATAAATATGCAATGATTTTCGATGCTGAATTTAACACTATGATATTTAACTATTGTATATTGTTGCACCATTTTTATATGTTTCCACATATAACCCGTATTCTTATTTATTTTAAAGCTTGTTACTTTAAACATATATATTACGTAAACCCAACATTAAAATATCAACTTTTTTTTTTAATTTTTGTAAAATTTTGATCACAATTATTTCGATAGGTTTGATTAACTAACAAACATTTTAACTAGAGAATTTGAATATAATGCTAGCGTGTAGAGCTCTGCCCGCTTGGAGTCTTCTTAACGAGGCATTTTACACGATCAGATCTTTCATTAATTTCAGATAACAAGAAACACTTTATTTAAAGAGTAATCTTGGAATTAAGTGGTTATATACAGTTAAAAAGCCAAAAAAAAGCAATTCTCCAAGATTTTTTCCTGAAACGACTATTAAATGTATTAATGTAAAAATTTGTACACATATTATGGTAACTTTTAACTGTATTTTAACATTTTTATATTTGTAAAAATAATAACGTGGAAGCTGCTATAGCTGATCTCCTGGAGCTCTTCTAAAAAAAAGCATCTTGCGGTGACCACGATATCTCTGAACTGGATTATTTAAAATGAAAAAGCCAAACGGATTTCGTTAAAGTAATGTATAATCTAGAAATTAATCGAAGAAATAAGCAAAATTATTTTTTTTGACAATGGCCGCTTCTCAAAAAAAATAATCGATTTTTGATCAAAATTTTGGCTTTAAATTGTTATATAAAAACAAAAATTTATCGGTGAAAAAAAACCTTCGATTAATTACTAAAAAATATTCTTAAGAACCTTGTGTTCAAATTTGAGACTGATCGGTTCAGCCGTTTCCGAGAAATCTTGGTCACCTTGGTCACCATCTTGGTTACTTGTCTTTGAATCGCCGAGTAATTTTAGTTCGTAGAAGATACATCAATATATGATGATGTCGCTAAAAGCGGTTTCTTTAGTATCAAAAGATTTTACACTAAGTGAAGGTCTTCTGAAGACAGTCTTCTTCAAAATACGAGTACGAGTTGCTCTTATAAAGTAACGCTACTTACTTTATAAAAAGAATTGGTAATATTTTTTCTCATGCATTATTAGAAAATAATTAGAGCGAGCTATGCAATTCTCGTTACTTTTTCACACACACTTAATATGTTTAAGAAACTGCATACATTTAATTCCAAACTCAAATATGCTTTGGAATTAACTCGTATAGAGTCGTACTGTGAAAATTTGAAATCAGAAATAGATTCGAAACTGAATCTAATTGAAAAACTGATCTGATCGTTTAAAAAGGCCTTAAAAGTTTTACAAAGAACAATGAATCATGCAATACGACTTAAGTTTATACGGTACACAGACTCTGGTTTAAATCACTTACTTATACACGAATATTGAACAACTACCACATATATATATATTAATATATATATATATATATATATATATATATATATATATATATATATATATATATATATATATATATATATATATATATGAAGTATTAACTAACACCTACTGAAACCATTGAAACTCATGTTTTCTCAGTTATTCGTTATTATATATTTCGGACACAAGATTTATGGCATTGTTTCTAAGAAGAAACTGTGATTTTTTAATCCATAAAACTTGATTGATTAAAGCGAATAAATTCTGATATAGAATATCTGATAATATGATCCGAAGGAAGAACCAACCTCGAACTTCCACAAAATATTTTAAAATATTGAACACTTTGGGTGAGTTACCCTATGTAAGTCCATCAAATTATCTTAAACATCAATCACAACCACTTATGGTACATCAAATCCACATAACAATAGATGTGAATGTATATTCATATATGCCTCATATTGTGAATATAATATATTGTAGTACACATACATAGGACATGCAATATACATGGAAATTGTTTGTATATCTAAATGTTTTCTATGAATTTAATCCTTTAACATTCGTTAAATATATATTTTACAATATTAAAATATAATTTAAAGAAGTAATTATACATAAAAGCATCAAACATTCACTCCCCTAAAATATTTCCCTTATAAGTTAATAATAACCACAACCCTAGAAAGTTTTTTTCACGCCCTTCTTAAGAGTTGCATGGTTTCCCAGCGAAACTTTTCGAAGAGGGCCCATTAACGTGAACATTGTGATGGTGGAAACTCTTACTCCCTTTTCTCTTGATGGCTGTCACCAACCCACCCTCTGTCACACTTTGTGGTACCGAATCAACCACCTTTTTGAGGATCTATATATTTACACAACACTATCGCTAGATTTATTATACATGAAGTGGAATGGTAAATATATAAATCAACAAACCATAAGTAGAACGGTGCGATAGGATCAGAACACGTTATTGTTTTCTTAGCTGCTCAAATGTTTACGTTTGTTCCACCACCACCAGGACCACTATATGATAAAACGGACGTGACATCTGTGAAATATTAAAACAATTCATTGATACAAACAATATTATTTCTAAATATATATTAGTTACACTGACTACTATATTTAGATCTAAAAATTGACATGGGTATTTCTCGTAGTAATGATCTATATATTATTATCATTATAATCAACATTTATAACACCCTTATAGTTAATTTTCTTTTTAGAAAATCCCCAAAAACTATTGGGTTTAAGATTGTCTTCTAATGCTTTGAAATACCACCCAACATGTTGTCTGCATGATTTACAAAATGCCACAGACCAGTTGTATCCATCAAACCTGCTATACTCGGTGGAAGGGGTTCCCCAAACACATGCCCCATCAGCTTCCAACACTGTGTAGGGATCACAAAGCATGAGGAACTCTCCAGGAGATATGGAGTATGGGTCGTTGTTCCTCATCACGAACGCGTCTTCTGCTGTAGCCAATTTCTTATCACACAATTTACATTTTATGTCTTCCGTTTGGTTGAGGAAACGCAGTCCCAGTTGAAGTCTATGCAGTGCCGAATTTGTTTCCAGGAACATCTGCTTCTGGTTTGTATCTAGGCGCATGTGTTGCGCCACCCAGTACGATAAATTGACCGTGTTAGTTGGTAAGGGATCGTTGTTGATGTACTTAAAAAGTTTGTACAATCGCTGGACAATGGCGTCGGCGTTGTACATCTCATACACGAAGGACGGCCATGGCGTCTGGATGGCATTAGCACGTGCAATATGTTTACTTAACGACTTGCCAGTGCAGTTCATCTTGATTGGCTTCAAAGGATCAACTAATAACAGTTCGGGGAGTATCTCAACTCGCTCAAACCAACATTCGAAATAATTCTTTTCCTTAGGTAAGAAATCTATGATTTTAAATCTTTGCATTCCTCTAATTGTTAATTTCACTTGGAATTCGTTAAAACTTTCTTGCAGAACAATTTCGCAAGTCACTCCATAAGGTAATGTTTGTTTTGTTATTGGATTTATACCTAAAATTCCAAAAAGTCCAGTATCGTTGACGACTTCGAAAAGTTGCTCCGCGTGGAAAACGTGGGGGGTCATTTCCAGTGTTTGTCCTGGGAAGACCATGTGGTTGTAGGTTATCATCGGTATAGAGTACGTGCCTTTATTGTTCAAGATGACATTCTGTCGATTTGTTCTTGAATTGTTTACATGGTGAGCTCTGTGTTCCGCGGCGATTTCTCTATAGAAATTCACTATGTCATCTACAGCAGTCCGATCTGTGACGTGCCGCGGATAGTCAACTGGTCTTTGTAAACTTAAGGGTCTTCGTCGAAAATCCGTGACGCTGTTCTCTCCGCTTCCCAGATGTACTGATGGCGAATCCATAGCGGGAATTCTTGCCTGTTGATTATCAAATTTATATTAGTATTTAGTTCTTTTTAATTTAATTAATATCAATCTAATTCCGATGTTGTTTTTGTGGTGTGAGGTCTTACATATATTTACACCGCTGCCTCATAAGCATATGCCTCATAATCAATTTAACTTAAGGGTATTATAAAAAAAGAAGCATATTTTCGTTAATGTTTTTTGACGACACAGTTAATATATAATTATTCCTATAATGACTACATGATAAAATAACAATAGAAGAATACTTCGTGAAATTTTCATAAATAAATGTCAAGAAATGACATTGCCACTAATATCTCATCACAGGATTTTCTGAAATGTAAAAACCAAAATGATTTCATTAGTTGATAAGTTTCTGCAGGTAACCCTGTAGAGTTTTTCCTGTTTTATTGATTTTTCAATTTTTTACAGCACTTAAAAGTCAAAATACCGATTTTTCATGAAATAAATCAGAAAATTTATTATTTTAAAATACAAACACAAAAATTAAAAAGAACTCGACAGCGTTACCTCGGCATTTATGTAAAGAAAGAGTGTGCAAAATTTCAAAAGAATTGGTGCAGTAGATTTTAAGCTAGAGAGGGCACCGACCTGATGAAACCGCTCTTAAAAATTTCAAACTAACACGAAAGCAGACCAGAGAGGTGAAGACTTAAAACTCTATATCTCCGTCAGTTTTACTCCATTCGACTTCAAATTGTTACACAATAAACTTAATATGTTATACAATAATATAAATAAATTTTAAAAAAATGAAAAAAAAAAAGTTGAAAGCTTGCCCCACTCCCTTGTTAGCAATCAAAATGTAACTTTGGTCCGAGGATCTTAAAAGTTGATTATAAACATTTTCTAGAGCTTCATTCTTACTCACTGTTTTGATATTTAATTTAAGTTTTTATTTAATATTTTAATCTATTCTAATTTCAGGTTTTCATTCCTAGTCACATTCGTGTTTCAATTTAAGTTTAGTTAATCTTGGTGCGACAATTGAACAAAATTGAATGTGGAATAATTAAAGTTGCTATTTTTGATAACAATTAGTAATAGAAATTGTTTTTGACTTCTTTATTTTTGACAAACTGACATTGAACTTCTTTTTAAAAAAATATCCTACTGCATTTTGACAGATTGTCACATTTTGAAGGTTATAATATAATATATTTTTAATTTTGAAACATTGGACACTTAAATTGAATTCTAAATTTAAAATGGTGCAGGGAATAACTACGCATATGTTATAGAATTTTAATTAAATTAAAAACATAATTAAAACAGAGAGTGGGAATGATACTTGACTCAAATTATCCCCACATTTTAAAAACGTTAATTGTGAAGCGTCGTTCATCTGTAAATATCATCTATCATCGTCACCAATTAAAAATAATTGGACATCTAAAGTCTTGATAGACAACTAAAGGAACACACAAAAAGAACTACCTAAATCAACATCTTTTGATCAGTGTACTTTATTCATTTCGTGCCATTAAGCATAAAAAAATCATTCGCCAAAAATCAACGCATCTAAAAATAAATGATTGAGAAATAAAGTAAAAGTAACAATACTTTCATTACATTATATACAAGGATATATTTCCTTATTGTGTTATTTCACATGAAAGGAAAGCAAAATCAACAATTCGCCTACGCAGTCACTCCCCTTGTTTAAAATCAAAAAGAAATGAAAAGTTAATTTAAAATGGCCTTGACACAATTTTAAGAACTCAATAAGGGGAAAATTGTACGCATTAAATACGAATATATTCGCAGAGCCTAGCCTAGCTTTACATTTGTAGCTGTTCAAACACTAATAAACAAGAACGAAAACGAAAACGAAACTAGGGATAGATCCGGGGGCCAAATTGCAGGGATTATTTCATTTCAAAGTACTTTGTGTCGAAACATTATTCATTATTCATGGTATGTACCACTTGAAAGAACATCATGAATATTTTAATTAAAATGGGATCACTTTTTTTTTAATATAACTTGTTTTAATTATATGCTACGTAATGCTTTTTTGGCAGGGCCGCTTTGAGAGGAATTTAATGTTACTGTGGGATGATAATTAAGCGCGTTTGCCACTCTATTTTAAAGATTCGCCATATTGTTTAGGTCCTACTTAGAATTAGGGGCACTCCCTTACAGTTTAGTGCCCTTATTAAATGTGACAGCCGTGACTAATCAGACTAAATATATATAGCTAGGATGCTGAGTCTTGTTACCAACAATCTCCTACTATGTTGGCAGTTTTTGTGGCGTTATAGCTACATATAAGTGAACGACACCACGCATGCATGTACATAATCAATTTAAGAGGCCATTCATAAATTACGTTACACAAATTTCCTGAAAATCTGACGTCCTTGTCACATTTGTGACGTCACAAATTTCTTTAATACATTTTTCCTAATATGTTATTGTAATGACTCATGCAAATTCACAAAATTACCTTTTTTACAAATTCTTTTATATATTTCATGATGCATGTGACGTCATAACGCTTCTGATTCTTCTTTCTCTCTCTTGTCACAACTTCTGTACCCCCTCCCCACCCGTGTGACGTATGGATGGCCCCTAACTTCTTAACAATCAAACCCAAAAAATATAACTCTGATCCGGGGAACGAACCCGAAGACACACCTGTCATCGTTAGGCATCAATGCTCTTGCCCACTGCGTCATCTCAATTTTAATTCACCAACAAAGGTATTTTGAGTAAAATTAATTGAACCATGACTTAATTTCTATAAAACTGTGCAATAAATTGATAAAGTCGGCTACCAAGATCTCAAATGTCCAGTTATAAGTTGCTATATTTTAGGAGATATGAACAATTAAAATAATCATTTTTTCCTTTTAATTATTAAAGAGATCCAACGTTATAGAAACTCTAAGACATCTAATCTCTTTCATACAACACAGCATAAATAGATACAAAACTTATAACCCTTATAAATACGAGCAGGGCCGGCAGATCTTTGCTAGGCCCCGGGGTGCAGATACTTGCGAGGCACTTGTTCTTTATATAATTTATGTAAATTGTAAGTAAGTATTTTTGATGATAATAGACGAGAAATAAAATTTTATATTAGAAGTTTTATAAAAGATAAACTAAGGTGACTAACATGAATGCCTTAAAAGATATACGCAGTGATTCTAGTGGGTTTTCTGAAGTACGAAGCGCGAGATTCAAATAGATATATAGTAATGAATTTTTCTACTTGGATTGTTGCGCGAGAATGCGAGGCACCTACAAGAGCGACGCCCCGGGATGTTGCCCTCCTTGCCACCCCCAAAGATCGCCTCTGCATACGAGAACAAATAACTGAGCTATCCCTTAATATTGCGACATGTTACGTCATAAATATGGCCGACATCTGTAGCGCTAAAACTACAATTCCAATTTTTAATTGCTATATCTTCGTCAACATTTATTTATTTAATAAAATAAAAACGCCAATATGCATTTATTAACATCAATTTCAATCCTCAATTGAAAAATCGGTCCTTAAAAAATAAACCTAAATGAAATTAAATCATTTAAATATATATTATATGTAATTCCATACGTAAATAACACATCTATTGATTTGCAATTAACTTGAACTCAAAGAAACTCAACAGCAGGTGAATTAGATATTTGATCCTGTTAACAAATGAAGGGTGTCGGAATTGGAGAAGATTCCACAAAGCAGAAATTACGTTAATTACATAGTTAACCCAATTATACACGGGAATTAATGCGTAACAGGTATTCAACAGGCTGGGGTAAGCTAAGGGTGTGGCTCCACTTGTAAAATTAGGATAAAGCTATATTCTTACATATGGTACATACCAAAACAGAATTATTGTACACATAGAAAAATATATACCGGGTCCAGCTAAACACGTATATGTAACGTTTACCTTTTACATATTTTTTTTATGTTAACGTAATGTCAAATTAATAACAAACGTTATCTATCGACATAAATGTAGATCTTGTGATCTTTTGTATTTATTTTATAGCAATGTAACAGAGTTATGTTAAAAACATAACGTTGTGTAAAAAATATTTTGTTTAAAACGTGTATTTAACGTTCACCTAACGTAACATATGTTACCTAATATTCAACTCATTACGTGAACAATGTTACCTAAAATAGAACATTTTGTGGTATACTTCTCAGCTTTTAGAAAAATTTAAGGATTATAAGTGCTAAGAACAACTTTTTTACGATTAAAGGCTTTTAAAATAGCCTTTAGATTTTGTTTAAGTAATATATTACATAAATATAAAGTAACAATCATGTAATGTGTTTCGCAGATAGCTTTTATCAAACAATTACATAAATTACTTGTTCATATTTACATAAAAGTACGCAAGTGTTACAAATATCAAAAAACATGCAGCTACAAACATTAGATAACAAATGTAACTAACCTGTGGTAAATTTTTGTGTTGGAAAAATTTTGATCGGGAAATTGCTAATTTAGATAAATACTCGCTGTGATGAATCCATCAAAAAGGGCGTTTTGTTCGTGTAGTGGATGGACCCCTTTCGTTGATACGAAGGGGCCCGAATATA
Source organism: Panorpa germanica (assembly GCA_963678705.1). Classification (NCBI taxonomy): domain Eukaryota; kingdom Metazoa; phylum Arthropoda; class Insecta; order Mecoptera; family Panorpidae; genus Panorpa; species Panorpa germanica. The sequence continues at coordinate 8,825,008 of OY783220.1, read as the reverse complement.
ACTGCCAAAAATTACATCTGAAAAAATTTGATTGAAGTAAGTTAGAGAATTTTATATAAAAGCATGCGCAATACAATTTTGAAAATATCGAGTTATATTGGAACAGGAAAGGGAAAGAAGTAGATACAAGTGAGAGAAGGAGGATAATAGATTTTTAGAAATTTATAGTGTTAGAATATTGTATCTCTAAAATGAAGGAAGCTATATATGTATATATATATTTAATATGTTAAATAAGGTATGGTCTACAACATATGCTATTGTCCAAACCTTATTTTCCTGATTTATATTACACAGGTAGAAAATTGTTCTGCAGTGCAGCAAATTTGCTATAAGCTAATTCCAAGGTTTATTTTCTATCTACTACATAAAAATTGTAATGTAGCTGCAAGATTCAACTTTCTAGAGTAGTTTAAGCTAACCCGGGTAGAAATATACATTGTAAATTTTATACCTTTTCATATGTATACACTTTTTTGTATTTGATTTATTTAAATAAAAATTGCTGAAAAAGAAAATTGTACTTTCCAGACAATACTCAATCAATTATTTGCCAACAATTCTTTTAAATATGTAAGACTTAGTAATTACCTTAGCTTATGTTCGAGTAGATCTACCAGGGTTTAATGTTAAGGTGAAACGACACTTGGCCATTTTTGATTTGCGAAATATAGATAGCGATACTATACAGCAGGTTAAATATTATAAAAAAAAACATGTTTTATTATGTTTAAATCGTTTTATGTAAGTAACTATAAACGCGAATCAAAACTAATGCTGCAATTAGTTAGATGAATAACGTATCTATATTTTAAGCTTAAGCTAAAAACAATTAAAATAACCTGCAAAATATATAAACATGTACTTTTTTCAATCTGCAAACAATATTTATTATATTCAGACATGTATTAAGATATTTGTTTTATTCATTTCTTAATTTAGTTTATTTAACGTCGACGATTTCTTCAATATTGCTATGTAAGCATCATACATTTAGGTTAGTGCTACCTTACAAGATTGATGATTATAAATGCATAATTAAATTAATTCTGGAGACCTAAAAAAATATAGCGTTGGTCCTGGAATAAAAGCGGCTCTCGGTACCCAATGTACCGCTGAAATATCTATACAGTATAAACAGCTTAGCTCTCAAACTTAAATTTATAAACTGCAACCTTCAGAAATGAGCTTGAACGCAAGCATATGGTTGTAAAAAACCTTCCACTACTAAGATATCTTTCAGTATGAGAATAAACATAAATATATCTACAAAAGAAGACAGCTACAAGTGGTCCAATCGATATTTATATCAACTTGTTGCAAATGTGTACAAATGATATACGTAATATATATAAAGCAAAATAAATATAGGTTATGTTATTACCTGGTCACTTTGAATTTCTCAGTGTTCAGATTCTTCTAGGTAGATGTTTTGGTTAAATTTTACATTAATTTTGTGGTGTTATTTATCTAAATTTAGGCAATTTAACACTAAAATTAATTAAACACTAATTTTAAACATAAACCCCCAATTTTATTTATTAGAGCCCTTAGAACTAACTATCTTATGTTTAAAACTAATCATAAATAAAATCTTTTGTTTTCATTTTTTTTTTATGGTTACTTAAAAAAAGAAATTATTTAAAAATGAAAATTCTGAATTTTATATTTCATATCTATTTCTCTGTTGTCTTTGCAATCTTGTATTTTTTATAGTTATATATAATACAGCACGGTATTGTAAGGGGCCAAACAAAAAAAAGTATACCGAGAAGAATACATGATTTCCAATCCATTTTATCCATTTCTTATTATTATATATTCGTCGACCCAAACAAAAAATAAAGCGCGCTGCGTGTGTGGTCACTAATTACCCCAATAGAGAACTTTCTCAAGTCAATAAGTCAGCCAAGCGACTGACTACTGATGATTCTTATCCCCTTCACACTTTGCTAAAACTCTACCGGTACCGGAAGGAACTTGAAAGAACACAACGATAACTAAAGCTGCTTTATATAAAAATTGATATTAATAGAACAAACGTTAGACAACAAATGAAGGAAATGAAGGAAATGAAGGAAATGAACTTCACAACTTGTTGCCTCAGCTAATTATTTTATTATGAGATGACGTGACTTGACTCGTGACTCGTGACTCGTGACGTTTACGATGTGCGCAGATTTGATGGTTATTTAACCATTGATTTGAATTTTGTTTAACAAATTGCGAACAAGGTCCGTATATTTTGACTATGCGCATAACGGTTCTGTATATATGTATGTCTCTGTTTATGTGTTCGTTATATATACTACTAGGTATATATTTATTTATATATTTCCCGGGACCCTCTGCTCAGGCGTTATAAATATATATATACATATATATATATATATATATATATATATATATATATATATATATATATATATATATGTATATATACGCAGAGACGGCTCTAAAGATTAGGTAAGGGTAATCTAACCACCTGTACGATTATATATATATACTAGAATTTACCCCCGTCGACGTCTTTTTGGCGTGTATGATTTGAATCCAATAAAATAATTCGTAATTACATTTCATATTTAATTCTATTTTTAAATTGAAATAATAAACTCGCAGAATCAACAACAACAATTTATGAAATTTGGTTCTTGTTTAGAAATAGTATGCATAATTTTTTTTATTGCTAGTTTTCCTGGAGTATTATACCATTTTGGAATCCTGAAGAGTTGCGCCAATTTTTAAAAAAACTTGCCATAGTAGTGTTCATACTTTTTTTTTACACCACGATGAGTTAAAGTTAACTGAAAGTAAAAATCTTTAAAAATTTTAGGGAAAAAAATAATTTCGATTAAATTTTGTGTAAAAACTACTAACATTCTGGGAGTTTTAATGGTTGTGATGGATAGCAGTGCTATTTAGGTTGCCGATACAAAAAAAAAATCAGAAATATTTTAAAAATTGTGGTCATGGTAGTCATCAACATCGTAAGGTGTTATTTTTTTTCTAATTCCTAAACAAAATAAGATAATTTTTTTTTTTCTTTTTTTCTTGTGTAGTCATGAGCAGAACCACCTTCTGGTGCCGGCTTATCGTTGAATTTTGGGACACCCAGTATATATTCATTCATGCATTAAACAGTTCAAATGTTTATTATGTGTAAGAAAAAGATAGACAATTTGAAAATAAAAATAATAAGTGCATCTGTACTAAATTTCCGCTCTGTAAATGAACACCTGCAGTTTAAGCAAGGTCAATGCCTTTTAATTGTTTACATTTTCAAAAATTTATTTTTAATATGTTACATGTTTCTGCAAGTTGGGACAAGTCCGTGCATTCTATAAATAGATTGTACTGGATGTTTTATTTTAATTAATATTGTTTTTGTTTTTTTTTAATCTTTTACGTTGGTTAATAATATTCATATTTTTACATATTAATACATTACCTTTACCTTTAGAACCGTCTCTGCTTATATATATATATATATATATTTATTTATTTATATATATGATCTTGTACCTTTAACACGTATTATGATCCTTTAGTAAGCTGGATGATATTACGGCACCGCCCATAATTCAAACAGTAAACAACATTACATTATATCCTAGATATTTGCTAAAGAATTTTATATTATATTTACTTTAAAACCGTATTTGGTATATGGTACATAAAGAATGACAAAGCGATGCTTTGAATACAAAAACGCACGAGAATAGATCAAACATGAGGGTTTAGATTATTGAATTTATTTCTCTGTTTGAACATATTTGTATTTTGAAGAAAAGTATAAATAAAAAAAATATATAAACCTCCACTCTAAAACCCTACACTCCCTCTCCCCCTCCCTCTGCTTGCCTGTTATTGCCACTTGTTATTCTGATAACACATCTCTTGAATTACATTTTATTACATCAAAATAACATTTTATTTTCTCTCTTGTCATATTTGATTACACGACTCTCTGAGAATGATCAAAATACTAATCACTTAATAAACGCAATTATATAAATGTTTAAATTATATAAATTTATGAAACGTTCGCAAAGTGAAACAATTTTTCTCATTGAAATTAATGTAATGGTCTGGAATTTTCAAAAAATCAATTTTTGTTTTTTTTAGTATTTCGAAAGTATAGTCTTTTAAGAAAATACTGTTAAATATAATGTCCCAGGTGTATGTTTATGATTTAATGGCTTGAAAACGGCTCCAGCGAAGTTTTTGAAATTTTTCTATTTTGTAGAGAAAGAAATTCTAAGATTTTTGGCGTCTCCGGATTTTTCTCTGAATTTTCTGGAAACCCGTAATTTAGGAAAAACTAGAAAAGAATGGGTCTTTTTCTGCTGTATTACTTCTTATTCGTAAAAGATAGAAAGGTGAAATTTTGCTTGTGTATTACGCTATTGAATGCGAACAAATTTCAAAATTTAGAAATTCAAAATTTTATAAAAGGGGTGCTGAGAAAATTAGAGGAGCAGCATTTACCATATATCAATAGCCATATAGCCATAGCATACTTAAAACTTTAATTTCATTTATTTCAAAACTACTTTTTCGGCATGGTGTTGTAGAAAAAAGAAAAACTATTCAACCGAATCGTCTAAAATTTTAATATGTTATTCAAAACATCAATAGCTAACGTTGGAACTAGAATCACTTTTTTATTTCATTAAATAACTGGTAAAAAATTCCATTTTTTTTTAATTTCAAAAACGCGTCATTTTTCAATCGTCAATTTTCATTTTCTGTAGTCCCGACAATAACTGTACTCATACTAATTAATAATTTTCTTGGTTTTTATTTATCAGATAAATAGAAGAGCCAAAATCTCCTACACAGTCCAGGTCCAATTTTTTAACAGGGTCTACTGCAGCGCCATTTTAAAAATAGTTAACAATATTTTTACAAGAGTTTCTGTATGAGTAAATGTAATAATAAGCCTAAAAAGTTAAAATATCGTTTTTCATTATTTTTATTATAAGAAAACAATCCTCAAAATACCTTAAATTTTCGAGCTCTTGACCATCGTCCCCCTTAATGAAGACTTATATTTTCAAGTTTTGCTGAATAGAACGTAAGACCTTTAAAAATAGTAATATCTATTATTGACAGTCTGTTTTTCCTAATATATCTAACTAGAGATGAAAACTTGAGCTGCGGCACGTAGAAATGTAACTTAGCCCTTGGTATTTATTTTTAACGCCTGATTTAATATTTGTGCAAGTCATACAAAACCACCGGGCTTTACATCCCCTCCGGGAGAAACTTTGGTTTCGAATTCCGACACCCTTGCCCGAATATACGCCTACCTTTGACATTACTGGCAACCATAATAACAACTATGTACGTCACAATTTCCATTATTAAATTACATACACTAACAAATGATTATACGTCTTCTTGCTTGTCTCCACTGGTGTAATTATACTCCGCATATCTTATCTAATAATCTACCACTTCTCCGTGTAATTAATTTAGAGTACGAGTCTTTTTTTGGGCCTCTGACCGACTCTGACATTAGGTAAAAAATACATGAATATATTCTTTATATATTCATAAAAGTATGCATCCTATTTCTGCTATCGCAAACTTATTGTACGAAGCCTACCGCGGGATATTCATCCCAGATAAAGTTTTTATATAATTATTTTCAAACCACTCAAAAAAATTTGTTTTAGTTCCATCAATCACTTCACTGGCGGAGCACCACTTGTCCCAACGCTTTAATATTTTTATGTTAGTACATATAACTATCTCGTGATTAAGAGCTCTCTCTCTCTCTTTTTTCATTTGAAAATTATTTTTTTCTTTGAACAAAGTAAAAAGTAGCTGTGTAAAATACCGCATAAGCATGAAAAGATGTTCAATCTTTTGAACATCGCGGGCCACGCAATAATTTAGTTAAAATTATTAATATAGAGTCCTTCAATAAGAGCGGTCATTTTAAATCAATCGAGGCCTTATTCCCACTCACTGTTTCGATATCTAATTTACTTTTTTATTTAATATTTTAATCTAGATTTCAGGTTCCTTGTCACATTCGTGTTTTAATTTAAGTTTAGGTAATTTAGTTTGTACGCATGCGTCGTTAGTAATATACATTTTGCCAATTCGACTGTTGGACAAAATTGAATTTGGAATAATTAAAAGTGCTGTTTTATAAATAATTTGTAATAGAAATTGTTTTTACTTCTTTATTTTTGGCAAACTGACATTGAACTTCTTTTAAAAATAAATCCTACTGCATTTTGACAGATTGTCACATTTTGGAGGTTATAATATAATATAGTTGTTTTTTAATTTAGTATTATAAAATTATAAACAAGAAAACGTAAATTATATTCTAAATTAAAAATGGTGCAGGGAATGACTACTATATTCCCATATGCTACACCCTAGTAAACATTTTGGAGTCACTTTGCGATCAAGAAAGAGTTCATTTATAGTTCAGTTTCTCACAGTCGGTCATATGAAATGTCTGTTTCATGGGCTACAAATGGCAAAACCACTTCATCTGTCGGAATACAAATGAAGATAAAGTTGATACGAACTATAATTGAAGTGCCATAGTGATAGAAACGTCACAAAACAGGATTTTACCAAATTGTTTTCTGGGATGATACTTGAGGCCCCATCGATATATTACGTTTTTCTATTGATTTAAAATGATCGTTCTTGTTGAAAGAACCTATACAAAAATTAAACTTTATTCATTGGTCCAGTATTTGGGGAGCCCTGTTTTAATGGAATATATTTTATATGTGTTGATATGTACATTTAATTTCACTTAGATACTGCTTCTAACATCAGGAAGAATTTATGCATGTAAAAAACGAATTTAATTGAACTAATGATAGATACTTGTAAGACGTCTTTCATTTAAAAGCTAGCAGCTTAGAATCATTATACATGGATCCACGCTAAATTCTACGTTACGGAATCTATTACGTAATTAAAACTTTTTTTGTAAAATAAATTTTCGTTTTACACTAACAAAAAAGTTTTAACTTTTTTATTCAGTTAAAAACAGCTTTATTAGGCTTGTAAGCGAATTCATTTTTTACTTATTTACTTATTTTTTTTAATTAGAATTTTTTTTCTCTCATATAAATATTAATGGTTTTTATGCTATGCTATCATCAACTACTATAGTAATCGAACCGATGTAGCATGTTAACATCCAGTTGATAAATTGTTTTCCATGTTGAAACATACTTACTTTACAATTTCTACAATCTATTTTACCTAATATACTAGTACATTTATAAAACAACAATTTCAACGTACTACAATAGCAATGCCGCAACAAATCAACAGCTCATTCCACAAATGCATGTAAATGCAACATTTTCTATGCTTTACCCTTCCCCAAAACTATTATTATACACAATACACATTGAAAAACATGGCAAAGATTTTCAAATGCAAAATCGTAGACAACGGAAACTGGTACATGATAAACAGAATGTGCCGTCGTGTGAGACCAGTGATTCTGAATCAATTCAAGCTTGCGAATGTTTTTATATCGCGATAGGTTTACAATAAAATCCAGTGACACAACTGTATCTGTTAATTATTTTATTTAATTAAGTCCTGCGTCGCTCTGTTCTTTAGTCTGCTGAAGGTAGTCTTGTCTTCCATTAGGTCTTCAACTCAGTCTTTATATTTCACTGTTCGAGTTTAAATTTCTTGTCTCGCTGTAGACATGGCAACATCGTCGTGCAGTCTTTCGTTTGTAATATACCACGGTGCATCTACAATCATGCGTAATGTTTTTGATTGGAACCTTTGCAAATGTCTTCTGAAATGTATCTAAATTTATTAAGAAGATAAAACCAATTTCTATTTTCTGACAGATTGAAAATATCGAGGCGATCGATAATCGTAAAATTGAGTCCGTTTCTTCAAATTCTCATTCTTCATTTCTGCAATTCCTAATTTGGAAATGACATCATTGCAGACAGATTGCAGAAATTATTTAAAATGTCGTTCATAAAGATAACTTTTCTTTTAAGTTTTTGTTTAAGACAAGTAAACTCTAGTTTGAACCATAGCTGAATGTGTATAAAACTCCACTTGGTTATCAGAATCTCAAATATCTAATCATTTTTTTTCAATGGCCTTGTGTCCTCATTTTTAGTGGTCGATTTTTCAATTGTTGATTGCAATGGGTGTTAATACATGTGTATTGGCGTGTCTATTTTATTAAATATCTAAATGTTGACGAAGATATAGCAATTAAAAATTTGAATTGTAGTTTTAGCGCTAGAAATGATCGACCATATTTGTATGACTTGAAATGCATTTTAACGTCAGTTATTTGTTGAGTAGGTCAGTGCTGTGGTAATGTTTTGTAGCCGTTGGTAGTCGAAATAATCAAGTCAAGTCAAAGAATAATATCTTAATATCTCTAAGTTAATATCTCTTAACATATAAAGAGTTATTAAAAAATAATTGAACATTTGAGGTTCTAGTGACCCACTTTATCAATATATAGTACAATTTTATAGAAATTAAAACATGGTACGTACCCTCATTTCGCTGAACACTCTTTGAGAGCCACTGTTCATACAGCACGGCTTTCCGCCTACCATCAGAAGTTGTCCCCGTTCGTGTTTGGCGGGCGCAGCGATGCGAGAAGCATGGTGCTTCTCAAACTCCTCCTAACTCCCAAGTACCAGCTTTACTCCGATCACGGAGCAAAACGTTTATTACATTACCTACAAAGGGGTACACGTACATGATGCTACCAACATACGAGAACACGAGAATAAATAGATCGGATGCAGAACGTTGTTTGCTATACTCGTACTAGATGCCTCTGTACCAACCAGTACATGCTGAGATGCAGAGATGCTGACAAGCCAAAATGCATGCAGTTTGGATGCCAATTATTAATAGCCATATGTGAAGGAGTAACAGTCGTATGAAATGGAACGGGTTAAGTCCAGCGTACTCGTTATGAAGAATAATGACACGAATTGGGTTAATTTCTATAAAACTGTATAGAGTAATATCCTAGAGCTATCATACCTACGTCGTTTAACAAAGCTGAAATTTAGTTAAGAACGTGTGCATACTTGCTAGCTTGAAATCGGGGCCCCTTTACAGATAGCAAAACTTACATCAAACTCTTAGTCAACTGCGTGAAAGTATGATGTCTGATTTTTATATATGTTTTATAGAATATTGCTAAAAACCACAATTCACTATTGCCAGACCTCTTCCGGAGGCACTAACTTCCGCCAGACGCTTTTTACCAATAATATTTTTATAATTATCCTAAATTAATATGAAATGATTTATGAGTAATTAATTAAGTTATGAGTTTTAATTAATCCTTATTTAGTTTATTATTATATTATTAGTATATTATTTTAGATTTATTTGTTTAATCATAATTGCTTAATAATTAGGATAAGCGTTATGTTTAATCCGCATTCTGGAATAATTTTAGGTAATAGGTATTTTCTATAGGGCATAAAAGCATTATCAATTGATAAAATAATTTTTTTTCTAATTCTACATGAATTTGAATTTTGTATGTAACAAATAAAAATGGAAAAATGAGTGCATCTACTTTCAAAAGTTATTAGCACTTAAAACAATATATATATTTATAAACATTTACAATACATAATTTACAACTTAAAGACACGAGTATGGGTACTTAATTAAATAAAGAGATTAAATTAGTTTTATTGATAAAGTCAATAAAAAATTTCAGACTTTCCCTGCTTTCAAATATCTGCCTGTATTCCTCAGGCATGTTAAACCTTGTCTGTGCCACGAGTACCTTGAGCATCGAACAATAATATGTTTTACTGTTAGTGAGCTGTTACATTGTTCACATATTGGTTGTGGTTCTCTTTTGAATAAGTAGATATGTCAGAAGTCTACATATTACTACTTCCAAATCACATTTTTATTGTTATACGTATGTAAAATTAGTGTTCGATAAATTAAACAGTAGCACAAGAACATCCTTAAAAATTACTATCCTAAATATTTAACAAGTTTTTGAATATTTTATACATTTGAAACTTTGAAAAGCCTGATATTATTTTAATGAATTTGCGACAATATTAAATGTATTAACAATACAATGTTATTGCAAAATATGAAATAATAAATAACAATGTTGGCTGTATTGAAAATCCCGTTGTTGCTCGCCGTAGAACTAGGAGTATGGAACGTGCTCGTAGCAGCAGGAGACAATCTAATTTGTTTTAAACACGCTGGTACGCCGCGGATATTATCAGGAAATCAAATATTCCAATGACAAAATAAATTAATAGTCCTGCTGGTATAGTTCATTTGCATAGGCATTTACTAATAAAAGTTCCAATAAACCTTAAAAAAAGGTCTTGGTCAATACAGTTACGTGTATTTAAGGTTTATCTAACGTAACAAATGTTATCTGTTACGTAAACTATTTTACATAATATTTTTGCATACTCATAATCATAAACTTCTTAAGGACACGTTTTACCGATTATAAATTCTTAAAAAATCTTTTGTAATAATTAAAAGCTTTTAGAATATCCTGAAATATAATTTTTTTAAATTAATATTACTAGATTTTGCTTAAGGGCGAGAGGGGGGGGGGGGGGTAAGGTTTAAAACTCTCGGAGATATAGAGTTTTAAGTCTTCACCTCTCTAGTCTGGTTTCGTCTTTCTTTGAAACTTTTAAACGCGTTTTTCTTACACATAGCTTTTTCAGAGTCGGTCCCCTTTCTAGCTCAAAATCTACTGCACCGATTCTTTTGAAATTTTGCACACTCTTTCTTTGCATATCTGCCGAGCTTTTTTTAATTTTAACGTATTATTAAATAACAAAGTTATCTGCAGAAACTTATCAACTAATGAAATCATTTTGGTTTTTTGATTTCAAATAATCCAGTGATGAGTTATGAGTGACACCGCAATGTTACTTTTTTTTGTGACGTCAGCGGAGATTCGCTGTCAATGCCTCATTTCTTGATATTTATTTATGAAAATTTCACAAAGTATTCTTTAAATGTTATTTTGTTATGTAGTATTTATAGAAATAATTATATATTAACAGTGTTGTCAAAAAACATTATCTAAAATATGTTTTTTTTGTATCGATTTGACCTTACTTTACCTTATATGTACTAAAGATTTGATGTCACTAATTAATTAATGCATATACAATGCATTTTCTTTTAATGTTAAATTGTTGCACAATCTGCAAGTAAATTCTCAGCATTTTATGTGATACTGCAATGTCATCATAAATTACTTTAACAGCTTAAATTTATTCACCATAAAAATAGATAATTGTGACTATGTCATGTGCGAGGAATCACGCTGCACTAGACGCAGGAGATGACGCTCCCTACCTTCATGCTTTGACGCTAACCCCCACCCTCACCCCCCCCCCCCCTCCTACAGCCCGTATTCCAGTTGGGATACTTTCGAAATATATACACTTGATTCAAACTCAACTAACGAACCAAACATTTCAATTTCAAAGAGCTGTAAAGCCGTATGGTGGTCCTACCATATCATACTGCACACTGTGACAACTAGAACCTGCCTCGTCTCACTACTATTTTCTCCAACGACACACACCGCCTTGTAACTTGCAGCAAACAGTTTCAAGAGTCCTCTGTGTGCCTGGCATGGTGGTCTCGTGAAAAATAAACTTTTATAATTAAACCTAGAGAGCTCGTCAAAGTAAACATAATATTCAAGTATCGTTATAGTTTTATTTTTTTTATTATAATTCTTTTTTACGTAGCTAACAACAAACAGAAATTTACAAGTTTTTCTTTTATATTTTAATTTCCATTTTTACCGTGTAAGTATACTTAATGTTGTATCCTTTGAGATTTAGCTGGCTTAATAAGTCTGCAAGACATTGATCTACAAAGAGACTTTTGTAACGAGTTGTGAAAACTCTTGATGCAAAATTATTTATGTTCGTTTCCATGGCAACAAAACAAGTGCTACCAATTATTGATTTACTTAATTGAATTCAATTCGCGGAAGAAAATATATATATTTAGTTGGGGAAATCCGTGCCAAGCGTGCATTTTGGTAAGCTGCATTTTTGTTGCTCCATCATGTAAAGAGATGAACCTGGATTTAAATTAGAATTTTCAAAGTAGAGAGCAGTTTTTTGTTTTGAATGAAGTTGCAGATAAACCATTATTGTCTAATGCCGGTTTCACACAAGAGAGACAGTTTTAAAAACAGTTTTGTTGTCAGAAAACAAACAAAAACATTTTTTGTTTTATTTTAAAACAGTTCTGTTCACACTGAACAGACTGGTTTTGATTTTAGTGTTTTTCTGTGTGTCCTATAAAAATTATAAACATGATAAACAACAACTGACAAGCGCAAATGTTCACAAAAAACAAAAGCGTTTTCCTTTGATTTTACCGACTCCAGATGGGAATGTGTTTTGTTTACTAAAACCGTTTTTAAAGACAAAAATGTTTTAACAACTGTCTCTTCGGTGTAAACATTTATGTTTCTGTTCAGAAAAACAAGTTTGGTGTTAACTGGGTAGTGAACTACCTTAATTCAATTCTGTTTTGTCAATTTATCAATTAAAATAATCTACTACACTGATGATGTCATTTTAACTTTTAATTTTCCATTTCAGTTATTGCCACAATACTATTCTTGATTGCTGTTAGTAAAACTTCCGCTTTTCCCGTAGAAACTCATCTAAATTTCTATCTTATCCGTCATTTTCTCATTTCTTGTCTCGGAATGAAAATACCAAAGTTAGACAGATAATATGTAGCTAGATGATATTTATTTTATAATAGAATTTATTCTAAGAAAAGTATTCTTACACAATTATTCTTTAAAGGGTCAGCCTACTCTGATATATTCAAATAATTGAAAAGTTCTTTTTATTTAATAGTTTACCCATGCTAATCAATACCGTTCAAGCAACAAGCAATGACTTGACAAGTGTTATTCGAGCTCGGTATTTTTCCCATTAATAAGCAATGCTTTATCAACACATGAAATTCAGATTTTTCCATTGTTTTGAAAACTTTTTCAACATTATCTTTAAAACTACAAATACCTATTACCTATAATATAACATGACCTTTTTTGCGATTGAATGTCTAGTTCACTTTCTTTTTAATTCGTTCAACTTATAGTTTTAACATAAAAGCAACTTCTTTCAAACAGCAGAAATTTCCACAAAAATGTTGTTAAAAAATCTTTAGGCTACACGATGCGATACCTTTTATTAGATGTGTTTACAAGAAAATATTTAAATTTCTTATTTCTAACGATTCCTGACGATGCTACTACAAGCCTCCCGGCTAACGTGTTCAACGGAACACTATATATCGCTGTCATTTTTTAACAATTTTTGTTGTTTATATATTCACAAATGTATTAAATTTATATTGCAATGTATAAATAAATGTTTGATTAAGTTTTCACCATGTTGCTTCAATCTTCTCGTGTTATATTATGTTTCATGGTAGTAATATTTTAAGGGAAGGTTATCTTGTTATATGTTTACATAATGTATCATAGATCTACCCTCCATTGCGGTTTCCAATTACCCGCTAGAGCCGTGATTTTGACAAGTACTCAGCATGAAATATTGATGGAAAACCAAATATCATGGAAGTAATTGATTGATACAATAAATTCAATATCTTTTGACAAATAGCTTTATACCAACCGCACTTGATATATATATATATATATATATATATATATATATATATATATATATATATATATATATATATATATATATATATATATATATGCGGATAAATTGGCAAAGGAATCAATAAATTTGGAAATTGAGATGAAACCTTCATATGAAATTTTTAATATAGTCAAAAAATTAAACTTCAATTTGAAAAACCAAGATTTCATTAACAAAAGTCAGTTAAAAGGAAGAGATTATTATATGTTTCCTTCAAATTTAAGTAAGAAAAGATGGTTTAGAAATGAGTCCCGCAAAATGATATCAACTATAATCAGAATCAAAAGTAATCATTGTAAATCTCTAGCTCACCTGCACAAAATTAATATTAAATCCGACGATAGATGTCAATGTGGTGAACTTTGGATCATATTATATTTGAATGCATCAATTTTACTCAACAAAGATCAAAATTTAATAGTGAAATATTAGATGTGGTTAAAACTTTTTCTGTTAATACTAAATTTTTGTTAAGTGATTCAAAATTAGTTAGTGAATTATTTAAATATTTAGAAATTTGTAAAAGAGATTTATAAAATGTTAAATATATATAAAAAATGTTTGATGGTGGGCTATGATGAATAGAAGTCAAGGCAAATAAATAAATAAATATATATATATATATATATATATATATATATATATATATATATATATAAATCGGATTCTAAATTACCCTGAGCCATTAGCACGTTTCTATCATGTTACTTTCAAGTGTGGAAGACTGCTACAAAAGCGTCTTTATAAGGAATGGTTTCCCTCCCTTATTAAAATCCCTTCTTATTACAATCTGTACACTATTTTCTTTAATATAATGTAAATTTCTCATTAACAATAAACCCAAAAACAGGAAAAAGTAATAAAGTATTTTAGAAGTTCTCAAAACTTTCTTAAAACACCCTGACAACTCCACTTTAACAAAAAGACATTTTCTCATTTTATTATTACAAAAAAAAAGTTAAGTGTTTGTAACGGAAACTAAAAAAAGAAAATTAATGCATTCATTAACATCTCGGCTCATGTTCTTTGCTACTTGTACAAAAAGCTCCTCGTGTTGAAGTTGGCAGCAGTTTTTCTAGCAGCGAAGTTGAATCTTGTTCTGGGATTGAAGTGATTTTGCTAATTTCTTAGATATTAAACTTATGAATGTTTAACAACGCTCTTTAGAACATCAACGTCATGTTGAATATCTTAGTTACAAGAGTTCAAAATCTGCATATAAATGGTAATAGCTTCACGAGGAAATGTAGGAAATGCCGTGGAAAAATAGACTGAATTAAAGATGATATGATATTCTGAGGGTACTAAAAATATCATATGAGGAGGTGGTTAATATTAGATAGGCTGAGGCATAGGCGTCCATAGAAATTATGACAAGGGGACAAGGAGATTCTAAATATAATATCTAATGTAAATCTAGAAAGATTCGAATCTATCCTTTATAGATTTATATATTTGTAAAGAAATTATAATTTTTAAAGTCAAAACGATAAAAAGAATCATATTTTCGATAATGTTTTTTGACGACACAGTTAATATATAATTATTTCTATAATTACTACATGACAAAATAACATTTGAAAAATACTTTGTGAAATTTTCATAAATAATTACTCATAACTCATCACTGGATTATTTGAAATCGAAAAACTAAAATGATTTCATTCGTTGATAAGTTTCTGCAGGTAACGCTGTCTAGTTTTTCTTTTTTTCTGATTTTCAATTATTAATAGCACATAAAAATCAAAATACCGTTTTTCTATGAAACAAATCAGAAACTTTGTTATTTTAAAATACGTTAAAATTAAAAAAACTAAAAGAAATTCGACAGCGTTACCTCGGCATTTATGTAGAGAAAGAGTGTGCAAAATTTCGAAAGAATCGGTCCAGTAGATTTTGAGCTAGAGAGGGCACCGACTCTGAAAAAGGTAAGTGTGAGAAACCGCATTTAAAAGTTTCAAAGTAACACGAAAGCAGCCCAGAGAGGTGAAGACTCTTAAAACTCTATATCTCCGATAGTTTTACTCCAATCGACTTTAAATTTTTACACAATAAACTTAATATGTTGTAGAATAATAAAAATAAATTTTAAAAAAGTTTAAACCTTACCTCCCCTTCCCCCTAAAGTTAAACAATTTTGTATGTAAATTACCAAAATAAACTTTAAATTTCAGAAGCAAGACATGAGTTTGTTTAAAATTTACCATTCTAAATAAAACTAGAGATATTGTCTTATATATTCTACAAATGACAACCTTTTTATAAAATCTGCTATTCCATGGAGGAGGGAAGGAAGCCGTGAGTCCTTCAAGGACGCCAATGTAGGCAGAGCGGTTTCGTTATGTAGGCCAAGCAAAACTATCACCTTTTTCTTATATAACGTTGACCAGTATTTCCAAAGCTTGTCTTATATAACTGTTAAAGCGGGAATGTAATAATAATTTTCCAAATTTCGTTTCAAGAATATTATTCCACTACTTAAGTCAGTTAAAAAAAAAGCGCGCCGAACTTAAAAGTTCATTTATTTGGGTGCTTATGATTCTTACAAAAAATATATATCCACTAGCACAATTGCGTAACAAGCAAAGTAAACATAATATACTTTATCTTTTACGAAATTTTCTTTAGAATAATATAATGTAAAGTTACATATTTCTACGAGTATATTAATATATTATTAAACGCGAATTTTTTGCGAATATATTTGGCAACGAAAAGTGAATATAATTTCTAAAATAACAATGCAACTGATTCGGTTATAATATTTTTATTTTAGTTACTACTTGAACTTGCAATATAAAATAACAATTATATAATAACCAAGGAGCTAAGTAAATTATCAAATTTTTAATTATAGTAAACTACATTAAATGATATCTTTACTGAGAACACAAATGATAGGATTTATATTATATTACTAAGTAAAACATTTAGAAATTAAATTGGAGTAAAGGAATATTAAACTTCTGGAATAAAAATTTTAATATATAAAAGCAGAGAAAGTCTAAAAACCTTATTGAATCTATAAACAAAACAAATTTAATTTCTTTATTTTAAATATCTTCTTAATATATATATTTCTTGTGTGCGTGTGTATGTGACTGAACTCCTCCTAAACGACTGGACCAATTTTGATGAAATTTTTTGTGTGTGTTCGTGGAGATTCGAGAATGGTTTAGATTTACAGTTTGGTCTACTGGAAAATGTTTTTTCAATTAATTTCTTATTTATAAGGAGTTGTTGATTTTGGAATGTTTTACATTAGATCCGGTGGACGGCGCTATCATCGCATTCAATATTATTCTATTTCAATTTTAGTTTGTCCCGACAGATGGTGCTACGATTAATTTGAAAAAAATTTTGTTATTCAATTCGTGTGCTGATTAAAATATTAAATGTAATTATTTTTTAAAGAGTTTTGAAGTGTGTATAAATAATTTTGTGAATTCAGATGTTTTTTTAATTAATTAAAATATTTAATGTAATTAGTTTTCGAAGAGTTCTGAAGTGTATATAAATAACTTATACATTTTGTAAATTTAGTGCGGAATCGAAGTGAGTATATCTTAATATATATAAATTACGTGTCACTGTGTTGTCCGCGATGGACTCCTAAACTACTTAACCGATTTTAATCAAATTTGTACACCGTGTCCAGTTTGATCCAACTTGAAAGATAGGATATCCACCTTACATCTCAATTTATTTATCTTATTGCTAATTATTTGTCTATTAATTATCTGTATATGACATATGACATCGGGCGACGATGATGGCGACATCTGTTGACTAGATTGAGTAAATATTCTGTTGAGTAAATCGAAATCTGTTGACTAGATTGAGTAAATATTCAATAGATGGCTCTACGTTAGGCACAGCAACGCGTGGCCGGGACAGCTAGTATTTATATAAGTTTATGAATTATGTATTGTAAATGTTTGTAAATGTATATATGTATTTTAAGTGCTTATAACTTTTAAAAGTTGATGCACTAAAAATAAATATTAAAAAAAAAAAAAAGTTTTGATGCCATACAATAAAATTCGTTGTCTTCAACCGGGTAAAAAGTGCTTTATTTATAATAAGATTAACCCTTATCCAATTGACAATAGAAATTTTTCTGTTTAGTGGTTAAACTAATTAAAATGACTTATTTTTAAACCTGCCTCGGCGAACAACGAAGAGAGAAGACTTCGACGGCAAAACTGTTGAATTAAAAACACTGTTTTCCACTTTCGTACTTTAGACATTTTAGAATTTATTTTTATGTAAAATAAAGAGCGTGCTTAAATCAATATATATAGCGATGGTATATTTCGGAATAGAATATTTACCAAGAAGTTTCCACTTTAGATACGTGGAAATAGGGTCGAATTTGTTAAGTGAATGAGAGGTATGCTTCTATTGCTTTCGAAATAGTCATTTAAATGTTATAGAGTAATATCACAGAGCCCCCAGACCTACGTCGTTTACCTTTGTTACCCGCTAAATTCACCATGCTTGTTTTTATATATGTTTTACAGAATATTGTTAAAAACCTAACTTCCGTTCAACTTTATGAATCAGTAAGCTTTTATATCACACCAGAGGTTACCCCCGTCGAATCCAATAAAATAATTCCTAATTACATTTCATATTTAACTCTATTTTTAAATTGAAATAATAAACTCGCACACATATACATTGACACATATAAACTGACTAAAAAAATATATTCTTTTATCAAAATAAAAAATATTTTCAATTTATGCGTTATTTGACCAACTTTTTTTCAAATTTTGGGATTTTTTTTTTTCGATACGTAAATAAGTTACCAAGGTTAGCCTATATACAAAATTTCAACTTTCTAGCACAATTTTTACTCTCTACAAATACTGCCCCCGTGCCCCCAAATAAAATTTTGAAATTTTGAATTTTTTTTTATTAATAATATACTTCATTATTCTAGAATCCATAATATGAACTTTCTCCAAAATTCCGTACCGGGCCCCCGAATTTCTTCAACCCCCCCCCCCCCCCTCTTTTTCAATTTTGGAATTTATAATTTTTGAGAAATGTCAGCATTGAATGCCATTGAATCTTTAACGAATTAAAAGTAATACAGCAAAAAAGGGCTCACTTTTTTTCCAATTTTTCCAAAATTACGGGTTTCCAGGAAATTCAGGGAAAAATTCGGGGACGCCAAAAGTCTTTGAATTTTTTTCTCCTTCCTAAACTATTAGTCCAACCCACATTAAACCTTGGTACTTCTACCTACGATTTAGTGTTTCTTTAAAGCCTTTAAATACTACCTGGAGATATTATCTACTCAATAATAAATCTTTAAATTAACATCTACATTTAATAACTAATTAGACGATACTACAGAATAATTAAAATGCTATTAAAACTTATAATTAATTAATAATCTTCATACCACATACATGATACGGGCATGTCTCATTGTTTCTTAATAAGACAATTATAAATGCATTCAGCTTTTGAATTTTATGTGGTTCCTATTCACTAGCGTCTGTGTATTCGAGAGTCTGTGTGCTTAAATCCATTCTTCCACTAGATAGATGATAGACAATAGAACTCTAACAATGGACAATGGACAATATATATTTGAGTATAAAATTTTATAGAGCTTTTATTTTTTAATACTTTAAGTGAGGTTTGAATATTATATTGAATTTACTATTATGTAGAAAATAAATAATAAATTATTAGTGAACTACATTGAAAAACTATTATCTATTCAAAATCAATTTAGATTTATATTTACTGAAAAATATAGAATTGGAGTTACTAAAGAGCGTATCAATATGGTCTAGTATCATTTCTTTTTTTTCTTTTAGTTTTACGGCGTTTTATTTCATAGTTTTACCTTTTGCATTTTGTTGATCGTATGTTATAGTAGACTCGCATTTTTTTATTTTAAGAGCTGGGGGGAGGGGGCTTTAATTAAAGTCAATTGGAGTAAAACTGTCGGAGATGTAGAGTTTTAAGTCTTCACCTAAATTTTGCACACTCTTTCCTTAATAAATGCTGAAGTAACGCTGTCGAGCTTTTGTCGGACAAAGTTTTTGTTTCTTTCATGAAAAATCGGTATTTTGACTTCTAAGTGCTGTAAAAAATTGAAAATTCAATAAAAGAAAAAGTATTCGACAGGGTTACCTGCAGAAACTTATCAACTAATGAAATTATTTTGGTTTTTCGATTTCTGAAAATTCAGTGATGAGTTATGAGCGGAACCGCAATGTTACTTTTTTTTGTGACGTCAGCGGAGATTCGCTGTCAATGCCTCATTTCTTGATATTTATTTATGAAAATTTCACAAAGTATTCTGCAAATGTTATTTTATCATGTAGTAATTATAGAAATATTTATCTATTAACTGTGTCGTCAAAAAACATTATCGAAAATATGCTTTTTATCGTTTTTATCTTAAATTAAACAACAAATTTGATATATAGTAGAGTAGACCCAATTTGTGTTATTTCAATAACAGTAGGCCGTAATGCAATATAACAACTGCAGTTCAGTCGTCTTACATTTCCTTTTTACCATTGGAAAGTTCCTGGCAGTTCCTGGTTTCGTTTCTGGAGCTTTCCAAACGTAATAGGAATATTATGGAAACGACAGAACGACGGCGATAGCACTCAAAGTTGCAGTCATTGCAAACACATTTCCAGCTTTTGTGGCATCGGCAGTCGGCACGGCACCCTCTGACAGCTGGTGCATCTGAGGTGGAATTATATTAAAATCAGACACCGGATTCAAATCCTGGAGAGGTGTACATTCCAGATAGTGAATTGAAAGTCTTCCCAACATACTTCCCTTTGAAAATATGTAAGATATTCTAATAAACCTAGTTTTGAAAGTAATCGGAACAGAATTAGTAAGAAATTTTTCTCAAGGTAAAATGTAATATTTTGACGTAAGAGGCGCTGCTAGAAAGTGGTTATGGTGAAGAGATATACTATTAAATTAAAGATATATATTTTTTCCTATCACTGACGGTCCTACCTCGTACTGTTTTGGAAGTTTTTGTGATGTGGTGGATTATGTATGTACATAATCAATTTATATAACAAACAAATATTAAGAAAAACGGTTTTAGATTCCTTTACCTTAGATTATAAGCTTTCGAAAGAATGTAATGTCTTTGGCGTGAGGTCCAAAAAGTTGAATTATTTGTGCACCTGAAAGTGAGGAATATTTTACGGATTCAGGCATGTCATAATAAACGGAACGGTGATTATTTGGCACAAAATAAGTTTTTATTGATGAAAATACAAAAGTTATGAAATAATAAATAATATTAGTTAATAATAATTAGTGTCAAAAAGAAAATTTACGGTGCGCAACCGTTGAATTGTCACCTGTCTTCAACAACTTATTGTAGTAAAAAGATGAACTAATAAAAAAAAAATGTATATACATATATAATCTAAGAAATAATATATTTAATTACATAAAACATTTAATTTAACCATGAAAAATCTGTAAAACAACGAGAAAAGCAAAAAAAAGTGCATTTACTAACATTGGAAAATACTAACGTCGTTTGACCCTTTTAGGGAACAGATGCAAGTTTCACTGGCTCGGCTTGGCAAGTAAAATACCAGGACGCTGCTAGAACCTTAAGTCCCTACCACTATCGTTTGAGTTTGAAATTTCAACTGTTCCTTAAAAGACCCAGTGTACACACTATGTCGTATGAAATAAACTTTTGTTGTGTAAAAAAGAAATAACTTTAAAAACAAAAATGAACAATAAATGTAATTACAAGCGTAAAATAAATTACTATTTTAAAAGTTATAGTATGTTCGTATTCATTAAAAAAACATTCATAATTATATTACTCGTACGCCCACTGGCCCCTCTCCCCGCACCTCATGCCTTTCCTATTCCCGTACTCTTCCATTCAACCCTTTGTTGTACATACAGTCCACCCACCCACACTAGGCTAGACCTTCTCGCTCACCGTGGAGCCCTACGAACAAAGGAAAATTAATGAGTTCATAAAAAATAATTGCAAAAGTACATTTTTAATTTTAGTCGTATTTGATACACTGTGTTTACGCGACTAAAACTTTACTGGCTGATTGTTAGTGCATGTGTAGTTGTATTCAGTAGCGTACCTTGAAATTACCACCCCCTACTTATTTCTTGTTGTTGATTATAATGAAAAATACAAGCAGCGAAATTGATTTTTTATGATATATATGTTACAAAACTATAACTATACGTTACCTACGTCACTGGTTACCTATGTATGAATGTGTAATGGTAGAATTAAAATAACAACAATGCGTTTAATTACAGAGCTGCAGGAAGTGGTGGTTGTGGTGTTGAGCCAGCCCGATGACTATCATGCAGGTTTGGCGTTGCAGCTTCGGGACAACGTGACCAAACAAGCCAGGGATTTGAACCAGGTAATTTTATTTCATTTTTATAATTGGCTTTATATAATACATCCCACTAAACACAATTATACAATCAGTTTATAGTAATAACCTCAAAATATAGTCCTAAAAGTGTTTGTAACTGATGTTTCCTTAGAATCTTCATATTAGGAAAGTCTTCTTCTAAAGATGTTGTAGAAATGAAACACCGATCTTAATTATAAGAGAATTTATGTGTTGTAATAAATTTCAATCTTTTTTCAAAGTCATACAGTTCCATTAAACATTTAGGTGAAATGGCAGTCAATAAATCAATTCCTTTCCACTCAGAATTATTCTTTCTCTTTTAACACTATACAATTAAGTAATGATACAGTTGTTATCTCTTTTACATATAAAAATATTTGTTTTGGAAAAAGAAACAAGATATATCTGTCTCTGTTACACTTGAATGGTTTAGATGTCAAAGTGACTCCAAAGTGTTTACTGTATTAAGAGCACATATATCTCTACAATTCTGATTCTACCGCTTGACAAAGAAACATCATTTTTCACTACACACTATATCATTAGTTTTAATAAGATTAAAGAATATTTAGGCAATCAATTGTCCAACAGAAACCTCCAACGATTCATCTTACACATGAAGAGTTTAATTTTCCGGGAGCTTGGACCGTTCTTCCATTAGTGCCGTTACTTGTTGATAGATACCGCCACAATGCATCCTGGGTGTTCATCTGTGAAGACAGGACTCACATCAACGTATCCATGCTGATTAGAACTCTACAGCAGTATGATCACAAACAGGTAAATTAAGTTTAACATAAGAACAACTATCGCTTCTATAATGTCAAAGCGATTGACGACACAGTTAATTTATAATTATTTCTATAATTACTAAATGATGAAATATCATTTGAAGAATACTTCGTGAAATTTTCATTAATAAATATCAAGAAATAAGGTATTGACAGCGAATCTCCGCAGACGTCACAAAAAAAAGTAACATTGCAGTGCCACTCATAACTCATCACTGGATTTTCTGAAATCAAAAATCCAAAATGATTTCATTAGTTGATAAGTTTCTGCAGGTAACCTTGTCGAATGTTTTTTTTTTATTGAATTTTCAATTTTTTACAGCACTTAGAAGTCAAAATACCGATTTTTCTTGAAAAAAATCAGAAACTTTGTTATTTTAAAATACGTCAAAATTAATTTTATTTTAAAAAACTCGACAGCGTTACCTCGGCATTTATGTAACGAAAGAGTCCAATAGATTTTGAGCTAGAAAGAGCACCGACTCTGAAAAAGCTAAGTGTGAGAAGACGCGTTTAAAAGTCTCAAAGAAAGATGAAACCAGGCCAGAGAGGTGAAGACTTAAGACTATATCTCCGACAGTTTTACTCCAATCGACTTCAAATTTTCATACAATAAACTTAATATGTTGTACATTATTATAAATAAATTTAAAAAGAGTTGAAACCTAAAACCCCCCTCTCCTTCCATCCACCCTTAATATGTAAAAGCGATTTGATGACGTTTTTTATTCATTTATTCTGTAGTAAGCGGACTGCTTCATTAAATTCTCAAGTAACTCGCTAATTCACTAATTCTTCTTTAATATTTTCAGGAAATTTGGATAGGACATGCGCTCTTCGATAGAGATGCTACAATAATACACCATTTTGCGTTCTTTGAAGATCCTACTAAATTTAAGTACCCTCATCTAGGAGCAGGTGTAGCATTCTCACTGCCACTACTAAAAAGGTAATTCATTTTATTCGTCTTCTGAATTAATAAATTCACAGATTTCTAAGTAAATAATTTTCTATTTCACATTTTCGATAATTCTAACATCTTGATATAACACAAATTAACATTATTAATAATATTAGGTTAACAAATGTAACACATTTAACAGAGCACCCCATGACATGAATACCCCCTAGGATTTCATGTTTATTCGATTTATTCAATTCAATTAAAGTTAGACGTATGTAATTATAAGTTTGCTTACTTTGTAAGCTGTAAGATGAATCCCATTCCCATTCTACTGAATCATGCAATTACATTTCTGACGAATTCCCTTTGTAAAAGTTTATAGTAATCAGAATTCTTATTCTAATATAATCCGGTGTTCAGCTTCAACTGCGTAATACGAAACCATGTTAACATTCTCGCAGATGATGGAGTTTTAAGTTCCTGGAGCATTAATCTCCGTGGAAACTGAGAGGCTGTGAAAATCTACGTCTGTATAAACTTAAGAAAGATAAAAACTTTTATTATTAATACCAGTTCTGTACCATATCTAGTTGCAAGTAGCTAAACTCGCTATTTAGATACTTTTTGTGTATCTGAAAGGAGTAAACACATACTTCATCATTCTATACGATATTCTAGAAGTCGATCTAGTATATGAATCGACATTTGTACGATATAGAGTGACTTATGGACAACAACAAAGGAAAAAAGTATCCGTTTCGAAGTCATTTCGGATCAAAAACGAGGGCGAAAGTGTCACAGCAAAAATGCGAAATTTCTTTTTCTGAACGTGCTCAAATATATTTTCTACCTGTGACTTAGAGCGTGCTTCGAAAAATCTAACTCAAATTGTAATCAGACTATTCGACATTACTACGATACTAAAAAATGTTTGTAGGGTTGTAGTACAGGTCTAAAGGACTCGGCAGTTTTTTTATTAGTTGTGTATTAAGAAAGATAATTATTAGATTTTTAATTGTAATGTTCCAGATGTATGTTTATAAATATTTCCTATTTCATACAGAGAAAAATTCGAAAAATTTTAGCGTCCTCGGATTTTTCCCTGTATTTCCTTGAAACTCGTAATAACTTTTAAAACAGGCACTTTTTTGTTGAATAAGTTTTAGTTCATAACAGATAGAAAGTTGAAAGTTTGCTTATGTGTTGCGCAGATATCTTAAAATGTAAATATATTTCCAAATTTATAAGTTCAAAAATTGATAAAAGTTACGTTAAGAAAATTAGAAGTTCTAGTAGTAAACTTTGGAGAAAGTTCAAATTTTGATTAATAAAAGAAAATGAAAATTAAAATTAAATAATTTTTATTGTGGACACGTGGACAATTTTTGCCAAGGTTAAAAAGTTTCGGATAAATATTTTTTATTTTGTTAAACGGCATTAAAACGAAAAAAGACGAAAAAAACGATTAAAATATGTCAGTACGCCCTCTTACAACAACCACATTTAAAGGAACATCTTCTAAAACTTTTACTTATAATATAGTATTAGCTAAAGAAATTACCGAATTGTACTTTCTACATTTCTAACTCAAAATAATCAACCTACATTAAACTCCATAAGTTAGAAAGAGAAAGAAAAAAACTCGCGTATCTATAGCTCCTCACTTAGATAAAATATAGCACAACTTTTTTCTTAAAGTTTCTTATTTGTCTCCTTACATCCTATGAAAGTAACTAAAAAACCAATAAGCCAAATCTTTTATACTCTGAAATGAAACCACAGTGCAAAATAAAAAAGCTCACATTCTTATTACAAAAAAGCTTTGAACTTTTTTGTGATTTAGACGTTAAATATATATATGGTTTTTTTTATTTTCAGATTGTCTCATCATTTTTCCCGCAAGGCAGATTTTCCTGATTTCTCTATAGACAGTGCCCATGAACTGGCTATGTTTGTTCATAATAAAGGAAATGGAAAATTGTTAAAACATTCGAGTAACTTTTGTTATTCCCCTGCCTCACATTGCGCTACTTTTCCTAAACCATTTCAACCGTGTGTAAGTGATATCACATTTTATAGTGGTTTTCTAAAGCAGCGTATTCACCAATAACATAATTCTATACTAAACGTAGTGGCTAAATGGTAATGGGCTTGTGCATTCATTTTTAGGGGTCGATTTTTCAATTTTTAATTAAAAATTAAATTAATAAATGTATATTGGCGTTTCTATTTTAATAAATATCTAAATGTTGACGGACATATAGCTATTAAAAATTCGAATTGTAATTTTACCGTTAGAGATGTCGGCCATATTTATGACGTAACATGTCTGTACTATTAAGGATAGGTCAGTTATTTTTTCTATGGAGACTTTTGCGTTGAATATGCTATCTGTTTTACGCCCTGTTGTATAAAAGAGATAGCAACTTAGTGGACGTGATGTCACATGACTTAGAATGTTCTATAACGTTAATAATTAAAGAGACAAAATTACTTTTTTAATTGTTAATGTCTCCTAACATATAAAGAGCTATTAAGACATAGGACACAAACCCATTATATATGGACATATCTGCTAGTAAAGATACGTTAAGTACTAAAATTCTTATAAATCATATGAAAACGTATCTATTACCACATATATGTATCTAAAACTGTATCTAAATACAAAATGTGATGCACATTTGGTGAACACTCTGTTTTAGATGTTTTTAGATTATAAAAATATTAATAGATTGTAATTCCTTTCAGGGTGAAGTAGTGCCACTTGATTCAATATATTTTGCGGTTAAAACATGTGAGAAATTTCACAAAGAACGGTTGCCAATTGTTCAGAAAACCTGGGCTAGACATGCGAAAATAATACAATATTTTAGCGAAACTGAAGGTAAGTATTTAAGCTATTGTTATTGTTAGAAATGTTCTTAAATTTAAAGTTGTGTGACAAGACGTGATAGGACGGAGAGTGGTTAAAGAACAATTAGATTTGTGTGACGTAATTTATGAATTATGGTTTATCTATCATAAAAAAAGCTACCTGGTATTTAATGTTTTGTCTAAGGAAGGGGTAATGCCAAATCGCTACAAAAAAAGCATATTTTCGATAATGTGTTTTGTCGACGCAATTAATATATAAATATTTCTATAATAAGTACATGATAAAATAACATTTAAAGAATACTTTGTGAAATTTTCATAGTTAAATGTCAAGAAATGAGTTAATGGCAGCGAATCTACGCAGGCGTCACAAAAATAAGTTTCATTGCGGTGTCACTCATAACTCATCACTGGATTTTCTGAAATCAAAAATCCATTAGTTGATAAGTTTCTGCAGGTAACCCTGTCGAGATATTTCATGAAAAATCGGAAACTTTGTTATTTTAAAATACGTTCAAATTAAAAAAAAAAACTCGACAGCGCTACCTCAGCATTTATGTAAAGAAAGAGGGTGCAAAATTTCAAAAGGATCAGTCCAGTAGATTTTTAGATAGAGGGGGCACCGACTCTGAAAAAACTAAGTGTGAGAAAAACGCGTTTAAAAGTTTCAAAGAAAGACGAAACCAGACCAGAGAGATGAAGACTTAAAACTCTATATTTCCGACAGTTTTACTTCAATCGACTTTAAATTTTCGCACAATAAACATCATATGTTGTACATTAATATAAATAAGTTGAAACTTTACCCCCTCCCCTACATTTTCTTTGAGTAAATATGCAATTTTTTGTTTTTAGATTCAACAATACCAACAGTCGGTTTAAATATTGAAAATACAGAATCAGGCCACTGTAGAAAAACAATGGCAATATTCAGCAAAATATATTTAGAAATAACAAAACAAAAAAACAGAAAGTCCCAGTTGTCTAATGTGAAGTGGGTTGTTTTGGCAGACGACGACACTATTTTAAGGTAATGTAAATACACCTGGTATGTTTTTTTAAATTCTCCAGACATTTTTTATTTTGATAAATGGATTCTATTTTGCGTATCATTCATTCAATTAATAATAGATTCACATTTCTAGTGTTTTAAGTTTTTATACGTAGTAATACTAACACAATATTGTGAAACTGAGTGTTATTGAGGTTGCGGCAATGTTTTACGCAGGCTGATAAAGAATTGCGGGTTTTTACACGTTTTAAAATAAAACACGTTTAAAATATACTATTACCATTACTTAGTTGTACTTCTATAGAAATTAATGTGGAACTTCGAACGTAGAAAAATATCTTAACTTTCATAAAATCGAACAGACAGTTATTTATACATTTATATTAAATCCAGTGGCGGGAGTGATTGAGACAAAAATGTTATTAGAATGGGACGCGGCACAATTATTAAAATACCTATCTTTCTTCAAAATACAACTTTAATATGTATATATATTCTTAATTAAATCGAACGTGACGATAGGCTAGTTTATTTTCATTTTGCTTTGTAATATAATAAGTGCGTTCACTGATCAGCACTGGATCATCGTATATATATAACAATGTAAAAAATATATATAATACACAGTACATAAATACTACTTATATGTATAAAATACTTTTACATCGTTTTGGCTCCCAAGAAAATGAAAACTGTTAGTGACAGAGGTGTAAAGAAGCCTAAGCGTATTACAGTAGAAACAATAGAATAGTGTTCGTGTTCCTAATCAGTTAATGGATAAATCTACGATCTGTATTATGTTAAGGAACAAAAATGCGCTAAAGGTGGTTGATGTGTCTAAAAGAAAAAGTAGAAAAATTATTGTTAATTTGGATTAATGAAAAATATAGTTTGCTGGAGATTATGCTGGCGAGGTCCTTAATATTGCGAGAAGGCTTTATAAGTGATAGGAAAGGATTCATTAGATTTACTTCGATTTAAAATTAATTAAAATGAATGAATTAAGTTCGTAAACTGAAGCACCTCTATAATACTAAAAACCGTTAAGTACAAAAAACGATCCAGCAAATTCTGTGAGTTATATACATATACTCGTAGATCTTGCTAAGTGTCCCTTTATTGTATTTTTTATTGCAAAACACTAATGTGTTTTATCATCTCCAAAGTACAAAGTCATAATGATAAATGGCTTGTTTTAGCTTAGTGGAGAAATGATCACACTGTATAAAGTTATTAAATTGTTCCAAACGAAACTGAGAAACTGAAACTTTATATCTGACCTGAACTCACGGCTTGGACTGGCTATGATTAATGTTTATTCATATCGCAGGCCTTGTTAGCTGTTCTTAAAGTACTTTGTCTTTTAGGTGTAGACCCCGTTGAGGAATAAACTCACGAGGTTTTTTCTATGTGATTTTAAGCCTGTATACTAAAAGTTACCTAGCACGCACTGCAGATAAATTCATCTGAGGTTACTAGGCCAAGAACTGTTTTTATACTGTTATATTTATATGTTAATGGATACAATGAGATACGCCGACAACAGCGTATGGGTTTTGAAGAAATAATTCGGCAGTGCGTGTGTCCACATTTAGCTATATGTTCTACAAAAAGGGAACCTCAAATGTTCAATTATTTTTTAATAACTCCTTATATGTTAGGAGATATTAACAATTAAAAAAGTAATTTTGTCTCTTTAATTATTAAAGGGATTCAACGTTGTACAACATTCCAAATGCATGTGACAACCTTACTGCTCATAAATCTCTGCTATATGTATTTATATATCAAAATATCAAATATTATTTACAGCTATTTCAAGGAACAATAAAATTTCAATATGTATGCCGTAACAGAGTTAAATAAAATAAAAACTTATTATTTTTTGACTTGACTTGATTATTTCGACTACCAACAGCTACAAAACATTACCACAGCACGACCGACCATTTCTAGCGCTAAAACTACAATTCAAATTTTGAATTACTATATCTCCGTCAATATTTAGATATTTAATAAAATAGACACGCCAATACAAATTTATTAACATCAAGTTCAATCAACAATTGAAAAATCGATCACTAAAAACTGAGTACACAAGCCCATTCGCGTTATTTCTGAGCGGAATTATTCCTCAACGGGGGCTAGGCCTTAAACGGGAGTATTATGGAGACATAATAATCATCCGTTAAATACAGTTATGTTTTATAAAACTGCAGACTCTGGGATATTGGACCACATCCATCCTAATCTCCAGACTCATCCTCTTGTTTTCTTTTTTTTATTTCCAAACCTGAGTGTCAATAAATCAGCAAGCAAAGCAACAACCTGAGCTGTTTCACAAATCATTCTTTTGTGGGAGCCTTAAAAATCTAAAATACCAATTTAATAAGTATGCCGAACTAAAGAGAAAATGTGTGGTACTCAAGAGATGCAGCTACCAAAAAAATGGGTCGATTTTTCAATTGTTGATTGAAATTGATGTTAATAAATGTGTATTGGCGTGTCTATTTTATTAAATATCTAAATATTGACGGAGATATAGTAATTCAAAATTTGAATTGTAGTTTTAGCGCTAGAGATGTCGGTCATTTGCATGACGTGAAATGCATTTTATACGTCAGTTATTTGTGGATTAGGTCAGTACTGTGGTAATGTTTTGTAGCTGTTGGAAGTCGAAATAATCAAGTCAAGTTAAAGAATAATAAGTTTTTATTTTATTTAACTCTGTTACGGCAAACATAATACTGAAATTTTATTGTTCCTTGAAATAGCTGTAAATAATATTTGATATGTAAATACATATAGCAGAGATTTATGAGTTGTAAGGTTGGTAACCTGTAAATTTATCAGAATTCTGTCAAGAATATATCTCTTTTACGGTCTGTTGTATAAAAGAGATAGCAACTAGCGGTTGTGATGTCACGTGCATTTGGAATGTTGTACAACGTTGAATCCCTTTAATAATTAAAGAAACAAAATGACTTTTTTAATTGTTAATATCTCCTAACATATAAGTAGCTATGCAAAAATAATTGAACATTTGAGATTCTAGTAACAGGTTTCAAATAAAAAAATGTTCATTCTTATTTTTTTTATATTTTCAGTGTGGCTAGACTGCAACAACTGCTTTCTTGTCATGATAACAAAATACCGGTTGCTATTGGTGAAAGATATGGATACAATTTGCATTCCAAGCAAGGCTACAATTATATTACAGGTTAAATTAGGCTAAAGATAAATATTTTTACATTATATTACATTGGCATGTGTTTCCCTTTAATTTATTCTTATTATATTTCAGGAGGGGGTGGCATGGTCGTAAGTGTACCATTATTGAAATCTATAGTTCAACAATGTAAATGCCCAAGCCCTAAAAGCCCAGACGATATGTTACTGGGGCTGTGTCTTGCACGCCAAGGAGTTGCTATTACACATTCGCCGTATTTCCACCAAGCACGTATCAAATATTTACATAACTCTATAAAAAATGATCAGAATCAATTTTATTTCATATTATTTTTAGGCTAGACCCTCCGACTACGCTCCTGAGTATCTTGGAGCAGCTTCTTCCCAAGTTTCATTCCATAAACATTGGATGATAGATCCCATTGCAGTGTATGAGAAATGGTTTTCAAATGCTGACCAACAGATGGCCAGTCATGATCACAACCACCACGAACTCTAATTATTATCTTATGCTTAATAATTATATATTTTAATTGTAAATACTATATTTTTTATAATATATTTGAAATATTTTATTATATCGTTCTTTACATTTGAATAAATACAAAATTAAATTTTTTTCAAATATTCAGACCCTTACAAATAAAACCATCGTTATAGTTCAGGATTGGTATATCAGATGGCACTACATACTTATTTTAATATAATATTATTTACTCATAAGAGCAATTTCTAGGTTAAAAAATACTTGCAAATGTTTATTTATTTTCTAAACATCAGGATGACTTTTCATTTTAGTTATTGTCAAGACTAAAGTAGCATGGCAAACTTTTATTAAAAATTGAATTGTGTGATGGTTCAATAACATATAATATGCTTGGCATATTTGCTAAACGTCACAACTCAGTACTAATAAATATAAAAAGGACAAGTTCGTCAATAAAAGGAGCAAGGTATATTCTCTATGTAATAAAGTTTGTTTCCAAACATTGCAATATGATTACTGATGTATTAATATATATCAGCATTTGTTGATAATTATAATAGATAAACAATAATATAAAATATATTGATCTACCCAGGAATATCAGAGACAATCTTCTTTTATTTTACAACTAGTTTAAAGAAAGTTCTTAAAATTTAAATTCTTTTTAGAAAACTAGCGAGTAATCTTGGTAGATCTAAAATATAGGTAGAAATAATTTAACAACGATATTATACAAGTTGAATGTTTTAGCAATTATCGTTGCTTATCTATTCTTAAATTGTAATAATTATGCATATTGTATATGCATACAATAACTCATATTTGAATATTACGTAATTTTTTATATCTTTAATGTAGTTACTACAGAAAAACATGTTAATAAAATAAACACGTGATATATATCTGATAACATTGTATTATTAAATAAGTTATGATCGTACATTATGATTAAAAAGTAATAAACAATTTAATTATCAGCAATTCTTTTTTTCAATTTATGATAATTTGAAAATAGTACATATTTTAAGAACTACTAATTTAAAATAATACATATTCTTGTTTTGTTTAAAGTAAAATAATCAGTATGACAGAAGACAAAGAAATGTTCCCGGATCTTCCTTCTGGACCACTATCTATGTACCGGAAGCAAGCGACTTTCGACTGGAGGAAAATGCAGTTATTTGTAGAAGATGAAAGTCTACTTAAATTTAAAGTAATAAAAATATAAAATTGCTTGTATTAAAAGTATATTATTTTATGACTAACATTTTTTGTTTCGTAGAATAGAATTTACAAGATATTGGAAACCGAACCAATTTTTAGACAATCTAGTAGAGGCTTAACAATGGATCAATACCGCAATTTAACAATTAAGCGAATGTATACGATGAAAAGTCTTGATGTTCTTCCGCTTCCAGAAGTAAGATTTTATAAAAAGTTGCTCTGCTCTAACTTTATACCAAATTTTAACAAAGTTGTTGTAGGTTCTAGAAGATCCTCGGAAAATTGCCGTTTATGCTTCTATTATGGCCCAATATGACCAGTCCGTTGGAATTAAATATGGTCTCACTTTTGGAATGTTCATTAATGTCTTAAAATCTCTGGGCACTGATAGACTGTCCGAAGAATTGTTCCAAGCGATGGAAGGAGAAGTATGTCCCGATCAAAATAAAGTACGTGCAATTTCTAGCAAGGGTTTTTCATCAAGGTTATTATTTTTAGATTTCTGGTTGCTTTGCATTGACTGAAATAGCTCATGGAACCAATACTAAGGGCATGAGAACAACTGCAACTTATGATCCAACCACAGAAGAATTTGTTATCCATACTCCAGACTTTGAAGCTGCTAAATGTTGGGTGGGTAATTTAGGTATGTGTTATATTCAATTAATTCTGATCATACTTATATTTTAAGTAATTCAACCTTTACCTTTTTTAGGTAAATGTTGTACGCATGCTATTGTATACGCACGACTAATAACTCTTGGGGTAGATTATGGACTTCATCCATTTTTGATTCCCATTCGTGACCCTAAAACGATTCTGCCATATCCTGGAGTAACAGTTGGAGATATGGGCGAAAAAATAGCACTCAATGGTGTAGATAATGGGTAAGAAATATTTTGTACCGTTTTATAAAATTAAATGTATATTTATTAATTCCATATATAATTTCAGATTTGTAATGTTTAACACATATCGCATACCAAGGCGTTATTTATTATCAAGGACAGGAGACGTTACTCCAGATGGTAAATATGAAACACCTTTCCGAGATCCATCTAAAAAGTTTGGAGCGAGTATGGGGGCTCTCTCTGGTGGTAGAGTTGGCATTTCCGGTAGTTATCTATTCAGTCACAATTAAATATCAATATGGTAATATATATAACATATATACAAAATATTAATAAGCAAATAATATTTAACAGGTCTAGCCGCAGCATTTTTGGTAAAAGCTATTGTAGTTGCAGTGCGATATTCT
This sequence comes from Panorpa germanica, assembly GCA_963678705.1. Taxonomy (NCBI): domain Eukaryota; kingdom Metazoa; phylum Arthropoda; class Insecta; order Mecoptera; family Panorpidae; genus Panorpa; species Panorpa germanica. The sequence continues at coordinate 8,791,116 of OY783220.1, read as the reverse complement.
GCAGTTAGAAAACAATTTGGCCCAAAAGAAAATGTAGAACTACCTGTTATTGAATATCAACAACAAGTTAGTAGATAACACTAAGAAAATAATCTCTTATTTGGACAATCTTATTTTGTTAATATTAATATTTTCTTATTTTGGACAATCAGGTGACTGTGTAGTTCCATAAGTTAACTTTATTTATTTATCTTTTTACAGCAATTTCGCTTATTCCCTTATGTAGCAAGTGCATATGCATTAACACTAACATCCACGTGGTTTGTGGACGAGCAAATGAAATTTTCTATGGCAGGTCTCTTTGAATCTGATTCGCCTCGCAAAGAAAGCAAGGAGGCAATAGAAGAGAGACGAGCGGCTCAAGGTGTTGAAATTCATGCGTTGTCATCAGCAATGAAGCCCTTGGCATCCTGGACAGCAAGGGATGGTATTCAAGAATGTAGGGAAGCTTGCGGTGGTCATGGATATCTAAAAGGTAATAAAAGTAACATCAATAATTGTTCAGTAAAATAACTGTATTTATAAATATCATGTATCTTTCAAATTTAGCATCCGCACTTGGGGATATCAGAAGCGAAAACGATCCCAACTGTACATATGAAGGTGATAACAGCGTGTTGACTCAACAAACCAGTAACTGGCTGCTTGGACTTTATAAATCCCGTGCTAATATAGAAGCTGCATCTCCAATGCGATCTGCATCATTTTTATCGCAATCAGATGCTATTTTAAAAACGAAATTCAATGCCAAAACTACTGAAGAAGCTTTACGCCCTGAGAGTAAGTACTTCTTCCAATACTGTTAATATTTTAAGACATTTACCAATTAGAAAACAATATTTTTATAGATTTATTGGGAGCCTATCGATGGTTAGTTTGCTGGCTGCTAGAAATGACATCCAAAAAGGTTGATGCTTTAAAACGACAAGGCCACTCTTCCTTTGAAGCAAGAAACGACTCACAAGCATTCCATGCAACTACTCTTTCAATAGCTTATGCTCAGGTAAAAGAAAAATTAATTCATTCCGTTTAATAAAAATATAATGATTCAAAGTGAATACACAGTTTTGTAAAATATTTTTGCAGCATTTTGTTTTGCAACATTTCTATGAACAAGCTGTATCTTGTCCGGACAATACACTACGTCCAGTCCTCCTTCAGCTGGTTTCATTGTATGGTGCCTGGTCTCTGGACAAGCACTTGACGATGCTTTACCAAGGCGGGTATATGGAAGGATTCGATCCTGCAAATTTAATCAGAATTGGCATTCTTCAGTTATGCAACGACCTAAAGCCCAATGCAGTTTCACTGGTCGATGTCTTAGCTCCTCCTGATTTTATTTTGAACTCTGTCCTTGGAATGAGCGATGGACAAGTAAGAACTATAATGAAACATTTCTTATTATTTTGATGAAAAATAGTTTTATTAAAAACATATTATTTCTAGGTTTATAAACATCTTGAAAATAGTTTTTACCAATCTGAAGGCGCTCTTGAAAGACCTGCCTGGTGGCAGGATATAGTCTATTGGAAGTCTTATACAAATTCGAAACTTTAATTCAGTAGTAATAACTTGTTACTTCTGGTTATTGAAATTATTTTACGCATAAAATGGTTTTACTATACAATTGGGTTTATTTTTTGGGATTAGTTGGGATTCAATAAATCCGAAAGTAAATGTTATTTGCATTCGGTATTTATCTTTTATTTTGGTAGGCTGTAAGTATAGAGTATATTCTTTTAATATTCCTAAATGTACGTGAATAGGTGTGTTATATATATAAAACACAAATATATATTTTTATAAATTTTATTACAAGTTATGTAAATTTATTAAATTCTTTTATATTACCAATCACCATCTTTTTATTATTCCCCTCTATAACAGAATTATAATAAATATTAGTTTTGGTAAACATTTTTACTATTTAAAACTAAATATAAAATATATAATATCTACTGAGGAATGTCACGGACAATCTTCCTTTAATTTACAACTTGTGTCACAGTACAGAGGAACTACATAACTACAGGTATCTTCGTAGATCTAAAACATAGGAGAAATAAGTTTTAAAATAATCTAACAAGTATAATCTTTAGAGCAATTATCTTTGTATATATCGTTTAAATTAGTAGTTATCATATTAAATGAATTTTTTACTCATATAATGTATATTACGTAATTTTTTTTATCTTTAACGTAATAAATAAAGAAATATATGTGAATAATACAAAGACATAACATATATCAGATAGCCTAGTTTCAGTAAATTAATTAATCAGTTCTATGATTATAGATAATGATTAGAAGGAAGAAACATTTGAGTCTATTTTATCAGTTTATATTATTTATTAATTCAAACATTCTTTCTCGTGTATGTGATAAAATAAACAGGATGACAGAAGACAAGGAAATGTCTCCAGATCTTCCTTCCGGACCCCTTTCAGTTTACCGGAAGCAAGCTACTTTCGACTGGAAGAAAATGCAGTTATTTTTAGAAGATGAAAGTCTACTTAAATTTAAGGTAATAAATAAAATAAATAAATATATAAAATCATTTGATGTTATCAATATAATAATTTTTTTTACAGAATATAATTTACAAGATATTTGAGACCAATCCAATTTTTAGACAATCTGCTAGAGGTTTAACACTGGATGAATATCACAATTTAACAGTCAAACGAATGTATACAATGTATAAATGTCTAAATGTTTTGCCGCTTCCAGAAGTAAAATTTTTATATAAAGTTTATCTCTCTTAAATTACTACCGAATTTTTAAAAAATTATTTTAGATTTTAGAAGATAATTATCCACAAAAAATAGCTATTTTTGATACAATTATGGCCCAATATAACCAGTCCGTTGCAATTAAATATGGTCTCACTTTAGGAATGTTTGTTGATGTCTTAAGATCCATGGGTACTGATAGACTGAGAGAAGAATTATATCAAGCAATTGAAGGAGAAGTATGTTTCGTTCAAACTAAAGTATGTGTAATTTTCCGAATGGGATTTTCATCAAGCTTATTTATTCTTAGATTTCTGGTTCCTTTGCTTTGACTGAAGTAGCGCATGGAACAAATACTAGAGGCATGAGAACAATTGCAACTTATGATCCAACCACAGAAGAATTTGTTATCCATACTCCAGACTTTGAAGCTGCTAAATGTTGGGTGGGTAATTTAGGTATGTGTTATATTCAATTAATTCTGATCATATTTATATTTTAAGTAATTCAACTATCACCTTCCTTAGGTAAATGTTGCACACATGCTGTTGTATACGCCCGTTTAATAACTCTTGGGGTTGATTATGGACTTCATCCATTTTTGACACCCATTCGTGACCCTAAAACGATTCTGCCATATCCTGGAGTAACAGTTGGGGATATGGGCGCTAAAATAGCATTCAACGGTGTAGATTTTGGGTAAAAAATATTTTGATATATTTTATGAAAGAAAGAAAATGGTTATTAGTTTTATATTGATTTCAGATTTGTGTTGTTTAACAACTATCGCATACCAAGGCGTTATTTATTACCAGGGACAGGAGACGTTACTCCAGATGGAAAATATGAAACACCTTTCCGAGATCCATCTAAAAAGTTTGGAGCGAATTTGGGAGCTCTCTCTAATGGTAGAGTTAGAATTTCCGGTAACTACGAGTATATATTCAGCCGCAGTTTAAATTTAATTATATGTTTAATATTAATAATAAGCAATTATTATTTTCCAGGTATTTCTGCAGCATTTTTAGCAAAAGCTATTGTAGTTGCTGTGCGATATTCTGCAGTGAGAAAACAATTTGGTCCAAAAGAAAATGTGGAACTGCCTGTTATTGAATATCAACAACAAGTTAGTACAAAAATATGAACTTTTTTCTATAAATTTGATAACAATACATAGTACACTTTTAGAATTCTTTTAGACAATCTGGTGATCTGTAGTTCGTTAAGTTAATATCATTTATATATCTTTTTACAGCAATTTCGCTTATTCCCTTACATAGCTAGTACATATGCTTTAAAACTATCATCGGTGTGGTTTATAGAGAAGCAAATGAAATCTTCTCTAGCAGGTCTCTTTGAATCCGATTCTCGCTATACTCGAGAAGAAAGTAAAGAAGCAAAACAACAGAGACTAGCAGCTGAAGGTGTTGAAATTCATGCGTTGTCATCATCAATGAAGCCCTTGGCATCCTGGACAGCAAGGGATGGTATTCAAGAATGCAGGGAAGCTTGCGGTGGTCATGGATATCTAAAAGGTAATATAAGTAACATCAATAATTGTTCAGTAAAATAACTGTATTTATAAATATCATGTATCTTTGAAATTTAGCATCCGCACTTGGGGATATCAGAAGCGAAAACGATCCCAACTGTACATATGAAGGTGATAATAGCGTGTTGACCCAACAAACCAGTAACTGGCTGCTTGGACTTTATAAATCCCGTGCTAATATAGAAGCTGCATCTCCAATGCGATCTGCATCATTTCTATCGCAATCAGATGCTATTTTAAAAACGAAATTCAATGCCAAAACTACTGAAGAAGCTTTACGCCCTGAGAGTAAGTACTTCTTCCAATACTGTTAATATTTCAAGACATTTACCAATTAGAAAACAATATTTTTATAGATTTATTGGGAGCTTATCGATGGTTAGTTTGCTGGCTACTAGAAATGACTTCCAAAAAAGTAGATGCTTTAAAACGACAAGGCCACTCTTCCTTTGAAGCAAGAAATGACTCACAAGCATTCCATGCAACTACTCTTTCAATAGCTTATGCTCAGGTAAAAGAAAGATTAATTCATTCCGTTTAATAAAAATATAATGATTCAAAGAGAATGCAGTTTTTTTTAAATATTTTTGCAGCATTTTGTTTTGCAACATTTCTATGAACAAGCTGAGTCTTGTCCGGACAACACACTACGTCCAGTCCTCCTCCAGCTGGTTTCATTGTATGGTGCCTGGTCTCTGGACAAGCACTTGACAATGCTTTACCAAGGCGGGTATATGGAAGGATTCGATCCTGCAAATTTAATCAGAATTGGCATTCTTCAGTTATGTAACGACCTAAAACCCAATGCAGTTTCACTGGTCGATGTCTTAGCTCCTCCTGATTTTATTTTGAACTCTGTCCTTGGAATGAGTGATGGACAAGTAAGAACTATAATGAAACATTTCTTATTATTTTGATGAAAAATAGTTTTATTAAAAACATTTTATTTCTAGGTTTATAAACATCTTGAAAATAGTTTTTACCAATCGCAAGGCGCTCTTGAAAGACCTTCCTGGTGGCAGGATATAGTCTATTGGAAGTCTTATACAAATTCGAAACTTTAATTCAGTAGCAATAACTTGTTACTACTGGTTATTGAAATTATTTTGCGCATTAATTCTGGCATTCTGTAAATGTATTAGTTGTTGTAAATATAAAATAATAGTTGTGTTATGAAATGTAAATATATATTTCTATATATTTTGGTATAAGTTTTATACATTTATTAAATTGTTTTGTATCACCAATAATTTGCTTTTTATTATTCCTCTCCATAACAAAATTATGAAAAATCATTGTATGTCGAATTAACATTTAGAAAATTCTCAATATGAACACTGTTTTGAATAAAAGAAAGTAAAGGTAGTGTTCTTAGTATATATTAAAAGCATTTCAAAATAATTTTAATTTGATAAGCGTCTTCTTAGACATTGGAAAAGTTAAGTTAAAAACTTGGCAAACATTTAATATGTGCTTTTTGTTGGGTATGCAGCTTAAGACTTGTTTAACTATAGCAAAGTTTAGAACCTAAACAAATAAAATCTCGATATGTAGGAGTTCGCATCCTGGCACAGGTATAGGCTTTTAGATGTAGAATAAAATAAAAAATAGTAGACTATTAATTAAAACATAATTGTAAACAGTAATATTATATTAATTGTTTTTAGCGACATCTAGTAAAGAGTAGTGGTAAATATATTTGCTGTTTTTCTAGATTTCCAATAGATGGCACATCAATTTCGTTGCGCCTAGCTAGTATGCAATTAAACTAACACCATTAAATTACTTGCTTATAAAGTCTATGAAATATATAATATTTTAATTTAAAATTATAACTAATGATATTAACAACAGAATTATTATTTGATATAAAATTACGTATTATATTTTTAAAATTAAATGAAATATATTAAACGAACGTCTATATTTTGCTATCTAACAAGAGGTATTGGTTTGTATTTGGCCTTTTTCAAATTCATGGACATTTTTTTAACAAAATGAAAATACATTTTATTGAAATTTTTTGATACAGTTATGTTCCTTATGTTCTAAATTAAAAAACTGCATCATTAAATTTTAAATACCTACGCGAGTTTGGCTTTTCCGCGACCTTTTTCAAATCCATGGACATTTTTTTTCTAAAATTTTTTTTTGATTTTTTGAAATAATTTAATGCAGTTATGTTCGTTATGCTCTTAAATAAAAAACTGCATCATTAGATTTTAAATACCTACGCGATTTTGGCTTTTATGCGACCTTTTTCAAATCCATGGACATTTATTTTCTAAAATTTTTTTTGGATTTTTTTGAAATAATTTAATGCAGTTATGTTCGTTATGCTCTTAAATAAAAAACTGCATCATTAGATTTTAAATACCTACGCGATTTTGGCTTTTATGCGACCTTTTTCAAATCCATGGACATTTATTTCCTAAAAATTTTTTTTGATTCTTTGAAATAATTTAATGCAGTTATGTTCGTTATGCTCTTAAATAAAAAACTGTATCATTAGATTTTAAATACCTACGCGATTTTGGCTTTTATGAGACCTTTTTCAAATCCATGGACATTTTTTTTCTAAAATTTTTTTTGGATTTTTTGAAATAATTTAATGCAGTTATGTTCGTTATGCTCTTAAATAAAAAACTGCATCATTAGATTTTAAATACCTACGCGATTTTGGCTTTTATGCGACCTTTTTCAAATCCATGGACATTTATTTTCTAAAAATTTTTTTTGATTCTTTGAAATAATTTAATGCAGTTATGTTCGTTATGCTCTAAAATAAAAAACTGCATCATTAGATTTTAAATACCTACGCGATTTTGGCTTTTATGCGACCTTTTTCAAATCCATGGACATTTATTTTCTAAAAAATTTTTTTGATTCTTTGAAATAATTTAATGCAGTTATGTTCGTTATGCTCTTAAATAAAAAACTGCATCATTAGATTTTAAATACCTACGTGATTTTGGCTTTTATGCGAAATTTTTTATTTTCATGGACATTTTTTTCAAAAGGAAAAAATTTCTTTTTCTTTAAATTTTTTGATGCAGTTATGTTCGCTATGCTTTAAAATAAAAAACTGCATCATTAGATTTTAAATATCTATGCAGAAACTCAAAAAATTGCATTGCTTTTAAAATCATAAAAGTGAACCTTTTCATCATTTTTAACAAGATTATAGTCTTCTTTCTATATGGAGATTTAATATATTGATATATCATAAACTAAAATACTTATTTAAAAATGAATTATAAATTTAAAATCAGCATTTAAATTAAGTTAAAATCCATTATAAAATGACATATATTTTTCTTAAATTTTTATGAAAAGTAAGAAGGTTATACTCTTGTTACTTCTTATGAAAATTGAAAAAAATAATTTGTTAACTTTTTAATGGTTTTGAACGTAGTTTTGAATGCTGATTTCAAATTAGTAATTCATTTTTTAGTAAGTACTTTTGTTTACGTGATATTTGCAATATAAAATCGAAATAAAATAAAACTTTAAACGTCTATTACTCATTAACCGCAAGAGGTAATTCAAAATGGTTTTCAATTTTGGAATCATCATACAAAACTACGTTAGAAAACATGTATCATACGTCAAAATAAATTTTGATTTTTTTAACAAAAGTAAGAAGGTTATACTCTTGTTACTTTTCATGAAAATTGAAAAAAATAATTTGTTTATTTTTTAATGGTTTTTAACGTAGTTTTGAATGCTGATTTCAAATTTATAATTTATTTTTAAATATGTATTTTAGTTTATGATATATCAATATATTAAATCTCCATATAGAAAGAAGACTATAATCTTGTTAAAAATGATGAAAAGGTTCACTTTTATGATTTTAAGAGCAATGCAATTTTTTGAGTATCTGCGTAGATATTTAAAATCTAATGATGCAGTTTTTTATTTTAAAGCATAGCGAACATAACTGCATCAAAAAATTTGAAGAAAATGTATTTTTTTCTTTTTGAAGAAAATGTCCATGAAAATAAAAAAGGTCGCTTAAATGCCAAAATCACGTAGATATTTAAAATGTAATGATGCAGTTTTTTATTTAAGAGCATAACGAACATAACTGCATCAAATTATTCCAAAGAATCAAAAAAAAAAAATTATAAAAAAAATGTCCATGAAAATAAAAAATTTCGCATAAAAGCCAAAATCACGTAGGTATTTAAAATCTAATGATGCAGTTTTTTATTTTAGAGCATAACGAACATAACTGCATTAAATTATTTCAAAGAATCAAAAAAAAATTTTAGTAAAAAAATGTCCATGGATTTGAAGAGGGACGCATAAAAGCCAAAATCACGTAGGTATTTAAAATCTAATGATGCAGTTTTTTATTTTAGAGCATAACGAACATAACTGCATTAAATTATTTCAAAGAATCAAAAAAAAATTTTAGTAAAAAAATGTCCATGGATTTGAAGAGGGACGCATAAAAGCCAAAATCACGTAGGTATTTAAAATCTAATGATGCAGTTTTTTATTTTAGAGCATAACGAACATAACTGCATTAAATTATTTCAAAGAATCAAAAAAAAGTTTTAGTAAAAAAATGTCCATGGATTTGAAGAGGGTCGCATAAAAGCCAAAATCACGTAGGTATTTAAAATCTAATGATGCAGTTTTTTATTTTAGAGCATAACGAACATAACTGCATTAAATTATTTCAAAGAATCAAAAAAAAGTTTTAGTAAAAAAATGTCCATGGATTTGAAGAGGGTCGCATAAAAGCCAAAATCACGTAGGTATTTAAAATCTAATGATGCAGTTTTTTATTTTAGAGCATAACGAACATAACTGCATTAAATTATTTCAAAGAATCAAAAAAAAGTTTTAGTAAAAAAATGTCCATGGATTTGAAGAGGGTCGCATAAAAGCCAAAATCACGTAGGTATTTAAAATCTAATGATGCAGTTTTTTATTTTAGAGCATAACGAACATAACTGCATTAAATTATTTCAAAGAATCAAAAAAAAGTTTTAGTAAAAAAATGTCCATGGATTTGAAGAGGGTCGCATAAAAGCCAAAATCACGTAGGTATTTAAAATCTAATGATGCAGTTTTTTATTTTAGAGCATAACGAACATAACTGCATTAAATTATTTCAAACAATCAAAAAGAAATTTTAGAAAAATAATGTCCATGGATTTGAAAAGGGTCGCATAAAAGCCAAAATCGCGTAGGTATTTAAAATCTAATGATGTAGTTTTTTATTTTAGAGCATAACAAACACAACTGCATCAAAAATTTAAAAGAAATGTATTTTTTTCTTTTTGAAACAAATGTCTATGAAAATAAAATGGAACGCATAAGAGCCAGAATATCAAAAATATCTTAACTTGATTAAACATTACAGCAACTAAACGTGTAGCAGGCAGATCTCACTTAAAAAATTAGACAAATTCCAAATATTTATTCCTTCAGTGCTTAATCAACTGGAGGTCAGTTGTTTATCTACCCTTGAGCTAGTCACTCAATGACGTTTGTTTAATATATTTAATTTAAAGTTAACAATACAAATCGTATTTTGATATAAAATTATTATATATAATTATCCTAATTCAATTTAATTATAATTTTAAATTAAATTTTTATATATTTCATTAAGCTTATACGCAATGGTGTTAGTTAAATTGCATACTGGCTAGGCGCAAGAAAATTGGAGCACCATCTGTTGTAGAAATAAAAAAATTACGTAAATATTTTTAAACTACTCTTTGTTAGATGTCGCTAAAAACTGATAATATTTTAATACTGTTTGAAATTATGTTTTAAATAATTTTATTATACTATTTTCTTGCTTTGTACTACAACTAGAAGCATGTACATGCCATAAATTATTAAAAGATATATTTACTTAAGATTATTCACGCCCATTGTCTGGCAACTATAAATGTTGAAGTGTTATCTTTGTTGCCATTGTTTCAGGCGTACTAGTCTTTATTAATCTCAAATTATTTATTTTTAATTCATATAGAATTTTATATTTACTTTTTTACAAAAGTAAATGAAGTGAGCAAGTACTTTATAATCTAATCAACGCAATCTGTTGAACAAAGCAACAACGTGGTCAGAGTCCGACTGTTTGTATTGTTATCATTTCAGCAACGACCTCTGCAGTGACCTTTGTTCTTTTTGTAATCTATTTGCGTAAATTTAGCAAATAACCATATAAATAACATTCAAGTATCTCTTACTTTTATCTTAAGAATAAGAAAGTGTGTTGTAAGTTTCAAGCAAACAAGTATTATTAAAATTTAAATAAAATTTACAATATAAAGAAAACAATAAATTGTTATAACCTATTATTTATAATTTAGTTTTGTATGCATATTATATTCCTTTTTGCTGATAACAGTTTCTAAATTCAAGTAACAAACGACTTAGGCCCTCCGCACACGAGGCGACTGTTTGCAAACCTTAGCCCCGAATGTGATTACAACTGTGTTGTTAGTGAGAGAACGAACGTGTATACAAGTGAGATAAAACACACGGCACGAACGTAACTACACTGATTTTAAACTGGTTTTGAGCATATATTCAGCGACTATAATCTCGATCGCATCAACAGAGGTGTTTACGAATACTATTGAAAAATATTTAAATACATACATACAATCAAATATAACACCATAGATTCCCCTGTTTTGCTATTGTTAAAAATTCTATAGAGTCACGATACACGGCTCAACTACCAGTTTAGTTTCATTCGTGCCTTGTGTTTTCTCTCACTCGTATACACGTTCGATCTCTCACTAAGAACGCAGTTGTAATCACATTCGGTTCGGGCAGATTCGGGGCTAAGGTTTGCAACCAGTCGGTCCATGTGCGGAGGGCCTTAAGGTATGCATTCACAGATCCGCATCGGACTGGTGTTTGCATCGCATCACCAGTGTTAGCAATAGAGTGTTGCTGCTGGCTACGAGAGTCGGAATACCAATGTCAAAAATACGATTATCCCTGCACTGCGCTTTTAATGAATTTGCTTAATACAGCAGTAGCCATGAATAGATCATTCTTATTGTCTGGATATAAAGTATAAGAAGAAGCAGAACAATATTAGGGACGATAAAAGGCTACGCGCCTACGAAGCCCGAGAAATTATATATAAAAAAAAAGTCTGATGACCTGTGAACGCTTGTGTTGATTTTTACAACTTTTATAATGTTATATATATTTAAGGCATTCTGATTACCAAGGCATAAAATTGTATTTCTTTGTAAAACTTTGTTATAAAATAGAAGATAAATAAGGTTTAAAAATAAAGTAAATTATGGTCTATTTTACTAATGGAATAAACTACTTTCATGAATAATTCATTAGTGCTATTATTATCTATTGTTAAAAAACTTTAAATACATTTCATAAATAAATGCAACACACAATCTTCTTATCAGTATCTTAACAATAGCTTCGTTAAACGCAAAACGTGTATGAAATACATTTATGTTTATATTAATGTTGCTTACGTAAATATGGAAATTTTAAATAACATTTTATAAATGTATTATTTTTTAATACTCAAATACCTCAGAAAATGCAACAAAACAAAATTATAATGCAAATCTACGCGTCGAATAATATTGGAATGCTTAAAACTCGAATATCGGAGATGCCTGTCTAATAAACTGAACGATCGATAACTGAAAATCAATAAGATCATATTATACTATAAATATTTGACTCTGACTACACCCCTGCAATCATATTAGGCATCATTGTGTCGGTTGATGACAGTTTTGGTTTTCTTACACAGATGACTTAGCAAGAAGCGGTGGAAGTATTTACAGTGTTGTGCTAGCCTGTTAAACCTATCAAAGTAATAATCAACAACGCTGATAACATACGTGATACAATAGCATGACTTTCATATATTTAAGTAAATAACAAACCAGCATATATTCGCAGTTGTTGATAACTGCTGGCCACTTCAGTACACATCAGTTTTTAAGATACATCTGACATACATATTGCGCAATTAATATTTACATTGGCTTGAAGGTATGCTATTTGTACGTTTCCGAATAAATATTATTGTTGTGTTGGTGGTAACATTATTTAGATTGTGGTGGTAAATAATAAATCAAACTCACGACCTGCATAACTATAATTTTATTAAGATTCATAATATATTAAGGACATTAATATTTACGCATTCTCAATTCTCTATAATAAAAAGGACTTATGGTTTTTATTAATTACTATATTACGCTTCATTTGACAACTTGCGGATTTAGAAAACAAGTGTAAAAGTAGAAGCAGTTAATAATTTGTCAGGGGTAGCTTTTTATTTTTATTTTAAATGTAAAATCAAGCGAATATCTGTAACAAAACCGATACCACTGCAACGAAACATTAAATATTAAAATTATACATTCCTGTTATTTAGGTAACAAAAGCATTTCAAAGATGACCCACGACAAGGAATTATTCCCTGATTTCCCATCAGGTCCTCTGACGGAATATCGAAATAAAGCAAGCTTCGATTGGAAGAAGATGCAACTATTCATAGAAGATGAGAAACTGCTTAAATATAAAGTTAGTAAATTTATTTCACGCTAACAAAAAAAGAATGGGTTTGGATAAACAAAATTATTCATTTTCAGAAAAAAATTTACAATATCTTGGAGAACGATCCAATTTTTCGACATCCTTCTAGAGGGTTGTCTATGGATGAATATCGCCACTTGACGATCAAGCGAATGTACACTTTGAAGAGCTATGATCTTTTGCCATATGAAGAGGTACCGCTTAATCAGTTGCTTGATCTCGAATGAAACTTAAAAATAATTTTAAAATTTATTCGCAGCATTTGAGAGATCCGCGAAAATCCCCAGTTTTGTCTATTGCCCTGAATAGCTATGATCCCTCCTTAGCAGTCAAATACGCGCTGGCATTTGGAATGTTTATCAACGTCTTACGATCTCTGGGTACCGAAAGAATCCAAAAGGAAATAGACCTTGCAGTTAACGGAGATGTAAGAATAAACAAGAAAACATTATTCAATGCTTTCATATTCCTACAAATTGATGAAGAATGAATTGCCTCCCATATAAGAAATTACCAATTGTATTTTTAGATTGTAGGCTGCTTTGCTTTGACTGAAGTTGGGCACGGTTCTAACACAAAGAGTATGAAGACTACGGCAACATATGACCCCAAGACCGAAGAATTTGTCATCAATACACCTACTTTTGAAGCTGCAAAATGTTGGTCTGGAAATTTAGGTAAATATCAGAGATGTTATTAAACAAACGTTTCCAAGGATCTATAAAATAATCCCTATAAATTAACAGGTAAATCTACTACGCATGCTGTCGTATATGCACAATTGATAACACAAAATGTTGAGTATGGTCTGCACGCTTTCCTAATTCCAATTCGCTGTCCGAAAACACTGTTACCATACCCTGGTGTAACTGTTGGAGACATGGGAGAAAAGGTTGGACTCCTGGCGATAGACAATGGGTAACCATATCTTTATTTAAGCACTACTGTTGCTGTATTTGCTCTCTGACTCACTTTTTTCTCCCTATCTATTTCCCTTCTCTTCATTCACTGTTTTATTGTCTTTTGATCTCACAGATTTGCTATTTTTAACTCTTACCGGATCCCTCGACGTTACTTGCTATCTAAAACAGGAGACGTTACCCCTGATGGTAAATATGAGTCCTCCTTCGAAGATCCATCCAAAAAGTTTGGAGTAAATCTAGCAGCTCTTTCTGCAGGAAGAATTGGGATTTCTGGTATAACTTATTAGGATTTCTTTTATAATTGCATAAGTATTACTACTATCCTTATTTAATAAATATGTATAACTTATAGGAAATGCTTCTACATTCTTGTCCAAGGCTATAACAATCGCTGTTCGTTATTCAGCTGTACGGAAACAATTTGGACCAAAAGAAAATGAAGAAATTCCTGTTATAGAATATCAACAACAAGTAAATATACTTAAGCTTATCTTCTCTACTAAATGAACCTTTAAAAGATATAAAACGACAAAACAAACCTCAGCAATAAACGAATTAGTTTCTAATATTGATGAAAGATGGTTTAGTAGGAACAATGGTATGGTTTTACAAATAGTCCTGAACAGAAAATAATCACAGAAAGGTCCTCTAGTTTATCGGCACATTCCTAATTCGATCAATAAGAAAGCATCAATATAATAACTTTTCTATTAAGTTCACACCTGTAAAAATATTTTCCATTACTTGAATTCTATTTCCTTTTTGTTATTTTAGCAATTTCGTCTCTTCCCATACATTGCCTCTGCTTACGCTGTGAGATTCTCTGCCACATGGCTAATGGAGTTCCACTACCGCTTTACTTTGGGCGGTCTCGATCCAGCTTACAAGAAACAAAATAGTGCAGCAATAGGCATGGAAATTCACGCGTTATCTTCAGCAATGAAACCAGTAGCAGGTTGGCTAGCTAGAGACGGTATACAAGAGTGCCGAGAAGCTTGCGGAGGACATGGATATTTGAAAGGTTGGCTTTCAATATATATTGATAATTTTATTCCAAGTTTTCTACCAATACCATTACTCTTTTCTTCCTACAGCTTCAGCATTGGGAGAATTAAGGAACGACAATGATCCTGTTAACACGTATGAAGGCGATAATAATGTTCTGATCCAACAAGCGAGTAACTGGCTTCTGAGAATTTACAAGAATCGGGATAAAGCAGAATTAGCATCTCCTTTACGGTCAGCCTTCTTTTTAGCTCAAGCTGATGATATTTTAAAATCTAAGTTCACGGCGAGAACAGTAGAAGAAGCTCTTCGACCACAAAGTAAGTAAATGTAGGCAACCTTGTGTATTTAATTTGTCACACTTATAATTAAACATGTTCATTTAGTTACTTATTATTATATATATTAATTGTGTGTGAATTTCGGCTTTACAATCTACAGTATTATATTTCTTAATACATTTCATTCGTATATACATTCAAACTTAAAACTAAACTTAAATTATTCTAGACTTTTACTACTTCCAAAAGTGCTTTCTGCTTCTTCTTCTCTTGACCCTCTCTCTTCATGTTCCCCATGAAAACCAGATAACGAGATTATTATTTATTGTAATGTTTTTGCCATTTGGCACTACATTCTTCCGCATCTCGTGTTACTTTTCTTCGATCCTTTTCTCTATTTACGCCATCCACCTCTTCCCTTCACTGCCTCCCTTTAATAACTGCACAATATTGTTCTCGCTCATTACTTTTTCCTGATTAGAAAACTCTCCGTTCCGCACACCCTCCACATTTTTTCCTCGCTATTTGCCCAGTATCTGTTTTCTTTCTCCTCGTTTCCCAATCTAAATCTGGCAATCCTTCTCATGTTTTTTGTGTCTTTTTCTCTTTAGTAATGTGGTATGGTATCTCTCTCTCCCAAATCCTTTTATATCTTGTGTTGTAATTGCTCTTCTCAATTTTTTCCATTCTTTCCTGTATCTCCTTGTTCCTTCTTCTTAGCTCATCTTCCACACTTGCGCCTCCTTCTCTTCTTCTCTCTGCCTCCTCGATCGCTATTCCATTCCTTTCATAATTCATTTAAATACTACAGCGTAAAAATATTTGCATATATTTTAGGCGTTGCATTGAGATTTTAAAAATATTTCCCTAAAAATATAGATTTGATAGCTGGTTATCGGTGGTTGATTTGTTGGCTACTAGAAATAACTTCTAAGAAGATCAATGACTTGAAGAGCAGAAAACAATCGTCATTTGAAGCAAAGAATAATTCACAATCATACCATGCAGCAACGCTATCTATTGCTTACGGACAAGTTAGTAACTATATTTCATGAAATATTTCAAAAGGCACTGAGGTACTAATTTTACTATTCATTCCAGCACTTTATCTTGCAATATTTCCACGACAAGGCGTTATCTTGTTCAGATAGTACCATAAGATCAGTTCTTCTTCGTTTGACATCACTTTATGGCGCTTGGTCGCTTGAAAAACATCTAACAGTGTTATACCAAGGAGGTTATATGACTGGGTTCGAACCCGCAAACTTTATCAGAAGTGGGATTCTTCAGCTGTGTGCGGACTTGAAGCCAGATGCTGTAGCCCTTGTTGATGTAATCGCTCCTCCTGATTTTATACTAAATTCAGTTTTAGGAATGAGCGACGGAAATGTACGATTACAAATTTGTTATCAAATAATATGTTTACTATAAGTTAATTTTGGATGAATTTGAATTATTTTTCTATTATTTCAGGTTTATCAACACCTCCAAAATAGTTTCTTCCAAGGGGAAGGTGCTCTAGAAAGACCTAAATGGTGGCAAGATATCGTATACTGGAAAAACTATGCAGGATCAAAACTTTAACAAAATAAATTGTTGTTCCAGAAAAATTTTAAATTTATTGTACAAGTTATTTCGAAATTTTGTAAATATTGTATTATATTATTCATACAAATATAATCTGGTGATATTATATGTATTATTTGTGTAACATTTTACAAGTATATTTTACATATCGGCGACATATTTTATTTACATGTGCTTTTTGTTTACTAGTGCTATGTAAATTGCACTATTGCCACTTCAGTTGTTTGAATTTTTACTTGGCAGATGTGGTATTCAAAAATGTATATAACTGACTTTTAATAAATAAGTATTCTAAATATTGCGAATTTATTTACTCGTACTACCCACTAAAGATTTTCTTCAATTGATGATTGAAATTAATGTTAATAAACGTGTATTGGCGTGTCTATTTTATTAAATATTTAAATATTGACGGAGATATAGCAATTAAAAGTTTGAATTGTAGTTTTAGCGCTAGAAATGATCGGCCATATTTGTATGACGTGAAATGCATTTTAACGTCAGTTATTTGTTGAGTAGGTCAGTGGTGTGGTAATGTTTTGTAGCTGTTGGGAGTCGACATAATCAAATCAAGTCAAAGAATAATAAGTTTTTATTCTATTTAACCCTGCTAAGGCAGACATAATATTGGAATTTTATTGTTCCTTGAAATAGCTGTAAATAATATTTGATATATAAATACATATAGCAGAGATTTAAGAGCTGTAAGGAATGTGTACAACGTTGAATCCCTTTAATAATTAAAGAGACAAAATGACTTTTTTAATTGTTAATATCTCTTAACATATAAGGAGTTATTAAAAAATAATTGAACATTTGAGGTTCTAGTAACCAACTTTATATAGAGTACAATTTTATAGAAATTAAGACATAGAACACAAGCCCATTGGTATTTCATTTCAACTAGAACTAATGATAAATATTTGAATGTTATTCAACATAGTCAAAGTCCGCTGATTTGTTGTCATTGTTTTCAACAAACAGACTGCTCGATAAGCGAAATATAAACCCAAAGAATGTAAGAATTATAAATAACTGCGCTAATATTATCACAATTACATATTCATAAAATATTTGTTTGATTATTGTTTTTAAATTAAGCATTGTTCGCTATCACATGTCATATATTAATTAATAATAATATTATTGTTATTAATACCAATAATTGCTTATAGAAATGAATATTCAAGTACAACAAAAGTGTATTCGTTTTTAATATATATTTGTTATTCTATAGAGTCCAATCAGGAAATATATTTGTATTTTGTTTTGAAATACATACATAAGAATTCAACTGCATCAAATTATTGTGACATTACTCATGTTCCAATGGTTCATGTTTCTGCCAACGTATGGCGCTGCGATTGCTAATTTAAACTTTCAAACTTATATTTCCAATTAATATTGAATTCATTTTATAATGTTTTATAGCCATTGGCCATCATATCAACCAATATTGGTAGATATGAAATTAACAGCCTAGAATTGCTGCGTGCGTTTAAACTAATAATTATCATAATATCTTAATCCAGCACTGGTAAAATCATATGCAACAAGCGCAAAAATATCTATTCTTTTGAAGTCTTGAAACATTGTATGTAGATAATCAGACGATATTAGAATATGATTATCTTTTTTGACAGAACTGCGTACTAAGATAAAATAATTAACTTAAAATAAATATTCAGTCATTGTATAATTGCACATTGTATAATATTACAGCCTTGAATTAATAAAGAATGTTACAGAAATATATTTATATAATATAATAATGAGATTGTGATTTAAATTAGATTCCAATATTATGTCTGCCGTAACAGGGTTAAATAAAATAAAAACTTATTATTCTTTGACTTGACTTGATTATTTGACTACCAACAGCTACAAAACATTACCCCAGGACTGACCTACTCAACAAATAATTGACGTTTAAATGCATTTCACGTCATACAAATATGGCCGACCATTTCAAGCGCTAAAACTACAATTCAAACTTTTAATTGCTATATCTCCGTCAACATTTAGATATTTAATGAAATAGACACGCCAATACACATTTATTAACATCAATTTCAATCAAGAATTAAAAAATCGACCACTAAAAAATGAGGACACAAGCCCATTACAAATTATTTCCATATTATTACTTACATCAGCGGTTCTCAAAGTGTGGGGCGCGACCCCTAAGGGGGGCGCAATGAAGACTCAGGGGGGGCCCAAAGCTTGGTTGAAAAGTGAATTAAATTTACTTACAAAATAATAAAGCAAACTTTTTATTTTTAAAATTACAACAAGTGTATAATTTTTAGTCAACGTCGTAAGAGTGCAGAACATTTTATTTTTTTAAATTATCAGAAAATACAGAAAAAAGATGCAAACCTTCTGCAATGGACTGAAAAGGTGAAAAGCTTTGTACTGAAGCTAAGTTTGTACGAGTGCGGTCTGAAAAATGACAATTTGGAGCTATTTCCTAATCTTAAAATTATGATTGAAGAAATGGATCTCAAAACTATTCCAACCAATGCAAAGAAATGCTTTCTTAAACACTTAGAAATCCTCAAATCTCGTTTTAAAAAATATTTTAATGAGAACTTGGATGGTTTGGCATGGATTCAAAACCCGTTCAAACCATCAGTCGATGAGTGCTCCCTCAACATGAAGGAAAAAGAAAACCTCATTGACCTCCAAGGTGACACTGGGCTTGAAATGAAGTTTAAAGAATCTTCTCTCACATGCTTCTGGATTGGTGTATAAAAGGAACATCCAATTTTGTGTGAAAGGGCATTGAAAATGCTCACTTCATTCGCCACCACTTATTCTTGTGAAACTGAGTTTTCTGCTCTAGCTGCCATGAAGAGTAAATATCGCTCAAGACTGGATGTGACCAAGGAACTAAGAGTAGCGTTATCAGAACTGACACCGCGTTTCAAGAAGCTCTCTTAATTATTATTGCTTTGAATTACAAATATCAATTATGTACTATAGTAGCTAAAATAATTAAATAAATTGTAATTGTTTGTATAGAATTTGTTGTTTGATTACGATTAAACATATTGCCCCATTAGAGTATGCATAGAATGTGTAAAACTTAACCAAATAAAAATTGACTGTAAAATGTCAAATGCGACTCCCTTATAATATATAGTACGCTTACATGTAGGGGGGCCCGGCTTACAGCTGGATTATGCAGGGGGGCTCGAAGTAAAAAGTTTGAGAACCGCTGACTTACATCATGTACATATAAAAGAGACATGATAAACGCTGGTAATACTATGCAATAACTTTTTGTTTTCAGCTGTTAATGACAGAAACGCAAGACAAAAACGTTTTCATTTACCAGAAGATAATAGATATGTTAATTTTAAAACAATTACTGTCTTAATTTATCATACATTATAATCATTGTTAGATACATGTAAAGATAATGTATTGTTTCAGTTAATCTATGCTATTTTTAATGTATTCTCTAACTTATTAAGAATCGGATATAAGTTTAGATACATTGTAACGAATTTCATTTAATGTATAAATTTACTTCAAACATCACTATCAAATTCACTAACAGTTCTAACTTCTGTGTCAAATAGTATAAATGTAAAGATGTCTGAAATATTGAAAGATAAAAGGCTATTTCCTGATTTTCCTACAGGACTTTTGTCAGAATATCGAGAAAAAACATCGTTTGACTGGAGAGAAATGCAATTATTTATAGAAGATGAAGTTCTTTTAAAATTAAAAGTAAATACCATGTTTTACAAACTTATTATTTTGAAAAAGTATTTTGTCTAAAATATGTTATTAAATTTCAGAGAAGAGTTTATGAAATCTTTCAAACCGAAACAATATTCCAAAAATCGGGTAAAGTGTTGACTGGAGATGAATATTATCAAGTTACCATGAAGAGGATGCTCTTGTTGAAGAATCACCACGTGTTTCCAGCGATTGAAGTAAGTAACTATAGTGCCCAGTAAACATTTTGGAGTAAATTCTACTTAATTTCTATTACATATCATGAGTTTATTGTCTGGAACGTGTTCGTTTTCTATTCAGTCGTTCATAGGAAAGGCCCTTTTTATGAGTTACAGACATTGCAACGACGGTTCACTGCTGAATTAAAAGCGACTCCGGTTTATGATTTATGACCGGAGTTATAAACTTGACACTAGCAGGCCCAGTAAACAATTTGGTGAAGTGCCCTATTTAGTGACGTTTCTATCACTATTTCACTTCAATTATAGTTCGCATCAACTTTATCTTCATTTGTATTCCGACAGGTGGAGTAATTTCGCCATCTGTAACCGATAAAGTAGACATTTTATATGAAAAAATGTGAGAAACTGAACTATAAATGAACTCTTTTATGACAAAAAAATCATGACGCATCTTCAATATGATGTTAAAGTGACTCCAAAATGTTTACTGGGGGGGTATAAAACTTAATGGAATTCTACTTTTTAGAGTCTGCAAAATATAAATATTTAAATGAAGAAATAAATAGATGTAATCTTTAGTACGGATCGTGATTTTTTTAATGAATATTATTCATCTTCAACAATACTCGTTATATTAGTTTTTTACATTGTTTTGGTGATTCAAAAATTCACGATCGGCAGGTCTGCGTTAGGTTTAAAACCTCTGTCTTAACAACGCTGGATACTATCTTCGTTTAAATACATTATATTCGGGAATTGAGGGAGACAGCGTGTGCCTATTACCATTAAAGAAATATTTGTTGAAAAAGGATAGCATATACTTTAAACATACTGTACTGAACGAAATACTATACAAGTGTAACGGTTACTTGTCTAACCGCATCTCGTTTCTCTCTCACTTTGGAATAAAAATGAACTAAAAAAAATATATCCTTGTGTGAAAGAAACAACTGCTACTTAATGAATGATGTTGGAAAAAGAAAGAATATTATGAAAAAATTCTAACACTAATACAAAATCTGTGACAGGTAGAGAACTTCTAAAGCGTTAGAATTGAATTGTACGAGTGACTCGAACTTCACCAAATTGTTTACTGGGTAATTTAAATTTAGCGAACTTTAATTCCTTCCAATGACCTACCTCGGTTGTTGGCAATTTTTTGGATATTACCGAATCCAACATGACAATCTGCATAGATAATAAAACTAAAAGGCCATTTCTAAAGTAATTCCTTTCTTGGCTATACTGGTATTGAGACAAATTAACAAATTTACTATTAATTCATCAAATGTTTTCTATAAATTAAATGTTCCATCAACTTACCAACAGTACCTCTTGTGCACACGAAAAACTGTTGCAATAACTGAGGCCATGTTCCACTACGACGCATCCCTAGGGGTCAAATTCTCTTACAATGGATTCTTCCTCACTGGATTGCATAATTTAGGCAGCGAAGAAATTCACAAAGAAATCAAGCAAGCTGTTGGTGATGAAGTACGTTCAAAATTTTAGTTTTTATTTGTATTTATTTAATATTTAATGTCTTGTTCTTAACTACTAATATATATAAAGAAAAACTCTCTCTATAACTTTCTTCTTTCTCTGTTGTTCTTCTTTATTCCTTTTCTGGGTAATCCGGTATCCTCTTCGTCCACAATGGGCTTGTGTCCTATGTCTTAATTTCTATAAAAGTGTACTCTATATTGATAAAGTGGGTTACTAGAACCTCAAATGTTCAATTATTTTTTAATAACGCCTTATATGTTAAGAGATATTAACAATTAAAAAAGTCATTTTGTCTCTTTAATTATTAAAAAGATTCAATGTGGTACATATTCCAAGTGCATGTGACATCACAATCCTTGTGTAAGGTTACCAACCTTACAGCTCATAAATCTCTGCTACATGTATTTATATATTAAAATATCAAATATTATTTACAGCTATGTCAAGGAATAATAAAATTTAAATATTATGTCTGCCTTAGCAGGGTTAAATAAAATAAAAACTTATTATTCTTTGACTTAACTTGATTATTTGAATACCAACAGCTACAAAACATTACCACAGCACTGACTTACTCAACAAATAACTGACGTTAAAATGCATTTCACGTCATACAAATATGGTCAACCATTTCTAGCGCTAAAACTACAATTCAAACTTTTAATTGCTATACCTCCGTCAATATTTAGATATTTAATAAAATAGACACACCAATACACATTTATTAACATCAATTTCAATCAACAATTGAAAAATCGACCACTAAAAAATGAGGACACAAGCCCATTGTTTATACCGGTTGTTAGTTAGTTATATAACATTTACATTTAGTTTTTAAATATAAGTATTACGTAACTCTACGTCAAGTGCCCTTTAACAAGTGATTGTTTTTTTACTTTAGATATTGGGGACGATCGCCATGACTGAAATAGCGCATGGAACAAATACAGCACGATTTCAAACAACGGCTACATATGACCCTGAAACTGAAGAATTTATTATGAATAATCATCGCTTCGAAGCTGCGAAATGTTGGGCAGGAAATTTAGGTTCTTATACATTTTAATGTTTACATAAAAACAAATGCAATGGGCTTGTGTCCTATGTCTTAATTTCCATAAAACTGTACTATATATTGATAAAGTGGGTTACTAGAACCTCAAATGTTCAATTATTTTTTAATAACTTCTTATATGTTAGAAGATATTAATAATTAAAAATGTCAATTTTTCTCTTTAATTATTAAAGGGATTCAACGTTGTACAACATTCCAACTGCATGTGACATCACAAGTGCTAGTTGCTATCTCTTTTATACAACAGAGCGTAAAAGAGATAGCATATTCAAGATAGAACTCTGGCAAGTTTACATGTTACTAACCTTACAGCTGTTACCAACAGCACTGACCTACTCAACAAATAACTGACGTTAAAATGCATTTCACGTCATACAAGTATGGCCAACCGTTTCTAGCGCTAAAACTACAATTCAAATTTTTAGTTGCTATATCACCGTCAACATTTAGATATTTAATAAAATAGACACGCTAATACACATTTAATAACATCAATTTCAATCAACAATTGAGAAATCGACCACTAAAAAATGAGGACACAAGCCCATTCTCAGTAATTCGTCAAGCCTATCCAATACTGAATTAAGATATATTTTTCTTAGGGAAAACCTGTACATATGCTATAGTTTACGCCCGCCTAATTATCCACACTACTGACCATGACATCCACCCATTTTTGGTTCCAATCCGGCAGCCTACCACACTCGTTCCATACCCTGGTGTTATCGTCAAAGATTTGGGAGAGAAGATTGGCCTACACGCAGTCGACAACGGGTAAATAAGTCTTCCCTGTGCAACCCATTTACTCATGCATTATACAGAGATTTCAATTTTTCAGAATTTTAATATTGAAGTCATACAGAATTCCACGCCGCTATTTAT
The DNA here is from genome assembly GCA_963678705.1 of Panorpa germanica. Lineage (NCBI taxonomy): Eukaryota > Metazoa > Arthropoda > Insecta > Mecoptera > Panorpidae > Panorpa > Panorpa germanica. The sequence goes on along the minus strand of OY783220.1, from coordinate 8,767,067 downwards.
TATCAAAACTTGGAGATGTAACACCAGATGGTAAATATATTCCTCGGCACAAAACAACTTCGGAGAAATTTGCAGCAACTTTCCCAAGTCTTTCTGTAGGAAGATGTTCCATAATAGGTGGTAAATATGGATTAACTATTTTAAGTAAAGTAAAAATATGAAGATAACAATTCTTTAACTGCAGGAATGACCTCAACCATGTTGTCAAAAGCTGTCATCATTGCTGTTAGATATGCGGCAGTTAGGAAACAATTTGGGCCACAAAACAAAGAAGAATTATCAATTATAGAATACCAGCAACATGTAATATAATATTTTATTATGATAATAGATGGTTCTGCGTATACTGTTCATAACGGAAAGCAGTCAACGTCTCTACAAACAATTTTGATCGGAATTCAATTAGATGCGAATCGTATCACTCTGAATGGTGATTGGAATCCTATTAGACATTAGTGAGACATTACATAAAGCTTTGGACAGTATGTCTGCACCGGCCGGAACGCTCCGTACCTCCTCTGATTGCCTTCCTAATACTTTCCAAACGAGGTTTGCCGAGGTGCAAGTCGTGGTACTACCTAGTACTACCACATATGTTCTCCCGAACACTGTCTAACCGCTCTCTGATACGAGATTGCTAAGATACGACAAATTGTTTGTAGGGGTATTGGATTTTTGAATAAAACGTGGAAGGGAAGAAAAGAGTAGCTTACTCGTATAAATATTTAACTGTCCGCATCAGCCGCATTTCTCCGATACGTGCCTCAAAGTACAGATGGTTGATCTCAGATAGTGTCTCTCTTTCCTTCTCTTCCATGTTTATACGCTATATCGATGCTCACCATAAAAGGTAATCCAAAATATCTCTATAACGTTCCAGTTTCTCTTGTAGCAATTTCGCCTGTTCCCTTACATTGCGTGTGCATATTTATTGAAAGAAATGTCACTGTGGTTGATGGAAACACTTGGGAAATATATATATAAAGATAATAATCTTGATAACTCTGTTACTACAAAGGAAATGTACTTGGGTGATGAAATTCATGCATTAGCTTGCGTTATAAAACCGCTTTCATCTTGGACAGCAAGGGATTGCATCCAAGAATGCCGTGAAGCATGTGGCGGACATGGATACTTGAAAGGTAAGAAGAATTCAGAAGTGAAACATTCTCGTTCGATTAAAGAAATTCCGATTTCTTTTCAGCATCAAAATTTGGAGATTTACGTAATGATAATGACCCAAATTGTACTTATGATGGCGATAATAATGTACTCATTCAGCAAACTAGTAACTGGCTTTTAAAACTATATAAAGCGCGTTCTAATGCTGATTATGCTTCACCGCTAAAAACTGCATCTTTTGTAAAACATTCTGAAACCATTCTTGAGGAGAAATTCACTGCAAACACTGTAGAAGAAGCTATACATCCTGAAAGTTAGTATTTTCTTTATCATTTTAGTCTGTTATACTTATTTTCTAAATAAATGTATTAACAGGTTTACTACACGCATATCGTTGGCTAATATGTTGGTTGTTGAAGATAACTTCTATGAAGATATCCGACCTAAAACGTCAAAATTGTTCTAAATTTGAAGCTCGGAATAATACACAAGTGTTCTACGCAGCAACTTTATCGATTGCTTATGCACAGGTACAACAATTTCTTGATTTAACAGAAGATAATTAAAGAAAAACTTTCAATTTGCTAGCTCTCTATTTCTCTTTGGATGAAGTACAGTCTAATTCGCTCTCTATTCTTCTAAAAACACTATGACTAGTAGCGCTCTTTATAACAGCGGTAGCAGAATTAGCTAAAATGAAAACAAATGTTAATTTTAACATTTACAATAATTTACAGCATTTTCTTCTGCAACATTTCTATGAGAAAGTTCTAACTTGTCAAAATCATGCCATTCGCTGCGTTCTCTTTCGGTTGGCGTCCTTATATGGGTCCTGGACCTTGGACAAGCACATGATGATGCTTTATCAAGGAGAATACATGACAGGATTCCAACCAGCAAACCTTATCAGAACTGGAATTATACAATTATGCTCCTGTTTAAAGTCTGATGCAGTATCCTTGGTAGATGTTCTTGCTCCTCCAGATTTTGTTCTTGATTCCCCACTTGGAATGAGTGACGGAGAGGTATCTTTTTTCTTCATGTTTGCCAAACTGTTAACCAAATTTACATAGAAATGTATTTTACAGGTATACAAGCATCTTCAAAACACGATCTTCCCAGGAAATGAAGCAATGAATTCGCCTGCGTGGTGGCAACATGATACTTATAAGAAAAGCAAGTTGTCTCATCTTTAAATTATGACAATTATAAGTTGGTACTTCAACGAGTATAACTTCAGATATTTATTGATTTCTTTAAATCGCTCTAGTGTTTAATATTAATAGAAATCAATGTATAATTAAGTAATAGTGCTCTAATATGGCAATTGGATTTTAAATATGTATGATTTGATCTTTGCGTGTATAAAAAGTTATTGTGCTTGAAATGTTTTTTATTCTCATGTATATGAAGTTTCTACTACAGAAAATCTCAAGTCTAACTTTCTAAAAGTTTAAGAGTAACAATGACTGAACTTAAAACTACAATTGTAATAATTAATGTTACAATTAAACTTTATGGTAGTATAAGGTTTATATTAAATGTATAAAAAACATGAAACTAATGAATTAGCAAAGGTTTTAATGTATTGTATATTTACTTAAAAATATTGTAAATAAAATTGTGTAATATATATATTACATTGCAGGAAATAAAACTTAACTTTTGGTAAAAAAGATTACATTAAATATGCCAGCATATGTAGTAGAGTAACTTCCAACTTAAAGTAATTTTTAATTAAGAAGTCAGGTAAAATTTCTTAATCTGAATTCCCATTTCAATAACTGGAGAATTGGTATTTAAATAATCTTAGAATGTAACTCTGTTGCAGTTTAATAATGGCTTTTATTACCAAAACTTTCTTATTAATATCTATCTATTACAGTCTGATTTCAATTTTAGAAATCCAATGTGAGACTTCTGGGTAAGTTGTAAAATACTCTTTTTTCAAATACAATTCTCACAATTTCTATTTTACTAAAAATGTTTGAAATTTATTTTGTAAACATTCTAAAAATTATAGCAGTGTCTTATTTGACCCACGTCGTCAAAATGCGGGCGAGCCTGCTTTCATAACGGATCTTCAAAGTCTGGTTAAAGATCTTCTTTGGAAGATGACTCGAAAGGCACATTGTGTTGCTATTATTTGTGATAAAATGTATGGAAGAATTTTCACAGCAAAATTATTTGAAGGTTTTAAAAGAGTTACCTTCTTTATGGTAAGAAAAATTAGGAAATTTTAGGAAATGATTTATATTATAGAAGAGAAGAGAAAATGCTTCCTAATAATTGACTAATTTTCTGGATGTCTAACCATTATTAAAAATAACCAAACAATAATCAATTATTTTAAGGTAGTTGTAAAAGATTCCGAGGATTTATTGTCGCCAAATTATGACACTTTAGAGTCGATTTCACAGATAAGGCGAGATGGATGTGAATCCTACCTAATCATGTTAGCAAACGCTGTTCAAACCACTCGATTGCTTGTATTTGGCGATAGGTAAAATAACATTTCCTTTATCACTATATTTATTTAAAATGAAACATGTTCTAGATTTTTGTAACTTCGAGATTAGCTTAGAGGTAATATTCAGAATATTAGCATAGGTGAACTCTAAGAATATTCTTAAAAATATATTTAATAAATTTTATTTTCGTGTAAATCTCAGAGTAAGGCAACATCCATGTTTTTATTTTGCGGGTTGAGACATGTTTCAAAAACTATTTAACATCATATTCTTATTTTCTTTATTAGCGAAAGTATTTATAATTAAAAAACCTAAGAGATGTGCACAAATGCTTTTCAAAAGCATTTAAATACAAAATGCAAATACCTCGTTATATTCCTATTTCAAATACAAAATAAAAAATAAATTTCATGTTAGTATTTAAATACAAAATACGTATTTTAAAAATACTTTTGAGAAAATAGAATACTCTTTATGTTACTAATATAAATGTTATCTTTTTTAATAATTATGTGAATTCTCTTTGATAAAGACCGACTTCGTTTTGAAACATTTTTTTTTCATAAAAATACTACCTAGAATTTTAAAAAATAGCAAAAGTAAGGGTTTTATTAGTGTCGCATGTTTGTGTCGCACACGTTAAAAGTACAACACATTTAGTACACTCATGTCTAAATAATGAAAATATAGAAATGTTGGATGTCGCATGTGGGGGTAGTAGGGAGTATTGTACAGATACTTTTAGATCATAGATAGTGCTAATGTTAATGGGGTTTTAAGTTTATATTAAAAAAATAATATTTACTGATTAACACTATGAAGTAACAAAAATGAAAAAAGTATTTTGTATTTTCCAAATAGGAAATAGGTTTGTAAAAGTTTTTAAATAAAATATAAAATTCTATACTCGATTTAAAAGATATTTAAATACAAAATAGGTATTTAGTATTTTGTATTTTCATTTTGAGTATATGTATTTGAAAAACGCACATCTCTGATGACTAACTAGTGTCCTTGAAGAGGTTATTGGCAAATGATTAATAGGTATATATCCTCGTCCATTTCGAATTAGGCATAGAATTTTGGATACCCGCGCTAAATTTGCGATGCTCCACGACTATCGACTGTTCGCGCCGCCCTTGCATTATCTTTGGTCACGTATCGTAAATGTAATCTTTTTGCGACGGTACGTGACAAGAAATCCATCGCATCCTGTTACCTGGTTTGAGATATCAACTGTACCATTTCCGTCAAGCGTTCGAGGTATCCTATTGGTGCGAAGATTGGATTGGTGGAGAAAGGGAGGATTCAGAAATGGGTGAGGAATGAAAATTTAAATATATTTTTTCTCTCTATTTACATATCTTTTTCTATCTATTTTAAGAGTCAACTTATTTCGTGATAAGACAAAAGATCTTTTTGGGCATGCATTAAAAGTAGCTGTTCTCCCACATACTCCAGCTGCTATTAAAATTTCAAAGCACCAAAATATTGGCAACACTGGCGAAGTGAGTGACGTCACTGAATTTTCTGGACTAGAAATTGAGGTAAATCCTCATATCATGTGATAATGGGCTTGTGTCCTCATTTTTTAGTTGTCGATTTTTCAATTGTTGATTGAAATTGATGTTAAAAAAAATGTGTATTGGCGTGTCTATTTTATTAAATATCTAAATATTGACGGAGATATAGGAATTAAATATTTGAATTGTAGTTTTAGCGCTAGAAATGGTCGGCCATATTTGTATGACGTGAAATGCATTTTAACGTCAGTTATTTGTTGAGTAGGTCAGTGCTGTGGTAATGTTTTGTAACTGTTGGTAGTCGAAATAATCAAGTCAAGTCAAAGAATAATAAGTTTTTATTTTATTTAACCCTGTTACGACAGACATAATATTGGAATATTATTGTTCCTTGAAATAGCTATAAATAATATTTGATATTTTGATATATAAATACATATAGCAGAAATATATGAGCTGTAAGGTTGGCAGCGATTGTGATGTCACATGCATTTGGAATATGTACAACGTTGAATCCCTTTAATGATTAAAGAGACAAAATGAATAATTGTTAATATCTCTTAACATATAAGGAGTTAATAAAAAATAATTGAACATTTGAGGTTCTAGTAACCCACTTTATCGATATATAGTATACTTTTATAGAAATTAAGACATAGGACACAAGCCCATTGCTTAAAACAAATGTATGGTATAAATTTACAGATGATTCGTGCTTTGTCGACTGCTATGAACTTTACAGCGGAACTGTACGAACCATCTGACTTTGAAACTGAACAATGGGGACGCAAACAATTAAATGGTACATTTACAGGGCTTCTAGGAGAAATGGTAAAGTGAAATCCATTTTAATGTGATTGATTGTCAATATAAATTATTCATAAATGTATTTAAGGTCGGAGGTTATGCTGATTTTGCATTAGCTGATCTACATTATACGCCGTATCATCTTCAACATATGGACTTATCAATTCCGTATGGAACTGAGTGTTTAACCTTTTTAACACCAGAGGCGCGATACGATAACTCATGGATGACACTAATCCTGCCTTTTAAGTTAGTTGAAACGGTAGTTTAGGTATTCATGAATAATTAAAATAGTAGATTTATGGCAGATTTATTTACAGACCAAATATGTGGGCCGCAGTCTTAATTTCTTTATTCTTCGGGGGTTTTATATTTTATGCTTTAGCGACATATCACAAAAATGTACAATATTCTCGAACAAACAATCAAAAGAATGAAAACGGCGGAAATACAGGTATACATCCGCTGCTACAAACAGAATTACAAAAATGTTGTAAAAACTATTGGTAATTATTCGATATAGCTACACCTTTTGTTTTGAATCTCATTTAAAAACTACTGTATTTTTGTACGTTTTATGGCGTTTGTTGTATACTAAAAACAAGCACAAATCACTACGTAATATACATTATACCTCCTTCTATTTAGAAATACACAATATTAATGGTTAAAGTTAAATTTTCAAATTTGAGGTTAGAAATAAAATGACAATGCTCCACATATAAGTAAAAATGGCGTAATATTTCACATTTATTAGTCAACTTTAAGCATAAATTCTGTCTATTTTTTAATAAAAAAAATTATATAAGGTATATTACGTGTGATTTGTGCATGTTTTCACTATAATAAAAGCATCATAAAATATACGAAAGTGCAATAGTTTTTTAATGAAATTCAAAACAAAAGGTGTAGCTATATCGAATAATTAGCAAACTATTTTTGTTGATATTTTATCAATATGTATAACAATTTTTTATGTCAACTTAACAATTTCTTTGATATTTCTAGAGAAAGTTGTGGGCTTATACATCTTTGGAGAACTTATGAACAGCATTCTTTATTCGTGGGGAATGCTATTAGTGGTATCCCTTCCAAAATTGCCTACTGGATGGTCCTTGAGGATGCTGACGGGATGGTAAATAATACAGATCTTTACTTTAAAGAATTTTACAATAATTTAATCAATAAACTATAATGTTTAAAGAGTTTTTAACTTTTAATATTTTTTTTATATATTATTTCTCGGACTTCCTAGACACGTAGCTTTTTATCGCCCCTAAAAAATGTTCTGCATTTTCTTATATTTTATATCCCGACAACAGGAATGATCTATTCATGGCTACTGCTGTTATAAATACTTTTAATATTTATTACATAATTAAATTTTGAAATTCTTGAACTAGAAATAAATATTTGTTTTCAAATTCCCGCCATGAATAAGTGTGAATGATATGTCTGCCACCAGAGGCGCTAGTAAAATCAAATCAAAATCCTATACAACTTACAGATTTTTGAAAGATTTCGATCAGAAACTGTCACCCAAGAGTCTTATCAAATTCGAATAAAAGTTCATATATTAATTTACTTTCAGGTATTGGATTTATTGCGTTTTAGTGGTTTGTTCATACCGAGCAAGCATGACAGCAATTTTAGCAAACCCTGCAGCTCGGTTAGTATTTTATTAGCAAAAATATTCTGCATTCAAACCATTATAAAAATATTGAACACTATTTATTTACCTAGAGTAACTATTGACACTTTAGAAGAACTGGCAGAGAATCCAATATCTTGTGGTGGATGGGGGGAACAATCACGCGAGTTTTTTCTAACTTCCTTGGATACCGCAGGTCAAGAAATCGGCGCTAAATTTGAAACAGCTGATAATGCATTTGAAGCTGTTACAAGAGTTGCGAGTGGGCATTTCGCATATTACGAAAATATTCATTTTCTGAAAGCGTTGATACTTACTAAGCAAAAAAGCACCGAAAATGAAGGAAAACAGGTAGACTTTTTATACACAACTTGATTATGACACTCCTGAAATAACTAACCGTTAAAATATTTTTTAATAATAGAGAGAAGAACGCAATCTTCACATAATGGAAGAGTGTGCTATCAATATGCCAATCTCTTTAGGATTTCAAAAAAATTCTCCATTAAAAAAGCGAGCAGATCGTTTCTTAAGACGCGTTATAGAATCAGGACTTTCTGAAAAATGGCTTAGTGATGTAATTCGTCCAGTGCTTGCATCAAATATAAAGGAGGAATCGAGAGAAGCCTTAATGGATCTCCGTAAATTATATGGTGCTTTAATAGCTCTTGGTGTAGGGTTCACATTCAGTTTCATTGCATTAATAGGAGAAATAATACATTGGAAATATATAACAACAAAAAGTCCTAAATTTGATAAGTATTCCATTAAAGAATATTATGAACAATTTAAAAAATAAAATTTGGTTTTGATACTATTATTACCAGGGCTGCGGAATCGGTAAAAAACATCTGGTTGCTACTCCGACTCCGACGAAATTAAATATAATACAATAGGCTTGTGTCCTATGTCTTAATTTCTATAAAAGTGTACTATATATTGATAAAGTGGGGGTTACTAGAACCTCAAATGTTCAATTATTTTTTAATAACTCCTTATATGTTAAGAGATATTAAGAATTAAAAAAGTCATTTTGTCTCTTTAATTATTAAAGGTATTCAACGTTGTACAACATTCCAAATGCATGTGACCTCATAACCGCTAGTTGCTATCTCTTTTATACAACAGAGCGTAGAAGTACAGGTTACCAACCTTACAGCTCATAAATCTCTGCTATATGTATTTATATATCAAAATATCAAATATTATTTACAGCTATTTCGAGGAACAATCAAATTTCAATATTATGTCTGCCTTAGCAGGGTTAAATAAAATAAAAACTTATTATTCTTTGACTTGAATTAAATATTTCGACTACCAACAGCTACAAAACATTACTACAGCACTGACCTACTCAACAAATAACTGACGTTAAAATGCATTTCACGTCATACAAATATGGCTGACCATATCTAGCGCTAAAACTACAATTTAAATTTTTAATTGTTATATCTCCGTCCACATTTAGATATTTAATAAAATAGACACGCCAATACACATTTATTAACATCAATTTCAATCATCAATTGAAAAATCGACCACTAAAAAATGAGGACACAAGCCCATTAAATAATCCCTTAATGTCATATCCGTCCTTATACCATTATTTAAATTACTCTAACAAAATTCTCTCTAACAAAATTTAAGTCATTAGATTATCATTTATAGTTTACAAGATATAAAGCATGACTCGTGATTGTATCGTTTTCTCTATAATAGGCTGAATTTAGCAATCAGTTCCAAATTTGGTAGTTATTAAATAAAATAACATTATTTCTGATAAAAACAAATTTTATTTCAGCATATAATTATATTTGAATTGATACATCCGATTGAAACAGGCTATTGTCTCTATTTAAAACCGGATGTTTTTATTTCACAGCAAAAATAGCAAAATGACTGCAAACATACACACATATTGTAATTTATTTGTGAATATGTTTTACAAATAGTTTTATATCATTTTTATTTTCATTATATTATTGTTAAGTCAAAATATAATTAAATAAATTTCATCACAAAGAACCTATGTACTTCTTTTGACACATGTTTATATACTTCTATTACTATTTACTTTTATCTTCATTTAGTGAGATTTAGCATGACCTATTTTAAAATAACTATTCCAATTTTAAATGGAATAACTTTTTTAAATTTTGAATAATTGGTTCATAAATTTATTATAAATATAAAATCATGACAAAAATCTGTTCCAAACTATTTCTTTTTTTTTTTTAATAAATTAAATATTAACTATAATGATAACTATATAATTTTAATTAATCTTTATAGCAGTGTTGCAGTTACTATATTTAGATTCTTTTAATGTATCAGAAGAGTAACTACTTTCTGTTTCTTACAAAGCTTAATATCTAAGATACATATGTCTTTAAACTATCATGACTTGCCATGACCTTTTTAAAATTATATTTAACAAATTTGTAATTTACATACGCATTTATCATTCACCAAATACAAATATTTCTCAAAGGTAATCTGACACGTCTTTAAAATATGTATAATACTTTTCGTGTTACGGCCAGTTTAAGTACATTTTTGACCCTAAGTGTTAGACCTATCTTTCATTAACAACTTAGAGTGAATCATACATTTGTGTTAAAATTATAGTACACTTAAAAATGTACTTATGTACTAATCCCTGTCAACTAATTAAATAATACACATTTTATTATCTGTATCATGTTCTTTTGTAAACATGTTTTACATATTTTATATTTCCCTAACAGGCGACAATTTTAAAATACTTCTAATGTATCTGCATTGCAATTTTCTGCAATTTTCACGATAACTGTATTTGTAACTAGTTACAAATTATATTAAATAACTACATGTGTATCTAGATATAAAGTAAAAAATTTCTATTACAACAATGCATTCTAGTTATGAAACATATTTTGTCAAATATATCGTATTAATTATTCTAAATTATAAACTACAGTATTAACCTAAGAACAGTCAAGGTTGTTACAGAATTTTCAGTTGTTCACATTAAAATATCAAACAATTTATAATGAAATAATATACCGTCGTAGTAATTATTATTTTATAAAATGTATTATTTTTTTTAAATAAATATTTCGCATTCTTCAGAAAAATAATATTTTTAAAAATAAAAAGCATAAATTAAATAAATTTTTGTTGATTTATTAATTATTTCTACATTAAATTAATAATAAACACGAGTTTTTGAGTTTATAATTACGTAATTAAATATAGTAAATTAAAGTTAAATTGATGAATTTGCATATTTGATATTTTATTTTACTTAATGTAATAACGACAATGCAATTTATCCTAATCATTATTTGAAATAAGGAGAATAATAAAAATAAAACGTTCAAATAATAATTACGATAGATAATTATAAAATATTTCTCAATAATAATATCTTAATTTGGTACGATATTGAATCTAGAGCAATACCAATACTAGGTCTAGAAATATTTTGTTAACTGAAATTATATTGTTTCCGCACTGTGAGTTATTCGAATTATTGTTGAGAAATTAATAAATAATAAACATGTTTTGGACATTAAATTCTCAACCAGCTAAAAATTACAATTTAAAAACAATACATATTTTTTAATAACGTTTTATTACTTAAAAAGAAATAATTTAATATAGTCGTATATTTCTCACTGAATTTTAAAAATTTTGTAAGAATATGTTAAACCTAAGTTTAATACTACTTATGGAACAATACACAGCGTGACTAAATTAGTATAGGATCTAGACAACTTCTCTATATTGATTAAGAATGCTTACACACGAATATTCCGTAAACGTTCGCTTCAGCAATATGAGCAAATAATATTAACTCCATCATTTAAGAAACGCTGGATTTGTCTACAAATATTCTCACTTCACGTAAATATTTCACACGCACTTTTGTCTACATGTTCAATAGTTCTTGGAAGTATTGCAGTACTATGAAACTAAATGTATTTTTAATATATGAAATTCATATACTTTGCAGAATAAAAAATATATAGTTTTTTTAAACAATATAAATATTGATAAGAATATTAAGTTAAAACATTTTAAATCAAAACTTAACAATTCAAAAATATTTAAAATTAAAAAATATTAGCAAGGACAGGTGTATTAGAAAATAAATTTCAAAACAATAGAATAAAGAATGACTCACGATAGGCGTTCGCCAAACAACTAGATGAATTTCAGTTATAAAATTAAAAATAATTATATGATTATGACATTGAAACGTTTATATTAGATTATATGAATATGCCTCCATAGATCTATTTGATGATCCCGAAGGCACACCCGTTTCTTATTTTTGAGACACAAGAGATGAACGAAATATAATAGAAATATAGAAAATGCCCAAAGCATAATCACGTGGCGTAACGTTTGGTCCAGAGGCGAGCAATACGATCGTGTTCTTCTCGATTCTGCAAATATTGTGTCGCAATACTTCCCACCAAAGGATCAGCTAAAAACCAAATAACAAATTGTTTAAATAAAGAAAGAAATACAAACTGCTAATCTTTAATAGTAGTAGACACTAAATAATTACCTGGGTTACAGTCAGTCAGCAAGGAACAAATAGATAACAGTACTTTTGAGATGGTTAATGCAGGAGACCAATTGTCCTTCAGAATATCCAAGCAAATTACACCTTGGCTGTTTATATTGCAATGGTAGATTCTAGTACGAAAAGTAACTTTTGGCGGTTTAAAAGGATATTCGGGTGAGAAGTGAATATCCAGGAAAAATACACCACCTTCATAAACTGATCCTGGTGGCCCAAGAATTGTGGATACCCATTCATATAGCGAGTCACCTACAAACATAAAATGCCGAAGTTATTAACTTGCAAAAAAACGCTATATATGAAAATATCTTCTAACAAAAGAAGAGACAATTCTTATATTTATTCCTGCAATTATTTCTTATAATACAACATATTATTTACCCTTTGGACCAGCACTACAATTTGGGGGAGGATCTAATGTAATTTCAGCCAGTTCTTTTTGGATTCGTTTTGCTGATGTACCAAGTGCTTTGGACATCTTGGGGTTTGGTTTCGCCTCCTTAGTATCTGGTTTATTTGCATCAACTGCACTACTTCCTCCACCCCTTCCTCGTCCTGTACCACTAGAACCAGCGCCTGAGGACATGGCTGAAATGATAAAACATTGTGTAAAAATATTTATATAATAACCCTATCCCTTAGTTATACATTTATGCCGTTACATAAAGATTATAGGTTCACCTTGTAAATATTCTAAAACAAAAGACTTGAAACTATGAAATCATTGTTTTGTATCTAATTGAAAGATGATCTAAGATTTGGGTGTTTGAGAAATATTGATTAAATGATATATTATGATCATACATCGTCTTTATTGCATGAAATTATACCATGAAATGGAGCGACTCCCAACAGATTTTCGCTCCTATATATAATACCATAAAACTTCACACAAAAATCGACAAGCTAGCTAGCCATTCTATTAGATTGATCAAACATTTCCTTTTTGGTTGACGTGAACATATATCAAGGTATGGACATAAAATTATACATCTTCTGACCATATAATAAGTATAACGAAATATTTGAGATTTAGTTTTTTTAGATAAATTAATATTTACTTTAGTTACTCATCCTCTGAGACTATTTACAAAGTGAGTTGTTATGGTTCGATTTTGTTTTGTAATAAAGAGAATTTTAATTTCCAAGCAATGCTACAAAATGGTCATTCAAGTATAATTGTGAAAGAACGTATTACATAAACAAATACAAAGAAAGATGTTTATAAAACTACAAATATCTGTCTGACATTCTTTCGAACAGAGTCGGCCATTTTGTGATTTGCCATTTTAAACAGATATTTTTATGATTAATACAATTTATATTTAATATTCGATACATCAGATAATAAAGAACTTAATAATCTTCTAAAAGCTATTTAAATTAATTATGTTTTTTACATATTTTGTGAACATGCTTGTGGTAAAGTAGCAGGTAGAATTCGGAAAAGTTCTTTGTTCAGAAAATATATTTATATCCCTATATTACAATAAAATCATACTCTTAATACATCAAATAACAATTCAATATAACAAGATACATATTATATTAAATATAAAGACGTACCCCAATTATTAGCACTTAATTTTAATTATTAGAAGCACGTCTAAAAATCCACTACTTCTTCAACATAAAAATGAATGCGCTGACTAGATGCAGGGTTACCATGCGTGAAAGGCTGGCTTCAGTCGGTGCATAGAAAATATTTTGGAGTGTTTTGGAGTTAGCTTTCTACGCTGTCTACATTGGCACCAATGATTGAGACTATTTACCAGTGAGTTTTGACAGTTTTTTGCTTTGCTTTCGACTTACTTAAACAAATATTTCTTTTTTGCTGTTATAAATTATTTGTTCTGCAATTGTTACCTACAATTTATAGTACATAATATGAGGAAGTTTTGAAAAGTAAATCTAACTAATAATGGCAGTACCGAAAAGTAAAAATTCTCACAATGTGGGTAAATCAATTTTTTTGGAAGTAAATTTATTTGAACCTACAGATGAGTCGTATCCAGAATTTAATTATTTGAAGTTATTAAAGACACATGAAGCAAAGGAAAAGAAAAATTTATTAGGAAATTCTTCAGAAAAAGGAGGTAGTGCATCTTTCGAAGATGATGATGCAGCCCGTATGGCAAAACACTTCGAAGAAAAATACGGTAACAATTCATCATATTCCACTGCAAGTAAGCGACGAAAGAAACAAGATGAATATGCTGACATAGGTGCCGGTTATGATGAATCTGATTCATTTATTGATAATACAGACGCATATGATGAAATGATTCCTAGGGATGTGGAAACAATCATGGGCGGGTTTTATATTAATTCAGGACCTTTGCAGTTTAAACATCTTTCTAACGTGGAAAGATCAGATGATGAGATAGTGCTTCCAAGAGGTATAAAACGTGCAATTGTGTCTTCTTCCAGCGAATCTAGTAATGATTCCAGTTCTGACGACCAACCTACGAAACAAAGAGATAAGAACGGGCTACCAGCAAAAAAGTCATGCCCCACAACTGTCAATAATAGCACACCAAAGGAAGTAAGTACAGAAACGACAATAAAAGACAGTAGCAAACAAGAAAGTAAGAACGTAAAGGTAGATAACGTAAACGAGGTTCTTAAAAAAATTGATGTTAGTTCGAAACCCGTATCAGTTTTAAAACCTGTATCAGAAAATCCAACCCAAACTAATTCTGAAAAAGTAAGTGGCAACAAAAATTCAAATAAATCTGAGGGAATAAAGAAACCAGAGACTGTTAAACCTAAATCGGTGACTGTAAAAGATTTATTACAACAGACAAGAAAAGCACTAGATTTGAAGGATGACACTGTGATAACAAAAGAAGCAGAATCAACAGTAGGCCCCGTTGGACAGCTTGAAAGCGACTCAAGCTCACTAACTCCATCTGCAGGATCTGGTGAATCAGATAATGAAGGCGCTACTGATAATAATGAACGTAAATTGGTTCCTTTACCTCCAGATTTACCCCCAGAAGTTATAAAACATATTGATAATTTGAAAATGGCAGCTTCAGTATATACCAAAGGTTTTTTCTTAACACCCGTGCTTGATATAACTGTACTAAGTCTGGAAAAAGCTTTAAGAGTTTTAAATAAGAACATAAAGAAAGTAGTATACAAACATTTATTGTTTCATCTTCCTGTATCAAAAATAACTTATCAACAAAGAGCTAAAAATCTGCTGCTTAAAGATATGCAAACCACACTCAATGGTTATATTGAAACTTTTAAACAATCAATACATATGGTTTTAGTACCGCAGGTTTCTAATTTTGAAAGTAGGTATGAGGCTGAATTGTTTAAAATTCGTGGAAATGGAATACATGATCCAAATGAGATAAAGAAGTTGTTGCCTTCTAAAAGATTCAACTGGAATAATGATTTAAAAACGCAATTCTTAAATATAGTGGAAAAACAAAGAGAATATATACAAGTTGAAAATTCAAGAAAAATTTCAGATGAAGACAATTTACATAATTATTTAAGTTCAGTAATTTTACCTTTGTGGCCAGTTGGTTGGATGAAATTAATAACTTTGAAGAAATTAATAAGTCCACCAAAAGAAAAAAGTAAAGTTATTATTAAACCAAAGGTGTCACTTCCACAAAATAAAATACCATCAGAAAATAGTGTTCTCCGACCAATTGAAAGTAAAACTACAGAATCAGTAACACCACCGATTATAAAACCAGATTCAGTATCGATTGAAATTGTGAATAAACCGGATATACCAGCAAAAGGAGCCGAAACTATTGCAGAAAAAGTTGCACCATTGACAGAAGATAAAATAACATCCAGTATTAATTCTGTAATAGCATCTACAAATAAAATAGAGACAACTGATTACATAGAGATAAATAGTAGCGATAGTGATGATAATACAGGAAAGACTCGGCCTGGTCCAAAAAGTAAAACAAAGGCACACCTGTACAATAGTGAGAAAATCAAAAAGCGAGATGAATCTCTTCAAAGAGCATATAATATGAAGGACTTAACGATAAAACCGGCAGATCCTACTACTAAGTTCCCAAGTAAAACTTCCTTAGAAAGTAAACCAAGTAGAGAATCTTCTGGTAAGAAGCAGCCTAATCAAATTAGTCTTAAAAGTATAAAGAGTTTAACAGAACCAGTGCTACCGCTACCACTACCAATTTCTGCAAATACACAAAAAAGTATTTCCGATAAAGAAGTGATTGATGATGTAATGAAACAACTGAATGAATTGCAAGAACTACAACAATTAAAATCTTCCTCAACTACAAGCTCGAAATCTCAAGTTTCCAAAAGTAATCAACAAGAGCAGTCTCTAAATTTAACACATTTCAAAAATTCACCGGGTGACTTAGATGATTATTGAGAAGTAGCATAGCTTGTAATTTTTGTAATATTAGTTTAAGTTTTAGTATTCTTAATTTACATATTATTTATAGTTATATATTACTTTTTTTTATAATTATTATGAACTAAATATATAGATTGTAATTGATGGTAATTAAATTATTTAAAAACCATTTTAAGCTTTCTTTGCAATTTTATATAATACTTATAAAGGTAAAATAAAGATTCATGTTTTATTATTTTAATTAAAAATATTTTTATTTTCATTGTGTTATTTTATTTAAGTACTATTTCGATAGTGTACCACTCTTAGAGAGCGTTGAAGCGTTTAAACCACGCTTTTATTTCTTCAGGTATATTTTCTTTCTTTATATTTAATTTATTATGTAATTTAAAATATTATAAACTTAAATCAGCCGTGTAGTTGCATATTTAAGCTGTCGAGACCATAAAATCGCCTATTTTGTAGGAGGTCCTGAATGATAGGATAACTTGCAGAAAATATTTATTTTCAAAACAATTTTTAAAATATAAATTTTGTTTTCAAGAAAATAGAAGCAGGCAGCAAATCGTCATATTGCTAACTTCAGTTTAAATTTTTGTATGTTTTTAGTGTGGTGTTCATCCTGTAAGATTTGTCAAACAACTCAGTGAAGTCAAAGATACTTTTTATATTTCTTTCCACGTGTTTTTGTGTAAGGTGTATATCAGTGTATATTAAGACAAACTATTTATTAATTTATTAAAACAAATAGTAAACAGTGAAAATGGTTTCAAAACGCAAGAAGAAGGTATTAGATTGTTTCATGTTTAAATTTATATTTTGAGGTTATGCACGCACAAGGCATTCATAACATGATTTTCTTTTTAGTACGAATCAGGAGAAGGGGCTCAATTTATTTCTAGAAGAGGAGCACTCAAACGTCTACAGTTGACATTAAAAGATTTTAGAAGATTGTGTATCCTTAAAGGCATATATCCAAGAGAGCCTCGTAACCGAAAACGGGCACAACAAGGTTCAACTGCGATTAAAACGTTATACCACATAAAAGATATACAATTTCTCATGAAAGAAGAGATAGTATGGAAAATACGAGACTTCAAAGTATAAAAATTAATATATTAATAATATTTATTTTACAAACATTTGTGATACTAATGTGTATTTGTTTTATGTAGATTTTCAACAAGAAAGTTGGCCGTGCCCGTGCTCTTCGTGATTTCTCGTTAATGAGGCGTTATTTAGACAATCATCCAACACTTAAACTTGATCATATTGTCAAAGAACGATATCCGACATTCATTGACGCTCTTAGAGATCTTGATGATTGCTTAACTCTTTGCTTTTTGTTCAGTACATTTCCATCCATAGCACACGTACCGCGTGAGCATTCTATTTTATGCAGACGGTTGTCCATAGAATTTTTACATGCAGTAATAGAGGCAAAAGCACTCAGAAAAGTATTTGTGTCTATTAAAGGGTATTATTATCAAGCAGAGATCAAGGGACAAACTATCACATGGATCGTGCCACATAACTTTTCATTTGAGGTAACAAATATATTTCTTTATTATTATTATCGTGTATGACCGTTATTTTGATGATTTTTTTTTAAATTTTAGCCACAATCAAAAGACGAAGTTGATTTCACTGTAATGTCCACTTTCGTAGAATTTTACACAATAATGTTGGGCTTTGTTAATTTCCGATTATACCATTCTTTAAACATATATTATCCACCTAAGTTTGCATCACTTACACATTCTGAAAACGAGCAACAGCTAGTAGATGAAGAAGCTTTTGTTTCTGAAAGAACAGCAGCACTTAATGTACCTTTATCTAAAATCAGCATTGAAGATACTCAAGAAGATGACGTAGATTTGGATCTATTTCCTGGTGATGAAGATCCTCAGAAACATGAGGAATATAAAAAGGAGTTAGAGAAACAAAAAAAATTGAAAACCTTATTTAAAGGAATGAAATTTTATCTTAATCGAGAAGTTCCTCGAGAGAATTTAGTTTTCATTTTAAGATGTTTTGGAGGAGAAGTTAGTTATGATAAGGATTATTTTGTGGGAAGTACATTTGATGAAAATGACGAATCTATTACACATCAAATTGTGGATAGACCTTCTATGAGTAAACAATACATGTCCAGATATTATGTACAACCTCAATGGGTTTTTGATTCTGTAAATGCAAGAACACTTCTTCCAACTAGCAAATATCTTATGGGTGCTGTTTTACCACCACATTTATCACCATTCATAAATAAGGATCGGGATCAGACGTATATTCCACCTGAGCAACAAGCTTTAGACAATCCGGAATTAGTAGAAGACAAAGGTACGTGTTACATTTTAGAATTATTAGAAAACAAACATTTGCACTGTAGGGGTTAATATATAATATGTAACTTTTTCTTTTAGAAGATAAAGAAAGTTCTGCTGCTGAAACCTCTGAAGATGAAGATGTTGTAGAAGACATTAAAAAAATTTCTGAATCCAAGAAGAAAAAGAAAAAGGGAAGTCTTGAAATTAAAGAGGTTGAACCTGAGGAAGCAATTTATGACGAAGATGATGATGAGGAAACAAGAAAAGAAAAACAGAGAAACGCTAAGGTAATTTTCATTACACATATTGTATCATTGAAGTAATGTAAGAACGTTTTAAAAAATTTTGTATATATTTATAGAAACAGAAAATGGCTGTAACTACAGGTGAGGTTCATAAAGAAATACCATGGAAACAAGATCGTCAAGACAAACAGGAATATCTTCTTAGAACCAAGATGATTAAAAATAAACATAGAAAGCTTTATAAGAGTATGAAGGAAGGCCAGAAAGATAGGGCTAAAGAAATTTGGCTTTTAAGAAAGAAGCGAAGATTACATGATGAAGAACAAAAAGTAATCAAAAAACAGGAAAAGAAGGCTCAAAAAGTGAAAGCATTTGAAGGAAATTAAAGAATAATATGTATAAAAATTAGATCTATTGTTACATTAAGATGCTATCAACATGCATTCAGTTAGAATTTACTTAATTGTCGCTTATTAAAATGTATCAATATTTCATTTTATTTAAATATATTACATTTATTATATATATTGTTTTATAATTTATTTTAAAATGCTCTCCGATCAGAAGATATTAATTTACAATATCATTTAAAAGAATAAATCAATGGGTCCATTAAATACATGTTTTTTTATTTTGTATGTATACTTTTTACAACAACTAGAAATCGCGACACCGACTTTTTCAGCAATATTTTACTTTAATGTCTATCATTTTATCCTAACAATCCGCTGTTGATGATTTCGTAAACACAGGCCACGACCGCGCGCGTTCTGTCATACATTTTGATCAACGTACGTATAAACCACATTATGAGTACGGAAGTATGAACTACAGACTTATTGTGCTAATGCGAAATAACTCTTAATTCAACCTACTGAAAAGTCTGAGATCAGACATAGTTTGTTCCAGTGTGTAATTAGGTTAGTGTATGTTAACGAAATAATTAAAAGAAACAACCGAAATTCATGTTTAAATAATTATTAATAAAAGTTTTGGGTTTTAACAGTATGTATGTGCGTATATAAGACATATATTTAAATTATAAAAAATAATTTAATTAAAAACATCAATTTTACAATACAGATTATTGTTACAATGAAACTTATAAATATCAACAATATATTTGATTATTCTTTAATAATAATTTATATTCTTTTAAACTATATGTATGTCATTTTGTCCTATTCAGTTAAATTTGCATTATATTCCTCTTCATCACTGTCTTCTAATTCTGGCATTGGGAATCGAAGTATTGCTGCTACCCCAGTTAATTGATCGAGTTCTAAACAACAAAATATTTTATTAGACAAGTGTTTAGTTAAGTGGCAAGATTTTTATTAGACATGGTATCTACTCTAAATATTTGACGCAAATCAATTTCTATTAGAGCATTATTTTTTTTTTCTATTAAATTTATTTAACGTCGGTCTATTTCCGATGCTGAGTCCTATCACCGACGACAATTAGAGCATTAAAAATGCAATTTTTCTTAACATGCCAAAGAACACATACTTATGGTTCATTAGTAAAATCATTTTTCTACAGAATTCGATAAAATTTAAATATGATGTTAATATAAGTGCACTTTTTTTTTCATTACAAAATTTCAAATGTTTTGACCAGCTGTAAAGCAAGATATTAAGGACGTCCGCACACGGGATGACTGGTTGCAAACCTTAGCCTCGAATCTGCCCGAACCGAATGTGATTACAACTGTGTTGTTAGTAAAAGAACGAACGTGTTTACGAGTGAGATAAAACACACGGCACGAACGTAACTAAACTGATTTTAAACTGGTTTTGAGCATACATTCTGCGACTATATTTTATTTATATAGTCTCAAGGCATTGTTGGTTTCATTAACAGAGATGTTTACGAATACTATTGAAAAGTATTTAAATACATACATACAATCAAATATAACACAATAGAATCCCCTATTTTGCTATTGTTAAAAATTCTATAGGGTCACGATACACGGCTCGACATGGCTCGTGCTCGTTTTCGTTGAAAACTTCGTTTCGCGTTTATTTATCAGCAGACTCGTGTTTCATCTCACTCGCATACACGTTCGATCTCTTACTAACAACAGTTGTAATCACATTCGGTTCGAGTAGATTCGGGGCTAAGGTTTGCAACCAGTCGCGTCGTGTGCGGAGGGCCTAATATTTAAAGTTCGTATATTTAACATGTAAAAGGGCCTACAATGTATAAAAAGCCATCGTTTTAACGTATATCTCGAGACCGGTTCTAAAGATTTTTTAAAAAGAACTAATATAGTATGATAGAAAAATAAATGAGGAAAATTTTGACTGTATTTTACATTGTTGGAGCAGTTAGTTAATAAGATAAAGGTATATAAAATAGATATATTTTTAAACCAGCATACGCGTAGTGAGGATAACTACCGCATCTTGGCAATATAGTATGTTGTCATGCTTTGCGTGCGTTAACATGTGAAATATATATACTACTGTACAATAGTGGCTGCGTTGTCTTATTTCTCAACAGTGATTGTATTTTGTATATGTATGAAAGCTTATATATATAGCGAGTAAAGTAGTCTCCTAAGAATATAAAATACCATCCTATATGGAGTGCACGCAACATTTGTACTTAATATTCAACTATACTTTTGCCTACGATTGTCACTAATTGTACCTAAAGTTCTTATTTATCTATTTAAATATACTTTTGTAATAAATAACAATTGTTAGTCAATGACTTACGCTCTCCAGAAACATGCATACTGGAAAATATTTTAACATCTCCTCCTGATTCGCGAACAGAATCTACAAGTGCAACATACACTTTTCTAGTAGCTATATCTTGACATCTGCAATAATCGATAATAATAATTACGTTATGTTGGATCACATTGGTGAATATATGTTTCTAGAACCCACCTAAACAAATTATCAGATATCATTAGAGTTTCAATTGCTTGTGCTTCCGCTGCCCTTAAAACATCTTTCTTGCCATAAAATGCTTTAGCTGGTTCTAATTGTAAGGTGGTGTAGAAAGTTTCTATTGCTCTAACTTCACCAGCCGCTTTAGTATCAGACATCTTAGCAGCAACAGCTGGATCTTGCAGAACCTCTGTAATTAATTTATTATTAAATATTAACAAGTAATTTGAAATGTATTCGGGTAATAAATTTTTATTTATGTTTGTAGTAAATTAAAAGCAAAATCTTCTCAAAAATACTTACCTTTTAATGAATGTTTGAATCCAGAAGATGAGTGCACCAACATGAATTTTCCTTTGTTTTCTAACAATAACTTATTGTCGGTTTTAACAGCCATTTCGATCATATAATCGAAAAATTGATCTCTGACAAAACCAGGTGAAGCGATAACAATGCATTTAACTACATCAAAGTTTATATGACGAAGTATAGCTTGCATTACAGAATCATAAAAACGATTTAATCCCTAGGAACAATTATAAAACTAATGAATTCTGTTGTGAACTCATTATTTGTATACTTTAAAATAATTGTATATACCTTTTCATGTTGATTCACATGTCCCTTCCTTTTGCGCGGAATTGTTTGATCAATCTTTGCGCGGACAAGAGTCATACTAGATGTTATAAGACAAATATAAGCCAAACCTTCTTGCATTGTTACTGCTGCAACATCTGCATTTTGAGCAACGTCACATGCTGTGTCTATCCGCTCTAAGGATACTGAGTCCCATTCCGCTTTTCGCAATCGAAATTTTCTGTTCAGTTCAAGATCAAGAGTGTGATAAGCACCAAGCTTGACATATTGATTTTGTACTGTTGTGCGTCCCTTAAGACGTAGTTTACAGGCCTGTGTATCAAAGTCTATAGCTTCAACACGAATTACCAAAATAGTTCTCACCCTGTTGCTAGTTGAAGATCCAGTAACAGACTCTGTTTGAACCTGAGAATTAAGTTTATTATATGTCTGAAATCACTCTGCTATTCTGCATTTATTTTACCTACCTTACGAATTGTAGACGCTTCCACACAATCTCCTTCTGATATGAGGTTGTAAACATGCCAGATATCTTCTGCCTCTTCAGGAATAAGATCTACACTCCTTTAATACGAACAATATGTTAACTATAGAAACAAAACAAAAACAATATAGATTTTTTTTGTATACTTACCCTACTCCCTCTTTATCGATAATTTTAGATACTAATTTCATTTTTACGATAAATATGTTTTGAAAAGAATATATTTATTTAAACAAATTTTGTATAAAATAAACATCTTTACTTTTATTAATTAATATATTATCACACGTTCCTAAGAACATAGGTTAATATCATAGGCGATCAGAGACTATAGCTGACACATTTGTCAGATTTGTCACTGATAATAGGGTTACCAACTTAGAAATATTTTCTCTTTCAGTTGGTATGGTCTTTGACATTTGACAACAAGTGGCTGCATCTGCGGCATATGTTTTTTTTATGTAAGAAGTTGTCATCTGGTTGTCATTTGTTAAAAAATAATAAATAATTGATTAATTAACCTATTTGTGAAACCATGTAATATATATTTTATATTGTGTTATACTCATAACTTGTTTAAATTTGTGGTACAGCTTCATAATACTGATATAAGGTATTTTTCTGTTATGAATTATTAATTACATGTTCAATATTTAACGTAGGTTATGTCAAAGGATAAATTCTGCTTAACCTTGATCTTTATAGATTTCTAGTGTTTAACATATTACATTTGTTGTTTTACGATAAGTTTTATGTGTTAAAATTATCTACTTCTAACTATTAGAGTTAGCAATGGAAATTTTATAAAAATAATAATTGCGCTTCAATTTTAAAAGTTAATTTCCGCAATTTATTGTATGATATTTTACTGACTTATTTAATAGTCTTTTTGGCATCTAAATTCATTTTCAATGTTGATATATATAAATCGTGACCTAGGTAAGGCTTGCTTATTCAAAAACTTCTAACTGAAATAGCAGCAGCTCAACAATATGTAAACAGCACTACATGTCACATCTCAAAAACATTTTCCTCTGGCAGTCAATTGGTGGTTTGGCGTAAGGCCAATTAGTCCAGTACTAAAAATAACTGACTTACTTACCTCACGATTGAATGGTAATTTCCTAAATTGAAATATGAGTATTTAGAGGACATATCCTGTTTTACGTAAATTAAAGTTCTAGCGTTTATTGTAATTTTTCTGTTTTAATTCTTATGCATTTATTCTTTATTGAATGGGCTGAGTTATGTTATGTTTATTTATACAAATTCCTGCACTTCCTCTTTTCTTTATTTAATTTGGTTTCATATATATACGTATTGTTTTTTTTATCTATAAATTAGGCGCCTAAAATGCTCTCAATTTATAGTTTTTCGAAATGAAGATTCCCAGTTCCTGAAGATGTGTGTAAGATAATATTTGTAAGCTCATGCTTACCTTTTATTAATATTTAATTGTTGGTCATTGTCAAAATCCCACGTGTGTGCTTTTTTATGTAGAATAAAATTGCAAACTTACATAAAATCTATTAGAGTTTTATCTTATCCAAGTTAAATTTGTTTAGTTCTCAAGTGATGGATGAACTTTTCGCAAAATTCGTTAAAATATGCCACATAGTTTCTTATTTAGTAGCTGTATCTAATTTAACGTTAGATTTATTCTCTAATTGTACGCAACATTATGACCATTTTAAGATATTAGATCAGGTTACAACAGGATAAAAATGTACATATGATTTATTTATTTTAACGGTTTTAATTTTTCAAATAATTTCAAACAGTTTATTTATTACCGTTTTTTAACAGTCGGTTAAAGATCTACCTATATAAATATTATACCATTTAGTATTTTAAAAGGGATTTGAAATATCTGTGATTTATAACAATACCTTGGAATATAATTTCTTGTAGATGGTTACATTCCTATAGAAATATGTATGTTACAGGATCCCTGATTCACAAAAGAATTTAATTTTACCTGAGTGTTGAATAACCAGTTGTTGAATGTAAAACTCAACGGTTTTTTTTTAAATAGAAAGTATATTTATTTGATTTTATAGTCATTTTGGAATAGAATACAAAAATAACTGATCTGATTTAAAGTCAAGAAACAAAAGTTATTTTAAAAGCAATATTTCTTGTTGAATAGAAAACGCAATTGATTTTATACAATTAGGCAATGTGCAAATGTACGTTTATAATATTTGGATTTTGTTTTTTTTATCATGAAAACAGAATATTTGCTACACATCTGGAGAAGAACGACCTTAACAAATTTTGTCTTTGGACAAACCGTGTTTCGTCTTTCTTGTTGAAAAGTATTTTGTTGTCCTTAATTTATTATTTCGTTATAATTTTTGTAAATTCATTTTAATTCGTTCTTTGTTCAACAAATGTTACCCTAATTCAACCAGATCAACCAGAATACAGCTAGCTACAATCCCTTCTCCTTTTCCTGGCCTATATAAGTGACTGCGCTGTTATCAGAGCAGTTCTTCTTACAGTTCTTCAGTCTCTTTACTTACGTCTCTTAGCTACTTGTTACTTTGTTACTATTTTATCATTATCTTATTTAGTTATATTTATTTTATTATTAAAATTATTTTAAGTGTTAATCATTAATTATTATTTATTCAAAACTTGTGAATTTCATATGATTAAATAAATAAAGTGAATTATTAAATTAAAATTGAAATAAAGATATTTAATTTCCTGTGCTTGCCCTCAAGAATTTTCAACGAAGCGTAGTGCTGAAAATACGCACGATCCTGCTTACTAACATTTGATCCGTTCGAGCCGGATACAGGATTTTGGAGCTGAAAATTAATCCTAACCAGCGCATCAGTACATAAGGTCTCACAGATTATCCATCTAACATCAAGTCCTGTACGAATCGGATGCTGGATTTCTAATCAACTTACAATTGATCCAAGACCAGCATTTCATCCTACAAGATCTCTTCAGGACAAACAACTATATAAGGTCCTTCGAGTTTTAACACCGTGAAGACTTTGAGACGTCACAGGAAATCACAAGTAGAAGATAAAAAGTCACAAGTAGAAGAAAAGAAGTTACAACGAAATCAATCGTATACTGAGACGTACGCGTAGAAACCATCTGAGGAATCACCACAGCTGCTGAATCATCCACACATCAGGCACAGAGTGGCGACCAATGGTAAAATAATCCTACCTTATTCTTTCATTATACCTTGTCCCGTTTGATATTGCTTCTTTCTTCGATCCAAGTACCTTTTTTTTTTTTTTATGATAATTGGTAGATTTTTTTGGATCAGCTTAAGAGATTGTTAGTTTATTGAACAAAACTTAAGTTATTTCACCAAATAACCACATTGATAGATCTTAGCGGTTACATTGTAGATTCGAGTATCGGTTTTCTATTTTTTGCATTCATATATGGCTTATTAAGCATTGATTCGATAGTTCCCATCTCAATCCTACTTATTGCTTTGGAACATATGACAAAATTTTGTACTGTTCACGTGCACCCCGTGTTTTTTTACATAGTCAAAATTTATTTATATTGTTATATTCGTTTTATATAAAATCATTTAAACAAAAGGATTATTATATTATCATCTTTAGTTTTTTGAAAATTGTTAAACATTCCAGATCACCCCTGGCACGCGTTTACAATTGTTTCTTTAAAGTATTGTATAATAACCTTGAGTTTAGCAATAATGTTCCTTGCAGCATTGTAATATTTTTTCATTAGAATACCTACTGGTTTTAAATTTTAAACTGCTAAACGTTTAATCATTTTGAATTACTTCAATCTTCCCTTTGTTAATTGTTATTTACATTTTAATTATTGGAATTTACATTGTACTTTATTTTCAATAACCTTGCATTTTGATTAAGTTTTAAAATATATTTATCATTTGATAATATAATTTAACCTAAATAATTATTTTAGTATTTGCCATCTTTTGTTTTGAAAATCAATCGTTTGCAATTATGGTTAATCTAAAGAAGCTGAATGCCATGTTGCATTCTTGTCAAGCTAATTTAGAAATATATACTAAATTAATAAAGAAAGTTAACGTAAACGATCCATCCACGTATAATATCCAAGACATTAAAACGTATAAGAGAATTTGTTCCCCATTATTATCCGAACTTAGCAACATCTGTATAGATATACAAGTAATGGTTGCTGATGATAATGAGGAAATGGCACGCATTGACCAAATCCGTGAAGAATTCAATATTAAATATTTAACTTTAGAATCAATATTCAATGAAATATTGATCGATTCTAATCCACCACCCGTTTCTTTTGATTTGCGTTCAAACCACAATACCGACAATGACATTGAGCTACCCCGTATAGGCGTACCAGACTTTCATGGTGACATATCCGAATGGCATTCATTTAAATCAAGCTACGTAAGCTTAATACATAGTCAGAACAGGTTTAACAATTACAAAAAGCTCCATCTTTTGCGAAGCTGTCTAAAAGGTGCAGCTCTTGATATAATTACTTCTATAGAAATCGAGGCTAAAAATTATGAGTTGTGTTGGAATCTTATTCTCGAAGCATATGACAATAAGAGAAAGATAATTTCGCATCATATAAAATCATTCTTGAACATCCCGAATCTGATTACTGAGTCCAGTGATAGTTTAAGAACCACAGCCGCCGCTATCAGAAAACATGTCAAGGCCCTTGAAAATAGCATTCCGTTAGAACACAGATGGAACCAACTCGTCACCGTATTGACATCACAAAAGTTAGACGCTACCACAAAGGCTCACTGGCAGTCTAGTCCGCAATCTAAAACAGATTATCAAACAGTGGATTCCCTCTTATCCTTTATGTTAGAAAGAGCCCACGAATTAGACGAACAAAGCGATAACTTTAAAATCGGTACGAAATCTAAATCTCAACGTTCATTAGTTGTAGCGCAGCACAACAAATGTCATTTTTGTAGTGATACCCATCGTGTTTACCAATGTAAAGCTTTCCTAAAATTGTCCATTTCCGCACGTATTAAAGAATGTCAAAAGCGCACGTTATGTTTAAATTGTTTGAGAAAAGGACACAACACTAAGAAGTGCCCTTCCACTTTCCTCTGCAATATATGCAACAAACAACACCACACGCTTTTACATTTAGCTACATCTCAATCTGATTCACCACAGCCAAGTACTTCCAGTGACACATTCACTAGTCAAGTAGTAAACTCAGGGCACGTGTTACTTTCTACTGCTGTAGTTAAAGTTACCGATAGTAATGGTAAATCAATTTTCGCACGCGCTTTATTGGACAATGGAAGCCAAACTAGTTTTGTAACCAAACGATTAGCGAACAGGTTAAAGGCAACTTGTACACCCATGAATGTAGCTATATCTGGTATAGGCAAAACTAAGACGAACATAACGTCTAAGATAAGCGTTCAACTTGAATCACTAGCTACTACTTATAAGACATCTGTTGACTGTTTAGTTATTCACAAAATAACTGACAACATACCACATACGAATTTAGACGTAACTAGTCTGAAAATTCCCTCACACATTCAATTAGCAGACCCACAATTTAACAAATCTGATCGCGTAGACCTGCTGCTAGGAGCAGACATTTTTTGGAACCTTCTACGGGTAGGAAAGATACGTTTAATAAGTAATCTTATAAGCGTTCAGAAAACCACACTTGGTTGGATTGTAATAGGAACTAAAGCAGCTAATGGTAACGTACAATCATATTGTTATTATTCACAAATACAGAATCAACTTTCCAAGTTCTGGGAAATTGAATCTGTAGAAAGCTGTAGTCCACATACTGCGGAAGAATTAGCCTGCGAAGACCATTTTAAACGAACCACAATTCGTGACCCCACTGGTCGGTTTGTTGTTACTATCCCTTTCAAAAAACCAACAACGCTATTAGGAAATTCTAAGAATAACGCTACAAAACGTTTCTTATCGCTTGAAAAGAAACTGTCATCAGACACTGAGTTAAGGAAATTGTATAATTCTTTTATGGAAGAGTATATTTCGTTAGGCCATATGACCCTTAATCCTGTCCAAACACCCATGGACATTTCATACTTTTTACCGCACCATGGTGTGTTGAAACCAAGTAGTACCACGAGTAAACTTCGAGTAGTATTCAACGGTTCTATGCCTACCACAACAGGCATCTCACTGAACGAGCTACAGGCTAATGGCCCTACTATTCAAAGTGATCTCTTTACATTACTAACCAAATTTCGTTTATATACTTACGTCGTGATAGCAGATATAGCTATGATGTATCGTCAAGTGTTGGTAGATTCGTCGCAAAGAGATTTGCAGCAAATCCTTTGGCGTTTTAAGCCCGACGAACCATTATTAGCGTATCGGTTAAATACTGTTACTTACGGCACGGCAGCCGCATCATTTTTAGCTATTAGGAGCCTCACTCAGCTAGGCTATGAATCACAAGACATAAATCCTAAAGCAGCGGATTCAATATTAAACGACTTTTACGTTGACGATCTGATTACCGGTTCTGACGATTTAGCAGAGCTTTCGAACCGCTGTGTTGAAATTAATACTATTTTATCCAGTGCGGGTTTTAAACTTAGAAAGTGGATAGCTAATTCACCTACTGTACTTTCAAATATGAAAAATGATAGGTCCGATAAGTTCTTTCATTTGGATTTAGGCGACTCAAATCATTTAAAGACATTAGGCGTCAAGTGGAACTCAATCTCAGACGAATTTAAATACAACATCACTCCTATTACGGAACCTGATAGAGTCACAAAGCGCTCAATATTATCCATGGTGTCTAAAATCTTCGATCCTTTAGGATTATTATCACCCTGTATCATTCCCTTTAAAAAAATGATGCAAGAACTATGGTTATTGAAACTACATTGGGACGATGAAATTCCTTCAAGCTTACACGAGCTTTGGATATCATTATTAAGACACTTGCCTGATATTAATAATATTTCTATCCCACGTATGGTATTTATAGTCGATTCTACCACTATAGAGTTACATGGGTTTTGCGATGCTTCCGAGCGTGCTTATGGTGCATGCATTTATTATAAGAGTGTAAATAAGCAAGGAGCGTCTAAAGTCTATTTAGTTCATTCCAAGTCGAAAGTAGCCCCTCTAAAAACATTAAGTATCCCTTGTTTAGAGTTGTGCGCAGCGTTAATTTTGGCTAGAATGACACAAAAGCTCTTAAGTATTACACCTAATACTGTATCTAAAGTTTTCTTATGGTCAGATTCAACTATAGTACTTTCATGGCTTAAGTTATCACCTAGCACTCTAAAGGTGTTTGTAGCAAATCGCGTCGCAGAAATACAATCTAGCATGACAGAGCTTTATCAATGGCGTCACGTGCCCACACACTGCAACCCAGCTGATCTTATTTCGCGAGGTACGCATGCTAGTTTGCTAATAAACAATAATTTATGGTGGACAGGCCCCTCTTGGTTACATGAGTCCTCTGATTCATGGCCTGCAAGCAATTACAATGTAGTAGATATACCAGAAACCCGAGAAATCATCTTGTCTAATTTCTTGGTTACATCGTCCATAAATATATTTGGATTGTATTCAAACTTACGTACACTTAAAAGAGTTACTGCATATTGCTTACGATTTTCACATAATTGTAAAAATAGAGCCAATAAAACAATAGGACCCTTGTCAGTATCGGAACTACAACATGCAATGTATTCATTGTTAAGATTGTCGCAAAGTGAACACTTTTCTAATGAAATAAGTTCTTTAAAAAGAAACGTACCACTGCACAATAGTAGTCAATTATTATCTCTAAATGCTTTTTTGGATAATAATAACATCATACTTGTAGGAGGTCGATTACAACATTCAAATTTTACTTTTGATAAAAAGCACCCTATTATATTGCACCCTAAGCACCCACTTACAAAATTAATTATGCAACATGAACATATAAGACTGTTCCATTCAGGTCCACAAGCTTTATTATTCTCTGTTAGAGACCAGTTCTGGCCTCTAAGAGGAATATCACTAGCTAAATCTATAGTTCATAATTGCATCATATGTTTTAAATGTAAGCCGAAAATGTCTTCGCCAATGATGGGTTCTTTACCCTCTGACAGAAGCGTTTTTGATTATCCCTTCAGGGTCACTGGCGTCGATTATGCTGGCCCTGTTATGATAAAGAATCGTTATGGTCGCGGTAGCAATTTAATCAAGTCATATATTTGTTTGTTTATATGTTTTGCTACTAAAGCAGTACACCTGGAATTGGTAACTGAATTATCGACTCAATGTTTCCTGGCAGCACTTAATCGTTTTATTTCACGTCGAGGAAAGCCGTCGACCATATATTCTGATAACGGTACTAATTTTATAGGAACAAACAATGTACTTGCTAAGTTTTTGTCAAATAAGTTAAATTCATCTAAACTGTCAATCTCTGCTTCTGAATTATCTATAATATGGAAATTCATTCCGCCACGTTCCCCACATTTTGGTGGTTTATGGTGGTATATCAAATATCAAATCTACTAAGAGTCATTTAAAAAAGGTACTTTTTAATAGTCATTTATCTTATGAAGATACGTACACATTCTTGACTCAAATAGAAGCAATATTAAACTCCCGCCCTCTCTATCCAATGTCATCAGATCCTAATGACCTTACTCCCATCACTCCTGGACACTTACTTATTGGTCGTCAAATTACTAGCAACATGCCTGCAGCAGGTGCACCTGTTAATTTGAACCAGATGCAACGTTTTGCACATGTGCAAGAAAGGGTTCAGCAATACTGGAAAAGGTGGACGTCTGATTATATAAACCATTGCCAACAACGTAATAAATGGAAAACTTCAACCAACACGAAACTTCATATCGGATCATTGGTTATGATTCATGAAGACCATTTACCACCGACACAATGGGCAATTGGTCGAATCATCAAGATGTTATCAGGAAGCGATTCACTCACGAGAGTTGCTGTTCTGAAGACAAAGTTTGGAGAAATAACCAGAGCCGTCAGGCGTCTCGCCCCTCTGCCATTGGACAATCTTGATCTGCCCTCAGCACATCAACCGGTGGAGCATGGAGAAGAACGACCTTAACAAATTTTGTCTTTGGACAAACCGTGTTTCGTCTTTCTTGTTGAAAAGTATTTTGTTGTCCTTAATTTATTATTTCGTTATAATTTTTGTAAATTCATTTTAATTCGTTCTTTGTTCAACAAATGTTACCCTAATTCAACCAGATCAACCAGAATACAGCTAGCTACAATCCCTTCTCCTTTTCCTGGCCTATATAAGTGACTGCGCTGTTATCAGAGCAGTTCTTCTTACAGTTCTTCAGTCTCTTTACTTACGTCTCTTAGCTACTTGTTACTTTGTTACTATTTTATCATTATCTTATTTAGTTATATTTATTTTATTATTAAAATTATTTTAAGTGTTAATCATTAATTATTATTTATTCAAAACTTGTGAATTTCATATGATTAAATAAATAAAGTGAATTATTAAATTAAAATTGAAATAAAGATATTTAATTTCCTGTGCTTGCCCTCAAGAATTTTCAACGAAGCGTAGTGCTGAAAATACGCACGATCCTGCTTACTAACAACATCTGTTTTGCTAGTCACACATGTATCTTCATCTTAAAACATCAAATTCTGTTTTGAGTATGCTGTATGTATAAGTATTACAACAAACTATGTAGCAAATATATTTGAAATATAGTAGGCGTATTAAAATCATTTACACAAATAAAAAAAAACTCGTTCGAGAGATTCGTTAAGCATAGTTTTATTTTTATTATATTCGTTTCTGAAGTAAACTAGAAACTTAAAAAATCTATACAATTAGACCGCCTTTGGTAATATAACCTATTCCAAACGGTAGCTCAATGTTGAGAGTGCTGACGTGCTAGATCAGATCAAGTTAGAAGATAAGTTTTAAAGTACTTAACAATAATTTAATTTTTTTGTATTATTTAATTTATTTTGCGTTAGTCTCTCTCCTATTTCTAAAGACCTCCTTCTATATTGATTGATTTTATGGTATCGACGCCTCATATATGAGACGCTAGAAGGCAATGCAATTATGTCAACAAAAAAATATCAGAAAAAAAAGAAAAAGAGAAATTTATTGTTTTAGAATATAATAATATTCACCAGATATAAAAAGAAAGAGTAAATCTTTTAATAGCTAAATAGAATATTAAAAATAAAGCGTAGTGGTTTCTGGGAGAAGAATATGTGATCTAAACTCTGCTGTCTAATACGATATTTAATTTTTAGTTGATTTTAAACATATCAGTAATTATGTTAAGGTCAAATGCAACTAAATAATTAAATTACATTCTCATTCTGCTCATTATATTGTTGCAATGTGTGTTTTAATAATGTATTACACAATAATTATTAAAAAGAGTGAAAACAATTATTTCACTTATAAATAATATCATCAGTCAAAGATCTTATACCGACACGAAGCCGAAAATACCGAAAACAACTAAAAATTGTTCCTAATTCATTTGGTATTAGTCTCAAATATTTGCAGACGCAAGAGACCAGTGCAAACAAAGTTATTCCCAATGCAAATACCGATAAACGATCATTTTAAAGTAGTAGGACTATTCACAAGCCAGTAGTTCAGTAGTAGACATAAAATTTATTTATTATCATTAGGTTGATAGTTTATAAGTTCTCGTAGTTAATTAAAAAAAACTTATACGTTTTGATAAATTTACCTACATTCAATTTTATTTCATTAAGTATGCTTAACTTTAGATTTCGAATACGACATTAATATATACATCACATCTAATTTTAAAATTGAAAAATATTACGTTTATTTTATATTATTTATTTATAAAGAAATTGTGACTAAGTTTAAAATGTTGTATAGTTGTTTTTATTTTCTATTAAACCATTGTTGTTTTTTCTTAATTTTTTATTCTCTCGTTGTTTCAGGCATGTTATGGCTGCTATGTCAATTTATATAAAAGAAATATTAATTTGATAAAAGTTTAATAATTATTTATTTACAAATATATACAATAATATTTTAAGTGTAGTGTTACAATCTGTTATATGAAGTTTTCATATTAGTTTTTTTGTTAGTGTTTTAAAAATGATTTTTAAAAAGTTTTAAATAAATTAAAATAGTTAATTAATATTATTTATATAATAGTGTTTTAATGTTAAATATACGATAATTCGTTTTATACTCGTTAATAATTAATTAAATAATTAAATAAAAGTGAAGTGATTTAAATTAAATATATAAAAATGAGTGAAGAAGCCCCAGTGCAAAAGCCTTCAGGCCTGCGTCCTCCAGCTCCTTCAAGATTGGCCAGGCCTATGTCTGCACTAGGTCTGAAACCACCGTCTGGAATTAGACCACCTTCTGCGACAACAACACCATCACCGGCGACAACTCCCGCTACACCGTTACCACCAAGTAAGCGATTTTTTGTTTTAATAAGGGGTGTACTTTGTTGGGTAGAAAATATAGCACATAAAATCACAAGAATTCTTTACGAAGTTTCATTTATTCAAGTTATAAGCAATACAGCCCTGGAAGTTTTTACTTTGTATGTATAATTCGCTTGTCCTAACAAATTGTGTTATGTATTGCAACTCCTGTTTGAGCAACCCAATGTATAAATCATTTAGAAGCTAAATTAACCAACCCGAAGTCTATACGTGGCCAGAGAGCCGAGATTTGAGCACCTAAATGTCCCTGTTGGAATTCGTACTGTAGAAAATGCGTGGATAAATTTAATTTTTTCCGAAATAGAAAACAAAGTATTTTTTCGACCCAACAATGTAGAATACCCTCGTGTGTTTTTAATTTTATTATTGTACGTCATCTAAGGATGCCGAGGTTTTTTCATGCGTTCTTTCTTAAGGTTGTGAAGGATATAAAGTAACCTTGCTGTCTTTCACTGTCTTATTCCCACCTCACATACAGATTTTATTTTTGATAGAAATTAGTGATGCTTTTATTGTTTGTTTGTTTCAACAGGTTTAAAGTTACGGTAAGTGCAAATTACTATTACAATTAATAATTGTCTTGTAATTTTGAATTGCAATTATTTACCAACTAATTACATTTTCCAAGCGGTAACATTATTGTTAAGGTCACACCCAAAATGTATAATTATCTTTGTATAATTATCTATATTATAATTTATCTTTGAAGATATACTTATCGTGTTAAACACCTCCTCGGTATAATGTTACACATTTTTGTGCAATTTTAAAGAATATTATTATTTAATTATCCTGAAAATTTGAAATCGATTGGCTGTTTCAAATTTGAAATAATTTTTATCAAAGTTCGAACTATTTACATGGTCTTTTATAAAAGGAATAGCTGATTATTTTTGGCGTATATAAAAACGAAAATTAATGGCTGCTTAAAAAAGACAGCGTGAAGATGAACATTATCAAATGAACATTGATTTTATTAGTGTGTATTCGGTTGGACAAAGCGGACAAAATTTTGTCTTACGCTGCGAAACTTTTGAATTATATTGTAGCATATAACATCTTTCATATACACTAGGGTCTCCTTTAAAAAATGATTTTTCGAAATTCGTTACGCAACCCTTATTAGTAAAATATGAAACCCATAGAATAATGTTAATCCGTTTTAAAAGGGATTTTTTTAAGGGACACTCTAATATATACGCTTTCAATTGTTATATTTTTTTCACTTTCAATCTGCTCACATTCGTCAGTGACTCACAGTGCAATGGTGAATTTTTGCTAACGCATTGAATTTCTTCTTAAACCGTTGGCTAAGCAAAAAAACTATTCGAAACAATATTTTAATACATTCGTGGTTTTGTCATTAGGGTGACGATATAGATAGTTACAGTTATTATATAATTAACCATAATTTTTTATGAATTATTTTAATTTGAATTTTGAATCCGAGTTGCGGTTTCATCCGCCTTTTGATTTAGTTATGACATCATATTTGTAAGTAAACTAGATTTGTGTCATTGGATCAATCTATACGTATAATACACAGTATTTAAATCATATAAGTGTAGATATTAACACGTTCTATTGTCCATTCGCATTCCCCATGGTCATAATCCGGTCTTTATTGACCATTCTCTCATCTGCTTCATATGCATATAGAGCATGTTTAAACCGTCAATGATTCTCAAATATTCTATATATCAATACGCGTAGTCATTCACAGTACCATTTTTAATTTAATTTATTTTATTTTATGGAGGTCCAATGTCTTAAATTAAAAATATTAAATTAAGAAAAACTATATTATATTATAACCTCCAAAATGTTATAATCTGTCAAAATGCAATAGGATTTATTTTTAAAAGAAGTTTAATGTCAGTTTGTCAAAAATAAAGAAATAAAAGCAGTTTCTATTACTAATTGTTATTAAAAATAGAAATTTTATTTATTTCACATACAATTGTGTCGAACAGTTAAAATTTATATTACTAACGATGCATACGTACCAACTAGATTAAATCTAGATTAAAATATCAAATAAAAACAGTAAATTAAACATCAAAACAGTGAAAGGAATAAGGCTTTAGTCGGTCCAAAATAAAAGTCAATATTTATATAACAATCATTTATTAATAATCAAATCATCAGGTCTCTTAACCGATCTATATGTGTCAAAGGTCTAATGACAAATTCTCCAAATATTGTTTCACCAATGTATGTTTCCGTATCGAACAGTTCTTTCTATATGGAACTCAGAATTAAAAACATCAATGCTAAACTATATTTTTGTTATTCTAAATTATTAATGCTAAATTTTATATTCTAGGTTTGTATTCTAAAATAAATTTTGTAAATCTGCTTTTAGACATTAGGGGGCGTCCATAAATTACGTGAGATGTTTAAGGGGGGGAGGGGGTCGAGTCAAATCTCATCTAATCTTCCGTTGGAGAGAGGGGGGGGTCTCGGCAAATATCACGCAATTTTTTTTCTGATTGAAACAAAAAAAAATTATACTATTTTGGTCCATTTAATCTAGATTGTACATGCTTAAGGCCTGTCTCAGTATGGAACCGTATTTAAGCGAATTTCTGCCGGACGTATACGGGCTACTACGCTTTACCTATCCGAACCATGTAAATGTAATGAGATCGCTCTGGAGCTCTCAGACTGCACGCTACAAAGCCGTCCGAATACGGGCGGCACTACCTCGCACAGTAGAACCGAATAAAGGCGAATTTTATCCAAGCGTTACCACTACTACAACGATACCCTATTCGAACCTTTGTAAATGCAAAAAGCCGCCTCAGACTGGAGGGGATACCTAAGATCGCTTGTTGTTACGGTGCAATACGAGTCAAATAAAATCTATCGGCGACATGGGTATGTTCTGCATGCAGTTTATGTTTGTATTTCAGTGAATCATGGACACGGATGCCGATACCAATAAAATTTTTATTACACTTATAATTAAACTCTCAGCAATATTGATTACTAGTCTTAACTAGTCGTAAATAAAAGCACGAAGCAAATTTTTTTTTTTTTTACAATAACAATCCAACGCGTTTACGTAAGAAACCCACATTTTGAAAAATCTCACGTGAGATTGGAAGATGGGGGAGGGGGTTGAATAAAAGCTCACGACATCTCACCAGGGGGGGAGCGAGTGACAGAAAATTTAAAAAAACACCTCACGTAATTTATGGACGCCCCCTTATACGTTAATCTATTACTGGTGGTCAATTTATGTATTCGGAAAAATTCGCCTAAAAAATTATAGAAAATATTATTGAAACATGACACATTGTTTCTCTGCATGATGCCATGACCAGGCCTGCGTTTAAGTCACAGCTGTTACACTGCGAGTATTCATAGCGCCAACAATGAAATTAATGTATTTACTGCAAAGGCGATAAAAGTTAAGACAAATGGTCGTCTATCAGAGTAAAGAGACCACAATTAAAACGACGTTGTATCCTATAAATAATTCCCATGTATTCATTTAACAATAATTAAAATAAAACAGAAATATTTATATTATTTTACGATCTATTCAAAAAACAAAATAGTCAGCTCATGTTGATACGGTTTTTTTTAATGTATCTACCACACTTTAAGAATCACTTTTATAACTGATCTTATTTCAGATAACACTCTAGTCACGAACTTTTCATTTGTTTCAAACATTTTTTGTTAGTGTTTTTATTATTGTTATTATTTTTTATTGTTATTGATTTTGCGATGTTTACTACTTTTACTTTCGTATTCTTTAATAGAATTATGAATTGCAAATCGTGATTTTTCGTTTTTTATCTATGGCATAATACGTAAGTACGGATTGGCATTTGATGTACGTACCGACGTTGTTTTAAGTTCTCTTCAAATATTTAGCAAAAGTGAATGTACATGTTCATGAAAGACTGACCTTTTTAAATGTTATGCATATCATGTTAAATACTGTAGTAAATAAAACAAAATATAATAATATGCAGAATTGCGTAAATAGGGTGAGTCAGGTCTGGACGGACGTATTTTGTTGCCTGTTGCCTAATCGGATTGTGAGCCTGTACCAGATATTGATAAACTTGGCTATCAAAACTCCAATGTACAATTTTTTGTTAATAAGTCGTAATATTATAGGAGATATTACCAAGTAAAATAGTCAGATTTTTAACCTTCAATTATTAAAGGGATTCAACGTTATAAGAAATAAATCTGCATGTCAATACAATGTTTTGCCATTTCTTTAATGCAACAGAGATGCGTCATTTACTACTAACTGTTATAAAAAAAGAAACTCGATTTATTTTGTGACTTCATACGTCTCTGGTAACACTTTTGGTCGTTAAAAGTATAGTTTAGTTTCCAGATACTGCAGGCATTGCAAAGAAGCACATAACTTGCGACCTAAATTAAATTATATCCAGTATAAATTTATTCCTTTCCACTGAATTTGTCTTTCAACAAGATCGGTCATTTTAAATCAATAGAAAATCTCAATATTTCAGTGACATTTGGCGCATATTGTGTTTCATTACTAACCTCAGAGTTTGTACTTTAGATTAAAATCAAAATATCACTACTTTTCACGGAAATATTGCGTTTATCTATTAATTTAAAATGACCGCTCATATAGAGTATATGTTTTCAAGTCTAGCAAAAGTATCTACAAAACGTATCTTGTTACATTGCAACTCTGTAAATCTAAAATAAAAGTTAATTTTAAATAGTGTAATGTTTTTTTCAAAGGTGAAGTTGAACGACAATCTATTTTACACGTATATGTTGTTACGATTGCCTACGCATTAGATCATTTCAAGAAATGTACAGCGAATTTTATTTTTAATTATTAAAATCGATTAACAATATTGTTAATACACCATTTAAAATTAAAATCCAATTAAAATTGTTAATTAATATCTTGTTAACTACCGTGGTGACCGCCAACTGGTTTTAAATGTCTCGCCCCCATAGAATTGCATCATCTGTATAGTCATCATACGTTTAATGTAAAATTTCGAAATGCTAGCGACGGAATTAGATTTTTCCTGCTTATATCTCGGGAACTATAAATGATAGTTTGATTTAAACTGTTTTGGATTGAGGGCTTAGAGCAGTATATAAAATGGTGAATTGGGGAAGTATTTACTTGTAAATACTTTAACAAAATATCCAAATATAATTAAAATGTCAAGGTAAACCGACAGAATCTAACCTGAAAGCGTTACAGTCTAGCGTCAATACCTCAACGATCTTGGCCACTGTGCTATCAACACTATTTGTATTAGAATAATTTTTAATAGTTTTCAAAACACTTATTACAGAATTTCTAGAATTATATGCTCTAGTAATTTACTTTCTTTTATATATCTGCAGCTCTTTAAATTAAAATATATATGTTTTTAAAATTATTCAAGAATAGTTTGTTATTGTTTTTTTGTAAACAATTAAGTTTACATTTAAGAAATGATGGAAAATGGAACCGTTTTTACGTCACAAAACGCAGTGTGACGTCATTGTGCTATTAAATATTGTAACTTTGAACTTATAGATACAGCAGTTAAATATTAAATAGATATTAACATATTATTTGTCTGTAAACAATACTATAAAAGCAAATAGTAAACATATCATATAATCTATTCTAAAATCAAAATATAATAACTATAACATACATTCTCTATGAAAGATTCCTTGCTTTATTTAAATAAACTTACTCATGAATTATTTTTATAATAAATATTGTGTATATATTTTTTTTTGAATTTATTTCTCAGTTATGTATTAATAGTTGCCGTTAGAATATAGTCAGGCGTTTAGTTGTCTGTATATTTTCAAATCTTGAATACAAGAAAGATATTACCGTTCTGAATGCAATAAATCTTTTCACATGCAATGTTTTATAACCGTTAGTACTACCGGTTTTATAAAGCTAATTTTTTTTAGTATTTTTTGTAAATCTTTTATTCTTGTATGTACTTACCTATAGAATTTACTTACTTAAAGTGTATGGTAATATATGATTTATTCATATAAATCTGTATAGAGTTTTTATTTCTTTTGTATGTTCAATTATGTACATGTTAAATATTAACTGTCTGAATCGAAAAATTTATCAACGAGTTTCAAGTCCTGTATATAAGACATTGCTATCTAAAATCATAATTCAATAATATTGCTGAATCATTACAGAAATAATTTGTCTACTAAATTAGAAATAAAATAATATTTAAATCCGCTGGATCATTAATTTAAAAAAAAATTAGTGCGGTATGAAATTTAATTTGAAAGTGTATTAGTTAATTATATACTACTGTCGACATCCTGTTTCGTATCTAACAGCGGAACTAGTTAGTTAATTTTTGTGTAGTGTTTTGCTCAAGTCGGAAATCTACAAAGAAATATATTTTTATTGTATGTGGGTGATATTTCGGTTGATATTAAGTCATTATAAAAATTAATGAAAAATAACATGTGAATTATATGCAAATATTTTTTAGATTTAAATTAAGGTGAAACGATACTTGGCCATTTTTAATTCGCGAAATATAGATGGCGATACTATACAGCAGGTTAAATATTATCAAAAATAAGAACATGTTTTTTATGTTTAAATCGTTTTATGTAAGTAACTATAAACGCGAATCAAAATCTAAAGCTGCAATTAGTTAGATGAATAACGTATCTACATTTTAAGCTTTCTTCCACTGACTCTTAATGAGAAAATGGCGAAGTATCGTTTCACCTTAAGTTATGGAGTTTTCGATTCATAAAAAAAGTTGCACTCGTTTTGCACTTTTTTTGGTCTACCACTACGTAAGACAACTGTCATTTTCCGATAGATCTAAAATTACTAATTTAAAGTAAAAAAACAAAAAATGCAAAACGAGACCAACATATTTTCTCGAGTAGAAAACGTCATTAGTTTAAAGGTACGACTTCACCGGTTCTCTGGAACATTTTTTGTTGTTTTTTATTAACTGTTATGGCTAGTCTTCAAATAATTCATTAGCTACCAATTAGTATCCATATATTGCAAAATCATTGAGTTATGAGATCAGCAAATTTGTTTGCTTCTTTGTATTGTTTTGATATTAGGCAGACAAATACATTTGTGTTCTCCAGTGTTACGATGTCAGTGTGCCCTCTAAATGTTGTTTCATAGATTATTTACTCTATTTTTCAACAATTGTTATTTGACACAGTGTAAACAACTACTTGTTGTAATAGTTTCCTAATTGGGAAACTTATAGTCGTAGATCACAGAGCCCCCAGACCTATTTCTTTTTAGTAAAGGTGAAGTTTTGAGAATAAATAGTAGAATAAGGTAATAATAGGGAGAGGTCATTTATTTTTTCTATGAATAAGAGCGCTATGTTGAGTATGTTTTTTTTTTTTTTTTTTCATTTATTAAATTTAATAGCACCTCCTAGGCTTCCGCCCATATGTGCTGCTTTTCCACTTATTCTATCCCCCTTAATTTTTACATTTCAATTAGATTAATATATAATTATATAGGAACAAATAAAAGATGTACAAAAGAACTTATTATAACTCATTTTATCTAATTTACTGTTCAATCTCATCCGAAATTATCCGAATTCCCTTGCTCTAATTCTTCTCCTTCACTTCCTATTATTGTCTCTGCTTCTCTTCTTCTTCGTACTTCATCATTGTTCAATAACATTTTCTAGTTAAATATCTCCATCGCATACTCATTATAATATCGATACCTAATCTCTTCATTTACTAGATCCTCTAGACTTCCAATTTCTCTGTTTTTTATTCTATCTTGAAATTTTACTGTCGCTTCATAGTAGTCTGGGCATTCTTTTAATATATGCATCAGTGTTTCCCGTTCACCACATCTGCACCTATCATCAGTTTCAACTCCAAGCTGGACTAACTTTGTTTTAATAGATCCATAGCCGCTTACTAAAAAGGATAAATACAGTCCAGGTTGAAACCACTTATTTTGCAGTTGTTGAGTATGTTACCTCTTTTACGCTTTGTTGTATAAAAGACATACAGTTCAAATTATGAGAGTTCAGCGGCGACTCTTACTTAAAACAAGTTGTGGCCGATATAACTAAAAAGCACTGACTCACTTATTTTTCTATAATTTATATAGATTAAATATTAGCATAAAATATTTTTTAATTTTATGACAAAAATATGCGCTAATTGTTAAGTGATAATATTCAAATGTATAGGCCGGTTTTATATGAAGCATTTTTCAATCATTTCAATTAAATTTTAGTATTTATGTAAATGTTATTATAAATTAATGAGCTCTAACGAGTTGGACCTGAAGGCGTGCAAAAACAATAAATTTAGAGCATGAAAATGCTGCAATTATAAAACCTATAACAAACAACTGGTTAGCGGGATTATTAATTACTAGTTTATTGTTTATTGTTCGCCTTTCGGCTTTACAATCTACATTCTCAATACATTTCATATACTTCAAATTACAATTAAATTTACATT
This sequence comes from Panorpa germanica, assembly GCA_963678705.1. Taxonomy (NCBI): domain Eukaryota; kingdom Metazoa; phylum Arthropoda; class Insecta; order Mecoptera; family Panorpidae; genus Panorpa; species Panorpa germanica. Next base: position 8,724,010 of record OY783220.1, on the reverse strand, counting down.
ATTCTCCACCAGCTTATTTATTCTCCTGTTCTTCCTTTCCTTCTTACTATTTCCGCCATCCACCTCTTTCCTTCACTGCCTCCCTTTAGTAGCTGGCCAATATTCCTTTCGCTCGCTACTTTTTCCTTACACTCAAACTTAATGTGCTCCAGTGTTTCGTCCTCCGTTCCGCACATTCTACTCTTTCTTTCCTCACTCTTTTCCCAGTATCTGTTTCCTTTTTCCTCATTTCCCAATCTAAACCTTGCTGTTCTTCTTATGTGTTTTATGTCTTTTTCTATAAGATACTGAGGCACATTATTTTCCCATAACCTTTTATATCTTTTATTGTAGTTACTTTTTTCTATTTTTCCCATTCTCTCTTGCTGTTGTATCTCCTTATCCCTTCTCCTTAGCTCCTCTTCCACACTTGCGCCACCTTCTCTTCTCCTCTCTGCCTCCTCGATCGCCATTCCATTCCTTTCAAAGTACTCCTTTCTCTTTTTTGGACCTCCTCCCCCCCATTCTTTATGCTATCCTCTCTTATTTTCTTTAAAATTTTGCTTTCAGCTCTGTTCAATTTCTCCTCGTATTTTACTGCTCTTTCCCCTGTTTTAATTCGTATCTTATCCCTTTTTAACTCCTCCATCACATATTAATTACTATATAAAATTAGTTTAATTACTGGTTTAGACAACAGGGCAATTAAATGACTTTTAACAGTTTTATGGAGGTTACGAGAAAGTCGTCAGGTGTGGGGCTCCCATAGATATCATACCACGTGTGTGACATTTTATAAAATCAAGTAGTAGTTGCATTGTCATTGCATGTTGAGGTTGCATACTTGGGAAGTTGAGAATTGCTGTAGTGGAACAATAAGAATCTTATGTAATTAGACTATTACCAGATGTTTGGAAAATGCGGAAGTGATTATTGTATAATAATATCATTAAGAAGACTTCATTTTTTTATAGTAAAGACATCTGACATGCAGAAAGCATATAAAATCGAGAAGTGTATGAACGATTCCATATATATAATAATATATATGGAATATATAAAATATTCCATATTGATAAAGTGGGTTACTAGAACCTCAAATGTTAAATTATTTTTTAATAACTCCTTATATGTTAGGAGATATTAACAATTAAAAAAGTCATTTTGTCTCTTTAATTATTAAAGGGATTCAACATTGTACACCTTCTAAATGCATGTGACATCACAATCGCTGCCAACCTTACAGCTCATAAATCTCTACTATATGTATTTATATGTCAAAATATCAAATATTATTTACAGCTATTTCAAGGAACAATAAAATTCCAATATTATGTCTGCCGTAACAGGGTTAAATAAAATAATAACTTATTATTCTTTGAGGTCACTGGATTATTTCGACTACCAACAGCTACAAAACATTACCACAGCACTGACTTAATCAACAAATAACTGACGTTAAAATGCATTTCACGTCATACAAATGGCCGACCATCTTACAGCGCTAAAACTACAAATTTTTAATTGCTATATCCGAACCTTGTAAATGCAATCATAAATAAAGATATTAGTTTGACATTGAGTGGGTGGATGACGACTGTTTTTTGTAACAGGTGCATAATAAGAGATGACTTTAACAAGAATAAACATTTTTCAGATCATGTTGATGACAAATTCATCTGTATAATGATCTCAACATCACCAAATTAAGATTGTTTATATGTTTATCGCCTTATTAATCCCGCAATTCTTAATACAGTATACTACACCCACTTTCATTTGTAATTTAATCTAGCAAAGAGAAAAAGAAAGAGAGAGAGAGAGAAAGAAAAAAAGTTTTCCATGAAATTGTTGGTGTAATTCCAATTCTGGTCTAATTAGTTCAAGATCCCAGAGCACCCAGACCTACGTTTCTACATGTTTTACAGAATATTGATAAAAAATAACAATCTCTATTGCTAAACCTTTCCCGTGGGACCCAACTTCCAATATGGAGCAGACAGTTAGGCCTAGATCCCATTGAGGATAATTCCGCAACGTTTTTTTTTCACGGGATAAATTCATCTGAGTTTATATGCAGTACTTGACTCAGTTTAATACTGTTGTATTTATATATATTGTCTTGTTAATGGATGTGAATGGAGCGACAACTGCTTCCAAAGAAATATGCCGACAATAGCATATGGTATTTCCAAAATTAATTCCAATACATTCAATGGGGTCTATGCCTTCAGGACAGGCATTTTTTTTAAATTTACTTATATTAATGTAGAACATATTAACTTTATTGTGTGAAAATTTTAAGTCGATTGTAATAAAACTGTTGGAGATACAGAGTTTTAAGTCTTCACCTCTCTGGTCTGGTTTCGTCTTTCTTTGAAACTTTTAAACGCTTTTTCAGAGTCGGTGTCCTCCCTAGCTCAAAATCTAGTGCACCGATCCTTTTGAAATTTTGCACACTCTTTCTTTACATAAATGCCGAGATAACACTGTCGAGTTTTTTTTTTAATTTTAACGTATTTTAAAATAACAAAGTTTCCGATTTTTTTCATGAAAACTCGACAACTTATCAACTAATCAAACCATTTTGGTTATTAGATTTTAAATAATCCAGTGATGAGTTATGAGTGGCACCGCAATGAAACTTTTTTTTGTGACGTCTGCGGAGATTCGCTCTCAATGCCTCATTTCTTGATATTTATTCATGAAAATTTCACAAAGAATTCCTTAAATATTATTTTATGATGTAGTAATTATAGAAATAATTATATAGTGACTGTGTCGTCAAAAAACATTATCGAAAATATGTTGTTTTTTTATCGATTTGACCTTACTCACCCTTAACTAAATGGAAAGATGCAAAGTTTGACAACTACTGCTGTTCACAGCAAAGGTTAAAACTTGGTAGCATATTGCTAATCAAACAAATTATGAAGTTTAGAAATGTCAACAATAATCTTCCGAGAATAAAAGTTCTTTCTTTATTGTTAGTCAATGTGATCATCTTCGGTTTGTGTCGACACCGGTACGCCTGTTTTAATTAAGATATGCAACAGCGGTCGGTAAACAAATAACCGTCACGAATCCGCGAAGTCCGACACTCCAGACCGCGGTTATAACGCTCCAACTGACTCCAGCAGTGCGCTGTAACAAGTCAAGCGATATCCACGTAAAATAAACAAGAGCACTAGTGCCAAGGACTCGTAAGGGCCAGGATATATCAATTATACAGGATTAAAATATTATAAATAAAAATTAATTATAAAAAAATGCCTTCTTACGCGAATACCAATGATTCTAATGGAAACCCACAAAAAAGTGAGTAATTGTTTATATTAATATAAATTTAACGTAAAATATTTTACATTTTTGTTACATTTCGTAGTTAGCAAGAGCGTAGTAAAAAATATGCTGTACTAATTAGTTCTTAAATTATACACTTTTTGTTAATAAGTGACACGTTACAATTTTTGTCATACTTTGTACTTACAAATGTCATTTCAAATTCTAGCGTAGCGCAATTTAATTTTGTTAATATAACCGTGTATTTAACATAATTAATAATAAATAAAAAAACATATTTATTACAAGAAAGGCGTATTCTCACCTACTGTCTTAGTTTTCATTTTAATAGTAATGCATCAGTAGTGAAATATACTTTTTTTAATATCAATTAATATATATAATATAATTATATTTATTTTTTTCACAAATTGAAACTTACATTTAAGTCCATTGAGTTTTAGTGTTATTTTAAAGTTTTAACCCAAAATTTAAATTTCAGTTTGTAAAATATAAAAAAATCAAATTAATTATATTAAATACAATAATTTATATTAAGTAAAGATAGTAATTATTACAAAATAATGTATATTACTGATCTGGAGCGCATGATTTCAAAATTCAAAATTATATTTAAGTATCATTCCCACTAACTGCTTTAATTTAATTTTGTATTTAATTTAAATTGTTTGTAATAGTCATTCACAGTATTATTTTTAATTTAATTTATTTTTTAAAGTTTTCTTAGAATCTTACATTATAACCTCCAAAATGTGACAATCTGTCAAAATGCAGTAGGATTTACTATTAAAAGAAGTTTAATGTCAATTTTTGAAAAATATAGAAGAAAAAACAATTTCTATTACTAATTGTTATTAAAAATAATAATTTTAATTATTTCACATACAATTTTGTCGAACTGTCAAAATTTATATTACTAACGATGCATACGCACCAACTAAATTAACTAAACTTATATTAAAACACGAATGTGACAAGGAATGCTTAAGCGAGAACCTGAAATCTAAATTACAATATTAAATAAAAACAGTAAATTAAATATCAAAACAGTGAGTGGGAATGAGGCTTTGTATAAAAATATAAAATAAAAACAAAAACTAAAATTTAGATGATGGGAATTGGCCATAAAGACTTTTATTTATTTAAAATATAGAAAATACGTAACTCACTAAAAATAGAAATATAATTGTGTCATAAAGACATTTTTGTTTGACGTTAAACTGCTGTGTCTTCGGGTTTGATCCTGGTATCAGCGTTATATTTTATTAGTTTGATTGAATGTTGAATTGATTATGTGCTCAGCTTACATACTATGAGAAAAGAGATAGTAGGTGATATCTCTCTTTGAAATGAATTAAAATAAGTGAACAAAAAAAGTGTTTAAAAAGAAAATAGCTTTTAATATAAATATTTTATTAGGCAAACCGACGGAACCCTATTTATCTATAAATATTTGATTTTGATTAAAAAACAGATGAACGTAGTCCGATCTTGTACTCTATAGTCTTCTCAGATAAGATCTAATCTCTACCTCCGTTCAGATCAGCTGTTTTTATCTACACATGCAATAAACTGACAGTTCGTCTGAATCTATATCTGAATCTGATCTGATATGTAAATTGGTCTCAAGTTCTATTTTTTTACTTTATAAAATACTACTTTCTTATACTAACTTTTTCACTACATTTTTATTTACCAATATTACCAACCAATTGAATATCGCTCTAGTCCAATTAATGCACATGACGTCAGAGAAGAAGTTATAAAATAAGTGCAGCATTTTTATTAGTGATATATTATATGTAGTACTTATCTTCTTCTTAATATATATAAATTACGTGTCACGTTGTTTGTCCGCGATGGACTCCTAAACTACTTAACCGATTTTAATCAAATTTGTACACCGTGTGCAGTTTGATCCAACTGGAAAGATAGGATAGCTTACATCTCAATTTATGATTGCAATATTATCTTATTGCAAATTATTTGTCTAATTATCTGTTAGCTCCAAACGATTTTAAAAGATGGCGACATCTGTTGACTAGATTGAGTAAATATTCAATAGATGGCGCTATGTAATGTAATATGACAAAAACATTAGCCACAGCAACGCGTGGCCGGGACAAGCCACAGCAACGCGTGGCCGGGACAGCTAGTATATTATATATTTATATTATATATTTCCTTAAATAGTTCACAAGTGTTTTTTTGATATATTTAGACATAATAGATAAGTCAACTAGTAAATATTCTAGTCCTAGTAATGAGGTTAAACCGTAGAAATAGTGAACCCACATCTGCGTTAACTCCCACAAAACAAATATTTGTAAATAAATAATAATAGTTTTATCGTATTACGAAATAACAATAAAATGTGGTTCAATAAATTCAATGTTTACAAACATTTAAAATTTAGATTTTTGTTATTAGTTTACTCAATGTACGTACACACTATTGCTTTGCGTTTGTTATTGTTTATATTTAGTATTATTACATGAAATGCTTTATTAGTTTTTAATTTATTGTTTGTAATTATTTTTAACTGCAAATTTGTTTATTTTATTTTTCTAAAATTTATATTTATTTAAACACAAAATTTTCTTTTGAGAAAAAGGGTAAAATGTGTAAAAGGATAGATTTATTTTTTAAAAACAGTGAAATATATTACAAAACGTTTTGTATTAAAAGGTAAGGTCAAATCGATAAAAATAACCATATTTTCGATAATGTTTTTTGATGACACAGTTAATGAATAATTATTTCTATAATTACTACATGATAAAATAACATTTAAAGAATACTTTGTGAAATTTTCATAAATAAATATCAAGAAATGAGGCATTGACAGCGAATCTCCGCAGACGTCACAAAAAAAAGTTTCATTGCGGTGTCACTCATAACTCATCACTGGATTTTCTGAAATCGAAAAACCAAAATGATTTCATTAGTTGATAAGTTTCTGCAGGTAACCCTGTCGAGTTTTTTTTAAATTGGTTTTTGAATTTTTTGCAGCACTTAGAAGTCAAAATACCGATTTCTTATGAAAAACTTTGTTATTTTAAAATACGTTAAAATTAAAAAACAAAAAACTCGACAGCGTTACCTCGGTATTTATGTAAAGAAAGAGTACTTTTTACTTGACATAATTAACAGATTGCAAAACGTATGCCATTGCATTTGCCATTTTTAACCTTTCTTGAACTTTGGTGTCCCACAAACAGGTAAAATACGATATTTAAAACCAAGGCACGATTTCTATAACACTGGTTGACTTTTTAAAGAGTCCTGAAACATCTTTCATTTATAAATTAACATTATTTGAATATCTTACTTTTACAACAATTTGTTATCTTGTGTGATCTTTACCAATTGTGTTTTAACAATTCTGCAGATACTAAAAACAAACATTGATAACTTAACTTTACTTAATAAAGTTATTTCTATTATTCAACATAATATTTTTAACATAAACTTACGCTTTATTATTTACCGAAGTTTAACATAATTTTGTTGCATAGTTATTAAATAAACGTAAAAATATTTTACTAATGTATTAATCTAATATGACACATTATTTAATCTAAAGGTTAACGTAAATGATGCAAACGTTGTGAAATTTGGAGGGTCGATACAAATAGTTAAAATACATGCTGTCTCAAAATTTTAGAGACCTAGGGTCCATAGTTTTCTTTTTATACATGCTTAAAAATAGTCATTTTCCATACAAATCATAATTTTTAGCTCAATTTCACCACATAATATAACTTTTAACTATAAAAAAATGGTGACACGGCTTTCAAAAACTAGGTGTATATAAAAGAATCTTTTCTGTAACTATTGCAAAAAGAAAATTATCAAAAGGATACCTATATACGAAAATATTTAAATAAAACCAGTAAGAAACAGTAAATGTAGGTTATTAGCCGGCAACGTTGCAAATGCAAATGTCCCAGTATTTGCTCGTCCCTCATGTACTTCGTATTTTGCATTTCGTATTACCGAGAGATAAACTTTTTGCATTGACGATACGTCCTGTACCTCCTTAATTTAGAAAACGTAAATTTGTATCGGAAGGTATAATTTTGTTATGTAATCTTACATTATATTAATCTAAAAAAAATTATGTAAAAGTAATTTATTTGTGTTAAGTAAACTTGAGTGCGTTTATCGGGTAGTTACTTTTTTCTACACACCGATGCATCTAGATACTTTTTTAAAGTTATCCGTAACTTGATATAGTTACGTCAAGTATACAGTTAATCAACATATGATATAATTTGAATTAAAAATAAAACATTTATTTTATATTGAAATGGTGAGCATCTTTTTTTATTTATTTTATCGTTTTTAATTAACTTTTCACGCAAGAGTAATTCCCTTCTTTAAGTTTTGTTTATAAAGTATTTATCTCTGTACAAAACCACTTACTGCAACAAAGTGTCAAGCCGTATGAAACCGTGGAAGGTGTGGGATTATTATGTAATAGATTTATATCAAAATAAAAATAAACATTTTTGACATTGACATTTGTTACATAATAAATCAGACAAATTATGCAATTTAAATTACAAATTCTCTTTGAATTTAAAGTAGAGACGCAATATGACTTTAAGGCCTGTCTCAGTATGGCACCGTATTTAAGCGAATTTCTGCCGGACGTATACGGGCTACTACGCTTTACCTATCCGAACCATGTAAATGTAATGAGATCTCTCTGGAGCTCTCAGACTGCACGCTACAAAGCCGTCCGAATACGGGCGGCACTACCTCGCACATTAGCACCGTATAAGGGCGAATTTTATCCAAGCGTTGCCACTACTACAACGATATCCTATCCGAACCTTTGTAAATGCAAACAGCCGCCTCAGACTGGAGGGGATACCTAAGATCGCTTGTTGTTACGCTGCAATACGGGTCAAATGAAATCTATCGGCGACATTTACGTCCGAATACGCCGTCGCTTAAATACGGTCCCATACTGAGACAGGCCTAATATGTACTGTACTTTCTAATAAAAGTGTAAAATTTGCTAAATTTTTCCGTTGATTTTATTTTTGAATGAAACATCTTCTGAACGGAATATTTTAAACTAGTTTTTCATTGATTATGTATAAATATAATTATAAAGTTATCAGGTAGTGGTGAAAGGACTTAGCATCGGAAATCGATCGACGTTAAATAAATTAAATTAAAAAAAAAAAACCACTTGAAAAAAATTTCATAAACTTTAATCTCTTTGTAGCTTAAAAACATTATTAATTACTGATAATTTTTGATATAACATATATTATTACTTAATATATTTATTAATTGTTAAATGTTGTCTGATTAGACGTTGGTACCAATACGTCTTATTTAGCAACAATTAAATTTTTTTTAACCGGATGTAATTATACTTTTTTTACGTCTATTTATTTAAAACAAGTTTTAAGTTTGCAATAGACTTCAAAAGAAATTTTAACGAGTCATTATTATTCAAATTTTGTATTTTAATTTCTCAACTAATTCAGTAGACTTAAATAATTAATAATTTTTAAATTAATACTTTTACAGACAAATTCAATTATTTTTATTACTTTAATAATTTTCTGAACTATAATTATTTTTGATTAGACAAATCAATTTAAATGTTTGTATCTTATTCAAACAGTCAAGCAAGAAAGTAAGTTCCATAAAACCGAACTGTATATAGATAAACTTGGTTATCAAGAGCTCAAATTCGCTATTATTTTTTAATAATTCGCAATATTATAGGAGATTTAACAATTAAAAGTAATTTTTGTTTTTGTAATTACTAAAGAAAAGAAAATATTTTAAAAATCATTGCCTTATATAGATTCTTATACTCTTCCCTTCTTTGAATTGCCCTCTTTTTTATTCAATAGAATGCAAAAGAGACAGCATACTCAAACGTCATATACTATTTACAACTGTCTCGAGCACAAAGAGACGGAACCACATTATAGCAACGTTAAAAATTAAGTTCTAAATCCCATATGATTTTTTGAATAATAAGAAATGTTTTCGTCATATCTGATGTGTAACAGATATATAAGACTTCAATACTATAGAAACTGACAACTTTAGTAGGAGATGTTCAGTGATAGAACCAAGATAGTAAATAACTTATTTTAATTTATTTAACGTCAGCTATTGCCAAGTCCTATCACCGACGATCATTGCCTACAATGTTCACAGTATATATGGAGTGGTCTCATATATATGAACTGCACCACTGCTTAATAAGTATACGAATATGTATAAACGTTTTTTGTATAATTTTTTTTTATATATAAGACAATATCTCCAGTTTTATTAGGAATTGTCTTATAAAACGACATTTAAAGTTTATTTTATCTAATTTTATTATAACCTAACAATATGCACTAACTAACAGTGAGTTGTGGCAACTCCAAATATCAAATGTGTTGGCCGTTATTCCTACAGCGTCATCTATGGCGTTTTCACTGAACGGTCACTGTTTTACCGACAGACGAGCTCTGTACCAACTAAAGAAACATACTTTCTTTATATATATTTGTAAAATGAACACAGATTTATTCTTAGTATAAGTAAAGTAAATTAAATATACTGAGCATTTACAACAAGAGACAATGTTCTAGTAAATTAAGTAAACAAAGATAAAATGGTACAGGACTCATATCTTTGTTGACTAAATGTGCGTTTCGTCTTCAAGAAATACTTTGGAATGTGTGCTAAACTTCTTATGCAAATAACAACATGTATTAACATATTTTTAGTGTCAATTAATACAATGGAATATTATGTCATTTTTAAAATATGTAAATACATCTATTAATAAGCATAAGTATAAATTTGAACTCTCTTAAACGGTAGAGGTTCTTCCTACCTTTAAATCTTGACATTTTGAAGGCGACAACAATGTTGTGTACAGTATTATTAAATAATGTAAGATATTGCAACACGGTCTATTGCTGGAACTAAGTGTGTACAATATTATGTGTCCAACGTTCGGGCTGTTGTCGGTCTTTTGACCCGCGTTAAAAAGGATTTTTCTACCCTCACCACACACTTGATCCACATGCCATGCACTACTGCACGAATTGTCCAAAAAAGGAAGGTTTATTTTCTTGAAAGTTTTTGTTAAACAGTGTCAGTGTCAATAATATGAACAAAATAATAAAATAAATAAATCATTCGGATCAAACATTTGTTCCACCGTGTAGTAGGAAACTTGCCATATCAATCTTCCAATATTTGTCTCACACGTTGAAGACAAACATTTGAATCAAACTTTCACCGTATTATTTGCTACCGACTTAATATAATATTATTTTTTGTACAAGCAGAATCAATTTTTCGTCACTGTTAGTTTGATTCACAATTGGACAATCTCATCCCAAACGACATTTGCATACACAAGTGCAAAAATTCCATAGAAAAAACATTTTCAGAATTTTCCGGGCAAATTTTCTTAGCTCAATCGGTCCAGGCTTTCTCAAGTGATGCGCTTACCAACGATCAGCATTTACTTTCTATTTATATAGATATAGATTATTATTGTATTTTATTTAATTTATTCAACGTTGGTCTGAGTCCTATCACCGACGACCTCCTGTAACGTTGGAAATAATTTCATGGAGCCATGGCCTTATAAGTTCTAAGATAGAGTATCTCTTCAAAACAGTCTTGTTTACAATCTAGACGATAAAATGTCCGACTTAACATACAGATAACCGCTTCCTCTTCTTCCATGTTTCATACGATAAATTCAATGCGAGTTTGATCCAAAATAAAATCATTAAAGCGTATCCCTCCCTCTACTTAACACGCCACTACTTCAATTACGTTTGTTATAATAGCGTCTTATTTAAATAATTCAAAAGATGACTCAACAATTCGTAAATGTAGAGATGGAATGATTGATTTCATGCAATTAATTATTGTCTACTTATTGATAATTAATTATATTTTTCACACGTGTATTAAGTATAATGTAAATCTATATATGTATATATCATATATTATAATGTCCCAGGTGTATATTTGTGTTCTTATATGTTTATATGTTTGGTTCGAATTTTGTATGGCATCTCGAAAACGGCTCCAGGGAAGTTTTTGAAAATTGCCTATTTCGTAGAGAAAAAAATTCTAAGACATTTGGCGTCCCCGGATTTTTCCCTGAATTTCCTGGAAACCTGTAATTTTGGAAAAACTGGAAAAAAAGTGATCCATTTTTTGCTGTATTACTTTCAAGTCGTAAAAGATAGAAAGTTGAAATTTTGCATGTGTATTAAGCTATTTAATGCTGACATTTCTCAAAAATTAGAATTTCAAAAATAGAAAAAGGGGGGGTTGAAGAAATTCGGGGGCCCGGTAGGGAACTTTGGAGAAAATTCATATTCTGGAATGTAGAATAATTAAGTATATTATTAATAAAAAAAAATTTAAAATTTCAAAAGTTTATTTGGGGGCACGGGGGCAGTATTTTCCGAGAGTAAAAATTGTGGTAGAAAGTTGAAATTTTGTATATAGGCTAACCTTGGTAACTTATTTACGAATCGAAAAAAAAAATCCCAAATTTTGAAAAAAAGTTGGTCAAATAACGCATAAATTGAAAATATTTTTTATTTTGATAAAAAAATAATATTTTTTTAGTCAATTTATATGTGTGTATATGTGCGCGAGTTTATTTATTATTTCAATTTAAAAATAGAACAGTTAAATATGAAATTTAATTACGAATTATTTTATTGGATTCAAATGATACACGCCAAAATTTCCTATTTCGTAGAGAAAAAAATTCTAAGACTTTTGGCGTCCCCGGATTTTTCCCTGAATTTCCTGGAAACCCGTAATTTTGGAAAAACTGGAAAAAAAGTGATCCTTTTTTGCTGTATTACTTTTAATTCGTATAAGATAGAAAGTTGAAATTTTGCATGTGTATTAAGGTATTCAATGCTGACATTTCTCAAAAATTAGAAATTCAAAAATTGAAAAAGGGCGGGTTAAAGAAATTCGGGGGCCCGGCAAGGAACTTTGGAGAAAATTCATTTTCTGGATTCTAGAATAATTAAGTATATTATTAATAAAAAAAAATTTAAAATTTTAAAATTTTATTGGGGGGCACGGGAGCAGTATTTGCCGAGAGTAAAAATTGTGCTAGAAAGTTGCAATTTTGTATATAGGCTAACCTTGGCAACTTATTTACGAATCGAAAAAAAAATCCTAAATTTTGAAAAAAAGTTGTTCAAATATCGCATAAATTCAAAATATTTTTTATTTTGATATAAAAAATGTATTTTCTTAGTCAGTTTGTATGAAAAATTAATTGTTATTAAATGTTAAATCAATATAGGACGAGTTTATTTATTATTTCAATTTAAAAATTAAATTTTGACTTGAAATTCAAGCCACTCACAAAAAACAAACGTCGCTTGCGACGGGGGTAAAAGCTAGTATGTATTATATATTCCTGACTTGATGAATTGTTTAATGCCATGTTTACGATTGAACTACGTTTGAGTGGCTCGAAAGCGGCCCCGCGCATTTTCCTGAAAATTTAATATTTCGCAGAGAAAAATATGAATTTCATGCAAACCCGTAATTTTGGAAAAATAAAAAAAAATATTTTTACTTTTTGCTCTTTAACTTTTAATTCATAAAAGATAGAAAGTTGAAATTTGGCAGGTGTTCAATGCTAATATTTTCTTGAAAATTAGAAATTGGAAAAAGGGGCATTGAGAAAATTAGAGGGCCCGGTAAGAAACTTTGGAGAAAATTGAAATTTTGGATTACATAATAATGAAATATGATATTAAGAAAAAAAATTATTTGGAAACACGGGTGAAAAATTATTTGTTGTTATATATAAAGTAAATATGGATCGACTTTAATATTTCAATTTAAAAATGGAATTGAAATTTGAAAAGAAATTCAATTCACACACAAAAGACAGTCGTCGCTTGCAACGGGGGTAAAATTTAGGTATTTCATTTTATGAGTATTAAAATATCAGTTAGTCGGATTCAATCCCGGGGCTCCCATTTAGTACACGTGTGTTTTTCAAATGAACTTACTTCTTTTGATACATTAAACTGCATTCCTAACAATATTCATTGGATACAGACAGTATCGCTTAGCTGCAACGCTTTAAAGATGAAGCCAATTTCAAAAATCGCCATTCTCAGCATTCAACATCTGTTATATTTATTTGATCCAAATATTTTTATTGACCTTTTAAAATGAAACACACAATTCAAATTACGTTGAACTTTACCATACTTAATGCATTGAATTTGCTATCGGTATATTGTTATAGATTTTTTGTTTCATTTTATTATACTATTAATAATACTTTCTTTCTAATAAATTGATAAAATAGTTAACTGTTCACGTAATCAACAACGTAAAAGCCGGATATAGTTTATTCTACTTACTTATAGGAATGTTATAATGCTACAAAGTCAAGGTCACGCCAAGAATGTTACTTGCGAAATATCGCATAACAAAACCGATTTCTTTAGTTGAAATATTTTTTTCTTTTAAAGTCGCCGTAGTGTTTATGTTTTTTTTATTCATAAAGTAATATATAGCTGTTATACGTTTCCAGTATGAGAGCTACGTAACGGCCGTATTCGGACGACATTGCCGCTTGCAGTGTGCGAGGGTTCATTACATTTACAGGGTTCGTATAGGTTGATTGAAATTGATGTTAATAAATGTGTATTGGCGTGTCTATTTTATTAAATATCTAAATGTTGACGGAGATATAGCAATTAAAAGTTTGAATTGTAGTTTTAGCGCTAGAAATGGTCGACCATATTTGTATGACGTGAAATGCATTTTAACGTCAGTTATTTGTTGAGTAGGTCAGTGCTGTGGTAATGTTTTGTAGCTGTTGGTAGTCAAATAATCAAGTCAAGTCAAAGAATAATAACTTTTTATTTTATTTAATCCTGGTAAGGCAGACATAATGTTGAAATTTGATTGTTCCTTGAAATAGCTGTAAATAATATTTGATATTTTGATATATGATATTTGACATATAGCAGAGATTTATGTAACCTTATACAAGGATTGTTATGTCATATGCACTTGGAATGTGTACAACGTCGAATCCCTTTAATAATTAAAGAGACAAAATGACTTTTTTAATTGTTAATATCTCTTAACATATAAGGAGTTATTAAAAAATAATTGAACATTTGAGGTTCTAGTAACCCATTTTGTCAATATATAGTACACTTTTATAGAAATTAAGACATAGGACACAAGCCCATTCGCTGAAATACACTTGCTGATTGTTTTCTTCGGCTCTGCTTATTCTAAGGTGAAATCGTTTCACGCTATGTAAATATGACAATTTAAAAATGAAAGAGATGGCATTATTTAATGATCTATTCATTTATTTACCCGTTTATAGTTCAACACACTTTAAGACACTACAAAGAATATGTTAATCACATTTTACTATCACAACGTGTTAATTATAAACGCAAATGTTGCTTGTACAACACCGGACACTTGCCCATGTCCATTCTTGGTAAATACGTGTATTATAAATTATGTGTTTAAAATAATCTTCTTTTTGTAAAGCTGAAAGATTGCACACTCTTTTAAATACAGATGATTTAATCTTTAAATATTTTATTACAACTTTATTCTTGGAATCTGGTTATTTTAGTTGGCGGAACTTGCAAACAACCCACTTTTATTCACAACCGTTATATTCTGTAAACCATAACCGTAAAATATGCCGTCATGGTATTACAGGTGACATTTCTTACATCGTCGTCTTTTAAGGAAAAAAACATATTGTCAAAACATAAGAACCAGTTGTCATCTATATATTTTGTAAGTTGTTTTATTAAATTACGTTTAATTGTTATGTGAGAACAAGGTACGCGTAAATAAATTTGTATATTACGACGCTTGTAAAATAGGCAAAATGATTTCTGTTACTTATTTTTTTTCTGTGAAGTCTTAAGCCTCATTCCCACTCACTGTTTTGATATTTAATTTACTGTTTTTATTCAATATTATAATCTATATTTCAGGTTTTCGTTTAAGCATTCCTTTTCACATTTGTGTTTTAATTTAAGTTTAGTTATTTAGTTGGTGCGTATGCATCGTTAGTAATATAAATTTTGAGAGTTCGACAAAATTGTATGTGAAATAATTAAAATGTGCTATTTTTAATAATAATTAGTAATAGAAATTGTTTTCACTTCTATATTTTTCAAATACTAACATTAAACTTCTTTTAAAAGTAAATCCTACTGCATTTTGACCGATTGTCACATTTTGGAGGTTATAATATAATATAGTTTTTCTTAATTTAATATTTTTAATTTAAAAGATTGGACCTTGTAAGGTTTTAAAAAAAACTAAGAAAACTTAAAAAAAAAATTAAATTAAAAATGGTACTTTGAATGACTACGCGTATTGCCATATTGTAAACAATTTAAATTATATACAAACTAATATTAAAGCAGTGAGTGGGAATGATACTTTAAGCGGTAAAATTTTAATTCAAATTTCATATACAAGGGTAGTTCCTTTTTTAATGAGCATTATTTCTCAATAAATGATATTTTTTCATCAAAAAACGCTTTATTTATCCAATTTTTTTTTATTCTTGTCCAAAAAAGAGGTCACCATTTTTCACTCTAACAAACACTATAAAATTATCTTACAATGTAATATCTGCTTATAACGCTTACATAAAATTATAATTATCCTAGAAATTAATTAATTGAATAACTTATACAAATGCATAATGTGGATATTACTCAACCGCAACAATTATGACGTAATTGTCCGCCATATTATTTATTTACACTTCATTAGTTCGTTGTTTATTTATTTATACTTTTAAACTTATCTTCGATGCTTGAATTGCTTCCCAGCAAACATGAGGTGTTAAGATTATAAGTACTTTTAATTCGGGTTTTTATTTTTAATTTGTTTATTGTATGGTAATGAGCTGCAAAGTACTACACAGTTGCTAGATTCTTTAAATTAGAGCGATTGTTCAATTAAAACTCATTGTCTTTTTTTACGTTCGGTTCTCTAGCTTTATAATCCATGTCAGTTCATTGACTTCTTCATTACGCTGGAATTATTCCAGATCCAGACTTTCCTATTGCAGTTAGGGCCGGATTAAGATATTAAGAGACCATCTTTAGATTTGCGGGAATCGCAACCTGCTAAACGGTTACTTGTATTTAAGGGGGAGCATATTTTCGGCAATGTTTTTTGACGACACAGCTAATATATAATTATTTCTTTAATTACTACATGATAAAATAACATTTAAGGAATAATTTGTGAAATTTTGATAAATAAATATCAAGAAATGAGGCATTGGCAGCGAATCTCCGCCCTCATAACTCATCACTGGATTATCTGAAATCAAGAAACCAAAATGATTTAATTAGTTGATAAGTTTCTGCAGGTAACCATGTCGATTTTTTTTTTCATTGATTTGATAGCATTACCTCGGCATTTATGTAAAGAAAGAGTGTGCAAAATTTCAAAAGGATTGCTGCAGTAGATTTTGAGGTAGACAGGCCACCAACTCTGAAAAAGCTAAGTGTGAGAAACACGCGTTTAAAAGTTTCAAAGTAAGACGAAAGTAGACCTGAGAGATAAAAACTTAAAACACTATATCTCTGACAGTTTTACTTCAATCGACTTGAAATTTTCACACAATAAATTTAATATATTGTACATTAATATAAATAAATTTAACACAATAATACCTAAAATTCTTACCCAATCAGTAAATTTCTTACGTTATAAGGAGGTATAGGACGTTAGGTATAGGAGGTATAGGAGGGTCGATACAAACAGTTAAAATACATGCTGTCTCAAAATTTTAGAGACCTAGGGTTTATAGTTTTCTTTTTATACATGATTAAAAATAGTCATTTTCCATACAAATCATAATTTTTTGCTCAATTTCGCCACATAATATAACTTTTAACTATTAAAAAATGGTGACACTAAGGTCAAAAACTAAGTGTATATAAAAGAATCTTTTCTGTAACTATTGCAAAAAGAAAATTATCAAAAGGATACCTATATACAAAAATATTTAAATAAAACCTTTAAGAAACAGTAAATGTAGGTTATAAGCCGGCGGCAACGTTGCAAATGCCAATTTGAGCGGGAAATTCAAAATCGGAATAAATGTATATTCATGTAAACTATTACATGAATATAAGGTAGCATCCATGTTTTGTGTTTAGCGGAAAGTTACTCCTTTCTTTAGGCCCGTTTAGTCCATAGTATTAATCCGGCTCTGTTTCCAGCTACTGAGAATCTTTTAAATTAAGTCAGTCAACCTTATAACCTGGTCGCAGCATTTGGCAAATTATGAAGATTTTTTTTTGCTGTAATTTGCGGTTGATGCAACTGACGAAATCTGTTACAATTTTACGCTAGCTTAATTAAAGTTTATGAAAAAAAGGTCATATGATTTATATTATAGGTATATCAGAATAATCAATAAATTATATTTACATAAATAATGAGTATAACAACACAATTGTTAATCTCATTTAATTCTTAAAAATGTTGTAATTAAATTGGGTCAATGTTTCACGTTGATCTTGTGATTGTTTTAAATCCAATAAATCTTTAGACTTTCTTGATTTACATCACAAGATGTTGTGTATTGGACACCTCCGCGTTGACACTATATGTGATAAATACTTATTTATATTAAGTAAGCACAAGGTGAGTTTAAATATATCGGGTCTGTCTTACACATTAGTATTGTACGAGGCGTGTTTTTTAAGTGAGTACCGTTTTGGAATTAAAAAGAGACGTGCAAAGATATCGCAATAATTTTATTTTTACATGAAAGCCTGTACCTTAATCTACTTTTCTACATAATTTCCGTGAATATTGAGGCACTTGTCATAACGTGGCATCAGTTTTTGAATACCCTCCTCATAAAATTCTGCCGCCTGACTTGTTAACCACTGTATCACAACTGTTTTGACTTTTTTCATCATGCACATTTGTGCGGCCATCTTTAAATGCTCTCACTCATTTCCTTACCATTCCATCACTCATAATGTTTTGTCCGTAAACTTCACAGATCTCACGATGAATATCGATCGGTTTTACGCCTTTAGCACTAAGAAATCGTATAACAGCCCGTACTTCACAATCGGCGGGACTCACGATTGTCGGAGGCATCTTAAACACTCAGTAAACAACGTATACAATGAAGAATCAGACTGTAATGGCTGTAGAAATGGCTGTAGGTACAGGCTTTCATGTAAAAATAAAATTATTGCGATATCTTTGCACGTCTTTTTTTAATTCCAAAACGGTACTTACTTAAAAAACACGCCTCGTATATGTGTTAAGCATAAAAAATACCGTGTCCGAATAACACTTGTCAAGCCATTGCTTTTATTGAACGGTATTTTCCCCCATGGAAGGGTGATGTGCGGGGAGGATACATAATTACTCATCACTTTTCCACGATAGTACAAAAAACAGAAACTTTTTTTTGTAACAAAAAGCATAAAACGTTGAACAAATAGGTCATAGAATATAAATAAATAGTAATAAATAAATCAATTGAGTATTTTCTATTACTTTTAATCTACCGACACACATACAATCTTACTTTTATTTTGCTATTAATCAGTGTCTTGTTGTATTGAATTTGTTCTTTGTATTTTATTTTAATGCCTTTTGGAGCTTGTTCTTTCATCATTCCAAGCGATGGTTTGTACTGATACAAGAAAACACGTAAAAGTAGAATTTCTATTGTTTTATTATCTTCTTAACTAATCAGAATCAATGAGAATATAAATAATTCTATAGAAAATGTATAAAGTCGTAAAATAATTTATTTAATATGTATTGAATTTACATTCTTTCTTTAGGGGCCAGCCATTAGTTACGTCACATGCACAATGCACAAAGGATTCGGAAAGTGTGACAATATGGCGGAAGGGGGGGAGTCACAAGTTTTGTGGCGTTACATTTAATATAAAATTCGGCTGCAAAGAAAAACAAGACCAAAAAGCTAAATAAGACAAAAAATATATATCTTGTTTTTAAAAGTGTTACGTCACAACAATGGGGGGTGGGGGCAGAAGGGGTGGTATATACAATGTGTGACAATGGTGATGGGGAGATTAAAAAACTATAAAATTTGTGAAATTCATTTTCTTTTATAATACAGGGTGGGGCAGTATAACTTCCTTTTTTAAAAAGCGCGCCATTCAGTCGGTTGATGTCGTAGCTGAGCGCTAGTGGTCTCGTTCGAGGGGCGGGACAATAAAGTTTTGGCCTACTTTTTAGGCGGATGTTCTGTGATCGCAACCCAGCGCGCCTTTCAGAATCGCTTTAAATTAGCCCCGTTGGCCTCTGTCTTAAACTTAAAACTATTCTCATTCGTATTTGTACTTTATGTTAAAAGCTTTGGAAGGCCACTAAGGGGGGAGGGGGTTAGTATAGACATCCAAAATGGAGCTACGTAGTTTATAAATAACCCCTTAAAAGAAAACCTAGTTTTACGAAAATATTTCTGATTGCACTTTGTTATATTGCAATACAACGTATAACTAATTTCAAATTATTCTAAGTAATTGTATGAACAACACGTTATTAAATTAATTTCGATGTAGCTGCATTGTATTATAGAAAACATTACAAAGCTATTAACTTTTTACAGGTTTAACTCCATTAGATCCATTAACATTTTCTTGTTTTTACATTTATTACTTTATTTTAACGTTTATTACTTTTATATTGTTAAAACGGAAAACAACAACTTATAAAGTTATGAAATAAGATGCCGTGAGATGCGGATGGTAAATAAATACTTTCAATCTTCAGTAACCACACCCAGGGACCAGGATATCTATATCTTAACCCATGGTCTATCACTATGCCGTTTAGATATTACCTGACGTTAACAAACGTGCAGGTCGGTAAGATTCTCGTACGTCTAAATGCCAGGTTGTTTATTTGATTTTGAAATACCAATGCTTAATACATTTGCCACGACTTCCTCTGCATCAATCTTTACTTGCAAAAGATTTGCTACCTTGCTTTTGAAAAAGTAACGGTAATTAGTAATTTAAAAAAGTTGGGAGCACTTTACTCAATTACATGAAATGCAATTGAAATTGATGTTAATAAATGTATATTGGCGTTTTTATTTTAATAAATATCTAAATGTTGACGGATATATAGCAATTAAAAATTTAAATTGTAGTTTTAGTGCTACAGATGTCGGCCATATTTATGACGTAACATGTCTGTACTATTCAGGGTAGGTCAGTTATTTTTTCTATAAATAAGAGTTCAGTGTTGAATATGCTATCTCTTTTACGCTCTGTTGTGTAAAATTTAATTTTGTATTTAATTTAAATTGTTTAGAATATAGGAATACGCGTAGTCATTCACAGTACCATTTTTAATTTAATTTATATTTTAAGTTTTCTTAGTTTTTTTAGAACCTTAAAGGTCCAATGTTTTATTAAGATTAAAAATATTAAATTAAGAAAAACTATATCATATTATAACCTCCAAAATGTGACAATCTGTCAAAATACAGTAGGATTTACTTTCAAAAGAAGTTTTATGTCAGCTTTTGAAAAATACAGAAGTGAAAACAATTTCTATTATTAATTGTAATTAAAAATAATAATTTTAATTATTTCACATACAATTTTGTCGAACTGTCAAAATTTATATTACTAACGATGCATACGCACCAACTAAATTAACTAAACTTAAATTAAAACTCAAATGTGAAAAGGAATGCTTAACCGAGAACTTAAAATCTAGATTACAATATTAAATAGAACAGTAAATTAAATATTAAAACAGTGAGTGGGAATGAGGCTTTAATCATTACCTAAATATTTTTTTGAAATAATAGAACAGTCCTAATTATTTTTATTGCAGCAAATAAATTAAATATTATTACTTATACAGTTAAATACTATTGTAGTAGTATACGTGATTATTATCGATTTGTAAAACTCATTATTTATTGCAAATTACGATGATATATTCATCGCGCTGCGCACACGCTGAAAATGTTAATTAACTGTAAGTCATAGACCACACCACATCGCCATAATGAACGACCGGTCTATGGCGGTATGTGTATGGACGCTTCTCGATCATTTATGGCGATGAGGACTTAGATGGAGTTGCCATCACCTGCAAAGTGGATATCGAGCCAGGGGACATATCGCTTTACATCTCAATGTCGCACGGTCAGAGGTGGATTAAGCGGGTGTCGATCCAGAGGCCCGATGCTCTAAGAATCCTCCAAAATTGGAGTGTTTTTATTGTAATAGGTATCAAAATATCACTACTTTGTAACTAGTAACGCCATCTGTAATCTGTTGTGTAAAAACTTTTTCTTATGTCAAATATAGTCTGTTGCGAACTGCTAACGTGTCTTTATAGGTTATGGGCAAATTTACCGGTTTATCAGTTTTTTTTATAGTATAAAATAGATAAATTGTTACGTTTTTTTTTTTCGCGGAAACATGACTACGAACTATATTGCGAGTGTGCCAAAGCTAAAAGGCAGAGAGAATTACGATGAGTGGTGTTTCGCGGCCGAAAACTTGTTGGTACTAGAAGGGATGGAAAAGTACATCAAACCTAGTGCAGACTTCGAAGTTAAGCCAGTGGACGACTCCAAAACGAAGGCAAAGCTAATTTTAACCATCGATCCAGCATTGTACGTGCATATAAGGAATACCAGGAGCTCGGCAGAATTATGGACAAAATTGAAAGCCATGTTCGATGACTCCGGTTTCTCAAGAAAAATAACCTTACTTCGACATTTGATTTCGATAAGACTTGAAAACTGTGATTCGATGACTACCTATGTCACACAAATGATCGAAACGGCTCAAAAGTTAAATGGCACTGGATTTACAATAACAGATGAATGGGTCGGATCATTATTATTAGCAGGTTTGACTGATCGCTATTCTCCAATGATAATGGCAATAGAACATTCTGGCATTTCGATAAGTGCGGATACTATAAAGTCGAAGTTACTCGACATGGAAGTAACCAGTGATTTTGAAGGTGCAGCTGGCGGTACGGCGGCATTTGCAGCGAGAAATAAATATAATTCTGGCAGCAGCGGTAAACCAAAGAAATATGGCGGCAACCCAATGTCGAACAAAAAGACCGCGGCAGATACATCAGCAAAAACAATCACTTGTTTCAAATGTAAAGAGGATGGACATTATCGAAATCAGTGCCCAATGTTGAAGAAAAACACAAATAAATGCGTGTTTAACGTTGTTTTCCTAAACGGAAAGTATAACAAAAACGAATGGTACATTGACTCCGGCGCAAGTGCACACATAACAGCAAATAAAGATTGGGTAAAGAACATGAACACAACTCCATGTATACCAGAAATTGTTGTAGCAAATGAATCAAAAGTGCCAGTTGTTTGTTCCGGAGAAGTTGACATTATTTCTAAACTTGGATGCAATATAATAGTGAAAGATGTGTTGTGTGTGCCTAGCCTGACAACCAACCTATTGTCGGTTAGTGAGCTCATTCAGAATGGCAATCATGTGATATTTACAAAGAAAAACTGTTATATTAGAGACAAGAACAATGTTTTGGTGGCGACAGCTGATTTATCTGATGGTGTTTATAAGTTGAGATTACAATCACAAAGTTGTATGTTGGCTACTACAGCTAGTGCAAAGTTATGGCACAGAAGACTGGCACATATAAACAGCCAAGACATGCACAGAATGAGAAATGGTATTGTTGATGGTTTGTCTTATGATAACTCACTTGACATAACCAAATCACAATGTACTACTTGTTGTGAGGGAAAACAAATGAGATTACCATTTTCTCATGTGGGTGAGCGGAGTACAGAAACTTTACACAGAATCCACACAGATATTTGCGGCCCAATGGAAACAAGTTCTTTGAGTGGTGCTCGCTATTTCCTGTTATTTGTTGATGATTATAGTCGCATGACTTTTATTTATTTTCTGAAGCAAAAGAATGAAGCTTTGAACAGATTTAAAGAGTTCAAATCATTGGTTGAGAATCAACAGAGTAAGAAAATAAAGGTGATCAGGTCAGACAATGGACTAGAATTTTGTAACAAGGAATTTGAAGGCTATTTGAAGCAAGCTGGAATTATACACCAGAAAACAAATTGTTATACACCTGAGCAAAATGGACTTTGTGAAAGGAGTAATCGTACAGTTGTTGAGAAAGCCAAATGTTTACTATATGATGCAAATTTAGATAAGAAATTTTGGGCGGAAGCAGCCAATACTGCTGTGTACTTGAAAAATAGATCGATTGCATCAGGATTGGATAAAACACCTTATGAGTTATGGTATGGATCAAAACCAGACTTAAGTCACCTACGTTTGTTTGGAAGCAAAATTATGGTGCATGTACCCAAACAGAAACGTTTGAAATGGGACAAGAAAGCTACACAACATATTCTAGTTGGATATGGTGATGGTGTTAAAGGTTATCGTGTGTACAATCCTTCTAAGAACACTGTAATGATCAGTAGAGATATAATAGTGATAGAAGATGTAACACCTATCAAGGAAGTCAGTGAAGAGTCAGCTATTTGGATATCCAATGAAGAAAATCCTACCGACAATTTAGTGGAGGAAAGTAAAGATAAAGTGGGGGAGAGCAGAGATTCAGTGGGGGATCTGTCTAATAATGTTTCAGAAACAGATTTTTTAGATTGCTCTTCAGGTTCCTCATTACATACTGATGACAATGAAACACTGACTGAAATAAACACTGAAGATGTTCCAGAACAAGCAGTATCAATAGTTTTGAAATTCGGGACCGTGGAGTAAAACCCAACTAGAACCTGGTAAGATCCTCGTGAGGTAGCCGCGTTACATTCTTCTAAAACATCATCATTATCCTTACATCATTACAACAAATTTGTTAAATTCTACTCGGTTATCTTTAAGAATAATGTGACTTATACAAAAATAATTGGACATTTGAGATCCTGATACCCAAGTTCTTCAATATGCAGTATAGTTTTAAGCCCCATTCCCACTCACTGAGTTTTAGTGTTAAGTGTTAAAGTTTTAATCTAAAATGTAAATACCAGTTTAGGAAATATAAAGAAATAAAATTAATTATATTAAATACAATAATTTATATTAAATAAAGATAGCAATTATAAAAAAATAATGTATACTACTGACGCATGATTTGACAAATTCAAAATTATATTTAAGGTTAACACTTTCATTTAAAACTAAAAACATTAAGTAGGGCTTTGTACAAATCAAGACATTTATTGAGCCAATTTTTTAATTTCTATTGGAAATTAAGCTGACGAGCTACAAGTTTTAAGTCCTACTCGAAATTAGTTGTATCTAGCCAAACCCTTTACATTCCCTATTTGTCTTTTGGTTAACTCGACTCTGGCTTATGTATCTGGTTTTTTAAAACGTCGTTGTTTATACGAAATATAAGATAGCTGAGTAAAACAACAACTCGGCCGTACAGCACCTGTCAGGCGCAAATAACAGTCCATCATCTACTAGTAACCTGCCCACAATATCAAGCTCAACGTACAAAACACAGCATCAGTGGTGAAGTAACGGACATGCTTTCAGACAATCCAGAAGAAATTCAAACTTAATAAATCAAATTTAACTAAAATAAAATAACTTCAGGCGAACGTGACCTTGTCCTTAAAATCGTCGTACATTTTTAATTGTCGCAATGTTGTATCTCCTTAAATAAGCGTTTTACTCTCAGATCTATGTACTTAGTTATTTTATAACGTACTTGTTTGTGATTTATCTGTATGCTACTGATCAGTATCAGGATTACCTTGAAGAACTGGATGAAGGCGTGATACTTCCATATACGTCATCAGCTTTGTGACTAACTGATACATTGAATTGACTTACAATAAAAAACACTCTATCGGTAATGCAATACGTACAAGAAATACCGGATTTGGGCAAAAATATTCCTTTTGAGTTAAAGTACAAGTTTAATCTTCCAAGTACTGATGTATAAAAAAATACATTTGCTTTTTCCAAAGAATTATTTATTTAGACTCAATCATTGGGGTTGCAAACCATGTACTATATATTTGATAAAATTTACTATCAGAATCCCAAATATTCAATTATTTTGGAATGTCCTTGTTTACTCATTCTTTAACGGTCGATTTTTCAATTATTGATTGAAATTGATGTTAATAAATGTGTATTGGCGTGTCTATTTTATTAAATATCTAAATGTTGACGGAGATATAACAATTAAAAGTTTGAATTGTAGTTTTGGCGCTAGAAATGATCGACCATATTTGTATGACGTGAAATGCATTTTAACGTCAGTTATTTGTTGAGGAGGTCAGTGCTGTGGTAATGTTCTGTAACTGTTGGTAGTCGAAATAATCAAGTCAAGATAAAGAGTAATAAGTTTTTTTTTATTTAACCCTGCTAAGGCAGACATAATATTAAAATTTTATTGTTCCTTGAAATAGCTGTAAATAATATTTGATATTTTGATATATACAAATTTAGACTTAGTTGTCGTTATCGCTCTCTTCATACGGGTATAAATAGCTATGAGCCCAAGTGCCTGCAGCTAACCTAAACTTGCTAATTAACATGATTCATATTTGTTATTAAACATGAATCTAATTAGCATAATACGTCAAATGTTTACATATTGTGCAACGTAGTTGTGTTCATCAAATCCGTACGTCAATAAATAATATCTGCAGGGCACGCCAGTCTGTCTGAATTAATACACATTCCATTGCAAAGAAAAATTAAGTGGGGTTTCTATTTTGTTGAATTTAGGAAATAGCCAATTTTCTGATATCAAAAACTATTACATATAGAAAATTGTTATTGACTTATTGGTTTAGTTAAAATATACACAGAATTTTTTAAATATAATATAAATAAGGAGAATTTTCATTTTTCTCAAAAAATATTTATTTATTCATCAATTTCTATTTTGTCCCCTTCAAAGTAGTCCCCCTCAGATATAATACACTTGTGCCAGCGTTTTTCCAATCCTCGAAGCAGTTCTGATATGCACTTTTTGGTATGCTCTTGAGCTCTCTCAGCGATTTGGTTTGTATCTCCTCAATCGTCTCAAAACGCCGTCCTTTCATGGGTCTCTTCAATCTTGGGAACAGGAAAAGTCGCAGGGGGGGCCTAATCTGGTGAATACGGTGGCTGAGGCATGATTACGGTGTTGTTTTTTGTCCAAAAAATTACGAACAAGCAATGACGAGTGAGCAGGTGCATTAACAAACTTCGCTGCCACACGCTTCATGTCCAAAATTTCCGAAAAAATTGCATGGCATGAGCCAACCGATATGCCGACATCCTCAGAAACTTCTCTAATAGTGATTCGACGATTCTCCATAACAATTTTCTTCACTTCCTCAACATTTTCATCGTTTGTTGATGTGCTGGGGCGTCCAGGGCGAGCGTCGTCATTCACATCTTCTCGACCTTCTGTGAAAAGCTTGTATCACTTGTAAACATTTTTTTGGCTTAAAGTAGACTCACTGTAGGCCACTTTCAACATTTCAAGTGTTTTGGAGCACTTGATTCCATTTTTCACACAAAATTTAATGCAAACTCTTTGATTCATGTTTTTCGACAGCAGAAAATCGCCGAACACGCAAAACACTTTTAACTTTTATGCCTCTCACAAACAAACTAAATGTGCTATATAGCTAAAACTGTGAACATATGTTCGAGACGAGTGTACCAACATAACAAAATAAAAAAATCGATAATCGAATGTACGTAGCCCGCGAAATTTTTGCCTCACCTTATTTTTTTAACAGACCTCGTATATCATTTACATCTAGTCTACGTTACCAGGACCATATATTTAAATTAATATAGCTTTGTCAATCACATAAAATGGACCCCCATATGACATAGAATAATTGATTATTTCAGCTTAACACAGAAACTCCCCTTAAGTGTATTTTGAAAAGAATTCGAAGCAAATTAAATAGTAAAAATTTACATAATTAACAGAGGATAGCAATAAATTTATATTTTATGATTATGATGTTATTTTTATGGATTCTCCATTGCTATAATCTTGTCACTGCTCCAAGCCGTATGCTGTATGCCGTGTAGGTAACTTTAGAATATGCGTAATTTAAATCTCATAACATTTTATTATAAATTATTT
This sequence comes from Panorpa germanica, assembly GCA_963678705.1. Taxonomy (NCBI): domain Eukaryota; kingdom Metazoa; phylum Arthropoda; class Insecta; order Mecoptera; family Panorpidae; genus Panorpa; species Panorpa germanica. Next base: position 8,696,515 of record OY783220.1, on the reverse strand, counting down.
AAATTATGTAAAAAAGTCACTTCCTACGTTTAGTATTAGATTTTAATTAATTATTTATTACACCTGTGTTATTTATTATTAAATTATTAAAATGTCCTCATGAAGTATTGTTTACCAATGAATTTTAATTAACAAATTTGTTTTAATAAGGATAGCTTGCACAATATCACCTACGAGTACTATATTAATTTTTTTATACGAACTAGACAACTAAAAAAATCGAGAGAAGAAATATTTTTGAATACATTTGAGAACATAATCATATTAAGAAGCTATAAAAAGGACAAGTATAAAAAATATATTACAAAATAACAAAAGAACAGCAAGGTTTAGATTGGGAAATGAGGAAAAAGGAAACAGATACTGGGAAAAGAGTGAGGAAAGAAAGTGTAGAATGTGTGTAGCGGAGGACGAAACACTGGAGCACATTAAGTTTGAGTGTAAGGAAAAAGTAGCGAGCGAAAGGAATATTGGCCAGCTATTAAAGGGAGGCAGTGAAGGAAAGAGGTGGATGGCGGAAATAGTAAGAAGAAAAAGAAAAACAGGAGAATAAATAAGCTGAGAATAATGTAAATTTAATTGTAAGTTGAAGTATATGAAATGTATTAAGAATGTAGATTGTAAAGCCGAAAGGCGAACAATAAACAATACTGCTTACTGCTTACAAAATAACTTTTCTGCACTATATAAAAAACGGAAAATATCAAAAAATGGACTTAACCGCATTGGCTCTTGGGATGCTCATAGATTTTTAATTCCCTGCCAAATACAGAACATTAATATAATATATTTTATATAACATTTTACCTTAATTACATCTTAATATATATAAATTACGTGTCACGTTGTTCCTCCGCGATGGACTCCTAAACTACTTAACCGATTTTAATCAAATTTGTACACCGTGTGCAGTTTGATCCAACTTGAAAGATAGGATAGCTTACATCTCAATTTATGATTGCAATATTATCTTATTGCAAATTATTTGTCTATTAATTATCTGTTAGCTCCAAACGATGACATCGGGCGACGATGATGGCGACATCTGTTGACTAGATTAAGTAAATATTCTGTTGACTAGATTGAGTAAATATTCAATAGATGGCGCAATGTAATGTAATATGACAAAAACGTTAGTCACAGCAACGCGTGGCCGGGACAGCTAGTTTAATATAAAAATGCTTAAAGTTTGCCTGAAATAGTTTTATTTTAATATTAAGAAGATACAAAAGTTCTTAGGGACCATCTATAAATTACGTCACACAAACTTCCTGCTATTCTGGTTTGTTTAAAGAGTTTGTCCTTAATTCTGAAAATATTATTTATACATTTTTTGGCATGTACTTTTATATTTACCTTTCACAGTAAAATCAATGAATACGGTGTGCGTTTCTGAAAGTATGATCTATAATTAAATGAATTTATCATCTTCTTAAAATACTTAACTAAAACACCAGCTGTGTTGTTAAATAAAGATAAGTATACAAGTAATTGAAAACGGCTGCCAAAACACTTGAGAAAGGTGAACAGTTCTTCAAGATCTCGAATTGTTTGAAGCGTTGGTTAATAAAATGAACAAATCACTTTATGTTTTTTTTTTTTAAGTTTTTTCAATTAATTTTAAAATTGGAACTAAAAAAATTTGTTTAATTATGATTAAAAATGAGTTACATACAATAAAGGGCTGTTGCTGTTGGGTAATTTATATATGGCTCCTAATTGATAAACATTAAGATAAAAGTCTGGTCTCATGGTAATCTAAAACAAATCGAATAACACCCTACTGAAAATAGGCGTTGCAAGTACAGAGACTTTTAACAAGACCGGTCATTTTAAATAAATAGAACAACACAATATTTCGGTGACATTTGGCAGATATTGTGTTTCATTACTAACCTCAGAGTTTGTACTTTAGTCAAAAATAAAAATATCACCACTTTTTACGAAAATATTACGTTTGTCTGTTGATTTAAAAAGTTTGGTCCAGTGTGAGTGTATTCTTTATTTAAGCCTCATTCGCACTCACTGTTTTGATATTTAATTTACTGTTTTTTTTTTGTTATATCAGGTTCTCGTTTAAGCATTCCTTTCCACATTTGTGTTTTAATTTAAATTTGGTTAATTTAGTTGGTGCGTATGCATCGTTAGTAATATAAATTTTGACAGTTCGACAAAATTGTATGTGACATAATTAGAATTGCTATTTTTAATAACAATTAGTAATAGAAATTGTTTTCACTTCTATATTTTTCAAAAACTTACATTAAACTTCTTTTAAAAGTAAATCCTACTGCATTTTGACAGATTGTCACATTTTGGAGGTTATAATATAATATAGTTTTTCTTAATTTAATATTTTTAATTTAAAATATTAGACCTTGTAAGGTTCTAAAAAAACTAAGAAAACGTACAAAATAACTACGCGTATTACCATATTCTAAACAGTTTAAATTAAATTAAAGCAGTGAGTGGGAATGATACTTAATACACGACGAACTTTAAAAACATATATCGATAAAATTGTTACCAAAGAGGTAATTGGAGACATAACATTCCAGAAATCTATCGCCCACCGCAGCCGCATATCCCATAAAAATATGTTTAAAAAAAGTATAGCAACACTACAATTAAACCAGTGTCAATTCTATTGCAATTATTTTAATAATACAGTGTGTATATACGCAACACAACGAGCAGGTGGAAATTTTTATATTATCAAACGAACTAACCGCCCGTGTGACATTATTAGTATGTAGGCGTCGCCATTTTGAATAAATTACATTATTATATGTAAAAATTATGAATTACATAAAAATATGAATAGAATTAAATAACGAACATGTTTTTAAGTTTAATGATATAGCAATTCCTTTTTAGGTTGTCATTAAAACTTTAAACATAAAATATGAAGAATTAGTTAATTTTTCAGATTTTTATCTAACGGTTTGTCTTGTGAACTCATTTTTTGGGGACGTTTTTATTTCTATATCAATATCTATATATATCTATATCAAATTTTAATTTCGGTTTTGCCGCTTGTTTTACGAGATTATTTTTCCTTTTTCCCAAACATCGTAATATAAAACTTGATGAAAACTGAATTGAGTTACTCTGAAGGCGAAATCCTAAGAAAAATTAGGAAGGAGAGTAGAAAGGAGGGTGGGGAGGAGGCCCGAAAAAGAGATTATGAAAGGAATATTATGGCGACAGAGGAGGCAGAGAGAAGAAGGCACAAGTGTGGAAGAGAAGCTAAGGAGAAGAAACAAGGCGATACAACAACAGAAAAGACTGTACAAAATTGAAAAGAAAATTATAACAAAATATATAAAAGGATTTGGAAGAGACAGATACCACAATACTTAAGAGAAAAAGACACAAAAAACATGAGAAGGATTGCCAAATTCAGATTGGGAAACGAGGAGAAAGAAAACAGATACTGGGCAAATAGCGAAAAAGGATTTGCGGAACGGAGAAAGAAATATTGGAGCACATTAAGTTTTCATGTGAGAAAAAGGTAATAAGCGAAAAGAATATTGGGCAATTATTAAAGGGAGGCAGTAAAGCGAAGAGGTGGATGGCGGAGAGAGAGAAAAGTAACGAGGAAAGAGAAGGAAAGGCAGAGTATAAACAGGAGTAGCAGAAGGAGCGAAGCACTAGCAGTAGCGGTTTTATTTTTATAAGGATAAGTTTTTTTTTCTTTTGGAAGGAGTCAGAATGTTTAGATATAATAAGAATCAAAATTGAATTAAGCATAATGACATGTAAATGGATGAGTTTAGGCACAAGAATGTAGTGCCAAATGGCAAAAGCATTCAAATAAAATAATAATAATAATATAAAACTTGATGTGATACAAAAACAAGCTGTTAGTAGTAATGATGAATCACACACACACTCGTATGCGTCTCTGTTGTATAAAAGAGATAGCAAATCGTCGGATGTGACATACACACGCATATTTAATTTTATAAGTTTAATAATCAAAAACAAACATGAGTATTTTAATTGTTAATTTCTCCTATAATATTGCGACATATTAAGACTATAAAAATTAAGCCCATTCTATTATAATCTTGTCAACAAGCAAAATTATCAACCAAGGTTTATGTGAAACCTCAGTTAACTGAGAATTAAAAAAACGGCACCGCAAAACAATATAATAGTTTTTGAAAAGAACAAAATATAAAATTAATTTTTACATTGTAAATTTTTAATATTTTATTTTTCTTAATATTATAATGAATTGCAGAAAGGTCACCTTTAATAATTCATGCATGATTACTAACTTACCCATACAATCATAAAACGTACTTCGTATTAATGAAGATTTACAATTATATTAATTTATTTCCAAGTCTAATGCATCATTAATTATTACTTGACATACGGATTTCATATCATTCGGTGTTGTATTCTGTGGTTTAGTACAAATTATCATAATGACGAAAATTGTAACATTCGTTGAAGGTAAACTTGTCGTTTAATCAGCGTAATATAATATTTATTATTAAGAAACATACAAGTGATTTAAAAACTCATTTTAATCAGATTATATTTGCATACAAGGTTACAAACTTTTTATAACTAAAAATATATTTAAAATTATTTTTGTGTGATACCTTAACAGTATAAGTTTGTGCGCAATTTTGTTTATTTTTAATTATTATTTTTTTAACCTAGTTTGATTTTTGCATTTTGTTTTATTTTATTTTTTGTAGACATCCCTGCAGGACGTATCACAGATGATTATTGCCATAGGACACCTTTAGCAGGTAAATATTATGTTTTTCTTTTGATTATTATTTAAATATAGGTTTAAATATGTCGATTATGGAGGGTGTGTAAATGGGAAGTTAAAATTTTTATTAAATATAACATATGTAGTGTTTTATGCTATTAAAATGTCTACCAAGTTTGTGTTAAAAGTTTTGTGTGATTTAAAATCGAATCTGAATCTGATCTGGTTGTCTAAAAGGCTTTTAAAAGTAAATCAACTTCGTATTTTAGTTTTTTCATTTAGAAAATGATCCAGTTCTATTCTAGGGCATTTAGGATCATATTACTGGCCTTTGGCAACACTAGAATTAAAAAGCTACTTTTTAGATTGATGTCATAACTACCCTTGGAAAAAAGAACTGGTCGTACAAATGGGCTTGTGTACTCCTTTTTTAATGATCGATTTTTCAATTGTTGATTGAAATTCATGTTAATAAATGTGTACTGACGTGTCTATTTTATTAAATATCTAAATGTTGACGAAAATATAACAATTAAAAATTTGAATTGTAGTTTTAGCGCTAGAGATGGTCGGTCATATTTGTATGACGTGAAATGCATTTTAACGTCAGTTATTTGTTGAGTGGTTGAGTGCTGTGGTAATGTTTTGTAGCTGTTGGTAGTCGAAATAATCAAGTCACGTCAAGGAATAATAAGTTTTTATTTTATTTAACCCTGTTACAGCAGACATAATATTGGAATTTTATTGTTTCTCGAAATAACTGTAAATAATATTTGATATTTTGATATATAAATACATATAGCAGAGATTTATGAGCTGTAAGGTTGGTAACCTTATAGAAATTAAGACATAGGACACAAGCCCTTTAGTAAGATAATACCGCCATAATCCTGAACGAATAATTATAGTTAGGTACAGTATGATTCCAAGTGCTGTAACATTTTGTACGGTCTATTCCTAAAACAAACGTCTTCTTAATAAATATTTATCTATTTGCTGCACATTGTCCTAATTATTCCGCATGTTTATTGTTTTTAACGCACACCAACTCGCTGCTCAGGTACATTTTGATTGTTTTTCTCCTTAATTTATATTTGGTATTTTTGTCCACACTATTTTTTTGTTCTGTTTTTTTTTCTTTTCCGTGTGTCTATCTACTATATTAGACGTGGATGAGGAATGCGAGACCTCTGACTCTGCATTGCAGGATACTGTTACAAACAAAACTTCCAGAATTGATCGGAGAACGTCCAGTGAGTACCATTCATTTAAAAATGTGTACTAGCTCACTTAACACTCATCTTCTTGTGTTCTTCTATCTTCTTCTTCTTCTTCTTTTACATCTCTTTATAAGAAATGTATTGTATATTGTATCTTTCTTTCCTGTTCTATTTATTGTACTAAAAGGTTTCTTTTGTATTACCACTATCGATAAACTCGGTGTGTTCAAAGAAGAACATGAATTTGTTGTTTAAATAAACCCGCGCTAATTATTTCATAGCAATGTTTTTTTTCCGTAAGGTGGTAGCACTGTACTTATTAATATGTCAGCATGTCAAATTTAAGTAAGATATGTCAACCGCCACACATTTTAAAGAATCATTTACATAATCATAACGAATTTCTTTCTATTTATAAATGATAGTGATAATACAATAGTTATTATTTTTGTATAAATAAATTATTTGTTTTGTTTTGTTATCACATTTTTGCACCTGTGTTTTGCATTTTGTTTTTGTTTTGCTCGCACCTGTTCACTGCTCTTCACATTTTGTAGCCTGCAGTTCTATTGGGTCTGAAGCACCATGGGAGATGTACAGAGGCTCACGACGAAGTTCAGGTAAAGCCCTATGCCCAATTGTGTCTGCTTCATATATGTGGTGTCTGGCTTTACTAACTGTATTGGAATAATAACACAATCTAATTATGTATTATTACTTCTACGTAAGATAAATATTTTCATCCTTAAAAATAGTGATGACCTTCTAGATATTATTACATCATGAATCTTTATTATGCACTTTACAGAAATCGTTGAGTCATACCGATCTACAAAATATATTCATTATTTCATTTCATGCAGTTTTTTTTTACCATAGTTCTAGTTTTACGTCAACCTACTTTGAAAAACAACGTGATTATTTGTTTTAAATGAACATGTCATTTTTATTAAAAAATAATAAGGGTCTTCCATAAATTACGTCACTAATTTAATGGTATTTTAACTCCCTCTCCCCCTTGACACGTCTTTTCACTCTTTGGGTTCCCTACCCCCTTTTATATGTGACGTTATTAATGGATGACCGCTTTATCACATTAACTTTTAGTTATATTTTACTAAACCATAAAACTCCATATTTCGAATTCAATTATTAACCCTGCGTGTGTATAGTGGGTCTTTTAAGGAACAGTTGAACTCCTATTTCTCTGTCATGAGTACAGAGCGCGCTTCACCTATACCCCCTAAAATATCTAGCTAGTGGTAGGGACTTAAGGTTCCAGCAGCGTCCGGATCTGGTAGTTTACCGGCAAAGGCGAGCCAGTGAAACTTACCTCTGTTCCCTAAAAGAGTTAGTGTACAAACGACGTTAGTATTTTCCAATGTCGTTTGTCTCGTTGTTTTACAGTTTTTTCATGGTTAAAATAATTGTTTTATGTAATTTAATATATTATTTCTTAGATTATATATACAGACTTTTTTTATTAGTTCTTTTTTTACTACAATAAGTTTTTGAAAATGGATGACCATTTAACGGGTAAACTAGGAAAGCGAAAACGATGTTCTCTTTGCACTTGGAAGGAAAACAAGAAACAATGTATTTTTGTGTATCGTAACCACTTTTATCCCAGATGCGCACCGTAAATTCTCTTTTTTATTATTTCATAACTTTTGTATTTTCAACAATAAAAACTTATTTTGTGCCGAATAATCACCGTTCCGTTTATTATGATATGCCTGAATCTGTAAAATATTCGCCACTTTCAGGTGCACAAAAAATAGAACTTTTTGGAGCTCACGCCAAAGACACTACATTCTTTCGAAAGCTTATAGTCTAAGATAAAAAAAAGTGTACAACCGTTTTTCTTATTATTTGTTTGTTATAAAGTTACGAATTTTTTAACAATATTCCGTTTTTCCGCGTTTTTTAGTATTTGTCAATTTTTATTAACAACGGTTTTAAACTTTGGCAACTTCTGGACCATGTAGTAGATACTTCAAAAAGAAATCCAGAATTTTTTCAGATTTTTTGAAGGCTTAGAAAACTCGAAAAACTGTTCCCTCAAAGACTCAGAATACACACCAGGTTAAAATTACAAATAAATATATTTATTATATTGATAGAAATATTAAATCACAGATCAATCAGTAATCCTGACGCCAGATACAGACAGCTTCATGATTGGTCAACGTGTTTGGGTTGGAGGTGCAAGATCAGGACAAATCGCATATATCGGTGAAACACAGTTTGCCCCTGGAGAATGGGCAGGCGTTGTACTGGATGAACCAAACGGTAAATATCTGAACAAATACTTAACCTTACTTTATCAGTAAACTTTAATATATCTATTGTTTTTAGGTAAAAATGACGGTTGTGTTTCTGGTGTACGATACTTCCAATGCCCTCCACGTCGTGGAGTATTTTCTCGTTTAACACGCCTAACACATAGTCCTCTTGCTGGTGCTTTAACTTCACCAGGAGGTGCTGGTGATTCTTTTAGTGTACAAGGATCAAGGAAAGTATCACCAGCGACGAGTATGACTAGTGTATATTCAAAATCACCAGGAAGTACGTTGTTCAAAAATTAATATACACACTTCTTCTATTTGTACATTTTATTTACAATTTTAGATTATTTTCAGAAATTCCAAATATTGGAGAACGTATTATTGTTAGTAGTGCACAAGGTAGTCGGCCTGGTATTTTAAAGTTTGTTGGAGAAACATCATTTGCTGCTGGAATTTGGGCTGGTGTACAACTTGATGAACCCACTGGAAAAAATGATGGATCTGTAGATGGAAATAGGTGTGTTCGATAGTCTGCTCTGTGGTTTTTATATAGGGCAGTACCCAGAGATGTGCGTTTTTCAAATACATATACTCAAAATGCAAATACAAAATAGTAAATACCTATTTGCTGTATTTAAATATCTTTTAAGAGTATCGAATTTTTTATTTTATTTGAAAATTTTTACAAACCTATTTCCTATTTGGAAAATACAAAATACATTTTCATTTTTGTTACTTCATAGTGTTAATCAGTAATTATTATTTTTTTAATATAAACTTAGAACCCCACCAACATTAGCCCAAGCTATGATCTAAAAGTATCTGCACAATTGTCTTAGTGATTGTAATTTAAAATGATAGATGTGCCTATTATTTTATTATCCTTCCTATTACCCCCATCATAAGACATCTGATTTTCGTTTACCTAAATTTGTTTATCATATTTTCTCGTTCATTATTTGTTTTACTACAAGACAATCACTTCAGTACATTCCTTACTGAAATATATATACATAAATATATATTATTTTACCTACTAATCTTAACACTTGTCCGCTTTAATCCCTAAACTACCCCAACTACATATAAATATTTTATCCTTCTACAAAATAAAAATAATTCTATCGACGAAAAATGAAAGATAAATTATTTGAACAAATAGTGGTATTAAAATCCATAACATATATATTTTATGTAAAATCTCATAATTATTAAAAAAAATAACATTTATATTAGTAACATAAAGAGTATTCAGAAGTATTTTTAAAATACGTATTTTGTATTTAAATACTAACATGAAATTTATTTTGTATTTGAAATAGGAAAATAACAAGGTATTTGCATTTTGTATTTAAATGCTTTTGAAAAGCATTTGTGTACATCTCTGCCTGCTTCAAATAATCCTGTAATCGTTCAAATCGAAAAGACTCATAACTTATCTATAATACCATTTCAGATATTTTGAATGTCCTCCTCGCTATGGTCTCTTTGCACCAATTAGTAAAGTGTCATTATCCCCATCTGCAAGAAAAGGTATATCACGGGCAACATCAAAAGAATCGTTGCTCTCAACCAGCATGTCTATCACTAGCACAGCGTCCAGGAGAACAGCTACAGGAGTGAGTAGTCCATCAGGATCAAGTCGTGCCTGCTAATCCATTCTCAATTATTCTATTTGAAGTTATATTTACAATGATTACAGAGTAATTGTGATTTTTATGTAAATTGGACATTTTCTAAAATGTAAAAGTATACGACAGTAAAAATCGCAACTATCTGTAGATAACAGATTGTATCATGTATTTCTCGTTATAAATTCTTGTAGAGAAAAATAAATCTTCGAAAAAAGTGCAGAGAAAATTAAGCTAATATTCAAACCAATTGTTTCACAGTTTTTTCTACAAGAGTTTCTAATAGGATATACCACTATATTTAGAGCAGCTTATTCTTATTAATATTGAATAATGTGTATGTTTATTAATGTTATGTGTTTTTATAAAATAATATTTTTACCGTTTGACGTCTTATGTATGGTTTGAAACTCTTGAGCATGGTTTGTTGTCTGTTTATTTAGCGGCGGAATTCTTCACTTACTACAAGACAACCTTTAACTCCGAAAGCCAGTTTTCAGGTGAGATAGCATATTTTAAAAAATATGTACCTTGAAATTTAAGGTTTTAATTATATAAAAGATATTGAAAATATGTTTCTTTAACATTATATACAAAGTATATGGAATATATTTTGTCATATATTTGACATTTTGATGATGAAGGGTACATTTGATTGAGAAGTTTAGTTTCAAATATTATTTAGGTATCTCTCTTTATGTATATAAAATTTTCTCAGATGAATATTTTTACCAGTGAAAGAAATATTGTCTAAAATAGCGCTCTGTGTATTTATTATCTTATTGTTTATAGATCTGTATAATCTTCAATATTGTAAATGTTTATAATAAAAAAAAAATGGTTTTAGAGTCATTTAATCATATTTCGAACTAAACCTGAGGAAACTTTATAAAAAGCTGCATAAATAGTGTTATCTGTATTATTTAAACGGGTTCTCAATAGCGGATACTTATAAGAGTTTTTTACAATAACAATAAGAATAGTATAATAAAATAATGATATTACTATGTAAGTCTATTAAATATATTATGACTAATACAATTTTCTTTAAATTTAAGACTATGTTTATATTAATATTATCTATATCTAAATTGTCTGTGTAAAACCCTTATAAGAAAAATTAATATTTCTTTTTTAATATGTAGATTTTTTATGATTAGAATTCGATTTAACCACTAAAGTATTATTAATATTATCCAGCTTATGAAATGTAGCACGAGTTTAAAGGCTTGTCTGTTTTAATTTTTTTTATAACTGTTATAAAATAATATTATATTTTTTTGTGTATTTTGTTTATTTTTTAAATGTGATGTTTTTCCTAACAGTAATTTGTTATTATTATATATTTTATTTAAAATAAATATATTTATATTATATATCCTCTATACCCTTTTGTTATCCTGTGGCGTCCATTTTTTTTTTTATTAATAAATTAATATATATATATATGAATCTCAAAAAATAATCGTTTCTCCTAATTATGAACCTAGTTAATTATTATATGACCTTAAAAAAAAATTACAACCTATTACATTAGTTTGAACATATTCTAAATTAAAAGAGTTTACATTTCTATTACTATGTCCAGAAGTTCATTTTTCCGAAAGTAGTAAAGACAACACAGGGTTCGATCCCCTGACCAGGATAATTTTTTCTAGGTTTGGTTGTTATCAAGTTATCTTGATTATATAAATACATAATCGTACAATTATTAAGCAACGGTGTAGGTCACATATATAACGCCACGACATCACAAATATTACCAACATAGTAGGAGGTCGTCGGTGATAGGGCTGCGTGACTATATCGGTTCATTTCTGACCTTTTGAAACCGAAAAGAACCGAAATAGTTTACGTGGTTTTTTTTTTTATTGTGATTATTTGCACCAACACGTACAAGCTATTGCAAACCTACTACTCAATCATAGCTTACACAAAAATTCTCTACTGTAAGAAATCTAGTCGTACAACCAAATCGACGATAGTTGCAGGTCGGATGTAGTCTGTTCCAGTATGAGAGGCCTAATCGGTATAGAATTGAAAAATCTATGTAGCAAAAATTTCATGTCTAGTAGAAAGAGCATGGTCACCAATAGCGTGTGAAAGTTGCATTGAATATTATAATATTAGGTAGATGCTCTCTTCTTCTTCTCACTTGATATTTTGCTACAAAGAGTATATAGGAGTATCTATAGCTAAAAAATATAACACATTTCTTAGTTTACAAATTATATTTGATATTATAAATCAGGGTCGTTGAGAGATATCGTTGGCCTCTTTGAAAAATTTCACAGTCATGTCCAATTTAACCCAATCGTTTCTCTTTTATCCCAAACGAAAAATATTAATACCTTTCAAATTTATAATTTTGAAACAATCATTTTACTGAGATTCATATTTATAGTCACAGTGATTAATACTAATCACATTATTTCTGTTTCTGCTGTTACATTTTTTTTTTATAAAAATCTTTTAAAAGTTATTATGTCTTCTTATTTATGTTGCAATAAATTTTAAATGGCCGTCACTGGTATTGTGGGTTTAGATTGTAATTCTTTTTATAATGACAATAAAGTAGTATGATTTTAATATTCACTTTCAATGCGTAGGACTTATTGCGAGAAAAACAGCAACACATAGAGCAGTTGTTAAAAGAGCGTGACCTTGAACGTGCAGAAGCAGAAGAGGCTTTAATTCAAGCTCGTCAAGCTAAATTAGAGACAGATAGAGTGAGTACTGATATTTTTAATAATATTTGTAATTCAATTATACGTTCTAAAGTATTATACGTCTTTAGTTAAACGAAACAATATCACGTTTGCAATCTGAAAAAGAAACTCTGGCACGACAAGTTGAAGAAGAAAAGAAAAAATCTGAAGATTTGCAATTCAGTGTTCATGAGCAAACTATTAATCAAGAAGAAATATCAGTAAGTATTTTAAGCTAATATTATTATATTATATTTGAAACTGATAATATTATAGTATTACTATTATTCATTAATTCAAATAGCGTAGAATTCCCAGTAAACTATATGCATTCGCTTTGAAGTTATTAATTTAAATTAAACGAATTTGACTTCGAGTTCGATTCCCGGACCAGAGTCCAAGTTTGGTTGTTATTAAGTTAAATTGACTATGTGACAAAGATTGTCTCATAAAAAAAATTGCATTTCGTTTCCACGACTGCTAGTGACTGATTAATTTTCATTTTACAATTTTTTGCAAAATCCGAATTGAAATGAACAAACGTGCGAGATATATCCTTAAATAGTTTACTGGGTTTAAAACTAGAAAATGTAGACTTTAAAAAATACATTTTAAAGTAACATGCTAGTTTGCATTTATATTATTTTTTAAATAGTTTTCCAACATTTAAATATCCCTACTTATTTTTTCAGAGTGAGAAAGCTGAACAGATAGTGAGTAAGATTTAGATATTGTGTTTGTCGCATCTTGTTTTGTGTTTTATAATATTAAAAAATGTGTTAAAAATGAAAAGACAAGACTTATTTATAAATGTACAATCTTTCAAATTTTAGCATTATTGAAAATCTGTAGATTTTATATACCTCATCCACATTTCGTAATATGTAGAGATTAACAAACCTCAATCCAATGCGTTGACTGTTTGTCATGCTGAACAGTGAACGGTTACCATAAAAAACCACTGAAACTCAATTGAATCAAAAACATTCATTAATTATTGATTCTATTTGTGTCTTGTACTTTTCATTAGAAAATTAACATACCTGTTTTATATAGCATGAAACTTTTGAGTTCTTTTGTATGTTCAAATATTCTGTGTAACTAAATTTTCGCATGTTGTATAACTATTTATTGCTTTTTGTGTTTTCAATAGTTTTATTGAGACTTATTAATTAGACAATTTCTATTTTAAATTTAAGGTTCAAAACGTAGCAAATTTAGAAAGAATTGTTTCGCTAGAAACACAATTAGCTGAGCAGCAAACCTTAATCACAACATTAAAATCTAAAGAAGCGTCATTGAGTGATTCTTTAAATACGGCAAATACATTTGCGCAAAGTTTAGGAAACACAAGTGGTTTGTACTAGCCAATATATATCTTATTTCTCAAAGTTGTGCTCATCTTTAAAGTATTTTTAATATAATTTCAGAATTAGTATCTTCTCTACAATCACAATTGGAGGCATCACAAAAATTATTTAATGATTTAACTGCAGAAAAGGAAAGTATTCTAAAGAAAAATGAAGAAAATATTCTGTCTCTTAAAAAGGAATTTGAAACAACCCAACTTAATTCTGAGAAAGCTTTGGAAAATGCACTTCTCAAACATTCAAGCGAGTTGGAAACTCTTAATATGAAATTGGCTGAAAGTCAACAAAAATTGTTGGAAACTTTAGGAGATACACAAAAGGATGTACAAATTGCTGAATTAAAAACACGATTGCAAGTAAATTCACAGAAAGGACAGGATGGTGCGTTTTTTCATACATGTTTAATTTTAAAAAAAATTATATTACTTCATAATACTTTTTTATTTTCAGATATGCTACAATTACAAGAAACACTTGGTAAAGATAATTCTCGACTGCAAACAGAGTTAAGTGCAAAGCAAGCTGATATTCAAATTAATTCACAAAATCTGCAAGTACAAAGTGAGAAAATTGTTTCTTTAGAATCTCAAATAAATGAATTGACCGCAGAAATATATCGCAAAGACAAGGAGCTTACAGATAAATCTTTGAATGAATTATCAACCGATGAATCAAATAAAAAAGAAATCAGTCATTTATCTGCAACTGTAGAAGAATTGAAAGTGAAACTGCAATATAAGGACGACGAATTAGAAAGGAAAGCGAAAGCCTCTGAAAAGGCTGAAGAATCTTTAACGGAAGAAATGAAATATTTTAAAGCTCAAGTTGATGAATTAAAATCAGAATTAGGTGAGAGAAATGCAGCTATTGAAAAGCAGTACATTAGCATGAAGACATCCGAAGATAGTCTTAAAGAAGAGTTATTAGCATTACAAAATAAACTTCAAACCAACTCTGATGAATTAATCAAACTGGAAAAGAAATACTCAGACGAAACCAGTGTGTTAAAGAAGAAATATGAGGAAGCTATTGAAAATAAAAACAACGAGATTATTTCTATTAAAGAAGTTTTACAAAAGCAAACAGATGAGCGTGATAACATGAACGCAGAACTAGCTTCGTTAACAGCATCCTCAGGAAGTGAGCTAGAAAGCTTAAAGCTTAAATATAAAACTGACATATCAGATAGAGATACAAAACTAAATGATTTGGAAATAAAGATAAAAGCTTTAGAGGTGGAAATCCTCGATAAAAGTAAACAAAAGGATGAAATTAACATTTCTTTCGAGAATTCACTAAAATCAATCACAGATTTAAATGAACGTAATACTACGCTAAATGATGAAACAACTAACTTAAAAGCTACCATTTCTAAAATGGAATTGGAAATTGGAGATCTTAGTAGAAAAGTATCTGCAACAGAAGAAAAAAGTACCGAACTTTTCCAACTTAAAACTAAATTGGAAAATGAACTAACAAATTTGAGATCTTCGTCTATTGATTCCAATTCTGAAATGAAGCGATTGAGTGACGAACTGCAAACAAAGCAAACTGAGTTGGATACTCTCAAAGAATCTTTAACCACAAATAAAATGAATTATGAAAGTCGTGAACAGGAAATGAAAATAGAATTAGAGTCCAAAACTGAACAATGGCAGAAACATTCTACTGATTTGGAGAAAAAATTAACTGACGAATCTCAAAAAAGTAATAAGCAAATGGAAACTATACAGTCTCTAACCACAGATTTAGAAAAAATTAAATTGTCGTCCGAAGAAAGACTAATTGAGATGCAAAATAAATTTGATCAGGAGAAAGAGATATGGAAGTCTACAGAAGCTTTGAAAATAAATATAGAAAGTGAACTTAAAATTGAACTAGCTAAATTAAATGACGAGAAACAAAACCTTATCAGCCAGTTAAAGCAAAAAACAGAGGAAAGTGCAAATATATCGAAGAAAACTAATGAAATTAGTAATCTAAACCAAGAAAAACAATTAATAATAGACGAACTACAAAAACAGTTGGAAGTTTTTAAAGCCAGTGCTTCGGAATTAGAAAAAGAATATGCGTCTAAAGTTACTTCATTTGAAATTTCGGAAAAACAATTAAAAGAACAACTTAATTTAGCAAAACAAAATGAAGCAGTAATGAATCTAAAAATAAAAGATATGACCTCTTCTCTTGAAAGCAGCAAGGACGGATTATCGAAGAAAGTTAATGAAAAAAATATACAAATTGAAGAACTGCAAAGAAACTTGAATGACATCAAATCTATTCGGGAAAAAGATGTAGAGGAGCATTTAAGAATCACTGATGAAAAGAATACCATCATTGAGGATTTAAAGAAGCAGATAGAAGTACGAGATAAGAGTATTAATAATACTAATGAAGAGAATGTGAAATTATTAAACGCAGCTAAAGATGAAAGGAATAAATTAGAATTAGATTTAAAGTCTATGATTGAGAAATGTAGCGAATTAGAAAATACTATCAAACAAATCCATACTGAAATGGAGAAATATATAGCTGATAAAAACAATTTAGAAAAAGATCTTGAACGAAATAATAGTCAATTAGAAGAATTAAAATCACAGTTGGTAGAGAATGAGAATAAGAAAAAATTGACTGATAGTACAATAACGGAACACTCAAGGAGTTTAAAACTACTGAGTGAAGAAATCACGCAGAAAAATCAATTGTTAGAAAATATATTATTAGACAAAACGACACTACAAGCTCAAGTCGTTGAAAAAGGCAACCAACTGGATGCTGTGAAAATAGAGTTGACACAAAAAAATCAATTGTTAGAAAATGTATTATTAGACAAAACTGCACTGGAAGCTCAAGCAGTGGAAATGGGCAAGCAACTGGACGTCGTGAGAATTGCGTTAGATGAGATTGAAAAGAAAACACAGCTCTCAGAAACTACAATAGCAGAGAATTCAAATAATTTGCTTTCCTTAAATAATGAATTAAATATGAAAAATGATGTTTTACAAAAACACGAACAGCAAGCGAATATATTAAATCAACAAATAGTAGAACTTAAAAGTAGAGTAGAACATTTCAACAATATTGAAGTAATATTGGACAAAGAGAGAATAGCGACCAATGAGTTAAAAACAAAATTAGAAAAACTGGTGCTTGACAATAAAACACTTACAGAAACAAATATAAGTCGTCAAAATAGTGATAAAATGGTGCTCGAATTAAACGAAAAAAATAAAAATATGCAGGAAGAAATAATTAATTTAAAGAAACATATTGAAAGTGACAGAAATGGGGCCGGGGTAAGGACTTCATATTTTTTAATTGTAATATTAATACATAACATGTAATGTATTTTCTGTTCTTCCAGAATAATAATAACAAATCCGATAATGAAAGTCTTCTGAACAGTCAGGTAGATTTTCTAAATGCAATTATTGTTGATATGCAAAAGAAAAATGCAGAATTGAAAAACAAAATAGATGCTTTGGAAGGAATACATCCTATGTCATTGTGAGTATATAACATCATTATCGCATTTTTCAAAATAACAAATTGAGAAATCAGCGTATTAACAAATATTTCTGTCTATAAAATATTTACTAATTTTTTATTATTTATTTTAAATAATTACAATTGAATTTATTCGTTATAGTAATGGAACCGTCAAAAAAGCTGTAGCTCCCCGAATGTTTTGTGATATTTGTGACGTATTTGATGCCCATGAAACAGAAGACTGTCCTCAACAAGGAGACCCAGATCAGCCACCTGTGCCAGATGACACCAAAACTCGCGTAGTTCCAGCAGCTAGACCTTATTGTGAACTATGCGAAGTTTTCGGACACGAAACGGAAAATTGTGATGCTGATGAGACGTACTAATTATTTGACAATAATGTTATGATGTAAACATATTACAATAATTGAAAAATAAAAGCAATAAAAATTAACCGACAGTTTCCATTAGCCCTAACTTATACTATTAACTACCAAGTAAAAGAAAAATATTTATTTTTTTTATGTAGAAATTTATTTGAATATTATTTAATATAGATATCATCTAAAACAGAATTCACTCTCCCAAATGTGCTTTCTTGTCTTTAATTGCCTCCTAAAATAAAAATTATAATATACACGGTTATCAAATAAGACAGAAAGAAAATAATATCTCATTTATAAACGAACTATTTACAATACCTTAAATCGTTCTTCAAAGAGCGATAATTCTGCTATCAAATCAGTGATAGCACCCATGAAAGCCTTCTGTGGAGAGTAGTCAGATGTTGTTTGAATTCTAAGAACAAATTTATGTTCTAGAGGATGTGGCACCTTGTAACCCGCAAAAAGAACATCAGGATCTTTCAGCAATTGACTAAAAACAATTTATATTTAGATAATGGAAGGATTTTATTTTAAATGTTAATTACTTACTCTCTTATCATGTTTCCAAGTGTGTGATCTTCTTTATTTACAGTAAATATAGCAGCATTTGGTACTTTTGTATCTTGTTCTCTAATTACTCTGAAATAATATAATTTTGTTTAGGTTATGAACGAAATAGTTAAAAATATTATAGTATGCTCTTACTTTTTCTCTCCTTCGAACAACAAAAATGACTCAAATGTTGGAGGAGCATTCATTGTAATGAATAATTAATTTACTGCAATTTACTCTAAAAATCAAATTATTACTTGACTGTAACCAAAGATAAATTGAAAGTGATTGAAACTGATTGAAACGCTAATGTGAGCTAATGACAGCTGTAACAAACAGATTTGAAATTAGAAATAAGTTGACAGAGGCAAGTAAGCCACCCCAAGAGAAATATCGACTATATATTCACTACAATGCTAAACGAGTATTTAATTAATATAATGCTTATATAATCAAGAAATAAATAATTATTGATTATTTGTATTCATTCCGTATTACTTTCTCATAACTGTTAAATATGATATTGTTTTTTTGTAAATAATGTTAAGCTATTAAGTTGGTGTTGATTACTCATTTCATACCAATCATTTTTGGTGTTGTCCAGACAAATGCAGACAAACATCATGCTTTTCTGACTGCCGGCTTGTCACAGGTTAAAATTATTTCTTTGTATATTGTGTAATATTTTATGCGTCGTTCATTTATTTCCTAGAGTCGCTACGTAACTGATTACTTAGTTTAACTTGTTATTGTGCTTCGTAAAAGCTTCAGAGCAAATTACAATTCACAATGGATGTTCTTGAATTTTCTGATATTTCTGCTGAAGTAAAGGGGTCCATGGTAAGTAAAACATATATTCATTACTAAAAAATGGTTAATAAGTTAAGTAACATTGTTAACAATTTTTATAATTCTAGACACCTGGCAGGCTAAAAATGACTGAGCAACAAATCGTATTCAAAAATAGCAAAACTGGAAAAGTAGAACAGATAAACGCCGCTGACATGGAGCTTGTTAACTACCAAAGATTTGTGGGTAGTTGGGGTCTAAGAATATTTCTTAAAAATGGAACCTTACATAGATTTGGCGGTTTTAAAGACGGAGAAGACGATAAAGTTGCTAAATTCTTTTCAAGCAAATATAAGATGAACATGCTTGAAAAGGAACTCTCTTTGAAAGGTTGGAATTGGGGGACAGCCAAATTTAATGGATCTGTTTTAAGTTTTGATGTAGGTTCTCATAGTGCATTTGAAATTCCGCTGAATCATGTTTCTCAATGTAACACTGGAAAGAATGAAGTTACACTTGAATTTCATCAGGTAAGAGCCAATATTTTTCAATAAAGTCAGTAAAGAGCCAATGTTTTCTCTAATGTTTGTTTTAAATACAGAATGATGATGCACCTGTCAGTTTATTAGAAATGCGGTTCCATATACCTTCAAGCGAAACTGCGGATCTTGATCCAGTGGAAGCATTCCATTCTAATATAATGAAAAAAGCAAGTGTTATTTCTGTTTCTGGCGACGCAATTGCCATTTTCAGAGAGATCCAATGTCTTACTCCACGGTATGTACAAATAAATGAAATATTCGTTATCTTTATATTATATTTCATTTCTTTCTTTTTTTTGCAGTGGTCGTTATGATATTAAAATCTTTCAAACATTCTTCCAACTCCATGGTAAAACTTTCGATTATAAGATTCCTATGTCAACTGTATTAAGATTATTCCTTTTGCCACATCGTGACAAGAGACAAATGTTTTTCGTTGTTTCTTTGGATCCACCTATTAAGCAAGGACAAACCCGATACCATTATCTCGTTTTACTTTTTGGCATGGAAGAAGAAACTACCATAGACCTTCCATTCACCGAGTAAGTACTTAACTAATAGGAAATAAAATATAATAACACTAATTTCTAATTTTCAACGTTTGTTAACATTGTAGAGAAGAACTTAAGGAAAAATATGATGGCAAGCTAACAAAAGAACTCTCTGGTGCAACTTGCGAAGTATTAGCTAAAGTAATGAAAGTACTTATTAATAGAAAAGTAACAGGTGCAGCTGCTGCATTCAATGGGTATGTTTATAATTAATAAATGGGGAAAACAAATTTATTATTAAATATTAATATATCATTTTTATTAACAGTGAAACTAATTCTCCAGCTGTTGGCTGTTCATTTAAAGCAGCGGCAGGGTTTTTGTATCCACTAGAGAAAGGATTTATATATGTCCATAAACCTCCACTTCATATTCGTTTCGATGAAATTGCCTCAGTTAATTTTGCTCGTAGTGGTGGTTCGACTAGATCATTTGATTTCGAAATTGAATTAAAATCTGGAACAGTACATACCTTTAGCAGTATCGAAAAAGAAGAATATAGTAAACTCTTCGATTATATTAGTTCAAAGAAACTTCATGTTAAGAATACTGGAAAGAATGTAAGCTATTTGCTAATACTTAGCGATTTTTGTTATTTATGAAAATGATAACAAATATTTTATTTCTTAGGATAAGACATCTTATAAAGACGACTTTGGTGATTCTGACGAAGAAAAGGAACCTGATGCGTATCTTGCTAGAGTTAAAGCTGAAGCTGAGGAACGGGACACAGGTGATGCTCAAGACTCAGATGAATCATCAACAGATGAAGATTTCAATCCTGGTGAAGAAAATTCGGATGTTGCTGAAGAGTAAGTTTAATTTTGGTAACAATTACATTTTTTTGAAAACTTATGTAATGAACTGAAGTGTAATAATTTTTCATGCAATAATTATTTTAGATATGACAGTAATCATACTGATACAGAATCTGAAGATGAATCAGGAGGTGGTGGTGGTGCTGGCGGCTCAGATTCTGAAAAGAAGAGTAAAAAGCCTAAAAAATCGAAGTCCGCTAAAACGGTTAGTAATTTATATGACTGACTTATATAATCATAAAAAGACTTTCGTCATACAGTATCTCTAAGTAATAGCATTTATTAGTTTTATCGCCTGAAAACTTAAACATTGGCGGAATTGCGTTAAGAATATTAGCGTTGTCTCTTATTTTTATTCTTTTATTTTATTTGTATTCGTATATTATTGCGTCAGTTTTTCAATAATAAACACAAGTAAGTCTAAAGACGATCTACTCTTCATATGATAAAACCATACTGGAAAATATTTAAATTAAACTATTGTATTTTAATTATTGTACTAGGGAAATTAAATAACTAACGTGTGATTCATCTTTTAAAGAAATTTGATGAATAAACATACTATTATCATACGCATGAAATTTATATAAGCATTATTCTCATTAATTAAATAATTTATTGTTAAATTTTTTTTATGATTGTTGTAGATATCTGAAAAGCCCCGCAAAAAACGTTCCACAAAAGAAAAAGATAGCAACAAACCAAAGCGTCCAGCTACGGCATTTATGTTATGGTTAAATGAAACTCGTCCACAAATTAAAAAGGACCATCCAGGAATCTCGGTGACAGAGATTGCCAAAAAGGGTGGAGAACTCTGGCGCGATATGAAAGATAAATCAGTAAGTTATAATATACATATAGATTTATGTATATATTATGTAATTCATTTCTATGACATGAAGTCTAAAATATTGTCCAAATCACGATTGTTGTTCGGCGTCGACTTATACTTAAAAGAGGTTATAAGAGCGGTATAAATCTATAGTACTATAATGAATTTTATCGTTTTCTTTTCTATATACATTGTAGAAAAATAAGTGAGTATGTGCTTTTTGTTATATCGGCAGTTTAAACCTCACAACTTGTTTTAAGTATGAGTCGTCGCGAAACTCTCGTAATTCGAACGTACTTTGAATTTGTTGTTCGAATGAACAACATACTAAGAGGAATATAAATATTTTATCAATATAATCTCATAGTAAGAATATCTTTTCTTATTTATATTTACGACTTAAATAATATTTCTTTCGTCATTAATTACCAAACACAATTTACATTATTTTCTGTAAATGTTTTCGCAATATTTCACTGCCATTGAAAGTAAGTTGGTTTTTAAAGATTTATAATATTGCGAAACCATATTTATATTTTGGTGAAAATGGTTTGATGAATTAGCTTGTAATATGTAAAGTTAAAGTTATATATATTTAGTGAACTATGCTGAGGGTAATGTTAACTGTTTCAACGACCGGAACTCTAACGTAACAATACCAAATACCTTTAAAACATCGATTCAAATTATATCAATATTGTAACGGTTTATAACGCTAAAATAATGGCTTCTTAGAGTTGTGTACATGGACCGGAACCCATTATTATTTGTCAACGTTAAAGTTACTTGATAACGTTTTTCTTTTAGTGACATTATATACAGTTGTGAAAAATGCTATAGGAGTTATATACCTTAACGCTAAACTACGTAACTGTGAAAAGTAACGTTAGGTTATTGAGAATATATAATTTAAGTCGTTATTTTTAAATTACTGGTTTCCGGTCACTCATTTCTAGGCTAAATTTATATTTGTATAGTTCAATAAGTAGGTTTGTCGAATTTAATTATTCATCTTTTGACATTGTACTATTATATTGACTGATTCATTATCTATATTCTATTCTATTAATCTAATTTGAAAGATCAAATCATTTGAAATAACAAAAAAGAAATACATAGTTAGCATTTATAAATATGAGTAACTGTTATAATATATATCTTCTAACAATTCCTCAGGAATGGGATGCTAAAGCAGCCAAAGCAAAGGAAGAATATACTCAAGCTATGAAAGAATATGAAGCAGCCGGTGGAAGTAAAAGTTCTGGAGGTGGTGGTGGTGATGACAAGAAGACCAAGAAATCCGAAAAGAAAAAATCTAATAGTTCTCCAGTAAAATCTGATGGTCAATATAAAAGTAAAGAATATATAAGCGATAGCGATAGTGAATCATCAGATGATGATAAGAAAAAAGGAGAGAGCAAAGCAAAGAAAGCTAAGAAAGAATCTTCAGCAGAAGAGATGGAAACCTCTGGCAGTGAAAAGGAAGCTGATAGTGATTAATCTCTAATTGTATCTTTGTGCAAATGTTTAGTAGTATTGATGAGATTAAGCATTTTGCCTTAGATAATACATTTCAATATTTTGTATGAAATATATTTCCCGAAATATAACTTATCTATAGTTAATACTGTTCATCAAGTGAAGTTGTCAAGACGTTTTTGTACCTTTTTTTAATATCATTGTATATTTTTTACAGTATTTGGTAAAAATATTTTTAATAACAATAAATATAGCGAGTAAGCTGTAGTTATATTAGTAGTGTTATTTTGTATTATGATAATTTTTAATTGAATTCGCGATTAGTGGAAACCTTAGATTTTTATTGGTAACATGACTAAAGACTTTGTTTTGTGAATTTTTCAAATGCTTATGTTTTCCTTATTATTTTATATTTCTTATATTATAAGTCTATATACATGCTATTGGACACAAGTAGCGTAATTTAGAAAATATAGGCTTTAACAAAGTCTAAAACTAATTTTTTTCAAATAGTTTTGTGAAAATTTTAGTAATTATTTGGAATGTTAAAAAACTATTAAGTTTATTTATATAAATATATTTTCTTACAATTTACAATATGTTATTTTCATATATATAAAGCAAATCTTATTTTACATACATTCTTCCGCTTAATTGTATGGTAAGGCAAGAACCTAATTATATCCACGATGCCCGATGCCTACTTTACATCATACCATACGTATCAAGGTCATTGATCTTAACATTTTTCTCGTCCTATTAGTAAAATATTGATGTTATAGCTATGCGCTCACAGAAATATTCTCACAAACAAGCTGCTGTTTTAAACAGTGATGACCGTGACTGTACGCTGTAAATACCTACCATATACCATAGGATAGAATTCTATATAAACATGGTACAGTCAAACCTTCAAATGTTTAATCAAATAGCTGGAGTACAGAGATGAAATGAAATATTTATTTAATAGTATCATATCTCAAAAAAAATAATGGTATTGATAAGCGTGTATTATAACTAAATGGTAATACTTATAATATGTAGGTCACAAAGAACATGTATAAGGTGTTCCTAATGAATTTATTTGTTTTGTTGTCGATTAATATAAAATTAATCAAATCAAATCTGCCTTGTTTTTCTTAATGAAAATATAAGATAATAAATTAACACTCCCACAAAGCTCAAAGGTAATAACCTACTTATCAAAAAAAAGATATATAAATGAAACCCAATTCGTTCGCGTAACTTATCTATGGAACATTATAATTTTGTAATGTAAATAAGATAAAATAATTTGTTAAAATATTTTTTAGCAATATTTATTGATTTGAAAACAATAGATAATGAGGTGGAGTGGCTGAATTTATATTATTTTATAATGTTTCTTTAAATATTTGATTAAATATATATGCATTACATGTAGTTTTGTAATAAAGATAAATAAAATAATAATGATTTTCATTTATAGCATCAATTTGATCAAATAAATTACTAAGAAAAATAGCTTGGGGTAAATAAGTGGAGGGAAAGTTTAACGGCTTTAACCGCTATAACGTATTTTTCTAGAAGGGTAGGCAATAGGGGTGTTTTAGGCCAGGTGAAACAAACAACGTTATAAATGCTAATACAATAATTTTGATTATAGATGTCGCATAGAAGTACCAACTTCTAATTATTAATTTCTATTACTAAATAATTATATTAGTTGTATTAAAATACATTTTGATTGAATGAAATATTTTAATTTAGTTATTAAACGATTTATTTATTGTTTTATTGAATTTATTTATTGTTGTTACATTAAATAACTAGTTAATTTTTCGTTTTTAGGTTGGTGTATTTTGAATTTTAACTGGCAGTCTATTTGGCGCGGATACAGTTCCCCCACCAATGTATACATAGACCTCGTACTGAACGACTTGTACTGTGGATTGTTCTACGTTCTTCTACAATTACTTGCTTCTGTACTGTATATCAGCTTAGTTGTAATTTTTCTATTTTAATTTGAAATTAGAGCAAAGGTATGTACTAAATATATTTTATTATTATTCTTTCATCTTCTTGTTATAATTCTGTATATTTATTTTACTGTGTGTAGTGTAATATTATGGAAATTAAGTGTTTTTTGTTCGGCCATGTAGCGTGGGTATATGAGGCCAACAGCGGCATTTTGAATTGAGTATCGTTGCGAGTATATTTCAAGTATATACGTGTTTCTTTCATAATTGTCATTTTTTATATTACGTAATGGCTTTTAATACGTAATTTTATTTTATTCCATAAAATCTATATTCTGTACTTTCGTATTTTTCGAATAATTCGTTATATTAATGGCGTGGCGTATTAAAGTAGAATTCCCGGAAGCAAAATTAAATTGAAATTACGAAATTTTATTCTATCGGTGAGGTGTTTTTAATGTAGAAGCTACGCAAATAGATGTATTTTCATATGTTGATTATAATTTTTCTTATTAATTTCCCCTAGGATCTGTATTTTTGTTCCCGCCAAAACCTTACAAGGGTTCTTTGGCCTTTTTCTATAGTATCCATTTGCATTATATAGAACTAGCTACCTCTCATGTTGTACCAACGGGTCGGTTGGATAAGCGCTTGAACAACTTGATACGGCTGACTGTATTATTGGCTTGCGTAGTACTCTGTTCCTCTCATGACATATGCGTGTGGCTCAGGCCTCGTACAATGATGCTTATAGCTTGGGTTTGGTTTCCAATAAGACCAGTATTTTATTATCTAGTTTTTAAATACATACATAATTTACGTCCTGAGAAATGCTGCCGCTACAACGCTTTATTTAATCAATTTATGTGGTTGTGGTTTAGATATATTATCTAAAATATTGTTCATATTTGTTCTATTATTTTTTTGGTTAATTAAAGCTATTTTTAATTATAAATTCTTGAAACGCGGGCTGGTCTCCATATTCATTTACTATAGAACATATAGCATCGATAATAGATATATATGTTGACAATAATTTGCACTAAAGATAATTGGTCTTCAATAAATTAAAGATTCAGATATATATAATTTAGTTCTGCAATATTTACGGCCCGTGAAAATAAACGAACAACATCCTGTTATTTATTTTGGTTTCTATTTCCAATAATTAATCCACACTTCATAGAACAAATATCTCACTTGACATTTCTTATTATAGGATATATATAATTTGAAGTTTTAATAGATGAAATTATTTGAAATACATATATATAATATAAATTACATTTAAAATTATTGATTGACTGTGTATTACGCTTTCTCGATCCACCTCAAATTGTATAAGTGTTTTCATGTGTTATATAGAACCACCATTTTGATGAATGCTATCGTCGTGGCCGTGGCTCGTACATAAAAAAATAACACGGCGGGGGATATTTAAAAATTAATTCATTCAACAAAATGGCGGCTCTGCTTAACACAGAAAATATAATATGGCTTCTAGAAAGCCCAAGGCTCAACTAATCTAAATCAATAATTTCTAATATAAGTTATTTTCATTTATACACGGTGTCCAGAAAGGGTATCGGGTATTTGTTTTCGCGCCATATTCGAAACGGGGCGTCTAAAGGGTGCGGGGAGGGGTTCGTGGCGTCCGCCATTCTGTGGAGTTTTAGTCACGATGGAACCGTACTCGGAGATGCATCGCGCATTTTGCGTACGAGCGTATTATCGTAATGGTGATTCAATAGTGACTGCTCAACGTCTCTATCGTGCGGAATATCGTACACGCCACGCGCCAAGTGACGATAGCATTAGGAAATGGATCAGGATGTTCGAGAATACAGGTGCGACAGTTAAAATTCAAAACTCTGGTCGTCCTCGTTCAGTTCGCGATGAAAAAACAATTGAAGAAGTTGAGGCGTCGGTTCGTCAAAATCCGTCTGTATCCATCCGAAAGCGAAGCCAAGCGTTGAACATCAAAAAATCGTCTTTACATTACATTTTAAAGAAAGACTTACATCTAAAAGCCAATAAAATTCAATTGGTTCAAGAATTGAAGGATACGGACTATGCTAATATGTATGTATGAATGAACATGAATAATTTTATATTCCGTGAATAAATATTTTTTTTATTATATGCTGTTATATCGCAATAATATTTTTTGATTACTTAATGTATTGCGTATTTCAATTTACTCTATACAGGGTGTCCGGAGTTGGCGTCAAGCTGGAATAATAAAGGTTTCCAGTGGGAATTTTTCAAGTTTAAGTTATCGTTACTCTTATTAGCGGGGCTAGGGTCGCGGGAGAGGTAGCGTCTGTTGAGTCGTCTTTACTTATTTGTTAGTAACCATGAGTCACTGGTCGGGAACGCATCGCGCTTTTGCAGTGGGCCAATATTTAAAGGGTGGTGAATCGATGATTCGAGCGCGTCGTGCTTTCTTTTCTCACTTTAATATTCGGCGGTTAAACGATGGTGGGTACAAAGATTTCGACAAAAAGGGACAAGATTTGTAGCAACAGGAGTGAAAAGATTCACTGCCTCAGAGAGGGTGCAGATTTTCTCGATTTTTTTTATGACTTGGCCTTATGACCCAATTTCTGCTTGACGTCGACTTCTACGACACCCTGTATAAAATTCACTCCGTTTTTTGCTACACCGTTTTCTTTAAGTAATTCAACGTATGTAACTATTGTAATATATTGAAAATTTAGGAATTGTAGTAAAATTGGGTTACCTGTTAAACACAGGGTAAGACAGTGAAACGATTTTGGTGAGGGGTAATGGGAATTGGAATGGGGAACTTGACCTTGGGCGTCTTAGACAGCTGGAAGTGTTAGTAGCCATGGAGCGTTGGTCCGATGTAGAACGGGCGTTTGCTGTAAAGGCATATTATAAAAACTCAAATAGTGTCGTTAGTGTTCAACGCGCTTTCCGTCGAGAGTTTAATTTACCCCCTAGGGCTCCTGTGCCATCTCGTAAATCTGTCCTTCTTTGGGTAAGAAACTTTGAAGCTACTGCGAGCACAACAAAGAAAAAAAGCGGGAGTGAAAAAACAAGTCGTACCCCGGAGAACATAGAGCGTGTGCGTGAAGCTTTATTAAGAAGCCCACTAAAATCAGCTAGGCGACACAGTATAGAACTAGGTATCAGCAATCGGACATTAAGAAGGATTTTGAAGGAGGATCTTCATCATCATCCATATAAGATAGAGATGGTGCAAGCTCTAGAACCTCAACATTTATTGTAAATTATTAATTTCCACTAGTGTTTGCTTCAATCTCTAATCTTTGTCATTTTATTTAAATCGTCTCGTTTCACTGCCTACCATGTATGTACATTAACAAAAAACTTCTAATTCTAAAATCTAATTATCTTTTTCTTAATTTTTGCAGAATAACCATGTCTGACAAACCTAAGAGACCACTATCTGCATACATGCTGTGGCTGAACCAAGCCCGTGAAGGTATCAAGGCCGAACATCCCGGAATCAAGGTCACCGAAATTGCTAAGAAAGGAGGAGAATTATGGAGAGCGATGTCTGACAAGACTGTAAGTGGGCTCAACATTTTAATATGCTAAAATATTTTGTTCCAAATGTTCGTATTTTTTTTAATGCTTGTATTTTTTTTATTAAAGGAATGGGAACAAAAAGCTGTCAAGGCGAAAGCAGAATATACACGTGCTCTAGAAGAGTTTGAAGCCAACGGTGGAACCACAGAACCCAAAACTGCCACCAAACGGGGGAAGAAGGCTGCTCCTAAAAAACCCACCGTAAGTTTACCATACCTGAATGTTTCCCTGGAAAAGTTATAATGAAAATATGTTTTTTTTTTTGACTAACTTTTCTTCTTATGGATCTTATTATAACAAAGGCATTTATTTGAGGGTCATTAAGGAATACCTTATTTGTGTCTTTATTTAATTTGGGATATAAACTTAAAATTATGAATTTAGAATAAAAAATATCATTAATGATTTAGAATTGTCTGTTCAGAGGACATAATTAGAATTTTTTGTTTGTTTTCACAGAAGAGCAAAAAGAAGAAGGAAGAATCCGAAGAAGAGGAATCTGAAGAAGAGGAGAGTGACTGATCTCTTAATTTAAGTCACACTAAAAACTTTTTATTAATTCACTAATTTATTGTATTGAATGGGGCCTTACATATTAGATCTAATTCACAACAACAAATTATTAAATTATCAAATACTACGTTCAAAATAAAAATAAGTAAATTAATAAATAATAAAAACTTGTAAATAACTAATGTTAAAGACTGTTTGTCACACCTGAAATTTAATTACTTTTTATTTATTAAATTTATATTTATGTATAAATTAAAATTGTAGTTAAATTAAAGATGTTATAACTTTTTATATTCATCTACTCTGTTCATTTTAATCAGTTTTATTTTGAACGTGTTATTTCACGCTCCGCAATTTATTTGTAATTTTAGTCGTATAAGTTTTCACCTTTTTCTTTTTGGTACTTTCCGTTATAAAATGGTTACCTTAAAGTCACATTCATTTTGAACAGAGCGCGACAGATTATAATTTAGCAAAAGCTACTAAGTCGTAAGAATATCATTTATTATAATTAAACAGTTCAGCAAGAGATACTACCTCTCACAACACACATGGTGCTTCATAAATGTTTATTTTTTATTATTTTTAAATATTGTACTATATCTTTAGTTATATCATCTGTTCAAAACAGAATTTGTTTTAATGTGTTAATACTTATAAAAAAGCATTAATATTATTTATTTTTATTTTTTTGGAGTACATTTATGAAGCGTATTGTAGTTCTTCGGACTGAGAGTTCTCAATTACGAGCAGGTGTCAATATAATTACATTAGGTACCTGTTAAATATAAGAATTCATTGTTATTATACTTAAATAATTAACTGGTTTTATATAAATAATATGCATATAAAAACATTATATCCTTTAGGAGGATTTCATCTTTCATAACAAGTATTTTTTGTTCATTTTAGGTAATTTTTAAAAATATTTTTATGTCTTAAGAAGTGTTATTTTATCAATAGCATTCCTTCGTCTCATAATTTACATGTTCAATAAAACAATTTTCATACATAATAAGAGTTTTATATTCATGTTTGAAAGTCCTTCTTCTAACTTTCCAGGCCCTTCTGCGTTGAGAAACTTAAAATAAATTGTATCTAATCAAAATTAGCTTATAAAATTAATTATTTCTAGTCAAAATTGCCTGCCAAAATCAATTATGAGATTTCTGGCGGTGTTTTGCATTCAGATACGTTTTGCACTGTTAAAGCACAATACTGATTTCTGGAATAATAGAAATTCAATAGCTCTCAGAATTATGAATAATTTGTAAAGCGGGCATTGTGCATTGTATAAACTGCATCAAGTTTGAATTGTTACATCTTTATGTAGGGTGAATTTAAAGTTCCTAGAAGGTTCCAGAATTCGCGCGTGAAGTAATTCTTATATAGATTGAAAAGTTTTGGATATGATGTGAATCATATACTTTTAATTGATTTACGCGTTTATCTGAACTTTAAGAATGTTTTAGTTACCCCGTATATATTAGTGGCATTTTCTTAAGATGCTTATCTATAAATGCAATTAGACCAGCTTAACACTGCAATATTTTGTCCCATTTAATTCCGCATTTAGTATTTTGTCTAATGTCGTCACGATGATATTTCCCTTTTATCGATGGTAGACCTCTTTTTTTTTTGCTCTTGATTTATGAATTCATCCGTTCTAGACAACACTAAGTCATAGTGGTAAACAGAGCTAAAACAAGGACATTTCAATTAGGCTGAAAGGTAATTTTGACTAGATATAATTGGTTTTGCGTGAGATATATATATTATCAGCCTAAGGTCCGCTGAAGCCGGAATGCGGCTTTGGTGATTCTGCGATATAACATTTTGGAGAGACGCTCCTTTTCTTATATCCTACATTAGTGGTAAGCTATGATACTTTCAATTTAAACAGTTACATTGATTTGATTAATTAATTGTATTAAAATATGATGGTAATGTAATTTATATGTAATTAATGTAAACGCAAACAATATCTAGTTTACCAAATATCAAATTAGAAACAAAAACAATCAAGAAAAATTTGGCATCTAGTTTGAATGCTTTGCACTCATAAAACAAAATATTCATTATTTTAATCAATTTTAATTAAATAGAAAGCTCTCTTAAACGGAAAGTCATTGTAACAATTTTAAATATGTGTATATTTAAATTGTACATTTAAAACAAAATAATAATTGATATATTTTATTTGTCAGTTCACATAATTATGATTTAATTATATAATTAATAAAATTATCAATTAATTTGTAGTTTTAACATGTATTAATATGAAAAATCCTAACGATATTTAATTAATTTCATGTACCAGGTTATACCATGGGAATGGTAAGTTTTGTTCGGAGCTGTTTGAATAGCGTATAACCAAACCATTTGCTTGGGCGCCAGTGGTAGTATAGAAGCAGTGGAAAACAAGAATAACGGATATTGTATCGGGCTTGTAGCTGCTTGTAGGATACAGTACTACAGTACATTTTGCTTGTGACTAGAGACTTGTGAGTAGACGCCGAGTACATTACAGTTAAGAAAGCAGCAAAGCAGAGTAATCAAGGTAGATAAAGACATTTTTATATTTATTGAATAACAAAGTTTTCAATTTTATTAAGTGCAACGAACTAGTAATTTGTGCGGCATTATTTTATTAAGATTTGTAGTTAAAAGTTCGTAACATTTAGAACAACAGAATTGATTACTTTCACATAATACCAAGCTCCATTTTTACGAATATTTAAAGTTCGAGATAATTATAATCAATAAAGTGCTACAATGACACGTAATTAGAATTTTAATATTAATATTGCTTTTATAGAAAAATATGTTTTATTTGCGTAGAAAATATTTCGATGCGTTATAGCCGGCATGTTTGTTTATGCTATTTGAGTTGGCGTCCTTTTATATATTTTTTTTATTATAGATTATTTTATTCTAATATGTTCAATTTGATGTAAAAGATTTTCCCAATGAAATGATATTACTATTTTTATTTTTAATAACATTTTTTATATTAAAGTAGATATATTTTTCTTCTTTTATGATACATATACCTTTGCCTCCATTTTTGTTTCATATATTTTAAGCAACTCTTTCTCTGAAATATGTTGCATCTGTTATTCCTATGTTTACATTTTAATATGCTTAATTATTTTTAAAGATAAGTAATGCTTTCATTGTGTATATTTAAAGTACTTTTTAAGATAGTATAATTTATTTTAACCGTTAACAATAACAAGCTTTATTATGCATTCTTTTTGCCTCCATTTTGCTTTTATTGTGTACATCATTAGAACAACTCTTGAGTTTTGCTTGTATTTATTTTATAAAATTTATATTTAATTGAGCGGGAAATTATTACGTATAAGCTTTACCATCTGTATTGGTTAGTAAAATCAATAACTAGAAAAGTATATAAATATTAACAGTGTTTATAATTTAAAAAACATTGATTAGGATACTGTTATTACAGGGTGCTTTGAAAGATGGGCATTAGTTGATATTTGTTTTGTAAATAACTACATAAAACATTAGGTATATGTACAGCATTTAATATTTAGCCAATTTTAACTTCTGCGTTAACAAAAGTAGGTTTTTTGTAGCTTATCTTGATTTTCAGTAAGTGTTTTGTTGATTTGCGGGGAAACTTTTGGATCGGTTAGTAGAAGCGTTGCATGGCTTCTGCGCGTATCAGCGTCGGTCTGTACGGAAAAATGGCGCGTCTTTAAATTAAAGCACATCAATGCAAATTGGCTGCGTCTGTTCATTTTTTTATTCGATCTATTAGTTTGCTAAACTTAATATATATCAAATGTACGACCAAGCTTCAGTTTCATTTAAAGATAGTTAAAATGTTATGTACGTTCACTATATTAATTGGTACTGTAATTCTAAGGGACGAGCATCTTTAACTTAGACAAGGTATTGGCAAATAATATTGCAGCATCTGGTTTTTTTTTATATTGTCCGTTAACATTTATAATGTTTACAATGCTTTGTACTTTTAATATTATTCTTTTGTGTATGCCATTTATTTTTTTAAGGGTTTTGAATTGTATGAATTGAAATCATAGTTTCGTTTTAATTTTTAATAGTTTTATTATTATCTCTTTTGCAGTAATTATGATGACTGAAAGACCCAAGAGACCGCTATCAGCATACATGCTATGGTTGAACCAAGCCCGCGAATCTATTAAATTAGAGAACCCCGGCATCAAAGTTACGGAAGTAGCAAAGAGAGGAGGAGAATTATGGAGAGCTATGTCTGACAAAAGCGTAAGTATTAAATTATGTTTATTAAAATTTCCATGGATTGTAAGTAATTTGAAGTAATGCATTATTTTGTTTAAAGGAATGGGAACAAAAGGCCGTTAAAGCTAAATCAGAATACACCCGCGCTCTAGAGGAGTTCGAAGCTAACGGAGGAGTTACAGAACCCAGAACTGCTACCAAACGTGGAAAGAAAGCCCCCAGTAAAAAAGTAACCGTACGTATCAAGTTATATCATTTTTTGATAATTTGTGAGAGTAACGCGGGGTTAAAATTACTCATAATTTGTTATTAATTTTTTCTTATTCATTTTTGCAGAAGACCAAAAAGAAGAAGGAAGAATCCGAAGAAGAGGGTTCAGAGATTGAGGAAAGCGATTAGTCTTTTAATGAAGTAATATAATTCATTAATTTATTGTATTGAATTTGATCTTAAACTCTAATTCACAACAACAAATTATTAAATTGCCAAAATACTGCGTTCAAAATGAAAAATTAAAATAGGTTTATTAATAACTATTCTCCCATGTAAATAACGAATGTTAAAGACTGTCATTTTAAAATTAATTCTATTTTAATTTTTTAATATTTATATTTATGTATAAATGTATAAAATTAAAATTAAAGTTAAATTTAAGATGTATTTACTTTATATTTGTCTAATTTGTTGATTTTGGATTTAAAGCGCAGTATCATTTTGGGTATCTACATTTTATTAACTAGGACTTCGTCAAATCATTCAAAACTTTTTTTTTATCAACTGTTAAAGTATAAGCGTCGTAGATTTTAAACTATATTTGAAATATAAGTTCAATGGAGATCTAAGTTTTACAGTAACTTAATATGATTAAGATTTTCAATATTTTAATGTAAAATTCTTGTTACTAAAGACTGTTCAAAACAGTGATTTATTTCGTTTTATAAAATTCAACAAGAATATTATTGAACTGCTACTGATGTATATTTCTTCATATATTTAATTTAAAAAGCATATTATTTATACGTTAAGATATTAAAGGCATCGTTCCCAATAATTCCCATTATGGGAACCTGTTTTAGTTATATTAATTAATAAATTATCTTAAAGTTTCAATATTTTTAAACAAATATTTTAATAAGGAATCAGTATCAGTTCATTTATGTTAGGTAAGGTGTAAATTATCTGTCTAGGAAAAATGTTAATTATTATAGCATTCTCATAATTTTACATGTTTAATAAAAACAATTTCTTGTATACTTAATAAAGTTAATTTAAAAATAAAGTTTATTTCATTATTTTATTTTTTATTTTACACTAAAATTTTTCAGATTGAGTATTTTGTTTAAACTTAATAACATTTTTATTATTAACTTTTCGGCTAATGCTGGGAAAATTTGTGCATTTTACCAATATCTCTCTACGGTTTATATACGTTCTGGAAGAATGGCCGTAAAGTGAAAAGCTGTATAATGAATCAATTGTTTTGATCAATAGGCAATTCTTGAAGAGACGGCCTGCGTTTAAACGCCTGAGTTAAAGGCAACCAAGACTAAGATGAAGAAATAGTTGCCTACAATTCAGGCGCAGAATTTACCAATTTTTCTTAAAACATTTGTATTAAATTTTATTTCCGATCGATTTCAATGCTGTTGTTATTACCAATGATTATCTACTATGTCCTCATATTTATGGGATACGCTCAGAGGGGCATAAAACAGTTGTGCGCTTCTGGTGTACAACATCCGCAGTCCTTTTTTCTTCCTTGTCAGTAAATGCAGTAGCTTCGAAGAAAAAGAAAAATACTATGTACAATAAATGAAAATAATTCAACAATGAAAATTTTTCGTAATTTCTAAATGCTTGGGAATATTCAAATTTTAGGTAATTGAAAGAAATTGGGAGAAGTTGTGAAATTTTTCAGAAAATTCAATTTTGTTAAAATTAGAAATATTAACTTTTTATAAATTTTAAGAAGATTATAGCCTTGTTTCATTGCAGAAACTGAGAAAATTGCATTGCTCTTAAAATCATAAAAGTGAACCTTTTCATCATTTTTAACAAGATTATAGCCTTCTTACGTTGAAGAAATTTAGAAAATTATATTTTTGTTAAAATTAAAAATATTAAATTTTTATAAATTTTAACAAGATTATAGCCTTGTTTCATTGCAGAAACTGAGAAAATTGCATTGCTCTTAAAATCATAAAAGTGAACCTTTTCATCATTTTTAACAAGATTATAGTCTTCTTTCGTTGAAGAAATTTAGAAAATTATATTTTTGTTAAAATTAAAAATATTAAATTTTTATAAATTTTAAGAAGATTATAGCCTTGTTTCATTGCAGAAACTGAGAAAATTGCATTGCTCTTAAAATCATAAAAGTGAACCTTTTCATCATTTTTAACAAGATTATAGCCTTCTTACGTTGAAGAAATTTAGAAAATTTTATTTTTGTTAAAATTAGAAATATTAAATTTTTATAAATTTTAAGAAGATTATAGCCTTGTGTCATTGCAGAAACTGAGAAAATTGCATTGCTCTTAAAATCATAAAAATGAACCTTTTCATCATTTTTAACAAGATTATAGTCTTCTTTCGTTGAAGAAATTTAGAAAATTCTATTTTTGTTAAAATTAGAAATATTAAATTTTTATAAATTTTAAGAAGATTATAGCCTTGTTTCATTGCAGAAACTGAGAAAATTGCATTGCTCTTAAAATCATAAAAGTGAACCTTTTCATCATTTTTAACAAGATTATAGCCTTCTTTCGTTGAAGAAATTTAGAAAATTATATTTTTGTTAAAATTAAAAATATTAAATTTTTATAAATATTAAGAAGATTATAGCCTTGTTTCATTGCAGAAACTGAGAAAATTGCATTGCTCTTAAAATCATAAAAGTGAACCTTTTCATCATTTTTAACAAGATTATAGCCTTCTTACGTTGAAGAAATTTAGAAAATTTTATTTTTGTTAAAATTAGAAATATTAAATTTTTATAAATTTTAAGAAGATTATAGCCTTGTTTCATTGCAGAAACTGAGAAAATTGCATTGCTCTTAAAATCATAAAAGTGAACCTTTTCATCATTTTTAACAAGATTATAGTCTTCTTTCGTTGAAGAAATTTAGAAAATTATATTTTTGTTAAAATTAAAAATATTAAATTTTTATAAATTTTAAGAAGATTATAGCCTTGTTTCGTTGCAGAAACTGAGAAAATTGCATTGCTCTTAAAATCATAAAAGTGAACCTTTTCATCATTTTTAACAAGATTATAGTCTTCTTTCGTTGAAGAAATTTAGAAAATTATATTTTTGTTAAAATTAAAAATATTAAATTTTTATAAATTTTAAGAAGATTATAGCCTTGTTTCATTGCAGAAACTGAGAAAATTGCATTGCTCTTAAAATCATAAAAGTGAACCTTTTCATCATTTTTAACAAGATTATAGCCTTCTTACGTTGAAGAAATTTAGAAAATTTTATTTTTGTTAAAATTAGAAATATTAAATTTTTATAAATTTTAAGAAGATTATAGCCTTGTGTCATTGCAGAAACTGAGAAAATTGCATTGCTCTTAAAATCATAAAAATGAACCTTTTCATCATTTTTAACAAGATTATAGTCTTCTTTCGTTGAAGAAATTTAGAAAATTCTATTTTTGTTAAAATTAGAAATATTAAATTTTTATAAATTTTAAGAAGATTATAGCCTTGTTTCATTGCAGAAACTGAGAAAATTGCATTGCTCTTAAAATCATAAAAGTGAACCTTTTCATCATTTTTAACAAGATTATAGTCTTCTTTCGTTGCAGTAACTATAAGGAAGATGTTCCTTAATAAGAAATACATAGAACATTGACTTTTCAAATACAAAATAGTTTCATTTTCTTTGTTTTTTATAAGATCCTCTTTACTCAAGAAAAAGTTGCTACTTGATTTAATTTTTTTATACTTTGCAAGAGCGTTAACTATTATATCTTTATCGCCTTATACAAAAACAGGAACTGTCAATTTATAGTGGTAATTATGAAGTTAATTTAATACTACACAGAATAGAAATTAAATAAAATATAACGTAGTGCATGTATGTTATTTAGAATACACCAAATATTTGTAAATTTGTTTTTTGAAATGTGGAACTGTCAATTTTACCAAAAAAATAATAGCTAAAAATTAGGCGCCTGTGCTGTTTTCAAATTTTAAAATGTAATAATAAATGGGAAGTATAATTTTTCAATTAATTAATAACAGCATAAATGAAATTTAAAAATTAGCGCCTAAATTATTGCAACAATTTCTACTTGTTTTTGTCGCCATCTAGTAATGACTAGCAGAATTAATTTTACTTGTTGTTTTGTTTAATAGATGGCAGGCATGAATATCGAATTTCGAACATGAGTTTTTATTTATTGGATAATAGATGGCGGGTGTAATTCATCTAATATTAAAACATACTTCTATGTAATTAAGGAAACCAATTTAATTCTAATTAAATATAATTATTTATAATTATCAATAACGAACAAGTTTATTAAAGACCAAGAAAAAGTATACATTTTTTATTTAGGCAAAAATGTAATCTTGGGATCAGATACGTTTTTGGTTTAGAGCTGCACTCCAATTAGCCACAAAAGCGCTAAAACTAAATATTGATAAATAAAACAAATAAGTTTACTTTTTTAATATATTATAGAAATTTAGAAGGTTGATTATATTACACATTAAATACAGTTTGTTAAAGATATAATTAGATAGACATATATTAACTGTTGGAGAATACTGTAAAACATACATTGGTAAAATATCCCCAAGCTTTAATACAATTTAACTTTGTTACATAATTATTACATAAGTCTTATATTAGAATTAAAAAAAAAACATGAGTATTATCAATTTTAAAACATTGCAATCTTAATTTATGTGTTTTGTAATCTATTGTGATTTACATAAAGAGTAATATTAGTTATGAAAAGAGTTTTCAAACATTTACTTGATTTTACCAAATAATTTTGCATATTATGAAGAGAATATTAATAAATTGAATAAAACGAAGACATCGTATTTAACTTTGAAACTACAAATATTAAATAATCTATATTACAGCCATTTAACAAAACCTTATCACACATTTGTGCTTGTTGAAATATTTGTCGACCATAACATAGTTTAGAACAAATTTCAAATATCTTATCAATATGGTATATGTATTATTATCATTATTAATTATTTAATAAATATTATTGTGAACGATTATGAATATTATGACTAGTACATTGTAAAGGAATGTAATTTGTTTAAGAGATGCCACTTCCATCCAATGCAAACAAATTCTACCACATTCTCGTGGAGGTACACGTATCTCGACTCAGCGTATACACGTAAGAAGTTATTAATTTGAGCGTCTTGAACTTAAAGTTTATTTCATATTGAAATAGAGATTGATAAATTAGAACTCTTAAGAATTACTATATTCTTATTATGTTTCCATTTTATTCCTTCATTTTCAAATAATAGTAATAATAAGTTAGAAATTTTAATGTGAAAGAAATAAAAACACTTAATAAGTAATCAGATAATCTTCATCCAATAATACTTCTTCTAAAACAGACTTTTGCATTTTAATAATTAAAAAAAAAAGAATTTAACACTTTTGGTATGTACCGATACTCCGAAATACTCCGTTTAAATGCAACAACACAAGTTAAAGATATCGTTGTTGAAATAATAAAATATCTTTCATAAAGAAGAGTTTTAATTTAATTATTAATTCGGAAAAATTTACACATACACAAAATATTAGGAATTAATGTCCTTAATTAATTCGACTTAAAAATATATAAATAAAAAAATAAAATTTATAAAATAATGCAATAAATATGAAATATCAATTTTGCAATATAAATTCATAATGGATTCAGTATTTACCTGAATTTTTACAAAATATTAAAGTTCCAAATATTTCGAAAACTAAATAAACCCGTAAAATGACTTACAATTCAGATGATCAGATGACTAAGAAAACTGTAAAAAGAAGTCGATGTGAAGACACAGTTATCTTCAAAACCAAATCGGCTAAATCAATATTATTGGCCATAACGGTAGCCACCGTCATCTGTTATTGGATGCACAGGGTTGTACGGCTCCAGGGCGATGAGTGCGTCTATTATTTCCACCTCTGCCTCTGTGTCCACCTCCACGATATCCTTTATAATGTCCCCCTCGATTATATCCGCCACCTCCTCCACCACGATAATTATTACCATTATGGTGATTGTGTTGGTTATTTGGATGATGGTGATGTTGATTTGCAACAGGAGGTGGTGGTGGAGCAGGAGAAACTTCAGCCAAAGGTTGACCAGAAGCTGCTCCGGTAATCACATCGCCCTAAATAAAAAACAAATGTAATGTTTTAAAATGAATATAAATAATTTTAATTAAAAAGTTGTGAGTTCAGTTACCCCATTAAGTTCTCCATCTTCATTATCAGCAGGAGTTTGTGTCACAAGTAATAATTTACTTTCTTCTGCTTCGATATCAATTATTCCTCCTTTACTTTGCTGGTGCAGATAAAGAGCAGACATTTGAGCCTACAATAGTACAATGAGTTTATAAATAAAACAAAAAATAGGTCCAAATCTACCCCAAATAATAACTTAAGGCATATTTTCAATAATGTTTTTTGACGACACTGTTAATATATAATTATTTCTATAATTACTACATGATAAAATAATATTTGAAGAATACTTTGTGAAATTTTCATAAATAAATATCAAGAAATGAGGCATTGACAGCGAATCTCCGCAGATATCACAAAAAAATGTAACATTGCAGTGCCACTCATAACTCATCACTGAATTTTCAGAAATCGAAAAACCAAAATGATTTCATTAGTTTATTAGTTTCAGCAGGTAACGCTGTCGAGTTTTTCTTTTTTTATTGATTTTTCAATTTTTTACAGCACTTAAAAGTGAAAATACAGATTTTCCATGAAAAAAAATCAGAAACTTTGTTATTTTAAAATACGTTAAAATTCAAAAATAAAAATAAACTCAACAGTGTTACCTCGGAATTTATGTAAAGAGTGTGCAAGATTTTAAAAGGATCGGTCCAGTAGATTTT
Organism: Panorpa germanica; assembly: GCA_963678705.1. Lineage (NCBI taxonomy): Eukaryota > Metazoa > Arthropoda > Insecta > Mecoptera > Panorpidae > Panorpa > Panorpa germanica. Next base: position 8,655,702 of record OY783220.1, on the reverse strand, counting down.
GAGCTAGAGAGGACACCGACTCTGAAATATAATGTGTGAGAAACCGCATTTAAAAGTTTCAAAGTAACACGAAAGCAGACCAGAGAGGTGAAGACCTAAAACTCTATATGTCCGACAGTTTTACTCCAATCGACTTCAAATTTTTACACAATGAACTTAATATGTTGTACAATAATACAAATAAATAATGATAAACCACCCTTAAGATAGGTGTGTATATTTTTTTAAATCTTTTATATGTTTATTTTATAATAACAAACACTTGCCTGGAGAGCTTTTAGCTCAGATGTTAATTCGAACTGCCTGGCATTTTCTACGTCGAATGGTGGAGGCGCTTTCAACAAAGACTTCAAATCGCAAGTAATAGGATCTCTGCATACCGGACAAGATGCCTAAAAGGATTTTTAAAACTGCAGTCAAAGTTTGACATAAAATTTATAATCTGTTTCTATAGTTCGTCAAGTTTTCTTCGGTGGATAGGCAGATATAATTGTCTTACTTGGAACATAGGAGCTTGTTCTTGTTGCCATGGCGGTAGCTTATCCTGCTCTTCCTTATAATTTCGCTCTGCGGCAACAATATGACAAGCCAAGCAATGGCTATGGAAATGGTGATAACAATGAGTTTTCGTAAACATATCTCCTGATTGGAAACCATACAAGCAAATAGCACATTGTCCTGATGGTAAATTGCTGCTTGTTAGATGTTCTCGAATTACCTTTATAACAATTGAATTATTATAATCAAAAATGTTAATTTATAATTAATTTGTACTGTAGCTCTTTACCTCTATTAATTCAAATACAACTGGCTGACCCAAGCATTCCGTCAATTTATTATCAACTTCTGTTTGGATTACATTTATAGTTGAATCATCCAGGCCTCTAGGATTTCGTAACTTAATATTTGGTGCAACATCTGGATATTCTGAGGTTATAACAACTTGCAGGGTCACGCAAACATATTGCTGATCCGCATCTTCTCCTGTTGAAGGAAACACTATGGTTTCTATCATCTCAGGGAATCCACTAAAACGTGATTTCCAAAGTTGTCAAACTTTTCTAACATAACGTAAAACACATGTACAAACATTATATGTAAATTAATTTTGAATTAAAAAAAGGTCATTATATTAAAGTCATACCTTTCGTCATAATGAACGGTAACATCATCCATTAAAATTGCTTGAAGAGCTTCAATTTCATCTGATATCCTAAAAAATATTCCAAAAAAGTTAGGTTAAATTTGACAGCTGTGTCATAACATGCTTATGTTAGTTTATGCGTTCTTTTATACTTCATTTAAAGTATACCTTTCATCTAATGCAGATGACATGTTGAATAACTTATTTTATCCCACGTTTTATTAATTTATTATAACTAAACCACTCACAGAAACAGAAAATTTACAGTATCGATTTATGTTCAGCTACATTCAGTTATGGGATTTGATGGGATTGGCATTTACTTAGCAGTGCCCAGAAAATGTGTAGCGCATAGCAGATACATTGGGATGCTTGCACAAATTATACAATACTTTGCGAATCACAGGGTGCGCAGTGACTGACATAATAGAACATGCTGCGTTTTCTCTTGGATTTACTAAATATGATTGTATATAAAACAGATATTAAATTGTAGGGATTAGACATTAAAGTATAACATTTAACGAAATAAATTATTATATATTTTAAATTTAAAAACTTTGTTGATTAGTAAGAACGTAAATGATAAAAAAAGGGTTCGTTTCTTTGATATCTACTGTTTCTGCCGTCTGAAAGATGGCTGGAAATTATATTATTATAATTATAATTGTGTTTATATACAAAAGAATTATTTTCTAACTTATCTAGTTTTGCTAAATTTCTTTAAACATGATTGCGAATCATATATTATTTAATAGAAATATCTAGTGATTTGAGATGTTTGAACCTTATTAGATACCATGTTCAAAGTTCCTTATGTTAATTATAATATGCAACAATTCAAATGACAGTGAAACAATAAACTAATTCCCCTAAGCAGAATGCAATTATAGTAACGCATTGAGGAATAACTTGTTCCACATTTCACTGGCTTTCAAAATGTAATGCGAAGAGAAAAAGGAGATATGATTAGCCGAGTGGGAATAGGATTGTGTGATTAATTCTATAGCGATGATGAAATAAAACTATCCGGGTATTATTTAGGTGCGCACCTAATGCCGTAACTCGAACCACTTTTCATAAGAATCCGATAAAATACTATAAAATTAATTAGCCGCATTAAGCCTAAATCGAACTGTTGATGAAATATAAAATGCAGAAAATAAATTATCACTAGATACAATTTATTTCGCTAAGAACTACAAAACACCAAGAATATAGTTAACATATATTTCTATTTCCCCAGTATATTTTTTAGTGTGTGAGGGGCCCAAAATTGCACATAAATCCGCCTCTGTTAAATACATTGGCTACACTTGGTAAAGTTTTTAATAACTCGCTATATTTTAAGAGATATTAACAATTACAAATCACCAATAATTAAAGTGATATAAAAGCTATATAAATACCACCACATGGTATGTCACGTCCAGTGAATTGCCATCTCCTTTATACAACGTGTGTAGGGTCTTATATCCCATCAAGTTTTATGTCTCGGTTACTTATTTCGTCTATGATGTCACACGCAGAGCTAAAACCATCAGCAAATCTGAAATTTAAATTTAATATAGGTTAGCTTTTGGTTATTTAAAAAATAAAAACGTTACACCTCCTATCCTATATTATAATGTTCCAACTGAAAACGGCTCCACGCATTTTCTTGGAAATTGTCTATTTCGTAGAGAACAAAATTCTAAGACTTTTGGCGTCCTCGGATTTTCCCCTGAATTTCCTGGAAACACGTAATTTTAGAAAAATTACGTTGGTACCTAATTTACAAATCGAAAAAAAAACCAAATTTTGAAAAAAAGTTGGTCAAATAATGAACAAATTGGAAAAAATATATTTTTTTAATCAGTCTATATGCAGAATGATTTGTTATTATATGTAAAATAAATATAGAACGAGTTAAATATTTCAATTTAAAAATGGAATTAAAATTTGACATAAAATTCAATTCACACATAAAAGACAGTCGTCGCTTGCGACGGGGGTATCCTCTAGTATGCTTATATCAACCGAATATTAAATGATGTCAATCCCAATCCCTTAAGACAGTCTTAACAGGCGCATGACAGTTAATATGGCCTGGTGACTTAGTGGACACACTTTACACAAGAATTCTACAATACCCAACGAGAATGAACAGTGTCTACAGCCGTGTCGTCTCGCACATGAAATCTGCGAGTAATTCTTTTTGCGTTACTGTTTTAGTTCCATCGTAGAGACTTGTACTTCAGTACTCGGCCAAAACGCGCGCCGACCAGTCATGAGGGATTCGTATGCAGCTGGTCTCTCATACACGTAATAAAAGTACACGTAAAACAAGTTGATTTCTATTGCAACATTTTAATTAAAAAATACATGCTTCCAGTCCGAGATCATTGCTTTATCATTGGCACGCAGATTCAATAACCAAGTTTAAATGTATTTGCGATTAATTATTAATTCATTTACTATTCGTCACTAGTTTGTTTATTATATTTGTTTACCGGTAAATTAATTTCTTATTTTATTTGTGATTTGTTTCTGCTAGTTTTGTGATTGTTTCTAACAGGTGTTTTTTTTTCACTTTGTTATAAGTGCGAGTGTTGTGCACCATATTTCTCGGCATCCAGTTATTTACTAGTAATGTAAGTGCTGTTTTTTATTCTACTATATATTTACACCATGGAACACCTGCACAAAATAACTAAATATTGTCTGGTTGTAATAATAGGTGCCATAAAAAAGAGATCAAATTATTTGCGGTTTTTGATGAACAACACATGCTTTCGTGGAACAAGGTTATACGTTACGTAATATTACCGTTAAATCTTTAAGAACCAGTTACATAAATGTTACTTCACTAAACTCAAAATGTAAAATAATGTTTTATTTAATGTAATATTGTTATATTTTATTATGTACCGAAGCTTAACACAATTCTGTTACATTGTTAATAAATTAATGTAAAAGACAATTAAAAATTGAATGCAAGTATTCGATTTAGCTACACCTTTTGTTTTGAATCTTATAAAAAAACTATTGCACTTATATTTTCTGGCGCTTTTAATATAGTAAAAACATGTACAAATCACATGTAATAACCTTATACCATTTATTATTAAAAAATAGACAGTATTTATGCTTAAAGTTGACCAATAAATGTGAAATATGACGCCATTTTCATTTATATATGAAACAGTGTCATATTCTAACCTCAAATTTGAAATTTTAACTTTAACCATTAATATTGTCTTTTTCTAAATAAAAAATGGTATAATGTATATTACGTAAGATTTGTGCATGTTCTTAGTATACAACGAATGCCATAAAACGTACAAAAATGCAGTAGTTTTTAAATGAGATTCAAAACAAAAGGTGTAGGTATAGCGAATAATTACCAGATTTACTAACGTCAGTATTTCGAAAGATAATTTTTATTATGTAATCTTACGTTATATTGGTAACTTAGCCGTAAATTTTCGGCAGTAATTTGTATTACTCCAACTTTGGGTCTTCCTAGATTTTTGCCTCTTCTTACTTTTGTCTCTACCGGATCTAGCTGCAACTATTAAATTATCATAAAAAAGAATTATCACAGATAGATGAATGTCAAAGAAATTTGAATTTCGTGTTCTTTTGAAGCTACTGCTTCTGATGAAGATAGTTTTTTTTTTTTAACACTGTCCTTTTATTCCTTTTTAATCCTCGAACCCGTCGGCGTTTTCAAAGAGTTCTTTTTGTTTCTTAACAAGCTCCAGGAGTTGTTTCTGATTATGTTTTGTCTTCATATTCAACTGTTACTCGATGCATATTAATTCTATTATAACTCCCTTTCTTGTTCCATCACCCTTTGTTTAAGACGTAATTTTGTTCATTATTTACAGAATTCCAGGAAATCTTCTGTCGCATTCCGTGAAATAGCTCTTTATTTCCTTAAATTTTGGAGTTTGTCAACTTTTGTAATATCACGCATACTAATTACCTAATCGTTCTAATTGTTCCTGTAAATTATGCCGAATAAATTAAAACTTAAAACTTTTGTAATATAATAACGTCAAATTAACATTGAAACATAAGCAAAAGAAAATCTAATATTATTTTATTTAAAATGTTTCAATTTTTCCTAAAGTAGCTTTTCTTTATGATTCTAAAGATTAAGTCCTTAAGAAGGTCTCTTAATGTTCCATTGTTTTCTTTCATTTCTTTTGCGACATTTTAACAATTTGCGACCCCAATTCGCCGAGTCCTTTTTTGTATCATATTGATCAGGTTTGTCTTTAATCGGATCATTTGTTAAGGCAACTTGCAGTTGTTGTTGATGTTGTGTTTTTTCTCAGATGGTTGTTTATATTTTTGCAAGATTTCAGTAGATGCTTTACTGTTACTACTGTAGTTATTGTCGTTTTGTGATTCTATTAAATCAAAATAGTTCATTTTGCTTTACATTCATGTAATATTTTACTTAAGTAAATCCAAATAATATTTCATCTTAAAAGGTTTGAATTTATGGCTAATCTAAAAGTCTTTAATTCTTAACCCTGCGTGTGTACACTGGATCTTTTAAGGAATAGTTCAAATTTTAAATTTTTATTTCTCTCTCATGAGTAGAGAGCGCGCTTCACCAAAAAATTTAGGTAGTCGTTGGGACTTAAGGTTCCAGCAGCGTCCGGTTCTGGCAGTTTACCGGCAAAGGCGAGCCATTGAAACTTGCTTATTATAACATTCCTGAATCCATAAAATATTCCCCACTTTCAGGTGCACAAATAATTCAATTTTTTGGAGCCCACGCTAAAGACACTACATTCTTTCGATAGCTTATAGTCTAAGGTAAAAAAGTCTACAACCGTTTTTCTTAATATTTGTTTGTTATAAAGTTACGAATTTTTTAACAACATTCCGTTTTTTTCGCGTTTTTTACTATTTGTGAATTTTTATTAACAACGGTTTTAAATTTTGTACTTTGGCAACTTCTGGACCATGTAGAAGACACTTCAAGAAGTAATCCAGAATTTTTTCAGATTTTTTGAAAGCTTAGAAAACTCCAGCGTACACACCATGACTCGAAAAATATAGTGTTCACACGGAGAGTTAAAAATAACTTCCATGGTTCTTAAGAAGGTTTCTTTAAGAAGTTTTATGGGTATGGTACTAAGAAAGGGGTAGATTTTCTTTTTAAAAACAGTCAAATAGGTCACAAAACGTTGCACATTAAGTAAAACCTTTTAAGTAACAAATAATTCTTCTTATGTGGTAGCTATTAAATTGTTAGACAGCATTCTTAGGGAAGTAATAAAATGCTCTTTCAAATTCAGACATTAAATATTTAAAGAATATGTTAAAATAAATTTTCCGTGGTCCCTGAAACCAGACTGTCTTTTGCTAACCAAGTTGGCCCTCAAATTGCTTGATCCGTCTAATACTGTTTGCGGATATTTTTATTCAATGTGTGTTTATCTTTATGGTGGATATTAATGTTATTTTAAAAAAAGATAATATTTGTTGGATATACGCGTATATGATTAGACGTATGTAAGAAACTGTAGATCTGCAGAGATACCCTCCTAGTGAACACGGGCACTGGTTGATTTGTCACAAGTGCAGTACGGACACAGTGAGTGCAAGACACGGATCGTGGATTCAGCTAATAGCAATGTAATTATATGTATATTTAGAACGCAAACAAATCGTTTGCATAAGCCGCTGACATGTTGGTTTATTTTATGCATATTAGTATTACATCGGATTAGCATAAACGCGATGCCCTAAATGCGTTTATCTTTACATAAATTGATACTGAGTTTTACAGCAGTCGGATGTTTTGATGTCATTCAGTGCTCTCTTGTAAATTTACTGCAGTTTGTAAATTGAAATACGAGTATTATAAGACGTCAAATTTTCAAAGGCTATGAAATATGTAAATATGTATAACAAACATAATACGGTACGCGCTAAATAAAAACGTAAACTAATGTAATATTTTGTTTGTAGTATTTTGTATTGTCGTTGTATTGTAATCTTTTACTAATTCATTCATTTAATCTGTAACATTATATAATCTTACATAAAAAGTTTTATTAACGTCAGAAAATGTAAATTTTTGTAGTTTTGTAACCTGACGTTATATTTTGCCAAAAAAATGGAAAAGGGAAACTTTGTATTATATTTTCGATAATGTTTTTTGACGACACAGTTAATATATAATTATTTCTATTATTACAACATGATAAAATAACATTTGAAGAATACTTTGTGAAATTTTCATAAATAAATGTCAAGAAATGACAATGTCACAAACAAAAGTAACATTGCGGTGCCACTCATAACTCATCACTGGATTTACTGAAATCGAAAAACCAAAATGATTTCATTAGTTGATAAGTTTCTTCAGTTAACGCTGTCGAGTTTTTCATTTTTTTATTGATTTTTCAATTGTTTACAGCACTTAAAAGTCAAAACACCAATTTTTCATGAAAAAAATCAGAAACTTTGTTATTTTAAAATACGTTAAAATAAAAAAATAAAAAAAACTCAACAGCGTTACCTCGGCATTTATGTAAAGAAAGAGTGTACAAAATTTCAAAAGAATCGGTCCAGTAGATTTTGAGCTAGAGAGGGCACCGATTCTGAAAAAGCTATGTGCGACAGTTTTACTTCAATCGACTTAAAATTTTTACATATAAACTTAATATGTTGTACAATAATATAAATAAATAAAAAAAATTAAAATTAAAAAAAGTTGAAACCTTACCCCACTTAATAGTTGTATATATACTTATTAAAATATTAAAAATGACACAGTGGACGAGAGAATTGAATCTTGCCGCTGACTCATACACTTATTTGACAGTTTGTGTAGTTCACTTATATGAGGCTACGACACCATAAAAACTGGCCAAGTATTTGGAGATCGTCGGTGATAGTACCCAGCATCGGAATTGGACGAATATGACACTAGAAGTAGTAATAAATTATTTAAATAATTAATTCATTAATCTCCGTAAGTTACGATTTGTGGTAACTGATTTCGATATTCTATTTACTACGGATTTACAATTAGGGTGCGATATTATTATTAATGAAATAAATAAATTGTTACACTTATTTTTAAACAAACAAACAGAGATTAATACAAATCTGTAATGATTAATGAAAGTGATTTAGATCGAGTTGCCAAACCAGTAACTAACCTGTCTTTCGTTGCATAATGAAGGTTAAAATTAACGTAACATTTATCATAGCCGCAATACTCACTGGCCGGCCACTGGTCGAATACTCTGCTGGTGAATCACCCAGCAAAATCCATGTCTCGCATCCGTGTTCATTCAGGAGGATTCTAGATACAGAAAGAACAAAATGAGTATTCACACAGGTGCAACATTATTAGAAATTTAATATTTGTTGCAATTAGTGTACCCAGTTATGATTTTTGGAAATTTTCTGGTGAAGATGTATATTGAATTAATAATTTCGTTCATTTTCATTTATTTCAATCAGTTCTGTGTCCCATTTTGATTTTGTTCCAAATTCTACACCAACATTTTAATTCTATTCGGTGTTTTTAAAATAATACAGAAAGCAAAAATTTAGGACAATAAATTTGAAGAAAGATGTTAATACAAATTACTAATTTTACTAAAAATAGTCAATAAAATTTTCTTAATATAAAAATGCTATACTTTCGACAATGATGATCTTTTAAACAATGATGAAAATATATTAATTTTCATGAAACTAGCGCGCAATCGGCATACTTAATGCATTAAACGACACCAAAGTAAAAATATATACTACAATTATATGCTTTTCACGAAATTTCGTCTATAACCGATACTGAGTCCTATCGTCGACGACCTCCTACTATATTGGCAATTTTTGTGGTGTCGTGGCTTCATATATATATTTACTACATTGCGGCTTAATAAGTTTATGATTATATATGTACTACATAATCAATCAATCAATTGTGCATAATCAATTTAACTTGATAACAAACAAACCCAATCAAAAAAATACAATCAAACTATGATCTTAGCCAAGAGGCCGAGAAGTGATTTTCTGTAGATTTTGTCCAACAAAGTTGTGCGCCTTAATGCAGTTACACAACTTGCACCATGGATGGTACACCACTACATTCAAGCAATATAATGGTGAATGGTTCTGAAGATGACAGCTGTATTTATAATTGGCTTATTCATATCTTTGCTCTGCCGTTACTGCCATTTAAGATAATCAATAAAATCTATTGTATTTTTTGAGTTGTACTTGAGATATTTTTCTTTTTTATAAATTGCCTAAATATATTTCTTGGCGTAACCATTCGGTATCAGTGTTAGTGACCTACACTTTGGGTTCAATCCAAGGTTGCTTGTCAGTTGCCATTCAATAGTGGGTGGCTGTGATGAATCTTTTGAAATTAACTTGACGCATGTCAAGTTGTCAAATTAAAAACATTCTCCTTAAGGTTGACGTTCAAGAGATAGAGAGAGAGAGAGAGAGAGAGAGAGAGTTCAAGATACGTGGAAATAAAATTAAATATTTTTATTTATAATTTTTGTAAATTAAATGAGGATGATTGAAGAATACATATTTGGAAAAGACGGTTGCAGTTAGAAGGTTAAAGAACTGTAGCCAGTCCTTGGCCAACCACAATAAATTACTGTTATCCAAGGCAATACTAAACCCCATATAGATAGACATATGACAAAAAGCTATGGGGTAGTGCCATCATTTCTAATGTAGAAAATCGTACAAAGGTTTCGAAATAAAATGCTTAAGCAAATTATAAATGTTCCACGATATGTTCCAAATTGATTAGTACACCAACGACATCAGCCGATATCTACCAATCTTGTAAGAACGTAAAAATTTAAACGGACTTAGCCGAACCATAGTAAAAGAAGTTACTTTTACACATAATTTTAATGAATATTAATATACGAGTTGAAGTTGCTATCTCTTTTACACAACAGAGCGTAATAGAGATACCATATTAAATACAGAACTCTTATCCATAGAAAAAATAACTGACCTACCCGTAATAGTACAGACATGTTACGTCATAAATATGGTCGACATTTCTAGCGCTAAAACATAATTCGAATTTTTAATAGCTATATCTCCGTCAACATTTAGATATTTAATAAAATAAAAACGCCAATACTCATTTATTAACAATAATTTCAATCTACAATTGAAAAATCGACCGCTAAAAAATGAGTACACAAGCTTGTTGTTTTTACCTTACAAAAACAACTTTATCATTCTTTTTTATGAATGTGTAGATTTATTAGAATACTTTAGACTAGCAAGAAACGCTCTTAGCGAGTGTTTTTTGTTCACTAGAACTATATTAATTTTTGCAGATGACGTAAATGAACCGGTTGGCGATTTCTAACCCAACAATTACTTCTTTAAATTTCGGTTGTTGACTTGTTTTTCGACGTATTACCCCGTTGTAAGCTGTTTCTGCAAAGGTTATCTTATTGCCCTTCCATTTTATATTTCTAATACATGTTTTTCTTAAGAAACCAACTTTTAATCTTCCATCTGAACTTATCAAATAAATATTAAAGCACACAACGTTGGTTTTAGCATCAATCACTCCAATGACAGAATTAGACTAAAGTTGATTTTACTTAAGTATTTATTAACTATAACGTTAGTTTTTTATATAATAAGTATTATATAACTATGTTATCTGTATCAAAGAAAAAGAAATAAAACACATTTGAACTACAATAAATCTTGAAATATTTTTATATTTATGGTTTAGTCATATGTATATATTTCTATGTAACTTATAGAATAGAAAAAAATATTGAAACAACTTTTTACGTCAAAATAAATGATTATAAACTGGTTTATGGCGTTTCTTGAGACGGGAATTCTCGTGTCCATAAAGTGTAATGTTTTATTCGGAAATTAATAGCCGTTTTTAGCGCAGCGCAACGGTGTCGGCCTCCTGTGTACTGTGTGATACAACGGTGAAGAAAACTACTACAATAAATTGTTATTTAAGATTATCGGTTTGTTAATTACAGAAAGTATCGAGTAATCAGTGTTTCCGATATATTCTTATCAAGGTGCGGATTATGATATTTGAGGTATGGTAGTAAAGCTGAGAGAATTATCAACTCTTGTTTTATGGCAGAAAAAAAGAATGCGAATATATGACGGAAGTAGCGCCAAGCGCAGTCATTATTTCGAACCCGACGATCGGCTGTAAGCATCTTCAAAGGTTCCTAGAAACGTCTTAGTATGTCTTGAGCTAATCTGGCCTTCTGCGGATCATTTAAGTGTTTACGTGAGACATCGAACATATGCGTCTTGTACAGGGCAGTCCCGTCCGCCTTACATTTCTAGAATTTTCAAGTATTCGTTTCAATAAATGGTTGTGTGCCCCCTTATTCTTGTATGATTCACGTAAAATTATGAAAACGTGACATATGTTATCAGACATGAAGAGAAAACGACATTGAAGAAGATCAATTTCAATGAAAATAAGTTTTGGAACATTTCAGAGAAATATCTTATGAAGCTATAACCTTTGAAGATATAAAGCACAGCAGAAATAATTCTAAGAACATTATTATTTTGCTTAAAATAAATTCAAGCAGTTTCTTTTTAAGATGTGCTAAGATGACCAACTTCACAAGAATATTGTCATCTCATGCCAAATTTTCGGATGTGATATTGTTATGATTTGGCTTCATTTTGCATAAAGTGTTTAGTTTTTGGCGATTGGTAATCATTTTCTATTAGATGCATAGTGGATTAAAATAGAATGCCACAGAGGGAATTACCCAGATATGTAAAAATCCGGATTTTTTATTGAACTATAAACTTTAAAATGACAATATGCCAAACGTTGCATTTTGCATACTCACTTACCTCTAGCGCCCGGGCTAATATTAGTTAATACTTTCTTTATGTTAGATAAATCTTAAGGTAGTTCCAACGTGAAACCACACGTGGTGAAATTAAAAAAAAAATGGTATTTTAAATTATTATATTCCGAATACTTTTGTATTGTTTGTTTGCTTGTTTAAAAAATGTTTTTCTGTACTCTCTTAAACTTTTTTATCGAGACGCGATTTTTTTAACGAAAACGGCTCCATGCACCTGTTTGAAAATTTCCTATTTCCTATTTTGAAGTTTGAAGACTTTTGGCGTCCTTGGATTTTTCCCTGAATTTCCTAGAAACCCGTATTTACAAATCGAAAAAAAAATCCCAAATTTTGAAAAAAAGTTGGTCAAATAATGAATAAATTGAAAAAAAAATATTTTTTTAGTCAGTTTGTATGAAAAATGATTTGCTTTTAATGTAAAATTAATATGGAACGAGTTTAATATTTCAATTTAAATGGAATTAAAATTTGAAATGAAATCAATTCACACACTATAGACAGTCGTCGCTTGCGACGGGGGTAAACTCTAGTGACAATAAATTGAAAGCGTTAGAGAAATAATACTTAAGATATTAGAGTTACGATATTAGAGTATAAGATAAATAAAGTTACGATTGTATAAATCTCAGCGAAAACATTTAGTAGACATGCTGCAACAAGTTTAACACATAATAATAATAAAAATAACATGAGATCTGTGTAAGACGTGTAACGGTTTGTTTTGTCTCGTTGATTGAGTAGTTGTTTTTAAATGTGTTCCAACATTAATTAATGGAGCTCGTATCGTGATCGGGTGTGTCCGTCATTCGGCACGAGCGGTAGTTATATACATTTGTATATCCATGAATAATAGAATTCTATAAATAGAAGATCTATGTAAAATGTGTACAAATATTTAAATTTGAAAAAAACAACCACTTAGTGGTTACGTCTAGACGTAAGTCAGGTCTGAAATGAACGAATGAAGCAGCTACTCCAGTAAGAAAATACCCCTGAGATTTTTTTTTGAAAAAATATAAGACACCGTCAATTTCTTTAATAAAAAAAAGAACTATATAACCTAGAATATTTGTCAGCGATATATCTTTCGTTATCTTTAAAAAATCTGTGTACTTCAAATATACGAGTACGCAGAGGCGACCGTAGGGGGTGGCAAGCAGGGCAACCGTCTGGGGCCTCGCTCTTGTAGGGGCCTCGCATTTTCGCGCAACAACCCAAGTAGAAAAATTCATTACTATATATGTATTTGAATCTCCCGCCTTGCTCTTAAGAAATCCCACTAGAATCACTGCGTATATCTTTTAAGGCATTCATGTGCCTTAGTTATTATTAATATTTGTCGTTTTTGTGCTTGTTAACTTTTATAAATCTTCCAATATAAAATTTTATTTTTCGTCAATTATCATTAAAAATATTTACTTACAATTTACATTAATTATACAAAGAACAAGTTCCTCGCAAAGATTTGCCGCCCCGGGACCTCTTGTTTTTATTTCTTTACTTTTGACAAACTGACATTGAACTTAAATAAAATAAATTTTACTGCATTTTGAGAGATTGCTACATTTTGGAGGTTATAATATAATATAGTTTCTTTAATTTAGGTTCTAGAAAACGCGTATTTCCATATGCTATACAACTTAAATTAAATACATAATTAATACAGTGAGTGGTAAAACCTCATTTCCACTTTGATATTTGGATTTGATATTTATTTTACTGTTTTTATTTAATATTGTAATCTAGATTTCAGGTTTTCGTTTAAGCATTCCTTTTCACATTTGTGTTTTAATTTAAGTTTAGTTAATTTAGTTGGTGCGTATGCATGGTTAGCAATATAAATTTTGACAGTTCGACAAAATTGTATGTGAAATAATTAAAATTGCTATTTTTAATAACAATTAGTAATAGAAATTGTTTTCACTTCTATATTTTTCAAAAACTGACATTAAACTTCTTTTAAAAATAAATCCTACTGCATTTTGACAGATTGTCACATTTTGGAGGTTATAACGTAATATATTTTCTTTAATTGAGGTTCTAGAAAACAATGAAAACGCATATTCCCATATGCTATACAACTTAAATTAAATATAGAATTAAAACAGTGAGTGAGAATGATGCTTAATATTAAGATCATATTTTAATTTCATCAAATTCTGTAGAAAAGAGGTTTTGATAGTTTTGATGCAGCATTTGACTCCCGCTATTTGTGTAAGGCCCCTTTTTATGCACGCCTTTGATAAAAATAATTGAAATATCATTTTCTCAACTTGTTACGATTCTTATGTATTTTTCAATGTGTTCAGTTGTTATTTTTTAGAACGCTTTCATCTTTTTTCGTATACATATATAACTTGTATATTCCTCTATACTATAAAATGATTTATATACAAAAATATGAATGTTTGCATTTCATAGCCCTTTCATAAAAAGTCCCCGACCTTTTCTTCCCTTGATATGTATATAATTTCGAATTTAAAGGAGTTTATCCTTTTATAAGTGATAATAAATTCACGACCCTTCAGCTTAGGATTTTGTCATTTTTATCCTCTATTCAACTTATGAAAGAAAAGTGAATTTTAAACATTCTTTTCTATCAATGGTTAGGTTTTGCCTTGCACTAGGATGTTGTACAAGTAAGCGAGTATGACAGCTTCATTTGTATGCGCACTACGTCGAGATATGTCCACGTCCGCGTATGTACGTTTTTACATATTCGTATGGACCAAAAATAAATATTGAGGTTTAAAAATAAAATATTCACTTATAGTTTTTGTATGTTGTTTTTAGGATAAAAGGATACTTTAGTTTTTTAATGTTTTGTTCAGTGACGTACACACTATATTTTTCAAGGTAATTTATTTTACATTCAGTTACAAAATATGCTCTTTTCAAACACTGAAAAAAAATTGAATAGTTTTTAAAAAACTTGAAGAATAATTAAATAATTTTTAAAAAACTTTTGATTATTTCATAACTTTTGTATTTTCAACAATAAAAACCTATTTTGTGCCGAATAATCACCGTTTCGTTTATTGTGACATGCCTGAATGCGTAAAATATTCCTCTTGGAGCCCACGCCAAAGACACTTCATTCATTCGACAGCTTATAGTCTAAGGTAAAGAAACCTAAAACCGTTTTTCTTTATATTTGTTTGTTATAAAGTTATCAATTTTTTAACAGTATTCCGTTTTTTTCGCGTTTTTACTATTTGCAATTTGTATTAACAACGGTTTTAAACTCTGGACTTTGGCAACTTCTGGACCATGTAGTAGACACTTCAAGAAGTAATCCAGAATTTTTTCAGATTTTTTGAAAGCTTAGAAAACTGGAAAAACTCAATTGTTCGCTCAAAGATCCAGTGTACACATTATGACTCGAAAAATATAGTCGATACAAAACGATGAAATGCTATTCGTTTAAAAAACATTTTTCTTTACTAGATATTTTTGTGTGTTTTTTGTGAAAATAGTGTATTATATATACTTCATATTACCATACTACTTGAAATAAATTTCCAAATGTTACGACTGCTCCACAATTCAACAATTTACGGCTATAGACTCGTATATCATTCTATGAGCTTACTTGTTCCAACTTGTTCTAACGTTAAAGTGTCTAAGTCTTCCGGATTCGAACATTTAAACATTTTTCCTTAATCACGCTGGTAAGTTCTTATTGAAAAGCGTTCAAGAGAGTTGTTCTCGTATGTGAATAAACGGACAAAATACTTCGGATCCATTAGTTGGATTAGATATAAAATACAGTGGGACGTAAGTGTCTACATCTTAGCAATCGATTTTCTAACCATGAGTCATTATATTATCTTTCTATTGCTGAAGTAGGTGGTTGTTGTTCTTATATTTTACATGTTTATTTACTTACTGACCCCCCAAGGGTTACTATTCACTGTTCAGTCATTAAACATTACTTTATTCCGCCCTCTACCCCCCTCTCCCACTTGACCCGGCTCTTGTAGCTCTTTTAAAATGTTTGGTGTATTTTTTTTGGCTCGATGCTGCCTTTGAGTTGGAGTCGCGCTGTTATTTTTTCACAGCGTGCTAAGATGACATAAAAACCAGCTTTCGCACTTAACTTGTTGTGAAAATATTAACATATTTCTAAAATATTTTTAGAGCTATGTGGGAATTCTGCTTTATAGGGGACCTTTTTAAAATTAGCTTTGTTTAAAGTTTTACTTTGACTTTATATTTTTCTTTTATTATAAAATGATGGGGTTTTTTAAATCACAATAACATTAATTTATATCGTACTTGCATCATCGTCTTAAACATTTCTTTGCTTGATTATTTCCTTCTCATCATTTACATCTTCTTTATTTTCTACGTCTTCTTCTTCTTCTTTTTCATTATCACCTTCTGGGTGCTTTACTTTAGCCTTAACTTTGACTAATACGTTTTTTTTTATAACAGCTTTTCAAATTTTTAAGTTTGATAATTTGTTGTTGAGATTGTACATGGATTAAACATTGTTCAGGTCTCGGCATTCTAAAACAATTACTCGAAAGCGGGAATGATTTTTAATGGTTTTAATGATACCTTAATGCAACACACCCTTGTGATTTAATTATCTGGGCATTGTTTCAACTTTCGATAGGCTCCAGGATGTAGCCCGCGACTAATTTCCTGTCACGTTCAATTATGATAATATATATATTGATATTTATATATTTGATGTTTTATATACATAGACGTCCGCAGAAAATTTGACAGGGTGACCTTTTTAATGGAAAGAAATACCGTTCAGGCAAAGCAATAGCTTGACAAGTGATAGACTAGAATATTTCCATTGTTTTTAAAATTACAAAGATAACGTCATTTAAACCATTGTAACTTGTAGGCTAATGGTCGGAATGTCATGAAATTTTGACACATATCGTTTGAAGGTTGGTACTATCTAAAAATCATATAGATTTGTCAGTAGTGGCGCTATTGAGAGATGAGTTACGAACCTGTAAACCACACTGTACCTTTGTTTGCTTGGCTTGCTTGACAGAGTCGCCGCTGTAGATGCTGCTGCCGTTCCAATATACCAAGTACCAATACACTCTCAAAAGTGCACATGTACTTATAACACTATCTGTTACATTTTTTTGTAATAAATTTTTTATTGAATAAAATACCCATTAATATAATTTACAGTACTATTAATATTTCTAATGACACAAATATGACCGTATTTATTAACATAATATTACAGTTTGTATACTGACACAGTAATTAATCGCCTAGAGATAATTAACTGGGACTTAGATACTTTTGTGACTTCGTTTCCCATTGTCACCAGAACGGGCGGAACCAACCGGAACCAGGCGCCTACTTTGATAACGGACTCGTATTTCATAAATATCACTGCTTTATAATTAGGGCTTGTCTTCACCGTCAAATAATAACATCATGTGCCTTCAAAGAATGGAATAGATGTGCAAAAATCTTTAAGTTTTCATCCATTGAAATAAAATATCTGGTGGAGATGTGCCTTTAGTAGGGAGCAATGTTTTCCAGGATTTTACACTATTTTAAATTTATTGTTATGTTTTCCGTGACTATAAAAACCAGCTTTCAAGTTTCATAAACTTTTGTTATAAACTAAGATTTTATCTAAGCGATACTAGGTATGATAAGAACTACTAAATATTTTGAAATTGATTTCTTTAAACTATGTATACGATACAGCGATTGTATTGTCTTCATTTTTGTAACGTATCTATTGTTCTAATACTCGTTTCTTTTTGTTATTCTGTGCCCACGCTTTGTATCTATTTATGTACTTGAAATTATGAATATTAATTATTTTTTGTTATATATAATTGTTTAAGTCTCTTGTATATAAGAATTCACAGCTATCGGTAGAAAACAAAATATTAAAGTGGTCTAGAATTTTCAAAAAATCGATTTTTGTTTTTTTTTATATTTTAAAAGTATAGTCTCTTAAGAATATACTGTTAAATTTTCGTAAGGCCTGATACGCATGCCTGATTTGGTTTTTTGACAAATAAATTGTTATATTTTATATAATATTTATTCCGATTTTGAATTTCCCGCTCAAATTGGCATTTGCAACGTTGCCAGCTTGTACACATAACACATCACTGGACAAGTTCGTAAGATGACATATAGATGGTGCCACTATTGACAAATTTCAACAAATTTTACGACATTTCAACCGTTAGTTTATGACTTATCGTGATTTTAGTGACGCCACTTTTTTAATTTTCAAAACAATGGAAAAAATGTGAATTTTGTGTGTTGATAAAGCATTGGTTTTTAATAGAAATAACATACCGTTCAAGCAAAGCAATGACTTGACAAGTGTTAATCGGACCCAGTGTTGTGATCTCATACATGTGAATTACACCGCTGCCTAATAAGTTTATGATTATCAATATCACTTGACAACAACTAAACCCAGAAAATATAACTTTGGTTAGCGTCAAGCATCAATGC
Source organism: Panorpa germanica (assembly GCA_963678705.1). Classification (NCBI taxonomy): domain Eukaryota; kingdom Metazoa; phylum Arthropoda; class Insecta; order Mecoptera; family Panorpidae; genus Panorpa; species Panorpa germanica. The sequence continues at coordinate 8,637,192 of OY783220.1, read as the reverse complement.
TCTCGTCCACTGTGTCATAATATATTTTATACTAAAAATTTCTACAAGATTAAATATCGAACAACTTTGTTTCTTAGGCCCGACGCACGCTGTAAGCGTATTTAAGCGACGGCTAATTCGGGCGTAAATCGGCGTTTTGGTTGAATGGCTAAAACTCTTAGAACTGTGTTCTTTGCATGTGTTGTGTCACAATACATTCATACCACGTACCGATACTACAGTACGCCAAGTCAAACTTGTGTACTGTATGGTGTATTGGAGTTGTTTTGCACTGACATAATTTATCAAGAGAGCAAACTTTCACTTTAATTTTTATCGATACACCACTGTTATGAAAGAGACTATTGCATTTATAAGGTTCGGATAGATATAGCGTTGTAGCATGTATACATTTGGTTAAAATTCACTTAAATACGGTTCCAGTATGACAGCTATGTAAAGTCCGTATTCGAACGGTTTTGTCGCTTGCAGTGTGCGAGTTCATTACATTTCCAGGGTTCGCGCGATTGCAGTGTGCGACGGGCATAATACAGAATTCTCTTCGATTTTATTAGTTGAAATTATTGATGTTGTATTCCATCCCGCAGCTTCCATTTCCCGAGGCCTATCGTCTGACGGTCTGAGTGACATAATGTCCTACGTATGGTACATATTTGTTTCATTCTTTCTATAGAGCTTTATTTATCTTTATGAAGCTTTCATATTTATTTATGTTCTGGTTTATTTTAGAGCTTTTCGGTTTTTTGGTGATCGCTTGAGGTTTTTATTACCATTTTATTTTATATAGTTATTGAATTGGATCAGACTGATGATTCCTAGTTTCTTTAATATATTTTGTTCGGTTGGTTGATACTTCATCGAGATTCAGATTGGAAGAGCTTTTGATTTACGAATAAAGCTTTTATTATGGAAATTGTTGTATAAGTGGTTGTATAAATTAGAGTATAATAGTTTCTGTGATATTATTTTTTGAAGTATGAACTTAGAAAAAAAGAAATAGCTGCATCATGGTGTTGTTTTACATATTATATGCAAATAAATCGGACAGCGGTCAGTAGCGTATGTGCCTGAGGCGTAGGACCATATATATACATATATATGTATATATATATATATATATATATATATATATATATATATATTATAACACTTATTTAGTTATATAAATATTGATTTTTCCGAATATTGATCGATACAAAAAAAGCATATTTTCGATAATGTTTTTTAACGAGGCAAATAATATATAATTATTTCTATAATCACTCCATGATAAAATAACATTTGAAGAATACTTTGTCAAATTTTAAATAAATATCATGAAATGAGTTAATGGCAGCGAATCTCCGCAGACGTTACAAAAGTTTCATTGCGGTGCCACTCATAACTCATCATTGGATTTTCTTAAATCCAAAAACCAAAATGATGTCATTAGTTGATAAGTTTCTGCAGGTAACGCTACCGAGTCTTTTTATTTTATTGATTTTTCAATTTTTTACAACAGTTAGAAGCCAAAATACCGATTTGAAGTGAAAAAATCAGAAACTTTGTTATTTTAAAATACGTTAAAATTAAAAAAAGAGAAAGAACTCGACAGCGTTAGCTCGGCATTTATGTAAAGAAAGAGTGTGCAAAATTTCAAAAGAATCGGTTCAGTAGATTTTGAGCTAGAGTGGACACCGACTCTGAAAAAGCTAAGTGTGAGAAAAACGCTTTTAAAAGTTTTAAAGAAAGACGAAAGCAGACCAGTTGGGTGAAAACTTAAAACTCTATACCTCCGACAGTTTTACTCCAATCGACTTCAAATTTTCACACAATGAACTTAATATGTTGTACAATAATATAAATAAATTAAAAAAGAATGAGATAAACAATAAACCATTAAAAAGCTACCCTTAAAAAATCAGTTCACAATGAAATTGTCCTATTTATGTTAATTCAAGGATAAGCACGATTCTATTCTAGCGAGTGTCACTTCAACACGACTAGTATGTAAATTCTTCAGAATTTTTTTAATACCAGATACCATTTATCAGTACAAGAAATACAAAAAATAACTACAAACTCGACGCCTTGCTGAGAACGATCTCGACGTCCGTCGGTCGTCCCCCGCGCTTGAGCTTGAGCCCGCTGACATTACACCAGTTAGATTTATGGCTTGAATATTTTTTCTGGTATTTATTAGTTTTGTTACGACTTGCTCACTAGCTCAGTGGCTCAGTGGTTATGGCTGCTATGTGTGAGGTCTCATTGAAGCATGATTTATATTTTTAAACGTCGCTAACACTTCCCGCACGTTTCAAATTGATTACCTTCATTTTTCTCGGTCTCGTTATGTTGGGTGTAATTATAGGAACATATTTCACGCGTATTAAGAATTTATATTAATAAATAGCGCTTTTCCCCGTCGCAATTGATATTAAATTTATGAAATACAGTCCCATTTACCTCCGGCACTGGATCTAATTTTAACATTTAATTATTTTGTTACAGGAAAGGGAATGTTATTTCAGGTATTTTATTTCAGGTTATTAAGTAGGTAATATTTCTAACTAGTATTTTACTAAATTGAAACATGTATTAAACCGTAATTAGAAATACCAGTGTTTATGAGAGTCAGACTAAAATTGACCATGTCTATAAATAACGATTACATTTATTTTTCTAGTGGTTTTGTTTAAATTTAAAATGGAGGTAATTTCGAAAGGAGTGTAAAAACATAGCGATACCTGAATCGATCTTTTTTTGTAACTATAGCTGTCTTGTAGCAAAGACGTGTTTTGTAACTAGTGAATATTTAGATTTGCTAAATTTGAATTGGTAATTTTAATTTTATAATAATTTTATAAATAGGTAATTTTTACACCCGACCTGTGCAAATATTCTGTGTTTGAACTGTTCGCAAATATACAACACTTGCGATTCTGTACAATTTGACCTGGAAGCAACCTTATGTTATACATTTTAAAAGAAACTCGTTTTTTTATTATTATAATATTTTTCCGACAAAAGTTTTGTAGTTTGTATGCATGGTTCACTGAACTAAAACTTTGCTTATATTCGTTCGAGTGCAGTTGTCACCCTGCAGCTAGGGTAACAAGTGTGCCAACCAAACTGCTGTCGGTTGCTTCATTCTAAACTTTATTTGTTATAATATCTATCAGAGTAAAAGGCCTCACACACATTTGAAAATGTTGTGCTTTGCACCGAGTATGCTCGAGTTTTCGAGAGATCCGTTAACAAGCAAATGTGCCGAACTTCACATGTTGGTAATTTCTAAACAGAAATAATAATTATATTTGTGTGAATATAAAATATGCACATTGTAAAATGAAAGAATTAGTAAATCAACACCTTCTGATAAAAGGAAAAAAGTATGCAAGAGATCTTTGTATAATTAGCTTTATTAATTAACGTAGGAATTAATAATGTTCAGAATATTTGTTACTTGTATATTGAAACTACAATTATTCTCTAATGCCAGTTTCACACCAGAGAGATAGTTTTGAAAAGAGTTTTGATGTCAAAAAACAAAACAAAAACATGTTTTGTTTTATTTTAAAACATTTCTGTTTTTCGAAAATAAACTGGTTTTCGGCTGGAACAGACTGGTTTTGTTTTTAGTGTTTTTCTGTGTGTCCCATAAAAATTATATACATGATAAACAACAACTGACAAGCGCAAATGTTCACAAAAAACAAAACTGCTTGTTCAAATCAAGCAGACTAAAAAATAACAACAAACGTGGTTTCTTTCGGTCTTACCAACTCCAGATGGGAATGTGTTTTGTTTACTAAAACAGCAACAAAAGACAAAAATGTTTTAAGAACTGTATCTTTGGTGTGAAACTGACATTATATCTTAATTTATTTTTATTTGTTTTAAAATTAACCACCAGCTTATATACTCTAAGCGTGGTTGTTATTATTTGTCAGTGTCGTGTAGAAACTAAGTACGTTAGTCTTCAGAGAGGTGAACTGATCAAAAGATCTAAATAGTTATTGTAAATTTGAGATCCTTACTTAGTGGGTGTTAGACTAAATATAAAGTATTCTTTACTGGTCGTAAATTGTAGTTTGGGTATTATTGCCACAGTTTTGGGGATATCTGATGTCTGTAAGATGAGTACATGAGTACAATCAAACATGTTGGTCAAGTCAGTTACCAATCCAACGTGTATGGGGCCTTTAATACAACCGTTTCTTATAAGCTATTGTGCAAATATCCATTTCATTTAATTTTAACGACGTTACACCTATTAGAGATAAATAATAACATCATTATAACACTATAAAATATATTTAACGATATAGAATTACCAACAAAAACATAAAGTCGTTTAATACAGGAAAATAAAAAGAATTTTCTAAACATAAAAGTCATAAGAAATTTATTTACATCGGAAGGTGATGGAAATATACAACAAATCCTTAGCATGGGTTATGAGGGCTTGGTGTCTATGTGCATTGTACAGAGGGGGGTCAGTAGGGTGGCAGTGAATGTGTTGGGACAAATCCTGAAACTCATTACGTAGCTAGATCCCGACTGAGGGTTTTATGGAGATTTAGTGAGACTGTGTTTTATATCAACTTGGGTTATCTGAGCTTAATACTTTATATCTCTTTATTTTTGTGAATTTTGTTATTTATAAAAAATGCTGTAAATGCAATTGATCTCTACAAGAACATATTATCTTACTTATTTACTTTCTTGCTGTCGGGTTCGTGGAAAAATGATTTCACTGCAGCTCTGTTATCTACACATTGCTGGTAGGTTCACAAATAAGTGAACTTTATGGGTTCTGTACCGGATAAGATTAGATTTCCATTCATAAAACACTGAACTTTGTAATATTTTATTTAAACAAAAAACTAATTATATTTAATCTAAAAGCATCTTCTTTTATAGCTATTCTAAAAGCACTTATTGTTGCTATCATAACGAAAGTTACTTGTTTTGTAAAAGATTTTACCTAATAGGCAACGTAATGTGTTCTATTTTACTGCTTTTTAAAAATTAATCAACTTTTTCTTATTACCATAATCATAAAACTTACTAAGAACATATTTTTAATGATTACAAAATCTTAAGAAGTCTTTTTTGAGGATTAAGTAGGGGGCGGGGGGAGGTGTAGTAAGGTCAACACGAAAAAAAAGCATATTTTCGATAATGTTTTTTGACGACACAGTTAATATATAATTATTTCTATAATTACTAATTGATAAAGTAACATTTAAAGAATACTTTCTGAAATTTTCGTAAATAAATATCAAGAAATGAGGCATTGATAGCGAATCTCCGTAGACGTCACAAGAAAAAGTAACATTGCGGTGCCACTCATAACTCATCATTGGATTTTCTGAAATCGAAAAACCAAAATGATTTCATTAGTTGATAAGTTTCTGCAGGTAACGCTGTCGAGATTTTTTTTTATTATTGATTTTTCAATTTTTTACTGCACTTAGAAGTCAAAATACCGATTTTTCATGAAAAAAATTAGAAACTTTGTTATTTTCAAATACGTTAAAATTAAAAAATAAAAAAGCTCGGCATTTATATAAAGAAAGAGTGTGCAAAATTTCAAAGGAATCGGTACAGCAGATTTTGAGCTAGAGAAGGCATCGACTCTGAAAAGGCTATGTGTGAGAAACCGCATTTAAAAGTTTCAAAGTAAGAAGAACCAGACCAGACAATTTTACTCCAATCGATTTCAAATTTTCAGAACAGCTGTAAGGTTACTAGATTTTGTTTATTTTAAATATCACATAAATCTTAGGTAACCTTCATGTTTTGTGGGTGACACAACTGGCTAATAGGGTCTTCTCGTGAATAATGTGGTGGATATACTTTAAAAGTAGTAAGAGCATTCATATTTGAATAAAATATAATACGAATTATGCATTTCTATTATTATTTGCTGCATTATATTCAATATATGTATACGAGTACGAACAAGAAGTTCCTTAAATAAGAAAGTACTCTATTTAATATGTGATTTTCTGTAGAAACTTTCTTTAAAAGCTCATATTAAGTTTAAGTAAATCAAAACTTGTACATTACTGCAATGAGTTCAAAGTTCCAACTTATATAACTTAATGTATAACATTTCGAAAACTTTAATCTTTATCATAGTATTTTGAAATGTATGTACTTCTTTGTCCATTTATAATATTAAAAAAGTATATTATTTAATAAAATACAAAGTTCTGTAACTTACAGAATTTTTTTCATTTTTTTCATGTAATTAGGACCTTTATTTTTTAATTTTTTAATGACGTCCTTTAATATTAGATGCAGTTTTATTGCGCCCCAAATTTGAGACTTAATTTGTATTTTGGGTAAAGTCGACTTGTCAGATATCGTAGTCACTATATCGTAGTTACGATAATATCGTGCTTACGATAAAATCGTAGTTACGATAATATCGATAGTAGGAGTGTCTCTTCATATGAAGAGGTGCTTTTGTTTACCTCTAGGTCTCACTAACACAAGACAAATTCACAAGACGTAGTTTAAAAGCGAAAGTTTACGAGATAAATTTTCCAGAGGAAATAAAAATGAAACATTAATAGCCTAGATGCTCTACTAATGCTACTCGAAAAAAGTTTTCTCTTAAATCTCCTGTTAATTGAGTTTTTTTGTTCACCACTCCCTTTCTCGCTGGTTACTGACTGCACTGCGTTACTCTATTGACTGGCGCAAGACCTCACGGCTTTTATTTTAATTCCTTTTTAACTATGTTGTAATGAAGCTATAAAAAAGGAAAAGATAAAGTAATAAGTCTTACGGTCTTATTTTGACTGTAATTCGCAACATCTTATGTAGTAGGGTCAAGTAGGTGTTACTTTCAAATGAAGTGCATCCGGATTTAACAACAAAGCTAGTATGAAACTGTTTGAATATATTCTTGTTATTATTTTACTTGTATTTGGTGGTTGCTGGGGTCAAAACTTTGCAATCGTTTTCAAAAATTACAACTATTTCCAGATAAGTTTTCGACCTTTAAATTTTGTACACATACTTTTTGAGGATGACTATAATAATAATATACAAGATTAATAATGATAATTTTTTTACAATTCTTTGATTATAATTGAGGTAGCTTTACCTCAATACAATTTACAATGTTTTCTGCACCTGGTTTCATTTCTTAAACCAATTATATAAAATAAAATTTTAACTTTAACGTAGTAAATAAAATTTATTAGATTTAAAAATCAAGGTAATTCAATTTAATCAATTTCCGTGTTTTAAGGTATAAGGTAAGTTTGTTCACTGGAATGAAACAGTTAAACGAATTTGGCGCTGAAAGTATTTCGAGCTTTAGTACTTTGATTCCTAATTAAATTAAACGAGTCCTTTGATTCAGGATGTGTAAATACAGTTACGTCTATTTAAGGTTTATTTAATATAGAAAAGGCTGCTTTTACGTAAAAAATATGCTAAAGTAGTAAAGTATATTAAAAGGTCATAGTAGCCTAATACCTCTTACAGATTGGTGCGACATCCAACATTTATATATTTTCATTCATAGGTTGACATTATTTAGACATGAATGTACTAAATGTGTTGTACTTTTAACGTACAGACTAGTGGCGTATAAGTAAAACCCTTACTTATGCTATTCTAGGTAGTATTTTTATGAAACAAAAATGTTTCAATACAAAGTCAAAACATCTAAAGAAATTACGGATTTAAATGTGATCTTGAACAAAAGCGTCGAGTACCTAGTCAGACCCCAGTATAATTTTATTGAGCGTTGCCCTTTTTTTTTTACTTGTGTTTGGTAAATAAATAAGAATAATTGAAAATAGTGTTTAAATTTACAAATGAAATTGACCTGAATAATAGACCTTTGTCAAATCTAGTCTCAGGAATACATAGCCATATACCAGGCATTCAACGGATTGTTTATGTTGAGATAAGACAGAAGCAGGCCTGTACTAGTGTTGATCTGAGAGCGTAATATCGCTTACACTAATTTTGTTCATCGCACCCACAAGTCAACTAGTATGTTGACCTAGCTAGGAGTGTGTGTGGGGCCCTTATGACGGCGCGGCGTTACGGTACGTTGTTTCGTTGCATGTCTGTTCCCCGCTTTATGCCGGTACTATACAATGCTACGAACACCTTCTAACAATGTCAATCTTCCAATATTTGACTCACACGTTAGAGGCAAATATTTGAATCAAACGTTCACCGCATCGTCTGGAACCGCCTTTACACTATTGACGACAACGATATCAAGCAAATAATAAACATTGTAAAATAAATTTGTTGTACATAAAAACAAGTTTAAACTGATACTAAAAAATAATGTCTGTAAGCGTTTTCTTACATACTCTATTTTATATATAAATAAAATGTAATAAAAACCAGCATAAATAAAAACTAAAATAGAAAATAAAAACAAAATAATAAAAAAAAGTAGATCAACGTAATATGTTATGCGCACTTATGTAAAAAAGAGAACTTGTTCACATCGTTCATTTTTTGTGGCGTGACTTTTTTTTAAATTCCACGTATTGTGTATATAGTCCAAGATCCCAGAGCGATCTGACATAACTTATTTTCAAAAGCATAGAACTTTCGGTTCTAAGTAGTCTCTACATGTACTTTTAATACCTGCGTATTTGTGGAGTTCGCTCGGTGACACCTGGGCAGGTACCAGGTGAGAAAGGTAACTAAAAATCAGAGTTACTTTACTTAAATTTGTATGACTCATTTTTAAATATATTTTGTAGAATGTTATTTCTGAAGTAAAATTAAAAGTGTCAGACGCTTTCCATGGGCCAGAACTTTTGTCAGACGCTTTAAAGCTCTGTAAAAAATAAATTAACTTGACATCCATGGTGACTCGGTTCCCCTTCCTAAACTCACAATCTGTTTCAGTCTATACGTATGCAGTACTATATACAGTATATAGTATACAGTGTAGTTGTGTTTATGAGACCACTAACATGTTTTTGTCAGTTATAAAGTTCTGGCCCATGGAAAGCGTCTGACACTTTTAATTTTACTTCAGAAATAACATTCTACAAAATATATTTAAAAATCAGTCATACAAATTTAAGTAAAGTAACTCTGATTTTTAGTTACCTTTCTCACCTGGTACCTGCCCAGGTGTCACCGAGCGAACTCCACAAATACGCAGGTATTAAAAGTACATGTAGAGACTACTTAGAACCGAAAGTTCTATGCTTTTGAAAATAAGTTATGTCAGATCGCTCTGGGATCTTGAACTAATAGCAGAAGTAAATTTAACAAAACTATTCTGTTCGGGCACGTATCAAGATAGAAATTACATGTATTCAAATTATCGCGTACTGATCTTATGCGGGACCCTTATAGTCAACTGTATGTCATAGGACCAGAGCGGAGGAGGAGGGGGAACTGATACAGTTCGACGATCTGACAGGTCGGTTGCTAGAGGTCAGGGTCTATTCTAAATAAAATATAGAATCGCTTAAAACTTTCCCGCACAGCTCCCTTCAACTGCCAAACAGACAACCAGCTATCCATAAACGATCAAGCATGTTGGCCTAGTCAGTTACCAATCCAAATATTCAACTGTGTTTTGAACCCATTAATAATTTCTGCAGTGTAAGCTTATAAGTAAGTTGTCTATCTTCTGAATAGCTTCAATCTGCTCCAAAGCCGAGAAAGAAAAACAAGCAGGTTCTTAAGCAGTTGAACCATGTCCTTTCATCACGAATTCAACCACAAAAGAACCCAAACTTTCTGCAGTTCAAGAGGTCGGGCTAATTTTAATTTAGCTGGCGCGAAATGAGTTCATTCGAGGGTTGTTTTCTTTCACTTCACTTCTTCTGAATGGGAATGGATGTACAGTCATTCACGTGGCGCGGATTGCGTTAAAATAAACTCCAACCCCCCCCTCCAAAGCCAACAATAAGTGGGTGTCCTCATCGTAGACATCCATGAATTTTAATTTTGTCTAATTCATTTTTTATTACATTTACTTACTGAAAATGTTATTTTTTATTTATTGGGTGGGTGAGTGTCTTAAGGGGGCGGAGTGGGGTAGAGAGGGTCGTCACTTTTCTTCGTCAGTGTCTATTAATGTTTTGTAACGGTTCATTACATGTCATGATAAAAATAAGGGTAACATTAATGTAATTTACAGGGTATTAATAATTTAATGGCATTGAAAGGTGGTAAAATTTTTATCATTTAATACAATTTATAAAAAGGGCTTTGATATAAACGAATTAAAAAATTGCTTAATATATTTTGAAAGCTTTTTGGTTAAATGCAGAGATTAGAATTTATATAGCTCAGTTGTACAGTCCGTACATTTACTACATTGTATTTTTTGCTACGTCAATTGTTATCACTATTTGGCACTGTGAATGAATACTCTCAGTGCATCGCTGTGACTTCAATGTGGACCTGACCCATGACATCATACAAGGAACAGATGAGTCTATTCTCTGAATGCTGATGCAGCAACTTAGACCATTTCACGGGATACACACTTTCACGTGACTGAGGGCGAGGTTTTGGGACACAAGACCGCAGGATTCGTCATGGGACCTTTGACACATACAGATCGGTTTAGATATTAACTGAGGTTTATTATAAATTTTGACTAATACATTAGTATTTTTTTTTATTCTTTTAATATGTATAACGTTTGGCACTACATTCATTGTGCTTAATTCAATTTTGATCCTTAATAAATCTAAACATTCTCACTCCTAAAAGAAAAAAAAAGTATCCTTATAAAAACAAAAACAAAACTGTTACCGCTACTGCTTCGCTCCTTCTGTTACTCTCCCTCCTGTTTCTACTCTGCCATTCCTTCTCTTTCCTCGCTCCTTTTCTCTACCTCCGCCATCCACCTCTTCCCTTCACTGCCTCCCTTTAATAACTGATTAATAACACATTTGTTTGCCTGCTTTCATATTTATTACTGTTGAACATAACTGTAGCTTAACCAAGAAAAATATCTTATCTCATAACTGAAGTTTAACTTGGAATTGAAAGAATGACCCTCTGTTTTCTGTTTCTTTTTTTTTTTTAATTTATGTACGTAGTTACAACATTTACAAAGATAATTTGGGTCCATCGCAATAATTATATATTTTATGCATTTTAAGTAAACTAGCGTTTAGTCCCGTCAACAGGAGCTGTCAAAATCAACAGACAACGAAATTTTAATCCAAAATACAATCTCTAAGGTTATTAGTGGAACACAATATCAATTTATTAGGCAAAGTCGTCAATTATAGGACGCAGACATTAAATAAATTAATTTCAAGAAAAATCATTTTTAAAATTACATTCGCCCGCTCTCCAAATGCTGCCCTGATCAATATAATTTGCAAAATGTTGAATCACTTTCAAAGACAATGGTAAATAGTAAGTCATTAAATTAAACAAACAATTTAGTCAATAAATAATTCGTGTCCGTCGTTATTATAAAATAAATAAGTGTTTAAATTGAAAAGTAAATATTTATAAATGTCTCCAACATTAAATCAAGTCGAATGAAATGGGAAAGTGTTAACGAGTGTGTCTGAAGCGCTCGGCTCGGCTCGGCTCGACTAAAAGTTTTATTAAACAAACAAATTATGAGATGTCGGGACCGGGTGTCGGTGTCGGTGTCGACATTATGTATGTAACATCACTTTGACAGATGTTTTATTTTTCGGAATTTTAAATTGATTAAGATCGTCGCATTCTGGTGTGTATGTTTGGAGCAGTGGCGGATGGTAAATAAGTTTGATTTTTGTATTTGTTCATGAAAGTGGTTATCATTTATTGTATAGGGTGTTTCAACAAGAGCTGTCATTTTATTGATATTTTAACAAGCGTGGTTATTTTAAATCAATATAAAAACGTTTAGACACTCCCTTTGCGAGTTATGTAATTAATAGATATTTGGAAGGTCCTAACTGTCCAAACTGATTCTCGCTGAACACAAAACGTAACTGTTACCATAAATTCATGTTACATTTTACTTAAGCGAAAACAAGTAACATTAAATTTAAAGAGGTCCTATTTTATAATTTTGAAGAAACGAATAATATTTTAATCCTTATAAAAGTTATCTTAATTTGGATAATAGTCAATTTTACCATTATGATACGTTAGATACAACTTAAGGGGGAGGTAAGGTTTCAACTTTCTTTTTATTTATTTACATTATTGTACAACATATTAAGTTTATTATGTAAAAATTTGAAGTCGATTGGAGTAAAACTGTCGGAGATATAGAGTTTTAAGTCTCCACCTCTCTGGTCTGCTTTCGTGTTACTTTGAAACTTTTAAGTGCGGTTTCTCACACATAGCTTTTTCAGAGTCGTGCCGTCTTTAGCTCAAAATCTACTGGACCGATTCTTTTGCACACTCTTTCTTTACATAAATGCCGAGGTAACGCTGTCGAGTTTTTTTAAATTTTTTTATTTTAACGTATTTTAAAACAACAAAGTTTCTGCTTATTTTCATGAAAAATCGGTATTTTGATTTCTAAGTGTTGTAAAAAATTGAAAAATCAATAAAAAAAGAAAAACTCGCAGCGTTACCTGCAGAAACTTATCAACTAATGAAATCATTTTGGTTTTTCGATTTCAGAAAATCTGATGATCTGATGAAAATTTATGAAAATTTCACAAAGTATTCTTAAAATGTCATTTTATCATGTAGTAATTATAGAAATAATTATATATTAACTGTGTCGTCAAAAAACATTATCGAAAATATGCTTTTTTGTTCATCGTTTTGATCTTAAACAACCTCATGTATCGCTTGAAGCCCACAGTCCTAATCCGCTACTGGTCCAGAGACTATCGACGTGTTTGACTGTTGGTTTGCATTCAACAGGTGTTCGTTTGTAACAGCCAGAGCCTCGAGCGGGCCAGCCAGGCACAGTGACTTACGAGTCACTCAACTCATGATAAATTTAGACAATATTTGGCCCGCGGCCTAGTTGCAAAAACCACGCCGCGTTACGATTTATTTTATAATATTGTTATAAAAGTAAATCAACATTTATTATAAATAAACTAATAAAAGAAGACTAAGATATAAGAATTAGTCATTAGAGAATCCGCTTTGGTTATGTATCTAGTACATATCAGACTTTATTTATGATCTATGATAATTTTTTTTTTTTTTTTATTTATTTATTGTTCTTTTAAATTAAGATTCTGACGACACAGTTGGGTGAGAGCAATGATGCTTCACTCTGACTACTGTGTTCTCGGGTTCGATCCCCGGGCCAGAGTTATATATTCTGGGTTTGATAAAATAAGATTTAATTGGTTGAGTGCAACCATAGAAAAATTAATATTGAAAAAAAATGATCATAAAAAGAAAAATTCGAGAACGAAAATAGGAGAAGGAAAAAAAAGAAAATGAAAGAAGAAGAAAAAGACCAGCTTGAAGAGAGCGGATGAAGAAGAGATTGGATGGAAATGGGAACATCATAGTTAAGGCAATTGCTGTATCATATCGAGATGCTGAAATAGGAAAAAGAATGAGGAACTTGAGGTTGAATGAGGAGGTGATTGATGAAGCACCAATGGAGTACTTTGAAATGGAATAAGGAAAGAAGCTGAAACATAGAAAAAGAAAGAATTATATTATATTGTATAAGTTATATGTTATAAGAAAAATGTATGTAAAATGTAATATTGATTTAAAAGTGCTAATAACTACTAATAGTTGATGCACTGAAAAATAAATATTAAAAAAAAAAAAAAAAAAAAATTAAGATTCTATCGTAAAATTATAATTTTAGAATATATTAACCTTAATTGGATGAAATTTTTTCTGCAATTATTATCTTCGAATAATGTAAATTATTATTAATGTATTTCAATATTATTCCAACCATTTAAACCAGTGGTTTTTAATCTTTTTTGTCGCATTGTAAGCCAAGTTAATAAGTGTAAAAGTGCTTCACCCTTAATAAATACAGTTTGTATACAGGGTTATCAACTCCCCACCAAAACCTTCCCCCGTAAACTTAAGCTAAAATACCACTAAAAATTTTTAGTGCCTATTCTCATCGCGTAAGAGCTAACAAAAATAATAAAATTCTCTTAAGTGAAGAAAATCATATTTCTTCTTCCCAAATTTATCGGAAAAACACCTAAGTTGGAATCAATGGTTGTATTTGTTACTTAAACCCTTCAGGCTTGTCGCACACCTGCCTGTCGATTCCTGTATTCTTTGCATGTGTTGTGTCACAATACATACATACCACGTCAAGTCAAACTTGAACTGTACTGTAGGGTGTATTGGAGTTGTTTTTCTCTAACATAATTTATCATCAGAGAAATCTTTTACTTTAATTTTTATCGATACACCACTGTTATGAAAGAGACTATCAGGCCTTGAACACACTGCGATTTAAACCTCAACGATTTTTTTCGCGTAGTTATGTAACACATGCAATCATATGAACATGCGCATACCACAGGTTTTTAATTTTCTTTGTTTTCAAAGCCGTGAAAAAAACCGCTTACGTTTAAATCGCAGTGTGTTCAAGGCCTTACATTTACAAGGTTTGGATAGGTTTGGCATTGTAGCATGTATTCGCTACGTAACGCCCGTATTCGGACGGCTTTGTCGCTTGCAGTGTGCAAGTTCAATACATTTACAGGGTTCGGATAGGTAAAACGTAGTAGCGCGTATACGTCCGGTCAAAATTCGTTTAAATCCGCGCTATTTTAGACATGTAACATGTTTTTATGTAAGTCAACTAAGTGAAAGATATTTTTAATATTTCTGCGGTGTTTTTACTGCATATGTTTAACGACTATTACAATTTTAATGACTTGGCCGTCGTAAAGAAAACCGATACGATATCAACATTTAACATTCTAGTTATAATGAAGTAAACTTTGTCTGGTAATAAAAATAAAGTCTACTTTGTAAATCACAAACAAGAAATAAACATAAAATTATTTATTCTATCGAGAAGCTACTTTTAACTTAAGCTCGGTCAGGTGGATATTAATAATTGGATTGACTTGCGTTAATGGAAGTTGGAATTCAATTGAACAGAATATTGTGTTGTGAAATGATCCAATTAATTTAATATGCAATTACCAGCTAAATCAGTGACGTAGTTACAATATAGCTAATAATATGTGGGGGCTCTTTGGCAAGTGAATTTAGAATTCAATAAAGCGGTTCATTACTTAAACCTCAGTTAATAAGGGGTTATATACAGTTATTAGGCGCAGAAAGCGATTTTTTAAGAATTTTTCCTGAGAAGACTTATAGAAGAATTATTGTAAAAATTTGTACACATATTATGGTAACTTTTAACTGAATTTTAACATTTTTATATTTGTAAAAATAATAATTTTAAAGCTGCTATAGTTGATCTCCCGGATCCACGATATCTTTGGACTGAATCATCTAAAATAAAAAAAATCAAACGGATTTCGTTAAAGTAATGTATAATCTAGTAAAATAATTAGAGAAATTAGCAAAATACTTTGTTTTGACAAAATGGCGGCTTTTCGAAAAAAGAAATAGATTTTTGACCAAAATTTTGGTCTTAAATTGTTTATAAATAAAAAAACATTTATCGGTGAGAAAAAACCTTTGATTGATTACTAAAAAATATACTTAAGAAACTTGTGTAATTTGAGAATGATTGATTCAGCCGTTTCTGAGAAATCTTGGTCACCGATTTTAAAAACATAATTTTCTGAAAAACTCATTTAAAGTTTCAAAAGCACTATATATAGAGTATAAGAATAACTTACATAACTTCGAAAATAATTCCTGGATTTACTTGAAATTTTCTGTTTATGTACTAAAATATATGTGCATTACGAAAATGAAATAATTTTTTTTTTTTGTTATAGTAACTGTATATAACCCCTTAAAACAGCCATGTTTCTTTAATTTTACCTAATATGTTTATATTTAAGTTATTGAAGAATAAAATAAGGATTATTAAAAAGGTCTTTTTTAAAAATATTATTAAATGATAACAACTTGATTATAATCCATCAGAGGCCATTCATTTTTAATTTAACTAAAGATTTTTCCACTTTTTCATCAGAAGATAAAAGCGAAATAAAAAAGATTTAATTAATTCTGACTCAATATCATGTGAACTTTGATTTATCATGAAAAACAGAAAAAAATAATGAATGCTTATAAATTTTCAGAGAATATAATAAATAACATTTTGTTTTTCCTTTTTTATCTTAATTAGTATCATACAATCAGAGCGGAAATAGACTTACCAAAATTTAATTAAATGTCAACGAAGACAAAGTAGAGCAGGATAGCTGAGTGCTGCTTTGTGCGCTGGCAGGCTTTTACGTTAAATAGCCATGCATTATATTTTTCACTAAAATTTTGTATATGTGTTTTTTCATTAATTTAATTTTGTATTTTGTATTAATTTAAATTGTTTAGCATATGGTAATAAGCGTAGTCATTCACAGTACCATTTTTAATTTAATTTATTTTTTGAGTTTTTTTAGTTTTTTTAGAACCTTACAAGGTCCAATGTTTTAAATTAAAAATATTAAATTAAGAAAAACTATATTATATTATAACCTCCAAAATGTGATAATTTGTCAAAATGCAGTAGGACTTACTTTGATGTCAGAAGTTTGATCAAAGAAGTTTGATGTCAGTTTTTGAAAAATATAGAAGTGAAAACAATTTTTATTATTTGATATACCATTTTGTCGAACTGTCAAAATTTATATTACTAACGATGCATACGCATCAACTAAATTAACTAAACTTAAATTAAACACAAATGTGAAAAGGAATGCTTAAACGAAAACCTGAAATCTAGATTACAATATTAAATAAAAACTGTAAATTAAATATCAAAACAGTGAGTGGGAATGAGGCTTTATCGGTGCATATGTCAATTGAAATAATCATTCCAAATAGTCAAATCACATTTAACTGACAGGTAAACCTGCAATGTTTCAACGTTTCAATGTTTTTACACGATTCGTTGGGACAGGTAAAAATAGATGAAGGACGCGACATGTTCAATCCTGTCGGTGTCATACTTATCGTTTGCAACCGTCCGTTAACTTTTCGACCCGTTTGACGTTCTCTTATTAACACGTTGTACAAACATTGACTGATTATAAATTATACAGTTTACGACAGCTAGTCCACACTCAGTCTTATGTTTATATTAATAGCGTTTCTTAGTTAATTAATGAAAAATATCGAATTAATTTATGGATGCTAGATATTGACAAGGTAATTGCTTGGAGAAAATGTTGTTTGGATAATTATATGTGGAGAATTGACTAGTTGGAATTAAATGGAATGGAATAGCGACAATTATGTTGTAATTTATATACATTATTTTATATCCAAGTTGATTTTCGATTTATATTTTTTTATTAGTGTAAGTTAAATAGGTTTTTATTTACTTTGCATTAAGCGTTGCCGTAAGATTGAGTTTATAAAATGTAGATTAGCGTTGTAAATAAAACTGACGTATGTAAATAGGTTGATTAAGAACAGAAACTAATACCATGAACAGTGGATTACAGAGCTAGAATCTGCTGAAGTGCAAACTTGATGCTTTTGTAAATAGCGTAGAAAAATGTTTTTAAATATAATCTTAATATATATAAATTACGTGTCTGTTGACTAGATTGAGTAAATATTCTGTTGACTAGATTGAGTAAATATTCAATAGATGGCGCTATGTAACGTTAGACACAGCAACGCGTGGCCGGGACAGCTAGTTGTTTATATGTTTTTACATTATATTAGATAAAAGCGTATCAATTAAACCTAAATCATTAGTCTGAATCATAATATATTTGTTAAATTGTTCATGGTTGAAAATATTACTTTTTTTTCGTGGCGGAAATATTACTTCTTTTGCGGCAGAAATATTACTTCTTTCGCGGCGAAAATATTGTTTCTTTTCGCGGCGATTATACAATTTTTATTCGCGGCGTGCAAATACTTATTTCAACAAATTTTTCGCCGCCGTGAAATTTTTTTTTTGAGCGGCGAAAATACATTTTTTGCGCTCTTAATGGCGCTTGATCAAAAAGGAATCATTGAATTATATAGAGGGCATATTTTATTACCTACATTAAAAAGTTCAGTATTCTATCTCTTATAGTTCATGAGATAATATGCATTGTACACAGTTAACGGTTAAAAGCTAAATAATAAACGGATGGACCGATTTGAAAATGGCTGCCAGAGTTTCCACTTAATTTTTTTTGAAAATTTTGTGGCATATAACCACATGGCTGCATAATTTAATTTCTTTTTAAAATTATTAAACGAAATACTTTTTCAAATGATACCTCTACCCCTATTTCGCTGGGGGTGAACTTATATCTCTATCCAGTAAGTTCAACTACCCCAGAGGAGCACAGTTACCTTGTGGGATGGGTGAAAGTGATTTACGGTCTAATGACACTACCGTTTATACTATGAGTATGAAAGAGATAGGAATATATAAATATCCTGTTGGTAGAGTAGAGAAGAACGAGAACCTGTGAGAATGCTGGCTAGGTGGATCACAAAACCAATGTAAATTTATAATTGAACATGACACAAGCAGAGATTTTTTTTATTTAATTAAGTTTATAATAAAAACTACATTCATCAAAATATTATCTGCACATAAAACGTTTCATTATTCGCGTTTTAATTTAAAACAAAATATTAGAAAGCATCATCTTTCAGTATGTAGATATAAACGGGTATCAAATGAAATTCGGAAATTGATTCTAAATTCATAAAGTTGGTAATTTTGTTTTATGTTACTAAACGTAGTTGCATATATTTATTTAACATAAAGAACTTTACCAATTGCATAGTATTTTTACGTTAATATAGTGAAAATCTTCATGAAACAAAATAATGTACATTTCACTTTCAAAATATGTAACTTTTCAAAAATGACACACAGCCCAACTGTTTTCTGCGTAGCGCAGTGACGTGCGAACATTAACAGTAAATAATTTAAGTTTCCGGAAGTTTTTCTTATTTATATTTTTTTAATAAACTTAAATTAACATTTATAGTATAACATAAATAAATCTTTATTTTTTTAATATTTATTTCAGCTTGGAAAACTGTTAATTTAATTTATAAAACGTAGCTTCCCAATCTGTATTTTATACAACAGAAATTTATCAAAATGATTTTAAGTTTTAATAATAAATTTTACATCAATATACATTTACTAGCTTTTACCCCCGTCGCAAGCGACGTCTGTCTTCTGTGTCTATATCGTAACAATATATTGTGACAATATATCGTAACCATACGAATCGCGTAAACATGTAAGAATATAAGATAATAAACATACACCTGGGACATTATAATATAGGATTATTAGGTTTTACCTTAAAACAGTGGCATCACGACACATCAGTAGTGGCAGGGACGAATGACAAACAATTTGTCTCATCTTTGGGTGACAGAGACGGTTAATTGAAGGCGAGAGGCGATCTGAAAATAAATAAAGTCCATAAATATTCAAACCGTTTTTGTTTAGTGCTTTTCAGAATTTATGAACATCAATAGCTATCGTTGGAACTAGAATATTTTTTTTATTTCAATCATTTCATATTTTTGTCATGAAATAACTGGTAAAAAAAACCCAGTTTTTAGAATTTAAATCTCTAAGCGCGCCATTTAGTCAATTTTTAATTTTTTTTTCTCTAGTTCCGATCATTACTGTACTCATACTAATTAATAATTGTCCTAGTTTTTATTTCTCTGATAAATAGAAGAGTAAAAATGGGCAACACCGTCTAGGTCCAATTTTTTGACAGGGTTTTCAATTTCAGGAGAATTTCAAAAAAGATTTTTTTGTATGTAGAATAAGTGTAATAATAAGCCTAAAAAGTTAAAATATCGTTTTACAATAATACCTTTAATTTTCGAGCTCTAGACCCCTTAATAACAAATATATATTTTTATTTAAGATTTTAATTTATTAAATGACTGTGGTATATATTGTACTTTTTCAGATAAAATATTTCCGTAATCAAAATAGTTTAAGAAACATTGATATATTCAAAATAAATAAGCCGCCCATCCATCGAAATAAACATAGCCTGAACGTAATTTATGAGATTTCAGAAACATAACATTTAGTCAAATTATTAGGTTCACAGTTGTTTATTTATATCAAGAAGATATTGTTGAAATAATTTTCGACGAAATTAGTTATGCGCATATGTCCCTAATAAATCTACTACTTGGCATATATTCAGTAATTATTTATTACCCCCCTTCACCCCACTTGACTCCTCTAATGAATTACACTGTAAAAATTATTGTATACATGGTTTAGGTTATTAAAATTAATTCAGAGTTCAAATGTCAAAATTATACAAATGCTAGTAAATACTAGTGACATCTGTCGAGAGCTTTAAGAACTAGTTAGTGGATTTATTATCCTATTAGGAGCTGCCACAATTTGGCAGGATTTTTGGCTCACGAAGCTGGAATTTGTATTAATATTTATACAGCAGTGAATTAAGTTTTGTTAATAGGTCTGCAATATTTATTAAGTCAGCGTTGTGGTTGAATTATTACGCGACATCTGGCGTAAAGCGGAAATGTATTTATAAGACATACTAGCTTTTACCCCCGTCGCAAGCGACGTCTGTCTTTTGTGTGTGGCTTGAACTTCATGTAAAAATTTAAATTCCAGTAACGTTTACCCCCCCCTTCGCAATGCGACGTCTTTTTGGCGTGTATCATTTGAATCCAATAAAATAATTTGTAATTAAATTTCATATTTAACTGTTCTATTTTTAAATTGAAATAATAAATAAACTCGCGCACATATACACACATATAAGTTGACTAAAAAAATATTATTTTTTTATCAAAATAAAAAATATTTTCAATTTATGCGTTATTTGACCAACTTTTTTTCAAAATTTGGGATTTTTTTTTTCGATTCGTAAATAAGTTACCAAGGTTAGCCTATATACAAAATTTCAACTTTCTAGCACAATTTTTACTCTCGGAAAATACTGCCCCCGTGCCCCCAAATAAAATTTTGAAATTTTGAATTTTTTTTTATTAATAATATACTTAATTATTCTACAATCCAGAATATGAACTTTCTCCAAAGTTCCCTACCGGGCCCCCGAATTTCTTCAACCCCCCCTTTTTCTATTTTTGAAATTCTAATTTTTGAGAAATGTCAGCATTAAATAGCTTAATACACATGCAAAATTTCAACTTTCTATCTTTTACGACTTGAAAGTAATACAGCAAAAAAGGGATCACTTTTTTTCCAGTTTTTCCAAAATTACGGGTTTCCAGGAAATTCAGGGGAAAATTAGGGGACGCCAAAAGTCTTAGAATTTTTTTCTCTACGAAATAGGAAATTTTTAAAAACTTCCATGGAGCCGTTTTCGAGCTACCATACGAATCGCGTAAACATATAAACATATAAGAAAACAAACATACACCTCGGACATTATAATATAGGATGATACTTGGGACTTTATAATATACTTGAGTTTACCCCCTTCGCAATGCGACGTCTTTTTGGCGTGTATCATTTGAATCCAATAAAATAATTTGTAATTAAATTTCATATTTAACTGTTCTATTTTTAAATTGAAATAATAAATAAACTCGCGCACATATACACACATATAAGTTGACTAAAAAAATATTATTTTTTTATCAAAATAAAAAATATTTTCAATTTATGCGTTATTTGACCAACTTTTTTTCAAAATTTGGGATTTTTTTTTTCGATTCGTAAATAAGTTACCAAGGTTAGCCTATATACAAAATTTCAACTTTCTAGCACAATTTTTACTCTCGGAAAATACTGCCCCCGTGCCCCCAAATAAAATTTTGAAATTTTGAATTTTTTTTTATTAATAATATACTTAATTATTCTACAATCCAGAATATGAACTTTCTCCAAAGTTCCCTACCGGGCCCCCGAATTTCTTCAACCCCCCCTTTTTCTATTTTTGAAATTCTAATTTTTGAGAAATGTCAGCATTAAATAGCTTAATACACATGCAAAATTTCAACTTTCTATCTTTTACGACTTGAAAGTAATACAGCAAAAAAGGGATCACTTTTTTTCCAGTTTTTCCAAAATTACGGGTTTCCAGGAAATTCAGGGGAAAATTCGGGGACGGCAAAAGTCTTAGAATTTTTTTCTCTACGAAATAGGAAATTTTTAAAAACTTCCATGGAGCCGTTTTCGAGCTACCATACGAATCGCGTAAACATATAAACATATAAGAAAACAAACATACACCTCGGACATTATAATATAGGATTAGGAATTGTACATTTTTAATCAAACTTATGTGTTGCTTCTGAAATCAAAGAAACAGCATTTAACGTTTATTATTTAAATTGTTAATTCCTTTTTATCTAATTTTATAATAAGTTAAGGTGAAACGATACTTGGCCATTTTTTCTCGCGAAATATAGATGCCGATACTATACAGCAGGTTAAATATTATCAAAAACAACATGTTTTTTTATGTTTAAATCGTTTTATGTAAGTAACTATAAACGCAACAAAATCTAAAGCTGCAATTAGTTAGATGAATAACGTATCTACATTTTAAGCTTTCTTCCACTGACTTTTAATGAGTTAGAACCGCAAAAATAAATTTTGTATATGAATATTGCTATATTTTCTAGTTAAATTCCAATTTTTATATGACTGGGATATTATCGAATACTCTACATATTTTTAAGTCTTAAGCATAAGTTTGAGAACCATAATAAAGGTTATAAAATTTATGACAAACCTTAGAAATGTTACCAGTCATATAAAGATTGATTCAAAACTTATTTTTGCGGTTCCGATTCATTAAAAGTCAGTGGAAGAAAGCTTAAAATGTAGATACGTTATTCATCTACCTAATTGCAGCTTTAGATTTTGATTCGCGTTTATAGTTACTTACATAAAACGATTTAAATTTAAGAAAACATGTTTTTTTTGATAATATTTAACCTGCTGTATAGTATCGCCATCTATATTTCGCTAGAAAAAATGGCCAAGTATCGTTTCACCTTAACATTAAGCACAGTGAGTTCTGTTAACCGTTGGCACACACTATAATGATAGTAGCTATAACTTATACGAGTATATGCCGTTAGCTCATCTGACCAGAATGCAATTGTAATATCTCTGGTCAGTGTTACCAACTAAAGAAATATAATTTAGGATAATTGTTGTTAGATGTTACTTGTAACAAAATCACACAAGCAAGAGATCACACGACCGTGATCTGGGTCTAATAACTAGTGTTGCCCAAATTCAGTCTTGGTCTTGCAGTCTTGGTCTTGTTCTTGCGTTTTTGCAAGACCAAGACCAAGAACAAGACCGCGTATTTTTAGCAAGACCAAGACCAAGACTGACCGTGCAAGACTTGAGCAAGAACAAGACATAGCCTGCAAGACTCTTGCGTCTTGCAGCTAGGACTTAGCGCTATTTCACGGAGTAGTTAGGTGTAACAGTTCGGTGTATAGGTAGGTAGGTACGCTTAGGAATTCTATGAGACGCAAAAAACTATATCAAAGAATATGAAAAACTGGACCTATGCGCATTACGACTAATACCATAAACATAGCGAATAAAAAAATATCTATTAAAATCAAACTGAGTGCATGCATAGTTATGTTTTAACCATCGGCACTTTGATAATGCGGCATCAAAGGTTTTGTACTTACTTCTCAAAGAAATTTGCCGCTTTTCGGAAGTACATGGTTATGATACACGCGCCGGCGGCTTCTTTTGAAATCTAAAACAATCGTTGCCGCCGCGCCGAAATCATAACATTTGACACTATTCATGCAAAATAATTTCGAATTTTAAGAGTACCTACAGGTGTTCCAAAGAATAAATAAGTTTCAGAGTGCTTAGAATGAAAATGAATACATTATACTGATCACGCAAGTAGTATTATGATTAGGATAAAATGGTGAGGATAGGTAGTAGATGTCATAATAATTCATTCTAGTAAGTAATTATAATATTGATTACTTAGGGGGCGTCCATAAATTACGTGAGGTGTTTTTTTAAATTTTCTGTACCTCCCTCCCCCCCTGGTGAGATGTCGTGAGATTTTATTCAACCCCCTCCCCCATCCCCCAATCTCACGTGAGATTTTTCAAAATGTGGGTTTTTTACGTAAACGCGTTGGATTGTTATTGTAAAAAGAAAAAAAATCGATACACTACTGGTATTAAAGGGACTTTAGCATTTATTATATATCTGAGTTCTGGTGGGCGTGAATTTAAATTTAGTTCTATCGTATTGGTATCGGCATCCGTGTCCATGATTCACTGAAATACAAACATAAACTGCATGCAGAACATACCCATGTCGCCGATAGATTTCATTTGACTCGTATTGCACCGTAACAACAAGCGATCTTAGGTATCCCCTCCAGTCTGTGGCGGCTTTTTGCATTTACAAAGGTTCGGATAGGGTATCGTTGTAGTAGTGGTAACGCTTGGATAAAATTCGCCTTTATTCGGTTCTACTGTGCGAGGTAGTGCCGCCCGTGTTCGGACGGCTTTGTAGCGTGCAGTCTGAGAGCTCCAGAGCGATCTCATTACATTTACATGGTTCGGATAGGTAAAGCGTAGTAGCCCGTATACGTCCGGCAGAAATTCGCTTAAATACGGTCCCATACTGAGACAGGCCTTAAGCATGTACAATCTAGATTAAATGGACCAAAATAGTATAATTTTTTTTTGTTTCAATCAGAAAAAAAATTGCGTGATATTTGCCGAGACCCCCCCTCTCTCCAACGGAAGATTAGATGAGATTTGACTCGACCCCCTCCCCCTCTTAAACATCTCACGTAATTTATGGACGCCCCCTTATATGGTTTTAAACTAATTACTTAGGTACTATTATTGTACATTTGGACGAGTTGGAGGAGTACCTGAGAAAACCAAGAACTGCCAGCTCGGAAGACATTTTAGATTGGTGGAGGACGCATGAGACAGAGTATCCGATTTTATCGAAAATGGCCCGTGATTTTCTCTCAATACCTGCAACTTCAGTACCTGCTGAGAGGTTATTTTCTAAAGCATCATTAGTAATTAGAAAACATAGAAATAGGTTAAGTGATGAGTCAGCCAGATGGTTACTTTGTATTAATTCTTGGTCAAAAGAATTGATATAAAGTATCATAACCTAATGATAAAGCTGTTGATTTGTGTTGTATTTTATTTTTTATTCAAATAAATGATAAATCGTAAAACTCTTTTATTAAATTTCTTATAAGTTGAGGGTTCAATCTCTTTCTAGACAGATAAGTATTGTTCTTTAAAATACAGTCAAGTTATTGTAATTAATTTGTTTTTTTACATGTTTTAGCAAATGTAAGCTTATAAATCATAAATGTTTATTAAGAAACAGTTACTTCCATGGAAAACGACATATAGGTCAGTTGATTTTTCGAATTTCTTATCAAATCTTCAGTTATTTATTAATCTGCTTGATCTTTACTATGGCTATGTTAATTCAAGCTCACAATGTTCCAATTCTAATACGTTTTTCTAAGATTTAAAGTAAACTTTAATAAATAGTAATAGACTAATAGGTAATTGCAAGACTTGCAAGACTCTTGCTGCAAGACCAAGACCAAGACCAAGACTGGGAGCGCAAGACCAAAACCAAGACCAAGACCAGGTGTATTGGCGCAAGACCAAGACCAAGACTGGCTAAGTCTCGTCTTGTTCTTGCATTTGGGCAACACTACTAATAACGTGACAACGATCGCCAAAGTGTTAAAATTACCAAAAATATTTCAGTTTATGTAACAGGTGTTTCAGAATCTTATTATAAAAAGCGCAGGACTTCTAATTAACTCACAACCATGATCTGCATAAATTAAATTAGAACACGACCGCGTTAAGCTTTCAAAAAAGTTGTCACGTGACTGAATTGACAAAACCCGGCATCTAAGAAGTAAAGTTTAAGCAGCAAGGAACTGGTTCCGGCATGAGATGAATTCTGAGCACAACACCGTATCATAGGAATGTTTAGCTCTTATTTAATTATGTAATTTATGCTAAATATGCAAATGCAGCAATGTGGAGTGTGCATGTGCAGTGTCAGATGCATTTGTACCACATCGCTCTAGCTGGCTGATGACTGACAGGCTGTAATAGTGGAATGTAATTTAGCAGGCACCAATCACACTGCTAAGAATTGTGGTGTGATGTTCGTTGCATAATTATATAAAAACGTCGTTCTGCAATTAAGGCAATTATAAAACATGGATTCATGGCTAATAGAGTACAGTCAGAAAAGGACGTTTTATGCCGGATTCACACCAGAGAGACAGTTCAATAAAACACGAACAAAAACGTTTACACCAAAGAGACAGTTCTTAAAACACTTTTGTCTTTAAAAACTGTTTTAGTAAACAAAACATATTCTCATCTGGACTCGGTAACATCAAAGGAAAACACGTTTGTTTTGTTTTTTGTGAACATTTACGCTTGTCAGTTGTTGTTTATCATGTTTATAATTTTTATGAGACACACAGAAAAACACTTAAAACAAAACCAGTCTGTTCAGTGTAAACTGTCTGTTTTCGAACAATAGAACTTTTTTAAAATAAAACAAAACATGTTTTTGTTTTGTTTTTTGACAACAAAACTGTCTCTCTGGTGTGAAACCAGCATTAGAATATGCGATTCTTTATAATGACTTTTAAATTATATAGTGGAGAAGAGAAATCTATTGCATTGACCATAATTTTCAAGTTTATAAGTTTATTGTGTAATCTCAGATTGATTATTATTTTTAAGCATGTAACACATCAATTTAATAAGTTTGTAGGATGATATATAGATGGTGCATTGACAAATTCATATTATTTTTAGATAGTACCAACCTTCAAACGTTATGTGTCAAAATTTCATGACTATTCGACTAATATTATTTGAGTAGCAGTTGTTTTAGTGGCGCTACTTTTATAATTTTCAAAACAATTGAAAAATTTGAATTATGTGTGTTGATAGAGAAAGCATTGTTCTGCTTGAACAACAGCTATATGTAAAAGTGCCTCTATCTGATTCGATACTCAGGTAATTTATAAATGAACAAATACAAAAATTGATAGGAAAAATGCTTTAGGCGCCTCTTTCTTAAGCTAAAAATCTACATGTAAAAATAACGTTTACACATTTTTTATTGTGTATGTTTTATCTTGCTCTTGGTTTTGTTTTGGAACCCGAATTTTAGAATAGATGATCCGTTACAAAGCTAGCAAATTATGTAAACATTACACATTAAGGTGAAACATTACTTCATGGTTATATAGTTAAATATAGATGGTAACAGTGTACTAAAAACACAATCGATTTGCAACTTTGTACTAGTACTCCGTGTTTTCAAATATAAAAACGTTAATAACTTTGCACACGATGGAGCTATTTAAACCATATAAACGTTGAAAGTTAGAGAAATGTTCAAGCTTTGTTTATTAATAGATCATTAATTAGTATATCAATTAATTACAAAGATATAGTGTGTTGAAAATCAAATTTGTATTTTCTGTTAACATTTTTATACCTGGATTCAAGGATTTGCGTTTCATATTTTGTAAAGGACAAACTAAATTATGTTTAATAAATCTTACGATGTTTATCGGGTATTTATTATTTATATCGGTTTTTAATAGATTCAGTTTCAGATAGATTTTCTACTTTCTTTTGCAACTTTCTTATGCTCTTTACCACGAAATTAAACACATATTCAGCTACATCTAGTAAGACGGTGCATCGTGAATAATAGCACCTGACAGTTGGCACTGGCAAAACAGTTTTCTAAACGAATAAACAAACAAATGCATAAACACCAGTGGACTTTATGACTGTTCAAGTTGAACAGTAAGAAACAGTTTATTATTGTGAAAGAAACAAAACGTACTCAAGCTATCTTGATTAGTAGTGACAGTCATGGCAACCAACATAACAGCCTGCACCACTGACGGATGCAACCTTTGTTAAAAGCTGCAGTTAAAGAACAAACAAAGACAGAAGACAAAAGACAAAACGTCTTACCGCGAATCGCTGACCTAAAAACGGTAAATGTATTTAAAGAATATCAACATTGTGTAATCCTTTAAGTGTTTTGTATTTTCAAAGAGGAACGTACAAGTATATTCCTGTAATGTAGACTTTATAATATGGAAATATTTTTAGTTATTTCTTCTTTATAAATAAAAATTAAATGTTGTTCGGTAGTAAGCGCATAAGTAGAGAACGGCTGAACCGATTTGGATATTTTTTTAAAGAAATTTTCGTAATTGTCTGATAATCGTAACTTTTTAGGGAAAGAAAAATTGGAAAATTTGCACGGAAAATTTTAAAAACCGAGTGTTTTCTTTGTGTGATTTTTGCTACTGATCAAGCTGACAGTGACGAAAAATTGATTCAGTTGAATTGTGAAAAAATTTATTGAAATTTGGACATGACAACGTCTGTGGGGGTTTGAAATATAAGAAAGTTAAAGTAAGTAAAGATCATTGTAAAAGTGAAGGGAGTATTTGGACAAATACTTATTGTAAACTATTTTTGTGGTACAGTGATCTAAAATACGTTCATGTCTTCGATTATAACAGAGCATTAAACACTAACCGGAATAGCACAATTGTTAGA
This sequence comes from Panorpa germanica, assembly GCA_963678705.1. NCBI lineage: Eukaryota > Metazoa > Arthropoda > Insecta > Mecoptera > Panorpidae > Panorpa > Panorpa germanica. The sequence goes on along the minus strand of OY783220.1, from coordinate 8,608,548 downwards.
GTTAAATAGTTAAGTAACTAACTTTGTTATTATTTTAATGTTTTTGTCATTAGGCACTATATTCTTCTGCCTTAAATCATTAAATGACATATCATTGTGGTTAATTACATTGGTGATCCTTATTATATCTAAACATTCTTACTCCTTCTAAAAGAAAATAAGAACAAAACATGTAAATTTAAAACACTACTGCTTCACTCCCTCCTGTTTCTACTCTGTCATTCCTTCTCTTTCCTGGCTCCTTCTCAACCTCCGCCATCCACCTTTTCCCTTCAATAACTACACAATCTTTTTTTCACTTTTTACTCTTTTCTCACATGAAAACTTAATGTGCTCCACCGTTTGTATCTCCGTTCCGCACATCCTTTCTCTCTATTTGCTCACTCTTTCTTCTTCCTTTCTCTCTATTTGCTCACTCTTTCTTCTTCCTTTCTCTGTTTTCCAACTAACTTTGTTATTAATTATCTCGGATTCTAAACGGTCAAAAATTCTGAAACTTTGTGATTTATTAGAAAACGTTATTCTTAGCTCATAAACAAAAATTTAAAAAAATCCATCTTAATGAATGTAACATTACATTGATGGTTTGTGTTTTGTAGATTTTTTAAAGACTCTAACATTAATTTAATTTATAAATATTAGTAATATATCTCCAATGTAAAATAATATGCTTAACTTTAGATTAATAACATTCTGTTCATTTTACAAGTACCATAGCACCCATAATAATTATAAACACTCAACCCTAAGAGGGTACTTTAACCCTTTTAACTTAATTCCTTTCTCATTAATAAATACTTTTTTTTAAATAAAAATATAATTTTGGATGTTTTTTTACTGTGGTAAACTTTTGCCATAATTATTTCCGAACGTCTCGTTATCTGAGCTAAAATACACCCCCTGGTCATTATGTCGTAACATTAAATCACGGTGGTACATTTAAAATTACAGAGGGTTAAATGAAAATAGAATAAAAAAACAAAATGAATTTTCCTTGCCATTAGTTTATTGTTTTACTGGTTTTCCTTTGAAATCATTTCCACGGACCAAATTCTATTCACACACACACACATGCATAGACACATAGGTGTATAATCTGTTAACCAATAGTTTAATTTATGAGCTTTACACGTCCTGAGTTTGATTTAAGTGTAGTTAAGTCTAGAAACTTGAAGTTTCAATAAAGCCCAACAGTTGAAATTGCTATATGACTATTTACAGAGATTTGTTACTGTAGCCTGTGATAATTTTTTCACTAAAGCTTTTTTGATCCGGCGGTTCCACTCATTGAGCTTTTGCATTATAGCTTTTAAATAAGAATATAAATTTAAAAATGGTTAACAATTATTATTTAAATATTAGTAGTAAAAAGATTACCTGTTTTATAACAATTTTTTGTTTGGGGGTAAGGCTTCAATTTTTTTGTTCATTTTTTTAATTTATTTATATTAATGTACAGCATATTAAGTTTATTGTGTGAAAATTAGAAGTCGATTGGAGTAAAATATTCGGAGATATAGAATTTTAAGTCTTCACCGCTCTGGTCTGGTTTAGTTTTTCTTTGAAAGTTTTGAACGCTTTTTTCTCACACTTAGCATTATCAGAGTCGGTGCCCCCTCTAGCTCAAAATCTACTGCACCGATTCTTTTGAAATTTTGCACACTCTTTCTTTACATAAATGCCAAGGAAACGCTGTCACGCAAGGTGAGCTTTTTGCTTAGAGTTTCCTGTAGAAACTTATCAACTAATGAAATAATTTTGGTTTTTTGAATTCAAATAATTTAGTGATAAGTTATGAGTGACACTGAAACGAATTTTTTTTTTTGTAACGTCTGCTTTCAATTACTCATTGAGTGATATTTATTTATGAAAATTTCACAAAGTATTCTGTAAATTTTATTTTATCTTGTAGTAATTATAGAGATAATTATATATTAACTGTGTCGTCAAAAAACATTATCGGAAATATGCTCTTTTTGTATTGATTTGACGTACCCCCTTCCCCTCCTCCCTCTTCTTCCCATCCCCCTCTTCTTCCCCTCCCCTCTCACTCCTTAATGTTTCGTATTAAATTAATATATTAGTCAAAGATATTTCTTATATATTGTAATATATTTATTTTAGACAATGTAACAAATTATATTAAATTTTGGTGAATAACAAAACGTAACCTTAGGTAAAAAATACGTTGGTACGTTGACAACACTATATAATTAATGAGTCCATTCTACAGGCTTTCACTACAATTCAATTTGCGAGCAAGTGTTTACTATTACATTAAATAATTATTTATATAATTACATAATTAGTTTGATGTTAATTTAAATGTTTACATAAAATAAATGACTTTTCGAAAGCAAATTACAAGTACACCATCTGTTATACCGAATTTAATTAAATTACATTATGCATTATTTGTACAAGCGAAAGTACCCTTGAAGTTAAAAGTTTTTAACTAATTTACATTTACGTTAAAATCACAGAAACTTAATTCTTTTTTAAATTCAAGTCTTGTAGAAGTACCTATATAGTATATAATGTAATTTGCTAAAGAAAAGTTAATTAATAAATTATGAATCTTTCTTTTGCAGAACCAAGCAAGCAGAAGTAACAAGGAAGAAAATAAGTGAGATAAGTGTTTTTAAAAGTTCAATAATGTTGAATTATAGTGTTATTCGAGTAGTTGTGATATTGGCGTTAATTGTGTCTGGATCGCTACGTTCAGCTGCTGAAGAATTCGTGGTGGGGTATTTGACCGGGTCACAAAGACGACCTGGTGACCTGGAGTACACTAGGCCAGGAATTACGATATCTGGTGCTATATCGTTAGCTGTTAAAGAAGTTAATGAAGGAGAATTAGGTGAGTGAAAAATAATGACTGGCAGGTGGTGACAAACACGGCGCTTGTCCCTCTTTGAAATTTGTTCTAAACTAGATAGAATGAACTTTAGTATACGAGGAGCTGCTATTAAATAACGAGATTGATGCTGTAAAACATTTTACTTTGATTTCATACAGATTTACTTATTATCACCTTCAATAAACACCCCTCCTCTATCACTACAACGCTCCATGCGAATCTTTCATTGTTCGAAACAGTGCTGGGAATCTTCTTCAGAATGCGTCAGCTCCTCTTTTTTTCACAACTTCAAAGGACTCAAATCTAATTCATTTTAATGCAAATGAAGTTTCCAACGAAAGCAAAAAACGAGACATGCCGAGCAGTGTTTCGTGACTCTATAGAATTTTTAACAATAGCATAATAGGGCATTATACTTAAATATTATATTCAAAATACTTTTGAATAGTATTTGTATACATCTCTGCTCATGATGTCGCCATTAAAAGCATGCAACATAGGAACACAGTCGCCCAAAACGTGCTGAAAATCAGTTTGAAATCAGTTTTCTTTCATTCGTGTCGTGTGTTTCCTCTCACTCGTATACACGTGTGTTCTTCCTAATAACACAGTTGCATTATCATTCGGTTTGGGCAGATTCGGGGCTCGAATTCGCAACCAGGCGTCCCATGTGCGGACGCCCTAAGGCGAACGTCTTCGATTGTGAGAATTTTCGACATCATTTCTGTACACACTTTTTGCATGTTAAAATTGTTATGTAAAAATTCCCGTACGAATTCTTTATCAATTCCTACAGTTTCAGCAATTGTACCGATTTTTTCGATATTGTCATGCGTTTTTGACGTGGAAAGGAGACCCGGAATCATCTTGAACCTTTTCTCGGCCATCTTGAAAACGTTTAAACCACTCAAAAACATGTGCAGGCGATAAACACTTCTTTCAATAAATTATAAGTTTCAGTAGCGGTTGTTAAAAGTTTCATGTGAAATTTACACCTAACATTTTTTGGGTGAAACAAAAAAACAACTCCATAATGCGAATGAAGAGTACAGCTATACTGATTTGTTTACAGAAGCGAGAGGCACTGCATTCGAAAGAGAAGGGAACACGATAAACAGCTGACGGTCGCTGGCGTTTCACGTTTTCTGTAGCAGCGTCAGTCTGTAGCGAATTATTAAAATATAATGGAAAATTTTGAGGTTTTGATAACCACCTATATTAAAATAAAATACAGTTTTATGGTACACAACCTGATTACATGATTTAAGGACGTATTCCTTGAGCTATTGCAATTGACGCCCGTTTGACAGATTGCTACGTAAGATATATAAAATTGATTAAGGGACAATCGTAAAGAAGATGACAAATAAAAATGTCTCTATTTCATAATAATTACATCATTAAATGTAGGAACCGTGGCAGATTTATGTCCCGCAATAAACCACTTCTGAACATTTGTGGATCCAGTCATGTGTTCAGTAGTTCATGGGATCCCAATATGTTGTCCCGATCCCGATCTCGATCCAGGCAATTGCTCGCGATTATTTCAAGTCACGAATTTCAGCGTGTGTTTTATGATTGGGGGAGACTGTAAAATAAACCAAAGTTTGCTGTTTTGATTTATCGATAGCGAACCACACCGTACAGAGCAACCTTGCCTGGAATTTCATCCCCTTAGTCAAGTTAACGTTTAACGGGGGATGTAAGCTTCATCCCCTGTGAAATTTGTTATGTCAACCAGTCAAACTAACATGCTTCTTCTATTACAGCTTTTACGTATATATAAATTATCAGTTCTTGGGTTTAAGAGAGTTACTTACAATAAGTACCAACGTGTTACCAATTTCACGCTGCTGTAGCTAATAACACCACGCTCTCTTTTTTTGACAAGTGTCAGTCTCTTATGTTGTTTACAAGCCTACAGAAGCATATCTTATCTTTTCAGATTTCAGGTTTTCAGAATAGGCATTCCTCTAACATTCGTGTTTTAATTTAAGTTTAGTTAATTTAGTTGGTGCGCATGCATCGTTAGTAATATACATTTTGACAGTTCGACAGTAGGAAAAAAATTAATGTGGAATAATTAAAATTGCTGCTTTTAATAATAATTAGTAATAGAAATTGTTTTTATTTCTTTATTTTTGATAAACTGAGCTTCTTTTAAAAATAAATCTTAATGCATTTTGACAGATTGTCACATTTTGGAGGTTATAATATAATATAGTTTTGTTTAATTTAGAAATTTTAATTTAGAAACATTGTACCATTGTACCATACCAAAAGTGATATATACAATTTAAATAAAATACAAAATCAAATTAGTAAGTGGGAATTATACTTAAAGCGTTAACATTTAACATCTTGTAAAAGTGTTTCAAAAATAAATATTATTTATTTTTGACAATGCATAATGTTACGAATTTTGTTGCAGGACGGATGAATCACAGCATTCGTTTTATTGTAGCCGAGACGTTCGGCGAGGAAGCCACAAGTATTAAACAAACAGCAGCTTTGTGGACGCAGAACATATCCGCTTACATCGGACCCCAGGAGACTTGCATCCATGAAGGAAGAATGGCGGCTGCGTTCAATCTACCGATGATCTCATATGTAAGTACTTCTACGGGATGCTGTTATTACAGATTTGATATTTACCATGTGTTTGCTTGTCTTGTCGGAATAAGCAGACATGCAATTTGAGAAACGATCAGTGATGTTTATCCATCTTCTATATAAATAAAAATGAAATGCTGTTCGTTGGTAAGCGCATCATTTGAGAACCACTGGATCGAATTGGATAATTTCTTTTGTTAATGTTTGTAATAGTCTTAATAAGGTTTTTAAGGAAAGAAAACAAGAAAATTTGTCCGGAAAATAGAAAAATATTGGAAAAACTGAAAGTGCTTTTTTCCATGAGATTTTTGCTACTTTTCAAATTGTGAATCAAGCTAAGAGTGAAAAAATTGATTCAGTTGTTTATTTTCAATTTAATTGTGAAAAAATTTATAGAAATTTCGACAAGAATTGTTTTTCCTTTATATTTTACTTTTATGCAATGCAATTGATGGATTGTTTTCAATTAAAGTTGAAATTTGAGGTTGAGGTCCTACCTAAGAGGTTACGTAAACAGACGCGTTTGCAGTTTCAAAAAAACAATTGGTTTTTAATTAGGCTAATTCATTTACTTAGGGGGGAGTGGGAGGCTAGGTTAAATCGATACAAAAAAGCACATTTTCGATAATGTTTTTTGACGACACAGATAATATATAATTATTTCTATAAATACTTCATGATAAAATAAAATTTAAAGAGTACTTTGTGAAATTTTCATAAATACTCGTAAATATCAAGAAATGAGGCATTGACAACGAATCTCCTCAGACGACACAAAAAAAAGTTTCATTACGGTGCCACTCATAACTCATCACTGGATTATCTGAATTCAAAAAACCAAAATGATTTTATTAATTGATAATTTTCTGCAGGTAACCCTGTCGAGTTTTCTTTTTCTTTATTGATTTTTTAAAAAATCAGAAACTTTGTTATTTTAAATTACGTTAAAATAAAAAATAAAAAACTCGACAGCTTTATTTATGTAAAGAAAGAGTGTACAAAATTTCAAAAGGATCGGTGCAATAGATTTTGAAAAAGATAAGTGTGACAAAAACGCGTTTAAAAGAAAGACGAAACCAGACCAAGAAGACTTAAAACTCTATATCTCCGACAGTTTTACTCCAATCGACTTCAAATTTCACACAATAAACTTAATATGTTGTACAATAATATAAATAAATTTAAAAATTAATAGCAAGAAAACTATCTATAAAATCTATCTAAAACTATATATAATGCAAACTTTTTGTCTATGATATTTTCGCCATAATATCACAGAAGGAAAGATGTGTTTTAACATTTTCTTTCTAGATACAGAATCAGATACAGATACAAGGTTTTAGTACATAGATTATTAACGTAACTAGATACAATTAGGTATCGGAAACAACTCACGAACGTATTCGCCTCTACAAAATGATTTTTCAAACTATCAAATACAGTACGAATGCTTTGACGATTTCCATTTTACCCTCCATCAATTTCACCCCAATTTTTACCCCATTTATTTTTAATTCCTCCAGGGTATCGAAATGGCATGTCTCCGATTTGAATTCAGTGCATTAAAGTAATAAGAAAACAACATAGATCTATCTTAAGGATATTCCAAGCCCGTCGTATTGCAGTTGGAATTTGTAGCTCAATAATCACAAGTATTTTCAACTTTACTTAAATAATTTAATCAGTTAATAATTCACAGTTCAAAGTACACGTTTTCACGTAATAAATGCTTATCTAAGTAAACTAAGGTGTTCAACGACTTGTCGACATATTTACGTAAAATAATAAATCACTTTTATAATTTCATTTATTTATATTTGACTTAATCTTATTAACATTGTTTTCTCTTAAAGCAAACATTTATTATTCACGCCAGATAACATTGTCACTCGTAATCTATGAAAACAAACTTAACTCCAATCCGACCTAATTTACTTAATATTTGTTTATCAAAAACCATAAATTATTTTATAGAACATTTGACTACTTGAACGCCTGACACGCTATCTACTAGTATTACTTACAAGTTCTTAAAGAGTTTAAAGTTTCCCCTGCTAACATCGTGCCGCAACCAGTGTAACAGTTGAGGTGTATTAATGCTGGTACCACGTTCTGCTTGTTAAGTAACAAAGGTAACTGATATTTACCTTCATGAAACTTTGTGGGTCGGTGTATGCGTAAGTTTAGAAATGTATATTATCAGTAAAGAGTGTTTCTAATTGTTGTACAGGGTGTCTCACAAAGAGACAACTATTTTAAGGTATGAAAAAACAGTTGTTTTCAAATTAGGCATTACTTGGCGCCTCACCAATATTCAGCAACCGATAGTGAAGTCGGAATAGACGACGAAAAACGTGCGCATACAAAAAGCGCGTTGATCTTCCGTGTACGGCATAATAACATTTAAAAATTCTTGTGTCACGCTACGTAACGCCGCGTTCTCGTCCCCCCTCTCGCGTTTTTTTCTCGAGGCCCATGTTCCACATACCGTGTAGTCCTTAGGGTTAACCCGACCCTGGTAATAGACCAGATGTTATAAACTTTATGTAAATATGTTACTCTGAATTTCTACAGTCATGTTACGATCCCTATGTTTCCAGGAATGATGGAATACACATCCTGGATAAACAGTTACACGTTTCTAAGTTTGAAATATCAACAAAATTAGATTACCTAAGAAACATTCTTTTGCTTCTTTTAACTTTATTCCAACTTTCAAAATATTTCCATGAATAGCCCCTAACTGCAACATCTCTACCAGATGATATTCGGTTAACTTTGTCTCCATTGTGTCTCGGAAAATACGTTTCGTTTTACGACAGGAAGTTGTTCTAAAGGTGATTGTACACCAATTTTTATTGCATCTGGGTTTAATCTGGGAAATAAATATATAAAATTAACATGGAAATCCACCGCGTGTATTCAATACTGTGTTTATCTGTAAAGGTGGTTTTACACGATTCAGTTTGTTCCAGAAAAGTTGAATATTATTTTAATGGCTTATGTACAAACACAGATTGAAGTAATGTTTAATTTTTCTTCAACAAGCTTTACCTTACATGACTATAACTAGCTCAATATACATCAAAACCATAATAAAACTACAAACAAAAGAAAATGACAACACTATAAAAAGAATCCACTACTACAACATCTGGGACAATACACACACGACAGCCTACCCGTCAAAACAGACTACCGAAAGACACAATTCTCTAACAGCATGTTACACAATATAGACAAATACACATTTTATTTTATTTAAAATATCACCACAGCAAAGTAGCAGTTTTTAACTGCTATTCTCCTACACAATCACACAAGAAAAAATATAACACAGTTGTGGGTGGTATAGTAGGGCGCACCACTAAATGGACGTTAAATGTACGCCCTGAAACAAATGAAGTAACTTAGAACTTAAGAATACTGAACAAATCAGCTACGAGTGCTCATTAATTAGTTTTAGGTGACAGAAACTAACGACCAGCATATAGAAAATACGCAGCGCACACTCGACTTGAGTTAAAAACATTTTGTAAAGAATTTATGAACAATAAACTCTTTGACGTCAGGTGAACAATGACCTTCATGTTGAAATCGATGATTATGTTGAATTAAAAAAAGAAAATAAACTTTGAATTAGAATTTGAACAAACTATCTAACTCAATTAGAATCTGAATCGTACCTAATCGTGTAATACGAGCTTAATAATCATTTGTGGTTATGTGTGTGTGTGTGTTTGTGTATTTACATTTTCATTTACATAAATTTTATTTTGATAATCCACGTAGTGTTTAATTGAATTGTGGGTTGTACCGGCATGTTCGTTGGTTTATGCAGGATCATGATTTATGTTCTGTTCTATATGTAAATCTATTTGGTTTTCATTAATTTATTCTGTACAAGTACGTACGTTTGATAACAAGTTCATCGTAACACAATTCATCGCAAATGTAATTCATCACACAGCCAACATCTTTTCGTCTATACGCTAATGTTAGCAAGCATCCCAATTTTCACTGATTTAGTTTTATATTAAAACAAAATTATTTTTTTTTTATTTTGAGGCGATTTCAACGACAAGGTCATGCTCGCCTGAAGGTTTTTTATTTTAATTAAATTTGATTCATGGTATTAAGTTTATATCAGTAAGGAATTCGAGTACTTTTTGAATTTCTTCTGGATTGTCTGAAAGCATGTCCTTTAGTTCACCACTGATGTTGTGTTTTATTTTGAGTTGAGTTTGATATTGTGGGCAGGTTACTAGTAGATGATGGACTGTTATTTGCGTCTGACAGTTACTGCAATGCGGAGCTGTTGTTTTACTGATTAAATGGTGATGCGTCAACCTCGTATTACCTACTGTTCTTAGTCCGAAGTTGGCTTTTTTCAAATTGTCTGTTACTCTGTTAAGAAGGTTCCCACTTTTTTGTATTTTCCTTAATCAATCTCAATTTGTTGCTACTCATTTGCGTACAGCACAAAATAAAATGTTATTATATTATTTTTTCACACAGATTTAAAAATTACTTTTATTATTTCTTATTAAAAGACATTTGCTCGATAACTAATGTTCGCTTGTATATTAGGAACTGCGAGCTTGTAAGGTTCGCAGCCGAGCCCAATATTTGCGACTGTGTTGAAACCTCTTACTACATTAACTCTCCCTCATATATTTCCAACTAAATGTCAGTTATATTCATTTGTACAGTTGTTTTATTAAATTAAATTAAGTCTAATTGCACATGAATAGGAAAATCAAACATGCAAGAATATTCTAATGAAGGAAAATTGTTTTGTTCTGTTAAGAATCATTTATTTGAAGTAAATAATTCATTTAATATTTAAATAACTCAGTTTTATAAACGGATTCTTGATAAAGGCCATATAGCTAGATTGAAAGAAGTCGTAGTGAAGTCTAAAGAGAATGAAAGGGACAATTTTCTAGTTGTATGTTGTTGAAAAGAGAAAGAATTCTGTTATGAGTAACAAGAAGTATCTTTGCAATTAAAATTATCAATTAATAATAAATTATTTCAATACTCACTTATTGTTACAAACTTTACGAGAGGTATACATTTATATATATTTTTTTTTTTATTTAACGTCGGCCTATTTCCGATGCTGAGTCCTATCACCGACGACCTCCTTCAATGTTGGCAGTATTTATGGTGTCGTGGCCTCATATATGTGGGCTACACCACTGCCTAATAACTGTATGATTATGTATGACCATAATCAATATAAGTTCATAATAACCAAACCCAGAAAATATATATCTGGCCCGGGGATCGAACCCGAAGACACAGCAGTCGGCGTCAAGCATCAATGCTCTCGCCCACTGTGTCGTCTATACATTTATAAAATTGTTAAAAGTAAGAAGAAATTAATTTTTATGATTATGCATTTCAATTAAAGAAATATAATTGAGCTGTGTGCTCTGTGAAGTATTTCATTATTTATTTCAAATTTTCAATAACTTTATCACTGCAATTTATAGATTTTGAAAAGATATCTGATAGAACCAATGTACCCAATTTTTTTATTTTTACCCAATTCTCGGAGAGAAACCTTACTACTAAAGACGGATGTTTGAAAAGCCCTGCTCTAATGTTACAAGTGTTCAAGTGTTTGCTTCATATTTCAAGCACACTGAATGCCTGTTGTAAAAGCAAATCTCCCAAGTCATATTAAAGCTCGCGGGTGGGGGAGACAGGGGTGAAATACCGTGCTGTGGTGTCGGGGTTGGGGGGCGGTTGGGAGACTCCGTGAGGGTTAAAAGTTTTCTTGTTAGGAGTGCGGTTCTTTTACCGGAATTACGTATGAATTAATCTCCATATACGATCGACACGAGACATGGGACAAGGGTAATCGTACCCGTATGGTGAAACATACCCCTATATGTGAGGTAAGGGTTGAAAATGTCTAAAACAACACAAAAAATGGGGTGAACGGTTTATGATTGAATCTTTATTGCAGTGAGAATGACAGAAACGTTGTGTTAGTTATGTCGGGTCATATTTTATGACAAATGTGATCGTGTTCAAAACTCACGCATTGGGAATAGGCCTCTGAAAGCTTTATTAATGCGCCTTTTACACGATCTGATCAGATTGGATTCAGATACATTGTGCACTCGTGCACTTCAAGTGCCAAGGTATTTAAGGTACGTGCATTTAAGGTACACCCACCCTTGCATTTAAGTAAGACAATTACGTTAATCTTTTATTAAATTTATGATAATCAATTTCTTTGTCATATAACATTTCATGCGATTAATAGAATTTATAAGAATGATATATAGATATATAAAATATGACACTACGATAGCTTGAAATCAATTTCTTTATTATGAAAGACTATCACAAGTAATAAATATTAATGAAGCTATCATTTTTCTTCTTTTCCTGGGGCCTGGAAAACTAATAACTATTTAATACTTTCATTCAGTAAAAAACCATTTCACTTCATGAATTTCTCGTAAAATAATATGTTTCCATTCACTGGGGATCTGTCAGTGAGGGGGGGAAGTGGGATAAAAGGGAGAGACTGCCTGTTCTCCAGGTTACAGATAGTGCAAAGCTCTCAGCAATGTCGAGAAACGTGGGCATCTGTCAAAACAAATAGACGAGTCCACATTTTGTTAGAATACTCCTATTGTTTTCCGGAAAATATACGAACTTGGAAAAGAATGAGCCAGAGCTGGTCGTAAAACATTCTGGAGTAATAAACAACACCTTGTGTTGTGCACCTGGATATGTGTTGGCAAGAAATGCAAGGTTGACAGTAAGGCAATGTTAAATATTACATGAAAATTACAAATAAATGGCTTTGTGTTTGCTGTACTGGATTCTTTACAATTTTAAAAATCTTTAAAAGGAAGGTGTCAATGGTTGGCCATCACTGCCTGAAAGATAAATGGGATCCGATAGAATATAGAAGTGTAACATGAGATGAAGTGCTAACAGCTACAGACCACTTAACAACTATTGATAGATAACGAAAAACAATAAGAAAATATAAAAAATATTTTGTATTAAGTGAAAATTGGAAAGTCTATTAGTTTAGAAGCTGGTGGTTAATAATATTGAAATTGATGGGAAAATGAAGATACGATATTTTATCTTCCATAATTTTAAACGAAGCGGTTTCAATTGTCTTGTCTAAAATGAAAAATGATTATTCTTGTTAGTAAAGAAATTTGCTTATATGAACTAGGGAGATATAGTTATTTAAAATTTTATACAAAGACACAGTGGGCGAGAGCATTAATACTTGACGCTAACTGCTGTGTCTTCGAGTTTGATCCTCGGACTACTGTTTTATTTTCTTGAATTGGTTGTTATTAAATTAAATTAATTATGTAGATACATAATTATACTTTTCCACTAAAAGAACAAGTTTATAATTAAGCAAAAAAGCAAACTAGAAGAAGCAACTATAACATAAACAACAAAATTTAAAATGTAGTAAATTTTTGGGAATGAAGAAACTGATAACAAAGTAAAGGAAATGAAGCCTTCAATTTGCAAGCAAGAGTTACCGGTCGGACTAAATAGAAGACTGGAAGTAGTAATATGTAGACCAATTATAGGTCATACAAATCTTACTCATACCTACTTATTCAAAAGAGAACAACAAGCAATATGAGGGATGTAAGTGACAAATTATGAAAATTTGAGACAACTAACGCAAACGATAGAAGATGTACTAAAATATTTAGTGGCACAAAGATATAAGCGAAAACTTGGACAGATTTTACTATATAGCGTCAATCCAAAAAAAAAAAAAAAATCGCAGCTTTGAAATTTTTTTTTTTAAAAAGTATTTGGACGTAGAATTTCCCGCAGATTCCATATCTCGCAACCATTTTGAAATCGGTTCATAATTTGACCTGTAAAATGCTAAATAACTCAAAAACCGGTAGTCCAAAGAAAATATAAATTGCATATTTGCAATCAGCGTTGAATTTTACTATAGGATCCGTTTAAATTTTCCAAATCGGATACGGATACCATCAATTTCTTTTGAAAATTTTAAAGGTCCCTTATCTAATGTTTATTATTTAGCCTTTAACCGCTGCAACGTTCTGTAATCCGCACTTTTATAACAACTAATAAATAAACTTTTATAAATCAATTATCAACAAAAATACTTACTTACAATTTACATAAATTATACAAAGAACAAGTGCCTCGCAAAGTTCTGCCGCCCTGGGGCCTCGCAATGGCTAATGCCGCCCCTGCTTCACAACCCATTCCAACAAACATTTACAGTTCATCTCAAATGCTACGTATATCTGATGTTTCTATTTTGTTACTTTCCTTATAAATTGATCTGAATTCTATTCAGAATCATCTTAGCTTTATGTAAATTAATTAGCCTTACAAAAACAACCAGTTTTGAATACATTTCTATTGTTGCCTATTGTTATCTATACATTTTCCTTTGTTATCTAGTTCACGTTTATTGTTTCATCTTCTTCCATCCATCGGCATCCTCCATTAACGACGGTTGTATTTCTTCCGCGTTCTGGTTTTTCTAACATCTTGTTTCGTGAAGCAATCGTAACTATTGTCGGTCGATGTTTGCATGTGGAAAAAGTATTAATTCTACTTCACTGGTCAGATAGGTCTCTTCAATTTATATAAAAATGAAAATATTGAGGACGGGGGTTCTTGAAATCTAGGAGAAGTAAGAAACGCTGTAAAATGTAGACGTGCTTGAAGTTCTAGCACTCGAACGCTGTCAGATTCAGTCTGTGTTAAGTTTATATGAATTGAACTTCAAGATCTTAAGGGGGGTGGTAAGGTCAGAACGATAAAAAAGAAGCATATTTTCGATAATGTTTTTTGACGACACAGTTAATATATAATTATTTCTTTAACTACTAAATGATGAAATGAGATTTAAAGAATACTTTGTGAAATTTTCATAAATAAATATCAAGAAATGAGGCATTGACAGCGAATCTCCGCCGACGTCACAACAAAAAGTAACATTGCGGTGTCACTCATAACTCATCACTGGATTTTCTGAAATCGAAAAACCAAAATGATTTCATTAGTTCATAAGTTTCTGCAGGTAATCCTACGAGTTTTTCTTCTTTTATTGATTTTTCAATTTTTTACAACACTTAAAAGTCAAAATACCCGTTTTTCATGAAAAAAATAAGAATCTTTGTTATTTTAAAATACGTTAAAATAAAAAAAAAAAGCTTTTTGGTTGTACCTTTAATTATAAGAAATTTATTCTAAAGAGCGAATGCTTTTACAACGTAATATTTTTTCTCGATTTTTTTTACGAAAAATTTCATCAGACCACCAGTTATGTATTCCGAATATTCATGCTCAGGCATTTTTATTTATAACTACTGCATACTTTGAAGATATAAATAAACTGATTTTGCATACAAGAAGTGACCACTGCAGTGAAACAAAGGAAACATTCTTTAAATAGTATCCAAATGTATTTTTGCTCGAGTAAAATTTTAAATAACGTAGCTCGAGTTTCAGGAGTCGCACGCTTTTTTTTTGTTCTGGAATATTTTGAAGAATCAGGAATGTTATTTATTCAGTCTTGTCTGATAAATATATAAAACATTTTAGGAATTATAAATTTTTAAACAAATTCATGTGTTGCTTTTGAAATCACAGAAACGACATTTAAAGTTTATTATTTAAATTGTCAATTCCTTTTTATCTTATTTTATAATAACTTAACATTATGCACAGTGAGTTCTCTCAGCTCCAAATATCAACTGGTTGCTTGTTAGCACACACTACAATGAAAATGGCTATAACTAATATATACCGTTAGCTCATCTGACCAGAATACAGTTGTAATATCTCTGGTCAGTGTTACCAACTAAAGAAATATAATTTCTTTACAAATATATACCTTTTTCTATGCATCATATAACTCCATGATTCAATTTGATTAGCAAACATAACGGGTGCCTAAATCAATTAACTTATCTCTTATATTTTCGTTTTAAAATATTTCTAAAAATTCATTTTTCCATTCCATGTTTTCTTGACACAAAAAGTAAATTGTAAATGCTTTGGTCGTAAGATGTAATACGTCGTATGTCCTGAAGAAGATGTTCAATGTTTGCACAACGAAATATCTAATAACATGTGGTTATTACCACAATGTTAGCCATAACCGTAAAAAAATCTCATCAACATAAACGCGTCGGTTATCATTACAAAAATAACTTTGCAGATGGTATATGGAAGGGGTCATTATACAGGGTGTCCAGAGAGATAGCGATAATTTTGTTTAACATTAAAGCCTCATTCTCACTCACTGTTTTTAGTTTTAATTTAAGATTTTAACCTTAAATGTAATTTTGAACATATACTATCTTTGTTTAATATATATTATTGTATTTAATTTAATGAATTTTATTTCTTTATATTTCACAAGCTGAAACTTACATTTTAGGTTAAAACCCTAATTAACACTATTATTAATTGTTTATTATTATTATTATTAATTGTTTATTGTTCGCCTTTCGGCTTTACAATCTACATTCTTAATACATTTCATATACTTCAACTTACAATTAAATTTACATTATTCTAGACCTTTTTATTTCCAAAAGTACCTTCTGCTTCTTCTTCTCTTGACCCCCTTCCTTCATTTTCTCTAGTCTTCCTTCTGGACTGGTCTATTCCCTAGTCTATTTTTCTGGGCTGAAGTTTAACTGTTTCCTCGCTACTTCTTTCTTTCTTCTGCTTCCCTTCACTGCCTCTTTTAGTACTTCCTTTCTCTTCCTGTTCCTTGTGCAACCCAGCCACCAGCTTATTTATTCTCCTGTTTTTTCTTTCCTTTTTACTATTTCCGTCATCCACCTCTTTCCTTCACTGCCTCCCTTTAATAGCTGGCCAATATTCCTTTCGCTCGCTACTTTTTCCTTACACTCAAACTTAATGTGCTCCAGTGTTTCGTCCTCCGCTCCACACACTCTACACTTTCTTTCCTCACTACTTTCCCAGTATCTGTTTCCTTTTTCCTCATTTCCCAATCTAAACCTTGCTGTCCTTCTTATGTGTTTTATATCTTTTTCTATAAGGTACTGAGGCACATACCTAACCCTAATTAACACTAAAACTCAGTGAGTAGGAATGGGCCTTAAGAAAAACAATATGGACTATTTATGGAAATCACGGAATGTAATGATATTTTAACACATATCGTTTGAAGGTTGGTACCATCTAAAAATCATATGGGTTTGACAATGGTTATATTATAGCGCCATCTAAATGTCATCCTACGAACTTATTGAGTGATGTGATTTTATGAAAACTAAATATTTAAATCAAACTCTTAAGTGTGATCGATTTTCTTGCAATACTTAATGAGAGAATGGGTACAATAAGTGATAAACTCGTGGTATCATCTTCTCATAATATGTGTTTTGTGGTGTCATTGTCTACACCGCTGCCTGATAATCAATTTAACCCCAGAAAATATAACTCCGGTTATTTAGATTATTTTATTATTTCAAAACCAATTTCCCAATATCTGTACTTTAAT
Organism: Panorpa germanica; assembly: GCA_963678705.1. NCBI lineage: Eukaryota > Metazoa > Arthropoda > Insecta > Mecoptera > Panorpidae > Panorpa > Panorpa germanica. Next base: position 8,591,530 of record OY783220.1, on the reverse strand, counting down.
AATCAATGAATGTTTTTTTAAATAAAAATCTTCTTTGCTTTCTTATAAGAAACTTTCTTTTGGAACCAATACTGTCTAAGACTGAGTCCAACACTTTGTAACTTTTTACCGACGTCCTTTAATTGGGTTATTAGGCTCTTAGTGTTGTTACTTACCAAGACAAGGTAGTCATTGACAAAGTTAGGAAATCGCGTTCTCAGAGAACCTGTATACAACCAATGTCTCAACAATATGGATGATGTCTTATTCCATTATCAAATTAATTGCCTTCTCATGTATTAGGAATTTACAAAGTATTATTTATTAACGAAACATGAGACACAATCCTAATTTGGTGATAATTAATATTCGGTTTTAATTAGAAATGTAATTTAACACTGTGATACCAGATCATTGATAAAATCAATACATAGCGTATGGTTTTCATTTGATTAAGCGTAATTAAATAAAGAAATAAGTTAATCATCTTGTAATACTAAAAGAGAGAATGGGAACAATAAGATATATACATATACTAGCTGTCCCGGCCACGCGTTGCTGTGACTAACGTTTTTGTCATATTACATTACATAGCGCCATCTATTGAATATTTACTCAATCTAGTCAACAGAATATTTACTCAATCTAGTCAACAGATGTCGCCATCATCGTCGCCAGATGTCATATGTCATATACAGATAATTAATAGACAAATAATTTGCAATAAGATAATATTGCAATCATAAATTGAGATGTAAGCTATCCTATCTTTCAAGTTGGATCAAACTGCACACGGTGTACAAATTTGATTAAAATCGGTTAAGTAGTTTAGGAGTCCATCGCGGACATACAACGTGACACGTAATTTATATATATTAAGATAACATATGAGGCATCTAGATGCAAAGGGATGTAAGTGACAAAAGTAAAATTCTTCAGAAAACGAGTTTAAAGTTAACATCGTATAGGCGTTTTCATCCAGTAGGTTTTAGAATTCACGCTATATAGTAAAATCTGTTCAAGTTTTCGCTTATATCTCTGTGCCACTAAATAGGTTAGTACATCTTCTATCATTTACGCTGGTTATCTCAAAATATGTCACTTACATCTCTTTCCTTCTAGACGCCTCATATGTACATTTCAAATGGGGGGCGCATTTATGCGTTATTGATTGGTAAGCTACTGTTTACAGTTACAATAATTATCATATTTTCTACAACAGTGTACCAGACGTACCCGCAGTATTATCGACTCCTTTCCAGTAAATAAACTTCCATTCTACATTTCGGTTTAAATTAATTTGTGCCTCGGCATGGATGTGGTCCCGTTCATGGCGTTGCATTACTTTAAAGATTCTCTGGAATGCACCACCCCCTAAAAACACCTACATTTCCTCCCTACACCTCCACGGGTTCGGCATGCTCGGTGGTAAAGTCGTCAAGTATATCTGCTGGATATTACATCTCGGCGGGATATTATGAGACCCGTTGCTCCTGCACGTTGCACCATCTGTTGGATACACTTTGAATGCAATAACACTGTAGCCCGTTAAACTAAGAATATATTAATAAATAAATCAAGCTCTAACGTTAGAAGACGCTGAAATGTTTATTTTCTTGTGTTCGTTTTAGAAGATTTAGCGAGGAAGTTCGATTAAATTAGAAGACGGTAACCAGCTCACGGTTTGGTACGTAAGAAAACAGAGCAGAGCCGCTCTAGGTAGTGAGAGTTCCTCGTACTTGTTAGTCACCATTCAAAATGTAATTAAACATTCTAAAAGAGAGACGTTGGACCACAAAAGAGATACATGCGAGTGTAAAACAAGGGATGAAAAGATAGAGGAGCTGATGAGAGGAGGCAACGAAGGGAAGAGGTGAAAATACAGAAAATTCTTTCCAATTGATCCTTTGTCATTCCTATCAAATTGGGCAGTGAAGCGTCTCAGTAAACAATTTGGTGAAGTGCCCTATTATAAATATATAAAATATATTTTTCACCGTTACACTTGTATAATATTTCGTTCTGTACAGATGTTTAAAGTATATACTATCCTTTTTCAACAAATATTTCTTTAATGGTAATAGACAGACGCTATCTCCCTCAATCCCCGAATATAATGTATATAAACGAAGATAGTACCTAGCGATGGTAAGCCAGAGGTTTTAAACCTAACGCAGACCTGCCGATCGTAGATTTTTGAATCACCAAAACAATGTAAAAAACTAATATAACGAGTATTGTTGAAGATGAATAATATTCATTAAAAAAATCACGATCCGTACTAAAGATTACATCTATTTATTTCTTCATTTAAATATTTATATTTTGAAGACTTTAAAAAGTAGAATTCAATTAAGTTTTATACCCCTGCTAGTTTCAAGTTTATAACTCCGGTCATAAATCATAAACCTACTCCGCTTTTAATTCAGCAGTGAACCGTCGTTGCGATCTCTGTAACTCATAAAAAGAGCCTTTCCTATGAACGACTGAATAGAAAACGAACACGTTCCAGACAAAAAATTCATGATATGTAATAGAAATTAAGTAGAATTTACAACAAAATGTTTACTGGGGTGGCTGTTTTCAGCTTGTTAATAATTAAAACCCATTTCAGAAAACATTTTAAGCACCTTTCAACCTTTGCTTTTTGTAAAAAACATGTTCCTGGGCAAATTCCAAAAGAGAGGTAAACGTTGTCGATGTAGATAATCACTCATTACTGATTAGTGCATATCCCACTTCTGATTTATAAAATTCCAGCTGCAACAGTTCTTCTTTTAGTAAACAAAAAACATCCTTTAATTAGAAAAGATATATAAAATGTTTGGTACAACATTTATAGAAGTTTACTTTTAATAAAACTTATTTGAAAACATTTATTAAATTTAACTTGTCAACAAGGATTTTCCAAAGCTTTTTCCTTTATTATTAAATACAGTCTCTAGAACAGAATACAGGATCCTAGTTTTATCCTACAGGAGTCAGGAGGACGTAATCAGCTTCGACATGATGTCTGAACAATAATCCGCTTACTTATTTAGGTCGGAGGTCGTAGTTTACTTGGAGTGGGATAGGGGATGTTGTAGAGGTGGGCGTGGTGACAGTTATATGTTAGTTTACAGTTCAATTAGTTTAACCCTATTATGCTTCATATCTTTCAACGTTAGATACTCGTAATTTCAAAGTTGAAAACAATGAGTTTGTCGTTAATGAGCTGTATTCAATTAAATGAAGTTAGCAACGTAGCGTTGAGTTTGTAGTTTTCGCTAATTATGTTTGTTCGTTAAAAGTACAATAACTGTAATAATCAAGCATAAAAGGTTACTCTAATGTTATCAGGATGTTGCTTATTTACAATTAAACAAAACTTATGAAGCTGAAAGAAACAACTATTTTATCATTTGTATTTTTTTATTAGCATCCCAGAATTGTATCGCTTGGGATATTTAGTAAGTGACATAATAAAATCATGAAAGGAATGTATCCAGTGATACATTCATATAAGGTATTATCCCTTCCAAGTTCACATGAGAATGTACACTTGAATATTTAGGACTGCTAAAGCGTCATCGACTAAATCGCTGCGTAGTTTTCTTTTTAGCAGGAGCTCTGTTCTTACGCTCACCAGGTTCGCCGTAAGGGTGTTTGGGTGATCATCCAGTTAGTCTATGTACTTTATAATTATGTCTTTGACCCTAGGTACTTGTAGGTCATGATGCATATCTTCTTTAGTCATAAATCGTGGAGTATTTATAATAACACGTAGCACCTTGGATTGGAAGCGTTGTAGAATCTCACTGTTGTAGTTTGAGGATAATTCCCAGAGCTATACTTCGTAGGTCCATACTGGTTTTAATATAGACTTATGACCTATTAGCCAGTACATTTTTTGTAGCTTAAGGGGGTGGGTAAGGTTGCAACTTTTTTTTTATTTGTTTATATTAACATACAACATATTAAGTTTATTGTGTGAAAATTTGAAATCGATTGGAGATAAACTGTCGGAGATATAGAGTTTTAAGTCTTCACCTCTCTGGTCTGGTTTCGTCTTTCTTTGAAAGTTATAAACGCTTCTTTCTCACACTTTGCTTTTTCAAAGTCGGTGCCTTCTCTAGCTCAAAATCTACTATACGGATACATTTGAAATTTTGCACACTCTTTCTTTAGATAAATGCCAAGGTAACGTTGTCAACTTTTTTCTTGTTTTTTAATTTTAACGTATTTTAAAATAACAAAGTTTTTGATTTCTTTCATGAAAAATCGGTATTTTGACTTTTAAGTGCTGTAAAAAATTGAAAAGTCTATAAAAAAGAAAAAAACTCGACAGGGTGACCTGTAAAACCTTATCAACTAATGAAATCATTTTGGTTTTTTTATTTCAAATAATCCAGTGATGAGTTATGAGGGACACCGCAATGTTACTTTTTCTTGTGACGTCTGCGGAGATTCGCTGTCAATGCCTCATTTCTTGATATTTATTTATGAAAACTTTACAAATTATTCTTTAAATGTTATTTTATCATGTAGTAATTATAGAAATAATTATATGTTAACTGTGTCGTCAACAAACATTATCTAAAATATGTTCTTTTTTTATCGTTTTGACGGTTTTGAGGCAGATCGATGAGAGGAGAAAAAGATGCATACGCTCTTCTATTACATTTAGTATAGTGGTGTATTGATAAACTTAAAAGTAGAATTTTCATCTCATTCTTTATTCCAGTGTGAGAGAAGTCTCATGAAATTGTGAAATAACATTTTCTAATCTTTTTTTTCTTTTATTACAGTTTTGCACCCACTACGAAACCTCTGACAAGAAAGATTTTCCAACATTTGCCAGGACGCGCCCTCCGGATACTCAAATTTCCAAATCAGTGACGTCACTGCTATTATCGTTTAATTGGACCCATGTACGTATCAAGTCAAACACAATATGTCAATCCATCTATCATATTTAGTAATAGATAACAACAATGTTTGCTTTTAATTTATAACCAAAATGATACGAAACGTTCAACAAGTTCTTCAAATATAATTACAGTGATAATGATAAGAGGTTAATGACCTATACGATACGATCCTTTTATGATTAGGTGTCCTTCCTGTACTTGGATTCCCCTGTTACGGAGATGGACAAAGTGGCTACCACCGTTCTGAGTGGCATGCGGTCAGCGGGGGTGTTTGTGAAGCACGTCCGACGCTGGCACGAGTCGTACCACCATGGCTACTCCAAGAACCCCTTCCCCCAGCTGCTGCAGGATACTTTCCGCGACACCAGAAGTAAGTGCACTGCTGTAACTGGTCACTTCCTGGTATTTTGTACTTAATGCTCCCCCATGGTTTCCCCCATGGTATCCCCCTTGTGGAAATGTATGGGTTTTCCACGCTCGCTGTAGAGGGTTTTTAAAAGCATAGTTTTCCTAAAGCTTGGCGCTCATCAGAACAATACCATATAAAAGGTATATGAATATATCGATTCTTGCATATATCTTTATTAAATCCTTTCAAACAAACACAAAAAATATACCTAATGCCAGTATCACACAAGATAATTTTGAAAACCGTTTTGTTGTCAAAAAAAAAAAACAAAACAAAACCATATTTTTTTTATTTTAAAACAGTTCTGTTTTTCGAAAACAGACGGGTTTTGTTTTTAGTGTTTTTTTGTGTGTACCATAAAAATTATAAACATGAAAAACAACAACTGACAAACGCAAATAAATGTTCACAAAAAACAAAACTGCGTGTTCCAACCATGCAGACTAAAAAACAACAAGAAACGTGTTTTCATTTGATCTTTCCGACTCCAGATGGGAATGTGTTTTGTTTACTAAAACAGTTTTTAAAGACAAAAACGTTTTAAGAACTTTCTATTTGGTGTAAACATTGGTGTTTTTTTTCGTGTTTTATGGAACTGTCTCTCTGGTGTGAAACCGGCATAAGATAAGGGACCGGAACCTTAACAGCAGTTTTATCTGTAGTGTGCGCCTAGCCTAAGTGAGACAGTGATTTATTGTTATTCGTAATGTTTAAAATGGAAAGTGGTTCTTCGATTCCAAGCATTTAAATTGGGCTCGAAAATTCATGAATCTGTTGAAGTGGAATTTTATGATCGGTTGATTTAAAACGTTTCAGAAATAACAGGCAATAAAAAATTTATACGAGTATACATTTTTGCTTGTAAATTGTATTTTAATAGTTTATTATTGATTTTACACATGACTCAATAAGTTCGTAGGGTGACATATCAAAAATATAAAAGTAAATGATAATGAAATAGAAAATATTGTATAAAAAATCTTACGAATCTTAAATTCATTGTATTTAAACAACGTCAGATTCTTCATATTGTTTGTAATGAGTATCTTCTGTCTCACGCACTAGTAGTTATATTGAGCAGCTACGTGCGTTGTGAAGAGCGCACGGGGAATATTTCTTCGAGCAAAAATAAGTTTTAATTAATTCGGCATAGAGATTAAGTTGATTCCTTGCAACTTCCTAAGTATAAAATCAGTATGTAATTGAGGTATTATTATGATATTTTGTGACTCTTTTTCATTTTCCAAGTTATAAATATTTGGTAGTACAGCGCACGAGTGCACTTAAGGTACATCCGCCCCTAATTACGAGTATAATATAGAATCAAGGTTTATCTTTCAATTCTTTTAAGTGTCGTTACTCAATTCCCGGTTAAACTTCGGTTATGGCATAAGTAAAGTTCAATCTAAAATATGTTTCTCCAATTTTAATTTTGTCAAAGACTGATCACAGTTAACTAACGAAAAAGGTAATCGTTAAGCTACAGTTATATTCGAACAAAAGTCTCAATCAAGGTTTATAATAAACCTCAGTTAACAGAGAGTTGGAAAAACGGTCCTTAGTGTTATATCATTATAAGCACAAATAGTAAATAACATAAAATAGTTTTCTCATCATTTTTATTGAACGATTGCCACAAAATGATAGCGTCCGTATTTTTCCAGCACGCGAACTATTTATTATTCTTGCGAACATTGTTTTGTCGCTCTGGAGCGGATATCCGTAATGCAGTTTTGTTGTAACACACGGATTTACATTACACAAAGTAGTTGCATTGTATTCGTGCTTAAATCGTCGTACGTCCACCTACATTTAAACCGAGCTTGATACTGGTATGATACAATCTGTTTAGATCATTGCATTTGCTGTTATTTCATATTTCACAAGGGAAATATACCAGCACTGGAATTCTAACGCCCGTCGCACACTGCAACCGTATTTAAGCGAATTTTAACCGAACTTATCCTATCCGAACACTGTCATTATAATAAACCTCGCACACTGCAAACGACAAAGCCGTCCGAATATATACTACAACGCTAAACCTATCCGAACCTTGTAAAACCAATAGTCTCTTTCATAACAGTGGAGTATCGATAAAAATTAAAGTAAAATTTGCTCTCATGATAAATTATGTTAGTGCAAGAAAACTCCAATACACCCTACAGTACACAAGTTTGACTTGGAGTACTGTCGTATCGGTACGTAATATGTATGTATTGTGACACAACTCATGCAAAGAACACAGGAGTCGTTTAAATACGCTTGCAGTGTGTTACGGGCTTTATGTATAATATGTTTTACCAGTATAATATAAAACAGATCACCCTAAGCGTAGCCTGAGAGCTTTTAAAATGTCTTCTTGAAAAATAAATGTAATTCAAATAACAGTGATTCACAGCTGCTGTAATACAGTTAGAGACGTTTTCTCAATGGTCAGTTAAACCTTAGTTATGGAATTGTTTTGAATATGAATCCGTGTGTCCGCTCATGTTAATATCCACGGTTTGTAACAGAGAAATAAAACTAACAATCGAATTAACCGAGATATTTTGCTTGTTAAACTACAGTTATATTCAACTCGTCGTTAATAGGAAAAAAACTACAAGAAATATATTTTCGCCACGAAAAAATATATATTTTTACCGTGAAAAAAATTATATTTTTTGATTTGGAAAATTCAACCGGATCTTATAGTAAAATTCAACGCTGATTTCAAATCTGCAATTTATTTTTTTCTTTTGGATTTTCTTGGGTTTTTGAGTTATTGGCATTTTATAGATCAAATTATAAACCGATTTCAAAATGGTTGCCAGATATGGAATCAGCGGGACGTTCTAAGTCTATATATTTCTTTAAAAAAGAATGGCTTAAAATGTTCTAAATGCTGTCAACTATCATCCCCTTAAGCTTTGCATCTTGCTACCAAACACCCTGTATCAGATTAAATATAATAGTGGATTCAAATGATGCCTACATAACATTGCCAAGTTTCCAAAACATTGATTTATTCATTGCAATTTCCCACTTTGTTTATTTATTACTTTTTCAAATTGTTTATTTCATCAATCAGCTAAAAGGCAAATCACATATTGCATTTGATTTCGATTCATATAATACAATTTTCCTGTCAATGTATATGAATCAATAAAATACTATGTGATTGGTCGCGCATATAACCGATATTCAATTAAATTCTTGCTTTGAATTTAACAGTTCAATTAATAATTCAATAAAAGATAAACACAGTTCCACACAGATACAGAAACCACAGATTCATGGACCATTGACTGGGTTCTGTGTGATGTGGTTTCACTGAAACAAATCATGTCAAATCAATTACGGAATGTGTTATAATCAATCTCTGTGATGAGTGACATGATATGATAATTAAAATATGTAACAGAACCGTGCAGATGCGAATAATTGGAGTGATACTAAAGTGAGATTAGCCAGAGAAGCGAAACCATGTTGATCAGAAACAATCGCAAATGCAAAAATAGATGTAAATATTTGAGTAATTATGATGCTCCATCTTTGGTTATCCTTCCTTCTTCTGTTTACCTTCGTCTTCCACCTTCTTCGTTCTTAGCCTCCTGACAACAATTCCTCTACTCTTTTTCATTGTCTATCTTTCCTTCATATGTTACCTCTACTTTTTTTCATATGTTTCAGCGTTTACACTGTCTCTTTCCTTTTTATACGTTCTGCAGGATCTTCCATCCCCTTCCTTGTTGCCCATTTTCCATCTAGCGAATCTTCATGTATCTTTATTGCTTGTTTCATTTAAATGCGCTGATATCTCTGTTATATTTTACTTGTTCACTTGAGGATTTCGTTGTCTACAAATCTAGAACGCGAGCTGTAGTTTGAACACGACTGATGTACATGTTCGAGAGACAATATGGTTGACGGGTTGCCGACTTCTCAATGAGGGCTACTGAACCCACCAGCTGTTAAATCTAAAACCGCAATTGCTTACGTAATGGGACGAGCATGCGAGCATGTGGATTTGTTAAACTATAACTAGCATTGTTATGATCATAAATTGCGTGTAAATAAACAAAGTCATAATGAATGAGGACAGAAAATAGAAAAACGTTTTTTTATTTAATATATGCTATTAAATTATGTAAGTAATGCAATAGAGGAGTAACAGTGGAACGCCTCCTACAACAATTTAAGACGAAATGTACTTTAAAAACATTAATATTACAAGAGCTGTCATTTTAAATATAGCACCATTTTTTAACTGTTACTTTTCGGTAAAGTTCGGACTTGACTCCTTAATGAACTGACCGATCGATATATACATATTTAAAAATAGTTCATAATGTTAACTATTTTTAAATATATAAATAGAAATTTGGAGCCACTGGAAAATATGAAATGCAGGTATAAAAATATTAACAGAAAATAGAAATTTGATTTTCAACACGCTATATGTTTCTTAATAATTGATATACTAATTAATGATTTATTTATAAACAAAGCTTGACTATTTCTCTAAATTTTAACGTTTATATCGTTTAAATAGCTCAATCCTGTGCAAAGTTATTAACATTTTTATATCTGAAAACATGCAGTGCTAGTACTAAGTTGCAAATCGGTTGTCATTTTAGTACACTATTGCCAACTATATCTAACTATAGAACCATGAAGTAATGTTTCACCTTAAATGAAAAATTTTGTTTTAATTTAAAAGGGCTTAAAAAGTAAAAGCGTCAGAAAATATGTAATTTTACATCATATCAACCTAAAAAAAAATGTAAGAAGCAAACTTTACATGTCCGTACCTTTGTTTAGCGGGAATACTTATAAGAGGTAGAGAATAGAAAATTAAACCTAATTTCAAATGCTTTTTTCAATTTAATATTGTAGTTGTTTTAATAATTATATTTTTTGAAGGTATAATGTCAAAAATGTAAAATATCTTCTTTGAATAAATGGTAGTTTTAGTTTACAGTGAATAGATTGCATAATTCGAATATCTTACTGTTTTCTTAGGAACAAATTTAGGAACCGTGGAATATGTTTCATTATTTACCTAAGCGATCCAATTTGCGTTTTTGGCCCGGTGCCCGTAAATGCCTAGTTACGCCACTGTCTTCTAGGCGACTAATAAAGGTGAACCGCATATCAATGCCACTTTCCACTTACTTTTCAATTCCAATTTCAGTAATAAAACTGACAATTCACGGAAACGAGATAATTGACAGAGATACTGACAGCTTCCGCTTCCTGGCTAATAGGATTAGGGGATCGTAAATTAAGTGGCATGTGATTTGTGAATTATCCCTTAAATGCCATGATAAACATGAAATAAGTAAAATGTATTGTAGAGGTTTTATGATTAGCTGAGGAAGGTGTTCCAAAAGGTGCGCCAACCAAATAACAAAATATTAGTGTTATCAGTAGTTCATGATTCAGCAGTATCGTCAGTCTTAGACTAATGAAACATAGATACGTGTATATCAGTTAGTGACAAGGGTAAATAAAGTATGACAAACGGAGGGCAGTGTACTCATTTTTTTGTAGTAGATTTTTCAATTGTTGATTGAAATTGATGTTAATAAATGTGTATTGGCGTGTCTATTTTATTAAATATCTAAATGTTGACGGAGATATAGCAATTAAAAGTTTGAATTGTAGTTTTAGCGCTAGAAATGGTCGGTCGTGCTGTGGTAATGTTTTGTAGCTGTTGGTATTCCTGTGTATCTAGTACGTATACGTTACTTAGCAAAGAATAATAAGTTTTTATTATATTTAACCCTGTTACGGCAGACATAATATTGAAATTTTATTGTTCCTCGAAATAGCTGTAAATAATATTTGATATTTTGATATATAAATACATATAACAGAAATTTATGAGCTGTAAGGTTGGTAACTTGTAAACTTGTTAGAGTTCTGTCAACAATATGCTATCTCTTTTACGCTCTTTTGTATAAAAGAGATAGAAACATATCGGATTTGAGGTCACATGACATTTGAGGTTTTAGTAACCCACTTTATCAATATACTCGTATAGTACACTTTTATAGAAATTAAGACATAGGACACAGGCCCATTTAAAATTAAGATTCCAAAACACGATCAAGAAACAAAATAAGACTAAGCAAATATATCTTTTTTCAAATGTGTGACATCACAATATGTAACAAGACGTGACAATGTGGAAAGGTGGGACATAATTTATATATGACCCCTGTTAGACTATTTATTACACTAGACTATAAAAAAATCTTATCAATTCAGTTTTGTTGGTAACCTTTTATAAGTAACTACATAATAACTTTTCTCTATTTTTTTGACATTTTATTAAAAAAGGGATTATTTTCATTTTGCAAAAATTGTGTATTCATTCTTTTTAACTAACTCCCTCAGGGAGAGAAAATAACAAGTCGACGTGGTATCTCGACCCTGTTTTTGTAAAACCTTACCATAAAAAAAGTTTGTCGTCAAAGCAAAGAAAAAATAAATAATATCTCGCACAGGGTAGAACTTTGTAAATGTTAGTTCGATCTGTCTGTGTATGTAGGTATGTAGGTAGGTTTGAATGCCGACGGCTGGTCCATGCGTCTACAATTTATTGACAACCTATGAAGTGTCAGTCTCCTTGGAAAGATCCCACCCACAGTACGCTACGATAGCTGCATGATGTGTACGATAAAAATTTCTTGATTTTCCATCCAATTTTCCACCGGATTCACAATTTTATCGGTAGAAGCATTGGTTTCCAATTCCACAGAACAGTGTAACAGAATACAGTTTTAGATACCGATGCGTCCTATATGTTGCTATGATATGAATTATATGAGTATTACACAGCTGCTCTTATGCCTTGAGCTATCTCTGAATGACTATATGAGTATGAGTATAAATTAGTCATTTTTAAAAGCAATGGGCTTGCGTCCTCATTTTTTAGTGGTCGATTTTTCAATTGTTGCTTGAAATTGATGTTAATAAATGTGTATTGGCGTGTCTATTTTATTAAATATCTAAATGTTGACGGAGATATAGCAATTAAAAATTTGAATTGTAGTTTTAGCGCTAGAAATGGTCGGCCATTTGTATGACGTGAAATGCATTTTATGTTTTGTAGCTGTTGGTAGTCGAAATAATCAAGTCAAGTCAAAGAATAATAAGTTTTTATTTAATTTAACTCCGTTACGGCAGACATAATATTTAAATTTTATTATTCCTTCAAATAGCTGTGAATAATATTTGATATTTTGATATATAAATACATATAGCAGAGATTTATGAGCTGTAAGGTTGGTAACCTGTAAACTTGTTAGAGTTCTGTCAAGAATATATCTCTTTTACGCTCTGCTGTATAAAAGAGATAGCAACTACTGGATGTGAGGTTACATGCATTTGGAATGTTGTACAACGTTGAATCCCTTTAATAATTAAAGAGACAAAATGACTTTTTTAATTGTTAATATCTCCTGAAATATAAGGAGTTATTAAAAAATAATTGAACATTTGAGGTTCTAGTAACCCACTTTATCAATATATAGGACAATTTTATAGAAATTAAGACATAGGACACAAGCACATTTCGTGCTATTCTGAAACAAAGCTTCGCCTTCGTGAACCCTCTGGGCCTTAAGATAAAGACAAATGTCGAAGATAAAGACAACACCACACAAACCACACCACACCACATTGAACAAACAGAGACAAAGATAACCATTGTTTTTAAAATCGCAAAATTTGAAAAATAGTCAGAAAACTGTAGTGGGCTTGACGTTGACTTCTGGTTAGATCCCTGGAGCAGAGTTATATTTTTTTGGAATTATGTACATACATAATCATAAACTGATCAGGCACAGTAAACATTTTGGAGCCATTATATTGAAAATGCGTATGATTTTTCTGTCATGAAAGAGTTCAGTTGAGATGAAATGTCTATTTTATCGGCTACAAATCCACCTGTCGGAATACAAATGAAGATAAAGTTGATACGAACTATAATTGAAGTGCAATAGTGATAGAAACGTCACAAAACAGGACACTTCACCAAATTGTTTACTGAGATGGGGCCACAACATCACTACCAACATAATACGAGGTTGTCTTGAAGTACAAACATTTCTACGGCAAAGGAGTAAATCTTTCTCGAAAACCGACATATATTTTAAGTTTCACAAAACGTCACTGTGGCGGAAATTTGTACTACAATACATTGTATACATATATATATCACTTTAAACAATACGCCATTTCTGTTCATTCTACGTTTGCCAAACTTGTTGAATTCAAATTCAATTTCGCAAGATTCATAAGTTATTAAATCCTACAACGTGGTATATACTTCAACGCACACCGAGTTGAATACAAATTACCATTGAATTTCTGAATTGCTCTGCCACCTAGCGGAGAATCTTCAAACCACATGTTACCATATTCAAATACACTAAGGATATAGTATTATTAAAATTGTTTTACCAAGTTTATATAGAATATAATTTGGGGATTTTCCTTCAGTGATACAAGGCATAATCCTTCACAGGGATCATACAATGTACCTTCGTCAATTCGCCTATACGTGCAAAAAGTTAACTTGAACCCGAAACGCTTTGTAATTTTAATTTATTAGATATTTAGAAAATGAAATTTGTTATCTAACACAAATGTTTGTTTTTATCACCGACAAAAAAGATTGGATCGTAAATTACATATAAACTTAAGAGCTATGTATTATTGAAGCTATATTATTGGAGATAAATATATATTGATTCAAACCAAAACATTATTCTTATCTACTACAGGGATACCAATTTAATAAGTATTAGGTTTTGGTGATTCATTTCTACGTGTCCAAACTAAAGCCAGTGCACACTAAAGATAGTTTTGCTTTTGTCGTACCAGACAATAAAACTGTACTGTATATTGATAAAGTGGGTTACTAGAACCTCAAATGTCCAATTATGTTTTAATAACTTCTTATATGTTAAGAGATATTAACAATTAAAAAAGTCATTTTGTCTCTTTAATTATTAAAGGGATTCAACGTTGTACACATTCCAAGTGCATGTGACATCACAATCCTTGTGTAAGGTTACCAACCTTACAGCTAATAAATCTCTGCTATATGTATTTATATATCAAAATATCAAATATTATTTACAGCTATTTCAAGGAACAATCAAATTTCAATATTATGTCTGTCTTAGCAGGGTTAAAGAAAATAAAAACTTATTATTCTTTGACTTGACTTAATTATTTGACTACCAACAGCTACAAAACATTACCACAGCACTGACCGACTCAACAAATAACTGACGTTAAAATGCATTTCACATCATACAAATATGGCCGACCATCTGTAGCGCTAAAACTACAATTCAAACTTTCAATTGCTATATCTCCGTCAATATTTAGATATGTAATAAAATAGACACGCCAATACACATTTATTAACATCAATTTCAATCAACAATTTAAAAATCGACCACTAAAAAATGAGGACACAAGCCCATTCATCTTATATATTATTAATCAAAAAACAGAAATAATTAATTTGACTGTATAACAGGCGTACAGGCTTATTTAATTAGTCGCACTGTACATACGAGTGAGTACTTTTGTATTATTGTGTTATAAAATTTAGAGAGTACATTAGGGAAATACTCGGGTAATACTGATTACACATTACTGCAAAGTTCTAAATATTTAATTGTTTCAAAAAGTTTATTTGATTACGGAATTATATTTTCAAGTTTTAATTGATATAACATAATTAATATGTTCGTTTTAATTATTTATAATGAAAAAATACACGAGAGAGTAAGGCATATACGTTGGGTTTTAATTTATAAATTTATCGATGTTTTAGAAGTGGAACATTTTGGGCGTAAGGGGATATGTGCACCCCCTTTCAAATAATAAACACAAGTCGCCATGGGCGAGTACCTATTACTGCACAATGTTGACCTACAAATTGTTTTTTTTTTCATTAAAATAATAAGAAAACTAATATGTTTTCATATTCTTCGATACAAAAAAAGCATATGTTCGATAATGTTTTTTGACGACACAGTTAATATATAATTATCTCTATAATTACTACATGATAAAATAACATTTAAAGAATACTTTGTAAAATTTTCATAAATAAATATTAAGAAATGAGACATTGACAGCGAATCTCTGCAGACGTCACAAAAAAAGGTCTCATTGCGGTGTCACTCATAACTCATCACTGGATTTTCTAAAATCAAGAAACCAAATAGATTTTATTAGTTGATAAGTTTCTGCAGGTAACCTTGTTGAGTTTTTATTTATTGCTTTTTCAATTTTGTACAGCACTTAGAAGTCAAAATGCCGATTTTTAATGAAAAAAATCAGAAACTTTATTATTTTAAAATAGGTTAATATTAAAAAAAAAGCTCGACAGCGCTACCTCGGCATTTATGTAAAAAAAGAGTATGTACAATTTCAAAAGGATCGGTCCAGTAGGTTTTGAACTAGAGAGGGCACCAACTCTGAAAACCTACGTGTGAGAAAAACGCGCTTAAAAGTTTGAAAGAAAGACAAAATCAGACCAAAAAGGTGAAGACTTAAAACTCTATGTCTCCGACAGTTTTACTCCAATCGACTTCAAATTCTCACACAATAAACTTAATATGTTGTATATTAATATAAATAAATTAAAATTAAAACCTTATACTGCCACCTTAAAACATTGAAAAGTTTTAATTTAAAATAAAGCATAAAAATTGGATTGTAATTAAACTTGCATTTTCTAATTTCTATCAAATCAACGAGCGATAATATTTGTCTTGTTACAGAATTTAATATTTCGTTACTCCACTAAAATGTAATTAAAAGAAAGCCATTAAATATTCAAGTTTAATTATATTTCATTGTGACGGAATAAAACGAAATTTAGGGAAAAACGTAGGTCGTAAATGTTAACGATCTATAAGCAGTCGTAATTAGAAATAATGATCGATTTGAACCCACTGCCTACTCGAAGTTTATCGTGAATTACTCGGTGACAGAAGACAAAATATGTCCTCGTTAACACAAAAAATGTTGGTAAGAATGAGCAAGATGAATAGAGTTTATCAGTGGCGCCTCAAAAGAATTTATAGAGGTGGAGCTGCATTAAGAAAGTTACGTTATTTTCAAGAAAATTAACGTAAATATACTCGTATATAAGACAATATCTCCAGTTTTATTACGAATTGTAAATTTTAAATAAACTCATGTATTGCTTCTGAAATTTAAAGTTTATTTTGGTAATTTACATATTTATTTTAATAATTACATTGTTTAACTTAAATCATACCTGAAATTTAAAGAAATGACATTTAAAGTTTATTATTTACCATAAATTATCATTACTTTTGACTAACTAACTAAAAACGTGAGTTTTGTCGACTCCAAATGTTGGCCGTTATTTTTACAGCAACATCTATTGCGTTCATGAGTATATGTTTTCCTAGAACGGTCACTGTTTTACCGACAGACGAGCTTTGTACTAACTAAAGAAATATAATTTCTTTACATATATACTCGTATCTTTAACTTATTTTTATAGTTCAAATTACTTTCCCGGTTCTTTTCTCTTCCACGTTTGATACAATAAATCCAACGCGTACCTTATCTCTTTACTGCGCAGTCAGCTATAACCCAAAATCTTTTGTGTAGTATACACATGCATAAGCATATATTTAAAATAATCCACTTGTTTTCTATAGCGGTATTTTGTCACACATTAATCACAATATCTATGTATAACATGTTAAGAACTGAGACGTTTTTGATATGATGGAAGTGCTGCAACCCTGCCGCCCTTATATAAAAGTCGCCACTGATATTCATGGTATTGTAAATAACAGATAAATGACCAGGATTTAATGACAGTCCTACATAACATGAAAACAAAGATGAACAAATAAAAATAATTACTTGTAGACGGTTCGTTATACGAATAATAATGTATTTAACAAAAAAACTGTTCAGCAAGTATGTCAAACGTCAAATAAGTATAGAACACGTAATTCTGGAATTTATATTCAGAGGTATTTTCATAAATTAGCAATAAGTGACATGAGATATTGGACACAGTGAAATTATTTACAAGATTGTGTTTAAGGCGAAGGTATCCCTCAAAAAATAAGAAAGATATTCGTTGGCAAAGGATTTTATTTTCATTTTTTAGTTTTATTAGTTTATAATGTTATTGTTCTATTTGTAATAGACAATTCTACAACTCTTTTAATATTCTGCTCTTTTCATTTTCAGTTTATGTTGTAGTGGGGCACCAGAACGACTACTTAGGACTCATGCTGGCTCTGGATGAGATGGAACTTTGTGAATCAGGTACATTACCAAATTAATCGAAAACATTAATAGTTTTATATAATACATTACTTAAAAGAATCTACTTGTAATTTTGGAGGAGTGATATGGTAGAGTTTGGAAGTACAAGATGAAAAAAGTAGTACTCTAAAAAAATCGATCGAGAAAATGCTATAGACGCTTTGTTTTTAGGCTAAGACTGCACTGCAAAAAAGAAGAGCGTAAAAATAATAATAATAATAATTTCAGTGTGACTTTTATATCAGCCGAGTGCGTGCACATTTATAAGATTCAATGTATTTATTCACGCCTAAGAAAGAGGTAAGGCCATCCGCACATGGGTCGACTGATTGCAAACGCGAGCCCCGAATTGTTAGTGAGAGAACGCACGTGTATACGAATGAGAGAACACACACGGCACGAACGAAACTAAACTGATTTGAGATTGGTTTTGAGCACATTTTGAGCGACTTTGTTTCTTGGTCGCAGGGCAATTACGTTGCATGCATTTGATGGCGACATCATGAGCAGAGATGTACACAAATACTATTCAAAAGTATTTAAATACATACATACAAATAACTTATAATACGACACAAAAAAATCCCCTATTATGCTATTGTTAAAAATACTATAGTAGAATAATAATAGTAGTTTTAAATAATTTATGTAAATAAATCCCGGACCTTTGAAATCGTCTTAAAATTTTTGGCAACAGTCTTATCTTTCTTAGGAATATGTCCTTAAACTCTAAGAGCTTTAAGTAAGAGTGCTACTTTACTGTAGAATTATTAATATGGACAAATCTCTACTACATTTCTTTGATTATTTATATAAAGCTTTATTTTACCATAAATCCAAAAAGGTTCTTAATTCTATAAGATATAATAAAATTTACGCTGTTAAAAAGAGAGCAAATTTTGTACATATTTTTACAGTATTCTTATGTACCGGAGAAAAACACAAATTTCTAGAAAGCATTTTGGAATTCTTGGCCAAGAACTTTACAAATACCATCGATCAAGAATTGGCCGTTTAAGTTTTTACTGCTGTAAACAAACTGGTTGAGAAATCTTGCTTAAACTGTTCCAATAGCCAATTTCCAAAAAATAAATGTTATCGTTCAGTTAACGATATTACACGTCTAGAAAGTTGGCAGCTACTGTCGTAGTCTGATTGAAAAAGTAGTGCTGTGAAAGTGTTGTAATTGACAAATATATAATCAAAGTATTACCAATATTATTAAGATTCTATAATTACTACATGATAAAATAACATTTGAAGAATACTTTGTGAAATTTTCATAAATAAATATCAAGAAATGAGGCATTGACAGCGAATCTCCGCAGACGTCACAGAAAAAGTAACATTGCGGTGTCTCTCATAACTCATCACTGGACTTTCTGAAATCGAAAAACCAAATCGATTTCATTAGTTGATTAGTTTCTGCAGGTAACCCTGTTGAGTTTTTCTTTTTTTATTGATTTTTCAAATTTTTACAGCACTTTAAAATCAAAATTCCGATTTTAAAGAAAGAGTGTGCAAAGAATCGGTCCAGTAAATTTTGAGCTAGAGAGGGCACTGACTATGTGTGAGAAACTGCATTTATATGTTTCAAAGAAAGACGAAACCAGACCTCTCCGACAATTTTACTACAATCGATTTCAAATTTTTACACAATAAACTTAATATATTGTACAATAATATAAATAAATTTAAAAAACTTGAAGAGAAAGTTGAACCTTACCCCCCTTAAATAAAACTTTGCCTACGTTTACCTTAAAAGTAACAGAAATGATTATACGGAACACATTGAAACAACATTGGACCAGGAATGTATAAGAAAAGTCAAGATACTCGAATGATAAATCTTACTAGATAAGAAGAAGAATATTTTAGTGTTAACCTTCCTTTTCAAATGAATACAATTCTGTTTTGATTAGTTTTAAATTATGGTGTACCCCACTAGTTTCATCAGACTGCTAGAATATGCGCCAACTTCCTAAACATGATATTAGTGCCAAATGTATTGCATTTTACTAAATTTAGAGAATAAAAATCATTGACAATCGTTGTCTTTGGCAATACTTTTAATTGTATAATAATTTGACTAATATTTTGTTGTAAACACTATGAATATTTTTAACAGTGTGTACAAGACAAGTAAGAGTAAGGTTCTTTGTTTATCACTTATTAAAATCAAGCACAATATATCTTAAATACACCACGGCACCAAGGCAGACTATCACGATTCTAGCATTACAAGTATTTCGTAAATTGAACACAGAATTCCCAGAAAACCAACAATTTATAGAGACTGTTAATTGGATATTCCAACCAATTACGTTAACGCATTAAGTCCTATGTATCGTTGTATTCATCACTTTGGCGGTTGCTCGTTTTCAGGACAGTACTTTGTAGTGGGGGTGGATATCGAACAATACGACCCCACCGACCCCAACATGTATCTGAGGGGACTGCTGCAAGTAAGTGACATGGTGTGTGTCCCAACTAACATTACTAATTATCGGTGTTGTATATGCACGCATTGTAATATGTACTAACAAGTTTTATATCTGAAAGGTAATCTGTCGTAACTGGCGTTTGAAAAATATACGGATAAACCTCAGTTAACTGAAAATTGAAAAAAAAACAAAACGAAATATCCTATAAGAAAAAAGTGTTTATCGATATTTTGTAGTTACGACAGTATATCACTCAGCAGGTTTGTTATCCGGGGTCTGGTAACATACGGCTTTATTGTGGTGACTCTTAGCAAGATTTTGGATGCGTTGTTTGTGTTTCCAGCTTAGATTCTCTTTGCACATGGAGTAAATGAACAGGTTTGCGATTGTGTACATTTTTTATGGTTCTACCATTTACATCTAGTCGTCAGACTATTCGCAGTCGTGTTTTCCTGGCATATGGTTATTCAAAAGAGGTCTGACGTCATAATTGTTATAAATAATACATATTGTTAAACCTAAACATTTCAGCAAATAAAACGAACTCCTGTCTATGCTTTAACATTCATGTAACATATTTTGTGCAAAGAGATACAATTGCTTTGCTTTTATAGCAATACAGTTGCTGCTTTTGTGTTCACTAAAAAGTTTTTTAATTTTAACTTTAATTTTAATATATTTATTCATAAACTCTTGGTAGATACGTACTAATTCGTTAGATGCTTGTTACTTTATAACTTTTTATTACTGATAACTTTTCTTTGTGAATATATAAAGAAATAATAAGTTAATAAAAAACTTTATTTTTTTATTGGGAAAAGAGATTTACAAACATTTTAGCTTGTAAAGTTGCTATATATCAAAATTCTTTCAAATAGTCCGTACAGCTTCAATAAATGTTTGTTGTTGGAAGACGGGGGTCCAGAAATTGTGACAAGATGTGACAAGGAGGGGAGGGATCAGAGGTTTTGTGGCATCACAAAAAATGTATCAAAAAAAATTAAAATTTCCAAGAGATCTACAAAAACATTGTTGCAAAAAACGATCACTGATTCCAAGAACTAGAAAATATTACAAGGTGTAACAAGAACGAGGGTGTGGGGGCGTCATTATTGCAGGAAATTTGTGTGACATAATTTATGGATGGTCTCTTTTAATATTTTTACCTAACGCTACGTTTTATTATTTGCCGAAGCTTAACAATATTCTGTTACATTCTTATTAAATAAATACAAAAGACATTAAAAGTATTTTAGTCTCTATTCACTCTCATTGTTCTCCATGCAAATGATTCGAACTTAGATTAGATAATTCAACTTACTTAGATAATTCAACAGTGTTACGATGATTTTTGTTTATATAGAAAAAGATTGATCCAAGAGCAGTTGCGGCTTTCTCCTGTTATCTAGGGGTGATGCCAACAGCCCCCAGAGATCATACCAATTTCACTATCTCCGTCAATCACTACATGGAACGTCCACCCTTCAACTTTCCCAACCCTGTCAAGGGAATTGGTCAAATAAAACAGGTAAGATAATAGTAAAAATAATACTTCTCCCTTCTTTGGTGAGACTGTAATATATAAATCACCCAGTTCATTCGTGAGATAACTCAGTTACAAAAGCGATATTCGACAAATTTATCTGTTTTAAAATTGTATCTGATTTTTTAATGGAGTTGTGTCACTAATGAACTGAACGATCAATACTAATTAGAATTGTGTAATTTCTACAATTATGAATTTATTTAAACATATAAACACAATATTGAAAATACATTAAATTTAAAAAAAAAACTAAACATGACAGCTAAAGACATCAAATTGATTAAAAAAAGATATCGTTCTATATTATACTTGAAAATAAATATTCTAAATGGAATTAAAATGCAAAAAACATTCGTGCAGTGTACAATAAGCTAATCCGAATATTTTAAACAATCACCCGCGTCAGAGGTAATCGAAAAGTAACTTTTTCCATTAAATTTAATGTATTTAGAACATTGTTTTAAAATATTAAATAAAAAGACTCATAACCCAAGAAACATTTTGATGTACGTGCTATGTTCAAGGTACATACATTCACGTATATTGCATATCCTATGTATATGCTGTGGCAATGTAAAACTTGCATTGTATGTTAAAGGCATGTACAAATGCAAAGGTATGTACATATTTAAACATTGTGCCAATGTGGTGAAGAAGAATCTTTGAATCATATTATATTTGAATGCATATATTATAGTTTACAAAGATCAAAATTCAATAGCGAAATATTACATGTGATTAAAACTTTTCCTGTTAATACTAAATTTTTGTTAAGTGATTCAAAATTAATTAGTGAACTATTTAAATATTTTGAAATTTGTAAAATAGAATTATAAAATGTTAAATACATATATAAAATGTTTGATGGTGGCTATGACGAAAAAAAGTCAAGCAAATAAATAAATAAATAAAATATATATATATATTTAAACATTGCTGTATATACATAGTATGTACTGTCAATATCATGTTTAATAATAATTTCATGTATGTGCAATATATAAATTAAGGTATATTATTTAGCATATATGAATATACAAGAAATATCTGTCACGAAATTGATATTACTTCGAGTATAGCGGTCTAATTTTATCTAAGGTAAAAGTTAGAAGTGGAACTTCTTTACAGTTATCTCATTAAATCTTTTAATTACCTTTTGATTAGAAATTCCGAAACGTTGGACATCTTACAACATTTCGACTATACTTTAATATAACCGTCGATCAGAATGTAATAAAATTCTAGTTTAACTTCTCGCAATAACATTAATAATAAATTTTATGACGTCATTATTATTTTTATATCATTTCTACTTATAGCCTATGTGAATTTCGTTCTTTTCTATTTCTAGATAAGGGCGGAGGCTGCGTATCTGTATGATGCAGTTCATTTGTACGGCCGGGCTCTAATAGAAACTCTTCGAGCAGGAAACGATCCTCGGCACGGAAGTGCCATCATCGCGGCAGTGAAAGGAACTCACTATAAAAGTGCAATGGGGTGAGTAAAATTCCGGGGTCAGGGGTGCTGAAGACATACCCCAACATACGCAGGGTTGTACCGAACGATTGCCTGTACTGTGCCAATGATAAATTGTTGTTCGATACATTAACTTGAAGGGTACAACACTTAAGTTACTTTTTAACATTATTTACATCTTCCGGTAAATATTATATTAGCATCATTTATCATTTTAGAATTTCGTTTTAATACTTATATAGCTAGCTATTTCAATATTTCTTCTTGCCTTAAAATGTCAGGTACATAAACATTTGTACTAATTCACTCTACTGAAAATAGTCTATGCTACAAGTTGTACGATCTAGTGTGAGAACACCCAAATGCAAGCCACTCACGATCATTCCATTCCAACTTAAAAGTGTCACTCCAAAAACGTCAGTGTCAGTTACAACACTTGTACTCTTCTCTTTAATAAACCACTTGCAAATGAAATGAAGTGAGGCCCCGCCCATAGTTTAGAACGATCTAAAACGGCTATCAGCGTTGTCTCTTTTACACTTCTCTTGCTTTATTTATATATATTTATTTTTTATTTTAATGTTTTTGCCATTTGGTACTACATTATTATGCCTTAACTCATGTATTTACATATCATTGTGCTTAATTTAATTTTGATCCTTATTAAATCTAAACATTTTCATTCCTTCCAAACGAAAAAAAAAATTAAATAAAGTTATCCTTATAAAAATAAAAACAAAACTACTGCTGCTACTGCTACTCTTCTGTTTCTACCCTGCCATTCCTTCTCTTTCCTCGTTCCTTTTCTCTATCTCCGCCATCCACCTCTTCACTTATTACCTTTTTCTCACATGAAAACTTAATGTACTCCAATGTTTCTATCTCCGTTTCGCACA
Source organism: Panorpa germanica (assembly GCA_963678705.1). Lineage (NCBI taxonomy): Eukaryota > Metazoa > Arthropoda > Insecta > Mecoptera > Panorpidae > Panorpa > Panorpa germanica. The sequence continues at coordinate 8,567,528 of OY783220.1, read as the reverse complement.
TCCTTTCTCGCTATTTGCTCAGTATCTGTTTCCTTTCTCCTCGTTTCCCAATCTAAATCTGGAAATACTTCTCATATTTTTTGTGTCTTTTTCCCTTAAGTATTGTGGTACCTCTCTCTCCCAAATCTTTTATATCTTTTGTTGTAATTGCTCATCTCAATTTTTTCCATTCATTCCTGTTGTTGTATCTTCCTGTCTGTTCTACTTAGCTCCTTTCCACACTTGTGCCTTCTTCTCTCTGCCTCCTCTATCGCCATTCCATTCTTTTCGTAATACTCCTTTCTCTTTTTCGAGCACTCCTGTTGTTTAAAAGCGATGCAAGAATGGTGGGGAAGAAAGTAAAGAAATAAATGGCGTTTACAGGTCATTTTTTACATTTTTACTCTTTTAATTATTAAAGGGTCGAAAATGACTATTTCAATCGTTGATATCTTCTATAATATTGTGAGTAGGATAAAAGTAATTGGATATTTGAGTCTCTGATAACCAAGTTTATGAATACAGTGCAGTGTTATGGTTCCTAACCCAAATATATTATTTTTCGCTTATGTTCCAAATATTGATATATATATTTTTCCAAATTATGAAACAGTTACATGGTCTACCTCGATGAGAACGGTGACGCAGCTGGTAACTACACTCTGGTGGCTCTCGGAACCTTCCCCGACAAACCGGACATCCATGGTCTGTTTCCGGTTGGCCTGTTTGTATTGGGTGAGGGAGAAACTAAACTACCGGTGTGTGAATTATTAACTAGTATGATAATAGGGAATGACAAATGACAAATCATTACGGCGTATGTTCTAAATATAAATTAATATTTTACAATGTATTGTTATTAACAAATACATCTTGAATTTGTGTCTTTCAGGACCTTCGCTTAAATTCGCTGATTCGATGGAATGGGGGACGGCCGCCTGTTGCAGAACCGCGTTGTGGCTTTCGAGGAGAAAAATGCATTAGTAAGAGTTAGGTTGACTAAGAGTCAATCAAAAGAATATGTCCTTCTGCTTTCTTAGTACCCAGTTACTTTGCTAGTGCATCAAATTTGTCTTTAAATTACTTTTCAACAGGTTACACTGGAGAAATTACGGGAGGAATAGCCGGAGGAGCTCTTCTAGTCTTAGCAATAGTAAGCTTAGTTCTCTACCGGAACTGGAAATACGAACAAGAACTAGATAGCCTTCTATGGAAAGTAGATTTCAAAGAAATTCAACTAAATGATGAAAAGCAGTCTTCAAACGAACAGCAACAACAACAACAACAATCCGTTGGGACCAAAATTACGAGGGTATTTTGCATAAATTATTAAAATCAAACAAAATCAACGAGGGAAAATATTATTTACTGTGTGATTATTTTGTTGCTGCAGGCGGTTCACCCTTTGATCCGGACAAGCCAGGTCTCGCTGAGTTCTAACCCAGATGCTGACTTCCGGTATTCTGCGATCTTCACACAGATTGGATTGTATCGCGGTCGTCTGCTGGCGATAAAGAAAGTTCGGAAAAAATCGTTGGATATTTCCAGAGAAATGAAAAAAGAATTAAAAATGGTAATTTACAAATAATACAATCTCAAAAAAAATACTTATCCGTTTTGTACTTAATATTGGGATATATTTTTTCAACAAACCTACAAATATCTCGGAGGTCATGTTCGGTGCAGTTGTACTGAATTTAAATATTAAACAATTGTTACTATACCAATTCCAATGATAATAAAATTTTAAAATCAAATATTTTTCTAATTACACTGGAAATAATCCAGATATTAGAACCTAACTATAAGCAGGTATTTGTATTTATGATAACTACACAGTTATACATGAGTGTCACCCTATGATATTTTCAAAAAAATGTAATGATCCTCTAAACATTTTATAAAAGAAAACATACTCGTAAGCGCATTAAGCTAAACCTAATATCACTAAAGTTTTCACAGTACCATAAACCAGAGACCCAGAATGTCATAATCCACTGCTTACTTTACTTTCAATTAAGTTAATCATACTTCTCTAAATAAAAGCAATAAAAATTGATAATAAGACTAGTAGAATACTAAGTCAAAAATAGAAACGAAGATTTGAGAAAACAATATAATTGTTTTATGCTTAATATACACTTAAAAACAATTCAAATATATTGACAAGGTATGGTTTAACAATTCGTGAAATATCAACATGCCAAAATTAAAAAATATCTAACCTCTGTAACAGGAGGCACGGTGATGATCATTTTACAAAACTTCAAATGTTAGGTTAAGTTCTTGTAATTAAAAACACTAAAACACAAGTCCTTTTAGATAATCTTTTTCTTTGTAATTAAGTGTTAATCAATTATTCACGACACAGTATTTAGATCAAAGTTTATGCTATTGTATAAATATAACACTTGCTAACACTATGTGGCACAGTACAAATTATATGCACATTTATAAATATGAACACATGTTTTAGTCAAAGATAAATACGTAAAATTAAACTTTGTATCATTGTTTTATAATATAAGAGCTATTTTCGTTTTGCAATACTTTTTCTAACACTAATAATATATTTTAGAATTTAGACAAACTTCCAACTACTGATATTTAATTTTTAAATTGAATTTGGCTGTCACCAATAAACAAAATTCTACCAACCTGAAAACTTTAAAAAATAAAATACCCAGCTCTTAAATTATTACTATATTCATTTGTATTAAAATGTTAATTAATAAATACAAAATGAATTTTAATAAAACAATTTTAACTTTTAATAATACAGAAATATAACTCCTATTAATTTTATATTGAAAATAACTTTCATATCCTTTTAAAAATGTTTTCACCATAAAAACTGATTTACCTTACAGATGCGCGATCTTCGCCATGATAACTTAAATACATTTATTGGAGCATGCACTGAATCTCCAGATATTTGTATTTTAACAGAATACTGCACTAGAGGAAGCCTAAAAGTAATGTAACAAATTTGATAAGTACCATTTATTTATTCAACATGTAAACTAGTTACGGATTTCCTTAAAAATCTCTTTAAAATTTCAGGATATACTAGAAAATGAAGATGTTAAGTTAGACAATATGTTCATCGCATCATTAGTAGGTGATATAATCCGTGTAAGTACTAAACTGATTGAAATCAAACGCTTTATTTGAAACTGTAAGTAAAGTTGCATACGGGTAAGGCGAAATCTAATTTTATTTGTTTACAGGGAATGATATATCTCCACGAATCACCAATTAGATTTCACGGGAATCTATGCACTTCTAATTGTCTTGTAGACTCAAGATGGGTACTTAAATTAACAGATTTTGGGTTAAATTTATTTAAACATGGCGAAGAACCATCTCCAAATATAAAAGAGAAATGTCAAAGTATGTTATTTGATTGAATTATGTAACAATTTATTTTCCTCGTTATTTATTTGTATTTCATGTATTCTTAGGTCTTCTATATCGTGCTCCAGAGCTTCTTAGAGTTAATCAATTGGGATCACTCTTTGGAACACAAAAGGGGGACGTATATTCTTTTAGTATAATACTATATGAAATGCACACACGTCGTGGACCTTTCGGAGAAACTGACAAGTCTACAACAGAGATTTTAAAACGTGTGATTCATCCTGCATTTACTATATTTAGGTAATAATATAAAATTCAGTTCACCCTTGTAAGTAGACTACCATTATATCAAATCCATTCAGCTGTCCCATCTTCTTTACCATATAAAAGTTTATAGGGATCAAAGCTAGCCTTAATCATTGCATAATATTAATCACAATACTTAAATTTATTTTGAAAATAACAAGCATTTAACATTTAGTTTTTTTAATTTTAAGGTAAAAGCATTGGTGTGTTTCTTAGATAAATTATTTTAATTTTGAAAAATAGTTTTGAAAAGAAAAGCTAAAAAGTTAGAAAGTTACACATGTTATGTAAACACTACTTACATTGTTACAGGGTTAATTATCTATTATAATTTTTACAGGCCTCCTCTAGAGCCACTAGAAAACAGTTTTGACTTTGTGCGGGATTGTTTAAGAGAAGGCTGGTCTGAAGATCCAGAAGAGCGACCTGATTTTAAAACAATCCGAACAAAATTAAGAGCTCTTCGAAAGGGAATGTATGTAGAATTAATTGAGAACTACTTTCATTAATATTATAGTTTTATCACCTTCAAATTATTGCAATCAATAATCATTTTATTTTGTTTAACAGGAAACCTAATATTTTTGACAACATGATGGCAATGATGGAAAAGTATGCTAATAATTTGGAACAACTGGTTGATGAAAGAACGGATCAACTTCAGGAAGAGAAAAAGAAAACGGGTACACATTTCTATTGCATCTTATCATAAACTTTATGAAAATACATTCCTGCAATCATGTAGAAGTTATATTATTTTAAATGAAACGAAGAACAGGGTTATAATTGCAGAGAGTGACTTACTATAAGTTCAATCCAATTTCTATTTTTCAAGTTAAAATTCTTAAACAGATCGGGTTGAATAGGCTTGTGTCCTCATTTTTTAGTGCTCAATATTTCAATTGATTGATTAAAATTGATGTTAATAAATGTGTATTGGCGTGTCTATTTTATTAAATATCTAAATGTTGACGGAGATATAGCAATTAAAAGTTTGAATTGTAGTTTTAGCGCTATAAATGGTCGACCATATTTGTATGACGTGAAATGCATTGTACACGTCAGTTATTTGTTGAGTCGGTCAGTGCTGTGGTAATGTTCTGTAGCTATTGGTAGTCGAAATAATCAAGTCAAGTCAAAGAATAATAAGTTTTTATTTTATTTAACTCTGTTACAGCAAACATAATATTGAAATTTTATTGTTCCTTGTAATAGCTGTAAATAATATTTGATATTTTGATATATAAATACATATAGCAGAGATTTACGAGCTGTAAGGTTGGCAGCGGTTGTGATGTCACATGCATTTGGAATGTGTACAACGTTGAATCCCTTTAATAATTAAATAGACAAAATGACTTTTTTAATTGTTAATATCTCTTAACATATAAGGAGTTATTAACAAATAATTGAACACTTGAGGTTCTAGTAACCCACTTTATTACAGAAATTAAGACATAGGACACAAGCCCATTAAACAAAACCTCAAACGAGCTGTATACCTAACGATTTATTAAAATTCTTTTATCTATAGATCATAACATATACTAATTAAAACTTAATAAGCTCAACACCCTATAAACAATGTTGACAAGAGTCGTATAAGATTCGTACAAGATTTAGAAAAAGTATTTGTAGGGGATAGATATTTAACAAAGTCTAATTCAGACAATACTCGTCACGAAATCGAGACACTAAGTTAAAGTTTTAATGAACAAAGAATTTTATAAACCTGGTCTAGTATATTCAAGATCTACAACTTTGATTAAATGTAAATTTATTTTATTTATAGATGCGCTGTTATTTGAAATGTTACCACGGCCAGTAGCAGAGCAACTTAAACGAGGAAATAAAGTTGAAGCAGAAAGTTTCGACTGTGTAACAATTTATTTCAGTGACATTGTTGGATTCACTGCCATGTCTGCTGAAAGTACTCCACTACAGGTAAGCGAACTAAAAATGAAATACATTTTGGAATATGTATACCTAGAAAACTACATTACTTGAACTTTTATAGGTGGTTGACTTCCTAAACGATTTGTACACTTGCTTCGATTCCACGATCGGTAATTATGACGTGTACAAAGTAGAAACCATCGGTGATGCTTACATGGTGGTCAGTGGTCTTCCATTAAGAAATGGCGTTCTTCACGCGGGGGAAATTGCAACCATGTCATTGCATCTCCTGGCAGCTGTGCAAAAGATTAGTATTCGACATCGACCAGATGATCAACTCATGCTTCGAATTGGCATCCACTCAGGTCAGTTTATTTAAGTATATTTTATTGTTCAACTTCTATAATTACTAAATTCATTTTGTCCACATTTTAGGACCTGTCTGTGCTGGAGTAGTGGGTCTGAAAATGCCACGATATTGTTTGTTTGGTGATACTGTTAATACTGCATCAAGAATGGAATCGACAGGGTTACGTAAGTATTATAAAAAAGCTAGAAGTTAATGGGCTTGTGTCCTCATTTTTTAGTAGTCGATTTTTCAATTCTTGATTGAAATTGATGTTAATAAATGTGTATTGGCGTGTCTATTTTATTAAATATCTAAATGTTGACGGAGATATAGCAATTAAAAATTTGAATTGTAGTTTTAGCGTTAGAAATGTTCGGCCATATTTGTATGACGTGAAATGCATTTTAACGTCAGTTATTTGTTGAGTAGGTCAGTGCTGTGGTAATGTTTTGTAACTGTTGGTAGTCAAATAATCAAGTCAAGTCAAAGAATAATAAGTTTTTATTTTATTTAACCCTGTTACGGCAGACATAATATTGGAATTTTTTTGTTCTTTGAAATAGCTGTAAATAATATTTCATATTTTGATATATAAATACATATAGCAGAGATTTATGAGCTGTAAGGTTGACAGCGGTTGTGATGTCACATGCATTTGGAATGTGTACAACGTTGTTACCCTTTAATAATTAAAGAGACAAAATGACTTTTTTAGTTGTTAATATCTCTTAACATATTAGGAGTTATTAAAAAATAATTGAGAACATTTGAGGTTCTAGTAACTCACTTTATCAATATATAGTACACTTTTATAGAAATTAAGACATAGGACATAAGCCCATTTTAATATATTTTATATAATGGTTCGGGTCTTGACTAAAAAATTTATATGGATAACTTTAATTGTATTATTTTGTTTTCCACAGCTTTAAAAATTCACTGCAGCTCTGATACCAAAGCCCTACTAGATAAATTAGGAGGCTACATATTTATAGAAAGAGGTGTTGTGCCAATGAAAGGTAAAGGAGAGCAATTAACATATTTCTTAGACGGTGAAGACGAAATAAAACGGGCATTACGAACAGAAGAACGTAAGGTTCGCATGGGAGTCCAGCCAGCAAAATCAACAGAGAATGGTGTTATAGCACCTAGAAGCTCTCTTAAAACTAAATCAAATTTACCAAAAAGTCCATTACCAAGATGTTCCAGTTTAGAATCTCCAAAAAAGCTACGATTTGCAAGTAGTGACATGCTACAGTTCCATCAATACCAACATTACAACCCAAGAAGCGGAAGGAATTCAATCCTGGAAGTTATAGTAGATAACAGCCCTTGCAAAAAATCATCGAATTCTCTATTGGAAATTTCTAATGATTACAATGACTTGTTTCGACTCTCCAGCTCTTCTTGTCCATGTATAGAACATTTAGTACAGAATTCTGTAAATTTAGCGCAAATGCAACTTAAATTAATGCCGAAATGTACATATGATCTTTCGGTTAGTAATTCAACATCTACACCCAATTTATTTCAAAATGATGACGATGTTGCTGATTTGAATGATGTTATAGTATCAGCGCCTGTTAGTCCTACTTCCAAAATAACAACTTCTACAAATGGTTTTTTAAATTTAGAAAATGATTTAAATGTTGATCAAACTACGCCACTACTGAAGAAGGTGCATAAATCCAAAACAGATCCTAATGTTGAAACACGGGTGTAACTTATTTATAAGTTATTGTAATTTAATTTAATGCCACTGTACTTTCAATCACTGCCATTTTTGCATATGCATTCCCATATACCTATTTGTTTTGAATATGAGTAAGATTTATATGCTATATGACACCATAACAGTGTTATTGAAAACTGTAATCGGATATTAAGAATCGTCCCCATTGGTGCAACATTTTTCTCAATACAATTTTTTTGTTTTGTTATGATGGAAGATAGTGCATATTTATTTAAGACAGCGCCCATATAAGCTGTAAATGCAAGACTGGATTCCTGGATAAAATTATCTATTAAATACTGATAAAATGTTGAATATTGTACCAATGAGAACACTCCTTTATTTGCAGCACTCAAGTATTGGCATACCATTCTGTTTGTTATCATAACAATTATTTGTAATGTATGTTAGCTGTTGGAATATAAATTATGTGTTTGTAAAAATGTATGTATACTATATAACAATTTTTGAGCTGCTATTGTGATTGGTTTATAATAATTTTTCTGCTGGTATTTGTATCAAGAAAGCATAAGGTACAGTGTAAAAATTAAACCAAAAATAGGACTTAAAAATACAATTTATAGTTTTTAACGTAACGATTTTTTAAGCATTAAACTACAAAGCTATTTTAAATAATTTACTAAAAAAAATCATATACAAAAATGCAAATTTAAATTGAAATTAAAAATATGCTGAATAATGTTATATACATATTCTTAATTTTTTGAATATATCCTATTTTTATAATAGTCCGTTTTGTTTAAAAATATTTTGCAATTAGCATTTTTATGCGCTAAAAATTAAACATAATTTTAATATAAACTTTTTTTTAATATTTTACATAATGAAAGGCCAATACTTACTTAATATTTATTATTATTAAGGTGAAACGATACTTGGCCATTTTTTCTCTCGAAATACAGATGGCGATACTAGACAGCAGGTATTTAATATTAACTATAAACGCGAATCAAAATCTAAAGCTGCAATTAGTTAGATGAATAACGTATCTACATTTTAAGCTTTCTTCCACTGATTTTTAATGAGTTGGAACCGCAAAAATAACTTTTGAAAATGAATATTGCTATATTTTCTAGTTAAATTCCTATTTTATATGTCTAGTAACATTTCTAAGGGTTTGTCATAAATTATATAAGCTTTATTATGGTTCTCAAACTTACGCTTAAGACTTAAAAATATATAGAGTATAAAAATATAAAAATTGAAATTTAACTAGAAAATATAGCAATATTAATTTTCAAAACTAATTTTTGCGATTCCAACTCATTAAAAGTCAGTGGAAGAAAGCTTAAAATGTAGATACGTTATTCATCTAACTAATTGCAGCTTTAGATTTTGATTCGCGTTTATAGTTACTTACATAAAACAATTTAAACATTAAAAAACATGGTTTTTTTTGATAATATTTAACCTGCTGTATAGTATCGCCATCTATATTTCGCTAGAAAGAATAGCCAAGTATCGTTTCACCTTAAGGTTTTTGTGTTGAACTTTTGTTAAAGTTTATAAAAAACCTGTAATATATTTATGTTATTATGTAAAATACACATCAAATTATTTTATTACTGTTCAGCGGCTATGTTTTTAATTAAAAAAAAATTAATTACGTATTTCGTCGACTATATCTTCATTAAGCTATTTAATTGGCATGCGATACTTGGTTACATTATTAAAAAAATTATTTAATATTAAACGTAAGTTTAATTTTCTAAACAACTTAATCTTAAGTCGTCATACGACAGACAATGATAATTTATTGAAGACGAATGTAGAACAGATGGTTTAAGCATGTTTTATCTTGTTCATTTTGGGATTAACTTGAAACTAAATTATTTTATTATACCGACACATTATCTACACATATAGCTCAATGTACATACAAATAACATTTTATTAATTTTAAAACATCACAGCGTTTTCATGTAATGATCATATTATGGAAATTTATCCCAAAAAGGTCAAGTTTTATCTCATAATAATTTTTATCTACAGTAAATTATCATTATTTGTTGTATTTTCTTAATTTATTTAATACTTAATGATGGATAATATTTTATAATAAAATATACGTATTCAAAAGTCTTTGACTATTTTGAAATAATTGTTAGTCAAAAAGCAACCCATTCATGTAATATTTTACTTAAGCAAAACCTCCTAATAAGTAAAAATGATCTACCAACATTATTACCATTATTAATTAATTAAAACATGTTAGTTATAAGTTTTTATGTAGGTAGAACAGAAAATTCACATAAAGCATGTTAAATATAATATTTTACATAAGTTTTTATATATACACTATAATATTTTTTACGTAAAATATACATAACTATCTTTAGTAGATATTCTGCTGAACTAACCAACCATTTAAAATAATCAAAGATATTCAAACTAACTTATTATATGTATATTGTATAATTTCTAGTCAACTTTAATTTAATGGCGATCTCGTTTAATTTATAATTTAAGTACAAGTATTGTTAGATGAGTAGAAAAATGACGTTAGAAATGAATGAAGGCTCGTGCTCGTGTTCTATGAAAGAAAATGTTTTAAACACACAAAAGGTTTATACTTAATTTAAATATCTACTTATATTTACCAAAAAATTGTATTGTTTTTAATAAACATGTATACGAAAAGTATCATATGTAGTTTTTTATTAGTTGTATGTTGATCCCTATAATGGGCTTGTGTCCTATGTCTTAATTTCTATAAAAGTGTACTATATATTGATAAAGTGGATTACTAGAACCTCAATTGTTCAAATATTTTTTAATAACTCCTTATATTTCAAGAGATGTTAACAATTAAAAAAGTCATTTTTTCTCTTTAATTATTAAAGGGATTCAACGTTGTAGACATTCCAAATACATGTGACATCACAACCGCTGCCAACCTTACAGCTCATAAATCTCTGCTATCTGTATTTATATATCAAAATATCAAATATTATTCACAGCTATTTCAAGGAACAATAAAATTTCAATATTATGTCGGCCGTAACAGGGTTAAATAAAATAAAAACCTATTATTTTTTGACTTGACTTGATTATTTCGACTACCATCAGCTACAAACATTACCACAGCACTGACCTACTCAACAAATAACTGACGATAAAATGCATTTCACGTCATACAAATATGTCCGACCATTTCTAGCGCTAAAACTACAATTCAAACTTTTAATTGCTATATCTTCGTCAACATTTAGACATTTAATAAAATAGACACGTCAATACACATTTATTAACATCAATTTCAGTCAACAATTGAAAAATCAACCACTAAAAAATGAGGACACTAGCCCATTTTAGTGTTCTTTTTTAATATCCATTATTAATATAATAGTAATTAAAATATAATTGGATATCTGTGGTCTTAATTTATTCATGTATAGTACAATTTTATAGAAATTAAGACTAAATATGAAACGGTACTATTTTAATTTTCTAATCACCTGTCGATTCTTCAAACTTCAGATTTAGTTATCTAATATTTTATTTTATATTTCTATATTCTATATTTTATTAACATTTGAGTAATTCGGTTAAATTTGAAATGTAATAACTAGATATTAGTAAGATAAGTACATTTGATAAGAGTATTTTATTACAGCAATATTCGAAATTATAAAAATAATATTGTTTATAATATGAGTATAATATAAACATTGGAAATGTTTGAAGACCTGATAATTTTGCAAGGGCAAGATTATTTATAAAGCAAAGTATGAGTACAGATTATTGGCTTATATTATCTAACTATACATTTATGTAAATTTTCCATTCTAATAATAAGAAAATGTCAAGTACGACAACAAGACTATAAAATAGTGTTTTAGGGTGGGATAAGATTTCCATTGACTCTGAATTAGTTATATCTAGTTTCAAATCTGTTTTTGACAACAACGTTCTTATTTACAATGGGCTTGTGTCCTCATTTTTTAGTTGTCGATTTTTCAATTGATGTTAATAAATGTGTATTGGCGTGTCTATTTTATTAAATATCTAAATGTTGACGGAGATATAGCAATTAAAAATTTGAATTGTAGTTTTAGCGCTAGAAATGGTCGGCCATATTTGTATGACGTGAATGCATTTTAACGTCAGTTATTTGTTGAGTAGGTTAGTGCTGTGGTAATGTTTTGTAGCTGTTGGTAGTCAAATAATCAAGTCAAGTCAAAGAATAATAAGTTTTTATTTTATTTAACCCTGTTACGGCAGACATAATATTGAAATTTTATTGTTCCTTGAAATAGATGTAAATAATATTAGATATTTTGATATATAAATACATATAGCAGAGATTTATGAGCTGTAAGGTTGACAGCGATTGTGATGTCACATGCATTTGGAATGTGTACAACGTTGAATCCCTTTAATAATTAAAGAGACAAAATGAATTTTTTAATTGTTAATATCTCTTGAAATATAAGGAGTTATTAAAAAATAATTGGACATTTGAGATTCTAGTAACCAACTTTATCAATATGTAGAACAGTTTTATAGAAATTAAGACATAGGACACAAGCCCATTATGTTTATCTTAAAATGTCGATGAACAACGTCCTCTAGTTCTTAGATACAATACTTCCGGTACATGCTATTTTCCAAATATAGATGTTTCTAGTCATTATATATATTAACAAGAAGTATTATGAAAGGTTTCGAACACAACCTACGTGTTTAAATAAAAAGCCAAATCTTATACAAATAAAAATGATTTTGTTATTTAATAAAAACTCGTTCTAATGCGCTTCGTCGATTAACTTGACAGTGACAAGGCTGGAAACAGTGTATCTGTTAACAACTACGGATCAAGCAGTGTACAGGTCTACAGAGATCAGCTGTTTTTAGTATTTTATACTAGTTAGAACAGAACAGAGTCTGTCAGAATCATTTTATTCATAAAATAATCAACTCCGCCTTTCAAACGTTACCAGGGCAACGGAGCAAGTGGCCAACGTAGTCGACCGGTTCATGGTCGACGCAGAGTACCAGTAATTCCACAACCAAACATTGCGTGTATTAACTTGCAGTATGTATTTCGTTTTATCCGATCACTCATTTTAGTTAACAAACAGTTCTGTCAGCTGTGCCTGTTCCAACAGAGTTAAAATAAAATATTTTAATGTTATAGTTCTGTGATTACATTTTGAGTAACTAGGTATGTAATATTTAATAAGAAATGTTGAAATTAATGGACTAGAATTAGTTTATTATTAAGATACATCTCAACACAGTACTATTTTCGTTGTTTTGGCAACCCCTTGGAAAATACAATCTTATTTAGTGTAAATTAGAATACTCTTCAAGTAAGTATATTTTTGAAAAATCTCAGAATCAATTCAATCCAGTTTATATTTATTTGTGAGACCTAAAATATGTGTTTACACAAGAGATAGTATAATATGGATAAAATTCATTTATTTAGACTTTGCGCCAGATTTCAACACCGTTGAAGTAATGCCTTTCATTTGATCTTTACATTTATATACCATAACTTTCATAGTTTTCACGATTTTGGGAATTTAATTCTACCCTATGGAACATTTGTATAATCATCAAGTAACGTTTAATAAAAGTAAATTTATATAACCCACGAAAATACGCAATATATAATATATTAAAATAATAAATAATAATAACAATAAATAATTATTCAATTATCTGCACCGGCCCCTAAAAGATAGTCAACCATAATAACACAAAATGTTTACGCATATGTAGCTATCGAAATATAAATATGTATTCCGGTAACAGAACAGATTCCGAGATGTATACTTTACACAAACCTGCTGTTTCTTCTGGTTAGATCCCCGAACTATATTTTCTCGGTTTAGTTGTTATAAAAGTAAAATTGATTATAGTTCAAATGACGAGAGTTCGGCGGCGACTCATACTTAAAACAAGTTGTGGGGTATAAACTGCCGATATAATTAAAAAGTACTGACTCACTTATTTTTCTATAATATATATAGAAAGGAATAAGATAAAATTCATTATCGTATTATAGATTTATACGCTCTTATAATCTCTTTTAAGTATAAGTCGCCGCCGAACTATCGTGATTTGGACTATATATAATCATAGATACTTATTACGTAGCGGTGAGGTTTATATATAGGTCAAGGTTACCAACATATTCGTCGATATTAGGACTAAGTTTTAACCTACTAAAGTAAAAACTAATTATCAAAAAATGATGTACAAGACTGTACAAAATATTAGAACTGAGTATTTATCAATCTTTATCGTTCAAAACATTTGCGATCTTTGAAAATAGAGCATATAATCGATTAATCAGTTTGCAAATATTAATAAATAAATCGTATCATTAGCAAATGTAATCTATACGCATGTAGCATAAAGGTAACAACCATGAGCGTCCGCAGGAAAATTGACAAATGAAAACAACGTTTCAGGTTCTATCTTATTTAAATCACGTCTGCCCTAACTTGCGCACGTCCATGCAAGTAACCTTATCTAAGTAAAAATGCTCATCTAATACGATCTACATTAAATAATATAGTAATTTTCTAATAATTAGTAACCTTGCTTCAAGCCGAATATAAACGAGAACAATTCAATTTGTGGTGTAGTTACACATTGTCAAAACTTCTGTTTAGCACAAAACAGTAGCCTATTGAAAATGGGTGATGTTAAGTTTATATCAGTGTTAATATTATTGCTCGCCGATTGGTTTGTATTTGTAATAGAAGGGTGGCCAGCATGTCGATTGCCGAATACCTGGTTTGATTCTGATTTATGCCATGTAGAACAAGGGTAAATAAAATAAGAAAATAATTGTATTATATTATTTCTATCAGCGATGTACGAGGCGTGTTTTTTAAGTAAGTACCGTTTTGGAATTAAAAAAAGACGTGCAAAGATATCGCAATAATTTTATTTTTACATGAAAGCCTGTACCTTAATCTACTTTTCTACATAATTTCCGTGAATATTGAAACACTTGTCATAACGTGGCACCAGTTTTTGAATACCCTCCTCATAAAATTCTGCCGCCTGACTTGTTAACCACTGTATCACAACTGTTTTGACTTCGTTATCGTCTTGAAGACGCTGACCACCCAGGTGTTTCTTCAAGTGCATGAACAAATGGTAGTCGCTGGGCGCCAGATCAGGGCTGTATGGAGGATGATCTAGATGTTTTGTCCGTAAACTTCACAGATCTCACGATGAATATCGATCGGTTTTACGCCTTTAGCACTAAGAAATCGTATAACAGCCCGTACTTCACAATCGGCGGGACTCACGATTGTCGGAGGCATCTTAAACACTCAGTAAACAACGTATACAATGAAGAATCAGACTGTAATGGCGTCAGTGCGTAGACAAGAGATGTAGGTAACCAGCGCCATTGCGCGGAACGCCGACCGTAGCGCTGCAAAGGCGGAATCGCAAAACGGTACTTACTTAAAAAACATGCCTCGTAGTTCACATATAAATAAGTTAGAACACTTAAGCAATCAACCAAACTATTACAAAAACATTACATTAAATACATGAGAAATATATTATATTATAGCTAGATAAACTATTTCTAGCGTTCTGTGGTTAACAAGTAAATTTATTTATACCTGCTCCGAGTTATTGAACTTATTTTGTACTTTGTTTCATTTTTGTACCATGAACTTCAGTAGCCTAATTCAGAAAATATAGGCTTTTAAAAATTACCTAAACTTAAAAAATTGGAAAATCGTCTACTATTAAGTTGTAATATTTTTTAAAAGTTTTAGTCGATGAAGATGGTTTTCTTATTGTTGCTGATAAGTGATAATAACTGTTTTCAGTTGTTGATAATGTTTTTTTTCTATTTAAAGGCACTATAAAGAAGATACAATGAGATTATTTATAAGCAAAAGAGTTCTTCTTGATACTGGAGTGATAACAGATGCGGGCATCTTAGTGGACGATGGCAAAATTAAGAAAGTTCTTCCACGAGCTGAATATATACGCTACATGACAGAAAAATTAATAAAGGCAATTAATTTCATTGATTATAAAAATAAATGAACATATTTTTTAATTTGGTTCACATCTTTGCTAAATATCCTTTTTAAATATTTCTCTTTTCTACAGACTGATGATTTTGGGGACTCATTAATAATGCCCGGCGTTATAGACTCCCATGTGCATATCAATCAACCGGGGCGTACAGATTGGGAAGGATTTGAAACTGCAACCAAAGCTGCAGCTACTGGTGGTGTAACCACGATAATTGATATGCCA
Organism: Panorpa germanica; assembly: GCA_963678705.1. Taxonomy (NCBI): domain Eukaryota; kingdom Metazoa; phylum Arthropoda; class Insecta; order Mecoptera; family Panorpidae; genus Panorpa; species Panorpa germanica. The sequence goes on along the minus strand of OY783220.1, from coordinate 8,551,632 downwards.
TTGTAAATATGTTATTTATATTTTAATTAGCTAGTAATTGGTGGATTTATTTTCTTTTTCATCACTTACTATTTCTAAACGAAGAAATACATACATTTAAATCTGTATTATTTAAATTTAATCGTTAGTGTTACTCTTGTTGCGTAACTTTTTAGTGAAGGGGTATTATATACATTAATTCTTGATTTTTTCAGAAACTCCATACCTCCAACAACAACTGTTGCTAATCTGAATGAAAAGATGGAAGCAGCCAAAAAAAGTAAAATATATGTTGATGTTGGTTTCTGGGGTGGAGTAATCCCAGGAAATGAGGTTTACTAAACTAGCGCACATAAAATATAAATATATTTTAAGTAAAGTGTTTCTAACATCATTATATTTTGCAGAAAGACTTAGTTCCGTTAGTTAAGGCTGGAGTAGTTGGTTTTAAATGTTTCCTGTGCCCTAGCGGTGTAGACGAATTCCCTAATGTCACACCGAAACAAGTAGAAATTGCTATGAAGGCTTTAAAAGATACAAATACTGTTTTGGCGGTAAATAAATATATATTTAAATATTATTGCATGTCATTCATTTAATTTCGACGCGAAGAGTTATTTGCTAAAGCTAGGAGCTACCACGTTTGGAATTTTTATTTACATAATTAAATTTTGGTGTTACTCTTGTTGCCTATCCAACTGAAATAACTAATAATTTGACTTCTATGTGGTTCTTTTTCAGTTTCATGCAGAATTAGATTTGAATAAAACTTATAATACTGAGCGTAAGTTTATACATACTATTGTCTACCGAAATTTCACTATACTCGTAATAAACGACTAATATAGTTTTTATTAACTTGACCTGTAGATCCCGAGAAATATGAAACGTATCTTAAAACTAGGCCTCCTGAAATGGAAGTCGATGCCATCAAAGTCATCATAGATTTAGCATACAGACACAAGTAAAGAGAAAATGTCATTTAATATAAAGTATATAATTAAATATATCAGAAATTAAATTACCAAATATATATTTATTTGTTTCAGTATAAGAACGCATATTGTACACTTATCAGCCGCTGATGCGCTTCCAGAGTTAAAAGCAGCTCGTGAAAAAGATACTCAAATCAGTGTTGAAACATGCCACCATTATTTAACACTTGTTGCTGAGGATGTTCCTGACAATCACACTGAATTTAAATGTGCTCCACCAGTTCGTAGCGAAATAAATCGCGAAGCTCTTTGGCAAGCTATCAAAGAAGGACACATCGACATGGTGGTTTCAGACCACTCTCCAAGCACACCAGATTTAAAATATCTTGAACCTGATCAGACGCCAGATTTTTTGAAAGCTTGGGGAGGAATCGCTAGTGTTCAATTTGGTAAATATAAATAAATGCATTTTACCTAGGAAAAAAGCTTAACATTTATACATCTGTTCTGTTCTGTATTTTTAAGGGCTATCTCTTTTTTGGACTGGAGCTAAAGCTCGTGGTCTTAATCTTTATGATGTTTCACGACTATTAACTGCAAGTCCTGCAAAGTTAGTTGGTTTACAAAACTTGAAGGGAGCGTTAAAGGAAGGCTATGACGCTGATTTAGTTGTATGGGATCCAGAGAAAGAAATCGAAATTGAAGATAGTAGAATCGAATTTAAAAATAAAGTACGTATCAGCTTTGGATTTCTTCTGTGCCCATATTTCTTATGAGCAAAAAGATTCACTGTCTAATTCTTTCGTGTGATAACAATAACTATTTTTTTAGGCAACTCCATATTTAGGAATGAAATTTTATGGAAAAGTGCGTGCAACTATCGTACGCGGGAAGATTGTTTATAGGAATGAAGATGATTATGTAGAATATGCGTTACCAAGTGGAAGATTAGTTCTTCGTGAAGAATAAATAAACGTCTTTGTTAAAAATACTTGTACATACATTATCTTTGTAAAAAATTTAGCTATATAGCTAAATATTATTAAGGTAACATATTTTACCTTAATAATATTTGTAATATATTGAAATATTATTGGTATATTTATGTTAGTCTCAAATCCTTTATATTTTATACTAACTGTCAAGGATTTTTAATTAACATGAATGCACCATTTTGTAAATATTTAGTTTTGTAAATTATAATTGTATTTTTCTTTAAAAATTTATTAAAGACAATTTTCTAAACTGTTTCAAAATATTTGTTTTTACTTATTTTATCTAAATGTTAGCTTTCATATCTGGTTGTGTAATATATATTTTAAATGATATTTAATTGGTTTATATGATTCTAAAATTTCCATCTTCTTTATTTATTTACTAACTTTACTATTATTTAAATATGTATTATGTAATATTTTCATAAAGAAGCAAGCACATCTGACATATCACAATATATTACAAAAATTGTATTTTTCATTTATTTAAAAATATTTTGCTGTTATTGGTATTTAAAATGTATGTTAATAAAGAAATTATTTCTGGTTGTATAAATGCTACATAAATTATCTGAATTATTAGATTTGCATAAGTAAGATGTTACTTATATACTATTTACATTTTGTGCTAAGCAGATTTACACAGTTTTAATTTACTTTTTTAGTTCAATTCCAAAGATGTTTCGTAATAAATTATATGCTAAATATAATCATATATCTATTAGGTGGAAGTATGGTAGGTTGTCCTTGATTTTAACATTTTCCAAAAAAGAATGCAGAAACATTCAGCTTTTAAAAAATAAATAACTAAGCTAAGACACACACCAGGGTAACTACATTTTTTTGAATCTTTTACAAGTAACCATGGACTTCTGCAAAAAATTTGATAGAGGAGGACTAAGCTTCAGATTCTTTTTAACAACAACATAAATTTGCAACAATTCCGTCCTATCTAGTGTAGAACTCCATATCCTGTCTGTTCCTATCTGCGAACGACCATGTAAGTAACCTTATCTAATTAAAAATGTCCATCTAATTCGGTTTACACGAAATAATAATGTAATTTTCCATAATTAATAACCTTGCTTCGAGCGGTATATAAACGAGAACAATTCATTACTTGAAATGTAGTTTCATTATAATAATTTGTGTTCATCACAAGACAATAGCTGAATAGTTAACAGTTCCAAAAACCACTTAGTGAAAATGGGTGGAAAATCAGTGTTAATATTACTATTAGCCGATTGGTTAATTTTTTTAGTGGATGGGTGGCCAGCTTGCCGATTGCCAAATACCTGGTTTGATTCTAATTTATACCACCTAGAAGAAGGGTAAATACAATAACAAAATTATTTTATTTCAACCATTAATAGGAAGCTAGATCCAAACTATTACAAAAATAGCTAAGGAATACATATTTATATAACATACCTAGTAAACACAGTCAGTGTGTTTTACATAAGAAATATTATATTTTACATAAACTTATTTTGTAATAATTGTACTTATAAGTACGTCATAAAATAAATTAAAGTGTTTAAAAACAACACAAAAGAGTACGTTGCATATATTGTTATATGTATTAATTTTAGTTTAATCATTCTTTTCTGATTGTGTAATTTAAATTATGTTGCATTATTTATATTATAATCTTGGATAAAATTTGGTTAGACACACTTTAAAAATACCTCAACTTGTGGTGCAATATTGAGCAAAATAATCAACTGCTTCCATGAATCTTTAACAAGTTTATACTAGATAGAAAATCGCCCACGCTTTTATTCTCTATAAAACTATATGATAAATTGTTTCCTCTTCTTATTGCATTAAATATTTTATGCATTTTAAGTAAATAAAAACTTAAATGCATTACAAAATATAATTTAATGGAATATTATGTACTATGACATTGTATTGTCATCTACAAAAAGTTTGTGTACATACTGCATAAACGAATCGAGTTTATTTTAAATTTATTCATTCAGTTAAATTGTAGATTCGTGACCACTAATTCTATTTTCAGTTTCAACAATAATTTTTAATCCTGAATCGTGAAACAGGTTTTTTTTATTTTGCTGATAAGTGATAATTAGTTTATATATTTAATTACATAAATATAATTAGTAATAATTAGTCTATAACAAATATTTTCAAATATTGATAATGTATCTTTTCTGTTAAAAGACATAAAGATACAAGATTATTTATAAGCCAAAGAGTACTTCTTGATACTGGAGTAATAATAGATGCAGGTATCTTAGTGGCCCATGGAAAAATTAAGAAAGTTCTTCCACGAGCTGAATATATACGCTACATGTCAGAAAATATAATAAAGGTAATTAATTTTATTGATACATCATGATTTTTACATGATGCTTTTATTTGGTTTGTGTCTTTGGTAAAAGTCTTATTTTAAAAATTTACAGACTGATGATTTTGGGGACTCATTAATAATGCCCGGCGTTATAGACTCTCATGTGCATGTCAATCAACCAGGGCGTACAGATTGGGAAGGATTTGAAACAGCAACCAAAGCTGCTGCTGCTGGTGGAATAACCACGATAATTGATATGCCATTGTAAATCTGTTATTTATATTTTATTATCAGTTTGTAACTTGTAGGTTTATTTACTTTCTTACTCACTTACTGATTATGAAAGAAAGTGTACACTTAAAGTCAGTCAGTCAGTATTATTTAAATTCGAATATAGTGTTACTCTTGTTGCCTACTCTTTTAGTGAAGGAGTATATAAACAGTATTTTTAAATTATTTATAATTAACTTATTTTTAATTTAAGAAACTCTATACCTCCTACGACAACTGTTGAAAACTTAAATGAAAAAATAGAAGCAGCAAAAAATAGCAAAATATATGTTGATGTTGGTTTCTGGGGTGGAGTAGTCCCAGGAAATGAGGTTTAGTAAATTAGCTTCACAAAATCAAAATATATTTTACTTAGGTGTTTCTAACATTATTATATTTTGCAGAATGACTTAGTTCCGTTGGCTGAAGCTGGAGTAGTTGGTTTTAAGTGTTACCTCTGTCCTAGTGGTGTTGACGAGTTCCCAAAAGTAACTCCAGAACAAGTGGAAATAGCTATGAATGTTTTAGAGGATACGAATACTGTCTTGGCGGTAAATAGTTATCTAATATTGCATATCGTTTAATATAGTAGAAACTACCATCTGAAATATTTCATTTTATTATCAAATGTTGGTGTTATTCTTGTTGCGTATAACTAGGTGCTTCTTATATTAAGTTAACAATTTGGCTCCTAACTATGTGAATCTTTTTCAGTTCCATGCAGAATTAGATTTAAATAAAACTTATAATACTGAGCGTAAGTATACACCTGCGACTACTTATCTAAATAACACTGTAATGAACAAGTACTATTATTTTTAATAACTAAATCTGTAGATCCTGAGAAGTATGCAACATATCTTAATAGTAGGCCCCCTGAAATGGAAGTGGAAGCGATAAAACTCATTATAGATTTAGCCTATAAATACAAGTAAGAAAAAGACTTCATTTAATATCTTCTTCTTAATATATATAAATTACGTGTCACGTTGTGTGTTCGCGATGGACTCCTAAACTACTTAACCGATTTTAATCAAATTTGTACACCGGGTGCAGTTTGATCCAACTTGAAAGATAGGATAGCTTACATCTCAATTTATGATTAATTATTATGATTTATTATTAATTATCTGATTTTAAAAGATGGCGACATCTGTTGATAAATAGATTGAGTAAATATTCTGTTGACTAGATTGAGTAAATATTCAATAGATGGCGCTATGTAATGTAATATGACCAAAAACGTTAGTCACAGCAACGCGTGGCCGGGACAGCTAGTAAAGTATATAATTAAATACATAAAAAAAACTTGAGTACAAATATATATTTATTTGTTTCAGTATAAGAACGCATATAGTACACTTATCAGCCGCTGATGCGCTTCCAGAATTAAAAGCAGCACGTGAAAAAGATACTGAAATCAGTGTTGAAACATGCCACCATTATTTAACACTTGCTGCTGAGGATGTTCCTGACAATCACACTGAATTTAAATGTGCTCCACCAGTTCGTAGCGAAATAAATCGCGAAGCTCTTTGGCAAGCTATAAAGGAAGGGCACATCGACATGGTGGTTTCAGACCACTCTCCAAGCACACCAGATTTAAAATATCTTGAGTCTGGTCAGACGCCAGATTTTTTGAAAGCTTGGGGAGGAATCGCTAGTGTACAATTTGGTAAATATAAATAAATACTGCATTTTCACCAGTAAAAGAATAACCAATAAACTTAACATTTATACATTTGTTCTGTTCTGTGTTTTAAGGGCTATCTCTTTTTTGGACTGGAGCTAAAGCTCATGGTCTTAATCTCTATGACGTTTCACGATTTTTAACAGCAGGTCCTGCAAAGTTAGTTGGTTTACAAAACTCAAAGGGAGCGTTAAAGGAAGGCTATGACGCTGATTTAGTTGTATGGGATCCAGAGAAAGAAATCGAAATTGAAGATAGTACAATTGAATTTAAAAATAAAGTATGTATTAGTTTTGGATTTCTTCTGTGTCCATATTTCTTATGAACAAAAAAATTCGCTGTCAAATTCCTTCGTGTCATAACAATGTTTATTTTTTTAGGCAACTCCATATTTAGGAATGAAATTTTATGGAAAAGTGCGTGCAACTATCGTACGCGGAAAGATTGTTTATAGGAATGAGGATGATTATGAAGAGTATGCGTTACCAAGTGGAAGATTACTTCTTCGTGAAGAATAAATCGAAATCTTTGTTATTATATCAAAATTGTTATTATATTCAATAATAAATAATAAAGTGTACAGGCCTGTAACATGTAATTCTTATGTACATAAAAATTATTACTTTTATTATACATTATAATAAACATACAGAAAAATAAATGTCATAATCTATCCAAGACACACACCAGGGTAGTTACAACTTTTTAATGTTAATATTGCTTTCTAGTTTACATCATATTTTAGGTAAATTAGAAAAAAGAACGTATCTATATGAATATATATCTATTTTACTTGACATAATAATGAAACTCATTCTTTATTTATATTATATGTGTTATCTATGACATTATAATGTTCAGATAATGTAAATATATTTACATAATCCATATCTTTTAATTACAATACGCTTTTATTATCATTTTTATCATTATTTTCTGTCAGATCATTGTTTTTAGATTGCCTAGTTAGTTATTAGTATATTAAAACTTGTTGGGAACGTTGTGATTGTAATGATTACACAACTGCGTTCAAGGTCAATCGAGGTTAAATGAACTTTGCTGTTGTTTGTAAGAATTTGTAGCAATCAGTAGCAATCAGTGAATAAAGCTGACTAAAACTCAGCATAACTTTTATAAATAGTTGGTAAATAAAAATATAATATTTATTAATGTTTTGTTTATTAGTATACTTAAGGATTGTTACGTAAATAACTTATAAATAAAACCTATTGACACTGAACACAGTTTATAACAAACTAACCTAAAATTTGTTTTACTTATATTAATAAAAATCTGATAACAGCTGATAAACTAATGCGATGGCAACAGGTTTCTTACTATTTATAATCGATATATACTTTAGTAAGCAAAATTATAAATCAAATATTTATTATATTTCAAAAAGTTCATTTTTCTATACAAATCATTTTCTTAAAAATATATAATCGCAATATGTATGTGTTTTCAATATAATAAATAACTTTACATAATATCTTTCAGTAAAGTTAAATAGTTTAAGAAGTAACATTTAATTTCAAATATGCGTCGAAAGACCGGCTAAAACAATTATGTCTTAGTTACGTAACATTTTATTAATATGGTAATTTTGTTCTGTAGATTAACAAGCGTATACTATCGCCATCTATATAAATAATATATTAACCTTTCAACTATCAAAGATTTAAACTATTTAATATTAAAATATGTTTTGTTAATTTATTCAATTTTAATTTTCCAGAAGAACCACATAACAAATCTATCTTAAAATGTCTTTGAAACTTTACTTTGACCTTTTATCTCAACCATCAAGAGCACTTGTCATACTTCTGAAAACTTTAAAAATTCCTTATGAAAGCTGTCCCGTAGCTCTTGGAAAAGGTTTGTTAATTTTATATAATTAATTAATTTATAAATCTGTTTGTTTATTGTCAGCTTTTTCCTAACTCAACTTAACTTCAACATCGCACAGTTTTCATAAATATTATTTTTCAGGTGCTCATTTATCAGAAGAATTTGAAAAAATCAATAAGTTTAAGAAAGTCCCTTGCATTATAGACAACGAATTCCATTTATCTGAAAGGTATCAGCACATTAAACACATTTATATTTCATTTACATAATATATTTACCTCTAAACAAATGTACCACATAAATGGTAGATTTGGTTTATTGGAAATTTTGTATTTTTAGATTTTAATTTTATTTTCTATTATTGCAGTGTTGCTATTGTGCGGTATCTAGCTCGAGAGAAATCCATCCCTGAACAATGGTACCCAACTGAAAGCAAAAAACAGGCCCGTGCTGATGAATATTTAGAATGGCAACATTTGGGAATACGAATGGATTGTTCAGCTTTCTTCCTTGCTAAAGTAAAATACATATAGTTGTTTAGATCTGCTCTGTTTTCTGGGTGAAGCGAGATTTTGATCAACGATTCTTGCTTTCTATAATCGCCAATTCATTTATATCCAGTCGTTATTATACTTCTTAATATATTCTAATATCTTCTTTATGTGAATACGTCCTTAATTCTTAACAAGCGGCTCCACTCGCTTTTCCTTTAAGCTAAAACTGACCTATAATCATATATTTCATTTATACCATATCGTTAAATAATTTTTTTAGTATTTGACTCCTTTGGTTACTGGTAAAGAACCCGACGCAAAGAAACTTCAAGGCTTAAAGAGAAGAATGGAAGAAACACTAGATAAACTACAGAACCAGTGGCTAACTCCTGGACCTTTTATATTAGGCGATAAAATATCTGTTGCAGATTTATTTGCTGCCTGTGAAATTGAACAACCAAGTGGGTATAGCATAAATATTAAAATAGTACAAATATTCCATTTGATAAACTTATTATCAATTTTAGAATTGGCTGGATACGATCCATGTGAGGGTCGTCCAATTCTTGATGCCTGGCTACAACGTGTTCGAAGTGAAACTGCTCCACATTATGATGAAGCCACGCAAAGGCTTTATAAAATTGCAAAACATACTCCAAAGCCGCTTTCTAAGTTATAGATTATAAGAATATCGTTTCTTATTGTTATTATATATTGCACAATCTTTCTTATATTAATATTAATTTTATAATGTAAAATACATGTAAAAGTTAATGTTTTTTTATATAATAAATTTTATGTATGTAATAGATTTGGTGTTGGTACCAAAAGCAGTTGAGGCATGTATGCAAACATAATCAGAGATAAAATTAAATAAAGTTGAAAGAACTTCATTAACATACGAGAATGAATTGAGCCTTTTGTACTTTGAAATGCCTAAGAATTTCTGTAAATTGTAATGACACAAACCGCTGAATAAATAAATTCAATAAGTATTTTCAATAGGATTTTATTCATACATTTTTTAGTAATGTAAACACTAATACCAAATGAAATTGGGGTAAGATAAGATAATATTATATACTTCGTTTTTACTTTTTTTGTGTATTAAATGTAGTGAATATAAAAATTTTAGTGACTAATTAAAAAAACTTTATGGCAGAATAATAAAAATTAAACCCAGTACCATATTTAACTAAATCTGTAATAAAAATATTCACATAATCGCCAAGGTATGATGTAAAATATATAGATAGAAGTATTACAAATAAACCAATTTTTTTGTTTAGCGTTCAATATTATGTAATTAACAATTAAATTAATATTTGTGGAATGATATATTTCGATATAAAGTTATCGTTATTTTAAGTGCTGACCTTTCCATTGCAGTTAACTTTTTTTTATTACACTTAAGATATGTCCAATCAGAGAACAGTTTAAATTGTCACGTGGTATCATAATAATAAATTAAAAATTAAAATTGTGTAAAAATGTCGGAGGGTCACATGTATGATATAAGTTCAAACAAAAACAATTTCTTATCTATATTCAGTTATGATAACAATATGTTTTTTAATATTAAACATAAATACAAAGTAATACTTCCGATTATTTTAATATAGACGTGTGCGACATCATTTTAAAATTTGACATATCCCAGTGAAGAAGTGAGGTTAACAGGTTTTATAAAAATAAATAAAATGTCGCAAGAAAGTTCTACTGATGGTCCTATTAAATGTATTTTTATGTGTGAATTCCATCCTATTGCTGGACCAAAAATTAGATGTCAGGTGCCAGAAAATTATATATCTAAACAAATATTTGATTGGGTCAGTGTTTATATGATTCCAAAAGCTCAACTACATAAATGCACTCTTACAGTGTAAGTATATTATTATAAATTGAGATATATTTATTAAGGTATAGCATATCAGAATTAATCATAGATATCTAAGAATTTGTTTAACACCCAATTTCTATGTTGTTCATTATTTAGCAAAGTTAAGTAAATGTGCAGATTCGTATTAAGGTCATTGTATTTTTAGATATTATAATCCAGATACTTTGTATGCGCTACAATATAAAACATTGTCTCATTGGAAATCATATCATTTACATTCCTTCACTGGCGCTCCCAGAAAACCAGTTATGAATTTCATTAAGACTTATTTAATATAATAGCAAATGAAGATAATTATTTAAATAAATAAATTTAAAAAGAGCAGGAGTATTTATCACTATGAACAGATATTTTCTAGTTTCTCAAATCAATTCATTTATCTATCAACCTTTGTAATGTACATTACAATTCATAAATTTCTATAATTATATACTTAATGCGAACAAATACTCTACAATTATTTGTAATTAACCGAAATGGCTTAATTAAGTTTCAAAATTATAATCAAATATTCAAAAAAGAATTTCAAATTAATTACTTTCTAATATTACAATTTTTTCTCAGCATTGTATAAGAAGTAGTACATCAATAATCAAATTTTTATTATTTTAGGACTTTTGATGGTTATAAAATACTGGGATATCCTATTAAAATAGACGACAAAAAATATGTTAGAAATGCATTTCACTTTAACCTGTGTCTAGTCTTTGCTGAAAATGCTCACACCGTGCAATATGAACCTCTTCTAAAGAAATTATCGGAATACATAGTAAGTGTTTATAAGATCTTGAATGTAACATTGATACGAAAATGTATAATCGTTTACAATTATATGTTTATAGTTAGCTATGGAAATGGATCATGAATTTCTTTCACAACCAACATCAGAACAAAGTGATGTTTTGAAACCGCTTTTATATAAACCACCGCACATTCGTGATCCAAAACGACCTATTTTTATAACAGATACTCCCAGTACTGAAAGTAATTTCGATAGACTTATTGGAATAATGCAACATGTAAGAAATGATATTAATTCATATCAAATGTGTGTTGTTACGGGTAAGCTCCTTATATATTTGATTAATCATTATTGCAACTAATACTAAAGAAGCTATTACTTAATTCCAGATGGTCCTACTTCATTGCATTTAACAGTAGTAGATCTACCCAAAGATCCAGCTCCAGTTTTAGACTATCACGTTCCTATCTTAACTGGACTCGAAGACAAATTTGATCAGGATCAGTGGGATCTCACTACCCACCAGGTGGAGATATACTCGTATTTAATATCAATTAGTTTTAGTTTTGCTTCTATTTACGCACTCTGGCATGTGGTTTTTGTGTTTCCACAAAAATTTAACTTTTTTATTTCATTCATATATTATATACAGTTTTATATTTCTTAATACTTTTCATTCCTATATACATTCAAACTTATATTACTCTAGACTTTTACTACTTTCAAAAGTGCTTTCTGCTTCTTCTTCTCTTGACCCTCTCTCTTCATGTTCCCCATGAAAACCAGATAACGAGATTATTCTTTATTGTAATGTTTTTCGTTCCTTTTCTCTATTTCCGCCATTCACCCCTTTCCTTCACTGCTTCCCTTTAATAACTGCACAATAGTCTTCTCGCTCATTACTTTTTCCTGACAAGAAAACTTAATGTGCTCCAGTGTTTCAATCCCCGTTCCGCACACTCTACACATTCTTTCCTCGCTATTTGCCCAGTATCTATTTCCTTTCTCCTCGTGTCCCAATCTAAATCTGGCAATCCTTCTCATGTTTTTTTGTGTCTTTTTCACTTAAGTAATGTGGTTACTCTCTCTCTCTCAAATCCTATTAAGATTTTTTTTATTTTACTGTAGTCATAGTTTATTTTACTTTATTTTTGTAGATTTTGCCATACATAGATGGTTTTACACATATCAGTAAGATAGCATGTAAAGCGGAAGTACACCCAAACTTAGTGAAAGCATGTATTCAAAATCTGGTAAAAATTACTATTCTTTAAGAATTTCAAATTTAATTTATGATCTTTTAAATATAATATCTTTTTCTAGGTATGCTACAACGTTGTTAGAATAATACCTCTGTTTCAATATTGCAATGTTTATACACCTACACAAAAAATAAATAATTTGATATCATGTAAAGATTTACAACAAAAATGTATCGAATATTGCTCATCGAATTGTAAGAATTGCATTAATTTTTATTTTATTGATTTTTATATTTTACTTAAAAGGTTTTAAACATTTTTCAGTGCGTCATCATGCAACAATACGTGATATTTTCCGAATGTATTCTGGAATGGGATATGGGATATCACTACGTGATCTTTGTGCCAGATTAAATCCAAATACTTTAAGAATAAATGAACGAAATCTAGTCCAATTTGGTTTACTTCATGGAATTATCAGAAAAGTGAATAAGGTGGTTAAGAATTATTAATATTTAAAACTCGCTAATCATAAAACGTAAACTCATGTATTATTTAACGTAATATTGTTTACTAACATAATAATTTAATACGAAACGTTATATACTCTTGTATAAAAAGTTTTATTCACTTTAGAAAACAAATTTATGGCCGCAAGATAACTGTTGTTATGGAAAAAGTAATCTTTCTTATGTTAAATAAACATTACATTTACGTAACTGATTAGCGGGTATAATTTTCAATGTTTTGTATAATTTATTACTTTATTAAATATATATTTTTAGTACCCGGTGTCGATCGCTACAGTAGATGGGAAGCCCGACTTCAATGGTTGTCAATCAATGGAAGAAATTTGTTGTTCCCTCTCTTTAAGCAATAATATATTAGAGAAAGAAATAGAGATAGATCCGGCTACTATTCTGCTATGGAGATGAAAAATCGAATATATTTTATTAAATGTTATCTGTAATGAATGATATAAAATGTATAAATAAATATTTTAATTTAAAAAAATTCTTTAGAAAATGTGTATATACTGCCCTCTATGTTTAATTTGATTTGAATCAGTTTAAATATTGAACACTTGCTAGTTGGTTTGTCAATTTCAAAATATTTGTTATAATTCCTATTGTATTTGTTCAATATATTACACTAATTGTTATTAAATATTAAGTAGTATTTTCCAAATAAAACAGTAACATAATTTCATACAATTTTTAGTGAGTTATTCCTAAAGTTAAATTATGTTAAACTAATCTAACCTATAAAATATATATAACATGGGGCGACTTGAGCACTTACATACATTGAAGGGCCATTCTGGTAGAGTATGGGGAATAGGCTGGAATCCACAAGGTACTGCAATAGCAACATGTGGTGAAGATAAAACTATTAGAATCTGGGGATGTGAAGGTGACAAGTGGGTCATCAAAACAATTTTAACTGATGGCCACCAAAGAACAATCAGAGAAGTTGCTTGGTCACCTTGTGGTAATTATTTAGCTTCTGCTAGTTTCGATGCAACTACAGCTATTTGGGATAAGAAGACAGGTAATATACTTTGTTAATACTTGATTTTTATGTTATGTAACATAGTGTACATTCGTTCTGTTTTATTTATAGGGGAATTCGAATGTTCAGCTACACTTGAAGGTCATGAAAACGAAGTTAAGAGTGTAGCATGGTCTCCTGGTGGCCAATTACTCGCGACTTGTAGTCGGGACAAATCTGTCTGGGTATGGGAAGTTGCTAATGGAATTGAAGATGAGTTCGAGTGTGCAGCTGTGTTAAATGCACATACTCAAGACGTCAAAAAAGTTACATGGCACCCTACACAAGATATTCTTGCATCAGCAAGTTACGATAATTCTATCAAGATATTTAGAGAAGACCCCTCAGATAATGACTGGATTTGCTCTGCAACATTAAATTCACATGACTCTACAGTGTGGAGTATCTCATTTAATAAAACAGGTACCAAAAGTTACATTTAAAGATTTAAAACAATACAAAGCTTTTAAAATTCAACACTGCTATTTAACTTTTATTGTAGGTAATCGATTAGCTTCATGCAGTGCAGATCAGACTGTTAAAATCTGGCAGGTATATCAACCAGGGAATGCGGAAAATATTCCAACACCGGATAAGGAACCAGTTTGGAAATGTGTGTGCACAATATCCGGTCATCACACTCGAGCTGTATATGATATAGATTGGTGTAAAAAGCAAGATTTAATAGTTACTGCTTGTGGAGATGATATTATTAGAATATTTAGCGAATCACAAGATTCTGATCCAAATGCACCTACATTTGATTTATTACTTTCTGAAAATGGAGCACATTCTGAAGATGTTAATTGTGTGAGATGGAATCCTCTTGGTAATGGTATGCTTGCTTCATGTAGCGATGATGGTGAAGTCAAATTATGGCAGTATAGAGAAACGGAACCAATTATGAGTTGAATTTATAGATTTAAATAGTGTTTTTTTTTTGTTAATTGACATGTTACATTATTTTTATAAAAATAGAACAAGTTAACTTTTAATTCTCTTTATTAAATAATTTTGTTCCTGTTGGAGTTTAGTTAAATATATTTTTGAATGTACATTTTTGACATAGGTTTTTATATTATAATAAAATATATTTTGGTATGATTAAAAAAATGTGTTTGGTGAAAACTTTATATATATTTTTCTGGCTAATAATTCACTTATTAATAAATAGTAATAATATTACATTCAGTTTACATATTACTCACTCTACACAGTTATGTGTATTTAAGGTTTAACAACATAACAAAATTTTCCTGGTACATAAACAATTGTATATAAAGCTATGTGATGACCTATTTTTCGGCTTTGAAAAATAAATCTTCGTTTTTAACTATTAACATACTCATAAATCTTTAAAAAAGGTTTTTAAAACGGCTATAAAATAATCAAATAAGACCACTTTGGATTAAATATTACTAGGTATTGTTTAAGTAAAATATTACTTGAAAGAAATAATAATCATGGTTTGTGTTAAAAAATGAACTTTATTAATATATGCTTTGATCGCTTTGCTTTTGAACGAAGTTAATCTACTAATAAAACCGTCTAATGTTAAACAAAAATGAGCTACAAATTAGGGGTCTAAGTCTCAGTACTAGATGAAAAAGTAATATATACTACTTAACGAGTTCTTATTTATTTCATTATTCACTCAAGAAATGTTTTTTGAACGAGCTACAGTGATAGAGAGCATTTGTAGCTACAATTAACAGAACATACTAAATTAGCTTGTGTATATTTAATATCTGAGCCTGACCTTGCAATTGTAATTTGGAAAAACCCAGCTAACATTTATTATCACTTAAATTTTTTAGAATTATTTTTTGTACTCATGATTCGCAAACTTTATTCGCGAGTATTCCTCGTGTCCATACTCAAAGCGTAAACAGCAATCCTAAACTATATAAAATATAGATTGGCAATGTTAATATTCGAAATTCTTTCATTAACTACACATGAAAATACATATATTATATATTAATTACAATCATTATAATGAATTTTAAAGTTCGTGTTAAGTAATTACTTTGTAAATAACAGACAATGGAATTCAAAAACCGGTTTTAATTAAATTTCCCAGAAATATTTTATATTATTTCCACATCACTCACTCTAGTTGTTTATTCATACTTCATGATTTTGGCTTATGACCTTTGATAGCGTTGTTTTTGTCGTGATCGTTTATTTAGTAATAAATCATCAGACATCAGTTTATTTAAAACGTTCTTTGTATTGTGATCAGTCAGTAATCGCAAAAATTTACAAATATGAATATTAAATTTCTGTCTTGTTTTCTTTTTGTTTTAATATCAACTGTTTATGGAGAAGGTATGTATAAATAGAGTAAAAACAAATAGTCTTCTAGTTTACTGGTGTTCTTGAGATCACAGACTTCTTACGAATAAGTATTTTATACATTTAAACCTTAAATTAAATTAGTTAAGGTAACTCTATAGACTTCTAATACGTACAGCTAAATCAATTTAATTAATATGATCACGTAAAAAAGAGTCTGATGATCTTGAAAACCACAATCATTGCAAAACTTTGTAAACCTAACATAAATTTTGTTTTTTAGAGGATGAATACCCAAAGATTTGTCCTAATATCATATCGCGTCATATGTGGGGTGGAGAAAACCCTAAGGAAGTGAACTACCAAATTATTCCCGTAAAATGGGTTGTTATCCAACATACAGCTACCCCATCTTGTACTACAGCCAGTGGTTGTGCAGAAAGAGTTCTGTCTATTCAAAATTACCATATGAATGAGCTTGGATTCCACGATATAGGCTTAAAGTAGGTTTAGTATATTAGCTTACGCACATACCAGAAATAAGACTGTTTAGACAGACTTGACTTTGTTTTGACTTGAGATTTGTAAACATTGTGCTATGGCCGTACTGAATACGCAAACTGTACACAGTCTTGTTTCCAATATGCGTCCAGTCTTAGAAGCTGGTAAATATTTGTATTATTGTATCTAAGTGATTATTATCATCAATATATTGTATGAAAATGAAATTTTGAATTGTTTTCTCAGTTTTCTGATTGGTGAAGATGGCAACGTGTATGAGGGTTGCGGATGGCATAAAATTGGAGCTCATACACGAGGTTATAACTCAATTGGTCTCGGCATTGCTTTCATTGGCACATTTACAGGTACGTTAAAGAATGTCTACATTGAATATTGTATATTTACATATATTTACATTCAACATATATTTATTAAATTAATCTGATTCGGACTCGTTATTCTGTTCCTCATTATTCTCTTCCGCTTCTTTCATTCGATTTATTATTTCAACTGCAGGTTTAAACACTCCATCAGTTTGTACATTACAGTTATAACATTTTGTAGATTTCTTAAAGTTTGCTAAGGCACACTTTTCACAAAAGTAATGCTTACATTTTGTCACTATAGGATCTGTGAAGCTTTCACGACAAATATAGCATTTAAAAGGTAGATCTGCCTCATCTTCATGGATTTCCCATTTCCCGTCATCATCTGCAGTACTCTGTCCACCTTCTGTTTCTCTCTCAAGCTGCCAGCCGTGCTTGTAGTCCCCTCGATCGTGAAGAAACTTACAACTGTCTCCAAATCCACAGAATCCGGTTTCTTTGTAATCTTTACAAATATCTGGTTGATAATCCCACCGAACCGTAGCTCTTAAATGTGCTGGTGCTCTAATTGGCCCTTTTCTAACCATTCCAGAACTTGCATTACCTGCAGCAGTATCTCGTTTCTTATAATATTGAGCGTAGTTGTTCAGCCCTCTATAAATCTAAAATTAAAAGTCCATATTAAAATGTATTAGAAAACATTAGAAAAATAGAGCATGTTATTATCCTAACAACATTTACCTTGTCATCTTCTTTTCCTTCCAGTTCTTTATTAATTTCTAAACTTTTTTCAAAAATGGCTTGGGCATCACGATCTAATTCTGTATCAATTTCTACAATTGAAGTCGCACCTTGATCTTGTGGGCCACTAGGTCCTGAATCTCTTGCTGATTTATAGCTTACTGATACGCCTTCCCCTTCAGAACTGTCAGATAAATCATCCCCTACAGCGGCTTTTGATTTTACTTTGAATCGTTCTGTAGTTTGAAAATTAGGGTTAGGTTTGCGGATTTTATTTACTGCTTTAACAACATTTTGTGCGTCATCTTCTGAACTCTCTTTTTCAGAACTGCCTTTGCGTTTTCTAGCACCACCTCTGTTTTTAATTGTACGTTTTTTAAATGTAAATGAATCTGCCATTACTGTTTATTAAATTATCTATTTGTAAAAATACGCAAACGTCAAACAGAAATAAAATTTGCTCAGTGAAGTAGTGTTGCCAGACTTGTAATAACCTCCAGAGAACGGAAAAATTGTCTCTGGTGATTATGTATTCATTGTACTAACAGAGGCGTATTCAGGTTTTGAAATCTATAATTTAAATTTAAAAATAGTTTCATTTTTTACATTTCCACAATATTGCTGAAGCATGTTTTTTTTTTTATTTTTGTAGATAAATTGCCTGCAGAAAAAGCGTTAACTGCTGCTAAAAATTTACTAGAATGTGGCGTGGAACTTGGAGAACTGGACGCAAATTATAAAATGATTGCTCAGAAGCAAGTAAGCGCTACTTTAAGCCCAGGGCTGACTTTATATCAAGAAATAATTACTTGGCCTCATTGGACATCAAAGGTCAAGAAGTCATAAGTGTTTTTATTAAAATTATACCAGATGTTCCTGGTTTCGTCTGATATACATAATATTTCTTTTATCTTCTTATGTGCTTTGTTCTTATAATAAAGAAATTATTGCATTTCTTTCAGCAGAATTATGTAGCATTTACGTAAAACTTATGTATCAATATATTTGCTACATAGATATTAAATCGTATGAACATAATCTTATGTTTACTTTCTCCAATTATAATTAAAATAAATAAAGTTTCTACAAAATTGAATTTTTATATTGATATTACATTTAGTTACTTTAATCTTAATGTTCACCAAATTATTAGCAATGAGAGCAAAAAAAAGCATTAGTTACAAGTCCTTTAATAGTCCCCATTTGAATTATCTTCAGTCGTTTTCTAATTTTTTCGAAATGTTATTTTCTAGTTTATAGCACAGACTATACTAAGTTTATAGCTTAGGTGATTTACTCATAATTAGTAATATTCCAAGACCTATGGTGAAACTTTTTGTTATACCCAGTGTTAATTTGTACTTCGAGGAAGCGGGGAGGGTAACAATAATTTAGCCCACAGATATGAGGCCCCACATTATTAACTGCTGAATTTATTAGTATAAGTTGCTTTATGTTGTAGTAAAAATAAATTAAATATTGATAATATATTTTTTTTTAATAAAAAAGGACGCTTGAATCTAGTGCTTGCCATCTACCTTAGAGTAGTACAAATAATGAACACTAAAACTTTTTGGAATAGTTAGTACAATATCAGACCGGTTTTGTTTGTCAGTTAAGTTGTAGTACAGTAGAAGAACGTGACGGACGACGCCGTTGCTTGTTGTGTATTCGTGTAAATAAATAGTTTTTAATAAGATATGTGTATTAATTATAAAAAATAGAATCCATGAAACTAATATAACTGTGATTACAATAGTTCTGATTCGTTTTAGTGGATAATATATATTAAAAAGGTTTATTTTCGTGTAAGACAGGTGGTTGTTACCTGAAATCTTCAGCATAGCCAACGTACAAAATTATTCTATTTGTGTTTGAGTGTTTATAGTGCCAGAATAATAAACAAAATCAAAAATATTACTTTATAAATTATATGTAAAACATCTTATAAATCTATAATATTTCTTTTCATTCAAGTTGCTTAAAATTTGCATTATACATTTTGAAGTTGTGTATACCTTGTGGCCATGGAAACAGTAAACAAAACTTCTCCTTCATTATTTTAAAGCAAGTGTTGTAATTTATAAGCTTATCAGTGTTTATTTATTTACAAGAATAAATTAATTAAACCATGTTCATTATTTTAACGTAATCAGAAATACCTAATGTCAGTTCGTAGACCGGTTAAATGATGAAGGTGACCGTTTGTTTTGGTTCTGTAAGAGTAGTAGTACCTTGCGGCGATGGTGAACTTCTTGTTCGAGATCTAATTCGGGAGGCCATCAGAAGATACAAGAAAGCTTCTGGCAAGGTAAGATATACATCATATTCTAAGAAAACTGATATTGGTATAGGAATTTCACTAGTGATGTTATACGAGTATTTTTATTAATGACTAAAAATATAATTGCAGAATTTTTTATATGTTCAAAGAATATAATACTTTGATTTAAAAAATATTTATTTTTTACTTGAATCATGTAATATTTGTAAGACGCCTATAATAGTTTAAACAAAATAAATTAATTTAATTAGAAATGTGCATTGTAAACAGAATATCCACTTAAGTTATTTCGAATGAAACAATTAATTTCTATTTTGATAAACACATTAAAGATGATTTCTAAGGAAATATTGCGATAGTATTAATCGAATAATAACGGGCTATTGTTATTCATATAAGGAAAAGCATAGTTATTAAAAAAGTTATAAACAAAGTACTGAAATTATATTAAAGGTATCTGCTACATATTTTTTTCTAAATTCTTTCGTGTTTAGATTGAGGTTATTATGCTTCTAAGAAATTGCTCAGGTTCTTTGGGTTGTTATTTTTAACAAATGCCCCTCAAGTTTAGTAAAATGTTACAAATTTCTGTCTGTTGAGCTTTTATGTTTTATTTAATTTACTTGTCATGATTTTATAATAGTTCTTCTAAGTGTTTCGACTAGAAACACCTGCCTAAAAATAAAATGTGTTGTCTTATAAGATGCCTAGACTCTAAAAACTAATTTATTATCTTGAAATATTATAAAAATCCCTTTTATTTTTATAACAGGTGTTTATAACATTCAGGTTTTCAAATATAACCCACAGATTTTGAAGATTACAACTTCATCTTTATTTTAATGGAAAAAAAACCTTCACAAACTCAGATCTGCCGATCGGTAACATCTATTCGATATATTTTTATAACATTTATATATTACCCCTTTATTCGCTAAAATTTTATATTATCATATTTTTAATACAAGTGAGACCGACAGAGTGGAACTACAGAGATTTAAGTGCGGTCCTGGTTAAGATTCTTTGCAATGCCGTCTATATCCTTGGCCTTGTATTCAAGGATAACAATAAACTGTGAAGTAATGATAAAAGATGTTTCTGCACATTTTTATTTTACCTGTCTTTCGTTCTCTACCTATTTATAAAATTCCACAAATTTTGAAATAATATGTATAGTTGAATTTTGTTTCGAATATCCTTTGTGTATAGAAAATATTTAAAATGAGTAAATTTTACCATTTTAAAGTTTGCCTTACAAGAAGCACCCTAGCCATTTTCTTATTATAAATTTCAATTTAGTTTATTCCACTATTTTATTTATACTCTTAATATAAATTTCTATATACCTAGTACATTTATTATGTAGTATTTACATACAAAACGTTTCCGCTACATACAAGTTATAGAAATAGTACATTTGTGTAAGCGCAATTATTCTGTAAACTGTTCGCGCGACCGAGTTCATGACCTTAAGTTAAAACAATTAACAAATGAAAATATTGCTAACAATAAAACTGCTTTTGTGATGTAATAAAGATTTTTCCATAATTGTTTTTGATAATTTTAAACGAAATACAAATTAACGAATGTCAAGAATAAGATACAGTAATTAACCCTAATTAACATTATTATCTTAATTTAAATATATAAACGCAATCTTATGTATTTATTAATACATAAGTAGGAATATAAGGAATATATCATCGCGCTATTATAGTATTTAAAATTAAAAAGCAAAAATTGTGAAATCATTAGAATAAAATTTATGTTGTGGTCTTGACGGGATACTTCTTCGGACCTGCGCTATTTTTACAGTTACAGATCGAAGATTTTGATGACATAGTAGCTGTCAATATTAGAAGCAGGTTGTCTGTGATAAAACTAGTATTTAAAATAGGCCGACGTTAAATAAAAAAATACTATACAACTTGTAAAAAAGTGTTTTTAATGTTGATATGAAATTAGTAATTTTAAGCGTGCAGTGAATAATGCGTGGAATTCTGCTGCAGGATACACAAAGAAAGTTTTTGATTCTATGTATTCTTCTCTTTTCTAAATAACACAGAATAAACAAAAAGTTTTTTCACGTTATTAAATCAATTAGCTGTTTGAAGAGATGTTTTATGTCTAGACTAGGCCCCAGCAAGATATGCTGGTCAGGTATAAGAATATTTTATTGCTTAAATAATTAGGGAGAAATATAATAATGTTAAAATTATATAAGGGTTTTATCCAGTGGCGTAGCTAGGTATGGGCCAGACGGTGCTGTGCACCAAACAAACCTAATATTGAACTAGCTAAAAAATCTCCCACCTTTGGAATGTAAATAAAATAGATTGCAACACGACTTGAAGGTAATACTGTCGATCAGAGGGTTACCGTTTAATTTTTTTTAAACTTATCATATTGGTAGATTATAATAAGATAATGGTTTTATTTTTTAAAAACAACAGAGAACAAGTAAAAATATATTGAGCTTTGTTTTAAGTTTTATTGCTTAATATCAATATTACTAATCCAAGTATACCTTCCTAAACTCTTTATCTGTAGAACCTAAGCGATCACTACCATAAATCTCACACAAGGCGCACATGCAGTGCACGATAAAGAGCTGATGATAAACTAGTAGCTTTGTACTTTTAAAGTATTTATATATACATATTTATATTTTGACTTGATAAAACCTATACAGTTTAGTAGGGCCCCAGTTTTTTTTTGCACCCTTTGGTTGTTTAAAAATATATAAACGTATAATATGAATAATATCAATGAATAAAACTATGGAACTAACACTTTTTGGAGTTATGGGCAGTATGTAGTTCAATAAAATAAGGTGTCCAATCGAGTGTGTCTGCAAATTTGACAAAATTTTGTATTTCATATCATAAAATCTACAGTAATATGAATAAGTTTATAGCCTTCCGGGTTTGGTAGAATAAAATTAGAAACAACCAAAAATTTTAACATTCTACATAAAAATGTGTTATACCTATTAAGCCTAATCATTTTAGTTTAGTTGTTGGAACTGTGCAAACTTTGAGGGTGAATGGAAATATTTTATTATTATTTTGTCATAATATTTTTGAATAAGAAATTTGTTAAGATTAAAATTACAGTAAATGAATTTCTTTAACTGATTTTTGTGCATTTTTTTTGTTGGTATTTCTTCCATTTGCTATTATTTAAAAGATTTTAAACAAAAATAATGAACACACTAATTTCTTTTAAAGAATGCCGCTTTTAAATTAAATACTGTAACTAATGGGATGGTTTCTTAAGTCATATTTTGAAAAAGGTTCCATTTTCTCAGGTAAATAGCCCAAAAGATAATTGATAACGTACCCAAGTTTTCTAAATAACTATTTTTATTTCTAAAAGTAGCTCAACTCAGTAAAATCTTATATAACATATAAATATAAATTTCTCCATTTCCTTTTACGTATTTTTAATTAGTTATGCTAATATAACAAAAAATTATCATACCTACCAACAAGAAATCACTTACGAGTAACTTGTTGGATATCCTGCCCCTTTCTAAACTTTTTTTAATCTAATATCCGGTCGGCCAGACCTGATTGATATAATTTACGATAATTATAAATTAATTATGATGGTTATGGGAAACTGTGATTCAGATGTTCTTATGCTATGGATTATAAAATACAGTTGTATTTGTTCTATAATAGCTATATATAGTTCAAATTACGAGAGTTCGGCGGCGATTCATACTTAAAACAAGTTGCGCCGTATAAATTAGCGATACAATGAAGAAGCAGAGTCTCATTATTTTATAATGTATATAGGGACGAATACGGCTATTATAACCCGTTTTAAGCATGAGTGACTATCGAACTCTTGTAATTTGAACTATATCTGTTTATGAATATATTGTTTATATATCTGTTGGTCGGAGGTATAGGACACTTTTCCATTTTTTCCAAATATTGGCACAATCATATAGGTTTCTTGTCCACTGTTCTTGCAACAAATGTTGGATGTCGCATGTTTAAGTCGCACGTATGTGTACCATACTTTATAAGACAGACTTGTCGCAAGTGTCTGCCTTTTCATATATTCCCATGGTACGCATCGTTAATTTTAAGACAGTTGTGTCTCCAGTAAACGACCATTCTTACGCAACTTAGTTAACAACTTAATTATGCCCGTTTATAGGGCCCCATACAAGTTATTTACCCGTTTGATTTGCTTCTATGAATAAGTAACACGAAATAATGATAAAAATATTACTTGCATTTTTCATTGAGCGCAGAAAATATAGTGTAGAAAAAGTAAAGCTAATATTTCGATAATTTTATGTCAAATCAAGTAAACATTACACTGTTATTAATGTCATTGAATGATGTTAAAAATATACATACATATATGTGGGAAAACAAGTTAACCTCTATAACTTAATTAAAATAAATAGATTAATTTTGTATGTCATGGCATCTCAAATCATTATCTTCTAAACCTAGTACTCATGTTTCATTTTCTAGTATTCTATTTTTTAAAAGTCAACTTTTGAATTTATGGAGCTATTTTCTTGAACAATGAACAATCGTTTATGAATCATATGTCCATGAAGCAATCTATATACTCGTACCTTTACGTATGTGTATATGCCGGTTGACACATTGGAGAATTACAATTAACAAATAAAGGTGTTTTAATTCTCTTTACGTACGGTTTATGAATAATGGATATAAGGGGACTATAAATATGGTAAACTAATGTATACTAAACACCTACGATAGCAATGCTTGTATGTGTTATTAACGTAAAACATATTACGTTAAATAATACATGAGTTTACGTTTTGTGTTTAGCGGGATAGCTTCTCTACAGAGTTTTAAACGAGATGACTCTATTTGTATTTAGAATATCTTTTTAATTAAAAAAGAAATGAGTTTTTCAAGCGAGAATGTAATTTTGTAATATAATAGTGGGGTTACTATATCATGTTTAGATTTTTTGTAATAAAATTGATACTGTTACGCATTATACGTATATGTTACACGCAGCCAGGTATATAGGGTCAATCTCAAATGATACTGATATTTAGAATTCCATATATTGTATGCTATAGTTATTGACAAAGTCGATCATTTTTATCGTGAATGATAAAGGGGCGTCAGATTGATAGTATACATTACCTATGATTCATCGTAAATAAATATATGCATAATTATTTTTATCTTTTACTTCATTATCAAAAAGTATACCATTTAATATTAAAATCTTTATATTTTACATTTGTATGCACGATTTTACAGAATAAGTAGTTTTTTTTATTGTTAATTATGTTTATATACTACGTATTGAAACAAATCTTTATTCCAAATTTCAACTTTCTAGCTTTATTTCATTTCTTAACATAAATTTATTATAAACAGTTCATTTTTCTAATGCAGGTGTCGCACCACTTTTTAACGTATTATTCATAGTAGAATTTTTTTATCAAATTCTAAAAAATCCAAGCCAAAAAAGTATTTATATTTAAATTCAAAATATTCTAGTGAGGAGTATATACTAGGGATGTAACGAATGTATGATTTCCTACATCCGCGAATGCGAATGCGAATATTGACTTTTTAAATATAGTGTCAAAAGTAAGCAATTACTATCTCATATTTTGATCATGCGTTGATCGTTTAATTACTAAATGCTTTACTTAGTAATATAATATAAATCCTATCATTTGTGTTCTCAGTAAAGATATCATTTAAAGTAGTTTAGTGTAATTAAAACTTTGGTAATTTACTTAGCTCCATTGTGTGTTTAAATAGTTGAAAGTTTATTTTGGTTATTACATAATTGTTATTTTATAGTGCAAGTTCAAGTAGTGACTAAAATAAAAATATTGTAAACCGAATCAGTTGCATTGTTATTTTATAAAATATTTTCACTTTTCGTTGCCAAATACATTCGCAAAATATTCGCATAATCAATTGCGAATGCAAATGCGAATATTCGTTACATCCCTAGTATATACAATATACATACTATAAAACAAAATAACTAAATAGTTTCTTTATTAAAAGGTAATATGAAGGCTCATTATACGTGGATTAGACCTTTATTATCCCCTAAATTTTCTTTTTTACCTCTTTTGGGGTATTCTACTTCACTTAATCGACTACAGGTTTTAAGGAATCCCTTATTTTGAAAGGACGACTATTTGCCCGATCCTCTTAAAGCCTTTTTAAACGATTAGTGGTCCCATTCTCCACCTCTTCTTATTTTTCCCATAATTCTATATGATTTTTTAATAAGGTTTCGATTTTTTCATATTATTAAGGGTGTTTTAGACGATCAGATCAGATTCCGTTTTAAATCTGACTGAAGGGTCCTGCTCATACTTTTATATTCAAGTTTGCTGTTCAGATTTTAAGTCTAGTTCATCCAAATATGAAACTAACTGGAGATCTGATATGATCGTATAAAAATGCCTTTACTTTCAAACGTATGATTTCAACATTGCTTTATTATTAACACATTATGAACATTTACATTAAATTATGACAATTACCAAATATAGTCGGAAAAATATATTTACAATATCATTTATAGTGAAGCTACTAATTGCATTTAAAACCATTTAATAAACAAAACACATTTTTTCGAGATTTTGTTTTCAGTAAATTTCCTAATAAAATATATATTTTTTGTTGCTATTGAGGCAATACTTTTACATACTTAATATGAGCTATCTTTGTTGTAAGAGAAATAATGTTAAAATGAACAAGTGCTCCGCTTGACCACGTCCTCTCCTTTCCCCGCTTACGATCGCCCTTTTCTGAAATCGTTTTCTTAAGTGTGTACATTTTCTTATAAATAATATATCTGCAAGTGTAAGACTCTATGTTGACATAATGCAGAGACATGGTCCTATGTATACAAAACACTTAAAACTATGAAAAACATATGTGGTGTTCCGAGCTATAAAATATAAGTAAAACACTAGATAAAATTCCCACTTAGTTTTTTTTATTTGTTTGACTTACTACGATTAATTTTTTATCTAAAAAATTTTAATCTGAAATATTTTATTTTGATAAGAAAATTTTCATAGTACATTTTAATATACACATTACTTATATATGGTATTGCATTAAGCAATATTAGATTATTTCATATAATAAAAGTTTACTATGGTGAAATACGAGTACGTTCTTGTTTCAATATTGACAAATTCACCGTAATGTAAACTAAAAATAAAATCAATAAATGGTATCTTAGATTATCTAATTAGGGCAGGTAGATATAATGAGTTTATGTTATTAGTCATAATCAGTGATCTTCTGAAACTGATTGTCGATTTTAATTACTTATTTTCCAAAACTTTTCAATAAGACATATTAATTTATCCGGTTGGACAGTTTACATCGAGTCTTCTTGGTGAGCGCACGTATTTACAATAAACAAAACAATAAAATAAATAGTGATCTTTTTTTTTGCAAATTATAAAATTTTTTTTTCGTGATTTATTTTTTTTTTTTTTTAAATTATAATTTATATTATTATTAAGTGTTATTAATTAGAAGTGAAGTAACTTCTATTTAATTATCACTGGTTAATTAACAATATGGATATGGAGGTTGAACCTCCCGATAAAAATCCGATCAATAAAAACAACTCTGTGACTAACAAATCAATTCCTACAGATAAAACATCCAGTGATATAACAGAAAACTTAAATAACAATAGTGACAATGTTAAAAAAATATTTAATAATTTATACAACACAGAAACAAAATATGACTCGTATAAAGTAATGATAGTTAAAAATAATAGTGATGGAAATACATTTTTTAGTTCTCTTAAATTAGCAGAAATAATATGTAAAATTAGCAATAAATCTAATATAATAGAAATTAAAAAAGTGGGAAGAAATAGAGTAATCGTTCAATGTGCTAATGCAGTACTAGCTAATGAAATTACCAAATCAACATTGCTGAAAAACAATGGGTATGAAGCGTTTATCCCATTTTACTGGTGCACAAAAGTTGCTATTATAAAAGGTGTTGATATTGAATATTCGGAAGATACAATTTTAAATAATATAGAGTGTCCACCTTTTAAAGTAACGAGAGTGCAAAGGTTAAATCGAAAACTAAGAGTTGACGGAGCTATTAAATATGAACCCAGTACAACAGTGAAATTATTCTTTGAAGGACTTGCTATTCCTGCTTATGTTTACATGTGGAGAGTGAGACGAGCATGTGAACCATTTGTACAACAGACGATACAATGTTATAATTGTTTTAAATTTGGACATGCAGCCACAAAATGTAGAGCAAAACTAGCAAAATGTAAATTCTGCGGAAGTGAAGATCATTTACGTACTGCATGCACATCTCCTAATCCGACATGTATAAATTGTAAACTTAACCACGAGGCTACAGACAATGAATGTCCTGAAAAAAAAAGACAAATCAAGATAAAAGATCTCATGGCCCAACACAATCTCAGTTTTTATGAAGCAAAACTAGAATTAACAGAAAAAAATACAGACTATTTATACTCAGTAAGAACTCAAAACTCTTTTGAAGCTCTAAACTACAATGAGACTTTTCCCAATATCACTAATAAATACAATAGTATCAACATAATTCCAACATACAAACCAAACCCTTTAACCAGAAGAACTAATACCAGAGTGAATAAATCAAATACAGGTAACTCGTTACAAAGATCTTACAGTCAACCACAACCTACGACATCCACTAAAGAACCAATTCCAAAAAGAAGAAGAGAAGAAAAGAAACCTAACAATGAAGAAAGCGACACATACCTTAAGATAACTAATCAAGGAAAAAACAGAAAGCAAATCAACCAAGAGACACCTGATATTACAATGGAAAACAATGATAATGATACCTGCTATACATCAATATATAATAAAAATAATGATGACAAAATTAAAAATACAAACAAAGACCCAAATATTACATCCCAATCCCTTAGAAGCTACAAGAAACAAATATCTAGTGTACAATGGCCAAACTCGTAAGAAAACATCGATATATAAATTAAGTTTATTTTTTAAAAATCTATTCACATCACTAAACCTAATCGTTTAATAAATTTACTAAAATATTAAATCAACAATAATTATATAAACGGAGAGAAAATAAAATAAAATAAAATATATAAATAAATCTAACAACAAGACCAAGGACAGATATAAAAATCAATAATTAATTAAAACAGTTAAAATGATAAATTTTATTCAATGGAATTGCAGAGGAGTCAGATATATTAAAGAGGAACTACAACATATGTTACAGAAGCATAACATACATATATGCATACTATCAGAAACGTTTTTAACAAAAAATATCAATTTCAACATCAAAGGTTATTTTATTGAAAGAGAAGATAGGATACAGAATACAAACTATAATCCCCACGGGGGTGCTGCTATCTTGATTCATAAATCTATAAAATATAAAAGAGTAATGCTAAATAACCCATTTAATTCGGTCGAAATAGTTGGAATAATCTTAACACATAACGAAACTGATGTAATATGTATTTTATCAATCTATGCTAAACCGAATCATAAACTATCTAATTCTAATTGGTCACAGATAAAACAACAAATAGATGTTCCTGTTATACTTGCTGGAGATTTTAACGCGACTAATCTTGCTTGGGATATAAATTGTCCAGGTAGTCAGTATGAAGGTAACGAATTGTTAGATTTCATAGAAAACGAAAATCTAAATATTATCAACGATGATAAACCAACTAGAGTAAGCAATCTCAGTACAAGGGACAGTATATTGGATCTCACATTGGTATCAATGACTTTAACACAACAAATTACTTCGTGGCAAGTTCTTGCAGATAGCTTAGGTAGTGATCACTACCCAATTTTTTTCTGTTTGAATGACTATAATAAAGACCGTTACCGTACATCTGAATATTTAACGAGGAGAAATTTCCGAAAAGCAGATTGGGAGAAATATAGCCTTGAAATAGAAAGCAGAATTTCAAACCTTAGCACAAATGGAATCACAAGTAATCCCCAAGATGTTGAAAACAAATACAACCAATTTAGAGATGTTATTAATAATTCGGCAGACATACATATCCCATCTACCAGATTGTATAATATAACTCCTAATAAAATAAAACCGTCTTGGTGGGACACTGAGTGCAATAAAATGATAGCTCAAAGAAAATTAGCACTAACTATTTTTAATAAAAACATGACAATGGCGAATTATTTAAATTATAAAAAACATCAAGCTAAAACCAGACGATATTTTAGAGCCAGAAAAAAAATAGAATGGCAAAATTTCTGCGAGAATTTAAACCCAAACACAACAACTAACATTGTCTGGAATAATATAAGAAAAATTAACAATAAAAGCTATAGTACTAAAAGGATAAGTGATAATGAAAATTTAATAGAAGAATTCATTAATAAAAAATTTCCACAGAACAACAACTTAAATATTACTACCACCACCACCATAAAAGATAATTTCCTAGATAATAACATAAATATAAATGAAGTAAATTTCGCGTTAAATCATAATAAAAACAGTAGCACAGGATTTGATAGAATAAATTACAAAATGATACAAAACCTACCTGACAATGCAAAAAATCATCTTACACAAATATATAATCTCTCATTAAACACTGCTGATATACCATTAGATTGGAAAAAACATATCGTGGTTCCTATATTAAAACCAGGAAAAGATCCAAACAAAGAAGAATCATTCAGACCAATTACTTTACTATCATGTATGGGCAAAACTATGGAATCAATAATCAAAACCAGAGTGGAATGGTATCTCGAACATCATAAAAGATTACCTGAGTTACAATTTGCTTTTAGAAAATCAAGAAGTACACAGCATAACTTAAACATATTGAATATCGATATTCAAAGAACATACAGTAAAAATCATTATATGATAGCTGCTTTCATTGACATTGAAGCTGCTTATGACAATGTTAATCTAAAAATATTAAAAGAAAAAGTAGAAAACATAGGTATATCTTCCAAAATATCCAACTGGATTATAAACTACTTCCAAAATAGAGAAATAACAGTTAGATACAATAATAAGTTAACTGGTCCTATACTATGTAATCACGGAATTCCACAAGGCTCAATATTATCTCCCTTATTATTCAACATATACACAGAAAAGTTAACAACATTATCAGATAACAACACAACAGTACTGATGTATGCAGATGACATGGTTATTTATAGTATGGGTCATACACAAGATATAGCTCAAAACAGATTACAATCGAAATTAAGAAAACTAGATATTTTATTAAAGGAAATCAAATTAAATATATCGTCAGAAAAAAGTAAAATAGTTATATTTACAAGGCATAGAATAAACTGCAGTCCAAAAATAACCATCAGAAATAAAAATATAACTGTTACTTCAAATACCAAATTTCTGGGTATATTCTTTGATACGAAAAGCACTTGGGCGAAAGAAATTGCACATATTATTAACAAATGTCAAAAAGGCTTAAATTTGATGCGATGTATAGCAGGATACAAATGGGGCGCACACCCAACAACCTTAATAAAAATATATAAAGCTATTGTTAGACCGCATATTGACTATTCTAGTACTATGATCTGCACCGCAAATAACTCAAGATTAAAAAAAATTGAAATTATACAAAACAAATGTTTAAGAATAATATTAGGTGCAATGGTTTCAACACCAATCCAAATCCTCAACTATCAAACTAATATTCCTCCGGTAAATATCAGAATACAACAAACATCAGACAGTTTCTTTTGTAAAAACAGACATAACTCATGTGGCCCCTTAAATACAAGATTATCTAAACTATATGTTCTTTATAATAAACCATATTGGACAACTCATAAAAAACCGGCACTTTTAACTAGTTTTGATAGATATAATAACTTGAACTTAGAGGTACACAACATTATACCTTTTTTCAAATTTCCATTAGAAATAAGCATGACAACAATACATACAGAAATAAATTTGTTCAAGAAGAATGACAGTAAGGAAATAACTTATCAAAAATATATGGAATATATAACAAAAGATGATATAAACTGGAGTATATGGTTTACCGATGGTTCATTCGAAAAAAACTCTAAAACTGGAGGAATTGGCATTTTCAATTATAATACAGATCAACAGTACAAATACAAACTTAACAACATCACAAATTCTTATAATACAGAAATAACAGCAATTATGAAATTACTAGAAATAATACAAAAAACTGACAATAAAAATATATTAATCTTCACAGATTCTCGTAGTGTTTGTGTATCTTTAAATAACAATAAATTCAAAAACAATAATAATAACAAAATATGTTCAATTAAAGAATATCTTTTAAAAATGGAAAAAAATGATATCAATGTTAAACTTATTTGGATTCCTGGACATGTAGGCATAAAAGGAAACGAAATGGCTGACAAACTGGCCAAAGAAGCTTGTGTAGATGGGGAAATAATAGAAATAAATTGGTCAATAAATGATTCCAAAAAAATAATTAAAGAAAATTGTATGGCAGAATGGCAGAGTATATATAATGAGAAAAGTCAAAGTACTGGAAAAAATTTTTTTGCAGCGAATCAAAAAATTCCAACAACCACATGGTTTAATAAAAACCATTCACGAAGATATATTTCAACAAATTGTCGAATGAAATCTGGGCATTCTAGATGTCCAGCTCATCTATACAAAATAAATATAAAAGACACACCAAATTGTATATGTGGAGAAGAAGGGTCTTTGGACCATATAATTCTAGGGTGTCATCTTTTATCATCAAAAATTGATAGACTTTTAAATGATTTACGTAATGTAACACAGTTCCCAGTCAATATGTCCTGTTTAATGACAAGTGAAGCAACGGCGGAAATATTAACAAACTTTGTGATAGAAAATAATATAGAAGTGTAATTTAAGTTAAAATATTTTATTTAGTATGTATTTAATTTTAAGTTTAATTTTTTAAAAGAATCAATTTGTTTTGTATTTATTAGAACAATTATAATTTATATGTAAATTTTTATATAATTTTACAAATAAAAGCAATGGCAAGAAGGCTGAATAAGCCAAAGCCTAAATAAATTAAAAAAAAAAAAATATCCGGTTGGAAAAAGAGCAGAAAGATCCGGTTTATAACAGCTCCCCTAGATATGGTTTTCCAATAAGAGGTGATAAAATTATATCTTATTACTACAGATTGTGGTTTTTTAAAAATCGAGTGCAAAAACCGGTTCTTCTTGCGGGTAAATTTGCAAGATCGCAAACCAGGTTTTGAAATAAACAAACCGGTTTTCGATACCAAAATTAATATGTAAAAATTAATAATGAGCTTGTGTCCTCATTTTTTAGTGGTCGATTTTTTAATTGTTGATTGAAATTGATGTTAATAAATGTGTCAGAGATATAGCAATTAAAAGTGTGAATTGTAGTTTTAGCGCTAGAAATGGTCAGCCATATTTGTATGATGTGAAATGCATTTTAACGTCAGTTATTTGTTGAGTTTTCTAGCTGTTGGTAGTCAAATAATCAAGTCAAGTCAAAGAATAATAAGTTTTTATTTTATATAACCCTGCTAAGGCAGACATAATATTGAAATTTTATTATTCCTTGAAATAGCTGTAAATAATATTTGATATTTTGATATATGAATATATATAGCAGAGATTTATGGGCTGGGCAGCGGTTGTGATGCCATTTGGAATGTGTACAACGTTGAATGCCTTTAATAATTAAAGAGACAAAATGACTTTTTTAATTGTTAATATCTCTTAACATATAAGGAGTTATTAAAAAATAATTGAACATTTGAGGTTCTAGTAACCCACTTTATCAATATATAGTACACTTTTACAGAAATTAAGACATAGGATTCAAACCCATTGAAAACATCTATCGGGCATAACTAAAAATGCCTTTAATTATAAATTTAAAAAGAAAATAAATTCTCTTTTACTATATTTACAAAATCTAATAATTTTTCAACAATCATTTTTGTATAATTGCAAATATTATGACATTGTCTGCATAAAATGCGCAGGTAAATAGAAAAATATTTTAATAAAAAAATCAATAAAGAAAGGCACGCGACCAGTTTTATTGTATCTGCCGCTGTGCAATTATTTCAACTTTCGTTAACTTGTTATAATACATTAGGGAATAGGACAGATGTTTCGTACCGTTTTGGACGGTTGGTTATTTTCTCCCTTTCAAACTGAAGCCTCTTTTATTTAATATTTCCTGCTCACTCTTTGATTGGTGGTTGTGATGCAGTAACATGTTACACGGTTACATGGTACTTGGTACGACCCCATCCCTAGCTTTAAAATTAATACGTATACAGTCGTATCCTGTAAAATTATTGAACCACTGAACTATAATAAGTTAACAAGGAAAATAATATTGAAATTGAAGCCGTATAATGTTTTTTATATATTAAAAAATACATTTGTCTTTATATTCTTATATTTAGTTAATACCTATTTTGTAAATGTTACAGCTTATATAATCTTGTAAATATTTTAGAGGTTGTTGAAATATAAGTTGATGGTAAGGTTGATCTGTCACTTGATCTCAAACAGACTCGTCAGAGCTTCGAGTTATTTTGCATTTCACGAGATGAAGCTTCTATTTTATTATGTTTATCAATTTACCACAGTATTGAAAGTAATAAATGTTAAAGTTTTAGTTAAAGTTGAAACAGATATTCTACTATTTGTCAATTGGAATGAGGGGGGGAGGGGTGATTGGAAGGTTTATACTTTTTTTAGTTTATTGTGTAAAAATTTGATGTCGATTGGAGTAAAACTGTCGGAGGTATAGAGTTTTAGGTTCTCACCTCTCTGGTCTGTTTTCGTGTTACTTTGAAACTTTTAAATGCGGTTTCTTACACATAGCTTTTTCAGAGTCGGTGCCCTCTCTAGCTCAAAATCTACTGGACCGATTCTTTTGAAATTTTGCACACTCTTTCTTTACATAAATGCCGAGGTAACGCTGTCGAGATTTTTTTAATTTTTTAATATTAACGTATTTTAAAATAACAAAGTTTCTGATTTTTTTCATGAAAAATCCGTATTTTGACTTCTAAGTGCTGTAAAAAATTGAAAAAGCAATAAAATAAGAAAAACTCGACAGTATTACCTGCAGAAACTTATCAACTAATGAAATCATTTTGGTATTTCAATTTCAGAAAATCCAGTGATGAGTTATGAGTGGCACCGCAATGTTACTTTTTTTTTGTGACGTCTGCGGGGATTCGCTGTCAATGCTTCATTTCTTGATATTTATTTATAAAATTTTCACACAGTATTCTTCAAATATCATTTTATCATGTAGTAGTTATAGAAATAATTATATAATAATTGTGTCGACAAAAAACATTATCGAAAATATGCCCTTTTTTATCGTTTTAATTAAACTAGTTGGCTGAGCACACAGCAGCAACAAAACTGTTTTGCGCGCCTAACCTAAATAATGTACAAGATTCGTGTTAAATAGTCGTAAATATTGTTTCAAAATGTTAATAGTATTTTTTTTAATTCAACTGCCTTGGAACTTAATACAAGTATATAATAAAAAGCAAAGGTCAATAAAGAACAGGTTGTGATCTAGTTTGTATGTAAATGTCTTGTGAATTATTATTTAAACCTGTAAATGTTATTTTGTTCCAATTTTTTAAAACTGACTGAATCGCAATATTCGTCGATTGAATCAAGATTAAACTAAGATTTCTCGGAAACAGCCGAACCGATCATTCTCAAATTTTAACACAAGCTTCTTAAGTTCCATATATTTTTTAGTAATTAATCGAAAAAAATTTCTCTTCGATACACTTTTTTTTTATATAATTTTTTTTTTTTTTTTGATAAGCTGCCATTTTGTCAATTTTTTTTTTATAATATATTTGATTTAGTACATATTATAAGATATGTAAAACTACAAAAAGTAAGGAAAATAAAAATTAAATTAATAAATATTTCTATACAAACCAAAACCAAACTGGTTTCAGCGAAACCTTTATCTGATGACCTCTCACATAGCTATTATTGTAAAATGGGACGAAATACTACCAACTCCATGACCCGCGAGGACGCGGGGTCAACCAACAGTTTTAAACCGTTTGGTGGCAACGCCATTGTCCATAACACGCCAAAATATCATAGGATAAAAAATAGTTAAATAGCTAGCTAGGGGTAAAAAGTGCTGTTTTCCTGATTGTATTGTTCCCGGGAACGGGAACTGAAATAATTGATATTTGTCGGTTACAATTTCTTAAAATGGGCTTGTGTCCTGTGTCTTAATTTCTATAAAACTGTACTATATTGATAAAGTGTGTTACTAGAACCTCAAATGTTCAATTTATTTTTAATAACTCCTTATATTTCAGGAGAGATTAACAATTTAAAAAAACATTTTTTCTCTTTAATTATTAAAGGGATTTAACGTTGGACAACATTCGAAAAGCATGTGTCATCCCAACCGCTGCCAACCTTACAGGTCATAAATCTCTGCTATATGTATTTATATATCAAAATATCAAATATTATTTACAGCTATTTCAAGGAACAATAAAATTCTAATATTATGTCATGACATGTCTTGACTATTTCGACTACCAACAGCTACAAAACATTACCACAGCACTGACCTACTCAACAAATAACTGACATTAAAATGCATTTCACGTCATACAAATATGGCCGACCATTTCTAGCGCTAAAACTACAATTCAAATTTTTAATTGCTACATCTCCGCCAACATTTAGATATTTAATAAAATAGACACGCCAATACACATTTATTAACATCAATTTCAATCAACAATCAACAAAAAACGACCACTAAAAAATGTGGACACAAGCTCATTGCCTAATATATAATACTTAATAATATTTCTAATAATTTAATATATGTACCATACATAATATATTATTACCTATGTTTGTAACACAAAATATAATAGGTATATAGGACTGTACACAAGTCAGTTTATGACACATATTAAAAACTTGCTCAAAAAGGAGTAGGGAGATCAAATCTTTAAATACCGGTCACGTGGTTACTTTGGTATGCAGAATGCACAATGTGGCGCGAAGGTAGATATTCGTGTATCATAGTATTAGTGTATGGTGTAAGATAGTGTTGTGTGTGTCAGTAGGTTTAACAAGTTATCCAAATGTTTTAATATACCTGTCTCAAATATTAATTAGTTAGAAAGAGATGTATATAAATAAATGACGTAATAATAATTTTTCTTATAAATTCTATGTATAAATGTTATTCAGAATTATTTACTGTGATTTGTGACGTCATAAATTAATACGAAAGTTATTTTTTACGTAATTTATTCATTCATGGGTCATTCCGAAATTATGACGTTTTATTTTACCGATGTTTTTATATAAATATAAAACAAGGTATAAAACAAGGATAATTTTATAATGTTTTTTGGAAAAACACTATTACAGACAGAATGATATTTAACCCTGCGTGTATACACGGGTCTTTTAAGGAACAGTTGAAATATCAAACTTCTATTTCTCTCTTATGAGTATGCAACGCGCTTCACCTATGCCCCCTAAAAAATCTAGGTAGTGGTAGGGACTTAAGGTTCCAGCAGCGTCTGGATCTGGCAGTTTACCGGCAAAGGCGAGCCAGTCAAACTTTCTCTGCCTCCTCCTGCCTGAAAGGGTCAGTGTCCAAACGACGTTACTATTTTACAATGTTAGTAAATGCACTTTTTTTTGCTTTTCTCGTTATTTTACAGTTTTTCCACGGTGAGAATAAATGCTTTATGTAATTTAATGTATTAATACTTAGTAAATAGTATTCTTTTTTAGTAAATTCTCTTTTTGACACTTATTATTATTAACTAATATTAATTATTATTTCATAACTTTTGTATTTTCAACAATAAAAACTTATTTTGTGCCGAATAAACACCGTTCCGTTTATTATTACCTCCTTAAATCCGTAAAATATTCCCCACTTTCAGGTGCACAAATAATTCCACTTTTTGGAGCTCACGCCAAAGACACTACATTCTTTCGAAAGCTTATAGTCTAAGATAAAAAAGTCTAAAACCGTTTTTCTTAATATTTGTTTGTTAAAAAGTTACGAATTTTTTAACAATATTTCGTTTTTTCCGCGTTTTTTTACTATTTGTCAATTTTTATTAACAACGGTTTTAAACTTTGGCAACTTCTGGACCATGTAGTAGACACTTCAAAAAGAAATCCAGAATATACGAATTTGCAGTTATACGTATATCAAAGTGTACTGTCTATATAATCCAATATACAAATAAATCATAAATGTAACTAAAATGTAAAAAATTATAATACAGATAGATAATTAGAATACAGACAATTATACATACAGATCTCTTAGATATCTCACTAATGACCTAATCTAATTTTATTTTGAAATATTTATAAATACATTCTTATAATATGTGTATTAAGTTAATTAAACTATCATATAATGATTAGCTATATTATGCACCTGCAACTGCATGCATCAGTTCTAATTATTTACTGACAACATGCATCCCAGCACTGGCTTACATTAGTGTCATTACTAAAGAATCCTTATTGTCATGACACGGGGCTTCTCCACAATATTTATTTATATCACTATGCAACAAAGCTTTGTAGAAGTTAATATAAAGAAACATGCAATACTTATGTACTAGCTACTATACATAGTAAGTTATTATATTTTTATTTTTAAACAATGTGTTGTTAAATGTGATGCGGGTATGTCAATATTTTTTATTGTTACTATTGCTGTTGCCAGTGACGCACTGTGTTCAAAAGAAGAACTAATTTCATTTACATAACGGAGTGTATACAATGGGCTTATGTCCTATGTCTTAATTTCTATAAAAGTGTACTATATATTGATAAAGTTGGTTACTAGAACGTCAAATGTCCAATTATTTTTTAATAACTCCTTATATGTTAAGAGATATTAACAATTAAAAAAGTCATTTTGTCCCTTTAATTATTAGAGGGATTCAACGTTGTACACATTCCAAATGCATGTGACATCACAACCGCTGCCAACCTTACAGCTCATAAATCTCTGCTATATGTATTTATATATCAAAATATCAAATATTATTTACAGCTATTTCAAGGAACAATAAAATTCCAATATTTCTGCCGTAACAGGGTTAAATAAAATAAAAACTTATTATTCTTTGATTTGACTTGATTATTTCGACTACCAACAGCTACAAAACATTACCACAGCACTGACCTAATCAACAAATAACTGACGTTAAAATGCATATCACGTCATACAAATATGGTCGACCATTTCTAGCGCTAAAACTACAATTCAAATTTAATTGCTATATCTCCGTCAACATTTAGATATTTAATAAAATAGACACGCCAATACACATTTATTAACATCAATTTCAATCAACAATTGAAAAATCGACCACTAAAAAATGAGGACACAAGCCCATTTACATAACGGAGTTATATGCTTTTCTTATTAGGTGTTCATCTTCTTTGCGACCAGTCTGCCACTGTTTGTTGGTGTGTTCAATAAATGCTGATACACAACTGTTTTTCAAGTGTGCGTGATTTAAAATGTACACTACATAGTTTTAACATAATTATCCATTGCGCTACGTAAGACTACTTCTTATTAAACGTTTGTGTTTAATAAATCTTATAATAGCTCAAAACTGTAAGAAATGTTGCCTATTCGGTTTTACGCAGGAGTTTTATAATAAATTAACATTTTCTTTCATAGTAGTTTTTTAATTTTTGCTAAATAATTACAGTTTAGTAAATTGCTACAAAACTTGAATATTTGGTTATATTTATAACAAATAGTTCCATAATGATTTTGTTAATAATAATAATTCGCTATTTTTTATTTGATAGGTTTTTTAAAGTAAAATGTATAGTGTGCCATATGCTTTTCATATTTCTGTATCCTCCATATAAATGTTATTTTGAACGTAAATGCTCTTTGGGTTTGAGAAGAAAGAGTTGTTTAAATTTGGTAATAAGTAAATTAATAAAAAAATATTAATTTTTATAGTTAATATTTTCTTAAAATAGTTACATATATAACTACTTAAATGACGACACAGTGGGCGAGAGCATTGACGCTAGAAGCTGACTGCTGTGTCTTCGGGTTTGATCTCCGAACCAGAGTCATTTTTTCTGGGTTTGGTTGTTATTAGATTAAATTTGATTTTGTACATACATAACCAGCGATGTAGTGCACATATATGAGGCCATGATACCACAAAACACTGCCAACATAGTAGGAGGTCATACGGAGGTGATACGACTCAGCATCGGGAATAGGCTGATGTAAATAAATTAAATTTAAAAGAAGCAGTTTAAATGTTTTGAGCTCTGAAGGTTACAATTATCTGTAGTATATTAGAAGTTGAACATATTCTCCCTAACAAATAAACCTGTTATGAAATTTATACCAGGTATAAAGCCCGTCCGAACAGGGTTATTATCAGTTTATACCAGGTTTATTTGTAAGGCGGATTATAGATATTTAAAAGATATATTAAAAAAATTGCAGT
This sequence comes from Panorpa germanica, assembly GCA_963678705.1. Lineage (NCBI taxonomy): Eukaryota > Metazoa > Arthropoda > Insecta > Mecoptera > Panorpidae > Panorpa > Panorpa germanica. Next base: position 8,510,955 of record OY783220.1, on the reverse strand, counting down.
TTGGTATTTTGGTACTGCAATAGAAACAAAGATATTTATTTACATTTAATATGTTGTTAAAGCACTGACATACCGACTGACTGACTGCTGTTCTGTTGACAACTTGATCCACACATTGAGTCTTCTTTAAGCCGTCGTTTTTTATTCTCCGTGACTCTCATTCAGGTTTTGTTTTCTGCATGGCTTAGCTTAGCCTTTTCAAGATAATCGGGTTAACGTATTACAAGTATGGCTTTAGGTATGGCAGGCATGGTATGACAGGTCAACTCTTTCTAGTATGTACAATCCCGTGAATCATAAGTAATCAGTGCATTTTTAATTATTTTATCGATAAAAGTAAATAATAACATTGATAAATATAGCCTTATCTTAAGAACGGTGTGAAATAAAGTTTTCTGTGTTTGTCAGTTTGTTTTTAGAAATGTTTTTAGATATAATTACAGACAAGTTTATTATTAGATCGACGCGCCGTTAAATAAATTAAATTAAAAAAAGATTATTTTGTTTTGTAGTAGGTGCATTATTATTTTTTATATTTATTTATTTATTTGCCTTGACTTTTATTTGTCATAGCCACCATCAAACATTTTTTATAGTTATTTCACATTTTATAATTCTATTTTACAAATTAGTAAATATTTAACTAATTCACTAATTAATTTTGAATCACTTAACAAAAATTTAGTATTAACAGGAAAAGGAAAATTTATTTATAGATTTACATGACACAATTTAGTTTTTTTTTATTATTTTTAGATAAGTTCGTCATTGATTAAATTTTAATACTCGTAGTTGTTTGTTGAACTAACCCATTGATTGAATGGTCGATTCTTTCATCAATCTAGTTTATCAGTTGAATCAAATGTTGTTTTGATTGTAGATCAAATGGTCAAGGTTTCCTATTGTCATATTAATTTTACATCGCATGCAAATAACAATTTATCTGGAATTATTTTTTTGTTTTTAAATATTAGGTCGATCTTACACTGCAGTATACTACTTGCGTTCTGGAAGATAAAACGCACACAGTAATTGCCAGGCTTTGTTGGAAAAAAGTATTATCTTTAGTGAACATTTTTTTCTTAAATAAATTTACTCGAAATAATTCAGGCGTGACAGCCATATTGGTATTGTTTACAAATTTATCACGAAGCTCACTTATTATTCAACCACGTGACGGTACTTGTAAAGCAGTTGTTTCCAACTTCCGGCCCGGGGATAATACATATGGTCTCTATACAATATTTCTTAAATTCTAATCTCACCACTAATAATATCAGGGAATTTCATGAATTTCAATAAATATCAGGGAATTTCTGGAAATTTCAAAAAATATCAGGGAATTTGATTGCGGCAACTGTTTCATATACAGTATATTATATTTCATTTAAAATTCAAAATGAAATGAATCAGAAAATTTAAAAAGAAAACGTGTAGCTAATGAAAAAAAAAAATTGGCGTTAAAAAAAGCTAAACTTTTAGCTGAAATTCAGGTTATTGATGATTAATTTAAAAATCTTCAATAATTTTATCTATTAAATATTAAGAGTTAATTTGTTCTAGTTTATACTAGTCATTAACTTATTTTTGTCTTACTCAATTTAAGTTACTTTTTATTAACGAGTAATAAATCGTATTTAATTAGTTATTAAAAGCCAACTAAGGTAATGAGATTAAAAATAAATCAGAAATGAATATTTTTTTTTTTAGTTTAATACCAGATTTAATTATTGGTAATTACAATATAATCAAAACTTTAAATATTCAAATGATAAGAATAAAATTTCTATGTCAGGTAAAAGTACGAAAAACTACTGGAAAACCTGGAATTAGCAGGAAAATTTGAAATCATTTTTTTTTTGGACACCCTGTATATCTAATCTAAAATTTGACTTAAAAAATAAGACCAAAGAAATTTTTATTTAAATATGAGGGAGGGATCTTCAAAGTGTGACAATGGGGACGTCGAACCTGACGACAAAAATTAAATAACAAGTGGTAGCAAATGCTGCACAAGTGTGACAAAATTTTCGAAGAAGTTTCAAAACCGTTGTTTTCAAGTTCAGCCGCCAGGTGAATCTAACACAGATGGATTCTTTACCATGTTTTTAATCTTAACAGTTATGTTTATTGTTTCCAAGTGTTTGTATATTTATGTTTGGACTTGACTAATCCATGATTTTATGACTCATTGTTCACTTCAGTAGCGAACTAATGCACGCCGAATTTTATAACAATTAGTTGTTGGCTGCTTTGAGTATTGCCATTTGTTTGTTTTGGAAATATTTAACTGTACGTAATTATAATAGCGACTTGGTGGTGCAGTGGTTAGTAAGTCTGTCTACAACGGACAAGGCACGGCAGGGAGATTCGAGCCCGTGTTTTAAAAAGGCATGAAAATTGTATCTTATTTTAAAATTTATATTAATCTAGTCTTTTTAATATTTTCTAAGTGTTTGTGGAGCTAAGTTCTCTGGTATCGGGAATTAGCGCTAAAGACAGAAATATATAGACTTTTGATGAATATATTAACAATTATTTAAACAAATAGTTTTTATTATAGATGTATTGTTGTCGCCAACAAATCGCATTATTTTTTAGTAATAAAATGAAATAACGAAATTTTGAAAAGTCTAAATTATACGGGAACGGAATTTTTAATATTTTAGTCACATTTACTGCAATAAAACGAATGAGTGAAACTTAAAATATATTGTATACAACAAAGGGCTTGTGGACCAAGATTAAATTTCCATAAAACTGTGCTATATATTGATTGATACAGTTGGCTACCACAACCTCAAATATCTAACCTATACATATATTTGGATTACTTCTTGAAGTGTCTACTACATGGTCCAGAAGTTGCCAAAGTCCAAAGTTTAAAATCGTTGTTAATAAAAATTGACAAATAGTAAAAAACGGAATATTGTTAAAAAATTCGTAAATTTAAAACAAACAAATATTAAGAAAAACGGTTTTAGGTTTCTTTACCTTAGACTATAAGCTTTCGAAAGAATGTAGTGTCTTTGGCGTGGGCTCCAAAATATTTTACGGATTGAGGCATGTCATAATAAACGGAATCGTGATTAGTCGGCATAAAATAAGTTTTTATTGATGAAAATACAAAAGTTATGAAATAATATTTAATAATCAAAAAATCAAAAGAGAACTTAAGGTGCGCAATTGTGATAAAAGTGGTTACGATGATTATCACAAACCGACACGGTACACAAGAATACAATGTTTTTTGTTTTCCTTCCAAGTGCAAAGAAAACATCGTTTTCGCTTTCCTTGTTTACGCTTTGATTGGTCATCCATATTCAAAAACTTATTGTAGTAAAAAGATGAACTAATAAAAAAAAATCTATATATATAATCTAAGAAATAATATATTAAATTACATAAAACAATTATTTTAAGCATGAAAAAGCTGTAAGCAAAAAATAGTGCATTTACTAACATTATACAATACTAACGTCGGTTGTACACTGACCCTTTTAGGCCTTTGAAGCGCGCTGTATTCTTGTGAGAAAGAAATAGGAGTTTTAAATTTCAACTGTTCCTTAAAAGACCCAGTGTACACACGCAGGGTTAATTACGTTTATCAAATTAAATTGCATAATTCATAAAAGTATTAACTTTATTTCGTTTTGTGTACAAATAATGTTTATATTTTAATAAGTAAATTTTCTAGGTCTATGTTTATTCACGCACGGCAATGTGCTCGAGTACTAGCTGGTAATATGTTTTGAGTGGGGCCCCCTGCACCAATGCGCAATGCACCAGGTATTGGCCTCTTCAAAGGTACATTTAATAGAGCTTCGCTTGTATACCAAAGATGTTTGTTAAGGCATGGCTTTGTGTTGCCAATGAACAACGGTCAAATACCCCGGTCTGTAAGCTCTGTGCTCCGACGAGTAATGTCCGATGTCCGACGTCCGAGTCGGAGGCCGATGTCCATAGCCGAACAAAAGTGAACGTGATCATAAAACGTTTACAATGAATGTTGTGCCAGTAGAAAATATTTAAAGGAAATGCTGGAAAGTAATAGTGAATTAATGAACTTCAAATGAAACAGAAACTGTTTTAACGCATCATTTAATTATTTAGCGCTAAAACTAGAACGTCTTTTGTATTTATATTCAGTAAATTTATTCAAGACATAACAAAAAATTCTGACCAACTGTCAAGGTCCGTTAAAGATTGTTATCATTTGCAAATTATCATAAACAGGTTAAAAATATAATTGTTGCAAACCGTTTCAAGAGCAGATAATATTTTGTGTCGTTCTTTTAAGAAAATGAACTTCTAAATAAGTGTTTTTATATCTTAATATATATAAATTACGTGTCACGTTGTTCGTCCGCGATTGACTCCTAAACTACTTAACCGATTTTAATCAAATTTGTACACCGTGTGCAGTTTGATCCAACTTGAAAGATAGCTTACATCTCAATTTATGATTGCAATATTATCTTATTGCAAATTATTTGTCTATTAATTATCTGTTAGCTCCAAACGATGACATCTGGTGACGATGATGGCGACATCTGTTGACTAGATTGAGTAAATATTCTGTTGACTAGATTGAGTAAATATTCAATAGATGGCGCTATGTAATGTAATATGACAAAAACGTTAGTCACAGCAACGCGTGGCCGGGACAGCTAGTTTTTTTTATATAAAAAACAATAAATTGAAAATATATTATATTTTGTTGAAAAAAAATATATTTTTGGAAATTTATATGAAAAATTTAGTGCAGGCGTTGGAGGTAAATGAGTATGCATAATATGAGGAACGAATTCTGACAAGTTATATGAGTTCTAGTTGTCTTATATAACAATAATATGAATGTTGCCAGTTGAAAATTTGCCGCACTTTTTTTTTTATCCTCCATGTAAAAATTACTATGAGAAATCCTATATCAGTAGCTGTAAAGCGTTGGAATTTTAACTTTTAGGAGTACTTATTTAGGTATAATTATTTATTATTAAAATTTGAAACGAAAATACGAATTATTTTGTTCAAATTCAAATCATACACACAAAAAAAGACGTCGCTTTTTCGACGGGGGTAAACGCTAGTACCATTTATAATTGTACAAAAATTTGATGAGGTTTATAACATGACGACTACTTTAAAATGTAGTTTTGTGTTACCCTGTTCTATTATACTGCCGTAATATTTAAATTTCAATACGTCCACTTAACCAGATGACGACCAGAGACCGTAATTATTGCTAACTGGTTTTATATTCTAACTGTAGGGAAAGACGATTAAATGTTTGTTATCAAGACTTTAATATAATTGTTCGGTAGTTAAATACATTTCATAATAATAGTGATTTTATTACTATGTTAAACTTGCTTTTAATAAAGACGCTACTACAAATAGTTACACTATGTTTTAAAGCTGTCGATAATGCAGAAGCTGTGTTGCAATGCATCTGAGGATGCATCCACTGGCGTACTAAGCTTTTGTGGAGTCTGAAATGGATAGGCTATCACAGGGTGTATCTAAAAATAGAAAAGTTGTTTTGAGGGAAATAATAAATATTCACGTTATTCAATTTTCATTTTTAAGGTATATAATTATCTGTAGAATGTGTTTTCTGATTTAAAAATCAGTTTGAGTTTATTTAAGTATACCCAATTCAGACCCATTTTTTATATTATGCGATTTTTTAAGGCCCATATTGTCTACATTAGGCTATTTATACGTATTCCAAGGGAGGTGAAGTTGGTTTTCAATTTTTCTTTTCATATTTTTTAATATATTAATTAATTTTATATGTACTCGTATTAATGTAGAACATATTAAGTTTATTGTGTGAAAATTTGAAGTCAATTGGAGTTAAACTGTCGGAGTTTTATGTCTTCATCTCTCTGGTCTGGTTTCGTCTTTCTTTGAAACGTTTAAACGCATTTTTCTCACACTTTTTGTCGCATTGTACCGATCCTTTTGAAATTTTGCACACTTTTTCTTTACATAGATGCAGACGTATTTTAAAATAACAAAGTATTTAATTTTTTTCATGAAAAATTCAATTAAATTTTTATTATAAATAGTCGCGACTCATTTAAAACACAACGTATGAGAATTCCTTTAAAATAATAAAAGTTAAGTTTCTCCAATTTTTCTCCGGTTTCAAATATGACTGTTTTACTAAGAAAACAACATTTTTAAATTTCCTCTCAATTTGTCATTTGATCCTGTTTTTGCATGGGTGTAACTTTTAAAATTTATAGTTAAAAATAATTTGTCGGCGTTTTAACAAAAAATAAAAAGTTGTAAAATTTTATCACCCACTTAAACTATGACTATTTATTTTTATTTTTTTTATGTTAAAACCACAACAATGCAGGAAGTTTATTATAAAACTTATTAAATAGTATTATTTGTATATGAATTAAGGTATATATTTTAAATAAATGCAAGTTAACAATAATAAACAGAATGCGCGAGGCCTAATGCTGCTTAATAGTTTCCTAATTATATTTTGTGTGTAATCAATTAAGGTTATAATTTTCAAAAAACTCGATTTTTTTATTCCATTTTCGTAATATACATATATTTAAGTATACACATAGAAAATTTCAAGTCAATCCAGCGATTATTTCGAAGTTGAAATTTTTTTTTTACTATATGTAAAATGCTTTTGCAACTATGTTTTTAAAGTTGGTGACCAAGATTTCTCAGAAACGACTGAACCGATCAGTCTCAAATTTCAACACAAGCTTCTTTAAGTATATTTTTTAGTAATTAATCAAAGGTTTTTTCTTACTGATTATTATATATTTTTTATAAACAATTTAAACCCAAAATTTTGGTCAAAAATCGATTTTTTTTTTGAGATGCCGCTATTTTGCCAAAAGAAATTATTTTACTTTCTCCTTTGATTAATTACTAGATTATACATTACTTTAACGAAATCCGTTTGGTTTTTTCATTTTCGATGATCTAGTCCAGAGATATCGTGGTCACCGTAAGATGCCTTTTTTGAGAGGACCTCCGGGAGATCAGCTATAGCAGCTTTCAAATTATTATTTTTACAAATACAAAAATGTTGAAATACAGTTAAAAGTTACCATAATATGTGTACAAATTTTTACATTAATACATTTAAAAGTCTTCTCAGGAAATATTCTTAAAAAATCCCTTTTTTCTGCCTCCAACAGTATATAACCTCTTAAATTAATTTTTAACAATGTAACAAAAGAAATATATATTCGAAATAAATGTCTTACTAATATTTATTGCAGTTTATTTAATGTTGAATGGGAATTATCGTGCAGTTGTATCACTTACTTTATTATCTAGATCAGAATTTCAAAAAATTCAATGAAGAATATAGTATGCAGAATATGAAGTAAAAATATGAAAAATAATTGCAAACGCGTACCTCCGCGTCAACATGCTCGGTTCTCCCACTAACCTTTATTTACTTATAACATATGCAAAGTAAAACACTTAAATTTTTTTTGGTAATCATTTGTTATACAATACTTGACCTTAGATACTAGTACATTATCTGCAAATTCATATCCGCAAAACTTATGAGAAAAAACAATAAGTGGTAAACACTATATTGTATGTACAATAGCAGAACAACGTCAAAACAATTCAAGAGCAAATTCACGATCCCATACTCTTGAGTTTAATTGTGTTCATGAAACACCCGCAGTGACAGCACTTCCGACCTTCTTGTGACATTCCACCTACATTTTTTGTAATCTTTTTCAAGTATTACGAACATAAAAAAATCACTTGAAATATTAGTTTTAAACAATAAAGATATTATAAAGGGATCTTTTCTGGATTGTTTTAGAAATGAATGAATGGACACGAAATCGTTGTCCTTACAGGAAATGTGATCATTTGAAATACAACACTTTTTTGACCCTCTGCGGCAATATTCTTTAGTATTGCGTGTCCTTTTTTCGTATATTTCCTGTTTCTTAAAATTGATTAAAAACACATGGGTCCACTATTGAACATTTACATATTAATTGTTGAGAGATAAATGCCAAATATTTAAAAAGTTGACTTTTGCAGAAAACAGAAGGTCACTGACATTTTTAATCTTTATATCTTAAGAAATTACATACACTTTAACAGTAGCGTAGCCTAGAAGTTTTAGGCTCTTAAGTAGAAAATTTCTGCCCCTTCCCAGTTGTAGATCTGTTTCAGCCTGACGTTTTAGGAGCCTTTCAGACTTATAACGTCAGGTGACGTCATTTTGGTAGTAATTTTCATAATTTTGTTATATTTATATATAATTTTTATTTATAAGTTACTTGTTATGTAAGCATTGTTACCTAAAATACTACCTCGTTCTCTTGGTTCATTAAAATAATAATTAAACTGCTTAAGAAGATTATAAAACATTAAAAAGTTCTTTCCAAAGATTAAATGATAATAAAGCATCTATATTTGTTTTTTTGTCATGTCGAAAAACAAATATGACGTACCGCTCATTTTTCATTTTCGTTTCCCTTTAAACTATACTTTTAATTGTTAATATCTGATATTAAATCAGTATATATTGTATTCCTTTATATAATTTAAGACTAAGCAAGCACCCAATTAAATTATTTTAACAAAAATATTCTCTACTTATTACAAAACTTACACGCTCTTCAATTCAATTATTTTTTTAATATGCAAGCTATGTGTATCATCGTTTCAGTTTCATTTTGCGTGATTTGCATTATTGTATTGCAATATACGCATTTTTTTTTTAAATGTACGTTCTTTACTTTTTATTTAATGGAAAAGGTACTTACATCCTCAGAATTAATATCGCATTACAATTCGAAACCTGTTTCCAAAAATTCTAAGAAATTTTATACTTGACATCCAATGCATGTGACTCATTCATAATTTTACAGGTACGTACATAAATTCCAGAGATCCGAAATAATACAATACATATTGTTGTTTTCCCGTTGTATTGGTATTTGCTAATTTTGTTTAATAAATAAATATGTTAGTTTTAAAAATTAGCAAAATTATTTAGATATTTCTTTTTAAGTATTGCGTGTGGCAGCTTGTTACCTTGCATCGATATTTAATTAAAGTGATATTAATATGTTATGGTTATAGATATGTTGTTCAACTACATATTTAACAAAGATCATGTGATGATTAGTGTTTAATAAATACAATCATTGGCTTTTTATCTAAATTAAAAAACATACTAGCGATCTTTTCAATAGAGTTTTAGCCACTGTTTAATAGGTGGCGCAACATGTCTCGGTCTGTAAAGTTGTATCCATCGTTTATAAAAACCGAATGGTTTGCTTTTTAGCTAAAGTGTGTTGCTTAGATAACTAATTTTTGGGTTTGATTCTATTTTATACAGTTTTCTGTATAAAAGATTTTTAAAATATGATTTAGAATACTTTAAAGTGTAATAAACATCTATACAATTAATATTTTACTTTACTGTGTTTACAAAAGCGAATGCAGTCCAAGAGCAATTGTTCTCCATAATTTTTTGTAAATATATAATATATTCGTAAACGTATAGCAATTTATATGTAATAAAATATATTTCACCCTCTAATATGTTTTATCTTAGTTATGTGGTGAAAGTTTTTTTTACAAGGTATCAATTAATTCGCTTATGCGAGATTACCACATGCTATTGACCTTGTTAGAATTGCAAACCACGACGGGCCTTACTTGCGGGTCCATGACTCGCCTGACAGCCGATTTTAATTTAGAAACAGTTTCTCTATTTTTAATATTATCTTTTTCGTAATTAACATTCGCTTCAAAAAAGTGTTTCAGACAGAAACGCCATTACTTTGGCTGTAGCTTCTGTGTAAACATACCCTAATTGTTTATAAAGGTTGTTATTAGTTCCTTTTTTTTTTGTATTTAAAGCGATTTGTATTTTAAAAGTAAAATGGAATTAAAGTTATAATATATAGTACAATTTTTGAACCATTTGTAAGAGACAAGAGAGAGTGAGATATATTTAAAAATAAACCACAAAGATGCAAAATGGAATTCATTTCAGACAATTAAGAATTTCTCTTTCGCATGTAAAAATATTATATACAATGTACAGCAACAATCTTAGTTGTTGTGTCTGATGCTTGATGGGTGACAGCGAGAGATTTCTCAGTTATATATTATTGAGAAAGGTACGCTATATTTTTTGTACTTATTTTAAAATGAATATCTTGAGCGAATTTATAGATACAGAATATTTTAAATAACAGTGTAGTATTTGTAAATTAAAAGCAAAATGAAATTATGTTTTTATAATTCATTAATTAAATTATTCAGGTTTTACAGGGTCCAGGAAGTCATGCCGTAATTTGTTGCTTGAGTATCGGCCACATCAATGATTTTCATTTAAATTTATTGAATTTTATGGTCCAAAGTAATTCAACTTCGTATAGATGCATTATATCTTTAAAACTATGCGATGCATTAGGATATTGTTGTTATATTCAAATGGCAAAGAACAATGGCTGACGTAAAATGCCACTATTTGGGTTTGCATTATCGGACATGGCCTTGAAGAAATTAAATAAATAAATATTAAAGAATTGATTTGGGTGTTATTACTGTTGAAATTGATGTTAATAAATGTATATTTGGCGTTTTTATTTTAATAAATATCTAAATGTTGACGGACATATAGCAATTAAAAATTTGAATTGTAGTTTTAGTGTTACAGATGTCGGCCATATTTATGACGTAACAGGTCTGTACCAGATAAGAGTTCTGTGTTGAATATGCTCTTTTACGCTCTGTTGTATAAAAAAGATAGCAACTTAACGGACGTGATATCACATGTCTTGGAATGTTGTATAACGTTGAATTACTTTAATAATTAAAGGAACCAAATGATTTTTTTAATTGTTAATATCTCTTAACATATAAGGAGTTATTAAAAAATAATTGGATATTTGAGGTTCTAGTAACTAACTTTATCAATATATGGTACAGTTTTGAAGACATTAAGACATAGGACCCATTAGTAGTACCGATAAAAATGCCGGTATATGAAGTTGCATGTTACTTCGGTGTGGTACAACTTCTTCCAACAAATGTTGGAGTCGCAATCGTTTTCTTTCGTCGTCTACGGACCTCGCGATTTCTTTCGAAGCTCTTGCGTATATTTATGATATCTATTTCAATTGCGGGACTTCTAATATTTCCAGAATCATGTTAATCGTTATCTCCGGCTCATTTAATTTCAAGTGCCCGATTATAATTAAATTTCTGATTAAATATATTTTATGTTACAACATTTATTATTATTACAAATTTGTAGCTTCATCGATTTTAATTATTTGGAACATAAATCATTCAAGTTTTATTGATCAAACTTATAGATATCTCATCTTGTTCATGGATAAAAAATCTCGTAAAATATTTCCATAAAATGAAATAATCGTTTGAATATTATGAATTCATTTTAAATATGTAAAGTACCAATAAATATAGAAAAGGGGCATGTCTCATTTTAGCGGATCTTGTATATAAAAGCCAAATTAAGTACGCTCTAAAAATAGAATTTTAATTTCAATAATTTATTTATATCGATGCGCAGTTCAGATTTATGTCCTGCTTTTAAACTATTGTTAACTATTCAAGGGGTTATTTGTATAATACAAATAATAATAGATCATCGGCACAGGCGATTTATTTATTTAATATTTTTTATAAATATTTTATTGTTTACTCAGTAGTTACATTTCCTTACAAGAAAATATTTAATTTTTTTTATAAATCTTCTTTGAATCACTGCGTATATCTTTTAAGGTTTTACCTTGCTTGTTAACTTTTATAAAACTTCCAATATAACATTTTATTTCTCGTCAATTATCATCAAAAATACTTACTTACAACCTGCTTACAATACGGCGAAAATACTGTTTTTTTTGTTCGGAAATTTTTTTTTCCGCCCCTGCCTGGGGCCTCAAAACTTGGTTTACCTTCGCGTTTTAAAGGTGTTTGATCCACCACTGTAAACACAAAAAACCCTATTTTATTCCTCTTCTTTGTAAACCAGTTATACAATAAAAGGCTTAAGTAATATAAAGAACAGAATTAAGATAAGCATACCGCACAAAACAGGTATTAGTCATGTCTTTTATAAGAAAAGATAAATATTTATAAATAATTTAATAATACTCCTATCTTGTCTATTATTTAAATTAAATAAACAACTCTATTATCCTAATATAATGAAATATAAAAAAAAACCAAATACTGATTGTAAAATTTATGCGACATGAAAAGAATTATACTGGTACCTGCACAATTTAATTTCATAAGTTTGAGTGATTAGAGTTGTGTTTGTTTCGCTCTAACAAATGTATTATGTAAATATTTGTCTCATCTTACCTTCGTACTGTAATTATGAAATGATTTGCAATAGCAGAACAACGGGGTGGACGTACTTAACATGCTATCCCAAATACCTTTGCTAGCTCGAATTCTTGGTGTTTAGAAAACCGTATAAAGTTACTCACGAAATATTTGTCTGTGTTCAGTTTGTGGTAGAGGCGGGCAGTCGCTGTATGGAACATACTTCGAGCACTCGATGAGTACAGACTGGGGCATAACATGCAGGATGTTACGTCACATAGAGATCTATGCAAGCCATCACAAGCCATGAAGGCGAACTGAGCCCAGCAATTAAAATATGGATTGCACATCGGTATATGAAAAATACATAGAAGCAATACATTCCATTGTTGCAAACATTACTTGTTTATTATTTTGCTTCGGATTACGTATTTTATTATAGAAGTAATTTTACAGAAAGTTCAAAGAATTCTAATTGGTATATATATGTTTTTTTCATTAGTCTGCTGCATACATAAATCGCTTCTGTATTTTTATTTCATTTTCGTAATGTACATATATTTAAGTACACACACAGAAAATTTCAAGTCAATCCGGCGATTATTTTCGAAGTTATGTAAGTTGAAAGAAAAATTTATTTACTCTATGTATAGTACTTTTGAATCTTTCAATGCGTTTTTCTGAAAACTGTGTTTTTAAAATCGGTGACTAAGATTTCTCAGAAACGGCTGAACCGATCAGTCTCAAATTTTAACACAAGCTTCTTAAGTATATATATTAGTAATTTATCGAAGGATTTTTCTCACCGATAAATATTTTTTTTATAAACAATTTTCAAAAATCAAAAATCGATTTTCTTTTTGAGAAGCCGCCATTTTGTTAAAATATATTATTTCGCTTATTTTTTCGATTATTTACAAGATTATACATTACTTTAACGAAATCCGTTTGGTTTTTTCGTTTTAAATGATCCAGTCCAGAGATATCGCGGTCACCAAAATATGCCTTTTTTGAGAGGTCTCTCAATAAGAGATACCATTTTTTGTTAACTCTCATCATACAACGATCATTGTTATGACTTCTAATTGATGTTACAATTAAAATGAATAGAGTTTGTTTACAAAATACTACTAGACGGTACAGAAGAAGTAAGTTGTTTCATTTGGAATGCAGTTCCAGAAGATCAGCTATAGCAGCTTTAAAATTATTATTTTTACAAATATAAAAATGTTAAAATACAGTTAAAAGTTACCATAATATGTGTACAAGTTTTTACATTAATAATTTTAAAAGTCTTCTCAGGAAAAATTCTTAAAAAATCGCTTTTTTTTGGCCTCTTAACAGTAATAACCGCTTAAAAGGTTCTGCATATTTTTAAATACTTTCTTCATTCTTTGCTTCCTATCAACAGGAGGTCAGTGCTGTGGTAATGTTTTGTAGCTGTTAGTAGTCAAATAATCAAGTCAAGATTACACTTGGCTTATTTAATGTTTGCCGTCATTTTATTTCTGATTTATCAACACGTCCCTCTACTTCAGTTCTACCACTACATTTCCTCTTTCTTTTCTCCTTCTCTCTACCTCTTGTACTATCATTCTGTCCTATAGTAGAAATATTTTCTATTTGCCACTTCCCTTTGTTACCCTTTTTTACTCCGTTAGTATAATAAGCATTGTCCCTACACCGCTAACACTTTTTAGAATGAAATGATTCGATTTCAAAATCCATTACGATGATATTTATCATCCAGTATAAATTCTCATTAGAGCATAGCTAATGTAATAAATCCTGATTCTCATTTACTAGGGTCCATTAACATTTAACATTGAATATGCTATTATATTCTGCTGACTTGCTGCAATCCAATCCAATCCGATCCAATCAAATCGAATACAGTTATAAATTGAACTCAGATGTTCGCGTTTCGCAAGAAAAACATCAATTCTAATAAGCGTGACATTAATCATTCATTCATCATTTGATTTACGTACAGGTATGAATGATGTTTACGAATCATCAAATGTGGTGGTTTAATTTGTTGCTATTTTTGGCATGAAATAGTTCAATAAACTCGAAATTAAATCTACGGTTTTTTTGTACTCTGTTTCACTTAAATGTTGAAACATTTTTAATTAAATAATAATGTAAAAAGTTAATTTTAAATTCGTGATGTTATTTATAATTTAGTTTGAGATTTTATCAATTTTATTTAGATCAAAAAAAGTTAAGTACTAATATACGGATTTGGTCTTAAATTCTCTACTGAAAATTTATATTGTGTGACACAACTTGTGACAAATGTGATTACAACTGTGTTGTTAGTGAGAGATCGAACGTGTATGCGAGTTAGATAAAACACGAGGAAAGGCACACTAGTCGACTGATTGCAAACTAAACGTGAAACGAAGTTTTCAACGAAAACGAGCACGAGCCATGTCGAGCCGTCTATCGGGACTATAGAATTTTTAACAATAACAAAACAGGGGATTCTATTGTGTTATATTTGATTGTATTTAAATACTTTTCGTAAACATTTCTGTTGATGAATTCATCATCAAAAGTATGAAACCAACAATGCCCTGTGACCGAGAAATATAGTCGCTGAATATATGCTCAAAACCAGCTGCAAATCAGTTAAGTTATGTTCGTGTCGTGTGTTTTATTTTACTCGTAAACACGTTCATTCTTTTACTAACAACACAGTTGTAATCACATTCGGTTCGGGCAGATTCGGGGCTAAGGTTTGCATCCAGTCGCGTCGTGTGCTGAGGGCCTTAGGCTGGGATCACTCGGCATTGTACTACACGTTTTTTGCAGTATAAATATTATCGAATAAATAGTAGCACATACATTTTATATATGTGTTCGTTTTTTTTGCAGTACACTGCCGTGTGGACCCCAGCATTAGTGAATCAGATATTGTGTTCCATTACTAACTTTAGAGTTTGTACTTTGGATTAAAATAAAAATATCATGTACTTTTCATGAAAATGTTATGTTTTTCTATTGATTTAAAATGACAGCTCTAATTGAAAGACACTTTATTTAAAATCATGTTATAGCAAAGTTAGATGATATCTAATGGAGATTTGAACGCTGAAAATCAAAAACAATTAAAATAAATAAATTTGAAATTATTCTTAGGACAGTCTAGCGTAATTGAATTTGTACAAAAATAGGTAAACAAATAATTAGAATATTTGATTTCTTATTTTCAATTTTATGAATCAGAAACCAACATTTTCTTTATGTAATCTGATCTCTTATTTAACATAACATTTTTGTTATATTAAATAAAGGTTAAATACATACATAGTTAGTTTTAACATGAAGTACGATGTACGATTATTATTAATAAAAATATTCATATCATATTAAACGGATTGTCATTTTATAAACAGTTACATTTTTCCCATGCTAATACAGTGTATGTATTATATTATTAAAATATCTCGTACAAACAATGATAGTGTACATTTTTTTCGAAACAAACAATTCTAAATTAAAATGTATTGTTAACACACTTGCTACATCATCGTCGTTCGTTAGAAACGTAAATTATACCAAATCATTTATGATAATAAAATGGATAAAACTCGGAATTAAATATAAGCTAAAAACTTGTATTGACATTTTATAAGTTACGCATAGTATACGCAAGTCTTGATTTAAATTTAAAAGTTAATATCTTCTGTAATATTGTGACTATAAATAAACTATTAATATATTGGTCCTGATAACGAACATGATTAATATAGTACAATTTTATAGAAATTAAGATATGGTTCACTTCCCAATTTTTCTAATATCAACATTAACACAGATCTTTGGAATATATTTGTCACTTACCTTAAAAAATGTCTTCTATTCATGTAGATGAATGTACAGTTGCACAGTGTATATTTACATAACTTTCAAGTACAATAAATACTGTTTTGTTTGAATAACGTTCATCTGTTTCTCGCGTGACGTCATTTTGTCATACAAAATACGCTTGAAGCATACTATTTCGTTATTTTACGTGTCATGACAAATTATTTATTTGTTTATGTAAAACTCTTTTATTTAAGTCAAATATTCGAAACAACACATCTACAAACTAAGGTTGTATTCAGAT
Source organism: Panorpa germanica (assembly GCA_963678705.1). NCBI lineage: Eukaryota > Metazoa > Arthropoda > Insecta > Mecoptera > Panorpidae > Panorpa > Panorpa germanica. The sequence goes on along the minus strand of OY783220.1, from coordinate 8,494,496 downwards.
TTGTTTATTTCTTTGATGAAAAAAGAATCTGCTGGTCATAGAGAAAACGGTTTACCTGTCAGGTTTGCCTGTATAGGTAAACCTGAGTGTGAATGTATGGGATAAGTGTACAGGCAGTCTGCTCAGTTAGACCTGTAAACTTTCTGTAATTTTTAAGAATTAGATATGTAAAGAAAACCTTGTGTTAGTCAAATATTGGAAGATTGACATGGCAAGTTTCCTGCTACACGGTAGAACGAATGTTTGATCCGAATGATTTATTTATTTTATTAATTTGTTGATATTATTGACACTGACACTGTTTAATAAAAACTTTCAAGTAAATAAAGAAACTTTCAAGTGTAAAGCCTTCCTTTGTTGGACGATTCGTGCAGCAGTGCATGACATGTGGATCAAGTGTGTGGTTGGGGTAGAAAAATCCCTTTTGACGCGGGTCAACAGCCCAAACTTCTTCCAACATGAACGTTGAACAAGATACAGTAAAATGCACCATTGCATCGTAGATTTATACGAATCTTATAACCTCTTTAAAGCATGAGTTAACATTGAACTCTCATAATTTGTACTATAATAAACCGCTACATGAATTACAACAAATTCAATTTTAAATATGAATAATTTCTGAACAATTGTACAAATTTTAAAGTAGTCATAATTTTCGAAATATGTACGCTTTTGATAATTCCTTCAGTAATCAAAGATGCACATTGCATATCCACTTTGATATCATTTACTCCATTGATAATTTGACTACTATTGAAATAGATATCTATCTCCATCGCACGCTACCTCTCTCTTTCCCACACGTTAGATTATAGCGAACGGTGAAATAAAATACCTTTCTTGATTCAGTCGAACTTTGTGTCAGGTGCACTAGAGGTGTAATAACGCGAAATAACGAATAAATACGAAAAATAAATAATATCAAAATGTGAAGTGCTAATTATTGATTATATGTTTCGTTTTAATTTTAATTAATTCAGTTGTGATTAATAATTATATGTGTTAAATTTTATAATAAAATCAGTGTTAGTTCATATATAAATTTTGTGTTTAATTTTTGCTTGAGTGTCAAAATAATTAAATGTTCTAGTGTTTTTATTGTTTTTTGTGCTAATTTAATTTAATTCTGGTACCGTTATATATAGATTGGTTATATACTTGAATTTATTTTGATAAAATGTTTTTTTTTGTTTATATAAGGTAGAATTTGTATATGTGAAGTACGATTGCATAAGTAGCTAAGCTAATGTCACCGAAACAGGTTGCTGATAGTTGTTTTGACTACAAAATTGCATAGAATATATATACACAATTATATATATATTATTATAGAAATATTATTCTACATATTATCATGAGCCTAATTTAATGGCATGTCCCATTTTTAAAAATACCGGTACATTGATAATTCACTCCACATTGACAGGGGCGTATCTAGGCATATAGGGGAACCGAAACAAGGACACAAATTAAGACCCCGTGGGTAAATAATGAAACATATTTTTAGTAATTATTCGATATTGACAACGGACCAGTAGGCGGGGCTTAAAAACATGGCTACTGCTGGTGTGCAACCAAAGAATTAACCATAAGTTTACATTGAATTAGTGTCATGAATTTTAATTATTTATGTTTTCTTTAAACCAACTTTTTCACTGGGTTGGATCAAATCCAGCTCAGAAAATTGTTAGAAATGCAGAAAAAATTCTGCAAGCTGGACATTTGATAAAATGTGGTAAAAATAATGATAATCCAAACAGTGACGTTGTGATACACAAGTATATGGTTTAGTATAAATTTTTTAACCGTACGGAAAAAGTGCAAGTTAGATAAATTGTAGAGAATTTAAATGCGCATCTAGCCGTACTATTTTAAAAATTTAAAAAAAATATTTTACCATAGTTTTTGTGTTTTTCTGTTTTTGACCTCACGTTTTTTGACCATAACTAGGCGACAAAATCAAAAAGTCCACGTTGTTTGTTCTACAAGTTGTAAAACTTATTGTTTTAAACATATTTATACATTAGAAAAAAAAACACTTTTCATATAATTTTATAAAAAAACGTGGACCAACAAAAATTAATTTTCAACATTTACGAAACGTTTTTTCACGTTTTTTTCATAAAATTATATGAAAAGTGTTTTTTTTTCTAATGTATAAATATGTTTAAAACAATAAGTTTTACAACTTGTAGAACAAACAACGTGGACTTTTTGATTTTGTCGCCTAGTTATGGTCAAAAAACGTGAGGTCAAAAACAGAAAAACACAAAAACTATGGTAAAATATTTTTTTTAAATTTTTAAAATAGTACGGCTAGATGCGCATTTAAATTCTCTACAATTTATCTAACTTGCATTTTTTCCGTACGGTTAAAAAATTTATACTAAACCAATCAAAATTGTGTATCAAGTGCACACCAGAACTAGTACTTCTTTTGACCACCAGGCGTCGTGGCCAAAGTGGTCAGTTGTCAATAGCTACACCTTTTGTTTTGAATCTCATTAAAAAACTACTGCATTTTTGTATGTGTTATGACGTTTGTTGTATACTAAAAACATGTACAAAACACTACGTAATATACAGTATATCTCTTTTTAATTAGAAATACACAATATTCATGGTTAAAGTTAAATTTTCAAATTTGAGGTTAGAAATAATGACAATGTTCCATATATAAGTAAATATTTCACATTTATTAGTCAACTTTAAGCTTAAATTCTGTCTATTTTTGAATAAAAAAATTGTATAAGATATATTACGTGTGATTTGTACATGTTTTCACTATAATAAAAGCATCATAAAATATACGAAAATGCAATAGTTTTTTTATAAGATTCAAAACAAAAGGTGTAGCTATATCGAATAATTACCAAATTTTTTTGAAGTTTTTCTTCCCACGATTCAAAAATGTGTTCCCTATAAAACAGTTCATTTTTAACACTATGTTTTGGGGCCCGTTTATCTCGGACGCCCCAGCCCAGTTACACCGCACATCGGTGGTTCTTCTGTTCAATTTAAGGAGTTATGTAAATACGTATATTAGATCGCTGTTAATAAAATATTGATTATTATTGCACATAATCAATTAAGTGAAACAAAAACCAGTCTCAGAAAGTATAACACTAACTTGGAAATGAATCCCAAACACACAGAATTGCGTTAAACATTGTTATATATATTTAATGTTTATTTAACATAAAAAAGTTATCTTTTATGTTATATGTAAACGTTATATTTTGTAGCTATTAGACTCATAAAACGACCTTTCTGTATATGCGTCTATATTTTTTTAAATGTAAATTTTAATTAATATATTACTGAAGAAGAACAATTAATTTACTAGAAAGCGTTTACTTTGAAGTAAGTTTTTGCAATTCAATGTTATTACGAGTATTTTTAATAGTACCCAACGTTACAAGTACGTTAAAAGTAGTTACATATTTTTTGCCATTAACTGTAACAGTGTTACAACAACAAATAAACTGGTATGACTCATGCAGTGTTTTTACATGTCTCTTGGTCACTTAATGTCAGTACTAAAAAAGTTATTCACCTAATATAGAACCACATTTGTCAATTAGGACATTCTTACTTATCAGGTATTATTATTTGTAGATTATTTGTCATTGTTGGTTATATTGTGCTTGTGTTTAAAATTAACTAATGTCATTTTTATGGTCTATGTATTTATAACTTGCTATTGCATATGAACGGTCTTATGCAAAATATATATATAGGTCTTTTTTATTTCATTCAAAGCACGCAATTTGATCAGAATGTATGTGAGTATTTTTTTATTTATTTTTTCTACCCGTGAAAGAAAACTACATTATAGTTAAATACTTTTACAGTTTAGAAAACCGTTTCTAAATACAGTTTTTAATTGATAATGATTTACGTTTATTGGTAATAAACCGAAAACAGTAATTTACAAAAAATCGTTATTTATAAAAATTATCTATAGTTTTTCATCATAGTTTTTTCGTAATCAAGAACCAAAAGTTCAGAAACGAAAAATCTGCATTTCAATTTGAACTGAAATGATCAAAATAATTGCGGTATTGAGTTCTTAAATATTTGACTTAAATAAAATATTTGAAAATTGTAGTATCACATTCGTGAAAAATAAATAGAATTTGACTAAAATGATTCTTGAACTATAACATATTTTAAGATATATCAATAATCGCAATACCAATGCGATTAAGTCCAAAAAAATTCGAGAAAATTAATGTTTTTTAAGGTCAAGTCAAAACGATGAAAAAGTAGCATATTTTCGATAATGTTTTTTGACGACACAGTTAATATATAATTATTTCTATAATTACTACATGATAAAATAATATTTGAAGAATACTTTGTGAAATTTTCATAAATAAATATCAAGAAATGAGGCATTGACAGCGAATCTCCGCAGACGTCACAAAAAAAAGTAACATTGCGATGTCACTCATATCTCATCACTGGATTTTCTGAAATCGAAAAACCAAAATGATTTCATTAGTTAATAAGTTTCTGCAGGTAGCGCTGTTTAGTTTTTCTTTTTTTTTATTGATTTTTCAATTTTTTACAGCACTTAAAAGTCAAAATACCGATCTTTCATGAAAAAAGTCAGAAAATTTGGTATTTTAAAATACGTTAAAATTAAACTAAAAAGAAATTATTAAAATTAAAAAGAAACTCGACAGCGTTACCTTGGCATTTATGTAAAGAAAGAGTGTGCAAAATTTCAATAGATTTTGAGCTAGAGAGGACACCGACTCTGAAAAAGCTAAGTGTGAGAAACCGCATTTAAATAATTATATATTATATTATATATTAAAATATAAGTTTTTGAAAATGATAAAATATTCCCTTACCGCATTGGTTCACCTTTACAACGCTGTACCAAATATTGTAGAAGAGAATTTCGAATTTTCTTTTTTATTTTAGTCTTTATATTTAAAATTATCACCGATTACTTCAAAACTAGTATTCAACAGCATTTATCTTTATAATTGTTAAATATTCATTGTTTTAAACCTAGCATTAATATAAAACTAACTAATATTTTTGCCAAACATTTAAGCATCAAATATAGCATAAATACGACAAGTAATTTGGGACAGAGCGATGGTGATAGTTAAAAGTTAGTATGAAGAGAGTTTTGCTAAACTAAGACACTGTTATTAAATTGTAACGGCATTTCTAAACGCCTGCGGATATGCAGAAACGAATATAATATTGTTTTGTTACATATTATGAAAGTGAAATTTCAATGTGAATGTCGAATGTTAAAAAAGTGGACTTAATTTATACACAATTTATTGTTAAACGCGTAATAAAATATTAATCTATGTATTTTAATATCAAGTCTAAGTCTTACTTTCTTTAATTATATTTTATTTATTATTTTTATTAACTTTCTTTAATGTTTATAAAACTAGATCGTTATAAAACTATATTTATCATCTGAACTGGTTGAATACAATGTTAAAGACACCTTGATATTATAATACAAATATTATAAATTGTAAAATATATATTTAATTTTTTGAAACAAAAATTCTGCAATTAACTTACGTACAATCTATTATTAAAGTGTGGCAATATACAGGGTGCTAAAATATACATATTTAAATAAAACTACGTACGTTTAAAATATATAATACACTATAATATCAGAGGATATCCGTTGTACACGCCTATTACTGCATAAAGTTTATAATTGTTTAACAGACGTATCGATTAATTAAATAACAGGACAATGAGTCACTTTATCATAAACAAAATGCCAAACATATATCGGTTTGTGAAATTAGCAAATAGATATGCGAGTATACCTGGTAATGGATGCAACGCAAAGTACAATAAATACTTAAAACAAATAGTTTTTTATGCCGGTTTCACACCAGAGAAACAGTTCAATTAAACACGAACAAAAACACCAATGTTTAAACCAAAGAGACAGTTCTTAAAACATTTTTGTCTTTTGTTGCTGTTTTAGTAAACAAAACACATTCCCATCTGGAATCGGTAAGGTCAAAAGAAAACACGTTTGTTGTTGTTTTTTAATCTGCTGGTTTGAACATGTAGTTTTATTTTTTGTTGTTTATCATGTTTATAATTTTTATGGGACACACAGAAAAACTCTAAAAACAAAACCAGTCTGGTCAGTGTGAACAGACTGTTTTCGAAAAAACAGAAATGTTTTAAAATAAAACAAAACATGTTTTAGTTTTGTTTTTTGACAACAAAACTGTCTCTCTGATGTGAAACCAGCATTACAGAGAATTTTATGTCCAATTCCCTTTAAACTGAAGAGAGTTAATGTAGATTTTCCAGTTGTAATTTGTACTTGTAAGCATGAGTCACCGCCGAATTCTCGTAATTTGAACTATACCTATGTATTTTTCCATAATTTTACATAGAGTACAATTGCATAATGATTTTTTTTTCGAACAGGTCAAAGAAAACATTGACCAAATGTTTTTATAACAACTTTTTTGTTTTTTTCACTATCACATGATATACAGGTGTCATCTTACTATTTTTGTTAATATCTCCTCTTCCATGACGGTTACGCTTTGCTCCTCTCTCCCCTCCTCCACCTTTATTTCCCATCATACGAGTATATTTAATAACCAAACAAATTACCAAACCCTTTTCACATACCTGGAGTATTTACCTCATCGTGTATTAAACCATATCACCCCTCCCCCGATCCATTCAGTAGTCACAGCCGGAAAGATGTGGTGGCTCGATTTCCGCCCTTATTACGTTCAAATTATGCCTTCTAAATAACCCTTTATTACATATAATATCAAGCAAATAAAGAAGAAGAAATTCTTAGCCATTTCTTTGAAGTTTCTTTTGTACTCGTGGGAATATGTTTTTTGTGAATCAACAATTTCTATTTTTTTATCAGTTTTTTTAATCTGATGATTATTCATATCAAGTTTTACGTAAATGGAGTTATTTAGAAACATATAGCTGTTTTGAATATTTTATAAATGTACTCGTATATCGGATGAATAAAGTTAAATCTGTTGAATTTATAGTTGATAATAAAATTTAATTGGAGCAGGTTTCACTGAGGCAGTCATGTTTCAGATTCGTTTAAAATGACTCGTTTTTCAATGGGATTGTGGACTAATTTTTTAAGGGTGTTCTTTTTTAAATTTTGATTGAAATCTAATATAATATATGTACGAGTATTTTGGCGTTTATTCCTTTAAATACCAAAAAGTTTTGATTTTATTTTTCTTTATTCAAAGCGTTTATAATATCGAAATTTTATGTGTTGTACCAATCGGCTGTAAATAGTAGTAGTAACTGATACCGATGCATCTCTGTTGTACAAAGCGATGAAATCCACATTCCACATCCACAATTCCACATTCAATTTTGTCCAACTGTCAAAATTTATATTACTAACGCCAACTAAATTAACTAATCTTAAATTAAAACACGAATGTGATAAGAAATGCCTATTCTGAAAACCTGAAATCTAGATTAAAATATTAAACAAAAACAGTAAATTTAATATCAAAACAGTAAGTGTGAATGAGGCTTTATACGCGCTAATGATTTTAATTTTGAGGTAAGCGTACCGCATTTTATACGATGCGAGCCGTACGCACCTGTGGACGCTTACTTTTATAGGACATAACCACACTCGTTCCCCACTTTGATGAGTTCTCAGTTTCACAGATTAACAGAAAAATACATACGTGAGAAATAAAGAATATTAAATAATTAATATCAGTAAAAAAAAGTAACATTATGAAAATTTATTGCTTTTCTGTTCTGCCATTCACATTTAGATATGTAGCAATAATAACTAGCGCATTGTTCATTTGAAACGTATGAGAATCTTTTTTACGCTGTTGGTGAAATCGTTGTTCCCAATATTCCATTTAAGCATTGATATACGTACGTACAATTCACACATTGCTGTTAATATATTTAAAACTGTATTAATTAGTACAAACCTTAGCTTTTGCTACACCTGTTGAATATATATTTTTTTTCGCATTTTAATGGAAATGTACTAACAATATTGCATGTACAATCTTCTTAATATATATAAATTACGTGTCACGTTGTTTGTCCGCGATGGACTCCTAAACTACTTAACCGGTTTTAATCAAATTTGTACACCGTGTGCAGTTTGATCCAACTGGAAAGATAGGATAGCTTACATCTCAATTTATGATTGCAATATTATCTTATTGCAAATTATTTGTCTATTAATTATCTGTTAGCTCCAAACGATTTTAAAAGATTGCGACATCTGTTGACTAGATTGAGTAAATATTCAATAGATGGCGCTATGTAATGTAATATGACAAAAACGTTAGACACAGCAACGCGTGGCCGGGACAGCTAGTGTAATATAGAACTAAAGACTGTCGCGGATCATTCTTGTTGTCGGGATACAAAGTTTAGTTAAAGTAAAATTAAAGTTAAAGCAGAACATTATTTATAGGGGCGATAAAAGGCTGCGTGCCTAGGAAGCCCGAGAATTCATATATAAAAAAATATTAAAAAAAGACTCTGTGCTTATAAACTTATCTAAAAAATTTGATTTTAATAAATTAACAATATTTTTACCATTTCTGAAATTTCTATTCGTTTTTATCATGTAATACATTTATTTATTTTTATGTCAGTAAAAGTATTTTATTGTATTAATGATCTTTGTTACATAAATTGTTATCTAAGAAAACATATGGCTAATTTGAATATGACATTTTACCTACTTTACAACTTTTAGTAAAAGAACGTATATTAACAAATGACCTTCGGCGATTATTTTTTCGCTAACTTAAAATTAAATATTTTCTGTTAAATATTATTATTCGAATACGAATGTCTTTTTTTATGTAATTATCTATACTTTGTTATTAATTGGGTAGCTTCCTATTTGTTTATTAAAAGTGTGTTATATAAGTTGTAAAAAGTTGAACAAAATCGCGTAGTAGTAGAACCGTATACGCATGTATCATTTACCGCATTATATCGGTCCTTTTCGGATATACAATGACTAAAGGACAGATATAGTCGTGCGACAAACATACACGCGTATACGGTTACTATGTGAGAGAGCCTAAAGATAAAACCGAATACAAGATCGTGTTTGAACAGTCTGCGTATTCGGTGCGGACCATAAAAACAGACATTTGCGACAACATTATCTTCCAACAAGATTATTAACATTATCTCTGTTTTCAACATCATCAAATAATGTGGTATAGTTTAAATTAGGAGAGTTCGGTGGTGACTCATGCTTAAAATAAGTTGTGCCGTATAAAACTACAACACAATGCAAAAATCTTCTCACTAATTTAATTATAATGTATGTAGGAACGAATAAGATAAAATTTCCCATCGAGTCGTAGATGTATACGGCTGTTATAACCCCTTTAAGCATGAGTCACCACCGAACTCTCACAATTTGAACTATATGTGTTATAACGCAAAGTTTTTTTCAAAGTAACATTCACTTCTCTCTGCATCAGATGCTGGAAATTGAAAATCAGTATTAGGCGTCCCTTATTTGTTTGGAAGACGAGTTTAAAAGAGAATAGAGGCAACTCAAGCTGTATCGGTATGATTTTAAATCAGTATGTTTCACTCATACTCATTTTGTTTCAATGTGTGTGAGTGAGAAGAAATTGCACCAGTACGATGTTGATAGAAAATTGCTAGAACAAAAACCAAATACCCTTAACATGTTCTCAGACTTGCATGCCTGACAAACTGCTCATTCCACTCAGGTCGTGAGCTGCCGGTGCGTTTGTAGGTGCTTTTAGTTCATATAGGATCATTCGTATAATTATCTTCGGATACTAATCAATTGTGTTAAGTGGTCATATCTATAAGCTATCAATTCCGAGCAATTTTACACATCCTGTCCGCGTTTCCTGCAAATGTTGTTAATTCTTGTTCTTTATCAGCTACATGATTCTGCGTTTAGTGTCGTCGACTTTTTTTTTTCCAATAATAAATTTTCAAAATTAGGATTATTTTTTTTAATACGAATATACATGTTTTTTTTCTTCAAATATATGGTAGAAGATCTTGTGCAAAATATGAAATTATTTTACTTTCACAAAATTATTAGGTTTATGAGAACGGTTACCTTTATTATTATAATAGAATTACAAGAGAGATTAGTTCTAATTAAAAGTGACAATTGTATTTTTGTTACAGTCATGTTAGATGAAGTAACATCTCAAGAACACCGACAGATTTTTTCATGATATTTGCATGAAGGTGTTGAAACTGTCATTCTATGTCTTAATTACTATAAAAATGTACTACATATTGATAAAGTGATTACTAGAACCTCACATGTCTATTTTTTAATAACCTTATATGTTACGAGATATTAACAATTAAAAAAGTCATTTTCTCCGTTTAATTATTGAAGGGATTCAACGTTTAGTACATACCAATATGTGACATCACGTCCGCTAAGTTGCTATCTCTTTTATACAACAGAGCGTAAAAGAGGTAGCATAAAAATAACTGACCTACGCTTAATAGTACAGACATCTTACGTCATAAATATGGCCGACATCTGTAGCGCTAAACCTACAATTCAAATTTTTAATTGCTATATCTCCGTCAACATTTAGATATTTATTAAAATAAAAACGCCAATATATATTTATTAACATCAATTTCAATCAACAATTGAAAAATCGACCCCTAATAAATGAGTACACAAGCCCTATATATACACTCAACTCTAAGTAGTAGTTAAGGTAGTTGTATCGTGGAATGACTTTTCAAAGGATTTTAATAAAACTTCATTTAATTGCTCTTTAATTAATTATAAGACATATTGACCTCAGGTCGATTAAAATTTACCACTCCATTATTGAGAAAAACGATATTAAAGTTTTGTTATTTTAACACAGGCTCTTATGGGAAATAGTAATTTCAATGTTATTTTTATCGAATAAAATAAAAACGATTCAAAGGAATTCAATAAAAATTTAATATATTATAGAAACAGTAGTTATTAATCACATATAAAAAAATGGAAATTATTGTCCACGCCATTACAGAAATAAAATTTTGTAAACATTGAAAATACGTGTATATACGTGAATGTATATACGTGTATACGTGTATGCATGTGAATATACGTGTAGATACTATTTACATGTAGTGAGAACAGTGAGACTGTACTTTCACAAAAGTTTTTAACGAGACTATTTGACACTAACGTTTCAGCTACATTATAATTTTAGGTTGCTGAGTTATACTTTTGAGCATGACTATCACGATACAACTACCTTAACAATTTGTAGTAGCCGGTATATATCATAATAACCTGATACAGATCGTTAATAAAATGCACTCACAGTCCTTATCAATAGGTCCTTAATAAAAACCGTCTCAAATAAAAATTCCCGAGCATCGCTATCTAAAATAGATTGTGATATGTATTAATAAATATATTCAAGATTATCTTGTTTCTATCTCGTAATTATTCTGTTAATTACACTAGTCTCTTAATAAACTGTATTAAATTTGTTGATCCTAGTTAAGAAAATTACTATTTTATAAATATAACTCCTGTACAAAACCTAACCTCATTGTTAATCACATATACGAGGTGGTTTCGACAACTGGTATTACCGAAATTTTGATATAAATTACCAGTTGTTTGAACAGTAAATATAACGAATATAAGAAAATATAACGTAACGCTGATGTCCATTGTAAATGGATATAACAAATTCCTAAATGCATAACAAAACTGAAAGCGGAATGCATAATTTAAATGCACTTGTTTTTCAAATGTAATAACTATAGTTATGGTAAGCATTTTAGTTTAAATGTCAAGAAACATGCGTACGTATTAAATAAGACATAAAAATTATATTAACTATCTATTAGTGTCAAGTGGTACTAACTATATTGCCTTGATTTGTTGCTAATAGATACCAAACGCAAATTCTGATAGTAAGCAATGTTGTGGAAGTGTACAGGCGATGTTGTAATATGTTCTAGTCAATTCGCAGCATCTTCAAACCCTTATCGACTCTTGTATGTAATTTTGAAATAGTTAAAACATTTTATCTCTCAGCATAAATCGACTTAAAAAGATCTATTTTGTGTTTCAATCAACGTAGAAATTATATTTGGTTAATTACACCTTTTTTTATTTAGTATTAATTTGCCGCCGGGATTCTTAGGACCTCGGTCCTTTTTTCGCATTTTAATTACATTAATAATAACTACATAATTATCTTTACATTACAATATCTTACAATCTTACCGCTTTACAAATAAACTTGTTATAACAGGTATAACGTCCATCCGGGCAGGCTTATTATCAGTTTATACCTGGTATAAATGTTATAACAGATTTATTTGTAAGACGGTTAAATTTTAAATCCCGTCACGCTTCATATCCTGTCAATAACCAAGGTCACGTATGGTTTATGAGCGGAGTTTGAATATTCGTTGACACTTCTCAACAAAAGCATCCTTCTGTGATTCTGCATTTCAAGATTATATGCTCTAGGTCAACTACTCTTCTTCCAAACCATTGTTATTTTATTTTTCTTAATTTTACAACAACTCTCGAATATACTTATTTATAGTGTGACTTTCTTATATTGTACGTATATCCTTATTAGTTTGTTTAAAACAATTCACTTTTATGAGTTGGTAGTGTTTCTGTGAAATATAAACATAATAGATCTGTAGATAATTCATTTATTAGTAAACAAACCACAAACCGATATATCTTAAAGGAAGGAATTTGCATTCCTAATTCGCCACCGCCATTACCGTCGTCAACGTCGTACGTCGTCGTAGCCAACCCAAGCATGGAGCGACCCTGAGCATTCTCGCGTTCGTTGATTGTACGCCAGCATATTTGCATTTATTACTGCACAACTTTTATAGCCTAGGATATAACAATTATTACGCTCGCCTTATTTACCAAAGATTACTTTCTGTAGTCTTTTTTAAAAAAAAAATTTTATATATAATTTCTCGGGCTTCCTAGGCACGTAGCCTGTTATCGCCCCTTTTTATGCTTCTTCTTATACTTTATATCCAGACAACAAGAATGATCTATTCATGGCTACTGCTCTTATAAATTTCGGTTTCTCAATCAAAAAGGCGATGTTAACAGGAAGCGTCTGCGAATTCTGTAGCACCGCCCTTTGGAGTTCATTTCTTGCCATTGCTGTATTTTTACATTGCCACAGAATGTGGTCAAGATCTGCCTCCTCTTCACCACATTCGCATTTAGGGTTTGGAATGATTTTGTTCTTGCTAGATGTTTCGGAGCTCCAGTATGATTCATTCTTAGTCTTGAGGTCATTGTTATTAATCTTCTTGGCCATTTTAGTTTGGTAAACCATGGCTTACATTTCAGTATTGGTTGTATTTTATAAAATTCTCTACCTTTATCAGAATTATCCCATACCTGTGTTGTCAATTGTTCATTTCATTTTTTCCTAATTTAGCTTTCATATCTGATTTTATAAAATTACTTTCTGTAGTCATATTTAACCAAAGCGATAACCAGGGTGTACAAATTATATCAACAGAAAAACGTAATATTTTGGTGAAAAGTGATGATATTTTTATTTTAATATAAAGTACAAACTTTGAGGTTAGTAATGAAACACAATATCTGCCAAATGTCACCGTTTTTCTATTGATTTAAAATGGCCGCTCTTGTTGATAGACTTTATATACAAAAGCAAGGATTTTTAATAAAGAATCTTGTGAATAAATAGTTATATAGAAAGTAGTCGTTGTTAAATAAGATAGCAGGCACATATTTTGTGAGCTCTTCGTCTAGTATGTTTACTTCGTTACTTCACTTGATAAGACGAGAGTGTTACCGCATATGTATTGAAACACAATCGTATTCGTACGTAGGTAAAACATAAGGCATAGAACAATACAATATAACAAACATACGTGTAAGGAATGGATAAGAAAACTTATTTATTAATACACAGTATGTACTTCTTTGTATGTAGTATTCACGTTAGGCTTAGGAGCGTAATATAAATGTTGTTATTTATATGGTTTGAAATCAGATAATAAATTTTAAGGTGACTTTTAAATCATCTGCGCATTATGCTAATGACGTCAGTTAAAGAGAAGTATTGTTTTGAATTTTAAGTTTTTATCTGATATTTTGATTGACGTAGTTTTTTTATTTATTTTATTATTGTACAACATATTAAGTTTATTGTGTAGAAATTTGAAGCCGATTAGAGTAAAACTGTCGGAGATATAGAGTTTTAAGTCTTTTTCTCTCTGGTCTGCTTTCGTGTACTTTGAAACTTTTAAATGCGGTTTCTCACACATAGCTTGTCCTCTCTAGCTCAAAATCTACTGAACCGATTCTTTTGAAATTGCACACTCTTTCTTTACATAAATGCCGAGATAATGATTTTTTTTATTTTTAGTTTTTTTTTTTTAATTTTAACGTATTTTAAAATAACAAAGTTTCTGATTTTTGTCATGAAAAATTGTTATTTTTACTTTTAAGTGCTGTAAAAAATTAAAAAATCTATAAAAAAAGAAAAACTTGACAGCGTTACCTGCAGAAACTTATCAACTAATGAAATCAATTTGGTTTCTTGATTTTAGAAAATCCAGTGATGAGTTATGAGTGGCACCGCAATGTTACTTTTTCTTGTGACGTCATCGGAGATTCGCTGTCAATGCCTCATTTCTAGATATTTATTTATGAAAATTTCACAAAGTATTCTTCAAATGTTATTTTATCATGTAGTAATTATAGAAATAATTATATATTAACTGTGTCGTCAAAAAACAATATCGAAAATATGCTTCTTTTTTATGGTTTTGGATATGGATTGTGGATTACATTTATTTTGTATTCCAATTTTTGTAATAAGTAGATAATCATATCCTTTATAATTCTACTATATAATATCCTGTATAACATTCTACCGACAACTACCTTAATATATTTAAGTAATTAATAGTATATTTGCACAACTATACATTATGCACTAGCCATAGATTTGATGTAATTTAGCTACTGATTTCTCAAGCGTCGCATAACAGTAAAAATGTTTCAATAAATAGAAATTCTAAATGAATGAATTATATTATTTACTTGAGGCTACATTTTAATGTTGAAATACTAAATATTACTAAATTTATTACTCTCAACATTCAAAACTTTTATTCAATATGAGTAAAAGAGATGTATATATTATTATTTATTCAATGTATAACAACACTTTCAAGGATATTAAGTTTGTAGTGAACCCATTGGAATTCAGCTGCAATTTATGTAACGTAAACATTTATCCGTCGATACAGTTATTTTACTCACACCACACCTCGTCACCTGGTGCTTGGGTTTGTTGTTGTTGCATTACTCTAGGAAGCAAAGCACCACCCAACTCTTTATGCTGCTGGAGGCGGTTGTTATGGAGTTATGTACCTAATACAGATTCTATTTGATTACCACTTTGTATACCACGTAGCCCTAGGATGCACTTCATGTAAAATGTTGCACTTTACTTATTTTTAATTGATAAACATTATTACCTTTATATGTTTTACTATTTTTTTTAAATATTTTATATATTCTTCGTTAAATAATATTAATTTTGCATATCGATTTTTTTAAACATTTGTGAGCAAAAATAATTACTTACTCTCTTATAAAATTTGCTTAAGGGGGGGCTAAGGTTTCAATTTTTTTGCTTTTCATTTTTTTAAATCTATTTATATTAATGTACAACATATTAAGTTTATTGTGTAAAAATTTTAAGTCGATTAGAGTAAAACTGTCGGAGATATAGAGTTTTAAGTCTCTGGTTTCGTCTTACTTTGAAATTTTTGAAGGCGTTTTCACACACTTAGGTTTTTCAGAGTCTGTGCCATCTCTATCTCAAAATCTACTGGAGCGATTCTTTTAAAATTTTGCACACTCTTTCTTTACATAAATGCCGAGGTAACGCTGTCGAGTTTTTTTTTTAATTTTTTAATTTAAAAATAACAAAGTTTCTGATTTTTTTCATGAAAAATTGACAGTGCTGTAAAAAATTGAAAAATCAATAAAAAAGAAAAAACTTTCTGCGTTACCTGCAGAAACTTATTTTGGATTTTCGATTTCAGAATTTAATCGTTTTGACCTTATATTTGACGTATATTTGAAGAAATTTATTTATTGATTATCTAAATAAACGACTCCGTTATAAGTGTTAAGGAATGTGACACTGTAGTCTTTATTGTCCTCTTCCAATAGAGAAAGTAAAATCCACGTTACAGGAAGACGTTGAACGAATAACGCAAAAAGGAAGGGATTATACTTGCTTCAAAAGGTTACAACGTTCGTTGTATGTACCATAAATGTAAATAAAGAATATGAGGACTTATTAAGTTCATAATTAATAAACTACATATTTGAAATTTATGTAAACAAGATATTCATCTCACAGTATTCAAAAGAACACATAACATCATTCTTACGATAATTAGTACAATTATTTTTCTCACATTGTGTGTAATTGAAGAATTTCACACAGTTTATTGGAGCGCCATGTATTTTCCATTTTTTAAAGACTTAATTAAAACTAAACGCACATTGGAAACAAAACCGTTTTTAGATATTACGGACGTATGGATATTAGTGTAGTATTATATAGATACAATTTCAGATACAGATACAGGATTTTTAGATTCTTTTTTATATATAATACATTACTACACGGCATACCCTTTTGAATACGTCTCCCATACTCTATTGCTCTGTAACCCGAAAGCAAGACCGAACACAAGCGAATGTAGTCGAGTAGTAATATGTATATGGTAACTGAGAGAGATAGCAATCTTATGTATACTATTACATATATATTCGTTGAAAAGAGATAGTATACTTTATAGCAAACAAAAATCTTTTTTCTTTGTCAAATTTTGTTTTAGAGAACTCCTAGTGTAGTTTAAAAAGAAATGAATAAATTCTGACAGTTCATATAGGTTATGAGACTTGTCTTTAGTGTGCATCTAGCCTAAGATGTAATTCTAATGAATGCGCGTAGCGTGTTATATTATGCACGATATACTAGTATTTATTGTTATTAGTACAACTAACATGGCTGCCTTTTTTATAAACAAATGACGTGTTGGAAACATGGTCTATTCCGTACGAATTGTTTTAAGATTATATATGCAGAATTATACTTTGTTTCAATGTCAGTATAATATATAATTAAAACCTTGTTACCAGGATCTAAAATGCAAAAAAATAATTACTTTTGAGATATAATTACCAGAAATTATCATTTTATTTGATGGTCAATGCTTGTAATATGTAAATAAATAATCATATAAATGTTCTAGTGCGTAATCTTCTTTGTTCTCTCATTTAAAATTCAGTTATGAAACCTAACCTAGAAAATTAGTTTCTCAATTGTATTCATGTCAAAGATCGTGTAACGAAAAGTGTAAACGAGATATTTTGCTTGGTTAAGGGGGGGTAAGGTTTCAACTTTTTTTTATTTATTTATCTTAATGTACAATATATTAACTTTATTGTGTGAAATTTTGAAATCGATTGGAGTAAAACTGTCGGAGTTTTAAGTCTTCACCTCCCTGGTCTGGTTCTTCTCACTTTGAAACTTTTAAATGCGATTTTTTCACACATAGCTCTTTCAGAGTCGGTGCCCTCTCTAGCTCAAAATCTACTGAACCGTTTTTTTTTTAATTTTGCACTCTCTTTCTTAACATAAATGCCGAGGTAACACTGTCGAATTTTTTTTAATTTCTTAATTTTAACATATTTTAAAATAACAAAGTTTCTGATTTTTTTCATGAAAAAAGTGCTGTAAAAAATTGAAAAATCAATATTAAAAAAAAAACACGACAGCGTTACCTGCAGAAACTTATCAACTAATGAAATCATTTTGGTTTTCGATTTCAGAAAATCCAGTGATGAGTTATGAGTGGCACCGCAATGTTACTTTTTTTGTGACGTCTGCGGAGATTCGCTGTCAATGCCTCATTTCTTGATATTTATTTATGAAAATTTCACAAAGTATTCTTCAAATGTCGTTTTATCATGTAGTAATTATAGAAATAATTATATATTAACTGTCTCGTCAAAAAACAATATCGAAAATATGTTTTTTTCTATCGTTTTGACCTTACTCCCTGGTTCTGAATTATTTCTGGTTCGCTATTTCGCACTAACATAAATTTACAGATGTGTGCTTATAGATACAGCCATTGTTATTATTTCGCTATCTCACTCTATCATATTAATTTCAAAACGAAAGATAATATTATTTAATTTTTTTTTATTTGGCGACAATATTAAATACTGTAGACAATAATAGAATTCCGCTAGTGTCAAATTATAAAAGGAAAAGTTCTTATTTGTAAAGCTGGTCTTCCGGTTGAATAATGAAATGAGTATTCAATTTGAATACAAATAACGATTACCAAATACATGTAAAAAAAAATTAATGCGTGCTTCACCATGAATAAAATTTGTTTAATAACAAAATAGTTATAAAATTTATTTATGTTTGATAATCTACCAGTGAGTGTAATTTAAAATTATAATTGTGTGTATATATAATTTTTAGCGATTTAAAATTTTATAATATAATTGACATTATGTGAAAAGTTTGAATTAAAAATTAAATGGAGTAAAAATTAAAGTGTTGAAAATTTGGGCCTTATTTTGGCAAAATACTAATGTTTGACGTTCCTCCACGCTGCCCCGCCCTGGCTGATAAAATATCCGGTTTGTTCTCTCGTAGACAAACTTATGAAGTGGAAAGGAAGCAACGTGGACTCCTTACTGCGTCTAGAAGGACGGTGAGATTAACTTCCATCGCCACTAGCTATATATAAAACTGATAAAATGTACTAAAAAATAAGTAGCACACAACAAAATAATAGAGCATTTTTCTTAAGAGCATTAGATATTATTATTTGATTATTTTTAATATGTTAAGCCAATGTACTCAAAATTATGGGCCTTATTTTGGCAGGTATAAAATAAGGCCCATACAAAATAAATTGTTTGGTTTGAATCTCCGATACACTTTTACCGAAATCAACTCAGATAAACCTATTTTGATTCCGATTTGCAAGATTTCACTTGACAGTGACATCATTAATCATGATTAACAATATACCTTCATTATTTTCAATAAAATCCAAAAGGTCACACCAAAATTAATGATTTAAATAATTGTTATATAAAAGTTAAATTCATGCTTGAGTGAATAATTTGTAGAAGTTCTAGATCGCTGTAATATTGACACAAATGAAACAGTTTTACAATACCACGGTCTATTTAAATAATTTAATATAATATATAATTTTTTGCTCTCTAAATTTATAAAATTATTTTAATTGCAGTGTCCCGATTCATGGGTTGTTGTGCATCATCTTCAGAGCCAATCTGGAATTCTAGATCCGGACGACAAACTCAACGATGTAGCAGATGATAGGGAACAAATTTTAGCAAGTTTCGAAGATGCTCCTGGTCCTCCAGGCGCTGGACAAGGCGATGGCGCCAGTGGGAGCTCGGTGGGAACTGGAAGCCCTGATATCTTCAGGGTAAGTGTTCATTCAAATATTCATAAAAATATTTTCTATTTATGCGTTATTTGATCAACTTTTATTTAAAATTTGTTTTTTCGATTCGTACATTAGGCACCAAAGTTAGCCCACATACAAAATTTCAACTTTCCAGCACAATTTTTACCCTCGGCAAAAACCGCCCCCGTGCCCCCAAATAAAATTTTGAAATTTTGAATTTTCTTTTATTAATAATATACTTTAATATTCTACAATCCATAATATGAACTTTCTCCAAAGTTACCTACCCAGCCCCTAATTTTTTCAACCCCCACTTTTTCAATTTTTGAATTTCTAATTTTTGAAAAATATCAGTATTAAATACCTTAATACACATGCAAAATTTCAATTTTCTATCTTTTACGAATTAAAAGTTATACAGGAAAAAGGGATTATTTTTTTCCTGTTTTTTCAAAATTACGGGTTTTCAGGAATTTCAAGGGAAAATTCGATTAGAATTTTTTTCTCTACGAAATAGGAAATTTTCGGAAACATTGACGTAGCCGTTTTCGAGCTACCATACAAAATTCAGTACCAAACATATAACAAGCCAGATACACCTGGAACATTATAATATACGATAGTAACTAATCTAAAACTTCTGCAGGGTTCCGGAAAATATTCTCCTCCTCATATAGAAGTTACTGGTGAGCATACAGCTGGAGGCCTGCAGGTTCGGAGAGGGAGTGAGCCATCACTACCACAACCTGAACCTCGAATGCCAGTCGCGCTTTTGCAGGTAATTTACTTTTCACATTTTTATTTCAGATTGTATTATTACTTCTATTAAAATTTTGTTTTTTTCGTTTAGGATCCAACTAAAAGATGGTCAGCAGCTCCAATTTGTCGAGATGATGACGGATCTGACAGATTACTAGGACCTGGAGGTTATATGGGACCAAGAGATCGTTTGGGAAATGATTGGGCACACCCTGAAAGTGATTTGGAAATAGTTGAAATAGATTCATCTTCAAATCACTTTCAGCGATCTGGAAGGTTGTCTATGCAATTTTTGGGCGAGGGAAATGGGTAAGTTACTACTTAAAATTCTTCCATTTATTCTTATTATCGTATAATCCATTTAATTTTCCGTAATATTTATTTTAGATACCGTTGGGCTGAAGCTGCAGAAAGAGCATCAGCGAATCATGCTATTGGATCCAAATCTTTACCCCGGGAAAGTAAAAGAAGAGAACCCTTGGGTCAAGCCAATTCTTGCACCACACCACCACCAATTAAAGAAGCAGAGGGGTAATGATTTGCTTTTACGCTACATAATTTATTGAAATATAACAACAGTAATTTTATTTATTCTTTTATATACAGGGTGGAATTAACATTAATATTAAATGAACCTGGTGCACCTCTTGGACTCAGAGCATCTCCTGATTCATTGCATGGTGGATTAATTGTCCAATCGGTGGAACCTGATAGTCGAGCAGCTCGTGGAAAATTAAAACAAGGTGAAATTAAGTTAACAAATATTATTATTTAATTAATAGATAGATGTGTAAATTCTGAAACGTCATAATGATTTGTTTTTAGGCGATCGAATTTTAGAAATAAATGGAACCGACTTATTGAATCTCCCGCTTTATAAAGTACAAGATGTATTTAAGAAAAATATAAATGCTTTAGAACTTAGATTAACAGTATTTCGTAGAACACCAGAAGATAATAAAGAAAATGTTGGAATGATAGAAGTAGAAGAAAGACGTAAGTTTCAATATCAAAAGAATTTCTATGTTCAGGGATTGTATTTAATAGTTTTTCTTTTACAGCTATTGGAGCTAAAATTGCAACCGTTTCACCAACACGAAAGGTTCCAGGTAAAACACCAAGTGTGCTCTCCTCCAACACTAGAAAGCTTGGTAGAAAAATCGAAATTACTCTGCGGAAAGGAGCCCATGGCTTAGGTTTCAGTATAACAACTCGAGATAATCCGGCTGGTGGACAATGCCCTATTTACATTAAGAATATATTATCAAAAGTAAGATACTAGTAAAATAAATATAGCCCAAATCACGATTATACTTAAAAGAGGTTATAAGAGTAGTATAAATCTATAATACGATAATGAATTTTATCTTATTCGTTTCTATACACATTATAGAAAAATAAGTGAGTTAGTGCTTTTTAGTTATATCGGCAGTTTATACCTCACAACTTGTTTTAAGTAAGAGTTGCCGCAGATCTCTCCTAATTTGAACACTTATTCTTTATAGAGTTGATTACAATATTGTTTTTTCATCCAGGGTGCTGCAGTTGAAGACGGTCGTTTACGACCAGGTGATCGCCTCTTGGAAGTCAATGGAGAACCAATGACTGGTCGGAGTCAACCTGAAGTGGTAGAAGTTTTCCGAGCTACCCCTCTTGGTGCTGTAGTTAAAATTACAGTCTCCAGGCAAAATGCTAGCGACGGCAATGAAAGGGAAATTGTAAGTTTTTGTTAAACCTATATTGTTGTATTTACAGGAACGAGAAAGTTATTCTACTTATTTATTTCAGGGCTGTGAAGTCGAGGAAGAACCGCAACATCCTCTGCATGAAAATCAAAAAACAATTATCAATGAAAAGGCAAATGTCAAAGTACTTCCCACGTTTCCAGATACGCAAGATACTTCATCAAATGTAAATATATTTAACTGAAGTTTTTTAAAATAGTTTAACAAATGTACTAAAAAAAATGTTTTATAAATTAGGACAGCCTTATATTTCCCTGGAGACATCGAGAAGTAATTACTCTGGACATCCCGGTTCATGATACTGAAAAAGCAGGACTCGGTGTAAGTGTCAAAGGTAAAACAGGATCTCCCAGAGGTAACAATGCTTCAGGCGACCTTGGCATATTTATTAAGAGTGTCATTAATGGCGGTGCAGCTTCTAGAGATGGCAGGTGGGTGTTGCTGAAAAAACAGTAGTATATTTGTAAAAATTCTATATTTAATTACTTAATCCTTTATCAGGTTGAAAACCAATGATCAGTTATTGAACGTGAATGGTGTCTCACTTAGAAACCAATCTAATGCCCATGCCATGGAAACCTTACGTCGTGCAATGCTTCACACGGAAGGACGGGTTCCTGGCAGTATCACACTTACCGTTGCTAGAAAAGTGAATAGATCAGGAAGTCCAGCGAGTGAACATCATTCTAGAAAGTCTAATCGTTCTGCTAGCTTTGATGGTGATCTTGATGAATTATCAGAAAGTTCAGAACTCTTAGAAGGAAGTGGATTAAACACCGTGATATACGTGCCTAACACTAGGTATATTTCCAAATAAATTCAACTAAATTGTTTATAAAAACTGGGCAGTTATTATTATTTCGTTTTTAATTTTAGGAAAAGTATTGAGCAGATTGAACACTGGAGAAATCCTGTTGTTGAAAAATTGACTGGTCATGGAGGAAATTATAATGGCGGATTGCGAAATGAAAGTTATTACATGGTAAGGACTAAGGATAACATATAATTCATTATATCATATCCCTACAAACATTTTTAGTATCGCAGTAATATCGAATATGTCTGACTAGGATTTGTGTACAATTTTTTGAAGCACTTTTTGAATGCCGTAGTTATAAAATATATATTTGTTTATGTTCAGGAAAAGAAATTACTATTTTAGAGTTTAACTTCATAAATGGGGTCTGGTCTGCTGGGGATAGAGGTGTCAGAACTCACCCTATATCGCTGAAATGTCGATTCATGTTTAAGCATATCGTATTCGAATTTTATACGCTTCTAATACATATTGTTTGTAGGGATACATATTGTTTTACACATAAATATTTATGTTTCTCATGTTTTATCTATTTGCAGGCAACTAATGATACTTTTATGGGAAATAGCAGACATACTAGTCCGACAGTCAATTTACCTTCTGCTGAACCAGTTCTTCTTGAAGAAGATGGTTGTGATGAACCTAATAAACCAAGGTAAGAATTACAAGTAAGTAAACTTTTAAGGGTTGAGTAATATTTTTACATGAAGATGATTTTGTAGTATCCCACGCAGACAAGAACACAGATCCGACAGAAAGCCTTCTTTAGATAATTTGAATATTGCCGCAGCATCATCCCCAATCATTTTACAAAACGAACCACAGACACCGTCTGATGTAACATATGCAAGCCAGGTATGCATTCATATTTTTACATACTTTTTTAATTTTGTGTTTGTATTGATTAGTTATTTTGTGATATAGCTTTCCTTAGACGTTGGAGAAGCATTTAGCAGGGACGGAGTAGGTCGTCGAAGTATGTCAGAGAAACACCATGCTGCATTAGACGCCAAGGGAACAGGAACTTATCAAAGAAACAAAAAATTAAGAGAACAACGAGAAAGAGAAAAACGCGAACGAAACGGAGAGATGATGGCCAAAGCAGGTATTTAATCTGAATGTTATCTGGTTAATTTTAATTTGTGTGTATGTTTGTACAATGAATTTATGTTTATTTAGTATTAGCGACAGCAGGTTCCATTGAATCGCTTGCCAGCATAACTAAATCACCTGATAATAGGCCTGAAGGTACGGAAAGCATATCTTGTGTTGTGAAATTGATGTGCATAAAGTATTTGTTTGTTCTGTGTCATTTGATGTATCATTTGTGTCGTTTGTATTATAGATGCAGATAGATTATGTGATTTAGGTCCTTCGCTTGGTCTTAAAAAGTCGTCAAGTTTAGAATCGTTGCAAACAATGGTGCAGGAGGTGTGTATTTAAAGCTTTTAACGTTACGGTTTCATAAAATATAAAATATTTGGATTATTGCTGAATTTGTTTGTTTTTCTTAATGTAGATACAAATGGGCGACGATAGAGTTCATTCCGGATTAAGACCAATAAGGGGCCGTGCTTGTGGAGATAGTTTAAGAGCTGTCGTGGAAGCTCCAACAGACTCTCGTATGTATCTGACAATTTGATTTGCTTATGTTGTACTAATATATCTTTGTTTTAATCCGTTATATTTTGTAGAAGCGCGGAAACATTGGTTAACGGAAGACGGCTCTGACAGTGCCTTCGCATCTCGAAATGGACCATTACAATCATCATTAACAGATGGTAAACTTAAACATAGTCGAAAGAAACACAAACCAGGCTTATTAAAAGGCATAGGTTCCATGTTTCGTTTCGGAAAGCATAGAAAGGATAGTGTTGCTGACATTACGGAAAAATACGAACAAAAAATAGACAAGTACGACCATAAAAATGACAACGACAGCCGCATTCCAAAAATTGATGAAAATAGAAGTCATGATAGTAATGGCAGAAATGAAGCAGCTCCAGATCGGCCTCCAATGCCACCAAAATATCAAAACCCTCCGCCTGTAAATAATTTACCAACGGATAATAATATGAATAGGTTTTCACATTATGTTAATTATGAAGAAATTCAAAATCATTTAAGGTTTGTCTAGTTTATTTCGAATTATGTAAAGGTTTTATGTGTGTTGTACTAATTTTGTGTTTGTGTTGTCCTTACTAATAGCAATCGATGTGATCGTCTTTCTGAGAGTCAAATTGCACAAATGCGTCGACAAGTATTAGTGCAACGAGGAAAAGTTGAAGAGGAGAGGTAATTCGCGTCGTTGTTTATTGCTTGCTCCTATAACTTAATTGTTGTTTCATTGTTTAGCATTTTAAAACGGTTGTTTGTTGATATTAACGTGTGTTCATATTGTTACAGCAGACGCCAACAACTGTATCATTCCACCAGATCAAATCGTTCAGAAGCTCCTCACCAACGACCAGTGTCATCGTATTACGAGTACGAGAGTGTTCGCTGGGCGACCAACAACCCTTCAAATCACCAAAAATCATATTCTGGAGATCACTACTCAGTTGTGGGACCTAAACAGCAACCGAAACAAAATATATACAACGGTCAACAGTCGTCGCATTACAACAATCCACCCAATCAATCGCAGCATCCCTCATCACCCCCGCAACCTATATACGGAAATCCCAATTCATCACCACAAAACTACCACGGAAATAATAGTTCTACGACTGCACAACAAAATGGACTGCCTAGAAGTAGAGGTCCTTATGTTACCAGTGTTATGATTAAAGAACAACATTCAGGATCAAAAGTCTGACGTTTTTGTTATGTTTAGGAGTCGCGGCACCTAAATTGTGATACTATGACTGCTTCGAGTGAATCAAGCGATTTAACAGAATGTTTGTTGTTGGCAAAATAAATGTGAAGCCCTTGTTGTATTTCTCTATAAGAATAGAAAAATTATTAACAAATAATTATTATATGAAACAATTTTAAAACATCAATTATTCATATCAAAATATTTCTTTTCAATTTAAAAACCAAAGTCGTCTTTTATAGACAACACTTCCGATAGTAGTAATCTTAAAATATTTAGATATGATTTTAATCGTATTATAGAAGTTAGTTTTTACGTAATAATTTTACAGATTTTGTATTATAATGTTTCAATCAATCAATTTTCCATTAATTTTAAATCATTAGTTGTTTACACTACCAAATTATGGACTTATATTGTTTAAATTTTATCCTAAATTTATTAATGTGTATTAATTGCGTAATCTTTAATTATCAAGCTCAATATTTCGATTTTATTAGCTAATTTTGATAAGACTTCATAATTTAAAGAGGTATATTATTTCCCTTTAAATATTAAAAATAGTATATAGTTTTACAGTAATTGAACAAATATAAAGGATGGTATATTACATTCCAGAAGTAATAACATAATATAGAAGATATATAACTTTTAAAAATGTGAATCAAAATTATAACTTATTGTAAATCGCCTATATTATTCAGTGCCTATTTTAGCTTAAGAAAAAATAAAATATATATAAAATAAATAGATTTATATGATATATGATATGTTAAGAAATAAGTTGCAATATTTCTACTTATTAAGATCCGTTTAATTAAGTCGTGTTGTGAAATTTAAATATATAATTATAAAAGACATTTAATTTAATTATAAATGTAAATAGATACGCCATATTATTTACTTGATTTTTTTAAAAAAAGTTTTAAAACTGTTTTAACTTTAGTTAATTACATTATTATAAATAATATTTATAATTTGTGCAGCTATGATCAAAATCTTAATGTTACTAGCTAAACACATTTATGTAACATTTACCTTTAAATGTATTTGCAGCATGTTACGTAAATGCTACATTTGTATTACTGGGTTGATGCCTTCGATATATTTTGGCAATAATGTTATTAACTGATACTACCGTCTTTATATATTTTATTATTAGCGTGTAAAAATGTTTAAAGAATATATTGACATATAAATCAAATAAATGTAATTTTTATATAAAAAGTACATAGTAGTTTTTATGCGAAATATTTATTTTCAGGTTTTTTAAGACTCTATACAGTGTAGTTAATTTCGGCAATGAGAATTAAACATTATAATTTGTTTAATATCAATCATAATAAATTATTAGTATAAACTTCAACTTAATATGCCATCTATGGAACAGAAGACAAAATCAAGCAGTTACGGATTTGTTTGATAGATGGCACAACAGTAAAATTATTTATGCGCCTGGTCGAGATGCTACTACTACAACACTGAAATTTTACTATTTAATTTATGGTGTTTTCTATTAAAGAAGATGCTCTTTTTAACATTTTTATTCTTAACTTTCGGTACTGTGCTGTTATTTTGTTTCATTGCAAAATTATTGTTATTCTTACAACTTTATCCTCTTTGAGAATATTTATAAATTGTATTTCTCTTTAAATTATAACAGTGAATCTTTTCATCATTGCTTTTCTTGCATGCATATTCTTTCATTGCAGAAACTAAGAAAATATCATTGCTTTTAAAATCATAAAACTGAACCTTTTCATCAATTTTATCAAGATTATAGCCTTCTTTCGTTGAAGAAACTCAGAAAATTTTATTTTTGTTAAAATTAGAAATATTAAATTTTTATAAATTTTAAGAAGATTATAGCCTTATTTCATTGCAGAAACTGAGAAAATTGCATTGCTCTTAAAATCATAAAAGTGAACCTTTTCATCATTTTTAACAAGATTATAGTCTTCTTTCGTTGAAGAAACTCAGAAAATTTTATTTTTGTTAAAATTAGAAATATTAAATTTTTATAAATTTTAAGAAGATTATAGCCTTATTTCATTGCAGAAACTGAGAAAATTGCATTGCTCTTAAAATCATAAAAGTGAACCTTTTCATCATTTTTAACAAGATTATAGCCTTCTTACGTTGAAGAAATTTAGAAAATTTTATTTTTGTTAAAATTAGAAATATTAAATTTTTATAAATTTTAAGAAGATTATAGCCTTGTTTCATTGCAGAAACTGAGAAAATTGCATTGCTCTTAAAATCATAAAAGTGAACCTTTTCATCATTTTTAACAAGATTATAGTCTTCTTTCGTTGAAGAAATTTAGAAAATTATATTTTTGTTAAAATTAGAAATATTAAATTTTTATAAATTTTAAGAAGATTATAGCCTTGTTTCATTGCAGAAACTGAGAAAATTGCATTGCTCTTAAAATCATAAAAGTGAACCTTTTCATCATTTTTAACAAGATTATAGTCTTCTTTCGTTGAAGAAATTTAGAAAATTATATTTTTGTTAAAATTAAAAATATTAAATTTTTATAAATTTTAAGAAGATTATAGCCTTGTTTCATTGCAGAAATTGAGAAAATTGCATTGCTCTTAAAATCATAAAAGTGAACCTTTTCATCAATTTTAACAAGATTATAGCCTTCTTACGTTGAAGAAATTTAGAAAATTTTATTTTTGTTAAAATTAGAAATATTAAATTTTTATAAATTTTAAGAAGATTATAGCCTTGTTTCATTGCAGAAACTGAGAAAATTGCATTGCTCTTAAAATCATAAAAGTGAACCTTTTCATCATTTTTAACAAGATTATAGTCTTCTTTCGTTGAAGAAATTTAGAAAATTATATTTTTGTTAAAATTAGAAATATTAAATTTTTATAAATTTTAAGAAGATTATAGCCTTGTTTCATTGCAGAAACTGAGAAAATTGCATTGCTCTTAAAATCATAAAAGTGAACCTTTTCATCATTTTTAACAAGATTATAGTCTTCTTTCGTTGAAGAAATTTAGAAAATTATATTTTTGTTAAAATTAAAAATATTAAATTTTTATAAATTTTAAGAAGATTATAGCCTTGTTTCATTGCAGAAATTGAGAAAATTGCATTGCTCTTAAAATCATAAAAGTGAACCTTTTCATCAATTTTAACAAGATTATAGCCTTCTTACGTTGAAGAAATTTAGAAAATTTTATTTTTGTTAAAATTAGAAATATTAAATTTTTATAAATTTTAAGAAGATTATAGCCTTGTTTCATTGCAGAAACTGAGAAAATTGCATTGCTCTTAAAATCATAAAAGTGAACCTTTTTATCATTTTTAACAAGATTATAGTCTTCTTTCGTTGAAGAAATTTAGAAAATTATATTTTTGTTAAAATTAGAAATATTAAATTTTTATAAATTTTAACAAGATTATAGCCTTGTTTCATTGCAGAAACTGAGAAAATTGCATTGCTCTTAAAATCATAAAAGTGAACCTTTTCATCATTTTTAACAAGATTATAGTCTTCTTTCGTTAAAGAAATTTAGAAAATTATATTTTTGTTAAAATTAAAAATATTAAATTTTTATAAATTTTAAGAAGATTATAGCCTTGTTTCATTGCAGAAATTGAGAAAATTGCATTGCTCTTAAAATCATAAAAGTGAACCTTTTCATCATTTTTAACAAGATTATAGTCTTCTTTCATTGCAGAAACTAAGAAAATATCATTGCTTTTAAAATCATAAAAGTGAACCTTTTCATCATTTTTAACAAGATTATAGTCTTCTTTTTATGGAGAAAATCTGTATTTGTTAAAATTAGAAATATTAGCTTTTTATCAATTTTTAGACTGGTACTCTTCAGAATCTGAAACACATCGCCGAAATTGAGATAATTGTATTTCTTTAATAACTGTAAAATAAAATTAGAAAAACTACACCGCTGCTCAATAAGTGTATAATTACTTGGGCAATCAATTAAACTTAATAAGAAGAAAAATACAGAAAATATAGTGCTGCTCCGAATATTGGATCCCAAGACACAGCGGTCATCTTTTCATAGTTGTTAGAAAGTGACAAACTTTTAGTGTAGTAGTAGTAGCAATCCAATCAGGGGCATCATCATTATATGGTGGCGCCATCTGTGAAACGAATCTGTAACTACTTCTATTGTATCTATTGGTTGCGAGATGGCGCGCTGAAGTAAGTTTAGTTCTGTAATTCTTATTCTTATAATTTTTAGTATCAGATCAATAAACAAAAATATATTAGATCTTGGAAATATAAATTTATGTATTTTATTTATATATAATTCTGTATATCGTAAAGTTAAAAATAGTTTTATCCAAGAAACAAACTTTTGATTAAAGATTTTTAACTTATTAACGTATGTATGTTACATGTTGAGTGTCGTAATTACTAAACATAATTTTTAAATATATACTTGTTGATTACAAAGCTATGGTCACGTGGTATTTGTCACTTGTCTGTGAACAGGCATGGCCGCTCTGCTTAAAAATGTTACACACAGCATCTGGCATGCGTTTAATTCTTTACAACAAGATAAAAGTGGATTAGTGCATAAATCTAAATTAAAGGTAAATAAAACATCATAAATAATTATATTTTTAATTTTAATTAATTATATTGCGTATTAATTATTTTAAATTAAGGACTAAACTTACAATGTTTAAATGTTGTTTTTCCTTATATAGAAATTTCTTTAGTGAAACTTTTTATCTACTTATATAGTTATTAATTATATCAATTAGATTTGTACAAATTACATAACAAGTTTTTTAATTACGTTGTCAGTGATTGATAAATTAATTATATGTTTATATTATTTATTTTTAAGGTTTTGACTGCTAATATTGGTACTCTTTTGGATTTATACGGATGTGAAAAAGGGTTGGAACACTATAGATCAACATCTTCACTTAATTTTGAACATTTTACTTACTATTTAAGAAAAGAAGTATTCACTTCTCTGCCTGACACACTCTCATTATCGGAATTGCGGAGCTATGAGTCACGCATCGACGAGGTATGTTTACATTATGTTGACGAAATAAGAAATTGCACATTTAATACTTCTTTATAAGGAGAAACGTGTTTCTAAACAATCTTAATATATCGGCGTATATTTATTGTATACACCGCATCAACAATATTTATATTCACCGTATAAAATATTTATAAAAAGAAAAAGACATTTTTAAATTTAACTGTCAAATTTTACTACGCTGGAGACGTCTGGTGGTAGAAAACAGAAACTGTAAATATCAATGTTATTGTTTTTTATTATTGGGCTTGTGTCCTCATTTATTAGTGATCGATTTTTCAATTGTTGATTGAAATTGATGTTAATAAATGTGTATTGGCGTGTCTATTTTATTAAATATCTAAATGTTGACAGAGATAAAGCAATTAAAAGTTTGAATTGTAGTTTTAGCGCTAGAAATGGTCGGCCATATTTGTATGACGTGAAATGCACTTTAACGTCAGTTATTTGTTGAGTAGGTCAGTGCTATGATAATGTTTTGTATCTGTTGGTAGTCGAAATAATCAAATCAAGTCAAAGAATAATAAGTTTTTATTTTATTTACTCCCTGTTACGGCAGACATAATATTAAAATTTTATTGTTCCTCGAAATAGCTGTAAATAATATTTGATATTTTGAAATATAAATACTTATAGCAGAGATTTATGAGATGTAAGGTTGGTAACATGTAAACTTCCCAGAGTTCTATCTTGAATATGCTATCTCTTTTACGCTCTGTTGTATAAAAGAGATAGCAACTAGCGGCTGTGATGTCACATGCAGTTGGAATGTTGTCTAACGTTGAATCCCTTTAATAATTAAAGAGACAAAATGACTTTTTTTATTGTTAATATCTCCTTACATATAAGGAGTTATTAAAAAATAATTGGACATTTCGAGGTTCTAGTAACCAACTTTGTCAATATATAGTACAGTTTTATAGAAATTAAGACACAGGACACAAGCCTATTTTCTTGTTTAAAGATAAGAAATTATTACATAAATACGTCACAATTGTTTTATTTAATCAAAGAATTTGTTATTTGTATATTTATTTACTTATAAATATTATAACAGTACAATTAAAACAAAATAGAAATACCTCAAAGCGTACATTTTCTAATTGAGTTCCAGATAGACTCTGTTACAATTTTTATGTGGCAGATAGAACCTTGTTATTAGCTTGTAGCAGGGGTAGGGTTACACAAGCGTGAAACTTACATTGCAAGGCATTTTGACAGATTGTCCCATTTTGGAGGTTATAATATAATATAGTTTTTTTTAATTTAATATTAGGTTAGGTTTTGAAAAACTAAGAAAACTTAAAAAATAAATTAAATTAAAAATGGTACTGTGAATGACTACGCGTATTGCCATATGCTAAACAATTTAAATTAAATACAAAATACAAAATAAAATTAAAGCAGTGAGTGGGAATGATACATAATAGTCGCACAGTGTAGCAATATGACGTAGTGTTAGTCTCTTTAATTTTTAATTGCTGGTATCTTTAATAATACGGTTGAACAGCTGGGTACATTTTATAAAATTAAAACAAACGTCATAACCTAATTTACAGAGGATACGTCATGCATCAACGCTAAACCTATAGTATCTCTCTCCTTCTCTTATTTCTTCCCCTTTCTCTCTCTTTTCCGTATGTTCACTTGAATAATATTTGGATTAAGCGTTTATCACTCTCTCTGGAATCTAATAATAATTCTTTTCATACAAATATTTGATGTAGTAGACTGGAAAGAGAAGTACGGCGCCAATTCTCTTTGTTTTCTCCAGTTCTAATTGCTCATTAGTCTTGCTCCGGGTCCCTAATGCTTAGAATTAAGCCTGACTAAGTGAACACGTATTTATTTGAGCAAATATGTCCTACACAGCACCGACAATGTTTATCATATTACTTGTGTTTGTTGTGTGCAAAGGATTTATTAGCGTAAAGTGTTGATAAAGTGAACGGTACAGTTGCATAACAATTTGACTCGTGATTTGATTATGACGACGACGGGCTATTAATCCATCTTATCAATTAGTTTCAGATAGTAAATCAAATATATTACTTGTTTAATCAGTGTTTATATTGGTTATAAATGCGATTCGTACGAATGTTGATTATTATGGAAGTAAAATACAAAACGAATTTAAAGATTAGAATAAAGAGAGACGTGAACCCCGGTAGAAAATTGTCTTGCAATGCAGTTTCGTACTTGCCTGCTTGCCACAAGTACATTGCAAGGTTCATTTTATACGCCACGTATAGAAAATAGTCTTGCAGTTCAGTTTTACATTTGCTAGCGTACTACAAACTAATTCCAACATTCGTAATATCCTTCTCGTATAGAAATAGTCTAGCAGTGTAGTTTCACAGTTACTAGCTTGCTTCGAGCTAATTGCAAGGTTCATTTTATACGTCTCATATAGAAAACAGTCTTACAGTGCAGCTTTCCAAGACGCACTGATGATAGCTCAACTTGAATTACCCGATCAATATGCATTATGAGGGGCGTTGTCAACTCTAGTTAATTAAAAATTAAAAAAGAAAATAGACAATGTATATTATATACACGCTAAGGATAAAATGTATATATTACTTAAGGTGAAACGATACTTGCCCATTCTTGCGAAATATAGATGGCGATACTATACAGCAGGTTAAATATTATCAAAAGAAACATATTTTTCTATGTTTAAATCGTTTTATGTAAGTAACTATAAACGCGAATCAAAATCTAAAGCTGCAATTAGTTAGATGAATAACGTATCTACATTTTAAGCTTTCTTCCAATGACTTTTAATGAGTTGGAACCGCAAAAATAAGTTTTGAAAATGAATATTGCTATATTTTCTAGTTAAATTCCAATTTTTATATGACTGGTAATATTTTTAAGGGTTTGTCATCAATTTCATAACCTTTATTTATAATACCAATCGTATTTCTAACAGTATAATATCTTAAATGTAATACATAACTGAAGTACATAGATAAATATGGGAATTAATATTTAAATGAACAATAATCAGTGTCAAATTATTTTTATATTGATAACACGTTTTTGTGAATCACTTTACTGTTTTAATAAAGTATAAAGATTTTGTTTGGTCATGTGTCATAATTTCAAATTGAGGGCAAGTCTTAATAAATCTATTTATTTATTTAAACTACACTGACATATGACTAATATGATTTTGTCATACGACAAATTGAATAGGCTTTCTTACATACATACATACATAGATAATAATGTGAGCGACATAGATAAGAAATTTATCAATTCTCGGAAATAGCATTATTTTTTTTAAAACTATTTGTAAATATTATCACTAAAATATTTTATTTTACTTGAAAGAATTATATTGTAACATAACGCAGTGGTCTAGCTAGAGTGTTGAGGCGTTGACATTATACTCACTGCAAATAATTCATTCTTCTTTACATTTATTTCTTCATATGATGTCTTTCTCTTGTCGGTGCATTTCCATTCGCTTCCTTTCACTGCAAGATGGCGCCTGAAATTAAAATATTCTATAAGAGAGTTTTCCACAAAATCATAACAAATATTTAAAGTTTAACTAACATGAAAAAGTCTGCGTAATAAATAACAAACAGTAGCTTAGGCCCATTCCGGTAAGGCGTTAATAACGTTATATAACGCTAAATAACAACAAATAACGTTATATAACGCTAAATGACGTTATAAATGACGCTTAATAACGATAAATACAGTTAAATAACGCTAAATAACGTTATAAATAAGGGTGAATGACATTAACTACCGTAAATAACGTTATAAACAAGCGTAAATAACATTAGATATCGTTAAATAACGCTAAATAACGCTAAAGAACGTTAAATAACGTTAAATACAGTTAAATAACGTTAAATACCGCTAAATAACGTTATATACAAGGGTAAATAACATTACCTACCACAAATAACGCTAAACAACGTTATAAACAAGGGTAAATCACGTTAAATAACGTTAAATAAGGTTGAATAACGCTAAATATCGCCATAAATAAAGCTACATATATACAACATATATTCTAATTCTATTCACTTATTCTAAAATAATATGTTCTCACAGTCGACGAAAAACTTATTCAATTTTTGAATTACTGAAATTAGCTAGTGTGAAACTGTATTGTAAGACAATTTCCTTTGCGGAAAGTAGAAAATAAACCTTGGAATTATCTGGTAATGCGCTAGTAAGTCTTCAAACTGTATTTCAAGACAATTTTCTATATGAGAAGTAAAAATGAACCTTGTAATGAACTTGCAGGAAGTTACCAAGTGTGAAACTGCACTGTAAGACAATTTTCTGTAAGAGAAGTAGAAAATAAACCTTGGATTTATCTTGTAGTACGCTAGCAAATCTTCAAACTGAATTGCAAGGCAATTTTCTATATGAAAAACAAATCTTTATTTTCCAGGTTTGCTGGTTAGTTTGTCGAAAGAAATATTTATCTCGAGAGCGCGCCGTGTTTCCAGATCAAACGGTCTACGAACTATTTAGAATATTTTGTCTTTTGGCCGATTTAACAACTGACCCAAATGACTCGACAATATTTCAGGTATTTATAACTTATTCGCATTTATTTAGATGAATATATTTTCCAAATGTATTTATACTTTAGTAATTATCTTGGTCTAGGTTCTGTTGCACCATTCGGAGGCTGGCAACATCTGCCAACAACTTGTTCTATCTTTGGGCCTCACCTGGGACCGCGGGGACTGGTCCCGTTTGTGCTGCTCTGTCGGCGCATTCCCCTTAGCGACTTTTCTTGCACTTCTTGAGACTAAATACTGTGGAGGCGGTGCACTTGAACAAGCACCCATCGTGGAAGCCGTCAATGAGATGTTTCAGACGTACATTAAGGATGTTATAAAGAAGGTAAGATTCTTATTGTTGCCGCAGGTCTTGTCGTAGACGTCACAACCTTTTGTTTTCACTCGTTAAGGTGAAATCGATACAAAAAAAATATATTTTCGCTAATGTTTTCTGACGACACAGTTAGTATATAATTATTTCTATAATTACTACGTGACAAAATAACATTTGAAGAATACTTTGTGAAATTTTCATAAATAAATGTCAAGAAATGAGGCATTTACAGCGAATCTCCGCTGACGTCACAAAAAAAAAGTTTCATTGCGGTGACACTCACTGGATTATTTGAAATCGAAAAACAAAGATGATTTCATTAGTTGATAAGTTTCTGCAGGTAACCCTGTCGAGTTTTTTTTTATTGATTCTTCAATTTTTTAGAGCACTTGGAAGTCATGAAAAAATCAGAAACTTTGTTATTTTAAAATACGTTAAAATTAAAAAAAAAAATCGACAGCGTTACCTCGGCATTTATGTAAAGCAAGAGTGTGCAAAATTTCAAAAAGATCGGTGCAGTAGATTTTGAGCTGGAGAAGGCACCGACTCTGTAAAAGCTAAGTGTGAGAAAAACGCGTTTAAAAGTTTCAAAGAAAGACGAAACCAGATCAGAGAGGTGAAGACTTAAAACTCTATATCTCCGACAGTTTTACTCGAATCGAATTCAAATTTTCACACAATAAACTTAATATGTTGTACATTAACCCCCCTCCCCCCAACTTCATTAAGTTAGATTTGTTTGCCACATAAAAATGTTTTTAATTTCAACGACACAAATGATATTTTTTAACTGCGTGTTAATTTAATTCAATTTATGGTTGTGTTTTACAATTAACACTTTTTTTAACGTCTTATTTAAATATATTCATTAATTTATATTATTGGCGGTTCCGGTGCCAGGGTTACTTGTTAAAGCGTGGGTATTTGTTGCCCACTATGCGGGAATACTGGTTTGTCCTGCAGCCTTGTGAATTGACTTACTACAAAGGTCCCAGCGAGAGAGAGGTCTGCGGTAATATTCGTCTGGACCCACACTGTCTCATCGAGCCCGCTTCAACTAGAGACAACAATAAGGACAAAGTGCAACGTATGAATCTTACCACTACTGAACGAGGATTTGAACTTGGTGCTCAAGATCACAAGTATGCCTTTAAATACAATGTAACGGGTATTATAACGCCTAGTTGACAGTCAACATTTTATACATGCGTGAAATATATTAATTTTTCATTTTAGGAGTCGCTTGCAATGGGTTTCGGCTCTGCAACTGGCTATAACTCATTCTGGAGGTCATGTAGGTTACCAACGTAGCCAAGCAAACCTACGAAGACACGAAAGAGATATGGAAATCCATCAGGAAACTGTAAAACACACAGCAGAAATACAAAGAAGGGCAAGTCATGCTGCAGAAGTTAAAGAAACAAGAGCTCAACTCGAAATGGAAAAAATTGTAAGAATATTTCCCCAAATATTATAAATAAGCTATTAGTTTTATTTATAATTGTGAATTATAGGCAAGGGTTGCAGCAGAAAATCAAGCAAAAGAGTTAGAAGCAGTGGCGAAAGAAGAATCAAAAAGATTTGCGGAACTTCAAGATATTAGAGCAACTTTAGAAAAATTATTGAAAGAAGAAACGCAAGCTAAAAGAGATGAAGAAATTGTTAGAGCACTTCAAGCACGGTTTGTGTCCTCATTTGTTAGTGGTCAATTTTTTAATTGTTGATTGAAATTGATGTTAATAAATGTGTATTGGCGTGTCTATTTTATTAAATATCTAAATGTTGACGGAGATATAGCAATTAAAAGTTTGAATTGTAGTTTTAGCGCTAGAAATGGTAGGCCATATTTGTAAGACGTGAAATGCATTTTAACATCAGTTATTTGTTGAGTAGGTCAGTGCTGTGGTAATATTTTGTAGCTGTTGGTAGTCGAAATAATCAAGTCAAGTCAAAGAATAATAGGTTTTTATTTTATTACCCTGCTAAGGCAGACATAATATTGAAATTTTATTGTTCGTTGAAATAGCTGTAAATAATATTTGATATTTTGATATATAAATACATATAGCAGAGATTTATGAGCTTTAAGGTTGGCAGCGGTTTTGATATCACATGCATTTGAAATGTGTACAACGTTCAATCCCTTTAATAATTAAGAGACAAAATGACTTTTTTAATTGTTAATATCTCTTAACATATAAGGAGTTATTAAAAAATAATTGAAACCCACTTTTTCAATATATAAGTACACTTTTATAGAAATTAAGACATGGGACACAAGCCCATTTTTCTGATAAGTATTTAGTTGAGATTTAAACCACTGTGAAATATAGTGATATTATTCTTGCGCCTGAATTAAGGGCAACTAATACTACTCGAATTAAATTCTATCGCTGTAATATTTATCTGTATTTTATTAGAGTGTTAGCTGAAGAATGGGAAAAGCGTGAGGAATTGGAACAACTACAAGAAGAACAAAGAACACTTCTAGAACAAGAACGACAAAAAAGATTAGACTTTGAATTAAAACAGAAAGAAAAAGAAATGAGATTAAAAGGTAATATTTCTTTACGATACAAGTAAAAATTATTAAAAAAAAGATTTACTGATATTATTATATATATATTTTGCAGAAGCTGAACAGAAGTTAAAACATCTAGAAGAAGAAAGACAGAAATTAGACGTTGAATTAACTTCAGCAAGGAATAAAATAGTGATATCAGAAGAATCAAAAGAAGTTTTAGAAGCTAGATTGAGAGTATGTGCAAATACTAAAATATATGTTGTGTGCAGAACATAAGTTTATAGTTCACATTTGTATTTGTGGATATGATTCACATAATGCTGGATTAATATAACACACTTCTGCTTTGAATTCTCTTTGTAAATTATCAGTTTTAGTAGATTATAATATATTTATTATTTCTCAGATAATGAACCCCTCAATTCGAGATGGAGACAGAATCAGAAGAGCTGTATCATTCATGCCTTCTACAAGAGAACGTCCTGTTAATTTAGAAATACGTTCTGCAACTTTACGACGTACTAGTAAACCTGAACCTTGACTTACATCAAAAGAAATACATTTCAGTTCATCATTATATGTGGATATCACACATTTTCGATTATTTATTAAAACTAACTGAACTAATAAATCTGATATTATATTATTAACAGTTGGTGAAGGTCTACAAGGACTTTGTTTTATATTTGATAAATTTTAATATATTACAAGCAGTATAAAATTAAGCTTTAAATTATGATTATTTCTATAAATACTAATATTAAGTTTATGTATAGATAATGTTATTTGAAAATTATAATAAATATT
The DNA here is from genome assembly GCA_963678705.1 of Panorpa germanica. NCBI lineage: Eukaryota > Metazoa > Arthropoda > Insecta > Mecoptera > Panorpidae > Panorpa > Panorpa germanica. Next base: position 8,455,515 of record OY783220.1, on the reverse strand, counting down.
TTAAACAGTACATATATTTTAATATTTATTAATCAATCACTATAAAAGTAATATACAAGCTATGTATATTTTACATAAGCATGTATATTACTTTACTGAAGTGTCTAGTCAAAGAAATTAAAGTAAAAAACAAATATGGTACCTTATTGCCAAAGTCTGGAAGATGGACTTATTTATTCTCGTTCACTGTTATTGATCGGAGAAGTGACATCATTCTATGTTGCTGCAGATCTTATATGTAGTTCTATATATGTAGTATCTCCTGCCTCCTGGGAAATAAGAAAAATTAAACGTCGTAAGCTTTTAACTTTGTATTTTGATATAGAAGTAAATGTCACTATCTACATAAATATATTTAAAAAGCCTGTGACATTATTATATCAAATGCTAGGAAAGCAGGGCTGCAGAGTAGGACTCGCAAAAATGCACTGATCAACGCAATATTTTCGGGGGTTTGCTTTGAAATGTCTGACAAGAACCTCTTCAGGGTATATGTCACTACAAATGCAACATACAATTATACAACAATTTTATTAAATTTAAATATCATTTATGCATTAAATTAAAAAAATATCTTTACTACATCTAAGTCTTTTATACAAGAACGGTTCTCAAAAAGTTTTTGAAGCTTCGCAAGTGCCTCGGCAATTACAGTACTTAGTTTAAAATTCATTATATTACGTTCTACTATGTTGGCAGTTTTTGTGGTGTCGTCAGTTCATTTATTTTTCATTATACGGCTGCCTGATTAGGATTAGTTTATGATTATGTATATACATAATCAATTTAAGTTGATAACAACCAAACCTAGAAAATATAACTCTGGTCCGGGATTTGCCAACTGTGTCCTCAAAAATTAAACTGAATAAATACGCATGGGGGGCATAGAAACATGAAGCCCGATTTATGAGAAAATTATTTATCGCTAATTTTATACTAAAAATAATTACATTTCGGTTGAGAGCGTAAAAGAGTATAATGCGTTGAATACAAAGTAGAGGCGAGGTGCACTCAATGTGACAAGACGTTGCAAGGAAGAAAGAGATGTCATTACTTTCGTGACGACGCATCTATCTAATCTAAAATTTGAGTTGAAAATTTGATTGAAGTAAACAAAAGAAAAAAGATTTAGAATTAAAAAAATATTTTTATTTTGAAATTAATGACGTCACTACAATGAGTGCGTCCACAATGTAAGACAAGACGTGACAAGAGGGAGGGCTGATTTAAATTTAAAATTTAAATTGTTTTTTAATTAAAAATAAATTTGTGAAACCGTCTAAAAATGACGTTCTATAATTGTACTTAATATCAGGATATACTTTTTCATACGACTACCACTCCACCGTGAAAGGAGAAAATGTACAGCTTTGTTAGTTCAGACCTCTACTTATTCACCTTCTATTCCCCCAATAGAATTCCCAATAAATATTTAAACTAATATATACGTAGCATTTACATTTCGATTACGTAAATATTACATCAATTATTAACACAAAAATTATAGATATTAATATTATTTATTTATAGATATAAATAAATACCTGAAAAACAAATATTACATGAGAAATGAAAATTAATAATTAGAAATAAATAACTTAACAAATAAGGATATTTATATCTTTGCTGGAGTTGGCCACCCGTGTCTTCTCCTGTATTCGTCAATAGAGATCCTTTTCTTCCCATCTTCTCCAACATAATCAGGTGGTTTTGGAACAAACGGTTTTTTCAGTACAATCGGTGTCGGGGGTGTTGCTTCCAACTCGAAGTCAATATCAAAATCATGAAGAGCATACATATCCGCTCCTCCTGGATTAATTCTCAGTTTCACTTCCAACGGCTTTCCATTTGGAAGTTCTACAGGACTCTTTTCCTTACTTTCCTCGTTTCCGGTAAATTTCATACGCGGCTTGGTCGATCTCCTTGTGAACGGATCGTGCTGGTGTTTATCCTTACCACCTGCTGAATCTTCAAGGATTGCTTTCTCAGCTAGTTCCATGTTCATCTTCCGATTCCTGTCATTGATAACGGTAATGTTGCTGATGGTGCTGGTCCGGACATTGTCCAACTCTGTCGTGTGTCTGTCCAATTGGTCAATTTCTTCGTTTAAACTATTTACAAGTCCCGTATTACAATTTATGATAGCTGCATCTCTTTCTTTCATCAACTGCGTCTTCTTAATAGCGTAGTTAGTCGGACGAGATCGAAAACGAAGCTTCTCTTTTATTATCTTCGAGACTTCATCTTCAGACAATTGGTAAGTGAAGCCTTCTTCGATTTCTGCAGCCTTTTGTTCAATTTCCTTCAATCCAGGAACGGGGATTTGGGCATCGTCGCACGCAGAGCACCATTTCAATAATTCGCTCTCCGTTAAATCTTGGTTCGATATGAATTCCAGCCGAAAAACTCTGGATTGACCACCGTGACGGATTTTTAGTCCTTTATTAGTCCGCGTGCCACCTAATTCGTAAATCTTAGGCGTTTCCACAGCGCCCACAACATCTGCCGCTCTATAAACAAGTTTGCCCGCGTTGTTTCCTATGGAGATCCTTACCAAACACCCCACAGCCATTTTATCGAAGAAAGGAAGATGGACAAACTGTTCGATCATATCCCTCGATAATCGTATCCTGTTCAGATCTTTAGCAGTCACTGATGCAGGGAACACGGGGTTGCTGTATTTCTTACGTGTTAACGGTTTGTGCGCCATAGCGGTAATACGCATCCTCTTGTCATCATCATCAGAATCATCTGAATAAACATCAGACGCTTTCAATTTCAACATTTTGTTCGAACCATCCTCCTTGTTGCCCTTTTCAATCTCCTCCCGTTTTTGCTTGTCTTCCCTCTGGGCTTTTAGCTGCGCCAAAGCAATTCGTTTATCATCGTTACGATTTTGTTCCACTGTTTTTTTCCGCTTAATAGATCTTTCTTTCGCTTCATCAGCATCCTGCATTTTATTTATGAAAGGTTCCTCTTCCAACATATTTAAAAAATCACCTGAATTATTTAAGTAATCAGCAATAATTTTTTTCTGTTGTTCTGTGGATTCACTAGTTTCTTCTTGATTGACTTCTGTTTTTTTAGCAATGCGCAATTTTCGTTCAATGTCCCATCTAGTTTTCATAAATTCACGCCGTTCTAGACGTTTGAATATCTCGGTTTCCCGTTCCTTCTCGGTTAAGGCGTTTAACCTAGATCTGTCGTTGTCGTCACCCATCAAATCATCATCATATCCATCACTAAATTCATCCCGTGAATCGGTGGACTCATCAGAAGATACCTCTCCTTCTTCGTGGTCCCAGCTTGTTGGCTGATCTTGATCACCTGCTAAATATTAAAACCACCATCTTGAATGTCATTTTCTTTATGTTTCTAATCACATTTTATATAATTCATTGCATTCTATATCAATTATGGATAAAAACTTTTACGTTTCATACCAGGCAACTGAAATACTTACTAGTTTTTTGTTTCTTTTTAGCCAGGAAAAGAAAGTCAGTTTCCAGGTCTGAAATGTTGTCATCACCGTCACTGTTGGAATCGATATTTTGAAAATCCTTTCGTTTGCTCATATTGCTGTCATTCAAATCAATACGAATTTCAAAATTAATCTATTTCCGCAACACAATTCTATTTTTAAAGATCACTTTCTCACTAACAGATTTCTTTTGAAAACAATTGAAACGAAAACACGAAGTTGTCAAAATATAGAATTTTTTTCGAATTATTATTATTTAATTTTGAATATTTAAGAAATATATTCAATATAAGGACACACTGGGTTGTTTAAATATTAAGAAATCCGCAATTTAATGGCATTTCAAAAATACCAATTTGCTTAAGAAAATCTTTAGATACATTTAACAATTACACACACAATCAACAATAAACTATATTGGTCCAGTAGTTACTAGAACCATATATAATTTCAAATTTTGTTTCTTTAGATTTTATTTATTTTTGAATATTATAAAAAGGTGAGATTGTTTTCTGTTTTGTTGAAATAAAAATTAAATTTACTTACAACTCATAAAAATATATAAAGCGATTTGGAATAATTTATTTGACATAACATATTCATCAGAATTCAAAATCCATTTCCGTATTCATTGCCATGAAGTTTTCTTCTTTGCTGTAGCTGTCATTTAGCTGTCAGATTTTTTCAAATTATATTTATTTGCCTTTTTCTTAAAATGTTTAAATTTAAAAATGCGGACATTTTGTTTGAGGAACGTAAACATTGTTAAACTTATTTTGTTTTAGGCTTACTGTGATAATTATTAGATTAGCAAATATTTTAAATATGTATTATATGTTATTATAATTTGGGTTGGAATCCTTGATACCTAGAAATCAAACCTAAATGTTACAGAGCTAACATTATCAGGGAAAAGGCAACTCGCCCGTAGATCGATATACTCGTATTTATTGCTTAATCTTAACTTAACTTGATAATTAATTAATAAATATGGGACGTAAATCCAAGTATATATTACTAATCAATTAACAAAATTACAATAAATGAGAACTGTCAAAATTTATAATACCAACGACGCATGCGCACCAAATACATTAGAAATGTGATAACGAATACCTTTTTTTCTAAAATAAATCTAAAAGTAATATTAAAATATTTATTTAAAAAGAAAATTAAATATTAAAACAGTTATGAGGTTAAAGATTGTTAAAAATACGTAAACCATCATATTATAATGAATAACTGTATGATGCATTGCCTTCTAATCAGGCGTTCTAGTTTTAATTAAATAGACAAACACATAAAAAGAAATAGATAAATATATCAATCAATCAATGCATGTCACTATTGCTCATTAGCGTGCCGTACACTTATTGCAACCTAAGAGTAAGGGCTGCACCGTATAGTGAGCCCCCTAGTGCTACCTCAGCTCAGTTAATGATTTTAAATGTGAAAATAGAAACGTATGTGTCACGCTTGAAATTCATCATACAGTTAATTAGAGTTTTAAGAAACTTAACATGTCTAGACGCCATATTTGTGAAATAACAACTGAAAGCACGCGATATTTTAAATGAAAATTTAAATTTAACTGCAATTTATAATTTGCTAAATTTTTAATAGTTAAAGTAAATAAACTCTTTTATTTATTCCTAGAAAGTGAACCTCGAAAAATGAAATTTTTGCGGATTTTTCTGTGTCTATGTTTTTACATGAATTTTTCACTAATTTGATATTAATTAAATCATTTTCCTTCTTATAAAATCATGAAGAAATTCATGTATGATTTTGTCCATTTATCTTCGCAAGGCTGATTTTATTCGTTGAATTTTAGGTCAATTTTTAGGTTAATTTTTGATTGAAATAAATCTTAATATGTGTATGTTAGCGATTTTAGTTTTTTAAATATCCAAAAGCTGACGAAGTTATATCAATATCAAATTTCAACTTCAATTTTGCCGCATGTTTTTGATATGCATAATACGTCATAGAAAAAATAAGTAATCGAGATTGTTTTTCCATTTTCACAACCTTCGCAATATAATACTTCATGAGTTATACAACTCAGCTGCTAGTAGTAACCCAGTAAACAATTTGGTGAAGTGTCCCTTTTTGTGACGTTTCTATCACTATTTCCCTTCAATTATAGTTCGCATCAAATTTATCTTCATTTGTATTCCGACAGGTGGAGTGGTTTAGCCATTTGTAGCCGATAAAATAGACATTTCATATGAAACTCTGTGAGAAATTGAACTGTAAATGAACTCTTTCATGACAAAAAAATCATACGGATCTTCAATATGATGGCAAAGTGACTTCAATATGTTTACTGGGAAATGACGTATGACACAGCATTTGTAAGCGTCTCTATTGTATGAAAGAGATGGCAAATCGTCGGATGTAACGTACCATGCATATGAATTTTCTATAGCGTTGAATCACTTTTATAATTAAAGAGACAAAATAACTTTTTTAATTGTTAATATCTCTTAACATATAAGGAGTTGAGACATTTGAGGTTCTAGTAACCAACTCTATTAATATAAAGTACCGTTTTATAGAAATTAAGTCATAGTTCACAAGCCTATTTGATCCGCTAATATATCAGAATCGAGATTATGTTCGCATTTGCATTTAAATAAAGGACACTTAAACCCCATTCCCTCTCACTGAGTTTTAGTGTCAATTGAAGGTTTTACCCTAACATGTAAGTTCAGCTTGTGAAATATAAAGAAATAAAATAGATTATATTAAATGCAATAATTTATATTAAATAAAAATAGTAGTTATTACAAAATAATATACAATGTATACAAAATATTACTGATGCTTGATTTCACAAGTTCAAAATTACATTTAACATTAATACCTTAAATTAAAACTAAAAACATTATATTTAAATTTAATCAGTGTCTCCAGTGTGCGACTGCCCTAAAAAAACTGCATAATTTAAACACAATAAAAGCAGGAACCAGGAAATGATTATTATTCATATCAGTGTTAACTAGAATCATACATGGGAAACAAATTGTGGCAAGACAAGAACCTCTAATTTATTTATTTATTTAACTCCATTTATTATTTTCAGTGACGATTCCTCAATTACATGAAAAAAAAGATCCGTGTTTTGATGATTAATAAAATAAGTAATCAAAAATCATTCAATTTCCGAAAACAAACTCATTTACGTAGTTTCGTGACTCAAATTCCGCAAACGGGAGGCGGAACGGAAATTGGGAAACATAGTTGCGGTATTCCTTATGTTTGTTGTACAAGTACATTGTTTCTATCACCTTAAAACCTGTTTACGGTGACTAAATAATTGTAATTATCGTTAGCGGTAGTTAATCATGAGTGCACGTGCACTTAGACAAAGCGCGTTCGAGTGGGTCGAACGGGACTTTACTAAGATGACAAATGATTTAAAAAATAGTCAATATATTGGTTTTCATTTGTCTGCAAGAAATGTGTATGATTCATTCTTTTTTATTTATGAGGAATGTATGCATGGTATATATATATATAAATTTTCATCCCTTAACAAAAGAATCTATATCTTACACCCATAGCAGGTATTGAGACATACCTTTTGACCATCTTAGGTTTAAGAAAGGTTTACGGAGTTTGAATTGCATAAGATGATTGGATCATGATTTTGTTTATCACAAAGGTGGGGTTATATTTTTATTTTATTGTTTATTGTTCGCCTTTCGGCTTTACAATCTACATTATCAATACATACTTCAAATTACAATCAAATTTACATTATTCTCCACCTGCTTAATTATTCTCCTGTTCTTCCTTTCCTTCTTACTATTTCCGCCATCCACCTCTTTCCTTCACTGCCTCCCTTTAATAGCTGGCCAATATTCCTTTCGCTCGCTACTTTTTCCTTACACTCAAACTTAATGTGCTCCAGTGTTTCGTCCTCTGCTCCGCACACTCTACACTTTCTTTCCTCACTCTTTTCCCAGTATCTGTTTCCTTTTTTTCTCATTTCCCAATCTAAACCTTGCTGTTCTTCTTATGTGTTTTATGTCTTTTTCTATAAGGTACTGAGGCACATTATTTTCCCATAACCTTTTATATCTTTTATTATAGTTACTTTTTTCTATTTTTCCCATTCTCTCCTGCTGTTGTATCTCCTTATCCCTTCTCCTTAGCTCCTCTTCCACACTTGCGCCACCTTCTCTTCTCCTCTCTGCCTCCTCGATCGCCATTCCATTCCTTTCAAAGTACTCCTTTCTCTTTTTTGGACCTCCCCCCCCCCATTCTTTATGTTATCCTCCCTTATTTTCTTTAAAATTTTGCTTTCCGCTCTGTTCAATTTCTCCTCGTATTTTACTGCTCTTTCCCCTGTTTTAATTCGTATCTTATCCCTTTTTAACTCCTCCATCACCATGTATCCTGGCGTGCACCTGTCCAGCCCTAGTACCCATTTCATATATCTCACCTGTATTCTTTCCAACTTTTCTTGTTCCTTCCACCCCCAAACCTCTGCTCCATACAACATCATACTGGCTATCAGTCTATCAAATATCCATATTCTCTTTTGTATGTCCCCCCCAAATACCTTTTCCCCTAGTCCACATACCCGTCGCATTGCTTGCTCTGCCTTCTTTGCTACTTCCCTTATCTGAGCCTCTTCTCCATTGTTCCTTTTAAAAGTGTAGCCCAGATATTTAAATTCCTCTACTTCCTCTATGTCCTCTGTAGGTGGGGTTATATAATAATGTTTAGGACGAGACGAGGTTTACTTTACTTTATTTAGTATGAAAAGAGGAGGATGAATCCCTTTTAGGATCACGTTAGGTCTAAAATTTCGACTCGGATGTTGTATTAATCAACATTAAAGTAGAAGCTTGATAATATGTATACTGAAGTATAAAGCAACGTAACTTCAAATATTTTAAAGTTATTGTATGTAAACCCATCAAACTGCTCTTCAACTTGATTCGTCGGCTAATTTCACGTTTATAAAGTTTATCTAAGCTAATAAAGCTTAGTAAGTATAACCTCTAAAAGATAACACAACTTTAAAGTGATACAGTCATGCAGCTGCTTATCAGCTGCCATGTTTAGGTGTCGTAAACAAAGCTTTACGCTTTAGGTAATCAGAAAACTAAACGTTTTAGTTTAAGTGTAGCCCGGAGGGGCGCTGGGGGACCGTCGGGGCACGGATTTGTAACACGGATACGGATAACTGATAGGAGATATACCGTACAGTAGCTGCAGGGTATAGGTTAAGTGAAAAGTTGACAGGGATACAGCCAACGGTGACGCTGCGACGATGATGGCGTCGATTTTGCTGCCCAGCGTCAGCGTCTGATTAAATAATACATTTTACTCGGTGAACACGACGACAGTCTGAGAGAGAATGGTCCATGGCGACGGACCGCACAACAATAATGGCCAAAAACGGGTCGAAGTATTTTTATTTAAGGTTTTTCTCTTCATTCTACTAGTGTATCTAGTTCTACTAGTTCTAAGCGTGACAGATACTACTGTTCTATTACGAATGCACTTTTAGATCTAATGTACCTTTCCTTCTTTCTTGGGTGTAACTCCGACTATCTTAAGTCTCAGATTGAAAAAAACAACATATTTTCGATAATGTTTTTTGACGACACAGTTAGTATATAATTATTTCTATAATTACTACATGATAAGATAACTATTAAAGAATACTGTGTGAAATTTTCATAAATAAATATCAAGAAATGAAGCATTGACAACGAATCTCCGTAAACGTCACAAAATAAAGAGTGATTGCGGTGTCACTCATAACTCATCACTGGATTATTTGAATTGAAAAATCCAAAATGATTTTATTAGTTAATAAGTTTCTGCAGGTAACCCTGTCGAGTTTTTTATTTATTAATTTTTAAATTTTTCACAGCATTTAGAATTCAAAATATCGATTTTTCATGAAAACTTTGTTATTTAAAAATACGTTAAAATTAACAAAATTAAAAAAACTCGACAGCATTACCTCGACATTTATGTAAAGAAAAAGTGTGCTAAATTTAAAAAGGATCGGTCCAGTAGATTTTGAGCTAGAGAGGACACAAAACGCGTTTAAAAGTTTCAAAGAAAGACCAGACCAGACCAGAAAGATGTAGACTTAACACTCTATATCTCCGACAGTTTTACTCCAATCGACTTCAAATTTTCATACAATAAACTTACTATGTTCTACATTAATAACAATGGTTGGTCGGTTACATTGATAAATGCAAGCAGAGATATTGAATAAGTAATTACATTTCTGTTGTGCATATGACGTCAACTAGCGAAACGATTGTTTAGAAACTTTTGTTTATAGAGTGCCAAAAACTTTTGTTTATAAAATGCCAAAATAAATTTTGTTGGCTATTTAACAACCATTTTCTTTGTATTTACGAAACAATCCTTGTCCACAACTGGTGCACCAGAGAAGAGCAATATCTGATACTCACCACACACGGTCTGTACCACGGAGCTGCGCTGCTGCATGATGCTGTGCTGTATTAGCGATCCTTCTAAAATTAAATGCATATTAGCATCTTGGAGATCTCTATTAACGCGAACGAAGAAGCAGAAGCTGATGGTGACGCGACGCAGACGCAGACGCAGACCTAAATACTACTTATGATTAAATGAACATAAATGATGCTAAGAAATTAACATGTAACAGTCGATTACGCGTGAAACATAAATACATTTAATATTCATATGTTAATTCGACACAACTTTCTATTTCCTAATTCAGATAAATAAAGGGCTGATAACTATGATCTGAACGTTTTAAAAACTAATTTGTTCAGTTATGCGTTCACTTGATATATATATATATATATATACACGGCAATATCGCGTAACTCAATATAACTAGGCCTGACTAGGCCGTGGCTAAGTTTATATGAGGTTTTGAATGTCATCCTCATTTGACCCTAAACATCGTAATTTGTCCAATAACAGCCACATGTAGGGCCAAAGAAGGAGCAAAGAAACCAGAAACGGGTTCTTTTAGGTCGGCAAGAGGGTCAAAATTTCGACTAGGGCACTGGATTGAAAGTACATGTATATCCCAAGTATATAGGATGAGAAAACAGAACGTATGTTTTTTTTTGATTATGATTGTTGAAGACACGTTAAACAAGAGCATTTTTAATCTGTTATTACTGTAACATTTGTCAGATATTATGTTCCATTACTAAGCCTGAGAGTTTGTATTTAGGATTAAAATAAATATACAATCACTTTTCACGAAATTTTTGCCGTTTTTCTGTTGATTTAAATCTTGTTGAAAGACACAATACCGCAATAAACATTTGGGTAAAATTGTTCATAAATAAATTCTTTTTCACTGAGATTTTATATAGCAAAAAAAAAAAAAATTTTCTCTTATAGTTATAGAAATATAGTTGTTGTCTCTTTTACATTTGAAAATATTTATTTTAGTAGTTATCACAGAAAAAGAAACAAGATATAGCTGTCTCTGTTACACTAGTTCATATCACTGACAATTCCCTTGAACGAATCAAAAATTATACGCATTTTCAATATGATGTCAAAGTGAATCCAAAATATTTACTACAACGCGTTGCATATGAACCGCGTTGTAGGGGGTCTACTGTACTTATATAAAAACAATTTGGTTGATGTCTTAATTTGCGGTTTTTTAAAGTATATTACAAACATATAAAGGTTATCATAAATTTGAAAATGAATCATTCCTTTACTAAAAAACTTCGTTCGATTTCTCAGTACATTGGTTAATTTCAATTCATCAAATTTAATCACATTCTAATGAATTTCCAAACTCTTTATCAAAGGTCACGAACTCTATTAATTACTTAATTTATTCTAAAGTTTGCATTTTTTCTTCGACCATTTCTCTTCGCCTGGCGTCATCCAACTTGACGTCATTTCAATCAACACAGTACTAAGCTTGTCTCTGGTTGTCTCTGGTTCGACATACGACTAACTTTACTTAATCATACTTCTTTGTGGGTGTTCAACTGTTTACAGTTCGGAAGTCGCGGCTGATGAACTTTTTGACAATATAATCATCTCGCCAAATGAGTCGACCATTCTGGCGTCTGTGTGTAACTTCACGTCCGACGAGTCTAGTCTCTTATCAGCTATCACTCATATATTGTTATCAAAATATAAAACATAAAAATCATATTGATATTTGTTAACAAAGAAATTATGTGATAATGCAGTATGACAAATAAATGATATAATTGCAGTTCATTAGTGAGATATTATTTAATGTCGATTTTAAATATTATTACCACTGATAAATTTCAATAGGCTTGTGTCCTCATTTTTTAGTGGTCGATTTTTCAATTGTTGATTGAAATTGATGTTAATAAATGTGTATTGGCGTGTCTATTTTATTAAATATCTAAATATTGACGGAGATATAGCAATTAAAAATTTGAATTGTAGTTTTAGCGCTAGAAATGGTCGGCCATATTGTTATGACGTGAATGCATTTTAACGTCAGTTATTTGTTGAGTAGGTCAGTGGTGTGGTAATGTTTTGTAGCTGTTGGTACTCAAACAATCAAGTCAGGTCAAAGAATAATAAGTTTTTACTTTATTTAACCCTGTTAAGGCAGACATAATATTGATATTTTATTGTTCTTTGAAATAGCTGTAAATAATATTTGATATTTTGATATATAAATACATATAGCAGAGATTTATGAGCTGTAAGGTTGGTAACCTTACACAAGGATTGTGATGTCACATGCACTTGGAATGTCTACAACGTTGAATCCCTTTAATAATTAAAGAGACAAAATGACTTTTTTAATTGTTAATATCTCTTAACATCTAAGGAGTTATTAAAAAATAATTGAACATTTGAGGTTTTAGTAACCCACTTTATCAATATATAGTACACTTTTATAGAAATTAAGACATAGGACACAAGCCCATTTCAATTTTTTGTCCTTATAAATGGGAATATGCGAATATCGGGTACAAGTGAACATTACGATACATCGATACGTTACATTGACACCACTAACATCAACACCGACAGGGCGTTGGGACATAGCCAGCGTATTTAATGAATTTACTTAAAGTAATTGGATACGTTGTTTGCATTGTAATCAACTTATTTTATAACCCATTCATCCCTGTTCCCCCTTCCCTTTACTCCTCTACTGTTTTACTACTGTAAAATCAATGAACATTCTACTAATTTTCTTTACAATTTAATTAATAATTATAGTTGCAAATCACTTAATTGTTGTTTATACTACAGGGGCTAAAGGTCCTCTGTTCACTAAAATAAATAATTGCATTCAAGTTAATGAACTGACGGAAGCTGCTGTAGTGGTAATGAATTTATTTAACGACTCATGCCGGTACGACACGTTGGACGCATCGTGTGGTCGATGCTGGAACTAAGTGTGTCCAACGTTCATGTTGGAAGAAGTTCGGGCAGTTGTCGGTCTCTTGACCCGCGTCAAAAGGGATTTTTCTACCCACACCACACACTTGATTCACATATCATGCACTGCTAATATCTCCTAACATATAAGGAGTTATTAAAAAATAATTGAACATTTGAGGTTCTAGTAACCAACTTTATCAATATATAGTACAGTTTTATAGAAATTAACACATCCCAGTAAACAATTTGGTGAAGTGTCCTATTTGGTGAAGTTCGAGTCATTCGTACAATTCTATTCTAACGCTTTACAAGTTCTCTACCTGTCACAGATTTTGTGTTAGTTTTTCATAATAATATTCTTTCTTTTTCCAACATCATTCATTAAGTATTTCTGTTTCTTTCCCACATGGGTATATTTTTATTATCCGGTCATAAATCATAAACCTACTCCGCTTTTAATTCACCAGTGAACCGTCGTTGCAATGTCTGTAGCTCATAAAAAGGACCTTTCCTTTGAACGACTGAATAGAAAACGAACACGTTCCAGACAAAAAATTCATGATATGTAATAGAAATTAAGTAGAATTTACTCCAAAATGTTTACTGGGATAGGATACTAGCCCATTGATTTATTTGGAAACCGTCTCTGGTAAACAAAGGTCTGCTTTTAGAAGGTAAGTGGGACATACCCGCTGCTTTTCATATCGCAAATGAACAGTAGACAATTTTTTAACTTCAGCGGGTTGCAGGAGATGCCCCGAGAGATGTTATACAAAAGTTTACTGTATTTTTGTCTAAGGTTAATCATTATTAAATATAATTAGACGTTCGACTGAGCAGTCATTGGTTTAATTTAATAGAAATTAAGATACTATCAAATTATGGTTCACATAGGTGCGGTATTCTATAATGATTATTAAAAAAGAAGAAGAAACACGCCCTAATAAAAAAATATATACAATAACATATTGTTTAAAAATAATGCAAAACAATTATTTAAAATGCATCGAACAAAATCTAGCAGAATGCAGACGGTATAATGTACGAGTATTATCAGTACATTGGACTCAAAGAGATAATGTCCAAGTCAATTATTACTTCGCGGTTGTATTTATTTATACTAATAAAGATATAAGATTTGTTTTACATTGCCTCAGTCCGTAAGCGATGAATTTCAACAAAGAAAAATATTGTTATTGTTATGCATATATTATGTACTTGTTTTTTCTTATTAAAATTAATTCGTATCTTAGAAATTTGATTGTGAAACATATCTTAATTTGTATAAAATTGTTTTATGTATTGATAAAGTTAGCTATCATGACCTCAAATTATTTTTTAATTAAATATTATTTATTTAAATATTATAGAAGATATTAAAAGTAAAAATATTCATTTTTGTGTCCCGTTTGATATACTGACGGTATGATATACTGACCTTCTACCCTTCTGATCAATTTCTTCTGAGAGAAAAATTCACTTGCACCCTCCTGCCCTGAAAAAAAAACACTAATTAATTAATAGCGCAATGTGTAGATGCAGATGCACCTTGAAAGAAACCCCGCCATTATTGAGACGGTATTCATTTGAAAAAAACACTATTTAGTCTTGTTAAGAAATTGAATTTTAGATACGTTGAGACATTCGAATCTTAATACTCTTCCCCTATATCTTGTCACTCTTTGCCCGCTTATTTGCATATGACGTAATTAATAAATGATCACTTTTACAACAGGGTCCAAAAGAGAGACATACTTAAGATTTGCGTTCAAATGTTTTCATGACTCGCATCGTTTCTAACGTGCAAAAGAAAGGCATGCGTGCTACCGTTACGAGTCTACTGTGACAAAAACGGAGATTGCCCAGTAAACATTTTGGAGTAAATTCGACTTAATTTCTATTACATATCATGAATTTTTTGTCTGGAACGTGTTCGTTTTCTATTCAGTCGTTCAAAGGAAAGGTCCTTTTTATGAGCTACAGACATTGCAACGACGGTTCACTGCTGAATTAAAAGCGGAGTAGGTTTATGATTTATGACCGGATAATAAAAATATACCCATGTGGGAAAGAAACAGAAATACTTAATGAATGATGTTGGAAAAAGAAAGAATATTATTATGAAAAACTAACACAAAATCTGTGACAGGTAGAGAACTTGTAAAGCGTTAGAATAGAATTGTACGAGTGACTCGAACTTCACCAAATAGGACACTTCACCAAATTGTTTACTGGGTGTCTATCCAAACTACGTCATCAACAACTTTTTCGAAGCAGATACGTTGCCGAAAATAACATATTTGTATGACTAAACCATACTTTGAAAAAACTAGAATTGATAAACTAATTTTTAGGTTATAATGTCACTGTAGAATTGATTATTAAAAACTCGAATCTTGTTTACTTACTTTACCATATGTATGAATGACAAAACAGTATCATTTCTAGAAATATCTATGTAAAGAAAATATATTTCTTTAGTTGGTAACACTGACCAGAGATATTATAACGTTTTATAAGAAAATTTAAAAATGGGCTTGTGTCCTCATTTTTTAGTGGTCGATTTTTCAATTGTTCATTGAAATTGATGTTAATAAATATGTATTTTATTAAATATCTAAATGTTGACGGAGATATAGCAATTAAAAATTTGAATTGTAGTTTGGAATTTTAACGTCAGTTATTTGTTGAGTAGGTCAGTGCTGTGGTAATGTTTTGTAGCTGTTGGTAGTTGAAATAATCAAGTCAAGACAAAGAATAATAAGTTTTTATTTTATTTAACCCTGTTAAGGCAAACATAATATTAAAATTTTTATTGTTCCTTGAAATAGCTGTAAATAATATTTGATATTTTGATATATAAAATACATATTTATATTAATAATTAAAGAGACGAAATGACTTTTTTAATTGGTAATATCTCCTAACATATAAGGAGTTATTAAAAAATAATTGAACATTTGAGGTTCTAGTAACCCACTTTATCAATATATAGCACAAATTTATAGAAATTAAGACATAGGACACAAAACCCATTCTATCTTATTTATGACAAAAATCCATAATTTCATATAACTCTTTTTCCAAACCCGTTGAAAATATTTTTTTACTTGTCAACAAAATACAAACCATCTGTTTACACGCAGAACTAAGCCACGCGATCCATCGAGGTGTCCAAAGTAAAGTGGCTATAGTTAAAATAGTTATTGTATAGTACTACTAGAGTTTAATAATTCAATAGAAATAGGGGCTGGACTGTTTGTAGCAAGCCGACTTATTCCGATTAGAACCGAATGAGAATATAGTACATATATTTATTTTCTACTATGGTATAGTGTATGTATTTCTAGTTCAACGTTATATCGTATACTATATGGAACTAACACACTAGTGAAGAATACTGCAAGCACATGGTAGGAGTATATGTTGGATGTTTGAGGGCATTGCTTTGCTATTTTGTTAGAAAAAACATACGCACGTTGGTATACTACTTAGTGCTATACTTATGACATTTGCTTTAGTAGGCTTTCAACTGTGAGAGGGACTGCGCGCGCTCGGCAGTGCCTCTGCTTTATTTTTATATTATTTTACTATATGTATAAGAAGAATATAAACAAAAGACTGCATTGTTTTCTAAATTTATGAATATATAAGCTACAGTGTAATTATTACTCTAACATAACTAAATATTCTTCAATTCTTATATTTTATGAAATATAAAATGTAACTTATTTTATAAAATATAAACAAAATAAACTTTTTAAAGTTGAAGTAGCCATTTAATTTTTTTTACATGTGTTTGACAGTTATAATGATCCACGTGCTATATACATATTTATGAATGTGATATCCCCTTTAATATATCCGTGGTTTATTAGGAAGTTAACCAGAGACAAGTAACTAACCGATTGTTATCTTTGTGGTTATAAGTTATCTGACTAATACAAATTTTTACCGTAAATTTCCTTCGAATTTACCAAATAAATATGTGGTTGCCTGAGTGACAAGAATGATGTTTTTAACTTCGCTGTGTAAACAATAAAAAAAATCATTATAGTGATGACCGTAGTGCACTCCACATGGTTTAACTTATAACAAAGAGATAAATATAACTACAGATTTAAATTTAGATAAATATTATTGTGACGGTTTTTTTAAATTTAAATTATAAACTAATTCAAGAATCGAAATGACTAAATTTAAAAATATAAATAAAATTAAGTGAACAGTAAATTATCTTTCAAAAAAGATAATGCATCTGTTAGTTTTATAATTTCTAAAACGAACGAAACTTAATAAAAGTTACATATTTCTTTCTGTATGCAAATAAATATATTTTGAAATTGATATATAAATAATTTTGAAGTGATTTGTGATTTGTTTAAGTACTGTGTTAACATTTATTTCGAAATGAAGCTCACATGTTTTTTGGCGCTGTTTTTATATATTCAAATAACATGTGTCTACGCAGATGTCAGAGCCAAAAGGGCGTTCATCGACGATAGCGTGGTAAGTGTTTTCATATTGTTTATTTTGATTTAAAATAACAGATTGTTTAAAAATATCAAAACATTCATTTATTGAAAGCGGTATATAAAAAAAATCGCCAATACTTATACATACATGTTATATTTTTAGCAAACAATTACATAAATATACATGAAATGAAAGGAGGGCAATTGCCTTGCTCGTAAAATGAAATTAAGAAACATATGTTTAAATAATTATGTGGTATGCAATGGGCTTGTGTCCTATGTCTTAATTTCTATAAAAGTGTACTATATATTGATAAAGTGGGTTACTAGAACCTCAAATGTTCAACTATTTTTTAATAACTCCTTGTATGTTAAGAGATATTAACAATTAAAAAAAACATTTTGTCTCTTTAATTATTAAAGGGATTCAATCGCAGCCAACCATGTAGCTGATAAATCTCTGCTATATGCATTTATATATCAAAATATCAAATATCATTTACAGCTATTTCAAGGAATAATAAAATTCCAATATTATGTATGTCTTAGTAGGGTTAAATAAAATAAAAACTTATTATTCTTTGACTTGACTTGATTATTTGACTACCAACAGCTACAAAACATTACCACAGCACTGACCTACTCAACAAATAACTGACGTTAAAATGCATTTCACGTCATACAAATATGGCCGAAAAATTTTAATTACTATATCTCCGTCAACATTTAGATATTTAATAAAATAGACACGCCAATATAAGGAGGAATATCTTAACTGTGGGTAGTCGAGATCGTACGGAGTTCGAAATTTTAAAGCTTATGACGTTTTCTATTCCAAAAATTTTGCATTTATTTTGCACTTATTTTTGAGATGTCTATTTCCTAGTAAAATAGGATAAAATTTACAGGACCGAAGATAATAAAACAATTGCAAAAATGTTAAGTTAGGCTTAGGTTGCACTGCGAAATAGCGCGTATTTTGTTGTTTTTATTAATAATATTTTCGTATATTTAAAAACTGCCCTTTTCACACATAGACCCCCAAAAATTGTGGTAATAGTCACTTATGACTAGCTAAAATAATTTTAGAGTGAGATTTAAAGGTCTCGGCCCTAATATAGTCCGCCAAAAACGGTGCAGATACTTTGCTTTTTTGTGGGCACTAAACAAGTCCCTATAATGAGTACCGCCGAAGATCTTACTTGCCTCGTTGCCTCGAGACAGCTGTAAGTAATATATGACGTATCACTGTCGCTTTTATGCATCTCTTTTACACTCTGTTAGAAGTATTTTTTATCGATTTGTGTTTTAGTAAAATTTATGTTTCAAACACAGTCACTGATATTTCTGTTGACGCATTCAAGTTTGAAACTACATACTATACTAAGTATTGATTCTTACAGTGTATAGCAATAGTGCGGACTCCACCATACATTGTACCATCTAGACACACTCTCGCATAGTAGTAGTGCAGTACCCAACTCAAGACATTCTGCGGCATTACTCTCCTAATTGAACAATGTTGGTACTGGCAACTTTAATTCGTTGGTAATCCTTCATGTCGCTTCGTTTAGCCGACAGACACAAAGCCTTTAATACAATTTACTTGGACTCGATTCAAGTAAGACTGTTGTACATTAATATATTCCACAAACAATACAGTAATATATTTTAATGCGTCCTAACAAAGGACAATTAGCTGTTTCCTATTTGACCTTACTAGCTTGAATTTTTACCTAATGAGTAATTCTAAAGAAGTACAAAGGCTTGAGAACAATGCTGCGGATGTTGGTAGCCGTGGTAGGCGACCACAACATCTGGAGTGCATCTTGAAGAAGCAGTAGGGGAAGCTGCAAAGATCGTAGGCTCAAAGCGCGATCCATGTGTAATGTCTTTATTGTTTTATTCAGCGGATGAAGAGGTTGGGGTGAAGAGGGAGGGCATGGTTGCTGTCGTGTGCTTTGTTAATTGAGGTTTAACTTATTTCAGCTGATGTAGACATTTTTTGTCAGATTTGCTTTTCTCAAGAACTCTTGAAGAAACTCCCTGCTACTTATACTTAAGTTTTAGTATAGTCGTATGCAAAAAATGTTCACTAAGTATTTAATTTATTATATAGGGTCTTTCAACAAGAGCGGTCATTTTATAGCAATATTTCGGTGACATTTTGCAGATATTGTGTTTCATTACTAACCTCAGAGTTTGTACTTTAGATTAAAATAAAAATATCAACACTTTTCACGGAAATATTTCGTTTTTCTATTGATTTAAAATAACCGCTCTTGTTGAAACACCCTATATATTAAATAAATGTGTATGTGTATCACGTGCTTTAGTTTATCATCATTAATATTTGTCATCTTTCTGCTTGTTAACTTTTATAAAACTTCCAATATAAAATTTTATTACTCGTCAATTATCATCCAAAATACTTACTTTCAATTTACATAAATTACACAAAGAACAAGTGGCTAAGTACGCCACTTACATAATGCGTTGATAAGAGATTAAAATGGGGCTCCATGCAACGCGTAACTGATAATTGATGGTATCTTCAATTTCGTTAAATTTATTTCATGTACATTGTAGTTATAGTAAGGTCACGTGATAAGTGTTTATGAATGAATAAAACTTTCATAGCTGCTGATAATTCATTTATGTTCTTCAAGTAATAAAGCATGAACGTAACGCCTACGTCAATGTTTATCATGAAGTTACTCGGTATTGCCTAAAATGACCGGAAGGAAGTATTGGGAAACAATGGGGACAACTGAGCTCGTTACATTGTATGTGAAAACAAGTTTATTAAACCGTTGTATTGTAAAAGCAATATTGAGATCATAAATAAGTTAATGAATAATAAAACTCATTAATCCGCTTTTAATAGTCGATTTAATTACCCTCCCTGCGGCGTATTGGAGGCTCAAATATAAAGAATACATAATTATACATTTCTGTTTAACGCTGAAAACACTGATGTTGTTTCGCGAGGTTTAACATCATTTATTTTGAGTGTGTTTTGATTATGCAATGGTATTAAATATTGATGAAAATTATTTTTTAATAAGATGCAACGGCATGTAACTCGTAAACTAATGATCGGAGTGTCATGAAATTTTAACACATATCATTTGAAGGTTGATACCACTTAAAAATCATATGATTTGAACAGTGGCGCTAACTATATATCATTCAACGTACTTATTGAGTGCTATGTTATTATAGGAGTTTTTAACAAATAAAATAGTTATTTTTGTACCTCTAAGGGAAGAAAACTCATAGAGTTCTAAAAAATAAGTAATTACTACATGATAAAATAACATTTAAAGAGTACTTTGTGAAATTTTCATAAATAAATATCAAGAAATGAGGCATTGACAGCGAATCTTCGCAGACGTCACAAAAAAGTAACATTGCGTTACCACTCATAACTCATCACTGGATTTTCTGAAATCGAAAAACCAAAATGATTTCATTAGTTGATAAGTTTTTGCAGGAAACCCTGTCGAGTTTTTTTCAAATTGATTCTTTACAGCACTGATAGAAGTCAAAATACCGATTTTTCATGAAAAAGATCAGAAACTTTGTTATTTTAAAATACGTTAAAATAGAAAAATTAAAAAAAACTTGACAGCGTTACCTCGGCATTTAACTTATTGGATTTTTTGCAATGCTTTTGGCATTTATGTAAAGAAAGAGTGTGCAAAATTTCAAAAGAATCGGTCCGTTAAATTTTGAGCTAGAGAGGGCATCGACTCTGAAAAAGTTACATGTGAGAAAAACGAGTTTAAAAGTTTCAAAGAAAGACGAAACCAGACCAGAGAGGTGAAGACTTAAAACACTATATCTCCAAGAGTTTTACTCAATTCAACTTCAAATTTTTACACAATAGACTTAATATGTTGTACATTAATATAAATAAATAAAAAAATAAGTTGAAAACTATAATTTTTGTTGAAATTTTAAGTAAAAGAATTAGTACAAAAATGAACGAGGCATCCCTATCCTAATCCTAAAATCCTATGGTAATGTTAGATAATTTTATAAACAATTTATAGTGCAAGTTTTATTAAAATCGGATAAGGCTTTCTTACGGTGTTGTAGCGACCTGTTCAAAGAAAGTAGTTTTGAGATAAATCCAAAAGAAACTAAAGTAAAGCGAGAGTTTTGCGTAGTCTGTTCCAATGTGTGTTCAGTTTCAATTATTTACATGACATAAAATACTGAAAATAATGAAAGAACTACTCAAAACAATTATTTATTTATTAAAATAAGTTTCATAAATATCACCTTGAATTTAATTTTTATAAAAATGAAATAAGAGCACAAAGAAAACGCTGGTGTCAAGTCAAAACGAATGCACAGCTGCAATAGACTCGTGTGTGCTCCAGCTGCTTAAGAAACAAATTACCGTCTTATTTTAAGAACAACAAAGTCATGTTTAGCAAAACTCCAAGGTCATCACACTAAAAGGGAATGTTTTTTCAAAGTTCATGTTACTATACGCGAAGACAATAGCCATTGCCAGACATTATGAAAACAGTATCGCATTATTTACTGATCCACGTGTGCCTGTTTCTTGTAGTTGTTATCTTTAGCCAATCTGTGTTGACATACTTCCATCTGTGGCGATGACTGATACGTCAGTGTCACCGTTACTTGATTTCTTATTCTTTTTCAATAATATTTACTTAGAATTATTTATCTTTATATGACAAAGCTTCACGACGTCTGTTTACAATTCACAACGTCCCGTCGGCTTCTTCAAAGTCACTATTTAGTTTGAAAGTAATTGTTTTCTTTATCAAATAGTGTACTTATTATCATTAGTAATAATTATTCCCTTTGGTAAACCACAATTGAAAAATCCAATTATTTTATTAAATTTAATTAGTCATTAGTTCCGATTTATTTTTCTAGTATATGTTGTTTGTATAGGAGCTATGTTTGTGTTGGTAGAATGCTATTGTATGATGACTGACATCTCTATCTTATGGTTCCTTTGTCGATGGATGACATAAAATGACTTAACATGTTTTTACATGACTATTTTGGAGAGTTGTTGTTTTCTTTTTAAATTCAATTCAATTTGTTAAATACTAGTATATTAAACATTAATTAATTAATTATATTATTCTGTTATATTTAGCAGAGATAAACTATTAATTTATATTAATCAGGTTTATTATATTTAATTAGATGTACACATTAGTTATGATGTCACTGAGTATAGAATACATAGTGGGCCGGTATTACAGAGTTATAGTATTAACTACAGTATTACCGTGTGTAGAAAGTAAGATACAAATAGTGTCAATACCGAGAGGGCGCTAAATTTAAATCCAACATATTCTTTTAATTTAAATATAATCGTTGCAGTTTCTTGTGGTTCTATGTAGTTTTCTAGTTAGACGTGCGTACCCTTTATTATTACTCTTATTTTTTATTATTCTAATAAATTTAGAAACAAAACACAATTTGCTCAATTTTATGTAATCTAAAAGTGTTCCATTTTATAGCTATTCCAACAACATTTAATCCTTAATAAGGACTTCTTTAGTTTTTAGAATCCTTAAGTATCATTCCCATTCACTATTTTAATTTTATTTTATATTTTGTATTTAATTTAAATTGTTTAGCATATGGCATTATGCGTAGTCAATTCCAGTACCATTTTAAATTTAATTTTTTTTTAAGTTTTCTTTATTTTTTTAGAACCTTACAAGGGGTCTAATGTTTCAAAATTGAAAAAACTACATTATATTATAACCTCCAAAATGTGACAATCTGTCAAAATGCAGTAAGATGTATATTTAAAAGAAGTTCAATGTCAGTTTGTCAAAAAAGAAGAAGTAAAAACCATTTCTATTACTAATTGTTATTAAAAATAGCAATTTTAATTATTTTACATTTTGTCTAACTGTCGAACTGTAAAAATTTACTACACAAAACTAACGGCGCATGTGCACTAACTATTCTGAAAACCTGAATCTAGATTAAAATATTAAATAAAAATAGTAAAATAAATATCAAAATAGAGAGTGGGAATGAATCTTTAAAAACGTGTTCTGTAGCAGTTTTATGAGTATGCTAATGCGCAAATCTTAAAACTTAGTTATATTTACAAAGAAGAGGCTTTATCTTGAGTAAGATCAAAATTGAGCGAAGAATAATTGCTAGTAGTAAAACCTAACTAAACTTTTTAGTTTATGGTATTTATATTGTTGAATTTGCGCTGAAGTAACCCTTTATTTTAATTGTATGTTTCTTAAATACAAAACAAATAATGCTTTTACATCGTTCCACAGATTGATAACATCCCAGAACCAATAATTCCACGGATTATGCTTTAATCAATAATTTCCCACTTCTGATATGTAGACAATATGAACAATGCAACGTAGCCATGCACTTTGACTCAATATTTATATAAAATTTCACAACGATTAATCCATAACCGTGAAATGGAATTATGATTACACTTTCACGTTGCGTTACCTTTGTAATTTATTTATCATTTATGACGCAACATAAAATCAAAGTTTCTTATTGGTGTATTGCTTATACAAGTACAGAATGCAGTTTATACTTTTGTTGCAATCGTTTGCTTCTTATTTTATTGTTCACTGCTATAAAATACTTGTACTCAGGCCAGACGAAACCGAGATTACGAGTATTATCGACTGCCGCGCTTGGACGAGTGGTTTGTCGTCGCTTCCTTGTAAGGCTGTTTTGTCTCGTATCAGCATTTATGCCATCGTCTTGGATAAAAGAGTCATACAAAGAGTGCAGCAGGTTTAAATTTGGAAGCACATAAATGCATTACATGTGTACAGAGCTGTATTAAGGGGAAGTAAGGTCAAAACGATAAAAAAGAAGTATATTTTCGATCATGTTTTTTGACGACACAGTTATTTCCATAATTACTACATGATAAAATGACATTTAAAGAATACTTTGTGAAATTTTCATAAATAAATATCAAGAAATGAGGCATTGACAGCGAATCTCCGCAGACGTCACAAAAAAAAGTTGCATTGTGGTGTCCCTCATAACTCATCACTGGATTTCGAAAAACCGAAAAAATTTCATTAGTTGATTAGTTTTTGCAGGTAACGCTGTCGAGTTTTTATTTTTTTATTGCTTTTTCAATTTTTTACAGCGCACTTAAAAATCAAAATACCGATTTTTCATGAAAAAAATCAGAAACTTTGTTATTTTAAAATACGTTTAAATAAAAAAATGAAAAAAACTCGACAACGTTATCTCGGCATTTATGTAAAGAAAAAGTGTGCAACATTTCAAAAGAATCGGTCCAGTAGATTTTGAGCTAAAGAAGGCACCGATTCTGAAAAAGCTATGTGTGAGAAATTGCATTTAAAAGTTTCAAAGAAACACGAAAGCAGATCAGAGAGGTGAAGACTTAGAACTCTATATCTCCGACAGTTTTACTCCAATTGCCTTCAAATTTTTACACAATAAACTTAATATGTTGTACAATAATATAAATAAATTTAAAAAAAATATTTGAAACCTTACCCCCTTAAATGTTACGACCCCCCTGTTATACGACAGAAACTGTGAAACTGTAACAACTGGTTGTAGAAACCGCTCCTCCATTTTCACCCTTCAAGAAATGATGGACTCAAAATCAATTTGAACACCGCCAGTAGCTGTAGACTTTGTTTTAACGCTTGCTGTCAAACATAGGTTTGCGCGAAGCTACCACTACTCTTGCCAGGACTTAAGACTTACCAGGGATGATAGAATAGTAAACATGATATTAATATTTATAGTGGTAATCAATCATACTCAGATGCGGGTAGATCGTAAATCAGATATATACACCGACACCGACACCGATACCACACCGTATTATAAAAGTTTGCGAGTCCCATGTTTTCAGCTGAGTACTTTTCAATATTTCTCGACTGCTCCTCTTCATTAAGAGCAAAGTATCATTCCCACTCACGGCTTTAATTTAATTTTGTATTTAATTTAAATTGGACCTGTAGCCTAATGTTTTAAATTAAAAATATATATATTATATTATAACCTCTAAAATGTGACAATCTGTCAAAATGCAGTAGGATTTACTTTTAAAAGAAGTTTAATGTTAGTTTTTAAAAAATATAGAAGTGAAAACAATTTCTAGTACTAATTGTTTATTACTTCACAAACAATTTTATCGAACTGTCAAAATTTATATTACTAACGATGCGTACGCACCAACTAAATTAACTAAACACAAATGTAAAAAGGAATGCTTAAACGAAAACTTGAAATCTAGATTACAATATTAAATAAAAACAGTAAATTAAATATCAAAACAGTGAGTGGGAATGAAGCTTTAGAAATTATCTTTCAATAAAATTAAATTTGCATGAAACTTTGTTCGTATTTCAACACTTTACTTGTAATTAAATAATGTAATTAAAAGTAATAATTAATATTTGAGTGAAAATATATGATTTTAGAGATAGATAAGTGGGACAAGTTTCAGGAACAGTTTTCAGACTTATTGAAACTTAACGAATGATTTGATATCTTTCAATGAAATTATGATTTCATTTAAATTGGATAAGTTGCTTAAAAGAGAGAAGTGCTTATATTTTACTTTAAGAATTTAATGTAAGAAGGGTGGTTAATTAACAGTGGCGGCTCGTGATGTTTTACATGGGAAGAATATACACGAAAGTAAATAAAACACAAATGACAATCAGCTGGAAAGAAACAAAAGAAATGAATCCGATTTTCGCGCAAACACGCGCGTATTCGAATGTAACATTGTGTCAAAATTTCAAGTCAATCGACCAACTACTTTTCGAGTTTTGCGAGCACACACATACGCAGGCTGAATTTGTATATGCAGAGTGTCCCAATATTCAACGATAAGCGGGCACCAGAGGGTAGTCCTGCTCATGACTACACAAGAAAAAAAGAAAAAAAATTATCTCATTTTGTTTAGGAATTAGCAAAAAAAAACATTTTTCGAAAATTGAAACACCTTAAGATGTTTTTAACTACCATGACCACAATTTTTTAAATATTTCTGATTTTTTTTTTGTATCGGCAACCATCGGACCGTTTTTCGGCAACCAGAATTTTACAAAAAAAAAATTATTTTAGCATAAACCAAGCGCGATCAGAAAATGGGTAAGCAAGCACCATAAAAAAACTTATTAAAAAAAATTAAACTCAGTGATATTTCTTTTTGCATATTACATGTCACAAAATCCGGGCAATTGGTCCTATAGCAAGTGGACCCCAATGTGACTGGTTATCATCACTTTTTTTTATTATCTTTGTCACTTGGTAAACAATATTATTAGACGCAGTTCGCCACTGTCACTGTTGATTATTGATTTACTATACTAATTGGCTAGAGTGACTAACACTGAATAATAAATCTCACAGATTCAGGAGCGTCTTCCTCGCTATTAATAATTGACAAGATTTAATTCAAATATTTAATGTAGTCCTTAATATATATTATTGTTTAAAGTCTTCCACAATATCCTGTACTTCGCCACAAAGCACTAAATATTTCTTTATCCTGATCCAACATAATGGTAAAATTTATTTTTGAATTTTTAAGTGTAACATTGTTAGCTGACCTCTTCTTCTTATTCTTTTTTTACGAGATGCTTATAAAGGAAACTGAAGATCTTTTGTTCTGACACTTGAAAAAAAGCTGAATAGCGTCGGTACCGTATCTCGAGCCCTGGGGCATCACAGAAACTTCCAGTGCTTATTATTTGAGCCGCCTAACTCTCATACTGTACATCTGCAGTGCAGGCAGTCCTCGGAAACTTTGAAGTCGGAAACGTTGAGAGAGAATTTGGGAAATTGCAGATTGTTGTACTTCAACTTCAACTACAGCGGTTTGGGTCTATTTAATGAGGATTCGTGTTAAATTAATTCACAGTGAAAATAAAAATTTTATTTGAAATTTTTATCAAAACTTATTAAAAAAATTTTTTTACATATTTGTTACCTATACACCATAATTTAGTTACATTGTCATTAAATAAATGCAAAAGATCTTTAAGTCATTAAAAATCTTTTGGTAATATATTAATTTAATATGTGTTTCATTATTTAATCTTGCATAAAAATCTTTAGTAACATTAGTAAGCTACCTACTTTGATACAAGCTAATTTCAAGGATCATTTCCTACCTTTCATATAGAATGTGCAAAATTCAACTTGTTCACACCAGAGACACAGTTTTGTTGTCAAAAAACAAAACAAAAACATTATGATTTTGTTTTTAGTGTTTTTCTGTATATCCCATACAAATTGTAAACATGATAAACAACAACTGACAAGCGCAAATGTTCACAAAAAACAAAACTGCGTGTTCAAACCAAGCAGACTAAAAAACAACAACAAACGTGTTTTCATTTGATCTTATCGACTCCAGATGGGAATGTGTTTTGTTTACTACAACAGTTTTTAAAGACAAAAATGTTTTAAGAACTGTCTCTTCGTTGTAAACATTGGTGTTTTTGTTATCCACCTAGGATAATAATAAAATGGATTAATGTTTACAAACCAGGGTTAATCCATCTACAAATAATAGTAAACAAGTAATTTTAATATTTCCTGTAAAAATGCAGATATTATATTTGTTTTTACATTTTTACACAACTTATGCTAATTTTATGTTAATTTGATATTCGATATATGTTAATTCGCTCCTTGATTATTAAATATTAAGGTGTATGTACACAACTACGCCAACAATTACATTTAAATGCCAATGCGCTGGCTCAGTCTCAGTGCTTCCACGTTAATCACACTTGCCTGCATTAATATGTTATCAGCTGTTTAAATGCGGGTGATTTGTTTGCAGGCGCCAGAGTGTTAAGTAATACAGTATACGTCCATACTCAGTTCAACCAGTCTGTGTATATTACGTAATGTGTAATATTTATAATTGGTGCGTTCACTTTAAGGGATTCCCGGGAAAATAATTAAAATTGTCTAGTCCTTTGCGAGCTGTAATCTGAATTAGAATACAGTAAGTTATTTTGAAGTGAATTTGAAATTTATGGAATTTTTGTATTGTTTCAAGCTGCATTAAGTATATCATTTGCTATGATTTTTTTGGTATTTTATTTCAATTTTATTATCTAAATTTACTTTTGCTTCTAAGCTATTCATCTAGAATACGAAGGTGAAGTAGATGTGTTAGAAATCTTACAGGGGAGGAAGGAGGGAATAAAATGTATGAAAGAAGTTAGAAGTAAGTGAAGAGAAAAGAGAAAATGGGAGAGTGGCGTATATAATGCCTAACGGTACTAATGTTAAATTAATAATACTTCTATATTTTTTAAAAACTGACATTAAACATCTTTTAAAAGTAAATCCTACTGCATTTTGAGAGATTGTTACATTTTGGAGGTTATAATATAATATTGTTTTTCTTAATATTTTTAATTTAAGATATTGGACCTTGTAAGGTTCTAACAAAACTAAGAAAGCTAAAAAAATAAATTAAATTAAAAATGGTATTGTGAATGACTACGCGTATTGCCATATGCTAAACAATTTAAATTAAATACAAAATAAAATTAAAGCAGTGAGAGGAAATGATACTTAATTGTTTTTTTTTTAATTTAGTTTAAGGATATTTTAATTGCATAGATCATTTATCCTATGTATTACATTTATATTTTATTTATTAATTTTGTGTCTCCTAAAAATTGTAATACTTTGTTAATGTCAAGTTGTAAATTTTGTCTCATCTGGTGAAATTTATTGCATTGTAGTAGCAGGTGTTCAATTGTTAATTCTTTGTTACAAGTGTCGCAAATAGGTTACCTTTGTCTCTTGAGGATGTGTAATTTTTTTTGTTCTATTCTGAGTCTCATCAATGCTTTCTCTTCCTTTCTGTTTTTTTGGTAACTAGTGTTGGTAACTTGTGTTAATTTTGTATTGCTTTTTGATTCTATATAGTTTTTGTTCTTGTGCTTCTGTCTTTTTGTTCATTTAACAACTTTATTCCATTTCTATAATATATTAAGTTATTAAAGGTTCAATTTATCAGCATTATCATTTTCGCTTTTGGTTTTTTCAAGTACATTTCTGTAAGCCACCCTCAAATTGAACAAATGATGATTCCTACATTGAAAACTTATCTTCAACCATTAAATAAAAATAAAAGAAGTGTCGTCATTATATTTAGATTACTTTATATCTTGCTTCGTGGTTTACCGTTAACATTTTTACATTGACTTGAACCTAATAAAACGTTCGACTAAAATGTTTTCGTCGTCGTTTTAAGAACGCCTATAAATTTTATCGAAATATTTTTTTTATTTCTATCTGAAGAGCGTTCTGTCCTGCCACTACTACTCCTCCTCGTACATCGATATGGTGAAGTGTTTTGTGGGGTTGTAGCGACGTTCCACCCCCTGTTTGTATACGGGGTGAGTCAGCTGCTGTCGGCGAGGTCGATGAGGCGGCAGTGAGGCGGATGTGACCCCCTCTCTTCATAACACGGTGCGAGCCCTGGATATGGGAAACGTACAACGCACTCGGGTTATTTGTGAGTGGTTTACTTGAAAAGAAAATTATATTGTTGATTTTACTGATAAAAATTGTATTAGCTTTTATATTTTCTGTCAAAATTTAGTTATAGTTTTGCTGATATCTAATGAGACCCATGCAGGGTTAAAAATATTTTTGATTAACTTTTTTTTATGACGTGTAAAAATATTATAAACTATAAAATTCAATGAATCAATGATGTCATTATTATTGGTTAATAATTATTGTTAAATTAAATTTAAATATTATATCATATGAGTTTTAGAGAGTTCTAACGATGTGTTGGAATGTAATTGCTGATGATGTACCAATTTTAAATTAATACAATACTGGTTATGAAATATAGGAAATGAATGATTCACTTGTCGAATTAATTGATCGGTCACTCACTTGACCGGTGACCCCTTTTGCTTAGTCGTTGTGACTCTTCATTATGTGTGAAACGGATTCTGTAGTTTCCGCTAAGATATTGATACAGCTAGTGAATATTTCTAATTGAAATATTCATTGAGAAATATCGGGGAAACCGGGGTTTTAATTAGCAATGGAATTTTTAAAAACGAATTCCAGGATGTGGTTGGGGATTATGAAATTTTACCCCATCGTTCCCCTCGTTCGTAAGCACTGACTGCGATACGTGGTATAACAACTATTCAACGTTTCCTGCCATTATGCTTTACATTCTTTAATTGCAATTCATTTATTAATTAAAAAATCCAAAACTTTACTCTCTATTATCGTTTTCTTCCTTAGTTTTACTCCCTATTCTCTTTTGTCTCTTGCTGTTTCTTTCTCTGTTTTTATTTCTGCCGCCCATCTTCTTCCTTCACTCTCTTTCTTAGCTACAGTTCTTTCACACTTCCTCTACTTACACTAATCCTTATATGCTCTAATTTCCACCCGTATAGTCTGCACCTTGCTTCATCTATCTTTATGCCTCACTCTGAAGCTTGCCATCATTCTGATCTCCCTATTTCCTTATTGTTCAAGGTACTCCGATATCCTCCTCGTCCACAATTATTTATACCTTTTATAGTACCCAGTAAACATTTGGTGAAATAGAATGGCTAGGTGAAGTTCTGATTTGTACATTTCAATTCTAACGTTTTACAAGTTGGAGCAACAAAGAGAAAATCAATTTTAGTTCAAATTGATTCCCTACCTGTCGCTTTTATTCAACAGTGAGCAGTCATTGCGCTTTCTGTAGCTCATAAAAGAGACATTCCCTATGAACGACCAAAATGTTTACTGGGTATCTTCCTTTCTGTATCTTCTGCATTCTTTCCTGATGCTGTATTCCTCTTCCTTTATTAAATATTTAATTATTATTAAATCTAACTCCGGAACTGCACATCTGATACCAATATTATGTTATGTGAGGTCCAATGTTCTCGGTACGAGTCATATCAACAATTATATGAGTATTAGAAATATCTATCAGAAACTGGCTTCGAACCCAGAACTTCTGTTTAGTGCACAGCTACTTTTACGACTTGAGCATTTCTTTATTCTCGTGTTTCCCGCTTTCCTAACTTCCTCTCTTATTAATCTCAGTAACCCACTCTGAGTACGGATCATAAAAATGCATGACGTAAAAATGATTGCTTTTGCAAGTAATGCATCTTAATCACAGAATACTTTGTTAATGATCCATGCCTACGACTTTCAAGATCGTTAAAAATATTTGGCGCAAGTAAAAATCAACAAATAAAATTGCATATAATTATATTTAGTCTAAAGAATGAAACACTTTGGCTTAATGTTGAATTTTTACTATGTTTCAGTTAATTAAAAATAATTTACGATGTTTGTAATTTAACATATGCTGAGCCGAATATTAAAAATGTTGAAGATGTGTACTATATATTCGTATACATTATACGTAAGTTATTCTAACAATAACGACATTAATTCCGTTAATAATATTTTTGTTAAAGGCCTGATTCAATAATATAAGTTCATCATCTTCTTTATTGTATATAACATGGAACTGGTTAGTTGAGTCTATACAATTTTTGAAAAAGTTCGTCAAGCATTTGTAGATGATTATAATCCCTACATATTTATGCATATAAATTAGTATATTATTATAATACTTAATTGTTAAAGTTTTTCTTTAAAGCCATCTACAAAGTGTGTTTAAAAAGTACTTGCAACCGGAATTTGTAAAAGATTAAGGTAGTTTCAGTAATATGGTATAGTTAGAACATTTTCTATTGTCAGAAATTCAAAACCTCTGCACCGTTTGTTTATAATAGGTGATTGAATCAGTCCCATTCATTAGTGATAGTATAGACCAAAACGTTTAACTTACGTTTAATTTACGTTATGTAAAACTTATATTTATATAAATTTTTGTAAGTAGTATTGTCAATATTGTGGTCAAAATCTAACTAATAACTAACCACTAAAAAAATTATAAGACTTGTATTGTTAAAAACCACACATTGTCGATAATAATACATAATCAATATTCATGCCACGAAAGAAACCCTGTGTGGGTTTCTGGTGGAAGTACTTTTGGGATTTCCTCTGCAAACAGGAAGTGAGTGCAGAGTTATGGAATCCCTCTACTGGCTAGGGTTTTGCTGGCTTCCATTCGTCCAGACGCGCTTCAACAATCGAACGTACTCGCATGAGACTCTCAATGTCGACTGTAGAGTTCCAAGCAGCGGATTTGGGAGCTATTAATAGAACCACAATAGAATCACTCTCCAACAGGATGGCATGGCGGAATGCTGTACTGGATTGAATGGCACTGGCCACTAGCACACGCTACTCGCTAACCGTTGGCCACTGATGGAACAGCAACCAATGTACTTGACCAATGCATTACAATGCTTAAATTCAAATTGTTTGACACAAGCTGCGAATTAACAATTAAAATATTATTAGCGTTTCCTTTTGACAAGCAATTCACAATTACTTAATCACCGCTGTACGACATAGCGGTGTGTGATTTTAATTAATAATTGTGCAAAATTATAGACGAGGAGTTTGATGCCTTATTCCGAGGCTCTATCGTTACAATAACTCATTACACATGCAGAGTTATCCAGCACGATCAGGACCATATTCGCACCTTTTTTTTTAATTTATTAAGCTTCGGCTTATACAGTCATCTTGCCATCTTAGAAGTTACAATTATATATCATTAATTAATTATTATAAATAAATGTTGTTATGATGAATAAGTTTAAGTATATTTTGTGCAGCATCATCGTTTACTATTAAAGTGGGGGGAGGGGGATAAGGTTTATTTATATTAATGCAAAACATATTAAGTTTATTGTGTGAAAATTTGAAGTCGATTGGAGTAAAACTGTCGGAGATATAGAGTTTTAAGTCTTCACCTCTCTGGTCTTTTTTTGAAACTTTTAAACGCGTTTTTTCACTCCTTTTGACATTTTGCACACTCTTTCTTTACATAAATGTAGAGGTAACGCTATCGAGTTTTTCAACTTCAATTAATGAAATCATTTTGGTTTTTTGAATTCAGATAATCTAGTGATGAGTTATGAGTGGCACCGCAATGTTACGTTTTTTGTGACGTCTGCGGAAAT
The DNA here is from genome assembly GCA_963678705.1 of Panorpa germanica. Classification (NCBI taxonomy): domain Eukaryota; kingdom Metazoa; phylum Arthropoda; class Insecta; order Mecoptera; family Panorpidae; genus Panorpa; species Panorpa germanica. The sequence continues at coordinate 8,422,042 of OY783220.1, read as the reverse complement.
TAGCTGTCAGTGCCTCATTTCTTGATATTTATTTATGAAAATTTCACAAAGTATTCTTTAAATGTTATTTTATCATGTAGTAATTATAGAACTAATTATATATGAACTGTATTGTCAAAAAATATTATCTAAAATATGCTTTTTTGGTATCGATTTAGAAATCTATGGGAGGAGAAAGCTTAATTTGCGTATTTACCTCTGGGCTCATAAATGCCTAGTGGTTTCACTCACCAGATGGTGAGTGAAAACTGTACAATACCCTGGCCAGTCCGCCATTGACCATAACTCATTATAATAACAACAAATTGTTTATTTTCATCATAAATAAGAAAGTACCCGACCTTTATCCACAATAAACAAAAGATCTCATATGGGTAAACATCATATTTGTCAAACAAAGAATTTTAATTTAAAAATCTGTAGTTACAATAATTTAAAGAAATCATAAATTATCATGATGTTGTAAATTAACTCCAAGAAACGCAGTAACTGACAAACAGTAACCTGGAGTAAAGCGTTGTTATAAATCAAACTGCTACTGCACCAGGAGTCCAAGAGTCACGACACGGGCCTTTCACACTCTCCGCAGACGACATTGACATGGGTGCATGGTGTCAACGATGTCAGGACTACATTACAGACTCTTAACACAGGAAACATTATTATTTTTAGCTTCATTTGACGGTGAAGTCAAGGTCTCATTTTTGTCGTTTTTTTGGCATCATTTCCCGTTTTTAAAAGCGTCACGTTTCTCCACACACAGTGTGTGGTACAACTGTGAAATGAAGTTGTCCACAAGATGTGAAACAAGAGGTTGAGACTCGACACCAAACCATGAAATCACCCACTAAGAAATTGTTTGTAAAGCATGAAATTTTTGTGTGTTAAAAATGCATTAAATAAATATTGCAAACCCTTTCATCAGAGACCGACATCTTGGCGAAATCGTAATTGTCATGGGTTAAATAAAAGAGTTTTTTTGTCGTATAATATGTCAAGAAAAAATATCGGATTTAACAAAAAAAAAACACAGTATTATTTTAGCAACCTTATAATCAGTGCCGGCGTGTAAATTGTTTTCTGTGTTTCATGCATGGTTAAAAGGGGCCTGCGTTTATGGATGTAAATGACAAAAGTAAAATTCTTCAGAAAACGAGTTTAAAGTTAAGATCGTAAAGGCGTTTTCGTTCAGTAGGTTTTAAAATTCACGCTCTACAATAAAATCTGTCCAAGTTTTCGCTTATATCTCTGTTTCACTAAATAGTTTAGTACATCTTCTATCGTTTGCGCTGGTTATCTCAAATTTGTCACTTACTGCACTTTGCTTCTAGAAACCTCAATTGGTCTTGGTCTTAGCCTTGGATTCATCATATAGAATATGAAAGCGAAAAGAAGATGTATGCAACAACCACTGCGGTTTTTAGTGGTATCCCAGTAAACATTTTGGAGTCACTTTGACATCATATTGAAGATGCGTCATGATTTTTTTGTCATAAAAGAGTTCATTTATAGTTCAGTTTCTCACATTTTTTCATATAAAATGTCTACTTTATCGGCTACAGATGGCGAAATTACTCCACCTGTCGGAATACAAATGAAGATAAAGTTGATGCGAACTATAATTGAAGTGAAATAGTGATAGAAACGTCACTAAATAGGGCACTTCACCAAATTGTTTACTGGGATCTGTATGGTCAGTCGTATAAATATAAATATAAAACAAGTCGTGCGTCCGTCTTCCCCTCTCTCCTCTTCCATGTCTGATACGATAAATCTAATATGTTTGATGCTTATTTTAAGTATCAATTTAATTCTTTTTTTGTTACCGTTCGCCCGATTTTTATCCTGGGGCCCGGCCACAGCTATCTTTGTTAACTTACCTTCATTGATCGAAGTTCTGTCATCTGAAAATAAAAAAAAAACGTGAGAGCCTTTCATTTTCAATAATATTGGTTACATTTTACAGATAATAAAAAGATTTCTATTTGGTGTAGCCTGTTATCTAGTGTGAGTGACCATTTTTGCTTGTTACAATATTTTGAATGGTTTTATAAGATCACAATACTTTTATCGCTATAAAAGCTGAACTGCGACTTACTCTACTATATATACCATGACTAAAACTAAATTTTTACTCTCATAACTTATTATTTAGACCAAACCATTAGACTTTGTAGCTGCCTCATGCTAGATCCTATCAATGGCATGATAAACTTTATCTGCCTTACAAACAAACCTGTTATAAAATTTATACTAGTTATAAACTGATAATACTGTACTGTTCGGACGGCCGTTATACCTGGTATAAATTTTTATAACAGGTTTAATTGTAAAGCGGTATATCTATATCTATATGTGTATTCATATTCCACAATACATGTGCAATTCTTTTACCCTTGCTAACGTGTCTGGCTTTGTGCTGATATGTGTGTAGACTGAAGTCTTTGATTAGAAAATTAGGTTTGAGTCCCAGAGTAGAGTTAATACATAGCAAATAGTGATTTGTGGATCTAGGAAACTATCTAACCATTATATTAAAACCTAACAAGTTCAAAATTTGCGTTTAAGAGCTATAATCATAAATTTATACAAATGATCTTGAATTTCTTAACACAAGAAATTGTATTCGACGCGATTCATTAAATTTTTACAGACAGTTACGTTTTTTCAACATTAAAATATAATCCTCTATATTTTTTTCACTTTGTATATTCCTGTTTGACACCCACTAGTCCCTCTCCCCCACTCCTCCGTTTCGTAGTCTTCTTCTCCGACTGGTGACTCCTGGTTCTGACTTGTGACTGCTCTACGAAACGCGACACGACACATATTTTTCTTATAAAGCATTTCCGATCTGGCTTTCAGTTTCGCAGTTGCCTGTTTTGTGTAACATGTCGACTGAACTTGTATTTCTGTATATTAGCACCAGAGGATTCTGACTGACTCCGTTGCTACTTTGTTTTTGAACTTATATGGCATCTTGGAGTCAGCTTGTCGTATTCTGAAATTGAGTGAACACTATTCTACAAAAACCTTTTGTTTAATCTTTAAAAGTGTGGTAATATGTTGTGAAGGTCAGAAATTGAATAAATAAAATTAGAAAACGATCTTATTCCGGTTTCAAACCACTTGTTTTTCTGAACAAAAACGCCAATGTTTACACCAAAGAGACAGTTCTTAAAACATTTTTGTCTTTAAAAACTGTGTTAGTAAACAAAACACATTCCCATCTGGAATCGGTAAGATTTAAGGAAAACACGTTTGTTGTTGTTTTTTAGTCTGCTTGCTTTGAACACGCAGTTTTGTTTTTTGTGAACATTTGCGCTTGTCAGTTCATGTTTATAATTTTTATATTATAATATTATATTAATTGTTTGCCTTTCGGCTTTACAATCTACATTCTTAATACTTTTCATAGAACTTCAACTTGAAATTAAACTTAAAACTATTCTAGACCTTTCTATTTCCAAAAGTACTTTTCTGCTTTTTCTTCTCTTGACCCTCTGCCTTCATTTTCCTTAGTCTTCCTTCATTCTCATCGTTTCCTCACCTCTTGTCTTCTTTGTCTCTTCATCTCTTTGTCACTTCAGATTAAAATCACTTCTGCTCCGGCGTTACTTTTCTTGTTTATAATTTTTATGGGAAACGAAACCAGTCTGTTCAGTGTAAACAGTTCTGTTTTCGAAAAACAGAACTGTTTTAAATAAAACAGAACATGTTTTTCTTTTGTTTTTTGTAAACAAAAGTGTTTTCAAAACTGTCTCGCTGGTGTGAAACCGGCATTATAGTTGCACAGTTTTCTATCTGCATTTCTCCCACAATATCGTAGAACCGTACACATAATATGCTGAATCGTAGAACGCCGGATTAAAGAGACGTTGCTGTAATATGTAGACAGGTAACGCTTGTAGCACGCTAACTAGTTGAACCTTGTACACTGCGTTACCATTTCTATGTGACAAGTAGAAAAAGAACCTTGCTATTGGGTTATAGTAGCAACGTGTTGGTAATCTCGGTTAAATTTCCTACCCTGGCTAGAGCATTTACGTTTATCTCTTCCCACAAAAACTAATCCTATTCAACGCCGGAGAATTATAAAGTTAATTATTTATTATTTTATAGTTAAAGGTAACCCCACCCGAACTTAGTACGGTCTGTTAATCATCTATTCCTTACAGAATAGCACTGATGGACCCCATTGAGGTTCATTGGGTTCCGTTGGGCCTTATCCTCCCCCTCCCCTCCTTGTCCTCCTTCTTTTTCTCTTTTGTTCCATATGTCATATGTTGTTTTTATTTTTAAACAAAATGCAGCGCATCGCTTAGTGTAGTTGTCAGAATAGTACTGCATACGTCGTATGTCGTATATGCATTGTTCATTTCGAGTTTGATGTTTTTTGTAATAATGGGACTAATAGCACGACCTCGAAATTACTTTTTCTATATGGGGGTATTTGTAGTTTATAGTATACAAATTAAAGAATGACTCATTCATTTTTACACGATTCATATTCTTATATGCACTATATGCACTTTTTGTCATTAAAGTTTAAAGGTTAAGTTCATTTCTTTACGATATATCGACACCTTTACAGGCACTATTAGAAGTAGGATTGTCTTAATACAATCTAATGACGTTGTCCTGCTAAAAATTTCGTCGATTGATTATTTCGGATTGGAAATAAATTCATTCAAAGTTTCAATCATTTGCAATTGAAGCATGAGAGTGACACAGAGGCAAATATATTTAATTATTTTTAAAGAAGAAACAAATCGATAGATTTTCAAATAAAATTAGATGAGAATTAAGAGAATTTTTTTGTATATGTATAGAAAAAAACTAAAATGTTTGACCGTTTAGTTACTTAAAGATGACAAATTAAATTAGAATATGTTTTGCACAGCCATAATCACAAGTGCTAATTAGTTTAGTTTATATATATATACTAGCTGTCCCGGCCACGCGTTGCTGTGCCTAACGTTTTTGTCATATTACATTACATAGCGCCATCTATTGAATATTTACTCAATCTAGTCAACAGATTTCGATTTACTCAACAGAATATTTACTCAATCTAGTCAACAGATGTCGCCATCATCGTCGCCCGATGTCATATGTCATATACAGATAATTAATAGACAAATAATTAGCAATAAGATAAATAAATTGAGATGTAAGCTATCCTATCTTTCAAGTTGGGTCAAACTGCACACGGTGTACAAATTTCATTAAAATCGGTTAAGTAGTTTAGGAGTTCATAGCGGACAACACAGTGACACGTAATTTATATATATTAAGATATCAACCCACGATACCATTAATCATTAGTAGGAGGTCGTAGGTGACAGGATCAGAAATTCGCCGACATAAAATAAATTAAATTAAAATAAACCTACCATAAAATTGAAAATACTTAACTCTAAACATTCACTCACTCTCTTTCTTTGCTAGAATCTATTTTCATTTCTATTTTGTTTACAATATGCTAATTTTAAATTTATTTTAAATAAATAGAAAGTATACTTTATAAATAATATTATTTAGTTTTAATGCGTCTGGTTTAGAGATTAGTTGATATATCTGTATATGCTTTGAGATTTGTAAATATTGATACAAAATTTTAGAATTCTCGTCAAAAATGTAAAAATATCGAAGAAGCCCGTGAAGTATTAATAAAAAAAAAAAAAAAAATAAGGGTGTTATAAGTTTTTTTCTTTATCTTGAAAAGTATAAGTCCTACAAAAATTATGCAAAGAGCTTTTTTGTAGATAACATTATTATCTACAACTTTTATTAATAACTTTTTGTTATAACTTTTATAGTGAAAAAGTTATTAGCCAAAATATATCTAATGAGAGTACAGTCGTAAATGAGTTCAAATAATATTATTATATTAGGTTTTGTGCGTTTTTTTTTCATGTGCATATTTTTTCAGTGGTCCTGTCATTTTGGATAGATAGCTTAGCGGTGGTGATTACACTGCTTCCTTTCCAAGAGCGTCATTTTTATCTCGCGTAACATTTTTGTGTTGTTATATTACATAAAACATAATCAAGGAAGTATGAGAGACTGATAGCCAGTATGATGTCGTATGGAGCAGAGGTTTGGGGGTGGAAGGAACAAGAAAAGTTGGAAAGAATACAGGTGAGATACATGAAATGGGTACTAGGGCTGGACAGGTGCACGCCAGGATACATGGTGATGGAGGAGCTAAAGAGGGATAAGATACGAATTAAAACAGGGGAAAGAGCGGTAAAATACGAGGAGAAATTGAACAGAGCGGAAAGCAAAATCTTAAAGAAAATAAGAGAGGATTACATAAAGAATGGGGGGGGAGGAGGGCCAAAAAAGAGAAAAGAATACTTTGAAAGGAATGGAATGGCGATCGAGGAGGCAGAGAGGAGAAGAGAAGGTGGCGCAAGTGTGGCAGAGGAGCTAAGGAGAAGGGATAAGGAGACACAGCAGCAGGAGAGAATGGGAAAAATAGAAAAAAGTAACTACAATAAAAGATATAAGAGGTTATGGGAAAATAATGTGCCTCAGTACCTTATAGAAAAAGATATAAAACACATAACAAGAACAGCAAGGTTTAGATTAGGAAATGAGGAAAAAGAGATACTGGGAAAAGAGTGAGGAAAGAAAGTGTAGAATGTGTGGAGCGGAGGACGAAACACTGGAGCACATTAAGTTTGAGTGTAAGGAAAAAGTAGCAAGCGAAAGGAATATTGGCCAGCTATTAAAGGGAGGCAGTGAAGGAAAGAGGTGGATGGCGGAAATAGTAAGAAGGAAAGGAAAAACAGGAGAATAAACTGGTGGTAATAAGCTGGTGGAGAATAATAGAGAGGGTCAAAAGAAGAAGAAGCAGAAAGCACTTTTGGAAGTAGTAAAAGTCGAGAAGATTTTAAGTTTATTTTAAGTTTAGTTTTAAGTTTGGAATGTATATAGGAATGAAATGTATTAGAAATATAATACTGTAGATTGTAAAGCCGAAAGGCATACACAATTAATATATAAATAATAATAATCAAGGAAGTAAAATTTTTATAACTGTATATAAGTAATGTAAATGTTATGTAAATATGTTTACTAGATATATTCATAAATATTATTTTTCTGTTACTCGCATACGTGTATGTATATATCCTTATATTCTCCGAAAGTGTAACAAACCGAAACAAAATAAATCTTGCAATAAAATTTAAATATAAAAACATTTCAACAAAAATAATGAGAAAAAACCGAATAGTCAGTCAAGCATACAGGCTAATACCCGTCTCGTACGTACATCTTTTATAATTCTTTGATATTTCAACTGAAATATTTTATTTTTAGATTAAATCTCTAGAAGTAAATATGATATCGAACAAGAACCCGTCCAATTCGAGGATATTCTCTATTGGGTTTTAGCTTAAACTCATCTTAGTTTTATATAAAACTCTATCTTATTTATATCTCTATTATGACCTTTGCCGTTCTGGATTTTCAAGGACCCATACCCTTACTGGTCGTGTGACTCCTACGCTCTTACCCTTCAAACACCCTTAGTTTTATTCGTAGAACCCAGCACAGCGAAACCAAATTGGTTTTATTCTGTTTGCTTCCTTTTGATGATTTTAGTTCAACCGTTTCGGAGGTTATGTTACCTCTTCTAGCGGTTTGGATTTAGAGTTTGCTTTTATTATGCCACAGCATATGTTTTATATTAAATTTGGTTTTTCTTTTAAATTATTGTCTATGTTTATTGTCACATACAAATGTTGTTTTTGAAGTATTGATCGCTTCAAATAAAATATTATGCTTGTTCTTTATTTATGGAGGTGTTCTGGAGGATATCGTGACTACGATATTATCGTAACTAATATATCGTGACAAATATATCGATATCGTGACAAATATATCGAATTATCGTAACCACGATATCGTGCCTACCCAGTAAACAATTTGGTGAAGTGCCCTATTTAGTGACGTTTCTCTCACTATTTCACTTCAATTATAGTTCGCATCAACTTTATCTTCATTTGTATTCCGACAGGTGGAGTAATTTCGCCATCTGTAGCCGATAAAGTAGACATTTTATATGAAAAAATGTGAGAAACTGAACTATAAATGAACTCTTTTATGACAAAAAAATCATGACGCATCTTCAATATGATGTCAAACTGACTTCAAAATGTTTACTGGGTACGATATTATCGTAACTAATATATCGTGACTACGATATCGTAACCACGATATTATCCTGATAGTGTCGTCTATTTATTTAATAAATTTGCTATTTTCTTACAAACCTTATGCGCCGCCATGACTGTTATACTCAAACACTCAACAACTGTACAACATGTAATTTTACACATTTTGTACAACAAATTAACTCAGTGGTTTCGTAACTTCTATCAAGGTTAGCACATTCCTGCTAGGAACAAATTGCTTTACCAGTGCTAGCAAGTGACTAGCTTGAGTTACAGCTACAGCCAACAGTTAGCGCATCTCCTCGTACCTCGAAACATTTATCAGGTCGTCCAAATGAATGGATGTAATTGATGAGTCGATGTGCAACTTGGCTACTCCCACATGGTGTTTACAACTATTGGCAAAGTGTTACACGGAACTTCACGGACCTCTGTAACGTGGTGGTCTATGAATCGATGGAACAGCGGCACGGAATGTGCACCAGTTTAGCCAGCTACCAGATTCCAAGGTTTGAGATTTGTCAGGTCTATTACATTTGTCCATTTAAACACCATATTCAAAACCGTAATTTCTTTAAATGCTCCGACTTAGATTTGAAACATTTTTGTTTCATAAAAATACTACCTAGAATTTTTTTAAATAGCATAAGGGTTTTATTAGAGTCGCATGTTTATGTCGGACTAGTATGTACACTCATGTAAAATATATAAATGTTGGATGTCGCATGTTTATGTCGCACCAGTCTGTACCATACATAAGATGCGCCATCATCACTATTAACATACATATATAGAAAAGAAGATGTGTCTTTCATATTACAATCTACCTAAAATGCATTGGTTGTCATTATAGTGGGAGTTACTATTTGCGGGGGCAACGATTAATGATTTAGGTTATTTGTCTTAAACATAACAGAACATTTTTTAACTAAAATTCATCTGTTTATTGAACAACCTGTTATTATAATCTTTCAGAATAAATTTCCTATAAAGAAATTGAATTTTTATTATTCTTGATATTTAAATGTCACCGGATATTCAATTACGTACATTTTAAATTTTTTAAAAGGAATTTATAGAGTTAATCAAATTACCTACTTGTATTTATAAGACTTTTTTATTTTATAATTTTTTAAGTAAATTTTTAATTTGCAATAAAATTTAATTAAAGAAAACTTCTGTAATGGAACCTGTGGACGAGTTCGTTTTTTTACGTTTATATTACGCTAGAAATGTATTGTTTGACAGGTAATGCAAGCAATGGTTTTTTCAGGAAATTAAGATCTTTCCATTGTTTTGAAAATTATAAAAGTAGCGTTACTAAAACTACTTCAGCTCGTTAACTAATGGTTGGAATGTCTTGAAATTTTGGCACATATTATTAGAAGGTTGGTACTAACTAAAAATCATACGAATTTGTCAATAGTGGCGCCATCTATACGTCATTTTACAAAGTTATTATGTTATATTTCACTTTTGTATATTGCAACAAAACCGAACAACTGCAGCTTGTTTACGGATTAATTTCGTAAGCTACATTTGATTTATTGGTGCATTGATCTTGCTTGCAATCATTTAGTTTATTTACGGAGGTTGTTTTAACAGTTTGGTCTCATAAATCAAGCGCGTACTTGTTTATTTATAAACAGAAACATTAAAACCATGATCATAAATATTATTTACAGTTTATTATTGTTATGGAATTTTATTTCTTATTAATATCGTAAGTATTTAGTATCGCTTATATATTATCGTTATCTCCTTTGATAACACTATCCAATGGTCATAAATAATACTTAAAGAGTTATGCTGTTTTCGAAAATGTGCTAAGTGTAACTATGTAACATTTGTTCGAAGAAGTTGTACAACACGTCCACACTAGTGCGACATGCAATTGGATGTCGCATGTTTATGCCGCACCAGTGTGTACCATACATTACATTTTTTTTTTAACATAATACATTAGGGGGCGTCCATAAATTACGTGAGATGTTTAAGGGGGGGAGGGGGTCGAGTCAAATCTCATCTAATCTTCCGTTGGAGAGAGGGGGGGTCTCGGCAAATATCACGCAATTTTTTTTCTGATTGAAACAAAAAAAGATTATACTATTTTGGTCCATTTAATCTAGATTGTACATGCTTAAGGCCTGTCTCAGTATGGGACCGTATTTAAGCGAATTTCTGCCGGATGTATACGGGCTACTACGCTTTACCTATCCGAACCATGTAAATGTAATGAGATCGCTCTGGAGCTCTCAGACTGCACGCTACAAAGCCGTCCGAATACGGGCGGCACTACCTCGCACAGTAGAACCGAATAAAGGCGAATTTTATCCAAGCGTTACCACTACTACAACGATACCCTATCCGAACCTTTGTAAATGCAAAAAGCCGCCTCAGACTGGAGGGGATACCTAAGATCGCTTGTTGTTACGGTGCAATTTTTTTTTTTACGAAGCAAATTTTTTTTTCTTTTTACAATAACAATCCAACGCGTTTACGTAAGAAACCCACATTTTGAAAAATCTCACGTGAGATTGGGGGATGGGGGAGGGGGTTGAATAAAATCTCACGACATCTCACCAGGGGGGGATGGAGTGACAGAAAATTTAAAAAAACACCTCACGTAATTTATGGACGCCCCCTTACCCACTAAATTCAAAACAGAAACTTGTGAATTATTTAACATAATATTTTTTACCTAATAAATGTAATATTACATTTTATTATTTATCAAAATTTAACATAATTTTGTCTGTCAATAAATAAATGCATTTATATTATTTTCGCGGAGGAAATATTATTTTTTTCGCAGCGGAAATATTATTTCTTTGCGGGCCTCGCAATGGCTAAGGCCACTGTTAATAAAGATCTTAGAGTCATTAGTGTGCTAATGAATTACTAGTGAAACTATAATTAAATGACTCGTTGTAAAACCCAAGCTACAGTTTCGCTGTTTGTTTTATTTGGTCTCGCTACAAAAATCTGGACAGACTTGTATGTGGTCAGCGTCACCCGTTCCAGTCAGTTAACAAAACTAAATTCAACAAGACGCCAATGATTGAGTCAGACCTTAATTAAAGATCACTGCGTTCAACAAGATGACTCAAAGTGCGATTTACGAAAGCACCTTTGTTTCGTTTCGTTTCGCCGGAACGTTGACTTGAATCCAGAATCAGTGTTTGTGTGTTTTCATATCATCCATTTCATAACAATATCTACTGGCGCACTTGGTTATACAAACCGTATCATGCACAGCCTCCGGTGTGGTGCGCCTCTAAATTTACGGAGTTTCCTGTAGACAGAGCCGCATGAGGACTACACATAGCCCAAGGTGTTTAGAAATTCAATGAAAGCCTGTAATTATAGACTAGCGCCACCTGTGTTGGATTCATTGAAGGATTCAACGTTATAGAACATTTTAAGACATGTGACATCACGTCCGCTAAGTTGCTTCAACACAGAACTCTTATCCATAGAAAACATAACTGACCTACTGTTAATAGTACAGACATGTTACGTCATAAATATGGCCGACATGTGTACCGCTAAAACTATAATTCAAATTTTTAATTCCTATATCTCCGTCATCATTTAGATATTTAATAAAATAAAAACGCCAATATATATTTATTAACATCAATTTCAATAAACAATTAGAAAATCGGCTTCTAAAAAATGAGTTCATTATTTTCTGAACAAAAATACAAATGTTCTTAAAACATTTTTGTCTTTTGTTGCTGTTGTAGTAAACAAAACAGTTCAGTTTGCTTTGTTTTTATTTTGCTTTTTAGTCTGCTTGGTTTGAACACGCAGTTTTGTTTTTTGTGAACATTTGCGCTTGTCACTTGTTGTTTATCATGTTTATAATTTGTATGGGACATATAGAAAAACACTAAAAACAAAACCAGTCTGTTCAGTGTGAACAGTCGTTTTATTAAAATAGAACTGTTTTAAAATAAAACAAAACATGTTTTTGTTTTGGTTTTTTACAATAAAACTGTCTCTCTGGTGTGAAAACGGCATAAGACAGAATTGAAGTTGATGTAAAAGGACAAAAAAGTCGTAGAAATGCTATCCATGTACCAGTAGTTCAGAGGCGTCCATTGTTTTTCTTAATCTGGCCCTGCCTATTGCTCATGGTTTATATATTTATCTCTCTGCAATGCACAGTCTGGGGGTCTACAATGTATCAATTGTAAACTGCAACCCTCTGGTTTCAGTAGGGTGGCCATAGTCTAAAGCTCAGGACCAGCTGTTCCCTCTAGGTCCCAGTTTACCGGCCATGGTGCAGTAAATAAAAGATATGCTACTTGCTTGAAAGAAAAAACAGATTTTGTTTTTCCTAAATCGAATCTCTAAACCAAAATCTAATTTACTTTTATAGTAATTTACAAGTAAAAACAACAACAAAGAAGAAGAAAGCAATAAACCTAAAAAGAAAGTCTAATAAATAAACGAAATAAATTTATCTTTGTTAGAAGCATGTCCAAACTCAATATAAAGTTCTTTGTATCACTCGGTATTAAACCATACTTCAGCGTTACATCGAGTGTTTTAGAGGAGTTTGCGTGAGGATAGAGGGAGGTAGAGGAGGTTGGGTTGTATGGTTTGGTGCGTTATGGATCTCTACTCTCTCATTGTCGTCGATGTCGATGTGTACATACTCTGCACATTCGCGAATTTGTGGATTCTCTGTCCGGCGCCAGAATTCCTCGTAACAATTCGTTTTATAACTCCCCGCAAGCAACATGCTGGTAATGAACTCTAGCCAGTAGCACTAGGAGTTCGTGGAAACGTTGGACGGGGGATTGCGGAACAGGGGGGCAGAGCAGGGCACTCCCCACGCTCATGTTCATGAACACTGTGTGAATCATTGCGTCTATAAGGTCTCCCGACACGCACATGCTGCGGATCTTTATGGGAAGTCATTAATATACTTAATTTATTAATAATATGACGCGTCAGAACCAGGTAAATTCAAAATAGATTGTCTAAGGACCATTTCTTTATTTAGTTTCATTTACGCTCAATACTGTGAGAACTGTTCTAGGTAAATTTCAATTTAGGGCGTCCGTCATATTTTTTACCTAATGTTCCGTTTTGTTATTTAACGAAGTATAACATAATTCTGCTACATTGTCATTAAATAAAGGCAAAAGAAAATTTGTTACTAATATATTAATTTAATATGTAACATTATTATAATGTTCCAGGTGTATATTTATGATCTTATATCGCGAAAACGGCTTCGTCAATGTTTTTGAAAATTGCCTATTTCGTAGAGAAAAAAATTCTAAGACTTTTGGCGTCCCCGGATTTTTCCCTGAATTTCCTGGAAACCCGTAATTTTGGAAAAATTGGAAAAAAGTGAGCTCTTTTTTGCTGTATTACTTTTTATTCGTAAAAGATAGAAAGTGGAAATTTTGCATGTGTATTAAGGTATTCAATGCTGACATTTCTCAAAAATTAGAAATTCAAAGGGGGAGTTGAAGAAATTCGGGGGCTCGGTAGGGAACTTTGGAAAAAAGTTCATATTCTGGATTCTAAAATAATTAAGTATATTATTAATAAAAAAAATTCAAAATTTCGAATGCTGCATTTAATTTTTTTTTTTATTATATATTTGTAAATTCATATATTAATTTTCTTACAAACATTTTTGTAGCTTCTTTATGCTTAATAGCTAATAAGGCAAGTTTATATAATCTACATTGACTCATTGTATTCTTTCATAATCCCAAATTATTTTCAATTTATTGAGTGACCTTTCGACACTAGCTGCTGTTACCGACAATATCAGAAACAACATTATTACAGTGTATACTTTTAAAAACGTGTTTTCCAAGCAAGTATACTTTTCTGGAAGTAATACTATTTTTGAAGACCTTGTTTTTACAATTATGTGACGACACAAGTGGGCGAGAGTATTGATGTCAGACAGCTGTGTCTTCGGGTTCGATCCTAAGATCAGAATTATATTTTCTGGGTTTGATTGTTATTTAGTAAATTTAATAATAAAAAAAAATAATAAAATAAATAATAAAAAAAATAGACCACAATTAACTAACGAAAAATATAACCGAGGTATTTGACTTGGTTAAGTTGCAATTATATTCTTTAACACAAATGAGAGCTGTGTAACAACGATCTTAGTTACGGCTCTGTTTAAGAGCAACAGAAATCAATTATTTTCACTACGTTATAAAACAATCTTTGCACTTAGTGCAGACTATCAATCAAGATTACAAACGAACAAATAAACTGGTTATACACTTGTATAGACTTGCACGGACAGAATTCGATTAGCATAGACAATAAAACTAATTTTTACAGTCGAATATACTTGAATTGAGTACGTCAATAGCTTTTATGATTATGACGATGAATATAAATTAATTTTCTAAGACTTCAGTTCATTCATTGGTTCATTAGAAAAGAAAATCAATAACTGGAATTATCGCGCTGCAAATTGAACGCGAGTTGAGTAATAAAACGAAATGACAATCTTGCATAAGTGTATGATATGGAACGCTATAGATTATGTAGCATATTTGCAATGTGCAAGCTTCTATTTCCTGACTAAGCCTTTGGAAGATTTAATGCTTAATTCAACTCTATAATGGCTGAGTTATTAAAGAAAGTATATCATTTGAAATCTGTATCTGTATGAGGGTCCAGGCTAGAGGCGGCTGTACCTTAAGGGGGTTCTTTCGCGTAACGGCCTGTTTTTTAAGCATTTTTTGAGAACCTTTTTTGACGTCCAATGAAAAGATAGAACTTTGTGATTTGTATCAGTTATTCATTACTATTTCAAAAGTATGCAAAACAAATTTCATGTAATTTTTTTTATTATAACGTATGCTGTACCATTCTGAAGATACCTGGCTCAAAAAAAGGGGCGCTGACTTCCTCCACGATTTTGGATTATTTGCTTATCAGAAAGAAAGAAAAAAAACGGCGTTTTTATCTATAGACCAAAATGCATGGAATGAACTAGAATCATTTGAAAATATTGAAAATTGGGTTTTTGGCAGACTTCTGAAAAAAAAGTTTCAAATTTGATGAGTTTTTTTCACTTTTTCGTTTCGAAATAATTAGAAATGTTTAGAATTTTTGGAAGATTTTAACTCAGTCCGTGCGTCTACATGTGCTGAGTCTATCCTATAAATTTTAACTGAATCGGTCAAACCGTTCTTAAGATATGATGGAGGAAACTTTGAAAAACACAGTTTTCAGAAAAACGCTTCTAAAGTTTCATCTGCTTCTTCTAACTGCTGTGTCTTTATAACGACTTCGATTTTTTTTAAATCACTTTACTAGCATATTATAGAAATGTTAAGAAATAAATTTATGCAAAAAATCGATTTTTTGAGATCACCATACGTGAGAACCCCCTTAAGTGCGCTCGTGCGCTGCACTACCAAATATTTATAACTTGAAATAGTAAAAAGAATCACAAAATATCGTGTAATACCTCAATTACATACTGTCTTTATACTTAGGAAGTTGCTTATCTCTATGCCGAATTAATTAAAACTTATTATCACTCGAAATATTCCCCATGCGCTCTCCACAACGCACGTAGCTGCTCAATATAACTACTATGGAATACACGATACATCGCCTAGCGCGTGAGAGAGATAGTCGTATACGAGTATGAATATATTACATATTTTATATATTATTAACTTATTTAAGAACGTTCCAGCGTGGTATAGTATAAACAAAAATTTTAAACCTCTGCACATAAATACGTGCCAACGTTGCAAAATGCACGCAATGTCAAAAAATACATTGGTACCATCAAAGATTTAAAAATCTCGTTCTTTATTCTATATTACTCGGCAGAATTTTTGGCGCAGCTTTGCGGGATCACCAACTATATTTTAAATTATTATATCTCCAACACAAAAGAGTGATTTTTAAATTAAAAAAATTCTCTTTCCGCTCCTAAATTGTGTCAAAATTCTATCGAGAAATTTTTTGTTGTGTATAATAGAAAATAGTTAGGCTGACAAATAGTTTTACATGGCTCACATAGTTAGCCTGAAAATTGCTAACTTTGTTATTAATTATCTCCGATTTTTAAACGGAATTTATTAGTTTAAAAAAATCCATCGAAAAGTGGTTTCACGCTGCACATATTTTATTTATATAAATGTTTTGTCTTTGTGCATGCAATTTGTTTTAATTTACATTTTCGCTT
The DNA here is from genome assembly GCA_963678705.1 of Panorpa germanica. Taxonomy (NCBI): domain Eukaryota; kingdom Metazoa; phylum Arthropoda; class Insecta; order Mecoptera; family Panorpidae; genus Panorpa; species Panorpa germanica. The sequence continues at coordinate 8,405,644 of OY783220.1, read as the reverse complement.
ACATAGAAAATAAAAACAAATGTTATATTCAGTTAGTGTCAACTACTGTCACCATTAATAATCCTAAAACATGTACTCGTCCCTAATTCTAACACTAATTCATTGCAAAAACGTAAAACCAGATCAGAGCATTGAACGCAAAACGAAAATAATCACAACGGCGCGTTGCGTTGCGCCGTTAAACGGATTGCGCTGTTCGTAGCGCATACCTCGTAGCTTCAAACGTAGCTAGTCTATAACTACAGCTGTAGCAGGAGTTTGCCGCTACTTGCCGATCTCTTCAGGTTAGTTGTTAACGGTTTTATTCCGCTTATGTTTTTGTTGGTGAAAGTATCTTACTATTTATCACGGACATTCCCGATGAGAGCCAGAAATATTTTTAGATTGTTACTTGATCAAGTTCAGATGTTAATACATACTTAGTTAATACAAATAAAATTACAGGTCAGTTAACCTAAGTAAAGACGCTATGTGTATAGGTCGAATGATGAAAAGTAATTAAGTAAATATAAGTTTTAATGTAATTATACTTATTCTGTAGTTTGGTATAATTATTTTAAATGTTTATATTTATTTTAAAGTAATACTCGGAATATTTCTAAACAACACTAACCACTGCACTACCTAAAATTCTGTTTCTACGTAATAAGCCTTCTACAAACGCGGTATTACGAGGAACGTAAAAAGGGGAAAAAACATCAATAAGTTAGTTGGACATGACGTAAATTGGCTAGCAATCGCACCACATCCTAATTGTTGCATGCATTGTATTTTTGGACACATCCGGACGTACATTCAGTACTGAATGGTCTAGTGTTCATCCTCAGGAATGACTTTTGCACAATTAACTATTGAATTAAATTGAAAAAAATATAGTACATGTCTATGTCGTATGCACTCACTCACTCCTCTAGTTGATGTTATGAATTTAAATTTTTTTTACTTGTGGTTGTTGTTGAGTTATCTCCATTGTGATCACGTGCTTCGTATTTCCGGTTCCTATAATAACCACAAGAAATATAATGTATAAACGATATACAAATAATGTTAAAATGTGAAACGTGTACCTGAAGATAGTACTTAAATGCAGTGGCGGATTAAGTCGTGCATGTACGCAGGGGGTGGCAAGCAGGGCAACCGCTCGGGACTTCGCTCTTATAGGGGCCTCGCATTATCGTGCAACAACCCAAGTAAAAAAATTCATTACTATACATCTATTTGAATCTCGCGCCTCGCTCTTTAGAAATTCCACTAGAATCCCTGCGTATATCTTTTAAGGCATTCATGTGCCTCAGTTTATCATCATAAATAAAACTTTCAATATAAAATTTTATTTTGTTCTGCCGCCCGGGGCTTCGCAATGGCTAGGGCCGCCTCTGCATGTACGAGTAATATATTGGGACCTTTCGATGTTTTGAAAACCGTCTACCTTAAGCATAGTACACATACGTGCGACTTAAACGTGCGACATTCAACACAACTAAAAAAAACGTGAACGTACACTGAGATTATACTGGAGACTAAGTAGGTACTCGACCCTTTTGTTTTAGATCACATTCAAAACCGTAATTCCTTTAGATGTTCCGTCTTAGATTGAAACAATTTTGTTTCATAAAAATACTACCTGAAATTTAACAAAATAGCATTCCCATTAAAGAGCAATGTTTTATCAACACACTAAATTTAGATTTTTCCATTGTTTTGAACATTAAAGTAGTGTCACTAAATCCACTGTAATTCGTAAAGTAATGGTTGGAATGTCATGAAATTTTGACACATATCGTTTGAAGGTTTGTACTATCTAAAAATCATATGACTTTTCCTACAAACTTATTGAGTGATGTGGTAATATATATGTTTAAGAACGAGCTCCTGAATACGCCCCTGTTTGAATATTACTTCCACGTTCTACACACAATGTGAAACGTGAACATAGACCCACTTACATTAAGCGCGGTTCTGCGGATAATTCTGTCAATTGTTTTTATTGGCTGTAATAACACTGTCGTGTAGTAGGAAGGTAATTTGTCGTGTTTTTCTAAAGTACTTTTACTAGTACTGAGCACTAACTATACTTATGCGAATATAAAAACTAAAATAACATACTTCGTTATTGCAAACAGTTAGCGTTTAATGAGACAGACCTAAGAGTAGTTATTGTAGTTCTAATAAAAGGATTTAGGCTAAACGCACACTGGATTTTGTTCTTGGTCATGGAAATACATCGAAATTCATATATTTCCAACAAGATGTGTCAATATGAGACAACAAATTAAAAAAAATAATAATAAAAAATTAAAATTTGTCAATAATAATACGTCTTACAAATAAACCTGTTATAAAATTTATACCAGGTATAAAGCCCGTCCGGACAAGCTTATTATCAATTTATAACTGGTATACATTTTATAACAAATTTATTTGTAACGCGGTTAAAGTTTTCGGAAGAAATTACCTCCCATTAGAGTTTTGGGAACAACTAACCTACCTTTTTTAAACAAAAATTTGCAGTATTTATTGTAAAGAGTTAGTTACGGGGAGGCGCAAATTAGACACTTGCCACAGGCGCTACATCTTCGTTGCGGCACTGAGTTGCACTTTCATAAACGAGTCGCTTCTACTCTCTTTTTTACATATAACATCTTTCACCAATTATTTTAATTATTAATTTTTGTACCATATATATCTAATTATTAATAATTTTATTTCCTTTTTCAGGTAAGTACATCCGGAAAACATATCCTAAGATCTTTCTAAAATTGGTGCCTTTCAACGGGGCTAGAATACTACCGATTTGGGTAATGTATAATCATGAAACTTTGATGATCTATAAATTGAAATGAATGTTACTTTTGTCCAAGTAAGCGTATTCCTTAGTAATAATTTTCATATCATTCAGGGAAATTCCAATATAAGCTTGTTTATTTAAGTAAATACCTTTACCTTGTTATGTATTTTTTATTATATTAATTGTGTGCCTTTCGGCTTTACAATCTACGACATTATATTTCCTAATGCATTTCATTCTTATATAAATTCAAACTTAAACTAATCTTGACTTTTACTACTTCCAAAAGTACTTTTTCTTCTTCTCTTAACCCTCTCTCTTTATGTTCCCTATTCCTCCTTCCTTCGCACCGTTTCCTGCTTCTTCTTCCTTCTTGCTCTCTCACCTTTTACCTTTCTTATCTCCTCTCGACAAACCCTCTATTATCTTTTCACTATCCTTCCTCCTTTCTGACTTCATTTCTCCTTCTCCTTCATTTCTCTGTCAGCCTTCCTCCTTCTAATTATTTCTGCCATCCATTTGCTACCTTCCTTGTCTCTAAGTATTACAAATTATTTTTACATTCAGCGGCAGGTTTTTCGTTGTTCTTTACTATAAGACGTTTCGTTCTTTTTATTACTTCGGACATAGTCTACGAGTATAAGTTAAACTTCTTTTGGTGTCAGAACACAAAAGCTAAGACCAATAAATCAACAAACAAATTAGTTTGGTGAGAAAAACATTTGACCTAAAAACTCTTACGCAATTTCATACCATTCATTAGTTACTACAATTATCTATTCATTTAACAAACATCATTTGCAGAGCCGTACTTGTGAAGAGGCGTTTAGTGCCTTTATATTTATCTTATTATATGGGCAGTGATAAATTTAATTAAAGACGCACCAGGCGTGCGCCTGTGGCATCAGTCTTTCTAAGGGCATCAATTTTGGTTTGATTCAATTACATAGAAATATACTGTGAATGCAATTGTGACAGTTTACAATTTAATAGCAGATAATATTTTTTTATTTATTTAAAAATATGGTTAACATATATTACTATTATCATCGTTTGTGTAATTTTTTTAAGAGGGGCTCAAAATTTCATCTGCGCCTGGGTTCACAACCAAAATAAATCTGCCAATGTAAAAGGTATTCCAACAAGAGGGTTCACTTTAAATCAAAGGAAAACTCAATATGTCCGTGAAAAGTGTTGATATTTTTATTTTAATCCAAAAATACAAACTCTGAGGTTAGTAATGAAACACCATATCTACCAAATGTCACTGCAGTAAAGCCCCATTCCCAGTCACTGAGTTTTAGTGTTAATTTAATGTTGTTAACCTAAAATGTCAGCTTCAGTTTGTGAAATATAAAAAAAAAAATTAATTATATTAAATACAATACTTTATATTTAATAAAGATAGTAATTGTTACAAAATAATTTATATTAATGACGCATGACGCTTGATGTCACAAGTTGAAATTTACATTTAAGGTTAAAACTTTAAATTAAAAGTAAAAACAGTATGGAGCTTAACGGTTCTATGTTGTCTGTTAAAAAATGGCGCGAAATTTGAAATTACACTTCTTGTTAAAAGACCCTAAGAGTGTTGTATCTTCGACCTGTATAAATAAGAAATACGGATACAGCTCTGATCATTCAATACATAAAGAAACGTACTTAACTACTTCAAGAATAATCATTAATTTTATTTCCTAATTCATCATAACCTTAAAATAATAATAACGTTTATAGTTCTCCTAATTCCCGGCAGAGTAATAACGACACGATTCTACTAAATAGAACAACTCCAGTAACTCTTACAAAGGGTCTGTTATTTTAAAAATACGAAGACAAATCTACATACTCGTACATTATTTAAATGAGCTGCATTCATATCATCTGGAGTGTAATAATCTATGTTTAACTGCATCCAATTGCAGGGACCGAAGATTAATCATTGCCGAAGCCACTTGAGCAGGCTAAGAGTTAAGAAGATTCTAAGAACTGTATTCAAGAGATTTTTGAGTGTCATTTGAAATAAGAATGATTTTATGAGAGATTAATTTTCAATTACTTTTTTACATATATTTATTTTTAAATGGTTTTTGTATGAATGTATTTAACCTTTCTTTTTAATAAACTTAAAGAAAAGGTAGTAGTTAAAAATATATTTTAGATTGTAATCAATTGTACAGGAACAGTTTTATAGATGGCATCTGTAGATAAAGGTTTGTGCGTTTGGGAAAATTAAATTGGGATAGAATAAGCTGAGTAGAAATGTTACTCGAGATACATAAGAGCCCGATCAGGTTTATATCAGGATATTAAAGTTTGTCTTATTACGGCATCGAGTAAGGTAAGCCCTATCATAATCATAAGCGATACCACATCTTACCTTAAAGTCAAAAGGATAAAAAGGAAGCATATTTTCGATAATGTTTTTTGACGGCACAGATAATATATAATTATTTCTATAATTACTACATGATAAAGCAACATTTAAAGAATACATTGTGAAATTTTCATAAATAAATATCAAGAAATGAGGCACAGCGAATCTCCGCAGACGAAAAAAAAGTTTCATTGCTTTTTATTGTTTCATTGTTTTTTATTGATTTTTTCAATTTTTTACAACACTTAGAAGTCAAAATACCGATTCTTCATTAAAAAAATTAGAAACTTTGTTATGTTAAAATACGTTTAACTTAAAAAAAAACTCAACACCGTTACCTCGGCATTTATGTAAAGAAAGGTTGTAAAATTTCAAAAGAATCGGTTCAGTAGATTTTGAGCTAGAGAAGACACCGACTCTGAAAAAGATAAGTGAGAGGAAAACGCGTTTAAAAGTTTCAAAGAAAGACGAATCCACACCAGAGAGGTGAACACTTAAAACTCTGTATCTTCCACAGTTTTACTCCAATCGACATCAAATTTTTACACAATAAACTTAATATGTTCTACATTAATATAAATAAAAAAAATTGAAACCGAATGAATTTTGTTTTAAGATAGACTTATCACAAGTGATAGATACAGAGTAGTCAGATTGTACAGTTACCAAAACAGTAGTGTGATGTGGTTACCAAAGCAGAAATTGTGATGTGTAGATAGAAAGAAATCAGTGGTTTGGGAAGGTTTAAATCAGAAGAGAAGCTTCTGGAATGAAACCATATAGTGCAAGAGTAAGAGAAAGACTCAGGGGAGATAAAAAGATCAGATGGAGGAAGACTACGCGGAATTGGGCATTATAAATTAGAAGAGAAAGGTGGCCAATAGAAAGGAATGAAGAAATGTCTTAAATGAGGTTAAAACTCTACAAAGTAAGTAGCGCCATGGTCATGATGATGATGAAAAGACACTAAATGTCCAGCTAGAGAAGATAACTGAAAGCGCAGCGTTCCATTTGCTAACAAAAAGTGTTAGTTTAACAAATGGATATCTTGCAATCCAAGGAAAATTAATCCCTTCATTCCGCCAATAAGTTTTATCACGTTATGTTCCACCGTTCATCAATTCATTGTTTCATTAGTGTATCGAACTCGTGTCTTATCTCTGAATCGCTTTGTTCAGTTAGAAAACATCCAACAATTTAGAGGTTATGTAGAATCGAACTATGTACCACACCCTGAATTCTATCAAACGTGATAACACGCCTTGGATTGTCTATACAGCTATACTTTATATTCCTGGCTACCCATAGTTCATTGGTTTATAGAAGAACAAATAGAACTACTCTTCCTTCATGCCTTGTTCATCCAACCCTTGTTTGTACAAGAAACGTTTCGATCAGATACGATGACGATGTCGAAGACCTATCTCAATTGACCGATTGTGATACCACAAGACCACAAGATAAATGATTTTGTTGTTGATCCATAAAGAAAAAGAAGGAAACAAATTGCAAGAAATAATTATAGTGATCTTATCGAACCACGAACCATGACTCGACGGAATAGGTTCAGCTTAAATAGAAAAGCTATTTAAAAGGGTTTATAATGTCGTATCGAAATATTAATATACCCTTATTATCTACCAGTAGCTCCCTCCTAATGTATTTTTTGTCTTGAATCAATCAAATAGTTAGATTCCTAAAAGCCGATGCGGTTAACTCCAAAGGAAAAGTAATCGAGGAAATGAATATTTTTTTGACTTCTTCGTTGACTAGAAACACAAGTCTACATCAAAACAATAAAGTTACCTTATTTAACCACAAAATGATGTATTAAATGTGCAGCCTTCTATCTTATTTCTAGTTGTCTAACTGCATGTCAGTGGATAATTGCGGTTTTTGATAATTTCGGAGAGGTAATTAAAAAACCACGCCAGATTGAAACGTAAATTTGTTTTTACAATTGTTTAAGCGCTGTACACTTCAGCCTCATTCCCACTCACTGTTTTAATTTACTGTTTTTATCAAATTTTTTAATCTAGATTTCAGGTTTTCGTTTAAGAATTCCTTTTCACATTCGTGTTTTAATTTGAGTTTAGTTAATTTAGTTGGTGCGTATGTAAATTTTGACAGTTCAACAAAATTGTATGTGAAATAATTATTGTATTTTGACAGATTGTCACATTTTGGAGGTTATAATATAATATAGTTTTTCTTAATTTAATATTTTTAATTTATAATATTGGACCATTGTAAGGTTCTAAAAAAACAAAGCAAATGTAAATGAAATTCTAAATTAAAAATGGAACAGGGAATTACTACGTATATTGCCAAATTTTATATAATTTAAATTAAATATAAAGTTAAAACAGTATAAGTGTATATGTATTTAACAAATAAATAAAAAATGAACTGAATATCGCTTTAAATTCCTATTAATAGATACATAACTGAAATTAAAACCATACAGAGTTCGTAATAATAAAAATTCATTGAATTAATTCTATTGTTAGTTATTTAACGGAAGGTTTATGACCTGATACGTGACCGAGTTACACAATGTTTGATAGAACCTGTACAGTTACTGATTGTAGTTGTCAACCATAATTAATCATCTGTTTCCAAATTGTAAAACTCAATATAACTTTGAGGACGTTGTTGTGATATAGCATGTACAATACAGGATTATTAAGGATATCATTATCTAATTATCCTGAAAATTTGAAGCCGATTGACCGTTTCAAACTCGAGATAAATCAAAATTCGAATCATTTGCAATGGAAACAATGAGAGTGAATGAGAGGCAAATATATTTTTACGTGTAGTAGATAATTTGAATTAATAGAAAACCAAATACGTTGATTTAACTAATAGAAATAGTAGAGAAAAGAGTGATTTTCTTGTGTACGTATAAAAGAAAATGAAAATGATTGACCGTTTAGTTATTTAAATAAAATATTATAAAGAAATTTTAAATGTAATCATCATGAATCAAAGCAAGTTTTGTTCTAAAAATAAGTATCGATTTAAGACTTTGTTTTATTCAACAAAACTAGAAACTTTATGGATGTTTAAAATATATATTTTTGATTTTACTTATAAAGCTAGTGAAGATATACACTAAATTCGAAGTTATTAGGACAACTAATTTGTCATAGGTGCTAGTAAAAATATTTCGAGAAAAGTACGTTTAAAGTTTGTAACGATTTAATATAAAAATTAAAAAAATATTATTTAAAGCATCATTCCCACTAACTAACTGTTTTGATATTTAATTTACTGTTTTTATTTAATATTGTAATCTAGATTTCAAGTTCTCGTTTAAGCATTCACAGCAGTCACATTTGTGTTTTAATTTATGTTTAGTTAATTTAGTTGGGGCGTATGCATCGTTAGTAATATAAATTTTGACAGTTCGACAAAATTATATGTGAAATTGTTTACAGTTCTACATTTTTCAAAAAGTGACATTAAACTTCTTTTAAAATAAATCTACTGCATTTTAACAGATTGTCACATTTTGGAGGTTATAATATAATATAGTTTTTCTTAGTTTAATATTTTTAATTTAAAACATTGGACCTTGTAAGGTTTTAATAAAACAAAGAAAACTTAAAAAATAAATTAAATTAAAAATGGTACTGTGTATGACTACGCGTATTGCCATATGCTAAACAATTTAAATTAAATACAAAATACAAAATAAAAAGCAGTGAAGTGGGAATGATACTAAAGAATATTGCATTCACATTTTTTAAATTTCCATAACTTTTGTAATTTTTGTAATTACGTGTTTCAAATTTAAAGAGAGATTAAGCAATTATGTAAGAAAACGATCTTTTGAAAGTTTTAGACAAAAATATCTACTTAGGTGTCTTTTGAATGTATATCACATAAGTGAAGAACAATGCAGATACGTACATGACATCGTTCTTAATTATGATCATTAATTACCATAGATAATACTGCCTATTTATACCTTATCTTATTACAGCCTATTGATTACATATTTATATCATTTTTAGTAATACGTATGAATCTTATTATTTATGTTATTAATGCGAAATAATAATTCAATTTAATTAAAACATTTTTATTTGAATAGAATTTATAATTTTAAATAATAAAGATAAAGGAGAGAATAATAATTAAATGAAATTGTTATCTAAGGTCAACAGACAGGTCGACTAGGGCTGCCATTAAATCTTATGAAAAAAGAATTCAATGAATAACTAAAGGCATGTAGTATAGTATAAATAAAAAATTAACGACGCCGTAATTAAAATCGTCTAAATAAATACTCTTCCTAAATTGTAACACTAGAATCCTTTCATCTGATAAATTACTAGACTAAAGTCTTGACAGAGACCGAGAAAAAGAGAGAGAGAGAACATAGGAAATTGTATTGCATGCTACTTATAGGATAGCTGGTCATGTACAGGACCGTGTTAGGTAAAATGCGATCGCGTGGCATGAACAAAACAAAGCTTCAGCCTTATCTTAACATAAACAACTCTGGAATGCGTATGTAGCTCTGCATTGGAGACCAAGTGACGTAATATGAACCTTGGTAAGGGTGAGACCCTTTTGCGTTGGGTTGGGGATAGTGAATAGCCTATATCTCCTATACATTAAAAGTGTGTCCAAAATGTGTGCGAGAGAGAAAGGTATATGTGTCTATTTGTTCTCTATGCGCATGCGTCGAAAGTGACAGCTGTCTAGATATAATAAATATTAAATATGTAAAGAAATTATATTTCTTTAGTTGGTACAAAGCTCGTCTGTCGTTGAAACAGTGACAGTTCAGTGAAAACAGATACTCATGAACGCCATAGATATCGCTGTAGGGATAATAGCTAACACAGTTGATTATATTTAAACATATCTACATTATTCTACATCAATATAATGTCATATTTAACAATTGTCACGTATTATATCTAGACAGCTCTGACTTGACAGCTGTCACTTTCAACGCATGCGCATAGAGAACAAATAGACACATATACCTTTCTCTCTCACACACATTTTGGACACATGCTCTACGGATTCAAGGCACAGCGAGACGATATTCTTAAAATATCAGTAGATTGAGTTACATCTTGCTTTGTATACAGTTCTTATATTTGTTAATTGATACTATTGTATCAATATTATGTTCGGCTTATGATTTGTAATTAGTAAATCCTAATTATTCCTCACAATGTATAAAAAAAAATTGATTCGAATGACCTTTTTGCATTTGAAACATAAAAACAATTTAATGTGCAAGCCAGTCAGTCCAGAGCGTAAACTTTTTTTTTAAGTGCAAATTCTGAGATGGGCAAGTCCACACTCTCTGCCCTGACCGGCCCTGGTTGTCTAGTCTATCTTAACGTCTATGAACGTAAGTCATAAAATTATAACGACTCTATTTAAAATAATGAGATTCCTTGTTTAAATACAAGATTGAAAAATTATTTGTTATAAAGAAAGTCGCGTTAAAAAAGGTCAACAATAATATTTACATCAATTTAATGAATATTTATCCATGTCTTCAAGTTAGATTTATAGCTGAAATGGAAATAAGAAATGTATACAAGACTTCAATTTAAATATTAATTTAAATGCAGTTATATTTATCAAACATAATTAAAGTTTGTTCTACTTCTAAACATTTAAAGAAATAAAATTGAAAATGAGTTTGAACATGTTCACTAGAAAATGAGATACAGTAGATAGTTGTTATCCAGACTCCATTTATCCGGACTCCATTTATTCGGACTCCATTTATCCGGACGTATTAAGTAAAGCCATTATACATATACTAAAACCTATTTATACTAAAACTTAGTGTAAGGTACTGTAAGAATGTAGTGCCTAAAGGTAAAAACATGAACACTAATAACACTTTACACTAGGTTTTTCTGTCTTTGATCCCAATTGATCCGGATAAGACAGTTCCTACACAACTAACACAACCTACACAACATAATTTATGTTGTGAATTTACAAACTATTTAGATAAATTATTTTTGCCTATAAAATTTTCACTATTGTATATATCAGATCAATTCTTTTATCATATAATACGAATAAATAGCATAGAATTTTATCTTTACTTTTTATGAGAGTTATAAAAGAAAAGATTCCATTTAAAGTCGTTAAAAGGTATTATCGTTTTCTGTACAAAATGAGGTTAATCTAGTTCACTCTAATAGAGTCTTTATCTGAAAAATACATGCCTTTTAGAAACCAGAAAGAGAATTTCATTTTAACTTAAATGATTCATTATTACCTGTAAATTATTCAATTGATTATTTTGTGGAGAGCTATTGTGCAAAGGGGAATAGTGTTATAGGAAGTTATAAGGGAGAATCTAATGGAGTTAAGTTTGTACGTGTTACAAATGAATGCTAAATGGGCTTGTGTCCTATATCTTAATTTCGATAAAACTAATTTCTAGAATCCTAAATGTCCAATTTCGATATTACCTATTAAAAAAGTCATTTTGTCCCTTTAAACGGGATTAAACGTCATAAAACATTCCTATCGTAACGTTGCTATCTCTTTTATACAAAAGAGCGTATAAGAGATAGCTTATTCAACACAGAACTCTTATTCATAGAAAAAATAACTGATCTACCCTAAATAGTACAGACATGTTACGTCATAAATACGGACGACATCTGTAGTGCTAAAACTATAATTCGAATTTTTAATTGCTATATCTCCGTCAACATTTAGATATTTATTATAATAAAAACGCCAATATACATTTATTAACATCAATTTCAATCAACTATTGAAAAATCGACCCCTAAAAAATGAGTACACAAGGCCATTGAAGTGACGTGTGATAAAACAGAGTGTTTGAAAGAGAAAAGAGTGGGAGTGGTGAGAGAAGCAAGAAAAATTTATCGGTAAAATATAATGGCACTAAGCCCAGGAAGCGGAAAGAATAGAAATTAGAAGAAATAAATCCTTCTAAACACTTAACAATTCGTAAATAATAAATCCATATGAATTACAAAGCATGCCAATGTTTTAAGTTACTTGTTACACCGGTGTGGACGTGTTGTGCAACTTCTTCCAACAAAGGTTGTATGTTGCGTTAGTCTGTACCAAGCATTACCAAAGAACGTATTAACCCTTTTTATTTTTAATTTTGGATCACAAGCGATACAAAGCGATATTTATGTTTTATCATGCGAGTGAATCCGATTCAAAAATTAGCGTTCTAGGTTCTAATTTCCTTGAATAGGACGATTTTAGGGTATCAATAGCGTTTCAATAGGTCTTCAAAACAGAGATAATAATTATTTTGGTTGTCTTAAGACAGCCTACAACTTCAATGTTAATCAGTTTACTTAAAAGTAATTACACACGCAAACTTTGTATTAACACCCATCCGCTATCCGGGTGCGGGCGGGTAAGGGTTACTGTAACAACCCCAGGGTAGCTGTCAAGCAGAGTGACGAGAAGAGGGACGACGGAGGAGGGAGTGGGATGAGTATACTCGTATCGTACATTGGTTTGTTACATAATTGCATCTAAATGCGATGCGAGACCGTGAAGTTTTCTGCTACATGAAAACATTAAACAAATGTTTTACTTCCGGTACAGAGGACGTCAAGCTGTGTACCAATTGTTCCTTTACGTAAATTGAACAATCAAACATTCGATACGGACATTTCAATATACGGTTCTTATTGTTGTTGACAGCAACTAATTACTGACAATAGAAATATTCATATTTTAGAAAATTAATTCTTGACTCCCACTAGGAATATTCATAAAATTATTGTGTTAAAGGATTTGAGGATTTGTCAATTTATACGGCTGTCATTTATTATAAAAGTGATTTGCATAACTTAAGTGACTGCTTAATATGTATAGTATATCTCCTTTTTGGTTTGTGTATGCATAAATATCCGTTGGTTAAGCTACTGTAGGAAGTGAGAAGAGCAGGAACGAATCACCGAAACATTGCTCCAGTAACATCATTTTCTAATCTTTAAATTAATATTATGCAAAATTGTGTCAAGTACTTTTTTATCAAGTAGTTTATTTGTCATTGCAACTCCAATTTGTTCCAGTGTCTTATTTTGTTTTGAACTTCCTTCCTTGAAATTTGGTACAGCACTTGTAGAGCGCCTTGGCGTGTTTTAAGACTTTTTTCATTCGATTTCTTTCAATGTAACAACCCATTTTAGTAAGGTCTTTATCAACTTGTTCTTTTCCATCTCGCTCTTGATCTTGCCTTCTGTGTTGCATCTCTGTGCCCCAATCTAGACGTTTCTATTTTGATCCATTCTTTCTACATGTCCTAATTATCTGCCATCGCTGTTCAATCGCTGTTTCTAAAAGTTGAAGTTTTCGATACAAATACTCGTGCAACAGTTTTATAATAGTTTTGTACATATATAAAGATCTGTAGATGCTTGTCCTGTATGATAATGAACGTATACTTAAATGTATGACAATATCAAATACACGGAGTGGGAATCGAACCCGAAGCATCAAGCATCAACACTCTCGGTCACTGTACCATCGTGAAGAGGTTTCTAACGTATGTGAATAACAAGTGCCATTTTCTCAATTCTTAATTCTCAACCAACCAAGATTTATTATAAACCTTACTTTACCATAAATGTCTTAACTACCCTACAAATATCGTATCGTAGTAATGTCGAATAGCCTGATTACAATTTGAGTAAGATTTTTCGAAGCACGTTCCAAGCCACAGGTAGAAAATATATTTGGGTACGTTCAGGAAAAGAAATTTCGTATTTTAAAGCTTAAATTTATGGAGTGGGATAATGTATTTTTGCCTCTGAAACTGTCGCTTCCGTTTTTGATCCAAAATGCCTTCGAAATTTTGGATTTGCCCTTTGGATCCAAATTGTTTGTAAGGTATCAATAGATGACAGTTGACGAGAGCTGCGCGGGAAATTCAAAGAGTCAGTGAATTATCAAATTACCTTTGAATGTAATATTTAAAGTTCATCAACCTTCCAATGGAAACCAATGCTCTCTTGCCAACATATACGTTACTTATCGAACTACAAGATTATAAATAATCTAAAGTATCTCAAATAATCTTAACGTCTTCATTAGTTTTTCTGTCTGACGATATTGCGCAAACATAAATCATATACATTCAGTTTAGTTAAATATGCAGCACTATGATATAGCATCTCCTATAGCCAGTAGCTGTTTTATATCATGTAATTTCGTTTCTAAAATAAAAATGCAACAGTAATGCAGTCTGTGATACAAAATGGTGTTCGTACGAGTATGTTGCCATTTCATTCAAGTGTAAAACGCTCCGCAAACACAAAAACAACAACAACAACAATCCGCTGCATCGATTTAAGTTAAGCAATTTAATGTACGAGAAAGTTGGTTTGTTGAGTACATTTGCAAATAAAAAATATATCGCTTTTTTTATGAGTGCAATCGGAGTGCAAGAGCCACGAAGTGTTTTTATTTACATTCAGCGTGAAGCGCTCTTACTACTTGTAATACCAAAACTGTAAAAAATGAGCGTATTTATATTTAGTTATTCATTATATATACGAGTATATACATAGTTGTGTAATAGACTTATACATTGTACATAGGAATTAATATAAATTTTATAATGGGCTTGTGTCCTATGTCTTAATTTCTATAAAAGTGTACTATATATTGATAAAGTTGTTTACTAGAACCTCAAATGTTCAATTATTTTTTAATAACTCCTTATATGTTAGGAGATATTAACAATTAAAAAAGTCATTTTGTCTCTTAAATTATTAAAGGGATTCAACGTTGTACAAACTCCAAATGCATGTGACATCCCAACATACCAACCTTACAGATCATAAA
Organism: Panorpa germanica; assembly: GCA_963678705.1. Taxonomy (NCBI): domain Eukaryota; kingdom Metazoa; phylum Arthropoda; class Insecta; order Mecoptera; family Panorpidae; genus Panorpa; species Panorpa germanica. The sequence goes on along the minus strand of OY783220.1, from coordinate 8,390,627 downwards.
TCTCTGCTATATATATTTATATATCAAAATATCAAATATTATTTACAGTTATTTCAAGGAACAATAAAATTTCAATATTATATCTATGCCTTAACAGGGTTAAATAAAGTAAAAACTTATTATTCTTTGACTTGACTGGATTGTTTGAGTACCAACAGCTACAAAACATTACCACAACACTGACATACTCAACAAATAACTGACGTTAAAATGCATTTCAAGTCATAAAAATATGGCCGACCATTTCTAGCGCTAAAACTACAATTCAAACTTTTAATTGCTATATTTCCGTCAATATTTAGATATTTAATAAAATAGATACGCCAATACACATTTATTAACATCAATTTCAATCAACAATTGAAAAATCGACCACTAAAAAATGAGGACACAAGCCCATTTTGTATCGCAAACTGTGAGGCTCTAATAAATCGCTTTTTGCCGAAAAAAATATATTTTAATGAAAAATAAAGTCACTGGCAAATATTATATGAGTTATTAATGGCTGAAACCGTTATTTTTTCAATTTAATATTAAAAAGGAGTCGATGATAGGCATCAGCTATAGGCCAACGTTAAACAAATGTAATAAAAATAATAAAAAATTCGATATTTATATAAGAAAATGATGGATGACATATACCATGTGTTTTATTTAACATAAATTACATAAAAATGTTAATTAAAATAATTAACGCATTCTTTGTTCTTATTAAAGTTACTTAAGATTTTTAAAGGACTAATTTATCTTAAAAATTAATTCGCTAGTTGACAGATGCTTATTGCATCACTAAGTATCTTAGCTTTTCTTATTATGAGTTGAATTAAGTTGTGTATTGTAGATGCAGAATGTTATGAACTTGTAAGTGCAGTTGCACTCTAGCGATCTTCTAATGTTTGTGAAGCATTGGAGCCCAACAACTTAGATAAATATTAATATTAAAAACTACTTATGGCATATGAACTACCTTGTAGTTCTCCTTCGATTCCCGAAGATGAAATAAATGTATTCCATGAGTAGCAAATAATTAATTCGCTAAAGGATAAACAGTTAAAAAATAAACGAATATAGAAACCATATAATAAACACTAGCGTTTACCCCTCTCTTTTGTTTTACTTCCATTTTTAAATTTAAATGATTAAAGCCTCATTCCCACTCACTGTTTTGATATTTAATTTACTGTTTTTATTTAATATTGTAATCTAGATTTAAGGTTCTCGTTTAAGAATTCCTTCTCTTATTTATGTTTTAATCTAAGTTTAGTTAATTTAGTTGGTGCATATGCATCGTTAGTAATATAAATTTGGACAGTTCGACAAAATTGTATGTGAGATAATTAAAATTGCTGTTTTAATAACAATTAGTAATAGAAATTGTTTTCAGTTCTATATTTTTCAAAAACTAACATTAAACTTCTTTTAAAAGTAATTCCTACTGCATTTTGACAGATTGTCACATTTTGGAGGTTATAATATAATATAGTTTTTCTTAATTTAATATTTTTAATTTAAAACATTGGACCTTGTAAGGTTCTAAAAAAACTTAAAAAATAAATTAAATTAAAAATGGTACTGTTAATGACTACGCATATTGAATATGCTAAACAATTTAAATTAAATACAAAATTCAACATAAAATTAAAGCAGTGAGTGGGAATGATACTTAACTCGTTCAATATTAATTTTACATATAACAACAATTCATATTTTTTTCCACTATCCTATGATATGAAATATTTGTTTGTTAATTAATTATTGTATGCCTATATTATTTATAGCCCTTACAGACAGGGCCGTCTTTAACCTATTGGAGGCCCTGGGCATGTTAGGATAATGGGGCCCCTATGACTTTGACAGAACACTATTTTGTTAGAATAGACAAAGAAACTAGACAAACAAGGTTAAATATTTATTTTTATTAACAATCACATGAAACGAATAGATAAATGTAATATAAGTTTGAGAACTGAAGTTCTCAAAAAAACAAATCTATCAGATCACAAATTCCATTGTTTTATTAAAATTCATTGTAAATAAATAAAATATGTACATATTATTAGCATTTATATTAGACTGGGCCAAAAAAAATCAAGTATTTTTTTTTTAAAGGTACATTGAAAATCTTATTCGGGATGTCAAAAAAAAATTTTTGTGAAAGTTTGACCCCTTAAAATCAAAATTAACAGGTCTATCATCGCAATTTTAGATTTTTATTCTTCTTTCAAATTCTGTTTTAAGAACTTCTAAACCATCAAGCTAAAAAAATTGAACTATATTTATGCTTATAGGAAATTAAATGCTCTACAAAAAATGATGAGTGTACTACTGATGATTTTTCTTTAAAATGGGTATGTGCTTAGTATACCATTATATATTTAAATTTATCTAAGCATGCTGAAGTCGGAAAGCCTAATTTTTGGGCGAGAGTAGAATAGCTTCGCGCATTTACGAGTAAAAGCGAGTAAGTTGGTATTTTAGTCAGTAATTTAGGTTCGATTTCTTCGAATCAAATAAGTTTTTTGGTAATAAATATTGGTTATCGTTTGATGATCTGACAGGAACTAGGAACTTTGTATTTGATCTGAGGGGGGCCCCTATCGATCGCGGGGCCCTGGGCACTTGCCCAAAGTGCCCAATGGGAAAGAGGGGTCTGCTTACAGAGTCATGTGCAATGCAGCCCAACCCTAAATTATATATCATGTTTATATTTATTTTTGACTGGGGAGGGTTGTCAAACGTTAACCTTCATTTTTAATTTAATTCCTCTTTTTTTATCCGTGTTCAGCTGTTGGTTCTCATTTATTTGAATTACTTTAATATTTTATTTTGGGAGCGGTAAAAATAAATTTAAAAAACATTTAATAAGTATGTTATAAATTATATTTAAAAAAGTAATATTACTATTTAAATTATCCAATTGGGTTGTTACGTTATTTTTAATTTGTATAAAATAATATTACTTATTATTACGAGGAGCACAGATGTTGAATTTATTATTAATTATCGTAATTAGTTAAAAAGTTCAGCCTCAAGGACATGGTCTTTATCAAAGAGAATTCTCATAATTATTAAAAAAAAATAACATTTATATTAGTAACATAAAGAGTATTCTATTTTCTCTAAAGTATTTTTAAAATACGTATTTTGTATTTTCTATTTAAATACTAACATGAAATTTATTTTTTATTTTGTATTTGAAATAAGAAAATAACGAGGTATTTGCATTTTGTATTTAAATGCTTTTGAAAAGCATTTGTGCACATCTCTGCTTCAGCACTATGTCAACATTGCTTAAGATATAAATTAGTCCTAGCTTTTACCAATTGGACAACTCTGCCATTGCCTTAAAAATGGTTCATTTGTTACATGTGGGTGTGCTTTCACTCAATTATGAGTTCCTTTTATTTGTATTTAAACAATGAACGCACTGAACTGTGAGGCAATGCGTTCACTAGTTTATATTTTGCAGTAGCATCATAATGACAGCTCTGACAGTTTTGACAGCATCAAAAAATAGATAACACATAATGTGCGATTCCACTTTAGATGTGAATATATATATACAGTATGGTACTAGATAGATATACAGTATGGATTAAGTATAGCTGTACCGATAGAGAAAATTGAATCGTCATTAATGTTGCTATGAATTATGAGATAAGAAAATTGCTTTCTTGACAAGTTTAAGTAAAATTACTTTTCGCGATACATCATATTTTAAAGTTTAAAGTTATTTTGCATAATTTTTTAATAATGTTTGATATTGATATTGACTAGGTTGATATCGCAACAAAAGAATTTGAAATAAACTTATATATACGTTTACATGACGAGTTTTTTTTTATCGTGACGTTTTTATACCGTAGGTATTTTGTAGGTTTATTTTGTAACAGCTTACCTGACGATTTTTCAACGCCCTCTAATTTACACATCAGGCTACTTATGCTAGTTCCAAGATATGGGATCCATTTTGCTTTTTATTTAAGGTCTTCTGATAGTTTTGTGTAAACCCGAGTCGAAATTTTAAACCTATCCTGATCCTAAAAAGGGATTTTTACTCCACTTTTCATACTAAATACTGTAAAGTAAACCTCGTCTAGTCCTAAACATTATTATATGACCCTCCCTTGGTCCTAAACGAAATCATGAGCCTAATATAAATTAACTTACATAGCTTAGTTTAGAAGTTAACAGATGTTAGGTAAGAAGTTGCAAAATAAGCCCCATAGTTTAGTTTTATAGACATTTTTAAAACATGGTTCACAAGCTCATTTATGCAACCTGTACGAAACTGTAACTAACATAATAGACCACAAGCTTTCAATATCTTTTCCTGGCACTGTTTATAGGTCTGGGAGAAGATGCAACCTATGATGAAACACCACCATTTCATCACGAATATAAACGTTCTAGACAATGTAGTAATATGTCAACCATATGTTAAATAAATGATTCACAATTTCGATTAAAAATGGTTTATTTTTTGCACAGTTCCCATCACTATTACATATATTAGCACACACAATTTTTTCAGAACGGAAAGAGAGAGAATAGTTTCCCAACATAATTAACATTTAATTAACTGTCATTTAGATTATTTTTCGTGGTAATTTTGAATAGTTACTCTATTGTTAGTTGGTGAAATTATAAAATATATAAATCAAATAAAACAGTTGTCTAGACTGAATGTCTCTGCTCAGCGCCTATTGGTTGAATGACTGACTTGTTGACTAGTTCACTGTCCAGCGACGAACTGGACTAAGAAATATTGAGTAACAAGTGATAACCAGAAAAGAAACATAATGGTGTCATATACGTAAGAATTTGGAAGATTGACATGGCAAGTTACCTACTACACGGTGGGACGAATGTTTGATCCGAATGATTTATTTATTTTATTAATTTGTTGATATTATTGACACTGACACCGTTTAACAAAAACTTTCAAGTAAATAAATAAACTTTCAAGTATCAAACTTTCCTTTGTTGGACGATTCGTGTAGCAGTGCATGACATGTGGATCAAGTGTGTGGTGGGGGTAGAAAAAAACCATTTGACGCGGGTCAAAAGATCGACAATAGCTCGAACTTCTTTCTACGTGAACGTTGGACACGCAGTTTCAGCATCGATCACACGATGCGTCGAACTTTGGTGTTCGGATCATCATTTGGTACCGGCGAGTGAACATAAAAAGCTGCAACAGGTAAACTTGCAGCTTCTGCTGCTACACTCGACATCGCCCAAATGTGTTATACTGACCCGGGTGCGAGCTGAATTTTTTTTAGGACTGTGAAGTAGTATATAAGAAAGGTATCTACCATTCTTAAATCACAAAAGGTTGTTATGGTTGAAGTTACGAGAGTTCGGCGGTGAGTCATATTTAAAACAAGTTGTGAGGTATAAACTGCTGATATAACTAAAAAGCACTGACTCATTTATTTTTCTATAATGTATATAGAAGCGAATAAGACAAAATTCATTATCGTATTATAAATTTATACCGCTCTTATAACCTCTTTTAAGTATAAGTCACCGCCGATCTATCGTGATTTTGACTATAACAAGAAGAATAACAATTAAAAATTTCATATAAATTTTGTCGGGCTTGTTTATTCTAAGATGCTTGCTACAGTAACTACAAGAATTTATAAAAATGTACTCACCATAAACTCTGACGCAGAGGCGTTCAAAATAGCATCAGTGATTTTGAGTAAAATTTTCTGTAATAAAAACAATATATTATGAAATATGATAGATAGGGTGTCTGAAATGGAAACAGTAGCAATTTGAGAGCATTTCATTAAGAATGTTCCATAGAGGAAAGTGAGGGGGGTGGGGGTAGTTATAGCCCGTATCCCCTCGAAATGGAGACCAGTTTATCTGGATATTGACATGACATAGAAACTGAAAAAAACTGAATGATTTTTTACGTTTATTAAGTCTACTGCAAAAACTATGGCCTTCCGGTATATTTCTTCTGTCTTTTAGGGGTCATTCTCTTTAGAACATAATCCCCCCTCTCCCTGCCATAGCTTTTACCTAAAGATTTGCTTAAGAAAACAAAAGTTTTTGATGCTAGAGCGATCATGCTTCCAATGTGTCAAATAAAATTATTTAGTTTCACTCTATATATATATATATATCTCTCTCTCTCTCTCTTCATCTAGCCAATCCTCGTGGTTTATGGATGACCCCTTATTAAAACCTTTTGAGTTGTTAAATAGTTAATTATTTGGGCAATATTTACACCCCGACCAGTCCGCCTCTGTCAGCGTCCCATTCGTGGTTCGATGCACGAGGATTGCTAAATTGTTGGTCCGACAAATTGACGAGACACGAGACAATGAAGAAACAAACGTTCATTTGTACTGACTGCACTTCTGGGAATTTTATAGCTTTTTTGGTTTAGGTTTATATTTCACTAATTTTATAATGTAAACATTGTATTAACTATATGTTTATATGTTCTGTATTTTGTTTAAAGGTTTTAAACATAACGACAATGTTATAATTTTGTTATGAAAAGCTTTTTTACATTTATATACAATGATGCATAATGTTGTTGGTTCTTTTGAACTCGATTCAAATGTATTGAATTGAAACAGACATTTGAATATTGCAACAGCGATTATGTGTTTCACATCCTGTGGTACAACTGGGACTATGAACTTTGTTGGTATGTTTTATATTATGTAGTATGGTTATTTATTTAAAAAATTAAAATTAATTTATTTAAAAGAGCTGCTGACCCGACAGTAGACAGTTACTGCCTGTTTATACTGTTAGGTCAGTAGCTCTACTCCTGTCATAAGATGCGTGTAACTGTCATGACGCAGGCGAGTAGGTGCTGTGAATTGAATATGAATGAAAACAAAAAATGTAGTAACTCGCATACCCAGTAAACATTTTGGAGTCACTTTGACATCATATTGAAGATGCGTCATGATTTTTTTGTCATAAAAGAGTTCATTTATAGTTCAGTTTCTCACATTTTTTCATATAAAATGTCTACTTTATTGGCTACAGATGGCGAAATTACTCCACCTGTCGGAATACAAATGAATTCGACGCATGCGCATAGAGAACAAATAGGAACATATACCTTTCTCTCTTGCATACATTTTGGACACACTTTCAAGTCCAGCATTCTCTCTTTATATACATATGCTCCTAGGTAGTAACTCGCATGCGAGTAACTGACCCAATTGCCTATGACGATGCGAATAACAGTACTGCACTAGCAAGTGCAGATGTACGGACCCAAATATTAGGGATTTTGTTTAAATATCTTGACTATAGATTGTTAAGAGATAAGAGGATCATATGAACTTCACTTTTCTTTTAAAAGTCGACTTACTTCGCTTTAGCTATTCAAATGTCGTTCCGTTCTACATTAGTATCTATGTATTGTATATATTTAATAGAAATCTCAACAATTTTGTTTAAAAGGGATTTTTAAGTCTAATACTTCTGACATCTTGTAAATAAATAAACAGAATTTAATTGAATTCTCAGAACCGTCAGTAAGTCAGCGCACGACGGTTCCTGCCTGCAATGCAACAGTAAAACTTACTTGAACTTAGGAAGAGAAACAGAGAGAGAGAGAGAGCATAGATTGCCAGAGCATTATTTATTTACGTTACTTTAGAGCTAATAGTGATATACAATGTACAGTATTTAGCAAATTCTTTCAATTCTTTGGAAGACAATAACACTAATTATAATGTTATCTTGCAACGTTATTTTTGTACCTTGACTTGAATTTTAAAGTAAAACAAATATACATTAGTACAGTGATTCTAAATCATAGGTCAGCAAGCTTTTTCTCGAAAGGGTCAATTGTTAAATTGACCCTTGATTGTTTCCATCACGACACCATACAAAATTTCAGATTGATTTGTAGGTTAGTTTTATGAAGTCAAATATTTGATATCTAAACACCTATCTCGGTCTTAATTCGAAGACGACGTACGTTTTACCATCTTAAATTAAAAAGCTCGAATTCTAGTAAACAATTTGGTGAAGTGTCCTGTTTTGTGACGTTTCTATCACTATTGCACTTCAATTATAGTTCGCATCAACTTTATCTTCATTTGTATTCCGACAGATGGAGTGGTTTCGTCATTTGTAGCCGATAAAACAGACATTTCATATGAACGATTGTGAAAAACTGAACTTAATACTCATTCCCACAATACTACTGTATACTTAATACGCATTCCCACTCACTGTTTTGATATTAAATTTACTGTTTTTATTTAATATTTTAATCCAGATTTCAGGTTTTCAGAAGAGGTATTTCTTTTCACATGTTTTTTAATTTAAGTTTAATTAATTTAGTTGGCGCGAATGGGTCTTTAGTAATATAAATTTTAACAGTTCGACAGTTGGACAAAATTAAAAGTGGAATAATTAAAATTGCTGTTTTTAATAACAATTAGCAATAGAAATTGTTTTTATTTCTTAATTTTTGTCAAACTGACATTGAACTTCTTTTAAATATAAATTCTACCGCATTTTGACAGGTTGTACCATTTTCGAGGTTATAATATAATATAGTTTTTCTTAATTTAATATTTTTAATTTAAAACATTGGACCTCTTTTACAACTAACTTCACGTAAGTATTTCACAAAGTTTCAATAAAATATTCGCTTTAAAATTTAAATTGTTGAATATATTAATAACACATTAAAAGTCCAAAACTTTTTACATTATCTTCAAAATAAAACCTTTTAGCTATGCTATAGATACTGTAGAGCGAAAGAGATGGAAGATTCAATTTAAATCAGGGGGTTGGTAGGTCATACCATGAACTCTATTCGCTTATCGAGGTTCTTATCATTTAACTTAAGTTAGACGTGCTTCTAAATATTGACTGTGGCTTCTTTAAAACAGCTGTTGAACGAGATAAGAACAATCACTTTACTCCATTACTCCTCGCTTTCTTCACTGATTTTGTAATGCAGTGGTGCTTAATCTTTTCAAAATCATGGACACATTCTATTGTAAGAAATAAATTTAAAATAAAACTAACAAAAATAAACAAATATTAATAGTATTGGAAAAGGGAAAGAGACAAACGTTTTGTAGAATTATTGGATGATAAAAAGGATTCAACATTTTATGCACCAACAAATCGAACATTAAAGAATTAGAAACGTTTCAAAATAAAGTTCTGCGAGGAATAGTTGGACGCTGTTATGCATTCATGTGTCAAGCGGCAAAATATTAAAAATTGAGTTAAGCACGAAATGTTGTTTCTAATACAATAAATAAAAATATTTTTTATGAACTATGTCATAAAAAAATTTGCATTCGATGTAAAAGCTTAAACTTATTATTACAATATCTCAATGCAGAATTCTCGTTTTGCAAAAATGGTTCATCCGCCTAAAGCATTAGGAAACACATTAGACTTCGCCATTGATCCTGATGATGAAGATGAGAATCAGTAATAATAAATCAAAAAGAGCACTAAAAAATAATATTACCTTAAATAAATAAAAAATAATAATTTTTATTCACGATTTTCATATTATTATTTAGAAATTTATTGATGAGAAATTTGTTATAACTTCCGTTTCAATGTTAGAATATATTAATATCACTTAAAAACTATTGATGTAATTTTGATAAAAAGTTCGTATGTCACTGTTGATAAATTTAATAAAAGAATAATTCCAATAAAAATCCAATTCTAATTTGTGAAGTATAAACCTTAAATTATTTTATTAATATAAATAGTCCATAAGTTAATTTGCTTTTATGTGTCAAGAGACTTTGAAACATTTTTAAAAATTTAATTAAGCATATTGAATTTTGCAATAATATTTTTTTATATTTTATCAGTTATTCTTTAAATTCATGATATTCCAATGAATAATTCATGAATATCTGTAATAGTTCTAATATTTACTTGCTTATATGATAAAAATAATTCTAATTATTCTTATCTGAACAATTTGAATTAGAAAAACTAGAATGTTACTTTTCTCAAATCCCAGTATCTGGCGCTTCACACATGAATGCATAACAGCGTCCAGTTAATGCACCGTGGAATATCCGCAATGACGACATACATAGAGACATGAAGATTAACACAGTCGGAGAAGAAATCAAATCTATAACAGCAAAGCACGAGTCGAGACTTCGTAACCACGAAAACATCGCCGTGACGCAAATATTGCTTGATAGTAATGATGATCGCAGGATTAAACCCTCGGACTAAGTAACCTAATCATGTAGAATTGTTCATTGCAATATCTACCACACCGTGTAATTATTGAAATGTAAGCTACTAGATAAATATATTATAATATATAAATATATATTAATAATAGGAAATATATTAAGTATAATTGATATAAGTATAATATGATTTAAGTTAAACAGTGTAATTATTATAATGTGTATGTAAATTACTAAAATAAAAGTCTTTGATTTCAGAGCAACACATAAGTTTGATTAAAAATTTACAATTTCCAATAAATTTGGAGATATTGTCTTATATATATACTTAATTATAAATGAATTTGTTTGCCCAAAAATAGTAACTGGACCCAAAAACACTTTGTAAATAAATTTTTATCAATAAGAATATGTTACCTTCGTTAAATTATATTGAAAGCACTTATTGGTGACAGCAAGAGCTATCCACATCTACGCTTGGGCGAGGGGTTAAGAGTGGTGGAGGGGTGAGGCGTACACACCAGACAGGAGTGGTCCTAATGTCCCAAGATGTGAAGGAAGTGGATGTCCCGTGTTCCGACCATGTAAATGAGTGAGGGTAAAACTTATAATGTAAATATAATATACAATTTGGATGTGACAAGGGTATTAAACGATGGACCAGGGGATTGTGCGGGGGAGCGGTACAATGAAGGCTTTGGAATATGTATGAGGGAATTATTATAAAAAAGGAAGATAAGTTTATTTATATACTGCAGGTATACAAATATTGATACACGTCCGCACGCGACTAGATGTTTGAACATTTGTTAAAAAAACATTAAAAAAAATATTTGTTAGTATCAATGGGCTTGTGTACTATGTCTTAATTTCTATAAAACTGTACTATATATTGAGAAAGTGGGTTACTAGAACCTCTAATGTTTAATTATTTTTTAATAACTCCTTGTACGTTAAGAGATATTAACAATTAAATAAGTCATTTTGTCTCTTTAATTATTAAAGAGATTCAACGTTGTACAACATTACAAATGCATGTGACATCACAATCCTTGTGTAAAGTTACCAACCTTACAGCTCATAAATCTCTGCTAAATGTATTTATATATCAAAATATCAATTATTATTTACAGCTATTTCAAGGAACAATAAAATTACAATATTATGTCTGCCGTAACAGGGTTAAATAAAATAAAAACTTATTATTATTTGTCTTGACTTGATTATTTCGACTACCAACAGCTACAAAACATTACCACAACATTACCTACGCAACAAATAACTGACGTTAAAATGCATTTCACATCATACAAATGGCCGACCACCTCTAAGCGCTAAAACTACAATTCAAATTTATATTTACTATATCTCCCTCAACATTTAGATATTTAATAAAATAGAGAAGCCAATATACATTTATAACATCTTTTTCAATCAACAATTGAAAAATCGACCACTAAAATATGAGGACACAAGTCTATTTTAACACAATATAATTTAGAGTTGACGATACAATGAGCGAGAGTATTGATGCTTGACGGTGACTGCTGTGTCTTCGATCCTCGGACCATGTAGAGGTGTCGTAAACATATATGCTGTCACGACACCTCCAAGGCGGGATGTCGTCGATGGTAGGTCGTCAGCAGATGGAGAGTTGTGCGATCCGCTCGACAGCTAGGTAAAAAACGTTGGTGTTCTTATAAAATGTTGAGATTACCCATAATTACCACCAGGGGCCTATCACTTTGAGTAAAATCGACAGGGAATAAACCGCTATTGGCGACATCTTTGAATATTAATCTTCTACGAAGTTAAATTCTCGACGACTCAACATAAGAAGGGAATGCAGGGGGACTAAAAACCGCTTTAATGGAAGATTACTCTACTAAAGTAGTCTTCTAATCGAACTTTGTTTCCTGGAACCTATATTTCTAGTCCTAATCCGCTACTGTCAGCAACGTATATGTTTCATGAACAAGTAGATAATCCTTTAAAACGTTTAATAGAGTATTTGTTTAGAAAATGAGAAACCCCGAATTTATCTTACATTCTTGCTCTAAAACCTAAATACACAAATCATAAATATCCGTGCTCCTAACGAGGCGGCTGTCATAACAATATGAATTGTTAGTTAATTGTTACCAACTGAGTCAATGTCAGTCTATAGGATTCCCCCTTTCACCTCGCCCTCCTCCTCCTCTTCTGTATTGTATAATAGATCTTGTATAACAAATTCAAAGTGTTACTGTTAACAACATGACAATGTATTGTAGAGCCCCATGTTGTAGCAACATGATAAATGCTGTACAAATAAAGGTTCCTATTGTTGCTGATGTTGATTGTTAGTCGATGTGTTGAGAGGTGGCTTAGTAATATTAAACAATTATCTTTCTCTTCCTCTCTGTATTAGATAATACCCACCTGCGTTCCCTCTTGGTTATTATGCTCTTAAGATTAACCTATTAATAACTGAATTCAAGTAACTAATGATGACAATATATTCGTAAATAATTCTTCTATATGATACTACACATGTATTATGAAATTAATGTTAGTTTGGTTGCATGTGAATCAGGCGTTCAATAAGGCCTTTCGTACATGGGTTGACTGATTGCAAACCGATCTGCCCGAACCGAATAAGAATGGAACTGTGTTGTTAGTGAGAGAAGGCACGTGTATACGAGTAAGAGAAAACACACGGCACGAACGAAACTAAACTGGTTTGAGCGACTATGTTTCTCGGTCGCAGGGCATGCTTTGATGGTCACATCATGAGTAGAGATGTGCACAAATACTATTCAAAAGTATTTAAATACATACATACATACAAATAAGACACAATAAAATCCCCTATTATACTATTGTTAAAAATTCTATAGAGTCCCGAAATACGGCTCGACTAGTTTGCAATAAGTCGACTCGTGTGCGGAGGGCTTAATATTACAATGCAGTACAAGAATTTTTATATTTTTTTTGGATCGCTTGTTTTTTAAGGATCGCTTTCCTAATTTTATTTTAATTTAATATTAGCTTTTTTATTTTTTTAAATATATAAAAGTTGACCGAGATGTACTAGGCCTAGGTACATCAAATTTGAATTTCACTTTTGTCGCATGTTTTAGATATGCATAAAGTATCATTGTTTTAATTTTGTATTTAATTTAAATTGTTTAGCTTATTTGAATATGCGTAGACAGTACCTGCACCATTTTTCATTTAGAATTTAACTTGCGTTTTTTTTGTTTTTTTTAGAACCTTACAAGGTCCAATGTTTCGAAATTAAAACTACAAAAACTATATTATATTATAACCTCTAAAATGTGACAATCTGTCAAAATGAAGTAGGATTTATTTTTAAAAGAAGTTCAATATCACTTTGTTAAATATAAAGAAGTAAAAACAATTTCTATTACAAATTGTTATTAAAAACAGCATGTTTAATTATTACACATTCAATTTTGTCCAACAGTCGAACTGTCAAAATTTATATTACTAACGACGCATGCGCACCAACTAAATTAACTAACCTCAAATTAAAACACGATTGTGACAAGGACGGAATATTCTGAAAACCTGAAATCTATATTAAAACTAGCTGTCCCGGCCACGCGTTGCTGTGTCTAACGTTTTTGTCATATTACATTACATAGCGCCATCTATTGAATATTTACTCAATCTAGTCAACAGAATATTTACTCAATCTAGTCAACAGATGTCGCCATCATCGTCACCAGATGTCATATGTCATATACAGATAATTAATAGACAAATAATTTGCAATAAGATAATATTGCAATCATAATTGAGATGTAAGCTATCCTATCTTTCCAGTTGGATCAAACTGCACACGGTGTACAAATTTGATTAAAATCGGTTAAGTAGTTTAGGAGTCCATCGCGGACATACAACGTGACACGTAATTTATATATATTAAGATATTAAATGAAAACGTACATTAAATTTCAAAACAGTGAGTGGGAATTTTTCCTTTTAAACTAAGATTACTTAAAAAGTAGCTTATGAATATGTTTTCAAATATTTAGTCAAATTAGTCGTATCATTTAATTACCCAATAAATTAATTATAATTAAATAAATAGGGCTCATATAATTCCACACGAAAAAAAGCTATAAATTATTAACATGTTTCTGAAACATTTATTTCAAAACGTCGCGCAATGTTTGGATCTGTGTTAAGAGCAGCGTCGTCGGCATGGGCGTCCTCAAGTAGGGACAAATTATACCACATAGAATTAAATCTACGACAAATGTTCTCCGGACGCCTATGGTCCTCAGGATAATGGATTACAACCTAAACCTAAAGAAACCACAACACATGTCAATGTTATGCGTTTATTTTTTGTAATACATCAGAATGAGTCATTGAAATAGATTTAAAATTTAAAAGATGAGTTTTAAGATGAAAAAATACTAAAAAAAATTAGTTTGCTGAACATCTATGCTAAAAATAAATTGTCTCCTAATGTGTACAAGTCTGGTCTCTTTCCGAGTGCAGTGTTATTTAAAATAACAATTTTTTAAGATAGGCACTAGCGACAATGGGTTTGTGTCCTATGTCTTAATTTCCATAAAAGTGTACTATATATTGATAAAGTGGGTTACTAGAACCTCAAATGTTCAATTATTTTTTAATAACTCATTATATGTTAGGAGATATTAACAATTAAAAAAGTCATTTTGTCTCTTTAATTATTAAAGAGATTCAACGTTGTACACATTCCAAGTGCATGTGACATCACAATCCTTGTGTAAGGTTACCAACCTTACAGCTCATAAATCTCTGCTATATGTATTTATATATCAAAATATCAAATGTTATTTACAGCTATTTCAAGGAACACTTAAATTCCAATATTATGTCTGCCTTAGCAGGGTTAAATAAAATAAAAACTTATTATTCTTTGACTTGACTTGATTATTTGACTACCTGCAGCTTCAGAAGATTACCACAACACTGACCTAATCAACAAATAACTGACGTTAAAATGCATTTCACGTCATACAAATATGGCCGACCATTTTTAGCGCTGAAACTACAATTCAAATTTTTAATTGCTATATCTCCGTACTATCATACTCCGTACTATAAAGGGTAGGTCAGTTATTTTTTCTATGGATAACAGTTCTGTGTTGAATTTGCTATCTATTTTACGCTCTATTGTATAAAAGAGATAGCAACTTAGCGAACGTGATGTCACATGTCTTAGAATGGTCTATTACGTTGAATCCCTTTAATAATTAAAGGGACAAAATGACTTTTTTAATTGTTAATATCGCCTAACATATAAGGTGTTATTAAAAAATAATTGGACATTTCTTTTATAGAAATTAAGATATAGTATACAAGCCTGAGTTCACATTCTCATTCACGTGCTCATTTTAAAGGGTAGGTGTGTGTATTGCAAAATTTATGTAGTAGTGCAGTGCTATAGTCATAAGATAAGTCATCTACTAGGTTTAAAATGTTCTTCTGTATGGTCTATAGTTTCTTCTTGTTGTCGGTGCATGCGTTTCCTAGATCAAAAAGCAAAAATATTTTTCTTGGTGATGGTTTGTGTATACAGGCTATGAACTATTCCTAGGGGGTGTTCTTATTCCACCCTTACCCAGCTACGGCTAGGCGCAGGGGTGTTAACCGAGCTAAGGTTACGATAGCATATACACAATATACTCATATACGAGAACACTTATTGATTTATCAAACCATAAAACATTCACGGCACTAAAATTGTCTTAAAAAATCAAACGTGTTTTTCTTTCTTTTATGGAACAAAACAACGTACGAATTTCACACTAAAATATTACTTTACAATATTTTTGTATTAGTATTATTAAATGTATATTATCCATAAAAATATTATTCAGTTTTATGAGATTGTTTTGGTTTATTTTGAAGACTGAGATAATAACCAAAACGCGTTGTATGTTATAAAAATATTATTATAAACGATTTTAACAGCTCATAAATATTTGAAGTGAATTTTAAAGAACATAAGTTGAGCCCTTCCGAGACAGCCCCCTCTTTGTTGTACACCCTGGTGGAGAAACTGAAGGGAATGTCGTTCTGTTCCATGCTAAATATGTCTTAACTTTATGGAGACCTTTAAATTTTTCTATAATACTACAACTAAGTATAGATACACTTATCTAGTGGCTTACATTTCAATAATTACACGGTGTGGTAGAGATTGCTCCAATGAACAATTCTACAAGATTAGGTTACTAGGTCCGAGGGTTTAGTCCTGCGATCATCATTACTATCAAGCAATATTTGCGTCACGGCGATGTTTTCGTGGTTACGAAGTCTCAACTTGTGCTTTGCTGCTATAGATTTGATTTCTTCTTCGACTGTGTTAATCTTCAGGTCTCTATGTATGTCGTCATTGCGGATATACCACGGTGCATTAACTATTCTTCGCAGAATATTTTGGAACGTTTGGATTTCTTTAACGTTCGATTTCTTGGTGCAACCCCAGAGTTGCACTCCATACGTCCACACTGGCTATATGTCACATGTCAGAGTACATCGTAAATTTGTTTAAACTTTTAGCAAGCTATAGATTATTGCTGAACTATAGCTACTATTCTTTTGAAGCGGAAATCAGTTTCAAACACACAACGAAAGTTGAGCAAGATATTGAAATAAATCTTTCCAGACGACATTAAAAGTATCACTGGACAAAACTCTTTCTGTGATTTCACAATTTATTAGAGAGATGTTAAAAATAGCAATGTTTTCATATTGGGTAAACATAATTTGCATATGCAAAAGATTACCCCATATTTGACTTTAGTTTTATTTCTTACTTTATTTGAACGAACACGGTATAAAAGTAAATTGAATTGTGACTCCACCCTCTCTCTCCTACTTGGTAATAATGGCCTAATATGTCAGTGTAATTATAGAGAGACATACTCTTAAATGAAGCACACGCTACATTTTCAATTTTTCGTAAAATATTTAAAGACTATACATTTTTTTAAATCGTTACTATTTTGATATTTAAATAATTTTTTTTCTTTATTATTTCAGCAAAAATATCTAACTACATTTGGATATTTACCTCAGTCAGATTTCGAGACAGCAAATTTACGATCGGAAGATCAACTTAAAGAAGCAATCAAAACTCTGCAGGTATGTTATTTCAAAATTATGCTTTTGGTAAAATTTGTACTTGAAAATTGAAAATTATTTTATATATAAAGATTTTATATTTCTTTAGTTAGTCTGACGGTAAAAAGTGACCGTTCAGTGAAAACATATACTTATTAATGCAATAGATGTCACTGTAGAAGTAACGGCCAACACAGTTGATATCTAGAGTGGACAGAACTCACGTTTTTATTCAGTTACTTACTTAAGTGCATATATTGTGAGGTTATAATAAAATTATATTAAAAGGAATTGACAATTTATATTAAATAAACTTTAAATGTCATTTCTTCAATTTTCAGGTATGATTTAAGTTAAACAATGTAATTATTAAAATATGTATGTAAATTAACAAAATAAACTTCAAATTTCAGAAGCAACACATGAATTTAATTAAAATTTGCAATTCCTAATACAACTAAAGACATAATAGAACTAGAGTCTTATATATGTATTAGAAAATTCGTTTTATAATGAACAATCTAGAATTCATTATTTATTTTAAGAAGTTTGTAAAAATATTTTAACCACAATTGTAATCTAATCACTGCTATCACTGGACTTGCCCATTGAACAACAATAGACACACAATATTTTTGGACATATTTTAACCGCAAAATATTTCCGGTCTATTTTTAATTTTTAGAATTACTGACAGTTTATAAATTTTATAAAAATACTAGCTGTCCCGGCCACGCGTTGCTGTGACTAACGTTTTTGTCATATTACATTACATAGCGCCATCTATTGAATATTTACTCAATCTAGTCAACAGATTTCGATTTACTCAACAGAATATTTACTCAATCTAGTCAACAGATGTCGCCATCATCGTCGCCCGATGTCATATGTCATATACAGATAATTAATAGACAAATAATTAGCAATAAGATAAATAAATTGAGATGTAAGCTATCCTATCTTTCAAGTTGGGTCAAACTGCACACGGTGTACAAATTTCATTAAAATCGGTTAAGTAGTTTAGGAGTCCATAGAAGACGTTGAGCACGTTGCTCTAAATTTTCATTTGCACGTGTACATGCAGCTCGATCTCTTAAATTTACATTATCCATAGAATGTTCTTCTACTGTTCTATTCAATCGATGATCATGAACTAATTGCGCGTGCTGAGTACGTCGACCAATATTTCTTGCTCTTCCACGAAGACGTGGCATTTTTCTACAAAAATAAAATATTGCAAAATAATATACAATTAATATGAGTTACTTATTGATAATGAATTTTTAATTAATTAACTCAAAAGATTTATTATGACAAATTTTAGATAAAGAACATGTAATCGCATTTTGTGAGTTTTTTTATTTAATATCTCCAAAAATGAATTAATTGTCAATAAAAATAATTAAAAAAATTCAATCCTCTAACTACACAAATAAACTTGAAGGTTATGTTGGTTGTTAATAAACGCATGATAGCGCCATCCGTCGAATCTGATGTAAAACATTCCAAAATCAAAAACTCCTTACAAATAAAAATTAATTAAAAAAACATCTGAATTCACAAAATTATTTATACACACTTCAAAACTCTTTAAAAAATAATTACATTTAATATTTTAATCAGCACATGAATTGAATAACAAAATTTTTTTCAAATTAATCGTAGCATCATCTGTCGGGACAAACTAAAATTGAAATAGAATAATATTGAATGCGATGATAGCGCCGTCCGCCGGATCTAATGTAAAACATTCCAAAATCAACAACTCCTTATAAATAAGAAATTAATTGAAAAAACATTTTCCAGTAGACCAAACTGTAAATCTAAACCATTCTCGAATCTCCACGAACACACACAAAAAATTTCATCAAAATTGGTCCAGTCGTTTAGGAGGAGTTCAGTCACATACACACGCACACAAGAAATATATATATTAAGATTACAGAAATAACGGGCCTGATTTTTGCTAGATAACTTTACGATTCAAATAACGAGTATTATCAATAACCTGGTTCTATTTATAATACTAAAATAACGGTTCTTAAGAAATATTCCGTTATTCCTACAACGTCCTCTATGGTGTTCATGCGTATATGGTTACTGTTTTAGCGATAGAAATATAATTTCTTTACATATCTACATTTATGTAACGTTATGTATGTTTCTATGTTATTTATGTAACGTTATGTAATTTTTTCGGTTATTGCCGAAATTAGATGTTTACAAATATGTTTATTCCATTCTAGGCTTTTGGAAATGTCCCTATAACGGGGGAGATTGATTCTACAACCAAAGAGTTGCTTAAGAAACCTCGTTGTGGAATTCCAGATGGCTTAAGTAGTTTTGGCTTTGGAAACAGCCGTCAAAAACGCTTCACTGTCCAGGGACAAAAATGGCAGTACACAAACCTGACTTGGAGGTGAGTGAGAATTTATTGAACTATTGATATGTATAGAGAAGCGATCGCGTCGGGCGTTAAAATAAGAAGATCGCCAAATGATAAAAAAAGTGACGCGCAATATAATTAAATTTTACAGTAGACTATTCTAAGGATTACAGAAAGAATTTTTTTAGTGTCTCATTCTGGATATGAATAGTTGTGGTAACCTTAATCAGAAACTGCACAAAATAAAATACACATTTATGAGAAATATTTTATTTGATGCAATTTATAAAATGAAAATTTTATTAGATATTCTGAGATACATTTTTATGTTATTTCTATGACGGATTACTTATGGAGACAACTTGGGTTATCAAATGCCATTATCTAGAGATTGTATCTCCAAAATGGTTGACAAAATATTGCACTCTAAAGTCTGCTTTTTCGCTGTCAAAAACTTGACGAATTACATATTACAATGCGAAAATATATAAATGATATAATGGAAAATTTTCATAAAATAATTTTATTGCATATAACTGACATCATATACTATATTTATTTGCTAAAAATAAAAAGAAAAATATATTAATAATGTAATTATAATGGGTTTGTTCCCTCATTTTTTAGTGGTCGATTGAAATTGATGTTAATAAATGTGTATAGACGTGTCTAGTTTATTAAATATCTAAATGTTGACGGAGATATAGCAATTAAAAATTTGAATTGTAGTTTTAGCGCTAGAAATGGCCGGCCATTTGTATGACGTGAAATGCATTTATACGTCAGTTATTTGTTGATTAGGTCAGTGCTTTGGTAATGTTTTGTAGCTGTTGGTAGTCGAAATAATCAAGTCAAGTCAAAGAATAATAAGTTTTTATTTTATGTAACCCTGCTAAGGCAGACATAATATTAAAATTTTATTATTCCTTGAAATAGCTGTAAATAATATTTGATATTTTGATATATAAATACATATAGCAGAGATTTATGATATGTAAGGTTGGCAGCGGTTGTGATGTCACATGCATTAGGAATGTGTCTAACGTTGAATCCCTTTAATAATTAAAGAGACAAAATAACTTTTAATTGTTAATATCTAACATATAAGGAGTTATTCAAAAATAATTGAACATTTGAGGTTCTAGTAACCCACTTTATCAATATATAGTACACTTTTATAGAAATTAAGACATAGGACATAAGGCCAATAATTTTAAATATAGTTGGTTTGAATATTAGATTTGATCTGCCATCTGTTATTTTAAAGTATAACTATTCCACTATCTACGTAGCATAAGAGATGGCGCTTTGAAAAGCATTGTCTATGCAACGTTTGTTACACTACTTGGTATAATTTTTATATTTTTATATTCATTTGAAATGAAATGTGCAAAATCAACTACACACCTACAAATGAGACATTTTTTCAATTTAGTTTATTGAATAAGTTTTCACTTTATTACTTATTCGTTACCTAGCACGGTTTCGTATTCCGTCGTCACAGCAACGGTATTTTAGAAGCCCCAGGAGTCCCTCCTACTTCCCCACGTTCCCGGTGAATAGAGGATTCATAAAGAGTCACGTAATTCGCATGTTTATATCCTGCACGGCTCCTGGATCGACTAACGAGTGCTGATATCCTGCTGCTATCACTGTTTTGTTTGATCATTTTCAATTCAATTGTCGTTTAAGGACTAATTTGATATCCCAATGGACCGTATTGTGATTTGTTAGCCTGCCATTACATTGAAGAAAGGAAAGAGACAGCAATACTAAGTCTATATATGGACTAGGGGGGTTAGCAGCGAAAGGGAAGTGATACTATTTAGCACAATCAGGACTATCGATAATAAACAAACACGTGATTCAAAATAAACAGGTTATGGGACAGGAATGTTAAACGGGTATATATATACTAGGCACGATAAATAGCTACATTTCATAATAGAGCCCCAGTAAACTTAGAGCCCTGTACCTAAGGGGGGGGAGGGGTGGTAAGGTTTTTTTTATTTATATTATTGTACAACATATTAAGTTTATTGTGTAAAAATTTGAAGTCGATTGGAGTAAAACTGTCGGAGATATACAGTTTTAAATCTTCACCTCTCTGGTTTGCTTTCGTGTTATTTTGAAACTTTTAAACGCGGTTTCTCACACTTAGCTTTTTCAGAGTCGGTGCCCTCTCTAGCTCAAAATCTACTTAACTGATTCTTTTGAAATTTTGTACACTCTTTCTTTACATAAATGGCGAGGTAACGCTGTCCAGTTTTTTTTTAATTTTTAATTTTAACGTATTTTAAAATAACAAAGTTTCTGATTTTTTTCAAGAAAAATCGGGATTTTGACTTTTAAGTCAATAAAAAAAGAAAAACTCGACAGCGTTACCTGCAGAAACTTATCAACTAATGAAATCAATTTGGTTTTTCGATTTCAGAAAATCCAGTGATGAGTTATGAGTGGCACCGCAATGTTACTTTTGTTTGTGACGTCTGTGAAAATTCGCTGTCAATTTCACAAAGTATTCTTTAAATGTCATTTTATCGTGTAGTAATTATAGAAATAATTATATATTAACTGTGTCGTCAAAAAACATTATCGAAAATATGCTTCTTTTTTATCGTTTTGACCTTATCCTTCCCCTCCCCCCCAGCCTTAAACCTAAGTATACAAATATAAGAACACTGTCCAATTATTACGAAGCAATATTGGTGTTTGTTGTAATAAAAGCTTGTTAGACGATTGTGTACTCTAATATGTATATGTGGTTGCATGTTACCAGGCGTTAAATAACATTTAAATGTATGTGGAATACATGCAACCTAGTTGTATTGATGTATGTATTTCATTTTATAAATTACATGGTGTATTTGAATGTGAACTAATTACTTAATAATTTTCCATAAATTCAGTTATTTACACTTACAGTTAAGCTCAGTTTATAACGTAGTTTAATAGAATTAAAACATTCCGTTTAGTTTATATTAAATTCCAAACTTTCTGAAGTATTAGAAATTATTTGCAATTCTAATTAGTGTTATGAGCATTAACAAAATTTAAATTATTAGCACACTATTCTTATAATAAATACGACTACTATTTAAACTTTAAAGTAATTTTTAATTTAATTATTTCATTAATGTACATATGTGCAGATAAATGAAAAGTTATTTAGAATAACCAAGATCGAAAAAACTTTACTGTGTCCAGGCTAATTCTCACTGAATATTTTATTTATAATTAAATGTGTCGGCTATTTGCACAGATTGGACATTACGTACTATTTTTCTATGTATGTATAACTTGTACAGACTTCGATAAAAGTTTTTGATTAGTTAGTTATAAGTCGCAGGACTCATACTACGCATATGCAACACCATTTTTGGATCATGTTGTACCCCGATAGCATCCTTAAGGTGAAACGATACTTGGCCATTTTTTCTCGCGAAATATAGATGGCGATACTATACAGCAGGTTAAATATTATCAAAAAAACATGTTTTTTATGTTTAAATCGTTTTATGTAAGTAACTATAAACGCGAATCAAAATCTAAAGCTGCAATTAGTTAGATGAATAACGTATCTACATTTTAAGCTTTCTTCCACTGACTTTTAATGAGTTGGAACCGCAAAAATTAGTTTTGAAAATGAATATTGCTATATTTTTTAGTGAAATTCTAATTTTTATATGACTGATAACATTTCTAAGGGTTTGTGTCATAAATAAAGGTTATAAAATTAAAAGTAAAATAAATTACGCGTTAAACATAATATACGTTTTAATAAACGTTCTGATAATCAATTAAAAACATCAATAGCTTACAATATTTAAAATAGTTTTGATACAATATTTACACTTGCTAGGTTGCCACAAGCTAGGTTATATCTCATTTTATTTGTACCATAATAACAGTGTGTGTTTTTTAGATTTCTTTATCACTTGGTGAATATTTCTTTTTGCCACCATTTTCTACTTCTCATACACAAATTGCCTTGCAATGCAGTTACACACTGGCTAGCTTACTACAAGATAATTCAAGTTTATTCCTTCTAACTTGGTATATAAATTAATATTATTCGAAAACATGAATTGATATAGTCAAAAAATGGAGAGAATTGAAAATTCAATAGAACTTTGTTGACACCAAATCTTTGCTCAAAATATATACTTTTAATTTAAACTACTGCTTGTATACTTTTCACATTACTTCATTAGTCCACTGTAACAAAGCTATACCTTTCATTTTGATTGTCAAACAGCCTGAGTGATATTTTTGTTTGTAAATAAAAAAATAGTTATATGTGTATATACTAGTCAGTCAGTCAGTCAGTTATACCACGTCGTTGCATTGTAGTCAGGTCATTAGAATCATTTAGCCTCTCTACTCCACTCCCTAATCCCTCTGTACTACTCCCTAACATCCCTATAGACCTTACAGGGTGGTATATTTCATTTGTCTACCTCTACCGTATAGTGATGTCAATACGTATCAAGGTTACATTTTGAAATTATCGATAATGTATCTTCCATGTTATTATAAACATCGATGTTTTATAAATATGATTAATTAATTACCATTAAACATGGTAAATTTAACAAGATTGACATGCATGCGTACATCGATATAAAGTTCGCACTACTTTGTGCAAGTATGAATTTGATATTTAAAGTTGTACATCTCGGTATATAAAAAAATATTTTACTTATAGAAAACCCAGTAATATTTTATCTAAAAATATAGCTTTATATAGCTTAGAGCTATTTTAAAAGCCTTTAAGCTCCATTTCCATTCACTGTTTTTAGTTTTAATTTAAACTTTTAACCATAAATGTGATTTTGAATTTTTAAATCATGCGTTATGCGTCAGTAATATACATTATTTTGTAATAATTACTATCTTATTTTAATATAAATTATTTTATATCTTTACATTTCACAAGCTGTAATTTACATTTTATTATTAAGGTGAAACGATACCTGGCCATTTTTTCTCGCGAAATATAGATGGCGATACTATACAACAGGTTAAATATTATCAAAAAAACCATGTTTTTTATGTTTAAATCGTTTTATGTAAGTAACTATAAACGCGAATCAAAATCTAAAGCTGCAATTAGTTAGATGAATAACGTATCTACATTTTAAGCTTTCTTCCACTGACTTTTAATGAGTTGGAACCGCAAAAATAAGTTTTGAAAATGAATATTGCTATATTTTCTAGTTAAATTCCAATTTTTATATGACTGGTAACATTTCTAAGGGTTTGCCATAAATTTTATAACCTTTATTTATGACAAACCAAAATCATTTATGTCAAATCGATTCTATCCTATGGACATCACTCTTGCTAGTATTCTCTAGCAACGACTGACAGACGTAATTCTATAACGTTGCTAGTTAGTTTATCAAATGACATTTCATTATGTCTACGGTCTGTGCAACCTCTGCTGTTGATGAAATATTAAAAAAAGAGAAACCAAAAAAAGATATACAATCCGTTAAAGCTTCCAAGTACACTGGCAAGATATGACAGACAGCAAAACACTGTCCACAAAGTGTGGGCAGGGGGTACAAGTGGGTGAGTAGTGGGGATACACGGGGGTTATTTATATATTTGTAAAGTTGTCTGTCACGCTGTCAGTTGTCATGTAAACTTCATGATTGATATTTCTAATTAATATTTTATATTCGTACACTATATATTTGTATATTCCGTTGATAAATATATTTCGCTTTTAAAGATTTATTTGTCCAAAAATATTTTACTGTTGCTATCATTATTATCAGAGATGTGCGTTTTTCAAATACATATACTCAAAATGCAAATGGAAAATAGTAAATACCTATTTTCTATTTTGTATTTAAATATCTTTTAACAGCATAGAATTTTATATTTTATTTGAAAACTTTTACAAACCTATTTCCTATTTGGAAAATACAAAATACGTTTTTCATTTTTGTTACTGCATAGTGTTAATCAGTAAATATTATTTTTTGAGTATAAACTTAAAACCCCATCAATATTAGCACCATCACACAATTGCATCTGCACAATTGTCTTAATACTCCCTACTACCCCCACATGCGACATCCAACATTTATATATTTTCATTCATAAGTTGACATTATTTAGACATGAGTGTACTAAATGTGTTGTACTTTTAACGTACAGACTAGTGCGACATAAACATGCGACAATCCTTACTTTTGCTATTTTTTAAAATTCTAGCTAGGTAGCGTTTTTATGAAACAAAAATGATTCAAAAAGAAGTCGGTCTTTATCAAAGAGAATTCTAATAATTATTAAAAAAAATAACATTTATATTAGTAACATAAAGAGTATTCTATTTTCTCAAAAGTATTTTTGAAATACGTAATTTGTATTTAAATACTAACATGAAATTTATTTTCTATTTTGTATTTGAAATAGGAAAATAACGAGATATTTGCATTTTGTATTTAAATGCTTTTGATAAGCATTTGTGCACATCTCTGCTTATTCTATACATATTCACATGTTCTGAGAATTAAAATATTCTCTTGGAACTGGTGGCGAAACCAAATCGCTCGCTTGGTACGTGGACACTTTTATTTGAACTATCTCATTCGGTATTTTATAATCAGCTTATATTCATTAAGTTGTTCCAATAAATGAGGTGTTTTGTATAGCATTCTTAGTTTCGTTTTAAATTTAATGATTTTCATTTAGCTGGTCATTAGACAGTGATAGAAATAGAGCCATGAATCAAATATCTGTACCCGTATTTTTTTGGTTAGTAGAACGCCTGATGGAGTTAAATAATTTGACCTTTCGACCTTTGCTCAATATATAATTGTTTAACATTCCAATGCTGCAGACCGTACGCTGAAGAACTCGGGGCCGGGGCCGGGGCCGGGGGTTAAATACCAGTAGACGTTAAGCTATGGACATTTTCTGCGATTTGTTACATAAATTATATGACGTTAAATATTTAATATATTCAAATGTTTTTTAAACAATGGAAAAACAGAAGCATTCAAGATTATCACAGATAATTTGCATAAATATTGTATTTATAATTTATCTGGTTAATTAAATTCTTATTATGATATCCAGGTCGAGCCCTGGACCTAAACGTGGACGTGGTATTGTTGTTTTCAGCCCTACGTAGCGGACACGTGTAATGACTATGAGGACGATATGTACAGTCCACGCATTGCGAAACGAGCGAGTGTACAGGAAACATTTTCAAAATTAGATTTTCGACGAAGATTGTTAAAAACCGTTATTGAAGTTAAATAGAAACAAAAAAATTATGTAGAGAATGAAATGGAACAAAAGAGATATCCCATGCTTAAAATGGTAATACTTGATCCAGTGGCGGGGGTGAATAGGAAGGGAATTATCAAATCGGGAGGAGAATGTTACCTAAAATGCAACATTTAGTATTTTCTGAAAAATAAATTTACCTTTTCGACCATTAACATAATTATTAATCATCCTAAGAAGCCATATTTCAATGGTAATAAAGTATTATTATTTAGATCCTTTGAGATAAAATATTACCAGGTTTCACTTAAGTAAAATATTAATATAAGATTTCTTAAAGATTAAATAGGAGTAGAGTCAGTGTCGTAGCTACCGCCGTATTAGCCGTATCAATGATAAGGAGCCCTGAGGCCTCAAATGTGTGTTAGCAAAAATTCGAAAAATGTTATCCACAATCTCACTTAAACTCTAAGGCCGTACTTAGCTTAGTTCCTAGGAGTATTAATTGTAAGTAATAACGTTTAATCAACATGTAATTGTTTTAATTCAATGCGAGCGATTCTGTTCCTTTTGTAAAAAAAATGTACCCATCATTTGGGCCCCCCAACAAATTTTGAAACAGGCCCCTCTAAGGCACGCTACGTTATTGAGTAGAGTTTCTTGGGAGTTCTATCACCGGTATATTCTCTGGGGTTGGTTCTTATCAAATTAAATTGATTTCTGCATACATAATCATAAACTTATTAGGCAGTAAAGTAAGATACATATATGAAGCCATAAAATGTACTGTATAAGTTGGACTGTAACAGAGGTTTTAGTGACGCTAGTTAAGTAATTTTTAAAACAATGAAAAAATTTTAATTTCGTGTGTTGATAAAGCATTGCATTTGCACTTAGGAAAATGAAATTGTACTTATGCATTAGGCCCTCATTCCCACTCACTGTTTTGATATTTAATTTACTGTTATCTAATATTTAAATCTAGATTTCAGGTTTTCAGAATAGGCATTCCTTGTCACATTCGTGTTTTAATTTAAATTTAAGTTGGTGCACATGCGTCTTTAGTAATATATATTTTGACAGTTCGACAGTTGGATAAAATTGAAGGTGAAATAATTAAAATTGCTATTTTTAATAACAATTAGTAATAGAAATTGTTTTTATTTCTTTGTTTTTCACAAACTGACATTAAACTTCTTTTAAATATAAATTCTACTGCATTTTGACAGATTGTCACATTTTGGAGGTTATAATATAATATAGTTTTTCTTAATTTAATATTTTTAATTTAAAACAATAGCCTTGTAACCTTGTAAAGTTCTAAAAAAAACTAAGAAAACTTAAAAAAATAAATTAAATTAAAAATGGTACTGTGAATGACTACGCGTGTTGCCATATGCTAAACAATTTAAATTAAATTAAAGCAGTGAGTGGGAATGATACTTAAAACCTGTTTCTTTTTTTATTTAATAACTACAGTAAGCTAGTTTCGTTGTTTTATTTGCGTCCTTGAGTGACATACAACTCACCGAACAAATCCATCTTTACGAGTTAGTTTTATGTAACTCACGAAACTTCCGAACCAAATAATCGTAAGTCAAATACATACAACTCACGTGGCATTCAACGTGTTAACCATAGATCCGTCCCTGTTTTTTAGACAGGTAGTTAACGGGGCTCGTGGCCCGACCACTCCGTTACACGATTCACATTGTCACACAACGCGGATCGGGGGTCGAAGGTTCATGATAATCAATTTGTTCCTTGTCAAAAGCACACTCGCCCGATACCACTACCCTCCCTCCCACTGCCTGCGCGAATGTTTCCCCACGTGATAAGGGTGGCCAGTGACCCCATCTAAAGGGAGAGAGGTGGGTAGGATACCGAGGACGAAATATTCATGATCCGGTGGGACTGGTTTAAATGATGCATGATAATAAAAGTACTTTGAATTAATAAACAATTTTAAATTACTAAAGTTATTAGTTTATTTTGTGTTTTTTTTTTTATATATTTTATTTATTGGAGCGTGTGATATTTGTTAAATTTTTTATTAAAAATCATGAATTTATGAAATCGGGAAACTTCAATTGAAATACTTCAATAGTTAAAACTCCACGTACTAAGTTCATTTTTCGTTGACATTGCACTCGTGCTAATGGTGAACAGTTTTTGGTGCATTTCCATATATTGCCTTCCCCTTCCGGAGGAACACACTTCAGTGATCACTAATTAGTTTGGAATGTTTGCTTGCGAATGGTTGCCGCGAAAAAAAAAAATATTTCCGCCGCGAAAATAATAATATTTTAATAATATTTAAATATAATAAAATATTAATAAATATAAAAAAATAATAAGATCACCGCGAAAAAAGGCCTTTGTAAGAGCGAGGCCCCGGGCGGTTACCCTGCTTGCCACCCCCTAAAGGCCGCCTCTGTCGAGAACTACATGTTATTATAATGCTCTATACTTATATTTATTTCATATAATATCCAATATTTAGTTTAGACATTTGAAACTAAAATTAATGTTATCAGAGTTTATGATATATATGATATATATATTATGATATATATGATATATTCTCATGGGTTTTGTCAGTATTTACAAGTTGGCAGCCTTGACATGATCAACTGTTATATTTAAAATTCTGTCGTACGTGTCAAAAAAGCAATGATTTACTATTTGTTTATAAAACTAAGTGTAGTTTAGGAACTGCAAGGTTCTCTAATATAAACGGGATCATATGTTTTCATTTAGGAATATGTTGTAGAACATGAACTAGATAAAGATATGAAGGCCAAGTTATCTGTGCTAGTGCTATGTATTAGTTAGAGCTGATAGAAAGAAATATATTGAACGGAGTTGATTTTCCTATAGTTTGAATCAGGAAGTTAATGCTGAAATAATTCTTTTTCAGTTTTTCTTTAAATTAAGAACAGATAATCTGTTTTTGCTCATGCATTTGCTTAATAATGAATGTACAGAGACTACCTGACTTAAATTTAGTAAAATTCTGTGATTACATAATCGTGTGATAATATATTATAACAACTACGATTATATCAACGTAGAAAAGTTAAAATTATAATCAACGACGACGAGAGCTCCATCGGTGACACGGAGAGCTGCTGTTACTTCAGAAGAGAAATCAACGTGCCCGGGTGAATCAATCAAATTAATAAGGAAATCCTTCTCGTTCTTATCACGTTGATCGGGGTTGGTGATGAAAACTAAATCTTTGTCTTCGTTTGTTTGGTATTTGTAATATCTATGTATTTTAAATCGGCAAGAAGGTTGAATAAGCCAAAGCCAAATAAATATAAAAAAAAAAAAATATATATATTATAACACGTAATCAGTAATTTTAGAAAGAATGTATCACCTTCAAACAATGAACCAGCCAACGTACCTTCTAAATCGCAGGAATAAACTTGTTTCAGTGATAAATTAACTGCAATAACATGTTTTGCCTGCTCTAAATGTATATATTCATGGCAGACGATTATGGCGGAATAGTCGGTATCTATGGTAAAACTGTTTTCCTTTGGTTTTGAGTAACGAAGGGTTTTTGAAGGCTTAACGTTGTAGATTGTCTTCAGCCTTGGAGGCAGACTGAGATAAAGCTTTTGAGGGGGTTTTATTACCTGGAACTACCACAGGAAGATGGAAGATGGAGGAATGGGTGAAGACATACGACTATCTTTTCTCATGTTTAATAATTTTTAAGTTAGATCTCATATTTTGTCCTAATATTACGGCAACATGACATAAGTTACGTACTGAGACAACCGCACCAGTGTTATGAATAATTTTGAGATAAATTACTGTAGAACATTATGATCATAATAAATATAAAATAATTTATACGATTATGGATTCATTTTTTCTTGTTTATTAGAAATTGTGTGACCCATTTAAAATAGATTGCCTAAAGAAAGTCGTCAGTCGAAGTCGATACAAAATAACAATATCTGTAGATGAACAAGATGAGTGTTTTGACTAGATAACCCCTATATTGAAAAGCGCCCCAGATTTTTAAATGCATATAATTTAAGATTACATAACAAAGGTTATATTTCGACTTAAATTTATGTTTTCTAAGATCAATAAAGTTTTTTATATTATTATTTTATTTTAATGTTTTTACATTATTTACATACTTTGTGCTTAATTCAATTTTGATCCTTATTAAATCTTAACATTCTCACTCCTTCCAAACGAAAAAAAAATATAAATTTATCCTTATAAAAATAAAAACAAAACTGCTACTGCTTCGCTCCTCCTGCTACTCTCCCTCCTGTTTCTACTCTGCCATTCCTTCTCTTTCCTCGTTCCTTTTCTCTATTTCCGCCATCCACCTCTTCTCTTCACTGCTTCACTTTAATAACTGCCCAATATTCTTTTCGCTTATTACCTAAATCCAATAGATCCTAAGATCAATAAAGCTTTTTTATATAAAACTAGCTAAACCTTGTTGTTAGGTATATTATCAATCACTAATTTCAATAGTTTTAAATCTTCTTTATATAAAATTGATTAATTGTTATTTTTTGTTATTTCAAACGCCTGATTATCACCGCCCCATATACATTTCCAAAACAAAATTCTCTTAACTGTAAGCGCTCCTAGTGATCATAGTGTCAACCATAAAAAAGTCATCAGACCTACATTTACATAAAAGAAATTTTTAATCATAAAATTTAATACAATGAGATTTTGTACTTTGTTTTATAATATGAATGAAAGTCGTAATACTAAGAGAACGTGGCTACAGGTCTTTCTATAATGTGTGAGCTGTTAATACCACCGCTGCTTTATTACAAAAAAATTTTTTCGCCTTTATATTTTACCTGCAATATAGTCGTCTCGCTTGACTGTTTTTTTAAGGTAAACACACGTTTTTGTTTGCGTAAAAGATTGTTTTTAACAGAGCCGTCTAGATTTTTCATGAAAAAAATCAGAAACTTTGTTATTTTAAAATACGTTATTATGAAATAAGAAAAAACTCGACAACGTTACCTCGGCATTTATGTAAAGAAAGAGTGTGCAAAATTTCAAAAGAATCGGTCCAGTAGATTTTGAGCTAGAGAGCGCACCGACTCTGAAAAAGCTATGTGCGAGAAATTGCATTTAAAAGTTTCAAAGTAACACGAAAGCAGACCAGAGAGATGAAGACTTAAAACTCTATATCTCCGACAGTTTTACTCCAATGGACTTCAAATTTTTACACAAGAAACTTAATATGTTGTACAATAATATAAATAAATAAGAAAAAATGAAAAGAAAAAAAAGGCGAAACCTTCTTATCACGATTCTTATACGAATCTAATGCGATTCTGACACGAATTGTACGAATCTTCATATAATATTCAGTTGTGTTCTACAAACAATTTTGTCAAAAATTACGATTCTTACCGAAGATGATTTACCGCCAAATTAAAGACTGGATTTAACAGAATTTGGTGACTTTTCGATGATGAGAGACATCGAAAATATTATTTGTTCCTATATATCATAAGTTTTGTTTCGTATAGATAGATAACATGTATAAAGGCGTTAAGACCGGCTCTGGTTGTATTGTAACTTTGTGTACGTGCAAGTAGTATACATTACAGCACAGACACTGCAATTTATCCGTCAGAAATTTCCAATAAAACAACAAAGTGTTTACACCGGTTTCATAAACCTATTTGTTTAGCCACTACGCGGCGCTGCTAGTCATAATACTATATTGTTATTACGATTCGACACAATGTTGTAAAACATTGCGGCTACCCCATATTGTTCTTATTTTTATTACATACGTGTATATATCTAGTATATTAGATATAGATACTGTACAACAACTAGTAGGGTGGCAATATCTACTTATACGTTAAGTATTTAGATACTTTTTCTATGTGTGAAAACGTATCTAGCTACACAAACATTTTTTCGTATCGTAGTAATGTCGGAAACACCGAATTCGGTTAGATATATCGCTTTTGTTTAACAATTTTCGAAGCATGTTCTAGGCGACTGTACGATTCTGTTAATATTTAGTTACGATCAGGAATAGAAATTTCGTATTTTAAATTTGAACTTTATAAATAGGGTGTGGCCTATTTACACGATTTGAAAGGTCTCCGAAAGAATACTAGTATTTCGTATCTTATCTAGATACATAATGGGAACATGTAACGGTTATCGGTTTAAGACTTTCACTGCTACGAAATCTTGTATAAATTTAGTGACAGTAAACTTATTTGCCTCTCTACTAAAGAAGTGATGCTCTCTGTGAAGCGAAATAAGGGTGGAATCGGCGCATCCGGGTATCCAGTATCACCACAATATCCTATCTAAAATATATTGGATAGACCACGCAAAAAGGATTTCTTTTTGTCGTTGTTATTCTACCTAACAAATAGTCTTTGTTTTTATTTTCTTTTCGTATACTAGATGGCTCTGTATATGTACGATTCAAACGGTTTCTTAAAACCGGAAACAACTCAAGTGCCATCTAGGTTTGTCTCTTTAAATGTAAGTATCAGGATGAACGTTTTTAAAAATAAATAATAGAGTTAAGTTTAATATATTAAGAAAGAAATAAAGTTAAGGGTACAGGGTCTAAGTCCGTCTTCGAGGGGGTACTTTTTGTAAAAAATTTACCTGTTTAACAAAATATATTTAAAAAAGGAAGCCGCCCGAACAGGGACTTGAACCCTGGACCCTTGGATTAAAAGTCCAATGCTCTACCGACTGAGCTATCCGGGCTATACAGATGATGCATGATAAGAAAAAAATTGCTGTAAGATTAATTTCTTATCATATTTTATGTTCATACACATTTCAGTAGTAGCTATCTTTATTACTGTATCAACCTTAGGCCTGTCTCAGTATGAGACCGTATTTAAGCGAATTTCTGCCGGACGTATACGGGCTACTACGCTTTACCTATCCGAACCATGTAAATGTAATGAGATCGCTCTGGAGCTCTCAGACTGCACGCTACAAAGCAGTCCGAATACGGGCGGCACTACCTCGCACATTAGAAGCGTATAAAGGCGAATTTTATCCAAGCGTTACCACTACTACAACGATACCCTATATGAACCTTTGTAAATGCAAAAAGCCGCGTCAGACTGGAGGGGAGACCTAAGATCGCCTTTTGTTACGCTGCAATACGCGGTCAAATGAAATCTATCGGCGACATGGGTATGTTCTGCATGCAATTTATGTTTGTATTTCAGTGAATCATGGGCACGGATGCCCATACCAATAGGATAGAACTAAATTTAAATTCACGCCCACCAGAACTCAGATATATAATAAATGCTAAAGTCCCTTTAATACCAGTAGTGTATCGATAAAAATTAAAGTTAAAGTTTGCTCTCATGATAAATTATATAAGTGTTAAAGAACTCCAATACACCCCCTAATACACGACTACAGACATCTGTGACACACATAGGGCGGTTTGCTTTGTAGCTCATTCAAACCGCCGATTTACGTCCGAATACGCCGTCGCTTAAATACGGTCCCATACTGAGACAGGCCTTATATGTTTCAACCTTAACCATTTGTATGACGTGAAATGCATTTTAACGTCAGTTATTTGTTGAATAGGTCAGTGCTGTGGTAATGTTTTGTAGCTTTTGGTAGTCAAATAATCAAGTCAAGTCAAAGAATAATAAGTTTTTATTTTATTTAACCCTGTTACGGCAGACATAATATTGAATTTTTATTGTTCCTTGAAATAGCTGTAAATAATATTTGATATTTTGATATATAAATAGATATAGCAGAGATTTATGAGCTGTAAGGTTGGCAGCGATTGCAGCATGGAATGTGTACAACGTGAATCCCTTTAATAATTAAAGAGACAAAATGACTTTTTTAATTATTAATATCTCCTAACATATAAGGAGTTAATAAAAATTAATTGAACATTTGAGGTTCTAGTAACCCACTTTATCAATATATATTACACTTTTATAAAAAGTAAGACATAGGACATAAGCCCATTATATTCAAGTTGAATATTTTAATTTAAAAATGACTAAAGCAAGATTTATATTATTAAATTCAAATCACATAATCGTCGCTTTGTAACGGGGCAAACGTTAGTATATATATTTTGTGTCTGTGTGTGTGTGTTGTAGCTTCAATAAAGCTATACAATAATTCGAAATTGAGTCGGTGACCTATAAACATTTTTTCTGTACTTTCTTCAATGTTCGTAAAATATTTTTTTCGCATTCCGGATGATTTTAACAACCCCTTAAAACGTGGTCCATAATTCATTCGTTTATTTTTCTTATGCGAGTATACTATATAATACGATTTGATATAACAGACATAATCTAAGTTTTATGACGGTATTGCCTCATGCAATATGACGAAGGGCGAGCGAATGAAGAGGGGTCCAACTCGAATAAGTCGCTGACAAGGGCCATACTAATATATATAAATAAATTTTCGTTTAAAAAAAATATTTTAGCAAAAAAGTTTTTGACGTTTCGAATTATTATTATTTTCTACAAATATTATGGTAAATTATCAAATTCATTGAAGGGCCATTAATAAAAGATTAAATAAACGAAAATCTTTTATTCTTAGATATGTTCGATGACGACTTATACTTAAAACAGGTTATAAGAGCGGTATAATATATATCTTATTCGTTTTTAAATACATTATAGAAAAATAAGTGAGTCAGTTCTTTTTAGTTATATCGGCAGTTTATACCCCACAACTTGTTTTAAGTACGAGTCGCCGCCGAACTCTCGTAATTTGAACTATATAAAGATATTATATAAAGGGAAGAACTAGACAAAGCACAGGCAAAAGCGCCTGGCTTGTTGGGAATTAATAAAAGCAAAGAAAAATAAATGTACAAAAAGTAAATACGCAAGTCGTTTGGACTTATCTTAACAAAAACATATTATACAATGTACCTAGAAAATAGTAAATTAAATTTATAATCACCCTGTATATTAATTCCTGGTGGATAATCGACAAAGGCGTAATGTCTGAGTAAATTTCAAAATGCGTTTATATAGCAATTAAAATTTTTAATCCTCAATTAATTAAGTTTGGTGCATTTAGAGATTATATTTGAAATCATTTTATTTTAATTTTAATCACGAGTGTATATTTCTATTGTTTGATTTTCTTTGTGATTTATTGTTTACCAGCTAAGAATATACGATGAACGTTTTTGGAAATTTTTGCGATTTATGTTTTTGAGAAATTGATTTAATAGTTTGTTAAACCTTGTATGCTATATATGCATATACTAAGACTTAACTAATCAACTGATTAATACCCGGTAAACATTTTTTTGTCATGAAAGGGTTTAATTACAGTTCAGTTTCTCACAGGCGTTCATGTGAAATGTCTATTTTATCGGCTAGATATGTCGAAACCACTCCACCTGTCGGAATACAAATGAAGATAAAGTTGATGCGAACTATAATTGGAGTGCAATAGTGATAGAAACGTCACAAAACAGGACACTTCACCAAATTATTTACTGAGTATCAACAACCATTATATGCCACACATATGTCATAATTTAATGTCCCTTGTATCGTCTTGTTACACATTACAGACCTACAAATTTATGAATTACATTTTACAAAATCATTCTTTACGGATTTTTTTTAATGGTAAATAAACATAACGGATACAAGTTTGATGTTATTCTGACGAATGCCCCCCCCCCCCTCCTCTCCTCCTCATCCTTCGTTGTAGCATCACACTTTTTGAATTGTACTTTTCTGAAAATGTATCTATCCTCGGATGAAATGACCTCTTGTTTTTTAGTTTTTGCGCAGACTTTTGAGAACAAGTAATCTCCAAATAGGAATTTGCTTTTTTATTTTATATTACACGTGACGTCACAAAGCTTATCACCCCTTCCTATAATCTTTGCATGTGACGTGCATAAATTAATGGATGGTCCCTACCCGTATAACACAGTTACTTATATAAACATAACATTTTTTACCTTTTTATGATAATATAATCTAAAATTACATAACAAAGGTATGAATTCAAAAAGATTTGTCAAAACCGTGATATCAACTGAAAAGAAAATTTTGAAAAAGTTGAAAATCATATTTAGTTGTTCACTTTAAAAAATAAATGAAATTTTATAAAATAAGTGAACATTATTAATTACAGCTAATATTTTAAGACAATTTTAGATTTCACTTTTTTCAAAAATTGTCAATTTGTGTGATATTGATTTTATTTGGTTTTGATGAATTAAAAAGTAAATTAACTTTTCAAAAAACGCAGTCCTTTTTAGAAAAGTAAGTTATTGGGTTTGAATTTGTAAAGATACCCCATATTCTGGTGAAATTATATGTTGTATTAATATTTCAGGGGAAGGTAATCTGATCGTCACGTTTAGGATTTGCATTATTGATTGTGTTCAGAAATAAATGTTTGTCATTGAAACATGAACGGAATTACTGCCATTGGAACAGTAAGATTGCATTTGTAGTTAAACCTAGTAAACTATACAACGAAATGGAACTACCCTCTAAACACAACTTTTGTATTATTTTTTACCACCATATCTTAATTTCCATAAAACAGTACTATATACTGATTAAGTTTCTTCCAGAACCTAAAACTATGTAACAGGTAAAGATTTTGATGTTAATTGTGTTTAGCGGGTAAGGTTCCTTGACGAACAATCGTGAATTCGTTGCAGTCTGTACGAATGTTAGTTCGCTCTTTGCATGAAATAGTTATCCATTTGATATTACTATCTTTTTAGTCTTTAGAAGTTGTAAGACACTCAGCAAGGAAGCTAAATCATGTACTGGCAATTGCACCTCGCGCAAAAGGAAGAACGTACTACACGTATTGCAGAGAACCAGCGCAGGAAATAAAGGGAAAAGAGCCGATGATAGTATCAGCAGAGGAAGCTGTCAGATGCGTCAAATCCGAGGACTGGGTTTACGCCCATGGAGCTGCTGCGACGCCTAATATATTGCTGAATGCCTTAACAAAACATGGGAAAGAATGTGGATTGAAGAATGTTAAAATATGTCACATGCATACAGATGGCCCCGCTGCTTATACAGCTCCCGATTGCAAAGGAATCTTTCGTTCCTGTTCTTTCTTTATGGGAGCCAACGTTCGAAAAGCAGTTGCAGAAGGCAGGGGAGATGCGATACCGATATTTCTCTCCGATATCCCGAAAGTCTTTAAAGTACATCTGATAGAGCCGAATGTCGCTCTTTTGACGTTATCTCCACCTGATAAGCATGGTTTCTGCAGTTTGGGGACAAGTGTGGATTGTGCTAGAGCAGCCACACAAGCAGCTAAGCTGATCATAGCTCAAATAAACAAACAAATGCCAAGAACATTTGGTGATTCAATGATCCACAAGAGTCATATTGATTACGCTGTTGAAGTCGATGAGAAATTACCGGGCCACCCAATGGGGAAACTATCAGATCAAGAAACAAAGATTGGAATTCACATTGCCGATAACTTGGTAGAAGATGGTGCCACCCTACAAATGGGTATTGGTAATATTCCAGATGCAGTGTTAGCACGATTAGGAAATCATAAAAATCTTGGAATTCACTCTGAGATGTTCGCAAATGGCGTGATTAAACTGTTCAAAGAGGGTTGCATTACAAATACAAAGAAGCAGTTTCATAAGGGTAGAATTGTGACTTCATTTTTAATTGGTTCTCCAGAGTTGTACCAATTTGTTGACAACAACCCTGTGATTGAAATGCTTCGAGTGAATTACGTCAACCATACAACAGTGATTTCGAAGAACCCTAAAATGACCGCCATCAACTCTGCCATTGAAGTGGATCTAACTGGTCAGGTGGTCTCCGATTCCATTGGAATGCGCATGTTCAGTGGATTCGGTGGTCAGGTGGATTTTATTCGAGGAGCTGCAGAGGGTCTTGATGGGAAAGGTAAACCCATAATCGCTCTTCCTTCTGTCACAAAGAGAAATGAAACTAAGATTGTCCCAGTTCCCAAGTTGGGAGCAGGAGTTGTGACTTCCCGGGCTCATGTTCACTATGTTGTGACGGAGTTTGGGGTTGCCTATCTATTCGGGAAGACGTTACTGCAGAGGGCACATGCACTGATCGCCATAGCCCATCCTGATCATCGCGAGTGTTTGGAGAAATCAGCATTTAAGAGATTTAAAGCCATGCCCATGAAATAACTTTAATTTTTCTTTTATATTTATAACGCATTTATTTTATATGCCTTTTTTTGTATGCATTTATATTTTTATAAATTGTTTTTTTTTTGTTATATATGTAAGTGTTCTTTCCAAAAATTATGGATTAAAGTTGTTGGAAATTTTTA
This sequence comes from Panorpa germanica, assembly GCA_963678705.1. Classification (NCBI taxonomy): domain Eukaryota; kingdom Metazoa; phylum Arthropoda; class Insecta; order Mecoptera; family Panorpidae; genus Panorpa; species Panorpa germanica. Next base: position 8,351,327 of record OY783220.1, on the reverse strand, counting down.
TTTATCTATTTTCTGTCTTTTTTATTGCGTTTTGCTTTTAGAGGGCATTATAATAAATAAGGTCTATTTTGTAGTTCATTCTACATTAAATTTCGTGGTATTTCAATTGATTTGCTTCCTTGACTTTATACTGCGTTTCTTCTACAATTTCATGCACCTTTTAAACATGCTTGTACCTCACTGTAGATGGCAATGCAATCATCTAACCGGACACGGAAACGAGACGATGCGGTGAAGCATAATTCCGCACTGTTCATTACTTCGAGAATATTAAATATCAATAATTTCTTTATATGCGTACGTAAATACACGGCTCCATCCAATAGAAAATCAACCAACTCGTTGAGAAAAACGAAAATCACAAATAGAATAATGATATTGTTGAATTACCCGATATGTGTTTGCGAGTTTTTATGTATTTGAAATCTCAAAGCCAATACTGAATTATTTTTTTTTGTTTTTATTATATTAATTTAATTGGAAATGAAATTGGTTTGTGTCTGGTTTTGACACTGGATACTGGGCGTTGTACAACAGACTGTACCACGCATTTAAATGAAATTAAAGTGTTTTTATTGTGTTGATGATATAAATAATTCTAGAGATCAGTGTGTGTTTTTATCATTTCCCATATTTGAAATGAGATAAACAAAATGAAAAAAAAAATAGTATAGGTAGTTCACTAGTATAATTACTTTTCTACAACATTTGATATAATTTAAATATGATGTGTCCTAGTTTTGAACTAACATGTAGGCGATCTACAAAATATATAATACTAGTGTTTACCCCCGTCGCAAACGACGGCTGTCTTTTATGTATTAAAAATTGAAAAATAATAAAATTGAATATCATTTCAAATTTTAATTCCATTTTTAAATTGAAATAATAAACTCGTTCCATATTTATTTTACATATAACTACAAATAATTTTTCATATAAACTGACTAAAAAAATATATTTTTTTCAATTTGTTCATTATTTGACCAACTTTTTTCCAAATTTGGGATTTTTTTTTCGATTTTAAATTAGGTACCAAAGTTAGTCCATATATAAATTTCAACTTTCTAGCTCTAGTTTTACCCTCAGCGAAAACAGCCCCAGTGCCCCCAAATAAAATTTTTGAATTTTTTTTTCTTAATAACATTTCATTATTATGTAATCCAAAATTTAAGTTTTCTCCAAGGTTTCCTACAGCGCCTCCTAATTTTCTCACCGCCCCTTTTCCAATTTTTCAATTTATAATTTTTAAAAGATGTTAGCATTCAACACCGTAATACACATGCCAAATTTCAACTTTCTATCTTTTATGAATTAAAAATTATAGATCAAAAAGTAAACATATAAACTTTCACTTGGAACATTATAACATACGATATGAGTCGTTGTTTTTTTTTTATTTAAAAAACCAAACACTAGTTCGATGCTGCAATTTCGAGCAGACTACTACGCTTGATTTTTTCCAAATATATTAAAACGCTCTTCTCTGTTAGTTCCCATTAAAATTAAGCTTGAATGATTTTAACTTGTGTAGTAGAGTGAAACTAAATAATTAAGGCAGAAAGTAAGAGAAAATACTCAGAGAAAATACTAGATTCACTAGAAAAGTAATAAAACATTTCATAATTGGTGAATACAAAAAATATATATGTAAGAATCTGTTGAACTGTTGAATTCAAATGTATAAATATTGTTTAATAATAATATCGTGTGAAAATAGGGGTGAACTGATACTATTTAATTCATATTAATGTTTTATGAGAACTAATAGGGTTACTAATGTGTCACATTTAATATAATTAGAATTAAGAAAAATGATATAAATAACTTAGTTAACTTGTAACCATAAAAACATATTCTTAAACTATATGTTTACAGCTATATTTAAAGAAATGTCACATATAAGTTCTTTGGTTGTAATAATAAAATAGTTTTAGAATAGCACTGGTTATATGGTTAATATTCTCAATTTATTTTAATGACGTCATGTGTCTTGTGCATGACAATTGTTAATAATTAAAACATCTCGAAGGATCGTTGTAGTCGGGTAGACAATGTTGCTTATAAGAATGTTTATATAATATTCATATCGTCAGAAGTTCTGAACGCGTACTTTGATATCTAATAGCTAAAAAATGTACATATATATTTGAAATGCGTGAATACTACGTTTAAACCTATAGAAGTTTTGTTATTAATTCTTATATTGTAAAAAACAATTACAGTCTGAGACATCCGTTAAGGCGAAGGGTCAGAACCGTTGTGACGTCATATGCAGTATAAAATATATGAAAGAACTGTAAAAAGGGGGAGGCGGGTGTCCGCTAATTATGACAAAGATAAAAGGAAGAAATGCGTGTGACATAATTTGTGAATGGCCTCTAACCAGCAATTTCTTTTTCGTCATGTTAAAATATTAAACCTGAATTTGAATTTGAATGTTTTGAATCTACAAATATCTGTATCTATTACCACATAAAAACTACTTTTCCATATAATTTTTTGTTGAACCTTTTATAATGAAACCGTATAAATGTTGTAGCTATAATCATTATCTACAGAAAACAAATTACTTTCTTCTTATTAGTTCTTCATATTAAGATGGTAGCCAAATGGGGTGAAACATAAATTCAGCTACGAAAACTTGAATTTTGAGGGAGACTAATTCGATATCTACTACAGTAATGCGTTTATAAACAATTGAGTCATATTCATTATTGTAATCCTAGTAAACATTTTGAAGTCACTTTGACATCATATTGAAGATGCGTGTGATTTTTTTGTCATGAAATAATTCAATTTGATTTCACTCGTTCAAGGGAAATGTCAGTGATATGAACTACAAATGACAAAATCACTTCTCCTGGCCTGACTACCGTACCAGTATTGAATGAAGTTGCAAATAAACCATTAAAGTGTAACAGAGACAGATATATTTTGTTTCTTTTTCTATAATATTCTAGAATAAATACTATCAAATGTAAAAGAGTCAACAACTATATTTCCATTTAAATGTATGATGTGGGAAAGAGAAAGAATATTCGTACAAAAAAGTGTTGACATATTTTTTTATAGTTGACATTTATCTCCACAGATTTTTTGTGAAATAATAAATATTTCTAGAAAGTTTAGTTACAAATTGTTTGCCTCCACTGCTCTAGGCGTTCTGCTCATTGTTCCTTATTTGTAATATAATATAACCTATGACTTATAATTTTATCTCAGACAAAATGGTGGACCTGACATATGTGTCGCGTCTTATGCGGGCACAAACAGGGTCTTAACTTATTTTAAACTAAAATTTATTGATTCTATAAGTTTTATTTTTATTAGAATTAGATTTAGTTTCAAAACAAATGTACCATCATTTAATTTTGATCAAGATTAATATAAGAGTCTTCATGGGAGTTTTTAGAGCATTGATTTGTAGAAGCTCTGATACCTACTCTAGACTTATTGTAAATCGTGATTATTGATTGAACAATTGTCGTTGTTAAGTCAATTTTTTGGGACCATATACAAGAGAATCAATGATCCACAACTTATAGTTTCGGGAGCGGAATATATTTAGTTAATTTATATTTATTAGGATGGTACTTGAGGTTCATTAGAATAATCTCTACCACACCGTGTAATTATTGAATTGTAAGCTATTAGATAAGTGTATCTATACTTAGTTGTAGTATTAAGTATCATTCCCACTCACTGCTTTAATTTTATTTTATATTTAATTTAAATTATGATTCACAGTACCATTATTAATTTAATTTATTTTTTAAGTTTTCTTAGTTTCTTTAGAACCTTGCAAAAGGTCCAATGTCTTAAATTAAGAAAAACTATATTATATTATAACCTCCAAAATGTGACAATCTCTCAAAATGCTGAATGATTTACTTTTTAAAAGAAGTTTAATGTCAGTTTTTGAAAAATATAGAAGTGAAAACCATTTCTATTTAATTATTTCACATACAATTTTGTCGAACTGTCAATATTTATATTACTACTACGCACCTAATTAAATTAACTAAACTTAAATTAAAACACAAATGTGAAAAGGAATGCTTAAACGAAAACCTGTAATCTAGATTACAATATTAAATAAAAACAGTAAATTAATGAGAACTTTAATGAACTGGGAATGAGACTTTATAGAAAATAAAAAAAAAAATTAAAGAAACTAAAATTTAAATTTAGGATTGATTTTTTGAATTGCTGCCTACATAAAATGGGCGGTTCAATGACAGATGTCTCCGACTAATATTTTCGTCAACTTTTGGATATTTGAAAAAATAAAAAAAAGCAATAGAGAACTATAGTTCACAACCTCATTTTCAACACTTTTTGTGTGGTGAATGTATCTTATTGTAGACGCCGCTACTGTTCCATCTCTGATTATATCTTTTAGGTCATATTAATATTCACGTAAGCTCCACCCTTTTCCTTCTGTATTAACTTCACCATCGTCTCCAAATTAAAACTAAGAATATAGTTCACTGTCACCGTCAGTTTTACATAAATTCATAAAACAAATTTTGGCATTCCATGCTCAGTGAAAATGCTATTAACGGCAACACCAAGTCCCCAAGCCCGCGCATCCCCCATTCGTTCACTCTTAGTGCTTTACCCCTACCTCCACCACCATCCCTTAACGCCTGACACGTCTTCAACATGTTACCCGTAGATATTAATAAATACCAACATTAATTTTATTAAATACGACAATACACTAAAGCTGAACCCGTTGAAAATAATGCACTCCCTTCTATTACAAGTACCTTTGCCTAGACATTATAGTTAAAAGGTTTTCCACTGAATTTTCACTTCCCTACCCATCAACGAGACTCGAAGACTCATTTTGTGAAGAATTATTTTTCCGTGTCGTCGATGTCGTTTCATTAAAAGCATAATTCATTTTAACGGAAATTTTTAGATAATGTCTTATTTGATTTATTACTTATTCCTCTAACTTCATTTTAATTGCATTATTATTGTTAATTACCGTATAATCATTTGCGATAATAAATATAAATATCAGAGTTATTTGTCCTTCATCGAATAAGTTCGTTTAATTGTTAACTAATATTGTTTTTTTATTTGTTTTATTAATTGCGATGAAATGAAACAGCACAGTCGTTATAACACAATTTTCTAAAACTAAAAGCTAAAGAAAAAAGCTTCAGGAAGTTCCAACGTGGTAACGTGAAGCTCTCTACCCGAATTCACACACACATTCCATCAAATATTACGGTTACGATGATCTACAAATTATAATACAACATTTGTGAAATTATCACAACATAAAAATAAATAAAATTTTGTCATAAAAATACCAATTACTACTAATAATAACTTGCTTGTAAAAAATAATGAGTAATTTGTTTAATAATATGTATTAATCTAATCGTAAAAAATAAACATTACATTTGTTTACAAAACTATATCAAGGCAAAATATTTATGAAAAGTGTGAAATGTGTTTCATTAGGTCGTATAATGAATTTTTATCGTTGTTACGATTTTAAAGCTTCTATTAGAAAAACGTAGATAGCGCAATGGTCGAGGCATTTATGATTAACAAGAGATGAGGCGCCGGTGTAGTCCACAAACGAGGTGTATTCAAAAAGTAGCGTGACTTTGTAATTAAAAAAAACTCTGTAATTATTTTAAATATTTTTACCGTAAGTTGGTAGCACTTGATAGCAAGATCCTACTTTTTCCTAGAATAATAATTTTAATTACTATTATAGTAATTTTAGACCTTTAAAAGTAGTTCTTTTATTAAAGATGAAACTGAAACTGGACAAAATGAAATTTAAAATATGTTTATAATTACTATAGAACACAGTTCCAATCAGATTTCGATTCAGTTTGAAATCTGACTGGCTATACTTTTCAGATTCAGAACTGCTGTTCATATTTTAGTGTATGCACATACGGTAAACGGACTGTTCAACTAAATCTGAAAGGAATTAAAGACTTTTGCTCACTAGTAATGAGATTGAAAACTGTTCTTCCTTCTTTCAAATTCCCGATGTCAGAATTAAGACTCTCGATCGTGTAAAAACACCATTTTGTTGAGGCCTAAAGATATTTATGATGCTGTTAGTTGCATCTGCAGTGTTATGCTCCTATGTAGTCGAGGCTGGGTACGCATGCCAACAAAGCAATATCGTTCTCTGGAGAGTGATATCCTTATCACAAACAACATGTGTTTGAAATTAACCAGATGTGGATATATTAGATTTTTTGTAATTTTAGTAAACTCCCGCTAATGTTAATACCAGATACTTTTCCCTTCCCACTAGGATCTAATAATGCAGATTTCATATGTCCAAATGTACAATGAGCTCTGGAGCAAGATTTATAACCCTAGACCTCCAGAAAAAAGAGAGGTTAAAAAGAGTTGGGAAAGAAAAATTATTAAAATTGTTACCGACGTAAATTTAGAAATCAAGTGAATTAGAACATTTGAAAAGGATAGCTTGTATTACATATAATTCTTGCAATTATGGCAATTGTTTTCAACATTAACATTAAACAAAAAAAATATTTGCTTGATAAAACATCACTGAAAAGAAATTTACTTTCAGAAAATCGTAATTTTAGAATACGCAATTTTTTAACTGTATTTTTTAATGTTAAATACATAACAAATTCATATACCTGTAATGGAACAGAGGGAAATAATAGAAAATACCAAAAACGGGAAAAAGTCTATACATAATTTTATGAGACCCAGATCTCTCAATGTCACAAGCAGACACAGTTGAATTGATGACGAGACAACTTTTTATACAGTGCATATGATACTTAGGCAGCCTGATCCGCCACTGTATACATCTGCTTTCAACGGATTTTTTACCATCGAATGCATATCTCAATTTTGCATATTGTTATCAATTATCATACATACAAACACCGGACACACACACATACATAACTTCGTTATCTAATGGTTTTATAATGATATTTATTTCTGAAAACGTTCTGGACTTTCTGTAAATATTATATTATTAATTATATGTATATAGTATTTGTTTTCATCGTAATATTTACCAGAATTTTAATGATAGCCATTCCATAACAGAGTACAGATACAGATAATGTTTAAACGCCCGTGGGGGGCGGAAACCGCCTCATATTTTATCCGTATTACATTACAATCATCAAAAGTGATACTACTAATGATGGGAGGGTCCACATTGCAATAATAACGTATCAATTACAAAACCAATTTAATGTAGAATACATTGGTAATGGATTGAAATAATGAAGACTGAAATAAATGAAATAATGAAGTTTTGACCTCGCAAAAATACCAACAAACTAAATGTTTTTATCTTAGTGTTCCAATTAAAAGCAAGCAAGGTTGTGATTTGATTTGACTGCTTCATGATAGAACAATAATTTATTAATAATCAATTCCAATAGATTATGTATATTATCAGATCTTTTAACAGATCCGTATGTGCCGAAGTTCTCATCACGAATCTCGAAGTGTTGTGTGTTCATTGTCCCGTGTTGAACTCTCCATGTGCAAGAGTTGCCTGAAATGCGTAAGTTCCTCATTTTTTAGTGCGCGATTTTTCAATTCTTGATTGAAATTGATGTTAATAAATGTGTATTGGCGTGTCTATTTTATTAAATATCTAAATGTTGACGGAGATATAGCAATTAAAAGTTTGAATTGTAATTTTAGCGCTAGAAATGATCGGCCATATTTGTATGACGTGAAATGCATTTTAACGTCAGTTATTTGTTGAGTAGGTCAGTGCTGTGATAATGTTCTGTAGCTGTTGGTAGTCAAATAATCAAGTCAAATCAAAGAATAATGAGTTTTTATTTTATTTAACCGTGTTACGGCAGACATAATATTGGAATTTGATTGTTCCTTGAAATAGCTGTAAATAATATTTGATATTTTGATATATAAATACATATAGCAGAAATTTGTGATCTGTAAGGTTGATAACCTTACACAAGGATTGTGATGTCATATGTACTTGGAATGTATACAACGTTGCATCCCTTTAATAATTAAAGAGACAAACTGACTTTTTTAATTGTTAATATCTCTGAACATACAAGGAGTTATTAAAAAATAATTGGACATTTGAGGTTGTAGTAACCCACTTCATCAATATATAGTACACTTTTATAAAAATTAAGACATAGAACACAAGCCCATTTATGCATTCAAATATAATATGATCCAAAGTTCTTCACCATATTGATATCTATCGTCAGATTTAATATTAATTTTGTACAGGTGAGCTGGAGTTTTACAATGATTACATTTGATTCCGATTATAGTTGATATAATTTTGCGATTAATTATAATAGTTTAAATCAACTTATTGTTTATACAACTAAAAGATTCTAACTATATAAATGTGTTTTTTAAAGTCGTTTACTTATAAGAAGTGTCTTAAATTGATTCTCAGTATGTTTACGCTCATAATGCATTTAAATTCACGGAAATCGCAACGTTACGTTTTACATAAACGTCATTATAAATACGCTGTAACTTATTCAATATGAATATTAAAAATATTTTCATTTCCTTATGAAAATTAGTTTGTTCTTTATATAAAATTCGTAATAGCAGCAGTAGGGTGTGTCGGAATTCGAGCCCGTTCCAATTCAGAGGTTCTTGCACTCCGTAGTATACTTATAAACGTTCTACAATCCCTGGACGAAAACATCGACGCCGGGATCGACGCTTCCAGCACCAGCACCAGCACAGGCACCAGCCGACACCGTATTGCCCTGGCATCGAATACTAGAGCTAGGAGAAGGATACGCCTGCACCCTTACCGTATGGAAGCTTCCCAGTCTAGTTTGGATTCTTCGTTCCTGACATATTAAAACGGTGTGACCTTTTCCACTGACCTTTTAGAGTTCATTACATTCGACGTATCCGTACGAACTTCCTTCTATCATTACATTTTTGTCTTGATTTATATTGGTTTATTAATCGGATTTTTTTATTCTATTTTTTATTTGGGTATAATTATTTTTATCTATACTAGTGTCTCTGTTACTAAATATCAGCCTCCATTCTTTCACGTTAACATATTCCTGTGTCTTATACCGGTATTACACCAAAGAGACAGTTCTTAAAACATTTTTGTCTTTAAAAACTGTTTTAATAAACAAAACACACTCCCATCTGGAGTCGGTATTTTAGTCTGCTTGGTTTTATACGCAGTTTTGTTTTTTGTGAACATTTGCGCTTGTCAGATGTTGTTTATCATGTTTATAATTTTTATGGGACACACACAGAAAAACACTAACAATTTTTCGAAAAAAAAAACTGTTTTAACATAAAACATAACATATTTTTGTTTTGTTTTTTGACAACAAAAATGTTTTTAAAACTGTCTCTTGGTGTGAAACCGGCATTAGATCGAGCTCTAATTATTGGGTCAGCGCCGTCCGTCGCAGATGGTGCCCTAGCTCCACTTGGACTTTAAATATACGCAAAAGCCCAAAAAACCGGAGAGTAACTTTAAATTAGTATTCCATATAAAGCAGTAAAGAGTGTTGATTAATGAATGTTAGCCAACTCAACAAATTGACCAGTGCGCACAAAGAACACAGCGTATACACTATGACATCGAGCCAGAACCGTAGTTGCTACACTACTATTTCAGAGAACGTATACTCGTGTTACATAAAGGAGAATTAGCCTCACTTTTTTGATTTTCGTATTTTGATTGGGTAACTGGAAGAGTATTATATACATTTTGATTTGCTTTTATTTTTAATACATTTACAATTAAAATGTTCTTTTATTTTTTAAGAGTCTGAGTCAATCGCTCGCTTTTTATTCAATTTGCTTCGAACATTGAGATATTCATTTGAGAGTAGTGGATCCAGAGATTTAAGTAGTAGTCAAATTAGTGACATTAATAAAGAGATTAATCTGATGGATTTTTTTTTTTGTAAGTCAAGTTTTTCTTTATATGTGACGTTTCGAAGCCTATGATTCCTCTTCTCGTTGTCACCCCTTGTCACACTTTGCAGACCCTCTCTAACCCTTTTTTGCGTGTGACGAAATTAATAGAGGATCGGTCAATTACAAAAATTATTTAAAGTTTAGAATTTCATAAACTGAAAATGGAATGGATATAAAATTTTGGGAGGAGCTCTTCTGTTGCTATGCCGAGACACGCGAGATCGTGTTGGCCTTTCTTACGTGGTCTCGCGTGGTCTCGTGTGCCTCGTCTCGTTTTGGCTTACGTCGGTAGATGAGCGGTCTTTAGACACAAGTCAAAGGAAACGAGAGATGAGACTGATACTCATGTTCATTCTCGACACATCGACAAATGTTTTGACAAATGTCTCGCCTAGAGTGAACTGCCGGCATTACATTCTGTATCTAGATGCAACCATAAGATCTAATACGTTTTGAAGTATATTAAAAGTATCTGTATGCATACATCACAACTTGGAGTGATCCTCTATATTTCTACATTCATTCTTCAGTAACAATAATTAGTATGCTATTATTAGGAAGTAATGATTACAGTTTTAAGGGAATTGAATCAATCTTAAGAAGCGTAACCACTGTTGCAACTTTTTCACTTTTTCTGACACTTTTTTGCAATGGAATGATTGACTAAAACTTGAAACATATTGTACTGGTGAAGACGCTCCACACACTGATTCATTCATGTTCTTTAATGCATAATTAGCTTCAATTACAAGTTTCACTTTCATGTCTCAACAATTTCTCACATCTTATTCATAATGTTATTATAAACTTAATACAATTAAAATTCTTGTACACGTAAAAATGTGTATAGAGTGTAGAGGCTTTAATATAATAATCAGATTCATGTGTTTGATAGTTCAGAGGTCCTCTAGAGCCCTTTACTCTTCGTCCTTGTTTCAAAGGTATCAAATTTAACAGGTCATACCATTAGAACACCAGCCTGGCAGTTGGCAGGCAACAACGGCAACCTACACAACACACATCATAACAAAAGCATATACACGTACACTTATTCCTTGCTTCCTCTATATACCTCATGGAATCATCTATTACACTATTTCCCGGTCTTCTCTTTTATATGATCCTGTTATCATTGTTTTTCTCTTTCGCACATTGTTTTGAAGTTGTAAGTGAATATAAAAAAATGTATTTATTATTTTTTTATGGATTTTAAATTAATATTTTGTAGGTGGTAGCATTTTTTGAGTTCTTGAATGTGTAGCGGGTAAATCTAAGTACAAACATTCGCAGTAATATATATTATATGACAAGATGGATTTTTTAATTTTTTTGTTTTTAGGTTCAGAATAACGTTCACTTACAAATACCGCAGTTTTAGAATTTTTGACCATTTAGAATCCGAAATAATTAATAACAAAGTTAGCAATTTTTAGGCTCACTTCCTATTTGAAGCATGTTCACACAACTATTTTTTATTATACACAAAAAATATCTCGGATAGAATTTTGAAAAAACCTAGGAGAGTAAAGAAAAATGTTTTTTTTAACAAATTAAAAAGAAAAATTACATTTGTTTAATATATTTTCTTATAGTTATAAATATTGTCTGATTCAAATCTGCGTAAAAAAAAGTATGGAAATCAATCCATATGCTATTGCTTATTTTGTAAACTGTTTTCATTGTAACAAATAAAATAAATGAAAAAAAATTACGTATAGTTTAAATTACGAGAGTTCGGCAGCGAGTCATACTTAAAGCAAGTTGTGGGGTATAAACTGCCGATATAACTGAAAAGTACTGACTCAATTATTTTTCTATAATGTGTATAGAATAACGAGTAACTCGCGAATAAGTATAACTCGCCGCCGAACTATCGTGATTTGGACTATAGCTTGTCCCTGCCTTTACGCAGTCCTGCTTAGCTTTCCACTTAACCCTCCCCCCTCTCCCTCCTTCACCTCTTGATCAAACCATGTGGATTATGGATCATTAACAGGATTCTATTCTACTATGGGGTTCTTTTATCAGATGTCAATTTGCTATCGAGTAACCTAACATATTATAATCATCAAAAAACGACAGGAACAAAAATTGTGTTCCTCACAACTTCAATTCTTCAGGGTAGGACGAATGGCGGGGCGCTGGTTCGCATCCCCACTGCCAGAACTTTCTGCTAGCTACCACGGTATCGCCAAACATTGTACCGTACCGTACGCCGTTACCGTATACCATATACCATACAGAGCACAGCTCAGCATTCGTTGCACAGAGCTTGATCGGTTGTTATATAACCGAAGTGTTCCCGACAGTTGGTTCAGTTTGTCACCATCACGGACAGTGAGTTGATGTGCTTGTCTTCTGTACCGGACCGGTTTAGTACAGCTGACGTTCAACCGTACCGTGGTATCGTTTCGCCGTTACTAAGTACTCCTCCCCCTTTTTAACGTTATCCGGGAAAAAGTCGCACGTATTAACGACCGTACAAACGGGACCAATACTTGATTAACGACGTATACTATATAATAATGTTTTTAAGTAAATTTAACGACGTTTTTCGATATAAATGTTTATGTTTTTACATAGTTTTTGTTTATTATTATTTTACCGGTACCGGTAATTCGTTTCGTTGAAAAATATCAACTTTAATTATGGTAAGTCATTTTATTATTTTACTTATTTTAATTAGTATGACTTCATTTATTTGCACATATTTATTGTTGTAAATTATAAATGATTGCTTTATTTAAATAAATATTGCACCGCAATTTACGATAAGGCATGTTTCATTCGTGCATATGTTTTGAAATTCAATTAGTTCCGAGAAATTAAAATGTTAATATTTCAATTTTATTATCAAATCAAATAATAATTATATACAAAAATAATGATATAATAATGAACGATGAAAAGGTTGATTTAATGCAAATTCAAAGAATAAATAATTTAGATCAATGGTTCTTAAACAGTGTTCCTTTACTAAACTTTTTACTAAGATTCTAAATACATTTATACATTTGATTTTACTATTGAGAAGTTTGAATTTTCGAAAAAAGTTTTCATATTACCCCGCTAGAAAATGTAACATAATGTATAGTCCAAATCACGAGAGTTCGACGGCGACTTATACTTAAAAGAGGTTATAAGAGCGGTATAAATCTATAATCCGATAATAAATTTTATCTTATTCGTTTCTGTATACATTATAGAAACATAAGTGAGTCAGTGTTTTTTGTTATATCGGCAGTTTATACCTCACAACTTGTTTTAAGTATGAGTCGCCGCCGAACTCTCGTGATTTGAACTGTAATACTAAAATTAGCTTGTTGTAAGCAAGCAGTATGAATCTTGCACTGCAAAGCAATATTCTACCGGGGTATTGATTAATGCACTAGCCCAGTATTGAATATTCAGTTTTCTCTACAATTTTGTTGCTTTTTTCAACATCATATTTGTACAACATTCGCCAATGTAATACTCAATAATATTGCAAGACACTGGCTAATAAAGTAAGGTTAGTACAGCTACCCTATCATACGTAGAATATGTAACATTTGTAACAGCTTGTAGTTAGCTAGCACTTGTAAAACTTATACTGCATGACAATTTCTATAGGAGAATTAGAAAATGAATGTTGTAATTAGCTTGTGGCAAGCTAGTTGAATTGCAGAATATTTCAGAAATGAAAAAAGACGATCAGTGACTAAGAGCGGTAATGCCTTCCGGTTCGATATCCGTGTTAACACTATATTTTCTGTGATTAATTGTTGAATCAAATTGATAATATGTTTATTTAATCATCACCTTATTAAACAATGGGTTGGTCTCATATAAAGGGTCTTTCAACAAGAGCGGTCATTTTAAAACAATCTCTTGTTGAAAGACCCTTTGTAAGACATCACACTGCAATAACTGCGAATATAGTAAGAGATTGACGATCATAGGACTATGGGACAATGTTCAATAAAACAAATTTCAAAAAATATCAAGGATCTATTCGTTATTACTGTTGAGTAACTTTGACGGTTGCCATTTTGGTGTCCCGCAAATTGTCGCACAATCTAAAGTTAAGAACCACAGGTTTATACACACTGTGACCGATTTAATTTGAATTTATATACAAACCAATGTTATTTAATGAACGAATAATTTATGAGAAATATCAAAAAAAGGAATTTAAAATCACCGCGAGAAATTTTCACCAAAAATAAAAAAATAACATGACTTTGCATAGCTTAGAGATTTTTAAATATAAAGAATATATGTAGGTAGGTATATTCAAATTCTATTTATTTTTATTTAGGCTTTGGCTTATTCAGTCATCTTGTTTATGTTACATAATTTAGGTAAATACATGGAATATAAATTAGGAAAATAATAAACTTAAGGTGCTTTTTATAGTGCATGTATTTTTGGAACCGAGTTTAATGGAAAATTTCGCTTTATGGGCCGCCATGATAAGTATTAGCGCTAATGACTTAGCATTAGTACAATATAAAATGACCGTTCATAAAACGAAATTTTACATAATATGGAAATAAACCAACAACCAAAACCCTAACGCACCGATACCTTATAACGTAAATATAACGATTAAAAAATGAAAATTCAACAAACTAACGGTCCTTTCTGCAATAACGTTTTCTTGGTGTTAAGCAGTTTAGCGTTGCAGTATAGAACGCGTCAATTTTTAAATAACGGTATATACAATATGATATATATTACTATACGGTATATACCAAAACGAATAAAAAATGTTTTGTAGCGTTACCCAGTAACGTAACAAAGAATAACAGGTTCGGTTCTTGGCTTAAATAAAGATTAGCGTGAATGGGCTTATGTCCTCATTTTTTAGTGGTGGATTTTTCAATTATTGATTGAAATTGATGTTAATAAATGTGTATTGGCGTGTCTATTTTTTTAAATATCTAAATATTGACGGAGATATAGCAATTAAAATTTGAATTGTAGTTTTAGCGCTAGAAATGGTCGGCCATATTTGTATGACGTGAAATGCATTTTAACGTCAGTTATTTGTTGAGTAGGTCAGTGCTGTGATAATGTTTTGTAACTGTTGGTAGTCAAATAATCAAGTCAAATCAAAGAATAATAAGTATTTATTTTATTTAACCCTGCTAAGACAGACATAATATTGGAATTGTATTATTCCTTGAAATATAACTGTAAATAATATTTGATATTTTGATATATAAATACATATAGCAGAGATTTATGAGCTGTAAGGTTGGCTGCGATTGTGATGTCACATGCATTTGGAATGTGTACAACGTTGAATCCCTTTAATAATTTAAGAGACAAAATGATTTTTTTAATTATTAATATCTCCTAAAATATAAGGAGTTATTAAAAAGTAATTGAACATTTGAGGTTCTAGTAACGCATTTTATCAGTATATCATACAGTTTTATAGAAATTAAGACATAGGACACAAGCCCATTAGAGTCTTTTAAGAAAGTTTTAAGTATTCTTCAAGTAGAACATAGAAACATATATGTTGAACAATTATGTTTACAAAAATAAATATTTAACGATGTTTTCGCGCTATCTTTAAACAGACCGCAAAACACATAACGCAAATAAAGCTAAGTCATAAGTAGGTTATATTACTATATGTATAAGTTATACTAAGTGTTATATATTATATAGCTCGATTGCTTCATTTTTTTAATTGAGTCGATTATTTAAGAAACACATTTGTTAAACGAGTTTACGTTGACGACAACATCGCTAAGTTATCTAAGTATTTTTTGATTAAATTTAGACTAATTTTTATAAACTTTTTAGAAGAAAATGGAAAAAGTTGAATCCATAACCCTTTAGCGTTTTATTTAAAAATAATTATTATCCAAATATAATTCCTATGGTCACTGCTCCTCAAACTGCGGTCCGCCGTGTTGTTTCATCTAGCCCGCAGATTGTTTTGTTAAAAACTAAGAAATAAAATTGAATGAAAAATTCCTAGGAGAATATGAATCAGGTATTAACAAATTATCAGATCCCGTATATGAATTTTCATAACATGTACAGTGCATTTTAATAGAATTGTTTAACAAATTCGTTAAAAAAAATTAATAACCCGGTTCTTAATTTTAATACACATTTGTCTATTAAATTAAAAAATTAGGAACATTTCTAACAGTGTAGCTTTTTATACCTTCTAAAAAGAATGATTTCTAAAACTCCTAGTAGTTAGTTTTAAAAATAGTAATAGTAAGTAAGTAGTTTTAAAAATTTTTCGCTTTATGTTTTAACAAGGAAACGAAAAATTGTCATAAGGAGATAATTCTGGAGAGTAAGGTGGATCTAGAACTAGTTGATAACCTAATTTAACTAGTATAAAGTACCTTATATTAGGTAGCTTTAATGTTTTGTGTTTAGGAGGTCTTTTGTTGTAGATTTGAGTTTTAGTAATCGAATAAACGGTTACTTTTGGTTGTTTTCGCTTTTATTATTAATTTTGCAACACTTTTATCAACGCCGTTTAGTTGTATTTAAGAATGAAGATAAACCTAACAAACAGAACATAGTTTGCCAAATAAACTAGCGCCAAAGCGTGGATATTTGATATAGTTCAAATTACGAGAGTTCGGCGACGACTTATACTTAAAACAAGTTGCGCCGTATAAACTGCTGATACAACGAAATAGCACTGGCTCTCTTATTTTTCTATAAAGTATTTAGGAACGAATAAGATAAAATTCATTATCGTATCATAGATTTATATGGCTCCAATTTACCAATAACTATACCAATGTTATTTGCATGAAATATGTAGTACGGTCCCGATATACATTTTGGAATCACTTTGCCATCATATTGAAGATGCGTATGATTTTTTTGTCATGAAAGTATTCATTTATAGATCAGCTTCTTATAATCGTTCATATGAAATATCTACTTTATCGGCTACAAATTGTAAAGCCACTTCATCTGTCGGAATACAAATGAAGATAAAGTTGATGCGAACTATAATTGAAGTGCAATAGTGATAGAAACGTCACATAACAGGACACTTCACCAAATTGTATGGATATAATATCAGGGCAAACCCTTTTGAGTCTTAAACCAGTGCCTGGAATAGGAATATTTATTTGTTTAGGTACTGAACAAATATTACAAATTTAGTGGTATTTATAATTTAAATACACCTAGTTCGCAGGCAAAATATCACTCTTACACAAATAAATATATAAATAAAACTTTCGATTACTTGTAAATTAACTTTGTAAATTCGAAATAAACATGCAGTTAAAATACCATCAAATTCAAATTTATATCTAATCTTTCTTATTCCCGCTTGTCAAATTACATTTAACATTCATTTTTTGAACCGGAAGTTAACGTATGTATTAAATATCCGTCGTGAACTATTTTCAGCACCGTCTAGCATCCAGCTACTGAATTACATTGAGCTAATAAAGTATATTGGTTTCTCGACGCGAGAAAATTTACCATAGCTACCACTATATGGCTATATATACCCCATATTCTGTTTTTACACGACCATACATCCCCCGACCTCGCCCTCGCCATCGCCTTCTCACTCCCACATATTACCCCATGCAGCACGGCAACGGCACAGCACAGCTTCAAGCAATACTGCTAAAATAACGGAAATAACGTTACAAATATTATGTGTTATTATTTCGTTATTGAGTGTATACTGTATACACTTCAGAGTAGTTGAGAATTTAAAAACCAACATTTATTTTCGAGTCAATTTGTTGATCTGTAACACGGTTTAGAAATGCATAATACAAAATATCAAGAGTTATTTTAAAAATCTAAAGACTTCTAACTCGGACATATTTTAAATTGTGTAGATAGGCCACACCCCATTTATGAAATTAATCTTTAAAATACGTAATTTCTTTTCCTGAAAAACCTTAGAGAAATCCAAATCTGACATATTCGACATTACTACGATAGAAAAATATTAATATTTGATATATGATAATATTTGCAAAAGTTTTAAGTTCGAAAACAATATTTTTTAATTATTTTTTCCTAATGGCAATCGCTATTGGTGGCTAACAAACATGCCAAATATGCGTCAACTATTTTTTTGTTATTCTATTTTTGTTATCAATTATGTACTGATAAATATGTTTAACATTCTTTGTTGCGTTCTTTGCAATTGAATGAATCCAAGTTATTTATAAATCATAACACTGACATTCTTTATTTTTTAAATAGTGTACATTCTTGTCTTAAATTAATACTGCCGCATTGTTGTAATAGATAAACTATCGTATCTACATTTTTTAAATTTTTCTAGATATCTGAAATGGACTCGCATTTCCGTAACTTAGGAATTAGAGATAGAAAGCTGAAATTTTATATAGATATTTGTTGACTATGTGTCATTAGAGTTTCTTGTCAAACTAAACTGCTATACTACTGTAGATTTAGACGTTTTAAAATATGATATTAAAAGCACCTTATCTGTTTCACTAGTCCTATTTCTTAAGGAGGTACAGGACGTACCGTCAATGCAAAAAGTTTATCTCTCGGTAATACGAATTGCAAAATACGAAGTACATGAGGGACGAGCAAATATTGGGACAGTACCTTTGAAAACGAATTTTTCAATTCCCTATTAAACTGCTTTTTGCTTGTTAAAATGATTTTTTTATACATATAATAGTTTAATAAATTAAAAATTACCTATAATTAATATCAAATTTATATTCAAATTAAATATTTTGAAAAGGGAATAATAAATTTGGCAACGCTGCAAATTTACGTGTGTTGACGCATGCGTGATTTGGTTCTTTGACCAATAAATTGTTATGTTTTATATAACATTTATTCCGATTTTGAATTTCCCGCTCAAATTGGCATTTGCAACGTTACCAGCTTATAACCTACATTTACTGTTTCTTAAAGGTTTTATTTAAATATTTTCGTATATAGGTATCCTTTTGATAATTTTCTTTTTGTAATAGTTACAGAAAAGATTATTTTATATACACCTAGTTTTTGAAAGCCGTGTCACCATTTTTTTATAGTTAAAAGTTATATTATGTGGTGAAATTGAGCTAAAAATGATGATTTGTATGGAAAATGACTATTTTTAATCATGTATAAAAAGAAAACTATTAACCTTAGGTCTCTAAAATTTTGAGACAGCATATATTTTAACTATTTGTATTGACCCTCCAAATTTCACAACGTTTTCATCATTTACGTTAACGTCCTATACCTCCTTAAGGAAGTACGTTCATAAATTCTGATGTAAATACAAAACGTTTGTCGTCTGGATTTTTCCCTTTTTTTTTTTTTATCAAATTCCCCGACTGGTAACGCTTAAGTCTTCATCTATGTAACTTGGATTATGATCTTACCGCCTGCCTTCATGTCTCAACTCAAAAATTCCACTAAACCCATTGTGTAAACTTTAAAACTGTAAACCAACTACTCTACACACGCACTAAACACTAGAGTGTGGCCCCTTAAATACAAGATTATCTAAACTATATGTTCTTTATAATAAACCATATTGGACAACTCATAAAAAACCGGCACTTTTAACTAGTTTTGATAGATATAATAACTTGAACTTAGAGGTACACAACATTATACCTTTTTTCAAATTTCCATTAGAAATAAGCATGACAACAATACATACAGAAATAAATTTGTTCAAGAAGAATGACAGTAAGGAAATAACTTATCAAAAATATATGGAATATATAACAAAAGATGATATAAACTGGAGTATATGGTTTACCGATGGTTCATTCGAAAAAAACTCTAAAACTGGAGGAATTGGCATTTTCAATTATAATACAGATCAACAGTATAAATACAAACTTAACAACATCACAAATTCTTATAATACAGAAATAACAGCAATTATGAAATTACTAGAAATAATACAAAAAACTGACAATAAAAATATATTAATCTTCACAGATTCTCGTAGTGTTTGTGTATCTTTAAATAACAATAAATTCAAAAACAATAATAATAACAAAATATGTTCAATTAAAGAATATCTTTTAAAAATGGAAAAAAATGATATCAATGTTAAACTTATTTGGATTCCTGGACATGTAGGCATAAAAGGAAACGAAATGGCTGACAAACTGGCCAAAGAAGCTTGTGTAGATGGGGAAATAATAGAAATAAATTGGTCAATAAATGATTCCAAAAAAATAATTAAAGAAAATTGTATGGCAGAATGGCAGAATATATATAATGAGAAAAGTCAAAGTACTGGAAAAAATTTTTTTGCAGCGAATCAAAAAATTCCAACAACC
Organism: Panorpa germanica; assembly: GCA_963678705.1. Lineage (NCBI taxonomy): Eukaryota > Metazoa > Arthropoda > Insecta > Mecoptera > Panorpidae > Panorpa > Panorpa germanica. The sequence continues at coordinate 8,331,084 of OY783220.1, read as the reverse complement.
ACATGGTTTAATAAAAACCATTCACGAAGATATATTTCAACAAATTGTCGAATGAAATCTGGGCATTCTAGATGTCCAGCTCATCTGTACAAAATAAATATAAAAGACACACCAAATTGTATATGTGGAGAAGAAGGGTCTTTGGACCATATAATTCTAGGGTGTCATCTTTTAACATCAAAAATTGATAGACTTTTAATTGATTTATGTAATGTAACACAGTTCCCAGTCAATATGTCCTGTTTAATGACAAGTGAAGCAACGGCGGAAATATTAACAAACTTTGTGATAGAAAATAATATAGAAGTGTAATTTAAGTTAAAATATTTTATTTAGTATGTATTTAATTTTAAGTTTAATTTTTTAAAAGAATCAATTTGTTTTGTATTTTTTAGAACAATTATAATTTATATGTAAATTTTAATATAATTTTACAAATAAAAGCAATGGCAAGAAGGCTGAATAAGCCAAAGCCTAAATAAATAAAAAAAAAAAAAAAAATAAACACTAGAGCGGCCCCCTGCGCCCCGCGCTTGTGGTCCTTCTGATCCGGGCAGAGCAGCCGAACCAGAGACTGTTATTCATCTGTCGTTTTGTTTGCATTAGAGCACCCAACATATAAGCCATGTATACTAAAAAAAAATGGGTCTGCTTATTTTTTTATTTATGTTATATATAATTTCCTAAAATATATTACTTAGTTTATTTTTAGAGAAAAAAAGATATATTTTGAATAAAAGCAGATGTTTTTCTTAGTGCATTTTTAGAATCATTTAAATATATGTCTAATATTATCAGTTCTAGTTTTATTTATTCTAAAAATAGTTTTATTAGTAGAGTGTTTGTAACTGGTTTATGGTAAACCCATGATGTGTGTGAAGTTTGCTGCGATTTTACTGCAAATTGTATACAAGAATCTGAACGCTCTAAAACCATCTACTTTTGCTTAGTGGTGCTGCCAATTTGTTTCTTAAATTTATCTCTCTTTGCTGTTCAAAACTTAATATTTTTTTCTCGTGGTTTCACAAAATTTAGAAAATTTTCTAACCGTTACATGAAATTGTCGTGCTTTTAGGTTCGATCCCTAAATCATTTCTATACTTTAACTGGGTTAGTTATAAACTAAAAACTTGCAGATATATTGAAAGGTGATAGTAAATAGGGCGACGGTTTTGCTTGAACACAATGTATAAATAAAGTACATTATTTTATATTCATTGATGCAACAAGTGTCAAACATGCATAGTATATTTTCATCGACCAGTGGTTTCTAAACTGTGGGTCATAGCGCTTAAGGTTGTGTTTGGAAACTACTTAAATAATTTAATATTCACTTACCAAGCTCATTGTTACAGCAATCGTCCCTGAAGTGAGCTGCAATGGAAAAAATAAATTATTAGATAAAATTTCAGAAATTTTACTGCAAATTAATTATGTAACATAAATGTTTTCAGTATTAACGTAACGTAATATTAACGTAAATAATAAAAAATAGTAAAAAGTAAAGCTTTTTATGTTAAATGCTCGTAAGTAACAAATGCAAATAACAGTATTTAGTCAGATGTTGCTATAAACAAATAAAATGTAGCTTTATCCTATCTACAGTGTGTAGCTACAAGCTAGATTTTCTACTGAATTTCCTGGAAACCCTGGAAAACAGGACAAAGAGACACTTTTTGATGTATAACTTTTAACCCGAAATAGAGAAAAAGTTAAAATTTTGCATGTATTTAATGTAAACATATTTCGAAACTAGAAAGTAAAAAATTCCCCGACCCGATAAGGAACTTTGCAGAAAGTTCAAATTTTGGATTGTGCAATATTTAAGTATTTAATTAGTCATAATAAAATTAAATTAAAAGAAATATGTTTTGTGGCACTGAAGCACTTTTTTCCGAAAGTAAAAATTGTGTTAGAAAGTTATAACTTTGTATATAGGCTAACTTTAATACCTAAATTTTGAAAAAAGAAGTTGTTGAAATAAAGCCTCATTCCCACTCACTGTTTTGATATTTAATTTACTGTTTTTATTTAATATTGTAATCTAGATTTCAGGTTCTCGTTTAAGCATTCCTTTTCATATTTGTGTTTTAATTTAGTTGGTGCGTGTGCATCGTTAGTAATATATATTTTGATAATTCAACAACAAAAGTGTATGTGAAATAATTAAAATTTCTATTTTTAATAACAATTAGTAATAGAAATTATTTTCACTTCTACATTTTTCAAAAACTGATATTAAACTTCTTTTAAAAGTAAATCCTACTGCATTTTGACAGATTGTCACATTTTGGAGGTTATAATATAATATAGTTTTTCTTAATTTAATATTTTTAATTTAAAACATTGGACCTTGTAAGGTTCTAAAGAAACAAAGAAAACTTAAAAAATAAATTAAATTAAAAATGGTACTGTGTATGACTACGCGTATTGCCATATGGTAAACAATTTAAATTAAATACAAAATACAAAACCAAATTAAAGCAGTGAATGATACTTAACGCATATATTTTGAAAATTTAAATGAAATGAAATAAAAATATGTTTAAGATTGAATACCTGTTAATAACTTCATTTAAGTATATTATTCATTTGACATTTCTAAATTATATTTGTGTAATTCTATTCAATTCAAAAGTGGTAAAGGTTTTAATTCTCGAGAATTCTCGAGATTTTTTTACTTTGTAAAATTACAATATTCAAAGGGCAATACTTAAATTTAATAAATGATCTTATAAAAACGTTCATTCGTCTAAATAATCTTTTCATACGATGATTATTCTAATTCTCTTCGTACTCTTGTCACTTATCTTTAAGTAGATTGACTACACTCTGCTGCTCCTGCTCCTCTTTACTAGCTACATGGGATTATGGTACATTGTAGATGCTGCGCTGCGCTAGATGAATCTTTGCTTGATGTTCTGACTAAAGTTCTTGACATTTCGTCACGTTTTACACTCATTATTAATTAATGCAGTGGGTTGTGTGTCATTTAAATAATTAAACGGTTAATTAAAATTATGGGAAAACTTCTAAATACAATTCCGTGTTAGAGTATATTACTGCATGAACACCAAATACCAAAACATGTTACACCTGTTAAACATGTTTTGTAATTTTCAAAACTATGAAAAAATGTGAATTTCGTGTGTTAATAAAGCATTGCTTTTTTATGGAAAAAATACCATTTCAGCAATGGCTTGACAATTATTATTAGGACTCGGTTATAACGTTAAAAATTGAACATTACAAATTACAAAGGTGATTAAATTTTAAAGTAAAACTAACGCAACGGTAAGGTTGACGAATTTTAATAACATTAAAAACAACATTGAAAGTTCGTTCCTATTAAAGTGCCTGCAATATCATGTCGCAAAACATGAATAGCTGTTCCGTTATTGTTCATAATTACATTAAAGTCAGAGCTCATTTTACGTAGATTATAACAAAAGTTTAACGTTGTTTAACTGGACAATTAGCAAGTTATGCAAGCCCGTAGTTTATTGAGTTTTGTACTATTTATAGGAGACCAAACTCGTCTCTTACATTTTTAACCAAGAAGAAAATTCAAAATATGGATGTCACAGGTTGTGAGGCTTCAATTTTTTTTTTAGTTTTTATTTATGTAAAACATATTAAGTTTATTGTGTGAAAATTTGAAGTCGATTGTAGTAAAATTGTCGAAAATATAGAGTTTTAAGTCTTCACCTTTCTGGTCTGGTTGCGTCTTTCTTTGAAACTTTTAAACGCGTTTTTCTTACACATAGCTTTTTCAGAGTCGAGGACACCGACTAGCTCTAAATCTACTGGACCGATCCTTTTGAAATTTTGCGCACTCTTGCTTTACATAAATGCCGAGGTAGCGCCGTCGAGTTCTTTTTTTAATTTTTCAATAACAAAGTTTCTGATTTTTTCATGAAAAATTGAAAAATTAATGCAAAAAAAAACTCGACAGGATTACCTGCGGAAACTTATCAACTAATAAAATCATTTTGGTTTTTTGATTTCAAATCATCCAGTGATGAGTTATGAGGGACACCGCAATGTTACTTTTTTGTGACGTCTGCGGAAATTCGCTGTCAATGCCTCATTTCTTGATATTTATTTATGAAAATTTTACAAAGTATTCTTTAAATGTTATTTTATCATGTAGTAATTATAGAAATAATAATATATTAACGGTGTCGTCAAAAAACATTATCGAAATATGTTTTTTTGTATCGATTGATTTTCTTTTCATTATAACAAAACTTAACTTCCCAAAATTAAACTATGAGTAAGACTTCAAAAAAATTTCAGTTCAGTACAGCAGCGCATGTTTTGTTTACAAATCACTGTACGACCCAGCCCCTTTACAGATCACAGCTTGAATACATTTTTAATTAATTAATTTCATATCAAATATAGTCGTATGTATATATAAGCCAATCAACTTTTAAAATACTTGAGTAGCCCAGCCCGCATGATGACGTCATCGTACACGTCATCTGTCGTTATGTCAACACCATAGCACAATACTTACCCTCAATGAGATCATAGAAAAATAAATTGAAAATAACTGCTATTTCATTTAACAAAATCATAAAATATTAATTGACAATAACGTATATACTCATAATATATCGATATGTACGAGTTGTGTTGTATATAGCAATACCCCAGATCCCACTAAGCTTAATGATGCCCTGACAATCAACGTCCCTGCGAATTCCAGCTTCCTAGAGAACGCAGCGCAATGAAACTGGATCTCTGCGGCCACTGCCAGCTTTGTTGTTTTCAGAGCACTTCAAATATGCGTGGTACAACAGCGTGGGTTGATTTTTAAACTGATTATACAATATATTTTTATCGAACCCTCAAGGTTGTTGTATTATCAAACAATTTCGCACATTGTAATATTTAAATCGGAAAACAAATTCATGTCCTTAAATAAAACGTTTATTTAATTTATTTAATGTCGGTCTTTTCACCGACGATCTCCTTATATGTTGGCAGTTTTTTGTGGTGACGTGGGCCTCATAAAACCCAAGAAATGGCAAACAATATGTTAACAATATCTGTTACTTTGCGAAAAAGATTAGCGCGGAAATAAATTATTAATTCTCTAATACAGTACTCCATACTGATTTAAAGGGCTGATTGATGGGCTTGCGTCCTATGTCTCAATTAATTCTTAATATAAAACTGTACTATATATTGATAAAGTTTGTTACTAGAACCTCAAATGTCCAATTTTTTTTTCAATTTATTGTTTATTTTAATTATTTATCATACAACTCAGCATAAAAGAGATAGCATATTCAACACAGAACTCTTATCCATAGAAAAAATAACTGACCTACCCTTAATAGTACAGACATGTTACGTCATAATTATGGGAGGGCGGGGAGGACACAAGCCCATTGGTTTTATACTGTTGTATTTATATATTTTGTCTTGTTAATGCATGGTCAAAGAAATGCAGTGACATACATAATATGCTTTCAAAGACATGAGCCGACAACAACTTATGGCTTTTGCGAAATTAATTCCGTAGTGCGTGTGTCCACCATATATTTCAAACTTCTAACTAAAGTTCGAAAAAAGAAACGCGAACAAAAACTCTATTATAGAAAATGTATATAGGGTGAAAATATATTTTCCACAATTATGAAAATTTTGAAACAATACTTTATAAATGAAATGAAACGATAATTTAAAAGTTATCCTAGCAGTAATATGAATTACAAATTATGTGCTGATTTTCATATTTTACTCTGGGACCAAGAACTTTGTTAAGAAACATTTTCTATTTAGCATATTCTCATATCCAATCCAATAGTGGTTTCGCAGCAAATCTTGATTCTAGTACACGCCCGACGCGACGCCTAGCGTCGCTATCGTAAGCCCGATCCCGATCTCGACCCGATCACTTGAAGGTTCTTTAAACTTTCAAGTGTTGTTCAACATTACTTAAAAACCAGTGACGTCCGTGCATATTGCAAAAATAACATACATCAGCGAATAAAATAAACAGCGATGATTTTATTACGTAATAAATTTTACTACATTATGTTTATTTATATTAAAATGTGCCAAGCATACAGTACGCTATGAAACTAACCGTGCAATTAAAACAATTTGTACTATTTAGAATATATATTTCTAATTTACTACTTTCTTACCGAGTTTCACTTTAATTTAATGAAATTCTAGTACACAGCTACTAACTTACGGGAAAAAGGATTTTTATAAACTAATTAGCGCGGGACTTTTAAATTACAAGTTTCCGATAGTTTAATACTAATTTTGGCCGGACGTATACGCTTCTGCGCATTACCAATCCGAACCCTGTAAATGTAATGAACTCGCATACTGCAAGCGACAAAACCGTCCGAATACGGGCGTTATGTAGCTTTCACATTGCAACCGAAAATCAGCGAATTTTAACCAAGCTAATGCATGCTACAACGCTAAACCTATCCGAACTTTGTAAATGCAATCATCCGTCTTAGACTGGAAGAGAATGCCATAGTCTCTTTCATAACAGTGGTGTATCGATAAAAATTTAAGTACAAGTTTGCTCTCGTGATAAATTATGTTAGTGCAAAACAACTCGAATACACCCTACAGTACACAAGCTGGGCGTACTGTCGTATCGGTACGTGGTATGTATGTATTGTGATACAACACAATCAAAGAACACATGAGTCAATCAAATCGCCGATTTAAGCCCGAATTCGCCGTCGCTTAAATACGCTTGCACTGTGTGACAGACCTTATAACAAGTGGATAAACATTTTTTTTGTTTATATCAATACGTTTTTCAATTTTCACGCAGTTTTCTTCAAATATTGACAAACATTGTTTGATTCCCAGGTGTACTGGAGTTTCATTATTATATTTTTATGCTGGGGTATAGGGTAAGGAGTGCGAGGGGAGTTATCAGTTGTCTACTTGTGTACAAGAGAGAATGGTTTTATAATTTTTCAGTACTGAAAACAGTTTATACTGTTCAATAATAAAAAAATTATTTTAATTCAAATTTTCTTCCTATAATCTTGATGTTACAGTAAAAGTTAGTAGTGTAACAGAGACGGTTCTGGCTTAAATTGAAATTGAGCTGTATCAAGTTAAAAGGCCTTAAGACAGTTGTCTGCTCTATTCGACCTGATAAGTATGTTATATTGAATAATAAAAAAATCGATATCGATAGTGTAGATCGTATGCAACCATTTTATTTGTGCGACAATAATATTTTATCGATAGATATGTACTAAACAGAGTTTGTTGAGTATTGGAATATCATTTGACCTATTTATTTTAATAGTATGAACCGCAAAGACATTAAATGAAGTTATAAAATAGAAATGGCATTCATTTAACGACATTCATTCAATACTAAACAAAACTGTCATATTTTTATTGCATACATATAGTTTTGCAGTATTGTACTTTACCTTTGAGATGCCCGCGTTTAAGTGTTTTGGGCATTTTGGTTTAATTTTTGTAAATCGATCATATTAACAAGAGTTGACTAGTTTTAGACGACACAGTGAGCGAGAGCACTTGACGCGTTTGATTCCTGGACCACAGTTATCTTATATAAAACAAACACCCAGTATATCCATATAAGTTGTGTCAAGGTGTTTTATATGGGATGATACTAAATCTAGATATCTTATTGAAAGATCCTATAGTTTCTAGGTTTGTTGGTTATCAAGTTAAATTGATTATGTATATACATTAGCAAAAACTAATTAGCCAGCGGTTTAGGTTAATTATTATCTTAGAGCATATATATGGAGAGAGAATGCTGGACCTGAAAGTGTGTTCAAAATGTGTGCGAGAGAGAAAGGTATATGTTCCTATTTCTTCACTATACGCATGCGTCGAAAGTGACAGTTGTCAAGTTAGAGCTGTCTAGATATAATACGTGACAGTTCTTAAATATTACATTATATTGATGTAGAATAATATAGATATGTGTAAATATAAATAAATTATATATAAATATAATTAAAAACGTGAGTTCTGTTCACTCCAAATGTGTTGGCCGTTATCCCTACAGCGAAATCTATGGCGTCCATGAGTATATGTTTTACCGGCAGACTATATAATTAACACAAATATAAGTTCTTTACATATTTAATATTTATTATATCTTAATAGAATATTTATATTTATTATATCTAGACAGCTGTCACTTTCAACGCATGCGCATAGAGAACAAATAGGAACATATACCTTTCTCTCTCGCACACATTTTGGACACACTTTTAATTTATAGGAAATATAGTTGCTAAACCTTGTAGGTTATGTTTTAATATCATAGTCGTCTATTGGTAAATATGTTCAAATGTTTGTCGAATAAGCACGAACTTCCTTCCGAATGGAACACGCGAATAAATGTAAACGTAGGAGTCCTACACATCAATCAAAACAGTTTAATAATTCTGTATTTATTTACAATTTTAACGTTTCGTATATTTAACACATTTATTTTTGTTATTTTGACAGTTCACGTTTTATCGAGATGGAAACATTTTGCAAATGATTTTTAAAAATAATTTCTAGTTAGATTCGTTGTTGTATGTTTTTATTGTTTTATTTTTATTTGCATTGTAAATAAAACAACGTATGTTTTAACACACGGTGATTTTGTGAGCATTCATATCGCTGTCGTATCTGTTGATATCAATTCGGTAAAATTAACAAAATTAAATGAAAATGATGAAATACGATGACATTTATGTCCGTATCATTTATATGGTTTTTTATTCAATTTATATGTAATGATATATAGCTTAGAAAAATTGTGTATGGTACGTTTTGATATATTGTTGAAATTATTATTTTAGTTTGAATTGTTTAAAGTCCAGCAGATTAATAACGCAGCATTTTGATCTAATGTACACCAAAAATTATATTTAAAAATTATAGATCTATATGGTTTTCTCCAATTTTATATTATAAACAAATTTTTATTATAACTTAACTCTGTCCAAAATTTAATAATTTTTTTCACAATTCAAGTGAAAATAAACATCTGAATCAATTTACTTTTTTTCGTCACTATTAGCTTGATTCATTAGCAAATTTAGAAAAAATCCCATAGAAAAAAACACTTTCAGTCTTTTCTGTAGTCTACGCAAGCCGGACATTATATCAGGCGGCCTTAGGGGGTAGCAAGCAGGGCAACCGCCCGGGGCCTCGCTCTTGTAGGGGCCTCGCATTCGCGTGCAACAACCCAAGTAGAAAAATTCATTACTATATATCTATTTGAATCTCGCGCCTTGAATCACTGCGTCTTCTTTTAAGGTATTTATGTACATTAGTTTATCATCATTAATATTTGTCATCTTTGTGCTTGTTAACTTTTATAAAACTTCCAATATAAAATTTTATTTCTCATCAATTTAAGGGGCTAAGACCGCTCCTGCTTACAATGTATATTGCAGGTAATAGAATATGCCCTCTAAATAATCCAATGATTGCTTTTTGTTCAAGGGTCATTAGAGGCGCAAAATATACATATATTAATTAGCGATAGAATTAAAATTGAACCCCTGGGTACACGTACTTTAAAAATTCTTGATATTAACTTAATTTTAAAAGCGTATGTTTTTAGGTCGAACATTATATTAATGAATAGAATATACTCTCCTTCTCCTATATGTATTATGTATATAAGACCAGATATACTATCTTTCAATTACAATTTTAATTAAATTTACAATTCAATTGAAAAGATTGGATCAATAGAAATTGCTTAAAATCAAAGAATGTAAATTATTGAAATTGGTTATTTGATGACAGAGCAAAGCACGATTTTAATTTTCCTGGGATGACAGCGGTTTATAATGAAATTTGTGCATTAAAAATAGAACAGATTAAATAATCAGAGCCGAATTTTCGATTAAATTTAAGGGATTATAAACCATGAGTCTCGAGATAAAAGTAACTCACTGTTAAAAATGTTTTATCAACATAGTATAGCATAGTTAGACTCGCCGTCGAAAATAGGCCGACGTTAAATAAATTCTGCATTTTTACCTAATCTATGATTCCGATATTGTGTTCTGATAAACACCAGGCTCTAGTTAACGTAGTCCTCAAAGTGTTAACCTATTATTAGCCCACATCATTCTTACCAACCAACAATAGGAAAAAAAGAAACCCCATCATTTGGATTCTTTTGAAGAAATTACGAGTAGGAGGGTTCTACATTTCACTAAGAGTTACTCTGGCACGTAGAAGGCCTTCTACATGTCTTGTGAAGTGGTAGACAAGTGCACTAGAGGCTTCACCATGAAAACTCACTTCTCTTTCCGCTTCTGGTTTCTGGTACTAGTCATATACGTTCTATAAAACGCCCTACAGAATTATAACGGTTCTCGAACTTAAATCTACAATTGACTCATTCCACCTTCAGATGGGGTTGTCGCATGCCTTAGGGGTTGTCTCGATATATTCATACGGGGCTTGACAACGGAGATCGGATTTTATACAGCGGTTACATTACTGCTTTATATAATTGCCGTTTAAAATCATAACATTAGTTTTAGTAGTCTAGCAAACGCAGAATTAGTGCCCCCTTTATAGCAATATGTTATTTATACACCTAAACCTCAAAAAATACATGCTGCATATGGTAAAATTGAGGATGTATCCACAACTATAAAGAAAATCGAATAAGGTTAAAAAAGAACTATGTTTTGTTCTAAAAACCATGCAAAAAACAATATTACATAAATTCTACAAAATATACAACCCAGTCAACATTTTGGAATAACTTTGCCATCATATTAAAGATGCCCATGATTTTTTTGTCATGAAAGAGTTCATTTACAGTTCAGTTTCACACTGTCGCTTATATGAAATGTCTATTTTATCTGCTTCCAATGGCAAAACCGCTTCACTTGTCAGAATACAAATAAGGATAAAGTTTATGCGAACTATAATTGAAGTGCAATAGTGATAGAAACGTCACAAAACAGGACTCTTCACCAAATTGTTTACTGAGAAATTATAAATTTCGTCCATATTTTTAATAAAAAATGAAATACACATTTTAGTACATAAGTACATACACAGAAAAGCATAATTTTAATTAGAAATCTACGTTTATTATCGATTGGACCTACATTTCTTTCATTAATAACATCATCTGGTGTTGCCTTTCTTTTTATTATAAACGATATTTTGGAAAATTCTCCATACTTAAAATTAATAATAATTTCAGACAACAAATGAAACCTAATCCTAAACAAATATCTCGAAACAAACATAATTTAATATCTGTATTACCTTATTACCTTTACGAAACAGAAAAAAAAAACATTTACTTTAGATTTCGTAGCAAAATAAATAACTTGTGCAGAATAAGACTGTTGGTTCTTCTTTGCGAATCGTGTTATTTCGAATCCGTGTAATACGAGGGTTAGGTGTATATCTTTGTCCTAACAACAGAGCGCCGTTTATCAACTTTAATATTATACGAGTATAAACTTGTTTAGGAATCAGAATGTATACAAAGTTAGAAAAAACCTTTTAAAACTAAAACTCTAAATATATTAGTATTATCTAAAGATTTTCTTCTAAAAGCCACGTACGTATTAGCTAGAGTAACATTTTATTATTATTAGTTCGTCCAACCAACGTTGATAAATGATAAAATGTCAAAGCGCCGCGCCGTAAAACAGAAAGATATAACGCCTGCAAGATATAACATACGGAACTATTGTTACACTTCCCGAATAAGGACCACCTCAACCAGGAGGGTTTCATGGTCTTGGGGGAAGATACCCACTACAAACGACGTGGTGAACTTAGACTTCCCGTGCACTTGAATTCCTCCACAAAATTCAGTCGGAGAGTATTTTATCTGACAGGAACATTATAAAGAAAGTTGCCAGGTTGGATATTTTATGAGTACCTTCTATCTATGTATAGTGTTGCACGATGTATATCTTTTGTGCCAACGATGAAATTTTATAGATAATAAAAGATAGATAACACGAAAACCACTAATGTTCAATGACAAAAAGTCTTTACGGGTTTAAATTTTAATACTCATGGGTTGTGAACGTCGATCAGACACTTTTATGATTGTTAAAATTCTCTTAACCTATAAAAATTATTTGTTGCTAACAGAACTAATGACACAAAGATTCTGTTTCTGATAATATGAACCGATATGGAAAACAGACAACCTACTTAGTCACCTATTTCTAGAATACATATAAATGCATTCAGCAAGTCAGCAAATAAGTTTTTGTAGAATTGAGAGACCGTGGGCCACCCAAAGCGACCATAGTCACTGCTACACTATGTGAGGTATTTTAGACAACAGTTATGGCATGCATGTCAATAAAAATAAAACATTTTGACTCACCTTTTGTTGTAAAAACGTTGAGCACAGCACAGAAAGAAAATCTTATTTATGACACACAACACAAAACTGAAACACACTGTCAAACTTTTTAACACCATAGAAACATAAGGGGCTACAAGTTTTGTTTTATAATCTAATTTCAACACAATGTTTTTGCATTTTTATTAAATGATTAACTCTGTAATACTGTCAAATGTTTTTATAATGTTTTACACTTAAATTACACTTTTTATATAAACTATTGACAACTGATAAAGCCAAGAACTTTTGATAATCAAAATGTTAGGTTAAACAAAAACTAATCTATTATAATTACAGCACTTAAATGGAAATTGAATTACTTCTAATTATAACTTACCTATAGTCTACAACACTATTTAGAAGTTTTTCTTTACTTTTTACTTTTAATTATTAACTTTGACAGAACTATTTAAACATACCTCCACTGTGTACTGAACTAAATGAAGTTAGTTAACAGAGTTTTAATGTGTAGCTTAAAGTACTGATTTTATTAAATAGATGGCGTTAGCGGTAGCATGTAGAAAGAAATTGAATGTTTTATTTATTTTATAATATACGCACGTATAAGATACTTTCTAATCTTTGCATATGGTAATTTAGCGTCTCGACGTCTCCAGTGTAAATGCTCGTTCCGTATATTATATGACAAAGTAATTTTAGTACAGTACACACTAATTACCTGAATTTGCATGGTAACTGTGTTTCTATTAAGAGCAACACTGTTACACAAGATAAAAAAAAGTTTCAACTGGTTGAAACTCCTTAGATTACACTTGGTTTAAGTTTATCAATTTAAAAGTTACAAACTTTGTAAAAGATTTTGTAAATAAATTACTTAACTGTATGAATTTATGAAAAGAAAATGTAAAGAAAGAAGAAGAGGAAAGTTACTTCACAGCTTACAGATGATGTTGTTATTTTTCTTTGATAAAAGGTGACATAAAAAATAAGAATATATCGTATTTGAGAACCGGGTTTATTTATTTGTTTGTATCAGCGATGAACTTGAAATATTTTAATGTGTGTTTATGGTTATTTATGGTAAATGTACTTGCAAAATACAAAACATGGATGTTACATTACATTAATTCTATATTTTACTTAAGCAATACCTACTAATATTTAATTTAAAAGGGTATTATTTTATAAATACTTAATAAGGAAATCTTAAAATTGTATAATCCTTAAAAAGGTGTTTTTAATAAGTTTTATGAATGTGCAAAAGAATAGTTATATAGTTTTCTTAATGGGTTTGTGTCCCATGTTTTAATTTCTATAAAAGTATACTATATATTGATAAAGTGGGTTACTAGAACCTCAAATGTTCAATTATTTTTTAATAACTCCTTATATGTTAGGAGATATTAACAGTTAAAAATCGACCACTAAAAAATGAGGACACAAGCACTACTTTTAAGTTGCTTTACGCTGTAGCCGTCTTATTTTAGCAGCTCTCTTAAGAAAACATAAAGCCAATAACGGCTTTGTCGCTTGCAGTGTGCGAGGGTTCATTACATTTACAGGGTTCGGGTAGGTAAAGCGTAGTAGTGCGTATACGTCCGGTTTAAATCGCTTAAATACGCTTGCAATGTGCGTCCCAAACTGAAGTTGAATGTCGACTTGATAGTTAATTAAAATTAAAGTGTAAATTACAACAATCACTTAATTTGTAAAGCTTAGTTTACACAATACCGTTTAAATATGATTGAAGTGAAGCACTTCGTTGTCAAAGCAGGACATACTTCAGTCTAGTGCACACTGGGTAACACCTAGCATGGACCAATAACAAGGAACCATCTAGTAGTACAAGTATAACAATCAATTGCTGATTTCTATTGATGTTAATTAAAATAAACTGATTCATACAGCGTGACAATGGTGTGTAGTTCATTTTTGTTGGACAATCGAATTCACTGTTTGAAATGGTGCTACTTACTTTTGTAAATGACAGGAATTGGGAAACATAATCGAAATTGGGGAGGGAACAATAGTGACATACTTGTCAATATAGAATAGGATGACAGTATGATGTTTTAGAAATACTGGATGATATCAACTACGTTTAATTAACGACAATTGATAATTTGGTTCCAATTCAGTTGGAATGCATTTGTTTGATTTTTTGATACGCAAATGTTTATCTAATTCAGGCGTGGATAAACCTTTTCTTTCCTGGCGAAACAAGTACATAATTAAACAAGCAACCGGCTTCAATTTCTTTCTCTTACGAAGTTATATTTCTACATATTATTTATGTATTATACACATGCTAACAATTACGAAAAACGAATAAACTTTTTCTTAAATATATACAGTTATTAGTCCCAAAAAAAGCGTTTTTTTCAAAACATTTTCCTGAGAAGACTATTAATTGTATTAATGTAAAAATTTGTACACATGTTATGGTAACTTTTAACTGTATTTAAATGTTTTTATATTTGCAAAAATATTAATTGGGAAGCTGCTATAGTTGATCTCTAGGAGCTCCTCTCAAAAAACGCATCTTGCGGTGACCGCTATATCTCTGGACAAGATCATTTAAAATGAAAAAACCAAACGGATTTCGTTAAAGTAATGTATAATCTAGAAATTTACGAAGGATTAGGCAAAATAATTTTTTTTTGACAAAATGGTGGCTTCTCAAAAAAAATAATCAATTTTTGACCAAACTTTAGACTTTAAATTGTTTATAAAAAAGAAATAATTATCGGTGAGATAAAACCTTCGGTTAATTTCTAAACAATATACTTAAGAAGCTTGTGTTAAAATTTGAGACTGATCGGTTCAGTCGTTTCTGACTAAAATTTTTTTTTCAACTTACATAACTTCAAAAAAATTGCTGGATTTACTTGAAATTTTCTGTGTGTGTACAATTAACTTCAAAATTTCCTACATACATTTATGAATTACAAAGCAAGTTTAGGTTTGCCAGCTTGCTACAAGGTACTCCGAATGGTTTTTTCTACCTCTCCCATAGAAAATGTCAATGCAATGTGCAAGATTCAACTTGCAAAAAAGAAGAGAGTGTAAATAGTTGCAAGTACTTACTGACTTTTATAAATTACTTGGTCCGAACAATGTTAAAGATTATTATTCTATAAGATATGATGAAAACTAGTTAAGTATACATCTTAATGTCCGAACAATCCCTTGAGAACAATACCTTTTGTTCCAACTTAACCGTAAGCAATCATGAATTACACCCCTCCCTCCATCCCTGTTCAGGATATTGTTTGGGTCAATCTGGTTAATTTTTTACTTAAAATCTGAAGGTATTATCCTTACATAATTAATAATCTTCAATCCTTCTTGAAACTATGTTAATTAAAGTTAAGCTTAACTCATCCCATTATAAAGAGAGAGAGGGGTGGGGGCGAAGTTAGTGGAGTCGTGCAATAAACGCAGAATGGGAAATTCTTGTTCGTATACTTGCATTGTTGGGCAAATAGGCGAGAATAAATAAAGCAAACTAGATGCTGACGCTTTCATTTGGATATGTATATTATTACGTAAAGAATATTACTTAATATAATACGTTCTGTGACCTCTTATGACTCTCTTATTACATTTCCAAAAAAAACTATACCTTTCAAGATAAATATGTATTGGCGCGTCTATTTTATTAAATATCTAAATGTTGACGGAGATATAGCAATTAAAAGTTTGAATTGTTGTTTTAGCGCTAGAAATGGTCGGCCATATTTGTATGACGTGAAATGCATTTTAACGTCAGTTATTTGTTGAGTAGGTCACTGCTGTGGTAATGTTTTGTAGCTGTTGGTATAGTCAAAATAATCAAATTAAGTCAAAGAATAATAAGTTTTTATTTTATTTAACCCTGTTACGGCAGACATAATATTGGAATTTTATTGTTCCTTGAAATAGCTGTAAATAATATTTGATATTTTGATATATAAATACATATAGCAGAGATTTATGAGCTGTAAGGTTGGTAACCTGTAAACTTGCCAGAGATCTATCTTGATTGTGCTATCTCTTTTACGCTCTGTTGTATAAAAGAGATAGCAACTAACGGTTATGAGGTAACATACATTTGGAATGTGTACAACGTTGAATCCCTTTAATAATTAAAGAGAAAAAATGCCTTTTTTAATTGTTAATATCTCTTAACATATAAGGAGTTATTAAAAAATAATTAGATATTTGAGTTTCTAGTAACCAACTTTATCAATATATAGCACAGTTTTATAGAAATTAAGACATAGGACCATTTTGTGGTCAACAGATCGAAATTCCCCGAGCAGTAATGTATTTTAATTAGAGTTTGGTGAGCAAACATGACCTTCGATTCTAATTCCGTCTTAATAACGCTAACGTTCATTTCACATAGAGATATAGCTTTCAAACATGTCTAGAAATAATTTGATTGGAACATTCAATACACTACCATACCCGTAATGGTTTGTTTAAGGTAACGGTTTCAATTTCCAACCCCCCAATGTGCGTTGTGTATTTATTTGTTTTATTAACGCGATTCGTCTCGCCTGAAAGCTAGGCAACACACTATACTCCTAGTCATTGTATAGATAGACATAGGCGCCTGACGGCTGGATATAATAAAAAAAAAATTATGTACAGCACTTAGTTGAAGCGCATTACGTAACATGAAACATACCATCATAAGAAGAAGAACAAGAAGAGAAAGGAATAAGGAAAACGCAATAATGGAGACATGTTAGGTAACGTAATATAGTGAGTAAGGTGCCGGGTAAAATGCGGTAAGCGAGTGAACTAAAAGACGTTTTAACATGATTGTCTTGAGGGATTCTGATTCTCTATAGTATAGAGACAATCAGGACCGGCGTTAGTTAATCTACCGCCCGTGTAGGACCTTTAAAATGCAGTAATTTTGGTTCGAAATTCGAGAACATAACCTCACATTCCATTTCGTAATCGTTTGTATCATAAACAATCAATTTTAATTTGAAAATATAATTTCAATCCAAAGAAACTAGAAAATATAGCAATATTTAATTTCAAAGCGTAATTTTGCGGTTCCAACTCATTAACAGTCAGTGGAAGAAAGCTTAAAATGTAGATACGTTATTCATCTAACTAATTGCACCTTTAGATTTTCAGTCACATTTATAGTTACTTACATAAAACGATTTAAAAATAAAAAAACATGTTTTTTTTTGATAATATTTAACCTGCTGTATAGTATCGCCATCTATATTTCGCGACTCAAAAATGACCAAGTATCGTTTCTCCTTAAACAAAACCAATTTATATTTAATCAATATGGGTTTTATTTTATAGCTATTCTAAAACCTTTTAATCCTTGCATAGAACTTTATAAGCATTGAAAAGATGTCCTTCAGAAAACTGACACAAAATGGTAGATTTATTTGTCAAAAACCTGTAAAATAGGTCACAAAAGCGTTGTATATTATTGTATAACAGATATCTTTAGTTAAGAGCCCCTAAAATTTGCACCTGTGGCTTGTTGCGGCACTGGAAATGACTAGTAGGTAACTTGCTGTTCAGTTTTCCATCTTAGTATGCTGTATTTCAGCTTTATATACGAATACACATATATACTCGTATATAGCTTCTATTCTATATGTTTGAACATTCTATTGGCTTTTGAAGACCTGGGGGAGCGCGGTTTGGAGCATTACATCACTTCCCATCTGAAGTGATTCAATCCAATAGACAAAGTGAATTGTACAGTCTAATATTTAGTTTATTTTGTAACAAAATACCACGCTAATTGTCTTACGTAACCGTCAAATATTTGAAATAAATGGTCGAAGATAAATTTTCGTTTCAAAATACTTTTATCCATTCTAAAGAGTTCTAATATTAAAGGAAAAACTTTCATTGAATGCTAACAATCAAATGCCCTTTTTTATTGCTTGTTATGTGCAATGGTTCGCACTTTAGCTAGAGCTGTGTCCTAAAGGAAATAAATGAACTCGCGCGTATTGGAATGCAACGTTGTGTCAAAATGTCAAGTTAATTGACCAACAAGCATACGCAGGCTCTATTTTTATATATAAAGATTTACTAAATTGCGATTCCCATCTAAATATTAATTAGTACGTAAATTATTAAATTTAATTTAATTATATTTACTTCATCATATTTCACAAGCTGAAAATGATATTTAAGTTTAACACAAATAAAATTAAATCTAAAACTTATTAGGTGGGAATAACTCCTAAAAGTAACCTTTGTACTGAACATACTCATGCAAGAAGGATAGAAAAAATAGTAATGATTATTAACAATGAAACGGAAGTGGAAGTGATTATTGAACCATTATTGTTGTACTCTTTTTCCTGTGTAGAAGTTTATCATTTTGTTGATTGTTGCCAAGAGATTATTAGGGTATTGTACAGAATAGAAAAAAATATTCATTTTCAAATATTATGAATTTTTTGTTTTATTTTTTAGTGTTGACTAACTTTGACTTTAAGGGGGGTTAGTCAAAACGATAAAAAAGAAGCATATTTTCGATAATGTTTTTTGACGACAAAGTTAATATATAATTATTTCTATAATTACTACATGATAAAATGACATTTAAAGAATACTTTGTGAAATTTTCATAAATAAATCTAAAGAAATGTCACAAAAAAAAGTAACATTGCAGTCCCATTGTGTCCCTCATAACTCATCACTGGATTTTCTGAAATCGAAAAACCAAAATGATTTCATTAGTTGATAAGTTTCTACAAGTAACGCTGTCGAGTTTTTCTTTTTATATTGATTTTTAAATTTTTTACAGAACATTAAAATCAAAATATCGATTTTTCATGAAAAAAATCAGAAACTTTTAAAATGCGTTCAAAAATGCGTAAAAAATAAAAATAAACTCGACAGCGTTACATCTATCGAAAAGGTAAAATATAACCCATTTTTTTACTAAACTACAACACTGATTTTATTTATTTTATAAAAAAATTTTACGATTTTATTTTTTATATAAGTTTTAACTTTTTTTTATAAAAACTAACTTTTTACTGATTATAGTTTCTTCTTTACCTTTGTAGAACTCAGTAAATAAACTTCTTTTATATTGCTATGTAATAAGAAAGAATTTTTGATACCATTGGAATTTGATATCAAACAACTTTAATACATAAAACTTATTCTATATTAGAAATGACGTTGAGAAATATAAAAATGATAAATTCAATGTTTTTTTGTAAATTTGAAAAGGTTTTGTTCATTTTATATAAAAGTGAATTCACAATTTGAGGACATACAATCCATGTAAATAATTTGGTGAAATGTCACACTTTGTCTGGTTACTTTCTTTACGTAAATTGGCACAATGGGCTTGTGTCCTATGTCTTAATTTCTATGAAAGTGTACTATATATTGATAAAGTTGGTTACTAGAACCTCAAATGTTCAATTATTTTTTAATAATTCCCTTAAATGTTAAGAGATATTAACAATTAAAAAAGTCATTTTGTCTCTTTAATTATTAAAGCATGTGACATCACAATCTTTGTTTAAGTTTACCAGCCTTACAGATCATAAATCTCTGCTATATGTATTTATATATCAAATATTATTTACAGCTATTTCAAGGAACAATCAAATTTCAATATTATGTCTGCCTCAGCAGGGTTAAATAAATTTAAAACTTATTATTCTTTGATTTGACATGATTATTTGACTACCAACAGATACAAAACATTACCACAGCACTGACCTACTCAACAAATAACTGACGTTAAAATACATTTCACGTCATACAAATATGGCCGACCATTTCTAGCACTAAAACTACAATTCAAACTTTTAATTGCTATATCTCCGGCAACATTTAGATATTTAATAAAATAGACACGCCAATACACATTTATTAACATAATTCCAATCAACAATTGAAAAATCGACCACTAAAAAATGAGGACACAAGCCCATTAGCTTACGTAACATTTGTATTTTGTAATTAGCAAGATTGTAGAAACAATTTACGTAAGATTGTTCGTTGTTACAAAACCATTTCCATAAATTATGGCTTCAAAATATTGAATATCTTTTCTTGAAAATTATTTTTCATGTAATAGCCATATTGCTCGTATTTATTTAATAGCGCTCCTTACATTTCATAAATGTCTCCTTGAATGTCATAATTTATGGTTAAATTTTATGTATGTACGAGTATAAATATAAAACTTATCAAATGAAAGTTTCATGTCCTGGGTCGTAACATTGAAGGGAATGTGAGTATGATTTTATTTTATGTAACATGGTCACGTGACAGGCAAACGTTATTCAAATCCTGCAGGACATGTCTTTGTTAAGTCATATGATGTAATATTACGCAATATGTATTGTGACATTACAAATTGGGGCGGCACCATTAACCAGCGGACTTCTGTGGCGGTATTCACCTGATGTTGATGACTATGACTCACTCAACCTGGGTGTGATGTTTTTTGATTCATCACAACCTCCTTGAGTGAGCGATTGTCTCAATATGTTTCTTCAAGAGACGTCAAAAACTAGGGTAATTATGGAGAGAATTACAAAATAAAAAGTTATTGCTATCAAAAGGAAAACAAAGAGTGTCTTCTCCCACAAATCCTTGTGTACCACTACGAATTGAAAAACATATTATCAATTATATTATAAAATAGAAATACTACAAAAACAGTTGCAAATAGCTAAAGATAACCAAGAATAGCTACAGAAGAGAAAAATAAAAAAAATACTTCAAAATAAGGTACGCAAAATAGATAATAAAAGGAAAAGAATGAATATGAGAGGACAAGAGAGCGAGCTGGTCAATGAAGGCTGGAAATAAAGACAAAGAACGGTAGCAGGAGAAGCTAAAACGGGAGATTAGCTAAAAGAAAAAACGGAAATAACAAAAATGAAACAAGAAAAATACCACCATTAGAATTATAACCTAATTTAATGAGAATAGTAGCCATAGAAGGATTAGGAAAGAGCAAAGCCTAGTAATATTTACCCTACTACGTTTTCATTTGATTATTTTATAGCTAGGCTATACCCTTACACAGAGATGTGCCCAAATGCTTATCAAAAGCATTTCATTACCAAATGCAAATACCTCGTTATTTTCCTATTTCAAATACAAAATGAAAAATAAATTTCATGTTAGTATTTAAATACAAAATACGTATTTTAAAAATACTTTTGAGAAAATAGAATACTCTTTAAGTTACTAATATAAATGTTATTTTTTTAATAATTATGAGAATTTACATAAAATATATATATGTTATGGATTTTAATACCACTATTTGTTCAAATAATTTATCTTTCATTTTTCGTCGATGGAATTATTTTTATTTTGTAGAAGGATAAAATATTTATATGTAGTTGGGGTAGTTTAGGAATTAAAGCGGACAAGTGTTGAGGTTAGTAGGTAAAATAATATATATTTATGTATATATATTTCAGTAAGGAATGTAGTGGAGTGATTGTCTTGTAGTAAAACAAATAATGAACGAGAAAATATAATAAACAAATTTAAGTAAACGAAAATCAGATGTCTTAT
This sequence comes from Panorpa germanica, assembly GCA_963678705.1. NCBI lineage: Eukaryota > Metazoa > Arthropoda > Insecta > Mecoptera > Panorpidae > Panorpa > Panorpa germanica. Next base: position 8,309,177 of record OY783220.1, on the reverse strand, counting down.
GGAGGCGATAACAGGAAGAATAATAAAATAATAGGCACATCTATCATTTTAAATTAGAATTATTAAGACAATTGTGCAGATACTTTTAGATCATAGATGGTGCTAATGTTGGTGGAGTTTTAAGTTTATATTCCAAAAATAATATTTACTGATTAACACAATGAAATAACAAAAATGAAAAAAGTATTTTGTATTTTCCAAATAGGAAATAGGTTTGTAAAAGTTTTCAAATAAAATAAAAAATTCTATACTCTTAAAGGATATTTAAATACAAAATAGAAAATAGGTATTTACTATTTTGTATTTGCATTTTGAGTATATGTATTTGAAAAACGCACATCTCTGCTCTTACAAATCTTAAAGTTATTAAGATTGTATAATCCCTAAATAGGAGTTCTTACTAAGTTTTATGGTATTTTAATGCACAAAAGGATAAATTTATTGTTGAAAATACAGTAGAATACGTCACAAAGCTTTACATATTACGTAAAATCGTCTGTACGTAACTGTGTTATGTGTATATAGCGGACAATAAATATGTATATAAAAATACAGGGTAAAAGGTATAAATTTAGACGACTATATCTCTTTATAGGTAATGACTTAAAGTAATCATTACTTTATAGCTTTACTTACAAATACAACCCTGATATTTTCCATACAAGACCGTTTTATAACTTAACCCATATTCTATATTCAATACTGGGACGAGGTGAAAAAAGGGTGTGAGAAAAAGCTCCTATTTTCCAACGGTATCTGATTCCCATAAATATATCGATGTGTTGACAACTCTGTCGCCCATCATGTCATCCTTTGCCAATATCAGTTGTGCAGATCGCGTATCGACGCTAGCGACACTAACGACATCTTAAAACGTATTTAATGATTTGTAATAAAACTCAAATTGGTGCGATTATCATTTAAAATAGTATTTTACTTTAAATGTCTTTATGTCACTCTATGGAAGAATGTTTCTTTGTTTAACCGAGAATACCCGAACAGATTGTTATTAAATTTCGATTACGAAAGATATGTATTAAAAGAATTTTAGATTTTTGTTGCGTGGACACATGGCAAAATCAATTCTTACCTACTGTTTTCATTTATGTTTATGTTTCCTATAATTTTGTTTACCTTTTGCGTTATAATATGTACTACATTTCATCTATAACTTACCCTGACGTGATTAAAAAAAAAACTAACCTCACTTTATACAAAATCCTTATTATATAATTACTGCATTGCTTTCTTTAGTCGTTGTTTAAGTCTCTTCTGCCTTATTTTGGTTTCTCTGTATTTACCTCTCCATGTTTCATCTCTCACTCTCTGTATTTGTCCGCATTTAGTCTTTTTCCTCCTCTCATTTTCTACAACTTGACTCTCTCTCTATGCAGGTGTCGCACTTGCTCCAAATTTGGCGATTTTGTTGAAATGGAATTGTAACGGGATAAAATTCTATTTGACAAAGACAACTATAACTGTATTGTGTTTATGTTTTTGCAACTAAAAAAGTAAAACTGAAATTAGAGCAGTAGATTGGAATAATTACATTCATATTAAAAAAACTTATTTACATTTGAATTTACTCATCAAAAACTAATTTGTATTTCGTTTACTGTTTGCAACAAATCAGCGGAACTAAGCTCTGACGAATAAATAGTATTTTAGAATCTCCAACATATGTGATATATCCATAGATCTTAATATGTATATCATTTACCATAATATTAATTATATTATTTTGGTTTCAGTTTGCGGCCCACTTTCCCTCAAAAGTTGGACGTAAGTTCTGTTCGCCGAGAACTTTCTGATGCACTTGCTGTTTGGTCAAAACATTCTCGCTTGACGTTCCAAGAAATCAACAGCGACCGAGCTGATATTTTGGTGTCGTTTCACAAGTAAAAAAACACATTTCATTTTATTTCTAAAGTAGAACTTTTATCTGATGGTAGACTTTTATTATATCTATGCAAATGTTATCTACAGAGGTTACCATGACGATGGATATCCTTTTGACGGCCGAGGCCAGGTGCTTGCCCACGCTTTCTTCCCTGGAACAGGACGAGGAGGTGACGCTCACTTTGATGAAGAAGAAATATGGTTAACTAATCGAGGGGAAGAGCAAGAAGAGGGTAAATTAATCATTTATATTTACTAATAACAATTCTTTAGTAATTCTGTAAATTGGTTTGTACACATTTATGAAATACATGAAAGATTTTTATCATACTCGAATCAATAAATGATATTGAAGAAGATATTTTTACTTCAGTAAACATGCTCTTAGGATTTTAAAAGTAAAGTTGTAAAAGTCAATAAAAACATAAATTTCATGGAAATATATACAAAACAACATATTTATTATGAATATAACGCCTATGTTATTAACAACACAAACACCTGTATATATAATAATTGTAATACAGTTTTACTGGTAACCATCACGCCTGAATAGACGGCAATATAAGTAACAGCACATATTAATATTTCACTTTGAATATTTTAAATAATTATATTGCCGCTATTTAGTTCTTGGAAAATACATTGCAAGGTAACTCTTTAGGACTTATATTTACTTAATACAATTATATAGCATGTACGTTTAATTTACGTCAAAACGTATCTGTTACATCAGTTTTGCTCTTGTGTTTGCTTGTAATATTAATTCAGTTATCAGAGTTATAATTTAGTTTAAGATGATACAGTGCGCAAGAGTATTGATGCTTGACGCTGACTGCTCTGTCTTCTGGTTCGATCCACAGAGCAAAGTTATAACTTCGTGGTTTGCTTGTTATCATAAAAACATTTTGCAAAGATATAACGCGGAAGTTATTTTAGAAATCCTTATTATCAAGATAACTAAGAATTATTGTATCAGAGGTCAAACATATCATACATATTCTTATCACTATATAAAAAATTAAACGAATATTAATTTCTAATCTGTTTTTATCTATTAGCTAATTTAACTATAATTTGGGTTTTAGTTAAAATCCATTAATCGACATTATTAATAGGTTCATACGTGATCTATTGCGTAAATGAATTCGAATTCGTTTCAGCGTCTGTTTTCGTGCAGCGTTGTTTGTGGGGTCTAAATTCTAAGACTGTGAATCTGGCTTTGCGTTTGCATAATAAAATGTGTATTATTAGTCTCCATTAAGATGTGTGCGTCGGCAACATCGCTTGCATGTATTGTGTATCAATATATCCACAGACAAACTGCAGAAATATCTCTGATATAATATTATATTTAAACAAAATTAATGTTTTGTTCTGCTCAGTTTGTGAAGTGACACGATACTGTTACTTATAAACAAATTACAGAGTAAAACCTTAAATAATTATTTAAACAATCTTGTAGAAAAATACATCTTTCAATTGTTGCTAAAAGTTTAAAAAATGTGTGCTCAAATTCTAGTTGTAACTCTTGTTTGTTGGTATTCAAAAAGTAAGAAATTTTTATTTTAAATGCTTTGTCATTCGCATAAATATTTTCTTAAGGGCAGATAGCAAAACATGAATATTTTAGATTCAAATATTGTCCTTATTTACAAGCGGATCGAAAAACTGTTATTTTGTAATTGTAAATAACTATAAAATGTTTTATTTCTACAGGTACCAGTCTTTTTGCGGTGGCCGCTCACGAGTTTGGCCATTCTCTAGGATTATCTCACTCCAGTGTGCAAGGTGCGCTAATGTACCCATGGTACCAGGGTTCAAAAAAGGATTTCGATCTTCCAGAAGATGATAGACGTGGCATTCAACAATTATATGGTGAGTTACCCTCATATTTAATTGTCTAAATTCTGATCTTACATATTTATAAATATTTACAATTTCAGGAGCCAAAGAAGATCGATTATGGTCAAAGAATCCTTCATATCCCATTACTCACCCACCTCCTCCACAAACACCTCCTACAACGGAGCGCCCCTGGAATTATCCCCCTAATCCGCAACCACCAAGACACCACCCGGATCGAAGGCCAGAACACCATCCGGATCACCATCCAAGATATCCTGATAGATATCCAGACCGTCCTCGTGAGCATCCTGATCGTCCTCGTGAATATCCTGATCGTCCTCGCGAGTATCCACATCCTGATTACCCTCGTGAATATCCTGATAGGTATCCTTATCATCCCAAAAACCCTGAGAAACCTAATTATCCTGACGAAAGGTATAAACCGCATAATCCGACTCCAGAACGACCAACGCATCCCACTAGGCGTACTAGACCTACAACAACGACAACAACAACGGCACCAACTGTTCATCGTCATCCACAACGACCCAACAGGCCCAACACTTGCGATACGTCGTACGATGCTGTATCTGTCATACGAGGAGAAGTGTTTATATTTAAAGATAAGGTAAATATTCAAATTTCTAGATATAACTCCAAAAAAATAATTGATTTTGCCAGTCACGTTTTCAAAGTACCTTTTCTTTTTACTCTTCCAATAAATTCAATTGTATCCTGTCAAAATTGCCAAATTGGAGACTGTTTTGAGACTGTGATCAACTCAAGATACAAGTTTACAATAATGCAAATCATTCTTATGTTTAGTATTTGTGGCGAATTGGAGATCACGGAATATATGCTGGATATCCTGCAGAAATTTCGCGGTTATGGGCAGGCCTTCCAAGGAATATGACCCATATCGATGCTGTATATGAAAGACCTGATAGAAAAATAGTATTTTTCGTTGGTAAGTATTTCATCATATATCTAAAACTTTTGAACACATTTTAATAAGGAAACGTATAACATTATATTGTTTTTTTTTATATTTACAGGCAGACAATACTTCGTTTTTAGCAGCAATCGTCTGGAATACGGTTATCCAAAACCTCTAACGCACTTGGGTCTTCCAAAATCGTTGAATAAGATAGACGCTGCCATGGTGTGGGGACACAACAGTAAGACCTACTTTTATAGCGGTACCATGTATTGGCGCTATGATGAAGACGTTGGAAATATTGAATTGGATTATCCTCGAGATATGTCCATGTGGAAGGGCGTTCCCACCGATATTGACGCCGTATTCCAATATACTGACGGTAAGTAATATTTTATTTTAAGAACTACAAAGCTCTGAGAGATTTATGAAAGTTTTGCTGTTAAAACATACTAATAGAATTTCTATTGAATTACCGAATTCTTTATGAAATGTAACAAGAATATAGAGCTCAGTAAATTGGAAATCACTAGCAGTCATACAAACCAGATGCAATCTAACTTGTACTTCATTTAACATAACTGCACATTTTCTAGCTATAAGAAAACAAAACATTAAATACGACCCAACCTTTTAGTAAATGAAGTAATGTCTAATTCCTAACTATATATAATTGTTGTAGGTAAAACATACTTCTTCAAAGGACGAGGCTACTGGAAATTCAATGACATTCGTATGAGTGTTGAACACGAGCGACCAAGATTGTCTGCCTCCAAGTGGATGCAGTGTCCAAAACCTCAAGGTGAACCTACTAAGTCACCATACGAAGAAACACCCAGAAAAAAATTACCATTTGTATCTGAAAGTGATACGCCTGTAGTAGCCTCAAACTCAGGAATTGTCCATAAATCATATCTGAATACTGTCGTTATCATGTCAGTAGTAATATTACTTAGGTCATTGACACGGTTTACTTGGATATAAATTGTGTTGAATGTGTTAAACATATTTTAAAGTTTTATTTTGCTTATTTGCAATCGACTGGACTTTAGAATGATATTTCCTTAAAAGTTTTAAATATTGCAATTTGATTATGTTGATGGTTGTGACGTTTGTTATTGCCACCAACCAATTGAACATTTTGAACAATAACTTTATTTTAACCATAGTAATTGTAAAATTATGTTGGTGATAGTCAAAAGTGTGACGCTGTGATGCTTGTATGGATAAATGTAAGCCTACATTTCTTGAAACATCATTTAACCTTTTCATCAATGCATCACAGACAATACTTTCTAAATTATTTTACTCTTTTTAGAAGATAGTAATAATTAGATATATATATATATATATATATACGAGTATGTAATAGTGCAATGTTAAGTAGGATTAAATATTACTTTAAGTCGAATTCCAATTAGAATATGATACTATCGCATTTTTGCGAGTTAATTTATACGCCATAAACATTTATTAATCAGTCGAATATGCTAAGTTATTCAATATGGTATACATCATGACAAAACAACACTGCCTTGCTAAAAGTAATAATTGTTTTTCAACTTTTACTTTCATCTCAGAAAATCAATTGTGATTAGTTGTTAATTGTATGAATGCGTTAAATATTTTTAGTTTAAAACAATTGTTAAGAAAGTCTTCATTTGTACAATATCTAGATATACACTGATTATAAATCATCTATTTCAACAGTGTTGTAGCATATTTAGATACTTTTTGATCAAAAAATGTAACTATAGTTACTATAACTAGACACAATATTTTACAACACTGTTTTTCAATAATAAGCAATATTATTTTTTGTTGTCGACGGAATTATTCGAAACTCTATTAATATTTAATAATGTTATGTTAACATTATTAATTGCCGGAATGCTTCTTTTTTATTAACTCACTTAAACTCTACATTGATGAGTTCTGATATTTATTTTATCAACCTAGCTATATAGCATTTGCATCTGCATAATATTTTATAGGTGATACGTTTTTACGTAAATTATATGTAAATGCTACATAACAGTGTTTAAAAATGTTTCATCAGTAAACTATTTAACTACATCTTCGTTTTCAACTATCTATTCTTTTTCTTTAGTCAATTTGTTTATATGTTCTTTGGTTTAATACCGTATTAATTGATACATTTTTTATAGAAGCCTATGAAAATCTGTTTAACTTTTGTATATACATATTCAATTCTATATTATTGTTATATCAAATAATATAATTCAAATTCCTGTAGCTAACAGAAATTCAAACCAGTTATTAAAGATTCTTACCTATTATTATATATTCAAACCATAAAACTAGAATAAATGTATTGGTTGGTAATGAAAACGTTGAAATATTTTGTATTTTTTAAAATATTTCAGTTTTCAATTAACTGTGATATTGATATTATTTTATTGATATGATAATATTTTATACTTTATAAATGTAATAAATAAAAATGATTGTATTTTTAAAAAAAATTATGTAATTCTATTCAATTTGTATTCCAAATAAAAATATATAATATAATAAAATTATGAACTAAGAGTTTAAATAAAAATATTCTTTTATTATCATTAGTATCTTTTATCTATATAATTAATATAAGCTCTCTACATTCTAAAATCTAAACTAGATTACTAAATACATTAACTGGAAACCCAGTCAACATTTTGGAGTCACTTTGACATCATATTGAAGATGCGTATGATATTTTTGTCATGAAAGAATTCAATTTGATTTCACTAGTTCAAGGAATGTCAGTGATATGAACTACAAATTGAAAAATCACTTAACCTGGCCTCACTACCGTTCCAGTATTGAATGAAGTTGCAAATAAACCATTAAAGTGTAACAGAAACAGATACATCTTGTTTCTTTTTCTATGATTTTCTAGCGATTTCTATCTTTACTAAAATAAATATTCTCAAATGTAAAAGAAACAACAACTATGTTTTCATATAATTGTATGATGTTGGATAAAAAAGGTATATTCTTCTGAATAGAGATTCGAACCGAATAAGAATATTCTGAAATCTGAGTGAAAAAGAATTAATTTCTTGATTGGAACTTCAAATGTTTACTGGGCTATAGTTAACGATCTGTCATCAACGCCGCTTTAAAGTTTTAACGCTTGGTACTAAATATTTTGAGGACACTATAAAGCTGTCATTACATTTTTATGAGTAATAAACAATATTTTCAATAAATTCGACGATTGAATGTTTTTTTTTTTATTAAAATAATATATTTTCAAGCTATACACGCTACTGAAGCTAGTGACTTTTTAAATTAATTTATATCTAGTTATTAATTAATTAATAATTGGTGTTTGGTTCTTGACTTCCGGTTCAGGAAATCGGGTACAGATTAAACTTGAAGTTTTCTTCAAAATATAAGGTAGAATTTGGACGATTGATGTAAAAGCAACTCTTGAGAATGTTTATAATTGAAACTGCTTTATTATATTTTTCCGTTTTGTTACAACTGGCAAAGCAAGAGAAAAAAACGAAAATAAGCACAGAAGAAGTTGCTTTGTGCGCATGCATTGAAGTGTCAGCGTTGGTATTACGAGGCGTGCCATTTAACATACGAAATATAGAAGATTTACAATATGGAAATATTAAATATAAATAAAATTAAAATTAAAAATTAAAAATGGCACGTAGCTGTACACCGTACTAAAATGGCTAGCTTTACTTTACCAAAAGACATAATATCAAGAAACGGGACCAGGAACAGCTTAAGGCTTTGAAGTAATTCAACTGCTTGCTAACATCAGTGACAAACGAGTAAATAAAATTCGGATTCTTCAGCACAAAATCAATATATTGCTAAAGATTCAGCTAAGAACCTTGTGTGTCAATATTCAAATATCGTATTGACATTGCTGTTTTGACTGCCTTATGAATATGCATATTAGTTTGTCCCTAGCATTAGCCTAGGTTACATGGTAGGATTTAAGGGGATATTCTACAATGGGCTTGTGTCCTATATCTTAATTTCTATAAAAGTGTACTATATATTGATAAAGTGGGTTACTAGAACCTCAAATGTTCAATTATTTTTTAATAACTCCTTATATGTTAGGAGATATTAACAATTAAAAAAAAACATTTTGTCTCTTTAATTATTAAAGGGATTCAACGTTGTACACATTCCAAGTGCATGTGGCATCACAATCCTTGTGTAAGGATACCAACCTTACAGCTCATAAATCTCTGCTATATGTATTTATATATCAAAATATCAAATATTATTTACAGCTATTTCAAGGATTAATAAAATTACAATATTATGTCTGCCTTAGCAGGGTTAAATAAAATAAAAACTTATTATTCTTTGACTTGAGATGATTATTTCGACTACCAACAGCTACAAAACATTACCACAGCACTGACCTACTCAACAAATAACTGACGTTAAAATGCATTTCACGTCATACAAATATGGCCGACCATCTCTAGCGCTAAAACTACAATTCAAATTATTAATTGTTATATCTCCGTCAACATTTAGATATTTAATAAAATAGACACGTCAATACACATTTATTAACATCAACTTCAATCAACAATTGAAAAATCGACCACTAAGAAATGAGGACACAAGCCCATTTGGTGAATTGTGCTGTTTTCTGACGTTTCTATCACTATTGCACTTCAATTATAGTTCGCATCAACTTTATATTCATTTGTATTCCGACAGATGGAGTGGTTTCGCCATTTGTAGCCGATAAAATTTCATATGAACGACTGTAAGAAACTGAACTGTAAATGAACTCTTTTATGATAAAAAAATCAGTCGCATCCAGTGACTTCAAAATGTTTACTAGGATAGCTTGATGCGCTGCAACTATATCTCCAAAATTTGAATCAGATATTTCCAAAACATAAAATTTATCAACTAAAAAAAAAAAACAAATGTATTTTTTCAGTCCAACAAAATAGAAACCCCCCTTAAACTTTCCATAATAATCCAACAGCATTATCAAGTCGGAGTAGAGTGTGATCACCATATAGAAGACGGATAACAGACAAGCCGGCTATCTGAATCTGGGGATTTTCTCCCACGTTATTACATTTTCTTTAGAGCTCATTTTTTTTTTGTCATTTGTACCAGTAGATTCTTACGAAGTATAAAATCAAGTAATAAAGTCAAAGCACCACGTCCTACGCATAGGACTCTATGTTTTCGCAGTATATAGAGAATGAATAAGGATGGTACATCACATCACAAAATAAAGCAGACGAAGGGAAGGGAGGGAATCCCATAGAATCGCAGCTTCACGCCTGGCGAGTGACAGGGGTAGGTTAACGGTTAACTTGGGCGTGTTCCGTAGACCCGTAGCTCCGTAGCGTAGTCTGTAGCATCGTCTCTACGTCTGTAGCTTCTCTACATGTTGTAGATGTATGTAGCTTAGTCAGTATTGTGGTAGTTCCCTTGGAGAACAGTACTCTCTTTAAATTAATAAGATTACACAGTGTTTCTAATAAATAACTACGATTTAAGTGAACCAGGCGTAGATCATCTGGCTTCGTCAGCAGTTATGAGGAAGGATAATTTTATTAAAGATTGAGCTACGTGCAACTGTTGCAGACAGGATAAAAACGAAGTTCTTTGTTGGTATTTATGACACCGCTAACTAACTATTTGTGTTTTTAAAATAATCGTACTCTGTAATTGAGCTTTAATCGATGTATTTATGTTTTAGGTTATACCTATGAAATGTGAAAGCTTTTGAAACTTTTTCTATTATTAATTTGGCTTTAAATGTATTTGATGTATCTTCTTTATCTTTATTGCTTTTAATACTCGTATTTTATGCTAATTGTGCCTCGATATTATATATGTATTATCTACTACTAATTGTGAATGAAAATATATTAAATGTATTTTTCTATGAAATAAATAATGTGTTTTTTTATTTATTTGCTTTATTAATATATTGCAACTTGTTGCTGAATTTTATTATATGTATAAAATTTAATTATTTATCAAATATATTATAAGGATATTAAGAATAAAATGGTTATTCCACGTTTTTTAGAATTGTACTTAATGCTGTTAATAAAATATTTATATGAATGTGATACTTGTTGCTGGGCTGCAGAACGTGCAGAGGGTGCGTTGTTGGAGATGTTTCTAACGCCATCATGTCTAGCTCAGAACTGAGAGACTGAGAGGCTGAGAGGCTGAGGTTCTCCTCGTTCTGGTTACGTGATCATCAGGTTAAAGTGGCTACGAAGAAAATATTGATCGCTTTTGAGTTATAGTATAGAGAATAGGCAGAGAACATGAACCCCAACACGCTCGCTGATTTTTATGTACATAAAATTACATTCCCAGCTTTATGTACTGTATGTACATGGAATAGAGGTGAATTTCAAACGCGTTTAATTGTTAATTACGTTAATTGTTATGTAACACGATGAAGAATAGATTTATTTAACAAGTTATAAAAGCAAAACTCAAAGTTGTTGTCAAAATGAATATTTCCCGGTAAACACAGTTACGTGTATTTAGGATTTACGTAACATAACAAAAGTTACCTGTTATGTAAACAATGTTACCTTATGTGCAACGTTTCGTAAGTTATTTGTTAAGACTTAATTCAACTTGTAAATGGAACAATGGGCTTGTGTCCTATGTCTTATTTTCTATAAAACTGTACTATATATTGATAAAGCGGGTTACTAGATCCTCAAATGTTCAACTATTTTTTAATAACTCCTTATATGTTAAGAGATATTAACAATTAAAAAGTCATTTTGTCTCTTTAATTATTAAAGGGCTTCAACGTTGTACACATTCCAAATGTATGTGACATCAAAACCGCTGACAACCCTACAGCTCATAAATCTCTGCTATATGTATTTATATATCAAAATATCAAATATTATTGACAGCTAGTCTGCCGTAACAGGGTTAAATAAAATAAAAACTTATTGTTCTTTGACTTGACTTGATTATTTCGACTACCAACAACTACAAAACATTACCACAGCACTAACCTAATCAACAAATAAGTGACGTTAAAAAGCATTTCACGTCATACAAATATGGCCGACCATTTCTAGCACTAAAACTACAATTCAAATTTTTAATTGCTATATATCCGTCAACATTTAGTTATTCCAACAAAATTATTTGTTTAATTTATTTAACGTTGACCTATTTCCAATGCTGAGTTATTACTATTCACCGAACTCCTCTACTGTATTGCCAGTGTTTATGGTGTCAAGGCCACATTTGTGGGCTGCACGTTGGCTAACAAGTTTATACTTATAAACTATTAAACACACAATTTAATAAACTTGGTAACAACTGACCTGGTATCAAACCTGAAGACATAGTAGTATGCCGTCATTGTGTCATCTAAAGAAATTAAAACACAAATAAGTGAACAGAAGTTCTGATATTTTAACGCCTGAATTACTAGCAACTAATTAATCACTACTGATGTTCAGTTAGTTTTACATAAACAATATTATTTTATTAGTGCGAGCTTGTAATGTCTGGAATGGGCTTGTGTACTATGTCTTAATTTCTACAAAATTGTACTATATATCGATAAAGTGGGTTACTAGAACCTCAAATGTTCATTTATTTTTTAATAACTCCTTATATGTTAGGAGATATTAACTATTAAAAAAGTCATATTGTCCCTTTAATTATTAAAGGGATTCAACGCTATAGAACATTCCAAGACATGTGACATCACGTCCGCTTAGTTGCTATCCCTTTTTTACAACAGAGCGTAAAAGAGATAGCATATTCAACACAAAACTCTTATCCATAGAAAAAATAACTGATCTACTCTTAATAGTACAGACATATTACGTCATAAATATGGCCGACCATTTCTAGCGCTAAAACTACAATTGGAATTTTTAATTACTATATCTCCGTCAACATTTAGATATTAATTAAAATAAAAACGCCAATATACATTTATTAACATCTATCTCAATCAACAATTAAAAAATCGACCACTAAAAATGAGGACACAGGCCCATTTTAAAAGTTCAGATCCGAGAGATGAATAGTTTAGGTATGTTACATAGGTATTTAATGTATTCAAATTAGTCATTTAAATCGATTTACACTTAAGTTTTTGATTAAGTTGATCAATATATTGGTATATGAATATAGAAATTATCCTTGTAAATCAAATTCGCATATCGTTAACCTGTTTGACAGATTACGGGTTCATTGACAACATTTTGTCCATGTTTCCAACATTACCATTAGCTCCCCTCACCCCCTCACTTTCCTTTTACCAGGAATATACGGGGTCGTAGAAGCTGATATACTCGTAGTTACGACTGATGGTTCAGGAACCAATTAGAGCTTAATTAGGGATCGCAGGGCTCTAATGTAAAAGTTATAGCTCTATTTCTTGCTATTTGGATTATACCCCAAGCTAAATTAATAACAAATATAATTATCCTTTTAGGATAACACCGAAAGAGATAATATAAAACGTAATGCTAATGGCGTCTGGAATTTGAAATTTCTTTTCTCGCTTTTTTATTACACGACTTTTAAAAACCTAAATTAGTTAACACATTTTCGTCTGGGAATCGATTATGAAAGTGGGCTTTATAGCATACATTCGATTTAACTTTTATTAGCAAACCATTTTCGATTATTATTTTTTCTGTGATTTTAATTTATTAATCAGTAATCAACAATTTCTAAATTTTCCTTTATGAATTGGAGACAAATCAATAGTAAGGCATGTTTATATACGTTTTAATTGAAATTCTTGTTATCACAAGATTATGATGTTAGTTCTCGTTGTAACCCACTTAATACGAATGTAAATATTATATAAAATAGTTGTGAAGTTTTATGTAACAACACTAACTATTATTTAACCGACGTAACAAAATTACGCGCATTCAGCGTTTATCTAAGGCCTGTCTCAGTATGGGACCGTATTTAAGCGACGGCGTATTCGGACGTAAATCGGCGGTTTGAATGAGCTACAAAGCAAACCGCCTATGTGTGTCACAGATGTCTGTAGTCGTGTATTAGGGGGTGTATTGGAGTTCTTTAACACTTATATAATTTATCATGAGAGCACACTTTAACTTTAATTTTTATCGATACACTACTGGTATTAAAGGGACTTTAGCATTTATTATATATCTGAGTTCTGGTGGGCGTGAATTTAAATTTAGTTCTATCCTATTGGTATGGGCATCCGTGCCCATGATTCACTGAAATACAAACATAAATTGCATGCAGAACATACCCATGTCGCCGATAGATTTCATTTGACCGCGTATTGCAGCGTAACAAAAGGCGATCTTAGGTATCCCCTCCAGTCTGACGCGGCTTTTTGCATTTACAAAGGGTATCGTTGTAGTAGTGGTAACGCTTGGATAAAATTCGCCTTTATACGCTTCTAATGTGCGAGGTAGTGCCGCCCGTATTCGGACTGCTTTGTAGCGTGCAGTCTGAGAGCTCCAGAGCGATCTCATTACATTTACATGGTTCCGATAGGTAAAGCGTAGTAGCCCGTATACGTCCGGCAGAAATTCGCTTAAATACGGTCCCATACTGAGACAGGCCTAACATATCAAAAGTTGTCTGTTACGTAAACAATTTTACTTAATACGCTTTTTGAATGTCTGTAACTTCTTAAGAGCATCTTTTTAAGTATTATAACCTCTTCATTATAAAATAAATATTATAAAACAAAGAGTTAAGGATTAAAGGCATTTAGATTAGCAATAAAGTAAAACTTTTTAGATTAAATATTACAAGATTATAAAAGGAACATCCATGTTTTGTCTTACACGGAAATATATGCGTATACATTTTTTTAATAAAGCATATTTTACATAAAGTTAACACAACATCTTTCTATAATAATATTACGTAAATCTAATTTAAAATATATTCGTATATAAAAGTATAAATTTTTTATAAGAAAGATATTTTTATGAAAGTGTATTATAACATTTCTATATCTATAAACAGAAACATGTAATTCTTACGTAAAAATTGTATGTGACCTATAATAAGCACTTATGTAAAATATACATAAAAATTAATTATATTATATAGAGATAAATCTATTAAGTTTTTAGGTTATGCGTAATAGAAATTTGAGATGATATGTTTTAAATATTTAGAACTTAGCTTGGTCGTTTTTACTAGTTAGATGTTATTACTATCAGAGTCGCACTTACTGATAAACTAGCCCAGTAAACATTTTGGAACATTTTGGAGTCACTTTGACATCATATTGGAGATGCGTATGATTTTTTTGTCATGAAAGATCTGAAAGATATGAAATGTCTGTTTTATCGGCTACAGATCGAAACCACTCCAACTGTCGGAATACAAATGGAGATAAAGTTGATGCGAACTATAATTGAAGTGAAATAGTCATAGAAACGTCACTAAATAGGACACTTCACCAAATTGTTTACTGGGAGGTAAACTACCATGGATCTCAGTAGTTTACGATGGAATACAACTAGGGTTGCCATATTTTACATTAGGTTTCGCGTAATAAATATGATATTTTTCCGTATCAAAAATTCAATTCGTAACTTTTTTTTAAAGTGCCAAAATCAATTGTATTTTGTCAAATCGTCACCTTTCTTTAGTCTTCTACAGACTGTTTACAATTACATTTAAGACTTTTAACACAGATTGGCCGTGCAAAATTCTGCCGAGCCTATAGCCGGGCATTCCTGCATACATGTTAATTTTAAGCTAGAAAACTCTGACTACTAAATGTAAATACCTCGCTGAAATTCAATAAGAAAGGACCAATTCAATTTAGAGTGTTAAAGGCCTCATCTAAGCTAAATCCGGCTCTGATTACCATTTATAACTTGGTTTTCGAAATAAATTTAAGTAAACAAATTAAACATTGTATATTTTTGAATGAATAATATATAAATGTTTTTTTCTTTTCAGAACTGTTCGACGTGACCAATTAGGTTGGACTCTTTTCCCCTTCGTTACCAAGAACTTAACACAATTAACATGAAAACTTCATCGTTTTCACTTCGGGTAATGCGGAGGGTAAGTCAATGTTTATCTGCCTATAAATTAAGAGGAGTTGTTGTACTTTGTTGTTTTTTTTATTTAACAAGGAGATAATGCAATCTGTCTATGAAGAGATTCAGCAATATTTATGTAACGTAGAATAGGCTTGTACGGTGTCCAATGACACATCAAAGTCAAAGAATACAATAATTAGATTAGACTAATTAAATCTTGTGGAGTTTTTCGTTTTAGTCTATGAAATATTTTCTTACGATTCATTAAGTCGCAAGCTAGTTGGTCCATTTGTTGGAAATTTAATACATCGGTATGCTTTGTTACTATTACGAATCCACGCAGCTAGATTTATATGTTTATGAAAAATATATGAGACAGTTTTAACTGGATCTGGTCTACAAAAAAAGTTGCTTGTCTTAAACCAATTGTGCATTTACTGACATACTGGAAACAATCGAATATAATAAACATACTCTAATACGTCGCAAAGTTTTCGTTACTATAAGAGTTCAATAAATCTAATACACTCATGTCTAAAAAGATTTCATTAACAAAAGTCAGTTAAAAGGAAGAGATTATTATATGTTTCATCCAAATTTAAGTAAGAAAAGACGGTTTAGAAATGAGTCCCGCAAAATTATATCAACTATAATCAGAATCAAAAGTAATCATTGTAAAACTCCAGCTCACCTGTACAAAATTAATATTAAATCCGACGATAGATGTCAATCTGGTGAAGAAGGAACTTTGGATCATATTATATTTGAATGTATAAATTATAATTTAGAAAGATCAAAATTCAATAGTGATATATTAGATGTGGTTAAAACTTTTCCTGTTAATACTAAATTTTTGTTAAGTGATTCAAAATTAATTAGTGAATTATTTAAATATTTAGAAATTTGTAAAATAGAAATATAAAATGTTAAATATGTATAAAAAATGTTTGATGATGGCTATGACGAATAAAAGTCAAGGCAAATAAATAAATAAATATATAAAAACATGTCTAAAAAGCGTCAATGTATGATTGGAAATATATAAATGTCAATGCTGCACATGTGATTGACGCATCAGTGCAGTGTCGCTTTTAACCAGGAGAAATACTGACAAGTACGAATAGCTTAGTACAAAATATTATTTTTCACTGGCACTAAACGCCACGGCACTGATGTGTGCGTAAAGACCTTTTGACTATCAATTTTACGAGTTTCTTCGAGAAAATGTATAAGAGAATCGATGTTTCGAGCCATTAAAGTTAAATTTATTAGATGCTAAATACCAATACTTAAATGCGTTCCATTTATCGATAATTTACCAAATAATGATTATATACAAATGCTACAATCCTACATAGAGTCAGTCATCAGTGTCAGTGTACACAATTGCTAATGACCATGACTCCAAATCGATTGTCGAGGTATGTCCCATGTACACGTTCTCCTAAATGGTGATTGCTGTGAAACACGCACACGTGTAGACCTTTGTGTAGGTATTTAACTGTTTTTGTTCGTGTTTATGTGCGTGTGCAATGAAACGTAAATATAATTGCATAACTCCCAGGGGTAAGGACTACATCTCTAAAGGAATGTTTAGTTTCCCCAAATATGAAAAATGACGCGTTTGTTATCTTGATGATGTGGAGTGAATGTGAAACGCAACTGGGAAACGTTCAAATTAGGTTAATGGCTTGTTTTAATGTTGTATTAGTGTGTACACCTTTATGTTTATACGTTTTAGTTGTATACAACCATAAGAATCAGCAATACTTGAAAATGCTTACGAGTATGCTGTCTCAAATTACAGTTATGTATAATGAATACTTATTCTCAGAAGAATCTTTTGATTTCTCAATTATTTTGTAATACAGATACACACCGCCTGAATGTTATGCAACCATTATAACTTCACTACATTGTTCAAAGTCGTTCGATTTTTCAATTCTCAGTTAAATTTTACTTATGTTTAAGGACGTTTCCAAGTATCAGTCGTGGTCAACCTGCAGTAAGACTCCCTATGTAAACTAACATGTTTATAATATGTGTACAATAGCAAAATAGTTGATGCGCAGTGCTCTCATTCGCCCATCTAGTCATTAGAAATCTAAAACGATCAAAAGTAACTCACTTTCAACATACTTTATAAAAAATAAATATCGGTTGCTGTAATTTTATTTACGGCGCAATATTTGTTAGGGATTCTTAGGACGTCGGTCCTATTTTCGCTCTTTAGATTATGCTATTAATATCTAGAATACTATATAATACATTTAATATTCTATTTATATTCTAATATATATTTTGTATTAATTCTTGTAATATTTTAAGGCCACCAATATTTATAGGAGAATAGTGTACCAGTAGAGAGTGTAATTTTATAATTTGTTTTACCTGAAGATGTCTAAAATCTGCTAGTAACCTATATTATAATGTCCCAGGTGTATATTTATATTCTTATATTCTTATATGTTTATATGTTTGGTTCGAATTTAGTATGGTAGCTCGAAAACGGCACCAGGGAAGTTTTTGAAAATTTCCTAAGACTTTTGGCGTCCCCGGATTTTTCCCTGAATTTCCTGGAAACCCGTAATTTAGGAAAAACTGGGAAAAGAATGGGCACTTTTTGCTATATAACTTTTTATTCGTAACAGATAGAAAGTTGAAATTTTACGCTCTTAAAGACATACACATTTCAAAATTTAGAAATTCAAAATTTTATAAAAGGGGCCCTGAAATAATTATGGGGCCCGGTAGAAAAATTTTGAAAAAGCTCAAATTTTGGATTTTGTAATAATTCAATATCATGTTATAAAAAAATTATTTGGGAGCACGGGGGCAGTTTTTGACGAAAGTAAAAATTATGCTAGAAAGTTGAAATTTTGTATATGGGCTAACTTTGATAATTTATTTACGAATCGAAAAAAATATTCCAAATTTTGAAAAAAAGTTGTTCAAATAACGCATAAATTGAAAATATTTTTTATTTTGGTAAAAAAAATATATTTTTTTAGTCAGTTTATATGAAAAATTTATATAGAACGAGAGTTAAATATTTCAATTTGAAAATGGAATAAAATTTGAAATAAAATTACGAATTATTTTATTGAATTCAAATCATATACATTAAAAAGACGTCGCTTGCGACTGGGGTAAACACTAGTCATTTTATAATAAAGTTAAGTTTTCTATGATAAAAGGGTTGCTTTATTGAACATATTCCTAGTAATTCGATGGTGATTCTAAATCCTTAACTAGAAGACATTTATTTTCAAGACATTCATGAGAATAGTGGTTTTCTTGAGAACATCCTTAAATAAAAAACTGTTTATTCATTTGTAGTTTTGTCAGTTATCTTACGAAAAATATAACCAAGGTATTTTGCTAGGTTAAGCCACAGTTTATAATAAACTTTGAATAACTGGAAATTAGAAAAGCGGGACTTAGTTTATAAAGGATAAAGTTTGTTATTATAAGTTAGGTTGTTGCATACTTTTTATTGCTTATGTAAAAACTTTAATAAAAGAAGTTTAATATAATTTTAAATTAATAAAATGGCGTACACATAATCATTTTCAACTTTAAATTTGTGATACTACAACTCGCTTCTCTTCTTAACTGCTCTGTACCACCACTTAAACCCTATATAACAAAATTGAAATCATTTTAAATTTATGAGATATAAACCTGTGCCAATACAACACATTTTAATCTTAGATACGGCAGAATAGAATATTATATAATTCCGGTCAAAGAATATGCCCTAAATAACATATTTCTTTTACTTTTGTTTTTAACTGTTTCCTAAAGGTTCTTCTACCATGGCGACTCCAGCACGTAAACCACAGGTTCACAATCTACGATCAATAACTTGTGGTTCTAATCATATTATTGCATTAAAAAAATAACCCCATTCATTCATGGGGTTTCAAGTCAACTTATGTTGTAGTTACCATCAAAGATATTTCTATACCGTAATGTTGTGTTACTTTTACATTATTCAAATTACCCTTTTCTATAAAATAAATAAAAATTAGTATTTTATTAGCATATTTATATCAATTTGTCATAATTCGTGTTTAGAGGCTCGTTTTATGGCACTCGTATGAAAGGGATGGCGTGCTCGTGCTCATGCCCAGGCCGCGTGTTCAAATATAAAAACAGTTTTGCGTGTTTGTTCTTTATGAACCTATGTTAGAATTGAGTTAGAATTAGATTAAATATTAAATACGGGCGCGTATATTCCGTGTTATGAACATTTTTTTAAAATGACTAATTTACCCACACAATTATTATACTACACTCGTACGTTGGTGTCGTATTGCTATTGTAGTTAACTGAAAGCAAAAGACTAAATGAAAAATATGTTTCCGAAAAATATATTTTTAATTAGCTGTCAAAATAATATGACACAGTGAAAAGACAGTAGCCTGTATAAACCCAGTAGCGTATCGTTAATGAGTTTAATGTGACAAAATATATTAGGGATAGGTTAGAAGCAAGAGAAGGGAAAATAACGGGAAGGAAGATTCGATAAAAAATTACACTAGAATTACTTTTCGACCATTAGAGTACAGTAAGAGTTGGAGTCAGGAGGAGGTGAAAAGTAGAGTAGGTGTGGAGGGTATATTGCAAGGAAAGGAAGAGTATGGAATGAAATAAGGAGAAAGAGTAGAGAGAAGCAAGATAAACATGAAATAGTTTTTAAAAGAAAAAAATGAATTGAATTAGATATTTAAAATTGGTTACTTACTTATCGAGGAAGCTGAATTTGATATGTACGTACTTCTGTTCTTTTTCAACACCCAGTTTTGAAATTAATTCCACCCTCGGGAAAAATAGTGTCATAGCGAGCTTAGCTACGTTGACAACTAACTATTTGTTTCAACTTTCAAAGGATTGATTAAAAAGCTTTCATTAGACAGTAGCTTTTGTAGAAGAATGAAAATTACATATTTATCATTTCCTTCGCATTTTCAATCAATCCATGTTTATTTTTATTGTTACCAGCTAAACATGGCTGTAAATATTTTAGAATTCACTAACATTTACGATAACTACAAGTTCAGCAACCGGCACTTATAAAACTAACAAATGCTTACATTTTTTATCTATAATATAATCTCACCAAAGTATATTAATTAGAATATTAATTATCATTGCGTGAGCGTGTTCACGATATTTCATAAAAAATACACATTTATGTATATTAAGTTTATACTCGTATTTTTTAATATTTTTATTTCATAATTTACTTTTATTATTTACCCACGTCAACAATTGTAGGTTATGTCAACCTACGATGTAGAAAAAATGAGTTATTTATTTTGGAAGTGTGGCAAGTCCTATATTGGAAAAAAGAAAATCAGTTTGTGATTACTATACTTAATGTCGTTGTATAGTCAAAATCATTCACAATTCCCAATACTTGACTAGCAGTGCTGATGATTAATGATGTTACAAACATGTTCATTTATTTAATTTATTTTCTAAAGCCATTGCTTTGTTCTTGTCTTGTCTTAATTTCTATAAAAGTGTACTATATATTGATAAAGTTGATTACTAGAACCTCAAATGTTTAATTATTTTTTAATAACTCCTTATATGTTAAGAGATATTAACAATTAAAAAAGTCATTTTGTCTCTTTAATTATTAAAGGGATTCAACGTTGTACACATTCCAAGTGCATGTGACATCACAATCCTTGTGTAACGTTACCAACGTTACAGCTCATAAATCTCTACTATATGTATTCCCAGTAAACAATTTGGTGAAGTGTCCTATTTGGTGAAGTTCGAGTCACTCGTACAATTCTATTCTAACGCTTTACAAGTTCTCTACCTGTCACAGATTTTGTGTTAGTTTTTCATAATAATATTCTTTCTTTTTCCAACATCATTCATTAAGTATTTCTGTTTCTTTCCCACATGGGTATATTTTTATTATCCGGTCATAAATCATAAACCTACTCCGCTTTTAATTCAGCAGTGAACCGTTGTTGCAATGTCTGTAGCTCATAAAAAGGACCTTTCCTATGAACGACTGAATAGAAAACGAACACGTTCCAGACAAAAAATTCATGATATGTAATAGAAATTAAGTAGAATTTACTCCAAAATGTTTACTGGGTTTATATATCAAAATATCAAATATTATTTACTGCTATTTTAAGGAACAATAAAATTTCAATATTATGTCTGCCTTAGCAGGGTTAAATAAAATAAAAACTTATTATTCTTTGATTTGACTACCAACAGCTACAAAACATTACCACAACACTGACCTGCTCAACAAATAACTGACGTTAAAATGCAATTCCCGTCATGCAAATATGGCCGACCATTTCTAGCGCTAGAACTACAATTAAAACTTTTAATTGCTACAAAGAATAACGCGGAAATAAATGCGTAATTCTGTAATACTTTAAATCATATAAATGTACATTGTACATACACTTTGCGAATTTAAAAGTCGCGCGGAAAAAATCTGCATGTAAAGCAATTTCTTGATAAAAT
The DNA here is from genome assembly GCA_963678705.1 of Panorpa germanica. Classification (NCBI taxonomy): domain Eukaryota; kingdom Metazoa; phylum Arthropoda; class Insecta; order Mecoptera; family Panorpidae; genus Panorpa; species Panorpa germanica. The sequence goes on along the minus strand of OY783220.1, from coordinate 8,286,944 downwards.
AGTTTTGACAATGTAATGCTTTATTGTTTTAAATAAGAGACATTGTTATTTTTAAGACGTTGTCAGATAATATTTCACTATAAACGTGTTTCGATGTTTTTTAATTGCGTCGTTGTATTCAATGTATTTCTAATAATAGAAATAAATATGTAAGCGGTGCACTCATTGAAGTGATACATGATGTGGCATAGACTTACCCCACTGTCAAATTAAACGATTCATATACCTACAAGTTTGTACATAATAATCAACACATATATATAGTAATTATTGATTGACTCCCAGGAAATTCGTAAATGGATTAATTACATAAATAATAAACAAGTTACATTACGTCTAATTTTGATACAGGTGTGCGTATTAGTTAAAAGAGTCATTTACACATTCTTTTATTAATTATTCACGCAATTTATTTAAGTATTTTATAACAAGCAATTTACATAAAGTAGGAGGGGCACATATACGGATGGAATGTTTTTTTAATACACCAGTGTACTGAGGGTAATAAATTTACTTATTACATACCTTTAACGTTTCCCCTCTTACTTACCTGCATATAATCAAATAAACTTGATAACAACCAAACCCAGGAAACACACAGTGCTTGTTCAGGGGTCGAATCCGAAGACATAACAGTCTGCCGTTCAGCATCAACGCTTTCAGGAACTTTGCAGTCGCAATCCTTCATTTTCTTAACGCAAATTTTTGTTTATATATAATATTTATGTTTATATATAATTTTTAGTATCAGTAATTTTATATAAGATTTTTAATCAAATTATTCCCAGTAAACAATTTGGTGAAGTATCCTATTGTGTGACATTTCTACACTTCAATTATAGTTTGCATCAATTTTATCTCCTTTTTTATTCCGACAGATGGAGTGGTTTCCCTATTTGTAGCCGATAAAATAGACATTTCATATGAACGACTGTGAGAAAATGAACTCTTTCATGACAAAAAAATCATACGCATCTTCAATATGATTTCAAAGTGACTCCAAAATGTTTACTAGGTTATTATTAAATATTTAATGTAATTGTTTTATTTACTTTCATTAATTAATCAACGTAAAAAGAGTATTACAAACAATTAACCTACTAAATATGAAACGTAAACTCATGCATTATTTAACAAAATATTTTTTACTTAATTTTACGTTTCGTTATTTACCAAAGTTTAACATAATTCTATTACATTGTATTTAAATAAATGCAAAGACATTAGAAATCTTTTAATAATATGTTATTTTAACATTTAACAAAATATCATTTGTATTATTATTTATTATTTAATTATTTATTTATTTAATGTTTTACCTTTCGGCATTACATTCTTCTGCCTTAGTACAATACATTTTAATCCTTAAATATATAACCAGAACCAAAAACAAAAAACCTCAATTCTCCTAATATCTACAAGATAATAAATGGTTTTGCACATTTTAAAAAGATTTAAATAGCTTCAGCCTTCCTTCTTCTAGTTATTTCTGCCATCCATCTGTTCCCTTCCTTGCCCCCTTTTAAGAGCTGCCCAATATTTATCTCACTTCCTACTTTTTCCTTACAATCAAACTTAATGTGCTCAAGTGTTTCGTCCTCCGTTCCGCACACACTACACATTCTTTACTCTCTATTTTCCCAGTATCTGTTTAATTTTTCCTCATTTCCCAATCTAAACCTTGCTGTCCTTCTTATGTTTTTTATGTGTTTTTCTATTAAGTACTGAAGTATATTACTTTCCCAAATCATCTTAATATCATCTAGTATAAAAAGATTTATTGAAGTATACGAAAACAAAAATCTATGTTCAAAGATAATTTTTGTTATGTAATATTACATTATATTAGACTAAAAGAATTATGTAAAAGTAAACTATTTAATGTAAACAAAACATTAAATATCACTGATTTTATTATCGGGAAACTATACAAAAGAAGTTAGTGGGCGAGAACATTGATGGTTGACGCTGACTGCTACGTATCGCGGTTCGATTCCGAAACCACAGTTATTATTGTGTCACAACACCATAAATACTACCAACATAGTAAGAAGTCGTCGGTAATAGAACTCACCCTGGAAATAGACCGACATTAAAGAGACTAAATAAAAAATAAATAAATAGTAAATACCACAATTATTACAAAGTAAAAAATATAGGCCAACATCAAATACCATTTCAGAAAATATTTGATGTACGAGTATATAATAAATTACATAAAGCTGTATAAAAATGATGATACAGTAAAGAATAAAAGTGAACTCAATTAAAATTGATTCATTATGTATGGGAACCGGCTCAGGCTCAGGCTTTGGCTCAGACTCAGACTCAGACTCAAGCTATTTCCTTATTCAAGAAAATGAGATTACAAAAACTTTCTAATTCATAAATGTACAATGTACATATAACACATAACATTGCTGTCAAAATATTTCGAGTGTACCATACCAACGCGCGCGCGCGCATTCTGCCAGCCAGCATATGACCCTCTACGCCGACACAGTGTAGCGCCGTAGCACCGTAGCACAGAGAATCTAGGAATGAAACAGTGTTCCGAACGTAGAGGGAGACGTAGAACACACAACGTAGCCTCCAATAACAATTAAACTGTTTATCTCATAAGAGAATAACAATACAATAACAACAAGAAAATTAAACTGATTTTAAAATGATGAAAATATTTATAAAAATAAATAGTAAATTTAATTATTAAATAATTTAATCAATTAAAATAATGGAAAGGCTACGTATATTTCATACATAGTTGTTTTATTATAGTCTATAGATTTGTTATATTTATTTGTTTTTTTGTTCAAAATGTTCTTGGGAACAATTCTTTGATGTGAATTGAACAAATATTTATTTTATTTTTACTAAATATTGTGATTGTGTTTTTTTAATTAATTTTTATAAGAAAGTGATTTTAAAATTAAGAATTAAAAGTGATAAATAAACATTAGTGCTTCAAATGCGGTATAATTACATAATATTAATATTTACTTATATATATATATATATATATATATATATATATATATATATATATATATATATATATATATATATATATATATGTATTCAGCGATTTATTGTACTATAAGCAACTCTATTAATTATTATGTTTATTACGTTTCTATAATTGTTTAATTGCTTTTAGATACATCTAAAAGCTTAACGAATTTAGATACATTACAATTTTGACAGAATATATATATATATACACATATATATGTAGGCTTTAAACTATATTAATTGATGTGCACTTCATCAACGTCAAAAATGATTTACAAAGCGTTTGTTGTTAATCTCCTAAATTGTCAAGATATCATTTTAATTGATACGACTTATATAACGCAACACAGCACCAAATATGAATAAAACAAAAAGTTACAGCTGCAACTAATTAAACGAAAGTATCTCTGATTATTTTTATCAAGGATAATAAAGAGATATAATTTAGGAGGCAGGATATAGTCCTTAGCGTGACAAGACACAGTATAACTTTTGATTTAATTAAATTAACCTAAAATAAGAGAATTTATATAACGAAACAAAATAAAGCATGTAATAAAAGTCAAGCTAAAAGTAAGATAACCTAAAAATAAATATTCAAGCAATTAACATTTTATTTAGTTTAAAATTATTAAGAGTTTCAATTAGTCCCATCATGAAAGGTTTGCGTGTTGTGTTAGAAGTGTTGCAGATATCTAGGAGTATTTTATTCATTCGCGTGTTTCTGTCAGGTTCAATAAGAGTTTAGAAGATTTCCGTGAAATATTTCTTTAGTATTTGATTTTATGTGTATAGATTGTTTTATGTCTCTATCTATAAATGTAGTTTATGAAAAACACAGAGAAGATTGTCAAATAGTTCTATTTGGGAGAGAAAAGGATATCTTAATATTTTCTATTTCATTCTCTCGTATTGATCACTCCCAAGAGTAATGTGGAGTACAGTCATATTAATAGCGGACAATTCAATTCAATTATTAAAGGAGGTTCGATTTCAATGTTTCATTCAAAATAACGAGATTCTTATTATAGTATGTGATTTTTCACTTTTTAATAAAAAGACGCGGTTTTTAAGTGAGTAACGGTTGTTACTTGTAGGGATAATCAATTACAATCAAAGAATTGAATTCAATCAATCAAACACGTCACAATAAAACACATTAACGAAATAATCTAATCCATGAAATACTCTTTCCTTTTTTATTTCTTTTTTTTTTTTTTGAATTATTAACGTGGTTATATTGTTATGTCAAAAGCACAAAGAATGAGTCATTAGTTATATTGATCACCCATTTACATTATTATCTCTACCCCCTTTATCCCCCCCCCCCTTCCATCACTCCTCCTTCGCACGTTAAGCATACTCATAATTATTTATTTGTCACGCAAAGGAAAATATGGAAAATATTTTAATAAAGATAAGAAGCCCCTTGAGGTTTTACTGTAATAAAGTATTATAGTGTTGACGGTATCATAGCCAAGATCGTAGAGATATTGTCGTATTATTGGGTCATTCCGGAGTTCGAATCTCCAACCATTTGGAGCTGGATAGAGTATTTGCCTAATAAACGCAGTTGCGAGGTTCATTTATCTTTAAGTGACAATTTGAAGCAAAAACAGAATCACATATTAAGTGCTGCTCTAACATACTGTTTATAAACATGGCAACGTTGTCAACGTCAAAACAACCACTGAAGTATATTTAACATATACCTTGCATGCTACTGTGCTCAGAGCATGACAATATGCAACGTTGCCAGATGTTTTTTACTACATAATACAACAATCAAAAGTGTCGTAATGTCTTCTTCTATAACATATCTGTTTTTAAAAGAAAGCTGTAAAATAAGTTGTAAGAAATACTTTAAAATAACGCAGGCTCACTTTAATTATTAATATCTCGCTTTGCAACTTCTCAAACAATTTGAAATTTTTATCTAATTAAAATCATATTTAAATTTTATCGAATTCAGTAGGAAAGTGGTTTTATTAGTGAGCTATCTTAAAAAGATAACTTTTATATAAAAAATGCTGTCTAAATATAACATATTTTATTACTATTGGAATCATAAGTTGATCTTTCTTTCGTACAGTCCTTATATTCTTAGATTTTACTTCTAGATAAGATTAACTTCATATATTTATGAGGCTTCAACGCCATAAAAGCAACCAACTCTATTTAAAGTGATGTGAAGCGTATCTTAAATTATGTTCAAGAAATCAAAGGAAGACTCCTGCTGTCAGTATACGTAGCCAATCATAACGTTGATGACGTTTTTAATCATGAAAATCATCCTTAACCTCCATCACTGTCAGTTTCGTGGTATCAAAAGATCATCTAAAAAATGTTATCTCTTCAGTGTATCAAACTGTAATAGAGTATTAGATGAAAAGTCCTTAGCTTTAGCCTTTGAAGTACTTGAGGGACTTTTCGAGTTCTATGTGTGCCTTCTAGTATGAGTTTTATTTTTAAATATATCAGAAATTATTCTTGCGGATTTATTTTCGATAGTAGTAATATTTTATTATCAAGTTGATAAGAATGTTTGAATCGCGTAATACATCAGCCGATTAAGATAGCATACCTTAGCGAATCTTAGTGATAAACCTACCGTTTCATTGGACTCTTCAAAGATCGATATCTGTACAAAAATGTAATCGAATTTGAAATGATTTATAGCAGCTTTGTATCTATTGTAATTCATTTATTTATACAATTGTTTCAAAATGATAAATTTTTACGCAAACGAAATTCAATTCATTATCTTGTTGAGTAGGTATTCTTCTTAAGTATATAGTCAATTGTTTCATTCTATTCTTATTATTATTCTTATTATTACATACTGTCAATTATGTACTTATTGTAAGGGTTTTGCCATTAAACCTAAATCATAAAACGTAAAATATTTTGTTAATTTGTTTTATTATCATTTGATTTGATAATTTGGCTTCTTAGGGTCACGGTCCTTTATTCGCTCTGTAAACTACTAAAAGATTAGGTTACATCACGTCTACATACTTGCAAGATCATCTTAATCATTTTCTCGTTGGATTCGTTCTGGTAACCTCGTTCCCTACTTCTTTTTTCTTTTTCTCATTTTTTGTTTCGATCTCCTCTATTTCCCTATCTTTACTTGAATGGGCTTGTGTCCTATGTCTTAATTTCTATAAAAGTGTACTATATATTGATAAAGTGGGTTACTGGAATCTCAATTGTTCAATTATTTTTTAATAACTCCTTATATGTTAAGAGATATTAACAATTAAAAAAGTCATTTTGTCTCTTTAATCACTAAAGGGATTCAACGTTGTACACATTCCAAATGCATGTGACATCACAACCACTGCCAACCTTACAGCTCATAACCTTACTGCTATATGTATTTATATATCAAATATTATTTACAGCTATTTCAAGGAACAATTAAATTTCAATATTATGTCTGTCTTAACAGGGTTAAATAAAATAAAAACTTATTACTCTTTGACTTGACTTGATTATTTGACTACCAACAGCTACAAAACATTACCACAGCACTGACCTACTCAACAAATAACTGACGTTAAAATGCATTTCATGTCATACAAATATGGCCGACCATTTCTAGCGCTAAAACTACAATTCAAACTTTTAATTGCTATATCTCCGTCAATATTTAGATATTTAATAAAATAGACACGCCAATACACATTTATTAACATCAATTTCAATAACAATTGAAAAATCGACCACTAAAAAATCTCCTGTCTTTTCTTATCTTTATTCTGTTCTATTTCCTTGAATTAATCTTTGCCCTTTCTCCTTTTTGTTTTCGTTCATATTAAAAACAGTATCATTCCAACCCACAATCTTTGTTTTAGTTTTACTTTTACTTTTTAGATGCAGAAGTATGCATACTACAAATTTTCTGAAACATAAAACATGACAGTACAGTGGTCTTTTTTATCGACCGAGTTTATAACCTAAAATCTGTCAAAGAAAAATGAAAAATGTTTGGCTTATGAAAAATATATAAATAAACAGAATTATATTAGGTTTAAAACTAAAACATGATAAGATAGATATACTATGTTACTAAAACATACAGTTTAAGGTTATAATCAAGTAGCGATAAAAACGTTTGTCTTTATTAGAATAGTAAACATACACCAAGCAAACATAAACATTACGTCGTTATTTCATACAAAAGAACAATTAACAAATCCGTTAGCCGGGTTTAACGTGTTCGTTTAACTAGGATAACTTCAAAACAGTTTTATTCTTGTATATTATGTTAATCTTAATATATATAAATTACGTGTCACGTTGTCTCTCCGCGATGGACTCCTAAACTACTTAACCAATTTTAATCAAATTTGTACACCGTGTGCAGTTTGATCCAACTTGAAAGATAGGATAGCTTACATCTCAATTTATGATTGCAATATTATCTTATTGCAAATTATTTGTCTATTAATTATCTGTATATGACATATGACATCTGGCGACGATGATGGCGACATCTGTTGACTAGATTGAGTAAATATTCTGTTGACTAGATTGAGTAAATATTCAATAGATGGCGCTAAACGTTAGTCACAGCAACGCGTGGCCGGGACAGCTAGTATTTCTATAAATAGCGTTTAAGCTTTTTAGTCACCGATTAGAAGTAGAATTCGTTTGCTCCGATTTCTATTACACCCTGTGACAATTCTACTTCTTCTTAGGTGTGCTGTGTCTTCGGGTTCGGTTAGTTGTTGTCAAGTTAAATTAATTATGTACATATATAATCATAAACTTATCAGGCAAAGATGTAGTAACATATGTAAGTCCCCGACACCACAAAAACTGCCAAACTAAGTAGGAGAACATCGGTGATAGGACACAGCATCGGTAAATAGGCCGATGTTAAATAAATTACATAAAAAACAATTATAATAATATTTATCAGCTAAGGGCTAGTGCCGTCCATAATTACTGCCCCGTGTACAATTAACATTTATTTATTATTACTTAACGATGTTCTAATTTATCCTATACGACTAATTACTGATTATTAAAACGTGGGAACGTGAACACCTGACAAATTATCGTAACCCTTTGTAGCACTTTCCAATCGTCCAATTTAAAATTTCAGAGTGTGAGTGTGATTTCAAATAGAACCTCAATATTTCTACAATAAATAAAAGATAAGTCTATGTAAAATGATAGTCTTGTCTACAATGTGCGCCCAGACTTAGCATCCATCGCAAATAGGTCATCGTTAAATAAAAACATATAATAAAATTTATTAATAAAAAGAATAATAAAAAATGTATTTATTTTATGTACTAGCCCAGTTAAAATATCAGAATATAGTTTTATAAATATCGTCTTCTGTAGAACAGATTTCAAAATAAGGATTTATAAAATATGAAAAATATTCAAATCATATTGGCGCAGCTTGTCGTAAAACTTCCAACTGGCGATCAGGGTTGCCAGATTCAAATTAGGTCTCAGGGGACAAATATGAAAGAAATTGAAACAATTAACAATTTTGATATTTAATTTTTAATTTCTAAAATGTATCTAATAAAAAAGCAACAAAAAGATGTTCAAAGTAGGTTGAAGACTACTTGAGAGACTAACTGCTAAGAATAGAAAATAGCTACACAAAGCATTGATGCTTGACACCAAACAGCTGTGTATTTAGGTGTGATTTTGAGTTATTGTCAATTCAATTTATTTTACATTTAATGCTCAGGTAGAAAATTGTTTTGCAGTGCAGTTTTAAACTTGCTACTTTACTACAAGATAATTTCAATGTTAATTTTCTATCTCCAACTTAGGAATTGCAACGGAGTGTGCAAAATACTACTTGCTAGCGTGCTACAAGCAAACTCTAGCGTCACACTTCTACCTGGGTAAGTCTATACTCCAATATGACACAATGGAGTCGAAATCAGGATAAAGTATCAGAGACAGACCCTCCTGAGTCATAAATCAGTGCCTGGAATAGAAATATTTAAGTGTTTAGCTACTGAACAAACATTACACATGTTGTGTTAATTATAATAAAAAGAGTTCGCAGGAAAAATATCTGTTAAATGTTTTTCACAAAGAATAATAGTTAATTTTTACGTATTAGTTTATTTGAACAGTCAGTGTTAAATAACTCTATAACATCTACTGTTATCTTGCGAAATGTATAAAACCATGCAAGGAAAAATACAAGAGATAAACCAAGCAAACCTGATCAACAAAATATAAAAGAACTCGGCGAATATGAGCCAAGTTCGTTGTAAAAGTGAAACTAAAAAGAAGAATAAAAAATGAATCGATAATGAAAGGGTCAATGCGATCCTGCAAGTGATTATAGCAACACGTTTCAAAAAATAAATCGATAAACAACAATATCAAAGTCTATGAATCAGATCTGGTAAATAGATTATCTGGTAATTCATCATGGTGTTTATGTCAGTTTTTTGGACTCGCTCGTTTTATTGTTTCTATCTCTGATTCGACATCTCCGCAGTCTTAGCAACTCGTGTTGGAACCGCACCTCTTCCCTTTGTTTTGCGAAACATCTTATGACATTCAGTAGAGATTTTAACAGGTGATACCTTATCAATTGTCAGGTGATATGAAGGAGTAGTTGTTGTCGTATCTTCGCTTATCATCCGTCTTCCTGACTGTCGCACAAGAACAACCAAGGACATTGCAAACAATCGCAGATATACTTGATTCATTAAATGCGAATCAATATTTGATGTTAACAGAATATAATTTTGAAATAATTTCATGCTACGAAAGATTGAACCATGATGGAATCTACCAGTAGGTAATTGTGCCCTTCTACTATCGATTTTCTTAGGTGAAGACCTAGTTTTCTCTTAGATTTTACAACCTACTTCATTACTTTGGGGACTTCGTCAGATATTCATCGTTTTGCTGGAAATTCTGACTATGCGGTGCCAAAAGAATCGTTCTTTCATAATTGTAGAACTCGACCTAGTATAGGAATGGACATTTGGGCGATATAGGGTGACTTATGGACGACAACAACAAAAGAGTATCCGTTTCGAAGGCATTTTGGATGAAAAAGTTTCAGAAGGAAAATGCATTACCTCATCCCATAAACTTAAACTTTAAAATACGAAATTTCTTTTCCTGAACGTACTCAAATATATTTTCTACCTGTGGCTTAGAACGTGCTTCGAAAAATCTTACTCAAATTGTAATCAGGCTATTCGACATTACTACGATACGAAAAGACGAAGAATTATTTTTATTCTTCGGTTGCTAACCTGCCTTATTTTGGTCTCTAATAGGGTCGAATGATTTAGACACCTCCTATATTTATTGTCCAATAATAACATAACCTAAAAGTTATCTCAACAACAATTTTAAGCTAAACTTGTGTTTATTCTTTTTTCGGCACATTTACACCCATAGAACGCGTGTTCCCCATTTTGGAGAGCACTGTTTTGACTAGACCCACTAGTTTTTCTGGGGCTTCTTCTCCGTAGATGGGTGGCGTGTTCAAGCTAATAATAAACTGTCTTCCATTGTGCTGTACCAGCATATCAGTACAGACTCCTACATGTGTCTATTGTACTGCTCTAGTTGAATGCATGTCAACATGAATTGCTGTCACTCCATGTTTCATTTTGTATGGCGGCTGAAAATCTTCTTGATGAGTTTTCACATGAATTGCACAGTGGAAATGAGAATCATTTTTTAATAATAAATAAAACACATTGTTTATAAAACAATATCGATAGCTGGTATTCCATAGTAACAAAATTATAGACTTAGGCATAAAAGAACTAAGAGGAAAATATAGAGATCAGAAAATTCAAAATTACTTATATTTGTATTTGAAGGAATATATTAATATTTGTATAAGCTTATTGTTCAAGTTTTGAATATAACTGTTGCACTTGTAACCGGAAAGTTCAAGATTAGAAAGCAAGGCTATTGAATTTTATCAGCAATAATTCCATGAGTTCCTTAATGGAATGAATTTTCTGAATTTCAGATTTTAAGCATGTTATTTCAAAGCAATGAATTGTTCATAAAGATCAACTGACATTTCTTTACTGTATTTGGCACATCAAAAAAATGCTTCGTTAACTTCTTTCTTATATTTTTGCAAACAGTTGTTACTCTCCTCTCTTTTGCTAGATCTCTGGACTCCTTTATGCAAACCATGGAATGAATTTTGATTTCTTATTTCAAACTTAGTAAAATGCTAGCTTTCTGTAAGTCATTAATTTCATGCTGTAATGCTTTAAAAACAAGATTAATGATTTCAAATAGTGAAGAAAGAAAACGAATATTTGCTTACACACATTTGGGGCCCCTATATCCCGGGGCCCCGTATCATTGATACGACTGATATGGCGGTAGCTACGCCACTGGTTAATTGGAACATTATATTTTAACTACGTATAAATTTGTTGCAAATGCATGTAAGTATACAAACAATCTGAATCTGAAATTATAGGTATAATATAATATTTTTTTAATCTTATTTTCTACTTTGTTATATTTTATAATTTTTATAATCTGTTTTTTTCTTTGACTCAGACAAATATTTTAATTACTGCATTGAAATTTTATCTCCATGTGTCTTTGATAATTTGTAATATAATTATAAATAATCAATTATAATATCTATTGAATACTTTGCTTATCTGGAATACAATTTTTTACAGACAGTTGCATTATTACTTTTCCTCTCTCCCCCCAATCAGATATTCTATTATACTCGTCTTTTTATAAATTTAAAAAAAAAATTCTTTTTAAAGGTCACCTTGGTGTAAAACATTTATCATTTTAATATAATCATTTAAAAACGGATTTCGTAAGTTGTAATTTAATATTATTAATGGGAGTGCCACACCATTCTCTTAGGAATTTGCTAAAATACGAGAATGTGAACAATGTTCTTTATTGCGCCTTAGTCTTAAGCAATGCAACCTGAATAACTTGGATATCGATTTTCACTATATTATCTTAAATAGCTTTAAATATTTATGAAGAAACTTTGCTAGTTATAAATTATAATGACGCAAATTTATAGACAGAGAGGAATTAAACAGTATGCAGGCCCTTCTATTCAAAAATTTCCAACTTTAATTTAGCAACTTTTTGTTGCAACTTTTATAACAAAAAAGTTACACGCAAAATAAATATTAAATATGAATGTACACGCTGTGTTACAATGCTGTGCAGATATTTTTGTTTCTAACTTTTTTATTGTAAAAGTTATAACAAAAAGTTTTTGATTAAAGTTGTGGACGATATTTTTATCAATAGAACCTTTACAAAATTTTTGTGGAAGTTGCGGTGGATTTTTATTTATTTTTTATTGTCCTATTTTCAATGCTGTGTCCTATCACTGACGACGTCCTACTTTGTTGGCAGTTTTTGTGGTGTTGTGGCCTCATTATATGTGAAATACACCGCTGCCTAGTAAGTTTATGATTATGTACGTACATAATTAATTTAATCTATTAAGAACAAAACCCAGAAAATATAACTATGGTCTGCACAATTTCAGTAGCTGTTACAACCACTAATGAATGAAACTAATTACATAAATTCTGTGTTACTAATTAAAAAAATGTACCACCACAAATCAATTTACATAAAAGTGATATAATGAAACAAAAAATAAATAAAATAATTAAATAAAAGTGATTTTAGATAAGTGTTAACGTAATACTTAATAAAACATATTTTAATATATATATTTATTCGAATATAGACTATTCTCGTCTATTCTCGATTCTCAATTAATAAAAATTAAGATAACATGGCGTTCGCGGCGGCTAGAATGATCCTTAAGGACAAGCGACGGAAAGCATCGAAGGAGGACTTCACTCCCAGGACGAGAAGCAAGGTAAAATATGTGCAAACCTCTAATTAGTCCTAGCAGAAAATTTATTTTCATTTTTTAATGTAATCAGTTGCGCGCTTAGGAAATTGCGTTGAGGACAGTGTGATGTGATTCATATAAAATAGGACGTAATTTAATACACTTAATAAGGCAAGGGTTAACAGTGCATGCCCTGTCAGGACCACAATGTATCCTGAGTACAATTTCTAGTCGGGTCTTGTACTATTATTTCTTAATTAAAATTTTTCTTATGTTAAGGAGGTACTGGACGTAAACGTAAATGATGAAAACGTCGTGAAATTAGGAGAGTCGATACAAATAGTAAAAATTCATGCTGTCTCAAAATTTTAGAGACCTAGGGTTCATAGTTTTCTTTTTATACATGATTAAAAATAGTCATTTTCCATACAAATCATAATTTTTAGCTCAATTTCACCACATAATATAACTTTTAACTATAAAAAACTGGTGACACGGCTTTCAAAAACTAGGTGTATATAAAATAATCTTTTCTGTAATTATTGCAAAAAGAAAATTATCAAAAGGATACCTATTTACGAAAATATTTAAATAAAACGAGTAAGAAACAGTAAATGTAGGTTATAAGCCGGCAACGTTGCAAATGCCAATTTGAGCGGGAACTTCAAAATCTGAATAAATGTTATATAAAATATAGCAATTTATTTGTCAAAGAACCAAATCTCGCATGCGTCAACACACGTAAATTTACAGCATTGCCAAATTTATTATTCCTTTTTCAAAATATTTGATTTTAATTTAAATTGAATTAATATAAATTTGATATTAATAATAGGTAATTTTTAATTTATTAAACTATTATATGCATAAACAAATCGTTTTAACAAGCAAATAGCAGTTTAATAGGGAATTGAAAAATTCCTTTTCAAAGGTACAGTCCCAATATTTGCTCGTCCCTCATGTACTTCGTATTTTGCATTTCGTATTACCGAGAGATAAACTTTTTACATTGACGGTACGTCCTGTACCTCCTTAACATACCATGCACCATATAATTTCCATATTTTTTAACTGATTTGAAATTTAACTCTTATTGAATAAAAGTTCCAGTTGATTCTTGGCTGGAAAGTCTAGTCATCTACATACAACAAGTAGTTTGTGATTTTAAGCTCATTGGGCATGTAGGATTGAAATTTGGGATGGTGCCAGCATTTTCAATATACAAATCCTATAACGCCTTCCATATAAAATTCTAAAGTAATTAATTAATGCACTACAATATAATCCGCTAAATCAATGCTGTGTAGTGATATGAGTAGTAGCGGATCAACCACTTGGAGCCCTTAATGGAAAATTGCACACATACTGCACAACCGCAACAATTATAAATACATATATTTAATATTATTTATAATATAGTAACATAGAACAAATATTTATAACTTTCTTCCGATGACACTTACAGCTGAACAACTATCTAAAGAAAAGTAGAATTTTGATCAATAATGAAGTAACAAATAATTCCCAGAACTTTAAAAATTATACAGGGTGTTTGGTAGCAAGGTGCAAAGCCTTAAGGGGATGAAAGTTGACACCATTTAGAAAATTTTGAGCCATACATGTCTTAGCCGAAGTCTGGCTATTTATTTTTTACTGCTATTTTTATGTTATTTTATCAAATCCAATTTCTGGGATTTAAATGCCAACAGTGCCTGTATGTTGATACGCCACTGCATAATGAATCGTCAAAATAAAAAGCAATTATTTTATTACTCCCGTATACAAATAAATAAAAAATATTGCCCTATTTCCACAATAGAAAACATAACCCAAACATTTATTAGTTTGTATTATGCTAATATGCTCAATTTCTTTATAAAAAGAAGAAAATGAACCTTGAAATTAGCTTGTACCAAGCTAGAAAGTGTGAAACTGTACTACCTAGCACCTACAAATTCGATAGACCTATCTAATTACCATAAAAATATTGCCCTATTTCCGAGGTAGAAAATGTAACGGAATCAAAACCTTGTAATTAGTTTGTAGTTAGTTTGCAAGCGTAAAACTTGCTCTGCAAGACAATTTCTATATAAAATGTAGTAAATAAATCTCGGAATTAGCTTGTGACAAGCTAGCTGTCTAAAACTGCATTACAGTTTATGATTATGCATACAAAATACACTTACACCTTTACAAAACAAATGTGATAAACTACGTAGTACATTCTCGCTGTCATGACAAACAATCATAAAAGTGAACTCCTCTTTTAGTTTCTCAGAGGGGGAGGGGGGTTGCACCCTCCTTAACGTCCTATTTTCATATTCAACAAAGCAATCTACTCATAGAAGCGATTGTCACTGAGTACGTACGCTTTGTAAGTATATGATATTTAAACAAAGTATTTTTTTAGATAATAGCTTCACTAATGACTGTAACATTTGTTTTACAACTGTAATAGAGAATAATATATATAATCGGGACACTTGGTAATCGCTGAGTGTACAGAGGACCGAGTTACGGACAATGTCCCCTAAGTGAAACTCAACCGGGTTCGTATTTTGTTCATGAATAATTTAATATATGTGTACACGGCAAAGGCATGAATAAAGAATCAACTAAAATTTATTTTTTAATTTTCCAAATGAAAATGAGACCAGAGCTTAATAACGATTCATTTTTAAATTCATAATTTGCTGTTATGGTTTAATGAAGAAATTAAAATTACCTAAAACGTCATTTTTAATTAAGATACAGTCCCGGACAACAGTAAACGGAAATATGATGATAGAAGAAAAAAAACATTTTTATAAAACTGCTTGTAACTTTTAAATAAATAGTTTTTTTACAAAATGGTATTATTTATAAATTTTGCATAATTTAATCAGCTTTCATTTACCGTAAAAATAATTGAAATATGTTAATGGGTGACTTAGATATCGCATTTATACGATCGTGATGTATATAAACACATATAATAGTTATCTACTCGTTAAACTCTTTGATTGTATCTAATTTCACACTGCTATCAGAAAGTGAGGTAAGAACCTGCACTGCGTCTCTACTCTTATATTACTTTCAATAAAACGTAACGTTACGTAAATAGTATTACTTTAAATAAAACGTTTTATATTTAGTAAACTACGAATATGTCATATAAATTTCGCTTTAGTTATTACAGCTGCAGATTTGAACGCCATAAATATTAGGTTTCTGTAAGCCCCTTAAATTCATAAGGCATAAATATTTAATTTGGTTTGATACGTATTATAATCCTTATCTTTTATCCTGCCGTGTTATTAGTATGATTATCCCTAATAAAATATGTATCATGTTGGCACGACAAACACTTTCTATTATATTGTTGGTTAAGCTAATTGGATAATTATTTATTTAAGGATAGACCTACAGGGTTCCCAAGATTAAGTGTACTCGATTTAAAGCTAATTCCATGTCTAAACGGTTACAAACCTGACTTCAAGAGGATATGTTCTAGTGTTAGGAAATAGAGAAAAACTATCAACTGAAGCAATCTTGAAATTAGATTATATAAAGCTATCTTTGCAAGGCATTAGCTAGTGTTAAGCTAATTAATTTAAGTTGGCGCAAAATTAAATGTAACCAAGCTGAATAACCTTGCAGGATTAGCTAGTACCAATTGGTATTTAATTCTTCAGCAAGTTTGCGCTACGCTTATAAAATGAGCATACGAAAATAAGCTACTAGAATTTTAATGCTTAATTATTCGTTTAGAGTTGTGTTGTATATATTATTCCAGTAGCAACCTTGCAGTAAGCTTGTATACGAAGCGTAAATAACGCTACTTTCAAGTTTCAAACCTGCACTCCAAGACAATTTTCTATATGGGTTGTTGTTTTATATGGTTACCATCCGTTCTCACCATTTGGAAAGAAATTCTGCGTTTGTGGTTCTCTAGTATTTGATTTTTTAGTAGTTCAATCAGTATCCTCCCTTGGAACTTCCTAATTATATGAGCAAGAAGTATCTATTCTAGATCTAGAAGTACTCTCTAGTTCACTAGATCAGTTCTCTCACTTTAAGGTCTAAACACAGTGATATTTTATTAGTTGAGGCGATACATTTACCGAAATATACCAGTACACCAAATAAAATGTCTACACATACGTTTCTTGTATATGTGCTCATATGTGTTTATCTATTTCTATATATGGTATGTGTGTATCACACTGTATGTGAACATGACAAAGGTAAGACCTTCCATGTGGGGACCCGATAATCGTCTCAACTCCAGATAGAACCATACATTCTTACTTGTAGAAGACATTAAACTCTTACAGACATTAACAAGACTGTGAAACAAACCACAAGAGACTTAAAACATATTAAGAAAGGATTGTGCAATAGTCAGTTAAACTTTAGTTGTGCCATAACTGAAGTTTAACCTAAAAATGAGTTTTTCAATTCTATAAGGTGTTTCAACAAGAGATATTGTGTTTCATTACTAACCTCAGAGTTTGTACTTTAGATTAAAATATAAACATCACCACTTTTCACATAAATATTTCGTTTAATGTTGGTTTAAAATGACAATTCTTGTTTAAAATTTCTTACAGTTAAATAACGTAAAATGTAACCGAGGTATTCTGCTTGGATAAGCTACAGTTATGTTCGTTTTGAACAAATAGGACAGCTGAGAAGCAAAAAGTGTCAACCAAACCTTAGTTAACTTCGAATTAGAAAACTGCACTAACGGATTAACTTATACTTATTTTGCAATTGTCTAAATATTCCCTAAAATTATAATTGCACCAAACAACTTCATCTAAAGTCACGTCTACATCGCGACAGTTTAATTTCTAGATCAAATCGTTCTAAATAGTGTTTCTTATATTTTGTGCAGGCAAGAAATAAGCCGGCGGATGGAAGTGGACATGTGAACCAAAAAGGAACCTCCTCAACATGTCAAAAAGGTGCTCTTCAAAATAACAAAACAGCGGGATCTGGAGGCAAAGGAACACCAGCCAAACCGTCGGCGCAGAAAGGACAGGTGAAAACAGCTCCTCCAAAAGCTGCAGCTGCAACCAAAACAGGAAGAAAGCACAAAAAAAAGCATCAGCAACATGATCTGATTGTCACGATTAATCTTGTAAGTTGATTTCACTTTACATTCCAAAATTCTATTCTTTTATTCAATGACTGGTAATAAATAACAAATATACGAGTAAAAAAAACAAATCTACAAAATACAACTACTATTAAGTAGTTAAAATCGCAGTGTTACAATAAAAAGAAATCACATTCTTCTACATACTCGCAGGTATTATTTACAGGATAAAAACATCAGCTGCTACATTTAATCCCCTTCTCTGTATATTCTCCATATATGCTGCATAATCTATACATGAAATGAATAAACATGACAGTACATGCTACGTATATGCAACAATGTTTAAATATGCACTTACCTTTGCATTTGCACATACATATGACATACAGTGTAGGTTTTATATCACAATAGCATATACATAGTATCAGGGGCAGACTTAGCCATTGCGAGTTCATTTCCGCCGCAAAAATAATAATATTTCAGCCGCGAAAACAAATAATACTTTCGCCGCAAAAAGAAATAATATTTTCGCCGCGAAAAAAATAACATTTTCTATTTTAATTATATCGCTAATTAATATATGTATATTTTTTGCGCTCCTCATGACCCTTGAACAAAAAGCAATCATTGGATTATATAGAGGGCATATTCTATTACCTGCAATATACATTGTAAGCATTTAATTAATGTAAATTGTGAGTAAGTATTTTTGATGATAATTGTGATTCAAATGGGATTTCTAAAGAGCGAGGCGCGAGATTCAAATAGATATATAGTAATGAATTTTTCTACTTGGGTTGTTGCGCGAGAATGCGAGGCCTCGGGCGCTTGCCCTGCTTGCCACCCCCTAAGACCGCCTCTGTATATAACCTGTGTTACATCTTAATTCAAATTACTAAACATATGTAATTATGCAACGATTCATTTCGTGCTATTAACACAGCAAACTTTCAACTTCTGACAAATATAATTAAGTTTTAATATATTTATATGAATTATGATTGGTAGTCATTTGAGCGCAAGTGACGGCCGCTCGTTCAAGTTAAGATATTCATAGATATTTTAATAAAATATCACTTTTAATTAGAGTTGCCATCTGCTCATGTCCGTACAACTTACACTATACCCCGCGGGAAGTTATGAGTGACATTGTGGAAACAGAAATTCAAAACCGAAATTATTATCTTAATTTTTGTTCATATCAAAAATTAGAGTTCTTCATTTAAAAAATATATACGACCCAGTAAACATTTTAGAATCAGAAATGAAGGGTTATAAACTAGGAGAAATGGGAACTGTTTTTTAAATTGAATAGATTTGAATCAACAACTTAATAAACGTCTATTTTAACAGATTTTAAACTGTTATCGCTGCCAACTTGTAGAGTTCAACATTTAGCAAAAGTCGAGTCATACTTGCAAATAATATATGCAACAATATATGTTATATAAAATATAATACAGTGTGGGCATAATCTTGGCAATTCCTCTAGTAAATATGTGATTTGAGATATGTATATATTTATAATCTTTATTTAAGGAGATCTACTACTTTATTTAATCGATTAAATCGTTTTTCAAGAAAATACTTACTCCAGATTGTACTACTTAAATTTCTTCATGAAAATTGTAATTGACTTGCGAATCATTTCTTAATTTCTATAAACAAATATTAGCAGTTAATAAATACCGTTAGAAAATTATTAATTAAAAAGTAGTGTCACTAAAACCACTACAACCCGTAAAATAATGGTCCGAATGTCATGAAATTTTGACACATATCGATTGAAGGTTGATACTATTCAAAAATAATATGGATTTTTAAATAGTGGCGCTGTTTATATGTCATACAACGAACCTATTGAGTAATGTGTTATGTAAACTGTTGAGAAATATAGCAACACTATCCACTGGAGTATATTAACGTAAATACTTCACACGCCAAAGCCTCATTTCCACTCACTGTTTTAATATTTAATTTACATTTTTATTTAATATTTTAATCTAGATTTCAGGTTTTCAGAATAGGCATTCATTGTCACATTCGTGTTTTAATTTTGTTGGAGCGCATGCGTTGTTAGTAATATGAATTATGACAGTTCGACAGTTGAATGTGGAATAATTGAATTTTTGTTTTTAATAATTATTATTAATAGAAACTGTTTTTATTTCTTTATGTTTGGCAAAGTGACATTAAACTTCTTTTAAAAATACATCCAACTGTATTTTGAGAGATTGTCACATTTTGGAGGTTATAATATATATACTAGCGTTTATTTCCGTCGCAAAGCAACGTCTGTCTTTTGTTTAACTCGTAGAATATTAATTTTACATATAACAAATAATTTTTCATATAAACTGACTTAAAAATTAATTTTTCTTCAACAAAATAAAAAATATTTTCAATTTATTCGTTATTTTCTTCGATCTTTTCATATTATCCTGACTACGATTATATCGTTACCACGATTATATCGTTACAACGATAATATCGTCATCACGATATTATCGTCACGATATCATGACTAAATACAAAATTAAAGCAGTGAGTGGGAATAGCAAACAAAGTAGATGACCTCCTTAATAATTCAAAAGATTGAGAGACTGTGAAATGCGTTTAGTCGTAGGAGATCATCCATCTAAAAATAATTTTTGTTATTGTTGTTCGAAGACAGTCTCGAATCTAGTTATACGGCTGATCTAAATTAAATGAAAAAATAGTAAATATGCTACTAGCCTAATCCGAACGTTACACATCAGTGTCGCGGCTACGTTGCACATCGCTATGTGTTTTCGTTTTAATTCTACCTCATAGAACAAACGCCAAGTTTTATATAGTAGTGATCAAATACATTGTTGAAAATATTTGTGCAATAGTGTTGAAGTGTTGGCTGAAAATAGTTGGTTAAGTTATAGTGGACTTAGGGAACGGGATCCATATTTATAAATGATGTCGACCAGTTCGAAAGAAGATTACTACAGGCACGAATACAAGCGCTTGAAGCGTTTGACGAGTGATCTGGAAATCCGTCAGCATTCTGTACGTAATATTACTATCCTAAAATAAACTGATTCCTATTTCTTAAGCATCATTCACACCAGTATTTCTAATTACAAATTTTAAATAAACCCAGAAAAAACCCAACACCCTTTACTCGAAAGAAGGTCCAGTATGTCTGTGAATTACCTTTTTTTTAGCTCCCACGCTTTCCAGCCTATCACAAATTCAGCTCCAATTGTTGAATTTAATATATTGCAACATAATTATATATATAACAAGATATTTTCATGAAAAAACCCAGATGACAATCAAAAAAACCCAGATCTGTATTTTTAATTATATTTTTTACTCGTAAACAAAGTATTTGCATATGGAAATAAGCATAATCACTTCCTGTACATGTTTTAATTTCCATTTTATGTTTTAGTTGCAGAAGTAGTATACAAACGTTCTAAAACTAAAACTAAATAACTTGAATAGTATTTCTTATCAAGTCATGTTTATAACGTAAAACCTGTCATAAATAAAATTAATATTTAGCTTGTGAAAAGTAAAGAAAATGGTGAATTATACAGAAATCATAGGCAAAAGTATAGTCGAATATTAAATATATATGTTACGTAGACTGTACTTTATACGTGTAAGCTTTTATATGAATATACAGACTTCCTATCTTAACGCACACAAAACATGACAACATACTACGTTGCCAAGTTACGATATCTATCCCCACTACTATTGCTTCTCGCAAAATCATATTACACAAACAAAGTCTAGCACAGAACACTGTAGAATGCGTTCCTTACACATAGTCATAAAATATGATTAGAAAATACAGTTTAAGATTATTTACCATTATTTGATAAGTCATATTTAAGAAATATATCATCAATTATTAAAATCAGTAGCGCACTATAAAAATTATCAACAGGTTTAGGTTAATAAATACTTTTCAAAAGTATATGTTTTTTTAATTTAAAATAACAATGTTGCTTGCCAAGAATGTATCAGAAAAGCAGTGTTTTTTGTACATCAAGTACAGGGTGTTTCAAATGCAATGATAATATTTGTTATTATGATTTGTGTCAAGAAACACAGTAACACAGAGTTTGTATGCTTGATACTAGACTGCTGTGCTATATATTCTTACTTATTTTTCGTACGTATAATCACAAAACTTATGAACCAGTAATGTTGTTCATATACGAGATATAAGACCACGAAACCATAAGCACCCATAAGCTAACATTATAAGAGATCGT
The DNA here is from genome assembly GCA_963678705.1 of Panorpa germanica. Classification (NCBI taxonomy): domain Eukaryota; kingdom Metazoa; phylum Arthropoda; class Insecta; order Mecoptera; family Panorpidae; genus Panorpa; species Panorpa germanica. The sequence continues at coordinate 8,264,740 of OY783220.1, read as the reverse complement.
CAGTAATAGGACTAGGCAGTCTTGTAAAATAAGTTGTGAACAAAACATCTTTCGTTTAATAACTAAAATTTCAATAAGATCCCTGCATTAGTTTTAGAGAAATCATGTCAACCGACTTCTCGTTACCGACCTGTGACACTCCTAACCGACCGATCTTAATGAAAAGAATTTCTAAGTACTCTTTCTCCTACAGTTTTACTCGGATTGAGATGAAACTTCGAGAAAATATTCTTGACATGTTGTACTATCAGATAAAATAATTGTAAATTTCCAAACCCATGTAACCCGTTAACTAAGAAACAATATCTGTTGCTATGCACTATTTTTTCGTTTCCTACTTCATTTCACTGACAAATATTTTTTGTTTATTTGCAGTCGGAGTATGGCTTATCGGAGGATCAAGTTGCAGGTGACTAAACATAAATTTTTAATTGTATTGTACATTCTAAAAATTCCGTTAAAACCTAAACAATTTCTGAAAAAGGTTTTATTGATTAACCTTACATTAAAATACAAATTTCTAGGTAAATCACCTTCTCCCTTTCACCCCATTTTTATCTATTGACATTGCATTGTGCTTTTCAAATCGTTATTTTATCAGAAAATGACTAAAAGCTTCTTGTGCTTTTCAGAATTCAAAGAAGCTTTTATGCTTTTCGATAAAGATGAAGATGGGACAATCACCATGGCTGAACTTGGGGTCGTTATGAGATCACTGGGGCAGCGACCCACCGGTGAGTACAATTACTGATCAGGGATACCGATAACACTCCGCTCCTGTTCCCCTCACAGCTTCTATTGACACTCGCCCGACAAAGTAAAGGTACCAAATACATGAGCAATAATTAACTCGTCTAATTTAAAAATTTGAATAGAGAGATATCGCTATATACTATGGACAATGCGTTAGAAAGAGAAAGAGTTCTTCTTAGAATTGGAAATATTAGGGAGTCTACAAAATGGTATTTAATTCGACGTAGAAATGAATCAAGTTATATTTTTGGAATTCTTGAAACAATGAATTGTATTATTTACCTTGTTTACTAAAAGAAATATTTTTGTTGTGACACGGAAGTGAATCATGCCTACATTAGACTACATACCCCCCTTCCAATTTTTTCTGGAATAAATATCTTTCTAGAGAACTTGTTTTTCTTGTGCTTGACGCTAACTGCTGCGTCTTTGGATTTGATCCCGGACTAGAGTTATATTTTCTGGGTTTAGTTGTGTTCAAGTTATATTGATTATGTACATACATAATCGTACACTTCTTAGACAGCGGTGTAGTACTGCTAACATAGTAGGAGATCGTCACTGAATAAATAAATTAAATTTAAAAAAAAAGGGAAACAAAAAATATCTACAGAAATAAATTCCAGAATTCGAAGGACCACGGGAAAACTTTTTGCGGTCTAAAAACTGCCATTAATTGGTTCAAACTTCCCGCCATTAGCTGATTCAAGGACTTTACTAGTTTTTTTTACAAATTTGACTTTTTTGACTCGCTGTATCGCTGTGAAATTGGGACATTTTTCCACAAATTGGAGGAATAAACACAAATCTCAGTTCCTTAAACAAATGCTCATATGTTATTGGAGTGATCATATATAAAGCGCGTACACTGGTCCTAATTTAAATGACAATAAACACTTAACAAATTTGACGGTACCTGAGTCGAAATTTTGACCCTATTGTCGACCTAAAAAAACCCATAAAATACATAGGATTTTTGCTCCTTCTTTGGGCCTACATGTGGCAGTTATCGGACAAATTACGATGTTTAGGCTGAAATGGGGATGACATTTAATGTATACATTGTTAAATGTTACAGAAACCGAACTAAGAGAGATGGTGAACGAGGTAGACACTGACGGAAACGGAACCATTGAATTCAATGAATTCTTACAGATGATGTCCAAGAAAATGAAAGGAGCAGATGGAGAAGATGAATTGCGAGAAGCGTTTAGGTAAAATTACATTACGCATTCATTTTTTAAAGAAACGACTTTTATTAAATATTTGAATAAATAATCAAAGAAGGTTTGAAGAGAAAGAAATATAACCAAATGCGAGATGAAAAAGAACGAGGTAGAACAACGTTTAACTGAGATAAAAAGAAATTATTATTTTTATTATATAATTCAACAATAGCAAAAAAGATAGAACATCTCTGTTTATTCTTGAGATATTAAGGCAGTTGTTGGGGAAAACCTTAAGTAAATTAATTCTAAAATATGCTAAAACTAAAATAGAATCCCCATTTTCAATGATTTAATAATAACAATAAAGCCTCATTCCCACACACTGTTTTGAAATTTAATTTACTGTGTGTATCTAATATTTTAATCTAGATTTCAGGTTTTCAGAATAGGTATTCCTAGTCACATTCGTGTTTTAATTTGAGTTTAGTTAATTTAGTTGGTGCGCATGCGTCTTTAGTAATATAAATTCTGCTAAAGCAGTGAGTGGGAATGATACTTCAGTTTTGCATTAAAACAAAATATTATTATATTATTTTCCACACAATTATCAAAATTTGTTTTATTATTTCTATTTAAAAATTATTTTAAGTCACATGTAAAGCTTGCTAGTATGGTTTAAGACATTCTTGTCTCCCCGAGCAACCGCCCTTATCTTACTATCATTTCGATTCAACCTACAAAGTTTCTTCATTAATAAACCAACATGTTTACTCAATTCTATTGGGGTTAAAAATCAAGGGTTGAAAAGCTTTCCGCCTCAACATTATTGGTAGAGCTTTATCCGAACAAATACCATTACAAGCCTTATCTATTATTCACAGAGTTTTTGACAAAAACAACGACGGCTTGATCTCATCCTCAGAACTGCGCCACGTTATGACGAATCTAGGAGAACGACTCTCTGAGGATGAAGTGGATGACATGATCCGGGAGGCGGACCTGGATGGAGATGGCATGGTTAACTATGAAGGTAATAAACTTCAAGGTATTTTGTGCAATATCCTGTAGCGTATCCAGAACACTTACGCAATGAATTTTGTTTGTTTCAGAATTTGTAACAATTTTAACGTCAAAGAATTAGTAAGTTTAATTTAACGTTATATTTTCTAGCGTAAATTTGTCACAGACCCAGAGTGGGTAAATTTAAAGGGTTTATTAAAATGTTAATAATTCTACTTGATAATTTCAGGTTCAGGTTCAAACAAATATGTGATGGAAACTACTGAAGTAAATAAGGTTAAAGGCAATAAATAATCCATAAGAAAATGTAAAGAAATCTGGAACTAAAAGCCTGAAATATTTAATTATTCATTACTCATCGACGCGAGTTTCAAAACTTGAAAATTTACTTGAGTAATTTTTCATTAAAACTCGCAAAATTTTAGAGCAAGTTACAAGTCTGCCGGGCTTTTATTTCCACTATGAAGAAAGATATGGTTTTTGAATTTTTCTTACATTAAAAAATTCGGACGGCCTTTAATGGGGCTCGAATACGCTGGACGTTGTATGCAGCTACACTAACCACTACGCTGGTGATAAATAATAACAAAATATAATATATGCAATATCTTTTTTAACAATGTATTAACTGAGTGTTTTTGATATTCATTTCCATTTTAAGAGCATTTTAATCTTATTAAACATACCACACTTGACTCCAATAAATAGAATACATAATATAATGACATAGCAAACTAGGTCATTATTTAAAATTGGCGCGACAATTAGTTTAATATTACAAAACAGAATTAATGAAGACATACTTCACAGTGTTGTTTAAGTAACTAGCTTCAGACCTGTTCGATCAACCCGATAAGTTTGAGGTTACGAACTCAGTTTGACAGCGCGGGAAACACTAAATTCAAAACATGTTCCATCAACGGTAATGAATCGTTGTGTTTAAATTATACCACAATATTAAACGCAGCTCTTATTTGATATAACCAACTTGTTACTTTAAAATCTACTCACTTTTAATAAAAAATGAGATAAGATTTTAATATAACAACGACATGATTTCAAACATTGAACGAAATATATTTTGACTGTTAGTGTTTCCAACAGCGCCGCTCTATCATTACGCCGTTTAATAGAACTAGTCGTACGTTATTTTAATTACTAACCTAAAACAAAGAGAAATAGCTTTATTAATCAGTGGTTTTAATTTATTGTTAGATAGGATAGATCACCTAATACTAAATACTAATGGGGTATTAACATATATTAGTCTAATATATGTATAAAAACATTTTAAAAATATTTCACAAGCGCTTAATCTAAAAATAATATTGATTTATCGTTCTAGAAAAAATTCTTACAAATTCATACAAAAATATAATCGATTTATTTTCGAAAAATCTAAGCTTTTGTAAAAAAATAGTTAGTTAATATATTATCCTAGTTGTAAATAATTATTAATTAGTAACTATATTTATAAACAATTGTTAAAGAAACAGTGTTGATAGTTATCTTTTCAAACTATGGAATTAAAATAGTATATATTGGAAATTTAGAAGAATTTTAAAATTCTTTAAGAAAGAAATTAACGACACCAGCTCGGTAACGGAGTTACGCATATTTAGAGTGAAACTTCTTGTTTACTTCATTTTCTACTATGTTATTTCAATTTATAAATCTTGGTGCTGTTACTTTCTTCCTTAAGGGATGTTTCATCCCCTAATTTAATTCTGTTGTTCTCAGTTCTACTTATACAATATCATTTAAGCTGCATTTTTGATATATTAGAACTTATTAAGTTAAAATAAATAGCATATTCCTGCATATCATTTATCTGTATACAAGAAAACGTTCTATGTGTTTAAAATATCTAAAAATTTAATGACATAGTCAGTTTTCTAAATACATCGACAATAGACAATTAAAATGAGGCTTTAATATTTTAATAATTAAAATTATATTAAGAATATTTACAAATTAATACACGATAAAATATACTTAAACCAACAAAATCAAATATTTGAATACCAGTTCTTATTTATATAAATACATACCTTTTTAGTATGGAATTGGCGCTTATTCTGAAGTACACTCAACGTCTAATACGAAAATGTAGGGCTCACCTAGGAATGTAACAACATACATAAGGTTCATTTCAAAGTAATATTCGTAGCAACTCATATTTAACATTATGAATTGCAAATCAGAATCAGTGCCTAAGAGAGATACAATGGGCTTGTGTCCTATGTCTTAATTTCTATAAAACTGTACTATATATTGATAAAGTTGGTTACTAGAACCTCAAATGTCCAATTATTTTTAAGTAACTCCTTATATTTTAGGAGGTATTAGCAATGGGCTTGTGTGCTCATTTTTTAGTGGTCGATTTTTTTAATTTTAGATTGAAATTGATGTTAATAAATGGCGTGTCTATTTTATTAAATATCTAAATATTGACGGAGATATAGCAATTAAAAGTTTGAATTGTAGTTTTAGCGCTAGAAATGGTCGGCCGTATTTGTATGACGTGAAATGCATTTTAAAGTCAGTTATTTGTTGAGTAGGTCAGTGCTATGGTAATGTTCTGTAGCTGTTGGTAGTCGAATAATCAAATCAAGTCAAAGAGTAATTAGTTTTTATTTTATTTAACCCTGCTGAGGCAGACATAATATTGAAATTTGATTGTTCCTTGAAATAGCTGTAAATAATATTTGATATTTTGATATATAAATACATATAGCAGAGATTTATGAGCTGTAAGATTGGTAACCTTGCACAAGGATTGTGATGTCACATGCACTTGGAATGTGTACAACGTTGAATTCCTTAAATAATTAAAGAGACAAAATGGCATTTTTAATTGTTAATATTATCTCTTAACATATAAGGAGTTATTAAAAAATAATTGAACATTTGAGGTTCTAGTAACCCACTTTATCAATATATAGTACAGTTTTATAGAAATTAAGACATAGGACACAAGCCCATTAAAATAAACATGTTGTCTCTTTAATTATTAAACTACGCTGATTTGCCATCTCTTTTATACAACAGAGAAGCATACGATCGTGTGTGTGTGTGTATAATACGTCATTTACTACAAACAACTGGCTTGTGTATCCCATCAAGTTATATTATATTATATATTTATGAAAAACGAAAAATAACCTCGAGTACTTATTTCTTCTGTAATGTCTTACGCTGAGCTAAAACAAGCGGCAAAACTGAAATTCAAATTTGATATAAGTATAACTGTGTCAACTTTTGGATATTTATAAAAGTGAAGAATTAAAAAATGAGTTGACAAGTCCATTACGAAAACTGTTTACCATTTTACCAATGTCCGATTTCTATCAAGTTATTTAAATAAAGAAATAATTTTAATTAAATGTCTTTATATATAAATACAATGGTGCATAAGTCGGACACTTTAAACATAAAATGTATGTAATATGTGTTACTTATTTGTTACATGTGAGAGACATTTATATGAATAAGAACGTAACAAAAATATTTGAAGTTAGGATTTAATTTTAGTATAGTTATACAGATGTAAAGTATTATTTTCATATCGAATTATTTTGACAATAATTATGTTTATACTTCTGTTACATATATACCCGCTAAACACATTTATATTTTACATAATATATACCAGATTACATACAATTTACGTAACACATTATAATTTATGTTACATTGATAATGTAAAATTACCTCATTGTTTTATATAATATTTACATTTTGTGTTTAGCAGGTATATATATAGTTTGAGAAGGATTAACCTTACTTGTTACGTATCAGATATATTTAACGTTGAATTTATACAAGATATATTCTATAATAATAAAAGAACAAATTAATATAATAGTTTTTAATAAAGAATCGATTTGTGTTCATTATAAAATATTTAAGTCTTTTACAAGTAATTTATTTATAATAATTAGTTAAGATGTGTCATTTCAACTATTTTATGAACCTCAGAAAATGTGAGAAGTGTTTTTGTTATTTATTTTTTAAAGACAAGCAAAATTTGTATTTATAGGTTAAAATTTGGGATTCCAAATACCGTTATTTTCCGAAATTTTGACTCTAAAAGAGAACAAATTTATTTATTTTATGGAAAACCAAACAATAATTTCGATCAATAAATACAAGCAATTTTTTGATGCGTTTCCAATTTATTCTCCTTGACAAATTTTGCTTGTCAGAAACAAATACCTAACTAAATATTCTTTATCTGGGGATGTTCATTTAGTACATCACGCTGATTTTGACTACCTTATCGAATATTTTACTGTTTCGTTACCTCAATTAAATCTTCCTCTTTTCTTGCTACACGTTATGTCACTCCTTGTCTGTCCTTTTCTAACCTTACGAATCCGAAAAGGACAGACATACAGTTCTCTTATTCACCTATAAAAGCCTGACGTATTAATGGACATCCTTTTCAAAAACTAATAATTTTATATAAAACTGATTTGTTCTGTGATGGACATAATTTTAAAAATATATTTTGCATATATATATAATATATAATATTATTTTGAAAAAAAATATATTTACTACAAATAATATGATAAAATGTTAAATGTTTTAAATAATTACAAAGATTGTACATAACAAATAGTTAAGCATTATATAATTAGTTATAATTTAAAAAAAAATTCACTTAATTGGTGATAATTCTTAATAAAATAATATACTCGTATATAGATAGTCGTATAGCCTAAAATCTGGATTGAATCTGCAATTGGGTTTGATCATTGTTGCTGTATTTTATCTCAAACGAATTGTATAAATAAATATATAAGTAGGTATATACATAACTGTATATAACATATGTCTATTTCAAAATCAAAATCAACCTCCGTAGGATACGATATAGAAATTAGTATCACATACTTTAATCATGATTTGGTGACGTCACAAACTCATTTATTACTAGTGCTGACATCTAGCTGCACCTAAACATAGCTTACATTCATATATTACTTTACGATAAAATTTAAATGATGTTAATATATGTGTCCTTAATTTAATTTCAAAATTTCAAAGTGTGCATATTTAAAATGCAAAAGGCCTACAACATTTTAACGTATATCTCGAGAACGGTTCTACAAATTTTAAGAAGAAAACTAATATTTTGTAGACAAATAAATTAGGAAAATTTTGACAATTTTTTAGATTGTTTGACAAGTTGGTAAAAAAGATATAGAGGTTTCATTATTTTTAAAACAGCATACTATAGTAATTGCGTTTCAGAAAACTGTGCCGTCATCGTCAAAACTATTGCCTAACAGTGTGATTGTATTTAGTCTGCAATCTGTACATTTAAGCTTACTTATATACGTAACGTTTCTATAGTACCGGATCTACGAATTTTTCGAACTGGGGCAAGAACTTGACTCGTTCCCCCTACATACAGCGAGTATTTTGAAAAAGAAATTTAATTTCTCTTTTTTCATTGGTGAAAAAATTAAAGTCAAAAATATGGAACAGGATAGATGCTCGGCCGGGGCAAGTACCCCGAAATTCTCCCCTTAATTCTACTGTTTCCTACGATTACCACTAATAAAATATCTTAAACGAATCGTAGTAATAAATAATCTAAAAAGGCCTAAATAAAGGTACTTTAAAACCATTTAATCCTTAAAATGGACTTCCGTTTAAAGTAGTCTTACAAATGTAAAATTAAATGTCCCAAATTATTTATTTTGAATACTTTTTGTGACGTCATTAATCATGTCAAATGGAAAAGTATCTGGTGAAAATCCACTGCTTGTAAAAAAATATCGATAGTATAACATACCAGTTGCATATTTCTGCAACAAGTAAACAACTACAAATCCGTTTGTAAGGCGAAATCACTTTTTTATATATTTCAAACTAAGTCAAAAAAATGAACGCATTAAACAACATATTACTTTTTATTTCTTTGTATTCACTACGATATATTTTTTAGTTTAAATCTTACATCAGTATGTGATAAACAGTATAGCTTACCGGGCGGGATTTCCCGGGAACTTTGATTGAATTTTTGTTATCGTTTCTCGGCAAAATGTAAAGTTGTGCGTTATTAAGGATAAACTAATACATTGGCAATATACATTGTCTTTACATTGGCAATATACATTCTAACGATGCATTAATTTCTTCAAAAAAGGAGACATACCACAATTATTCTTTCCTTAAAAAATTCTTTAAGAAAACGTATTTGAGATAGTAATAAATTATATATTAGTAATGGTTTCGCCTTCAAACAAGCTCGTTTTCACACACAAATATCGATTTTTAAATCAGTATACCCAGTAAAACATCAAACAAAATAGAACTACGGTTCTTTGATGAAACAATACTTAACTTACTGTTAAGGCAAATTCTTTTGTTGAATTCATCACGAACTCCAAACGAATTCGACTTCGTTAAATATTCGTACTCATAGAAATCCGTCGTTAAAAAGAGAAGAATAATTATTACGTTTTAAAAACATTAAATCCTTAATTTTAGATTTGTTTTTGCCTGTAACTTTTTTGTTATAAAAGTTACAAAAAATTGGTATTAATAAAAGTTGTAGATAATATTGTTATCTACAAAAAGGCTCTTTGAGAAATGTTTGTGGGAGCTATATTTTTCAATATAAACAAAGAACGCTGATTACACTTCTTTTTTAGAAATTAAATTTACCGCGCTTTCGATTCATAAACATGTTGCCTTCGTTTTACACTTCTTTTTGAACTGCCAGTACACAGTCTTAATTAATTTAAAGTGCAAAACAAGTTCAACATTTTTTGTTGAATAGAAAATCGGTGCGATGGCGGATTTCACGGGCTGCATATTCAATCTTGAGTTCTGTTTGAAACGATATAGTTTACTGGGTAGTTTCGAATGACTTTAGTATTTTCAAAAAATATAATCATAAAATAAAACCTTCTCTGCACAACCATGAATGAACAAAGAAGTTATATATAGATAGACAATCTGAAACAAATTTTAAAAAAGCATTTGACAAACTAGGCTCTAAGCTGGCACATTAGGAAATAACCACGAGGTGGTAGCTTTTAAAAGTATTTTAAACTATCACACCATGGAGAAGTCTGCACTCTAGCCGATATATTATGGCATTGACACTCAACAATGTTTAGGAGTTCAAATCTACGGCTTGGAGTTACTATTTGTGTGAACTTCTCTAGAAAATTAGATCTAAATGTTACGCGAATGCCACAAAATCGTGACTAAAGTAAAGAGCTACTCAAAATAAACCCAAATTAATTTAAATGCTTTTTATATTTTTATAATTTAATAAACAAAGCAAAAGTTGGGGTTTTTTAAATTTTACCTTGAAATTTTAAAAAATATTTAAAATTAAATTTATATATTGAAAATTTACATTCCAAATAGTCAGATAGGCTAGATTCATTGATAATACTACCCGCAAATAATTTATGTAGAATTTATGTAACACGTTACGTAAAATTTACATTCGTGTTTACTGGGTAATTACTATGACTGTACATATTTGTATTTATAAATTACTCAATAAAAATATTGTAAAGTAGGGGCCATTTTGATTTACAAAAGACAGAATGTCAGAAATCGGAACACCGCTTTTTTGAATTGGTGATTTCAGTTTTCGAATTTGAGATATGTTTCAAATATACCAATAGACGATTATTAAATATTTACAAATTTTGAAAAAATTACATAATATTTGACAAATGTCAAAATGTTTAATCATTTTTTGTATTAACCAAGAGGAAGAGACAGACAGGCGACAGTTTTATCGTACGATATGTCGGTTTGTCAGAATGAAATGAATGAGCTACAAATTGAAGGAGCTTTAAAACAAAATATTTATTGCAAAATGAAAATTCTGTCAAAATAAATAAATAGGCAATTTGCCGTTAGGTTAAATACATAAATGTTATAAATATAAAATATGGCAAAATGTGGTCTGGTCTATTTTCTCTGTATAATTTATAAAATAATACAGAACAGAAATCAGCGTTGTTGTAAAATATACAAATAAATACAAAAATGTTACAAAATACATTTATTGTTGGTTTTTATTATAAACATTGCACAATCTACCTCCGCTCCTGAATTCCAATTGAGATCCTAGTTAGCTACAAAATAGTGTAGCCCTACTGTCTGGTTCTTTTGTCAGCTATTTATATTTGTTAATAAATGATATTATGTTTATTCCTAACAATTCTGTGTACTTTTATATATCATAACTTATATGTATGTATATATATAATCATTAACTTATTAGGCAGCGGTGTAAATCTGCTAAATATCGGTCTAAAACTGCTAACATAGCAGTAGGTCGTGGGTGATAGGACTCAGCATCGAATATAAGCCGACGGTTAATAAATTAAATTTTAAAAAAGAAATTGAAGACTAATAAATTTGCAAATTGAACAATACAATCCATTGAAACCAGAAGTTAGAAGGTGAAGTAGACGTGCTAGAAATCTTACAGGAGAAAACAGAGAGAATATAATGGATTATAGAAGTTAAGTAATGGAAGAGAAATAAAGGACAAGTAAGATGGAGCTTGATATATAGCTTTAAAAATGTTAAAATGTTAATGCAAAAAAGAGAAATATCGTGTGCGAATTTATAAATGTAGAAAATGTAATACGTAACGGGCCATACCCAGTAAACAATTTGGTGAAGTGCCCTATTTGGTGAAGTTCGAGTCACTCGTACAATTCTATTCTAACGCTTTACAAGTTCTCTACCTGTCACAGATTTTGTGTTAGTTGTTAGAATTTTTTCATAATAATATTCTTTCTTTTTCCAACATCATTCATTAAGTATTTCTGTTTCTTTCACACATGGATATATTTTTTTTAAGTTCATTTTCATCTCATTTATTCCAAAGTGAGAGAGAAACGAGATGCGGTTAGACAAGTAAAATATATTTTTCACCGTTACACTTGTTACAGTATGTTTAAAGTATATGCTATCCTTTTTCAACAAATATTTCTTTAATGGTAATAGGCACATGCTGTCTCCCTCAATCTCCGAATATAATGTATTTAAACGAATATTCTAAGCTGCGAGGGTAAGACAGAGGTTTTAAACCTAACACAGACCTGCCGATCGTGGATTTTTGAATCACCAAAACAATGTAAAAAACTAATATAACAAGTATTGTTGAAGATGAATAATATTCATTAAAAAAATCACGATCCGTACTAAAGATTACATCTATTTATTTCTTCATTTAAATATTTATATTTTGCAGACTCTAAAAAGTAGAATTCCATTAAGTTTTATACCCCTGCCATCCTGCTAGTGTCAAGTTTATAACTCCGGTCATAAATCATAAACCGACTCCGCTTTTAATTCAGCAGTGAACCGTCGTTGCGATCTCTGTAACTCATAAAAAGGGCCTTTCCTAGAACTGAATAGAAAACGAACACGTTCCAGACAAAAAACTCATATGTAATAGAAATTAAGTAGAATTTACTCCAAAAGGTTTACGGGATATGGTAAATTAATAAATACAATTCACAAATTAGGTGTACCAGGTCTTTAATCTTTAGATTATGAAATAATTAAATAAGTATACATATATAAATAAACGTTAGCTTCTGATATCAATTTATCAATTAATAAAACGATTTTAAAATGAACTTTATCTGAATCTCAAAAATCTTATTGTTTTGATGAAGTTATCAATATTTTTATAACCTTTACAATCGATTTGAAGATAGGTATTTTAATAAACGTTATCTACATGTTATATTCGATACTTTACAATTTATTTATTGCAGTAGTAGTCCAAAAACGATTGGAGACATAAGTGGAGTTCATTGTCTTGGAAGTGATTGAAATTAAGGCTGTAAAATGGCCAACTATCTTATAGCATTCTTCCTGTGCGTTTTTGTGACTGGGACTCTAGCTGGTCGGCTTAATGTCCATGGTAAGTACTTTTGTAATATTTTGAAATACCGTGAAATGTTGTCAGTGCAACATAAACATGTGACACTAATAAAACCCTTACTTATGCTTTTTAAAATTCTAGGTAGTATTTTTATGAAACAAAAATGTTTCAAAACTAAGTCGGTACATTAAAGAAATTAGGGTTTTGAATATGATCTCGAACAGAAGGTTCGAGTACCCACTCAGTCTCCAGTATGTTAGTTGTGTTTGGTTAATAAATAAAAATAATTGAAAAAGGATAAATGAAATAGACCTGAACAATTGAGCTTCGTAATCACGAGTTAGTAGAGATTTTGTTAAATAACTTAGTTGAAGGAATTCGTTCGAAATATGAAAGTTTCCGACATATTAAGTTGCATGTCGCACTAGTGTGGACGTGTTGTACTACTTCTTACAACAAATGTTGGATGTCGCATGTTTAAGTTACACGTATGTGTATGCAGCTTTACATTCATGTAATATTTTTTTTAAAGTAAACCTTATAACTTTCGAAGACAGTTTATACAAAAATATTTTACAACTCTTTAATCCGTGTAAAGAACTTCTGCAGGTTAATAACAAAAGATTTCTCGGGCTTCCTAGGCACGTAGCCTTTTATCGCCCGTAATAATGTTCTGTTGTTTTGTTTTAAACTTTATATCCCGACAACAAGAATGATTTATTCAAGGCCACTGTCTTTATAAATTTATTTAAAATAAACATTATATATAAGTAAAGTTTATGATATTCTTCTTATATGTTTTAAATGAAATAAAACCAACCATGATAAAAATGTATTTTAATAAATGAATTAATTTCTTTAAAAGAGGACGAGTATATGCATTCCCACCCAAGAAAATCTGAGAAGTTGATGAGCAAAATCAACTCAGCTGAATTGGGTGCGACATTTTGGAAAATGAACGCCCAGGAAACGTTAAAGGCGCATGTTGAAAGAAAGGAAAATAAAAACATAGCAAAGAACGTGATTATGTTCTTAGGAGACGGCATGTCCATTCCAACACTGTCGGCCACGAGGATGTATCTTGGAAATGAAAATACCGTCTTATCTTTTGAGGAGTTCCCGCACACAGCCTTGTCTAAGGTAATTGTAATGCATTTGTATCTGAAAAGTAACTAGTTGCTTTAATATACTGTGTCGATATCAATAAATTATGCTTTTAGACTGAGATTTGCATAAATGCTTTTCAAAAGCATTTAAATACAAAATGCAAATACCTCGTTATTTTCCTATTTCAAATACAAAATAAAAAATAAATTTCATGTTAGTATTTAAATACAAAATACGTATTTTAAAAATGCTTTTGAGAAAATAGAATACTCTTTGATTTGATACCTAGAATTTTAAAAAATTGCAAAAGTTTTGTTTGTGTCGCATGTTTAGTACACTCATGTCTAAATAATGTCAACTTATGAATGAAAATATATAAATGTTGGATGTCGCATGTGGGGGTAGTAGGTAAAATAATATATATTTCAGTAAGGAATGTAGTGGAGTGATTGTCTTGTAGTAAAACAAATAATGAACGAGAAAATATGATAAACAAATTTAGATAAACAAAAATCAGATGTCTTATGGTGGGGGTAACAGGAAGGATAACAAAAGTAATAGGCACATCTATCATTTTAAATTAGAATTATTAAGGCAATTGTGCAGATACTTTTAGATCATAGATGGTGCTAATGTTGGTGGGGTTTTAAGTTTATATTCAAAAAATAATATTTACTGATTAATATTATGAAGTAACAAAAATGAAAAAAGTATTTTGTATTTTCCAAATAGGAAATAGGTTTGTAAAAGTTTTCAAATAAAATATAAAATTCTGTACTCCTAAAAGATATTTAAATACAAAATAGAAAATAGGTATTTACTATTTTTGTATTTGCATTTTGAGTATGTATTTGAAAAAGGCACATCTCTGCTTTTAGACTTACTGTGTCGATGCGCAAACAGCAGACAGTGCATGCAGCGCCACAGCTTATTTATGCGGTGTTAAAGCAAACGACGGAACCATAGGAGTTACCGCTGAGGTACCACTAGGCGATTGTGAACAAATGCAAAATAAGAATTTCCATGTAACATCTATTGCAGAATGGGCTCAAGATGAAGGCAAAGCTACGGGTAAGAGTTCCTTTAATACTAGCAATCTTTCTTCAAATAGAAATCGAATTCAATGACGTATTGTTATCTTCTTCTTAATCTTCTTCTTCTTAATATATATTAATTACGTGTCACATGTTTGTTCGCGATGGACTCCTAAACTACTTAACCGATTTTAATCAAATTTGTACACCGTGTGCAGTTTGATCCAACTTGAAAGATAGGATAGCTTACATCTCAATTTATGATTGCAATATTATCTTATTGCAAATTATTTGTCTATTAATTATTATGACATCTGGCGACGATGATGGCGACATCTGTTGACTAGATTGAGTAAATATTCTGTTGACTAGATTGAGTAAATATTCAATAGATGGCGCTATGTAATGTAATATGACAAAAACGTTAGTCACAGCAACGCGTGGCCGGGACAGCTAGTTTAATATATATCTTATAATTGTTCAGGTATTGTCACCACAACAAGAATCACTCACGCTTCCCCTGCCGGTACATACGCACACACAGCTCACCGCGATTGGGAGAACGATGGTAAGGTTAAAGAAGCTGGAGCTGATCCCACGAAGTGTTTGGATATTGCCACTCAGCTTATTAAGAACAAACCTGGAAATGCTTTCAAGGTAACAAAAAAAATACATACCTACTACACCATCATTTAGAGCAATAAGTATAAGACACGATCTCCCATTGGACATTTTCACATCTTCATTAATTTGATAATGAATAATGTAAATCTCGATAACAATTTAACAATTCTACCTGAATAAAATAACTCAACGCACTATAATTTCAAATAAATACTAATAAAATAAGAAACAATTGCGCCTAAATAGTATGCAACTAAAGTAACTGATATTTTATCTATTACATGCATTCTGGTGTATGCATTTATTACAAAACCTTTCTCCTTACAACCTTAAAATAAACTAATGTCATGCCTAAAGTATCATTCCCACTCACTGCTTTAATTTAATTTTGTATTTAATCTAAATTGTTTAGTATATGGAAATACGTCATTCATAGTATCATTTTTAATTTAATTTTTTTAAGGTCCAATGTTTTAAATTAAAAATATTAAATTAAGAAATACTATATTATATTATAACCTCAAAAATGTGACAATCTGTCAAAATGCAGTAGGATTTATTTTTAAAAGAAGTTTAATGTTAGTTTTTGAATAATATAGAAGTGAAAACAATTTCTATTATTAATTGTTGTTAAAACTAGCAATTTTGACTATTTCACCTACAATTTTGTCGAACTCTCAAAATTTGTATTACGAACGATTCATACGCACCAACTAAATTAACAAAACTTAAATTAAAACACAAATGTGAAATAGAATGCTTAAACGAGAACCTGAAATCTAGATTACAATATTAAATAAAAACAGTAAATTAAATATCAAAACAGTGAGTGGGAATGAGGTTTTAATGACTCTATTAATTAAATTATCTTTCAAATTTGAATTTGACTGTAATATGCCTGAGGTATATAAGCAGATATTTAAAAGCAGGGAAAGTCTAAAATATTTTTTTCATTTTATCAACAAAACTAGTTTATTCTCTTTATTTTAAGTACCCATACTCGTGTCTATAAGTTGTAAATTATGAACTGTAACTTTTGAAAGTTGATGCACTCAAATGAATATTTAAACAATGATAATTTTTATCCAAGGTAATCCTTGGTGGAGGTCGTGGAGGATTTGTTCCATCCACTGAAATTGACGACGAAGGCACCGCAGGATGGCGCTCAGATGGCATAAACCTCATCGAAACGTGGAAGGATCAACATAGTGCAGTGAACGCATCGTACATATGGAACAAACAACAGCTAGACACCATCGATTACGGGAAAACTGATTTCCTCTTAGGTTTATTCGAACGTGACCATTGTCAATATCATTTGGATGTTGTCGACAAAGGAGTGGAAGACATGGAGCCAAGTCTTACTGATATGGTGGAGGCAGCTATCTTGATGCTGGAGAAGGATGATAACGGATACTTCCTGTTTGTTGAAGGAGGTAGAATTGATCACGCTCACCACGATTCTAGAGCAAGAAAAGCTTTGGATGAAACTGCTGAATTTTCCAAAGCTATACAAGCAGCGGTGGACCTAACTAATGAGGAAGATACCTTAATTGTCGTAACTGCTGATCACGCACATACAATGAGTCAAGGAGGATATCCGGTAAGAAATATTTAGTATTGCTACCAATTTCTAACCTAACTTTTAGTAAATGTAATATTTGATCAATTCGTTTGACGTCTATGTTTCGCAACTTCTACAAGAAACAGTTAGAACCAATTTCTTTAATTTATTTGCTTTCTATAGATTATTACAATCTGTCCTGTCTAGAGGACATTCAGTGATAGGTATATAAAAATAATAAAGTGTCTTGCGCGGGATGTGCCCAACCACTCATTCCCCAATTTCAATAGATCATAGATTCTGATTAGTTGGATAAGGTGAAACGCTACTTGGTCATTTTTGACTCGCAAAATATAGATGGCGATACTATACAGCAGGTTAAATATTATCAAAAAACCATGTTTTTTATGTTTAAATCGTTTTATGTAAATAACTATAAACGCGAATCAAAATCTAAAGCTGCAATTAGTTAGATGAATAACGTATCTACATTTTAAGCTTTCTTCCACTGACTTTTAATGAGTTGGAACCGCAAAAATAAGTTTTGAAAATTAATATTGCTATATATTCTAGTTAAAATCCAATTTTTATATGACTGGTAACATTTCTAAGGGTTTGTCATAAATTTTATAACCTTTATTTATAATTTAAAAAAAAAAATGCTATTTTTTGCGGTTTCAACTCATTAAAAGTCAGTGGAAGAAAGCTTAAAATGTAGATACGTTATTCATTTAACAAATTGCAGCTTCAGATTTTGATTCGAGTTTATAGTTACTTACATAAAACGATTTAAACATAACAAAACATGGTTTTTTTGATAATATTTAACCTGCTGTATAGCATCGCCATCTATATTTCGCTAGAAAAAATGACCAAGTATCGTTTTACCTTCAGCTACAATATTCTTAACCAGGAAATCTTTTGCAGACTCGTGGAAATGACATTTTCGGCTTTGCTATGGACGATGACGATAATGATTTTACCGATAAACTACCAATTTCTACCCTAACCTACGCCAATGGAAAAGGTTACTCGACACACATAAAGCCAGAAGAAGGTCGTCAAGATTATTCTACCATGGATAATAAAAATTTGAACTTTTACTTTCCATCTGCTGCTCCTCGGGGTTCAGAAACTCACGGCGGAGATGATGTGGCTGTTTTCGCCAGGGGTCCTTGGTCTCATCTGTTCACCGGAACTATAGAACAGAATGTCATTCCCCACATAATGGCCTACGCATCTAGAATCGGAGATGGACTTAAAGCAAATGGGGCTAGTATTTTAATTAGCTCTGGGTTCAGCCTCCTGGTTTCTTTAGTAGTTATAACTTTAACCCGATATCTGTAATAAATACTTTAAATGCATTATTATAGTCCTAATGTTTAGGATACGATGTTCGAGTATTGATAAATTTAATTTTATTGTTTATGTTTAAATAAAAATTAAGTTCGTTTTTGAATTTAATAAATGAATTGAAAACGGACATATTGGAATTTTAAATTAAGTTTACTTTAAGTCTGTGCTGTTTTATGGTAAGCGCACAGTAAACAATTTGGTGAAGTGCCCTATTTGGTGAAGTTCGAGTCACTCGTACAATTCTATTCTAACGCTTTACAAGTTCTCTACCTGTCACAGATTTTGTATTAGTTGTTAGAATTTTTTCATAATAATATTCTTTCTTTTTCCAACATCATTCATTAAGTATTTCTGTTTCTTTCCTACATGGATATATTTTTTTTAAGTTCACTTTCATCTCATTTATTCCAAAGTGAGAGAGAAACGAGATGCGGTTAGACAAGTAAAATATATTTTTCACCGTTACACTTGTATACTTGTATAGTATTTCATTCAGGACAGTATGTTTAAAGTATATGCTATCCTTTTTCAACAAATATTTCTTTAATGGTAATAAGCACACGCTATCTCCCTCAATCCCCGAATATAATGTATATAAACGAAGATAGTATCTAGCGATGGTAAGACAGAGGTTTTAAACCTAACGCAGACCTGCTGATCGTGGATTTTTGAATCACCAAAACAATGTAAAAAACTAATATAACGAGTATTGTTGAAGATGAATAATATTCATTAAAAAAATCACGATCCGTACTAAAGATAACATCTATTTATTTCTTCATTTAAATATTTATATTTTGCAGACTCTAAAAAGTAGAATTCCATTAAGTTTTATACCCCTGCTAGTGTCAAGTTTATAACTCCGGTCATAAATCATAAACTGGAGTCGCTTTTAATTCAGCAGTGAACCGTCGTTGCGATGTCTGTAGGTCATTAAAAGGGCCTTTCCTATGAACGACTGAATAGAAAACGAACACGTTCCAGACAAAAAACTCATGATATGTAATAGAAATTAAGTAGAATTTACTCCAAAATGTTTACTGGGCGTCGATTAGCAAGCATCGCAGAGGTTTATTGGAAAAACATAGAAGACAAGAAAACGGAGAGGTACGTATGATCTTGCCATGTATTTTGAGACAGCAACTAAGAGGTTCTGAAGTAGGTAGAGTAGAAATGCTGATGATGCAGAGAGTAACACATTTATACGAGTAAACATACAGATAGTTCTTCCTTCTGCTTCTTCTCTTCCACGTTTCATTAAAACATAATTCTTTAGTTCTACTATAAAAGTACCGTGGCAGCGCCATCTCTTATACAAATCCGTTTCTAATTAATTTGCATCTACGGTTTAACAGATGGCGGTTTAATACATAGCCGACATACCCAAAAATAAAATTTCAAAAATATTAAAATTTAACAGTTGCATTAATGCTTCAAATTTAATTAAGTTCAATAAAATAACATTACGGTGAAACGATACTTTTATATGATAATTTTAATATGACTGGCAACATTTCTAAGGATTTGTCATAAATAAAGGTTATAAAATTTATGACAAACCCTTAGAAATGTTACCAGTCATATAAAAATTAGAATTTAACTAGTAAATATAGCAATATTGATTTTCAAAACATATTTTTTGCGGTTCCAACTTATTAAAAGTCAGTGGAAGAAAGCTTAAAATGTAGATACGTTATTCATCTAACTAATTGCAGCTTTAGATTTTGATTCGCGTTTATAGTTACTTACATAAAAGGATTTAAACATAAAAAAACATGTTTCTTTTGATAATATTTAACCTGCTGTATAGTATCGCCATCTATATTTTGCTAGAAAAAGTGGCCTAGTATCGTTTCACCTTAAGTAAAAAGATCACATGAATTTAAACAAGATGCATAAAAAAATTTGTTTATTTTAATAATGCGATTTGTGTTGCCAGCGAATCACGCTTGCCTGATTGTACTACATGATTAAGTAAATCTAATTTAATTATGTGATAATCATTATTATCTTAAATAAAATTAATTAAGCATCCATATATACAGCTGAGTTATGTGCCATAGATCTAGCTGTGGATCAAATCATTACTGATGACAGAGACAGCACTTTAATATTATCCGACTCGTTATCAGTCATACAGTCGTTAAGCAGTAAGGGAATCAATACAAAATTAGACAACAAAATTTATTATGTCAAAGAAAAAATAAATAGGGAAATGGATAAGGGCCGAAATATTAATCTAATTTGGATACCGTCACATAAGGGAATTAAGGGAAATGAAAAAGCTGATCAAATGGCCAAGGTAGCTACTTTCTGTGATAAATATATTTCATTTTTTATAAAGTCAGACATGAAAGCAGAATTAGAAAAAAATGAAATGAAAAATTGGCAAGACAAGTGGGATAATTCTGTTAAAGGTAGAGAATTTTATACAATACAACCAATACTGAGACGTAAGCCATGGTTTGCCAAACTAAAATGGCCAAGAAGATTAATTACAATGACCTCAAGACTAAGAATGAATCATACTGGAGCTCCAAACTCTAAATACGAATGTGGTGAAGAGGAGGCAGATCCTGACCACATTCTGTGGCAATGTAAAAATACAGCAATGGCAAGAAATGGACTCCAAAGGGCGGTGCTACAGACTTCGCAGACGCTTCCTGTTAACACCGCTCTTTTGATTGAGAAACCGAGATTTATAACTGCAATAGCCATGAATAGATCATTCTTGTTGTCTGGGTATAATATATAAGAAGAGGCAGAATAGTATTAGGGGCGATAAAAGGCTACGTGCCTACGAAGCCCGAGAAACTATATTTAAAAAAAAAAAAAAATAATAATAATAAAATTAATTATAATTCTTACAATAAACTCACTGAAAAATGCTGATAAACTTATGGAAAATATTATTCTTAGTTAGTAATGGTAATAAAAACATTATTTTTTACAGAAATATAAAAACTAAAATAATTTAATACAAAAGAGTAACCCTTGCGCCTGAATAATTGGCAACACAGATCGCATTATTGTCATATGTGTTGCATGCAAACAGGCGCATTGTACTAAATAATTCCATAGAAGTATATAATATACGAAATTAATTTTGATTCTTATTCGTTATTTGATGACATCAAATTAGTCTTAATGATAGACTCCGTGCTTCCCTTGTAAACCTAATTATGCTTATTGGCTTACTTTAGTTTTCTTGTACTCTATAATTTATTACTATATAATCAATAGGTAATCCCTTGTAAACATACCCTTAATTATATGTTCCTTTTATTGTTTTACCATCTTTTACCAAGAAATTTTAGAAACTCACTAATTGTCATTATTGTCTTCAGAGCTGAAGCGAGAGCACTAACTTTACCTCACATTAGAATAATAGCATAAATAAATAAAAAAGGTAAAAGGCGTCCCCTACATTTATTAGTTAACAAATAAAGTTTTAATTTCAAACGATTTAAGTATTTCAAAGAAATAGCTAGAAGTGGTAAAGAAAGTATTTAAATAATGGCTTTTTTCAACAATTATATAATTATTCATAAATTATTTTTTCCAAAGTTATAAAGTGTGATGTTACATTCGATTCCTACCCTATTTTCTTTTGTGAATTGCCATCTCTTTTACACAACAGTATGTAAAAACACATAATGATTTATATTATTTTTATTGTTAACAAAAACAAATCACTTCCTCTCCCCAATTTAATTCAATAGATTTGTGAACTCATTTTTTATATTTTTAATTTAATTTAAATATAGGTTTATATATATTTATTGGCGTTTTCATTTTTTTAAATATTCAAAAATTGACGGAGTTACACCTGTGTCAAATTTAAATTTCAGTTTTGCCGCTTGTTTTAGTTCTGCGTATGACGTCACAAAAGAATTAAGTAATCTAGATTATTCATTCTTTTTCACAATCTTCGTAATATAATACTTCATGGGATACACAAAAGTGACGTATCACATACACACACATACGTATGCGTCTCTGTTATATAAAAGAGATGGCAAATCGTAGAATGTGACGTTTCATGCAGTGGTATTTTTTGGTTAACTATATCAATATATGTATAGAAAAGTTTTATAGAAATTAAGACATGGTTGATTGTAATTTGATGATTTTAATTTACAGATATTAAAAATGGATGCATCTGCTATATTAGACAATACAATCGAATTTCTTAACTTCAGGTTGTGGTTTTTTGCGTGCAATATTTTTGACAGCAATTGGAATACCGGCTACAGGAAAATTCGTACTATTATAACACTGATACTGTTATTTGGTACCCAGATAGAGACCATAGCATTCTCCTATGACAACTGGGGCGATTTTACAAAAATACCCGAAGCGTTTGCATTAGGTCTTCAAGGTAGCCAAGCATTTGGTAAAATGTTTTTAATGGTTATCAACTACAAAAAAATTACAACAATACTTCTCAAAGTAAAGGAGAACCGTTTAGACTTTCAAGAACATACTTGCCTTACTCAGATGATATATATTTATACAAAACGCGTAAATACTGTCATTCGTTATATCTATATTCTAAATTTCTTTGCTGCAACATTTCAACTCGTAGGAATATTGTTCAAGTGGGAGTACTACATCCTTCCTATGGGATATTACTTCCCATTTCTGCCATATGATGAAACACCATATTTTGAGATGAATTTGTTCAATCAAATATATTGTTGTATGGCTTGTCAAGTTGTAATTTCATGTGCTGACGGATTATTCATTGTAATGATCACTGAGGCATGCATTCAACTGGAAGTCCTGAAACATGAAAGTTCCCTGGTTTCTTCAACACCATTTAGTATGAGACGTCTTCATTTACGACATAAGGAATGTTATCAGTGAGTTAATTTTCCAAGTGAATGGGCCTTTGTTCTGTGTCTTAATTTCTGTAAAAGTGTACTATATATTGATAAAGTGGGTTACTGTTGAGTTATTTTATAATAACTCCTTATATGTTAAGAGATATTAACAATTAAAAAAATCATTTTGTCTCTTTAATTATTAAAGGGATTCAACGTTGTACACATTCCAAATGCATGTGACATCACAACCGCAGCCAACCTTACAGCTCATAATTATTTAAATGCTGACGGAGATCTAGCAATTAAAAATTTGAATTGTAATTTTAGCGCTACAGATGTCGTCCATATTTATGACGTAACATGTCGCACTATTAAGGGATTAGTTATTTATTATAAGAGTTCTGTGATAAGAATCCTATCTCTTTTATGTTCTGTTGTGTGAAAGAGATAGCAACTTAGCGGGCGTGACGTTATATATCTTGGATTTTTCTATAACGTTGATCCCTTTAATAATTAAAGCGTAAAAATAATTGGACATTTGAGATCCTGGTGCACAACTTAATCATTATATTCCACAATTTTACAGAAATTAAGACATGGTTCACAAGCCCATTAGATTATATAAATAACTTTTAAAATGTATAACAAATTATGTTTTTCAGATTTCTAAATTTACTTCAGGAATATTTTTCTCAAATTCTTTTAATTCAATTTACTATCAGTTTGATGGCAATCTGCAATACATTGTATTCTTGTACTGTAGTTGTGGAATTTGTAAGAATATTTTTTTGAAAATTGTTTACTAATTTTATTTTGCAATAATATGTTGCTGAATAACAAATTGGTCTGGTTTTTACATATGTATAGAGTGCAGTCCTAAAAATGTGCCTTTTGATGTCTGCTGTGATTGTGGAACTCTTAGGGTATTGCTGGCTTGGCGAATATTTGCACCATAAGGTCAGGAATCTGAAATAAATACTGATATATGTAGTGGATTTAGATATAGTTCATTTATTAATACTTTTACAGCTCTCTGATGTAAATTATAATTTCTATATGAGTAAGTGGTATGAAATCTCTAGAAAAGATGCAGTGTCTTTAAGTATCATGATGAGTTATTCGCAAAATGATATTTGTTTAAAAGCTGGAGGATATTTTAATTTGTCTTTGCAAACATTTCTTTCGGTTAGTATATATTTAAAATACATATAAATATTCATTTCTTTAAGGTAGAAATTTACATGTTGACCTACTAAAATTTTACAATTTTTGTATATTAAATATGCATATTACATTTTATTATTTCCATATGATTATGTAGATAAAATGTTAAATATACATGAAGCCATACTATCAGAACCGCACGAATACATATACTTTGTATTGGGTATTTCAATTTTTATGAAAAGATAAAATATATATAAATGTGTTTATGATTTAAAATTAAGCATGTCTAATTTATCATTTATTTTTATACTACAATATTAAACTTAGATAATATATAACAAATAATCTGGACCATTTATTTTCAGATAATGAAAACAGCGTATTCATATTTCGCACTTATGCAGAAAAAATCTACTGATATCTAACAAAATATGAATTTGATTAAAAAAACGCAATACTTAAGTGACATTTAGAAGATACTGTACTTCATTACTAACCTCAGAGTTTGTACTTTAGATTAAAATAAAAATATCACCACTTTTCACGGAAATATTGCGTTTTTCTGTTGATTGAAAATGACCGCTCTTGTTGAAACACCCTATATTATAATATAATGTATTATATAAATAGTAATGTAATATACTTACAGGACTTACTCACTGCATTTGTAAACAGGAAATACACTTTGTGAATCATTCATAATATTTACTTTGTTTTAACAATGCAACATAGAGATTTAGTTCTTTTAAAAAAGCATTTAATATATGTACAAAGAAAACACTAAATATTGATATTATTTAAATATAACTAAAAAAATGCACCTAGTATTTTTTTAAATAAGTGAAAATGGGTTTTTAGAAGTACATATTTTTTATTCGACCTAATTTTTTAAAACCCTAATCTTAGCGCTAGTTAATTTCTATTATCAATAGAAATATATTCTTTCTAAGGACACAGTCCACTCAGGTTAATACCTCAAAACAATTAATATTTTCTTTTATTTTATTTTCATTATTAGAGGAAGTTTCTACTTCTAATCATACAGCAGATCATTGAAAAGGGAAACGATAGAGATACATAATATGCACTTTCATTAGAAGTGCACTTTAAGTAGAAGTGTGCTATTGCGAATCAAATTGAATACACCCTGCCTAATTATGGTAAATATTTCGTAAGTACGATAAGTATTTTACAATGTCGTTTTATTTTCTTATTAAAAAACAGTTCTCAACAGAATATTAAATTTATTTAAAAATATTCACTTAAAATTATAAAAGATGCAATATTCAGTAATTTTCTAGATTACATATTTCTTTAAGCTCACATTAGTGCAATTAATTAATTCATTGCAAATTTAACCTTGTGATTAAGCATTTCATTCAATTAAATATACATTCCTTAATTTATTATTGCATCACGGAACATTAAATGTACATCTACACTTTCGAACAATTATTTAATTGTATATATCACTATAAATATAATTAAAATAAATACTTTTTAAGATGTAGAGAATTTTTAACAATGTATGCATTGGTTTTCGTTTTTAGTGTACATATACTAAAGTCGAAATGGAATTTATAAAAAAATAAATATAATAAATTTTCAATAAAATCATTATAATAAATTAATATATATGTATCAGGCATTTTACAGTAACATTTATTAGTTACTTTTAAGATAAGAGGCAAAACCAGTTCAAAAGTAATTATATTTATAACATTATTTGTAACACTGGTTTCAGACTACTTGCAACAACTTTTTCAGTAATGTGTATTCGAGTTTGTTCTGCATTAGCACATTTTACCATGAGACGAAGTTTATACTTTAATGTTTATCAATACACCAATGTATCGAAGATAATAAAAATGTATAGTCTTCCATTCTCACCGATCCGCTGTCTATGCAGTCGTTCGATAATAACTACTTTGATATTATTGATAAACATGCAATAGCAACTTCCGATAATGATAAAGCATGTTTATGCGAAGCAACTCCAATACACCCTACTGAAAATGTCACAAGTAGTCTGTTCCAGTGTACCCTAGTACCGACCCTAAAAATAAATACATTCTGATGTTATTTATTGAAATATTTTGAATTTATTTATTATTTATAACAATCAACTAATAAATTCAGTTATTTTTAAAAATTGTCACTGGCTAAAATGGAATTTGATTTTAGTAATGGAACACTGGATAAAGTCAAGTTTTGTTGTAAGAAAATATTCCAAAAAGAAATGCCCGCACTTATTTAAAGAATTTTAATTATAAATAGTATTTAAAGAATTGTGCGTAAAATTTAAATGCCTGATATATATATATATATATATATATATATATATATATATATATATACTTAAAATTTCAGGGTCGGTCATTGGATATACGTGGGGTCCTCGATTTGGGGAGGACTTATAGATTTATAATTTACTTAATATTAAAAGGAACATCTAAAAACCACAAACAAATTGTAGAAGAATTCCATTCTCTAGCACGAATTGTAGTAGTTTAAAAAGGATTCTATATTAACTTTGATATAAATTTTAATATAATTTTTCATATAATTAACATCTAAACATATCTTCGAAATGAATGAATATTATATAAAGTTTAAACATATTATTTTTTACAGGGATATTTATATAAATACGTGTATTTAGACCGGCCCTTTATATTTAAGAGAGTTTCATTATTAGACATATATATTTTAAATGTTCTATACATTTTGAGTTGATTAAATATTGCTATTATGTCGTTTAATTAGCACTTTTGGAATATAAAATAATATTAAATTATAAATACATATTATACAAAAAGTATTATTAACAATTTAATGCGTTTATCTAGTTGTGTCGAAGTTTTACGTACTTACAAACTTCTTATATTTAAATCAAAGACTGTACGTACCACAGTATCTTTAAAAGTACAACGAATTTCTTTTTACTATGAAACTACGTAATTCTTACGTTCATTTCCACGTATCTTAACATGAAATATCACTTTTAAATGTAAGGATGACATCGCCTTTCCCGAAAATATATTATCCTTAGCAAAACTTTTACATTTTAGAAAAAAATCACTAATTGAATACGCCACAAGCCATTTCATAGTATCAATCTTGCTAAATAGATTATATAGAAAAATCTTTAATCTACAATTTATTATTACATAACAACAAGAATGTTGCAGTAAATCGTAGTTATAATATAATTGATTTTTTCTGTAACAGTTTTACAAATTGTTCAGTCTTAAATATTATGTTTATGATTCAATACCCAATGGCGTAGCTCATAATGATGCCCGAAAATTAGTGATATTAGTAAAGATTTCGTGATGATTTATTTATTATTTCAACTATAACATGATAACTCGGCAGTTAATATATCAACTATACTCTGTAGGTGTAACTTGTTCTACAAAAATATGTTAACGATTTTATGTGATACCGGGATTGCTCTATAAATTGGGAAGCGATTACATTTGCAAATAACGCATATTTAAATCATATAATTTACAGAAATTCGAGGATTATTCTTATAATTATTGGCGTTTTGATTTTTACATTATCGGTAGCTACGCCACTATTAATACTATTCTACAATAAACAATTCTAATACACAAATTGACTAATATCTATAACTAGGAATAAATTATATTCAAACATCAAAATATAAAACAAGAAAATTTATATTTAAAATTCATAATTATTTGTTTAGGACAATATGTTACGATTATGAAACAATGGAATTACATGTACAAATGAATGAACAAATGATTTTTAATAAAATAATATATTAAAGCTAAAAACAAACCTGACCGGAATATATAGATATATACTTTTAAAGTATATCCGGTGACTAATGATTTTATTTTTACGAAAATAACACGAATATATTGACTTAATTGTTTTTCATAGCGCCACTGTGGCTAGAAGCACCGTTATGTCATCTGGTTTACCCCCTGAAAAGCAAAATTTATTAATATAATATGTACACGTCGTATGTTATTGCTCGAACATTGAATTATTTATTAATTTTAATTGCAGTTTGCTTAAACCTTAGATTTGAAATGAATTCTGTGATTTCTTTGATTTAAAAAGACATATATATGCGAGTAATAATGATTGATTATGAATATTTTGTTGTTTTATATGAAAAATATCTTCCGTTTAGCAGCATTTAAACTATGGTATAATTTTAGAATACAAGTTCTTTTGAACAAGACGTATTTAACAGATGTGGAAATACTGTATTATATATTATTTAGTATTTAGTTTAAAAATATAGTTAAATTACTAGCAGATGTGGAGTTTTAACCGGGTACGAGAAATGGTGCGTATTTTCAGCAAATGTAAAATGTCGTATTGAATACACAATGAAAACATTTACTTTTAAACATGAATTATTAAGAATATGTGGAAATATTTTAAGTAGTATTTGTTCCAAAATTATAGTTAATTACCAGCATGTAGCGGTTTGTTAACCTGGTTATGGTAAATAGTGTAATTTAATTCACAAACCTTAAGGTAAATATTTCTATTTAGGCAGCGATTTGGTTTTGAGAACTATTGGGATGATAGTAGGACTCTGCCTATGATTTATATATTATATTAACATAATATACTAAACCCGGACAAAAAAATACAGAAGTTATAGAGAAAGTGTTTGAGTTATGCAGTGGTAAAACAATTGATCTGATGTCAACAGGACTTCAGATCAATGGATATAATTGATTATTCAATATACAAAACCCAGACAACGCCGGCTGATATAATCAAATACTACGGTAAGTCCCTGTGCCAGACTTCTAAACGCATCTTACAATTAAACTTGTTTTCTATAATCAATGACACAAAACAACTACAAACAAAATGCATAAAGCAACCTAATATAGAAACGCATAACTCTTATTATTACGACAAAGAATAAAAACGGAATTTTTATATTTTGTTTGTGAGAAACATACAATTATGAAAATATTCTATGCACAAGTTGAACACAATACAAAATATGAGTATGTTTTTAAAATGATATAAAAATTCACTTACCAACTATATCAATGCCATTCTTTTTAGCATTCTTTGCAAATGGAGAATTATAAGATGCATCAAAAGAGAGATTCCTAGCCATCCAAGCGATAGAATTGGCTGTCTTTTGCAGAGTAGTGGAGTTAGTTTCCCCCTGAACTCTTGATAACTCCGATAAGAGTACACTGTCTGGTACGTTATCAAATACTCCATCTGTAGCAACGAGTATTACGTCACCATTTTCAACCTAAATCATAAAAAAATAATCATGGCATATTCTTGATGGATAAATTTAATTCAAGAAAAATATTAACCATTTCAATGTGTTACAGAAAATTAATTAATTACTTTTCTAACTATGTCTAAAAATAGCGACGTTTTGTGCGTGTGTTATTTTAAAACTACCTATATAATATTAGAAAACAACATTAACTTTTGATTTATAGAACAATTTGTAGTTCTTTTTCGATTTATGCTTTTGACATCACTTTATTTTATCGACGTAATTGATTATAATATGACTATTTAGATTTTGTCTCAAACATTAAAAAATGATCGACGATTTTTAGCTAAATATTGTACCAAAAAGTATATAAGTATATAAACCTTGTTTGTAACACCCCAGTAAACATTTTGGAGTCACTTCGCCATCATATTGAAGATGCGCATGACTTTCTGTCATGAAAGAGTTCATTTACAGTTCAGTTTCTCGAAGTCGTTTATATGAAATGTCTATTTTATTGGCTACAAATAGCGAAATCACAACATCTATCGGAATATAAATGAAGATAAAGTTGATGCGAACTATAATTGAACTGAAATAGTGATAGAAACGTCACAAAATAGGACACTTCATCAAATTGTTTACTGGGACAGTCTTCGAGATCGATCAATATCTTATTTAATATACCAGAGCTAATTTAATAACGTACAATTTCGTACAATAAGTATTACTTATTAACATTAACAGAAGCCTGAAAGCAAGTCCATTAAATAATTAAAAATAACAATAACTCACAGGGAAAGTATTTGTGTCTGCAGAATCTGGTCTATCGCTGACAACGTTTCTTCTATGTCCAGGTGGAGGTAACGATAATTGAAACGGTGTATTAAAATAATGTTGCTGCTCTAAAGAACGATGTACAACAGCGCCTCCACGAACAACCATATATCCGCTATCACCTACCAAAAACCAATAATTATAATAAAGTATATATTTGTTATTATAATAGATAGAATCATATAAGGAATACCTATATTTGCAGTGTACACTGTACTGTTTTCACGATTAAGAACAACAACGCATGCTGTGCTGCTTCCTGAAAATTCAGAATTCAAATATAACTCAAGACAATGTAATTTATCTTGCACATCACTGTATTACAAACATTAAATATTAATTACTTACCTAAAATAGGTTTTTTATGTTCCAACAATTCGAAATAACTTCTGGCAAGTAAATTTCCAGGATTATCAGCTTGGAATTTTCCACACTGGACTAACCTTTATAAATAATATTTAAAGTTACTTATATTTGCGCTAAATGTGTCAAGGGTTTAGATACAAATAAGCATACCTTTCACAAGTCTTCATTAAAAAGGAACTAAACTCTCCTGGATCAATGCCATATGCCCGCCATCCACCAACTCCATCAGCAACACCTTTGATATAAACAAAACTTAATTGATAACAAGGTTAATTAATTTAGATAGTAGTCGTTTTCTCTGAATAAAATGTTAAAATGACAATTGATAAGTTGGGTTAAAAACTGATGCAAACAAATGCGCATATTAATTTAACGCGCATTTTAATATAGTCGCGTACAATATCTTGGTTGCAAATCAATGAATTTAATCATTAATAAAGAACGGCCAAAGCAAACTTTGTGCGAAATTGTTTAATAAAAGAAGAAATTTTACAATTGCGTAACAATGTATTGATTTAACTATTTGGTACTATTATTATTTTTAATTTCTTACCAATGACATCTACAGATTTACTTTTTGTAGCAAACCAGGCGTCGTCTCCAAATTGGCCCTTTCTTATTATGGTTGTTGAAAAATCTTTAGGAAAACCACACACCACCGAAACCAAATGGGGCTCACGATTTTTTACGTTTGCATCTACTAGTGTTGTTAAACTTAAACCATTTCTTAAGGCACGAGACAAAAGTCGTCCCGTCCAACAAATTGACTGCATTATCAAATCTTATTCGAGTTAATTTTAAACGTAAAAATCATGGTCGTGCAACATATCGGTCAGATGGTTTAAAACAAATGCAACTAATTAAGAGAATTAAATAATCAGTTATTTCACAGTATATACAAATAATAAAAGTATGATATTGTTTAAAATCATATAAATTTTCGTCGTTTTCGTTATAGCACAGACTAGTGTTCTTAAAGTTATTCTTTTGTATTTTAACCTGGCTGAAAGTCAGCTGCACAGCTAAGATCACAGGTCAGCTGGTTTCTTCCATAGGTAACATATAACATTTATATAGATTCTAAATATTGTGAACGATGTGAACACTACTGTGAACCAACTAAAACGTGATGCCAAAACTGAGAAATTAATAAGATAGAATACGTCTCAAAGGTTTCTCAATTTTTTTAGAAGTTATGTATTTAGTTTTTTGGTTTTTTATTCAAAATTTAAAATTGGACGATGATATATAGCTAATTATAATTTGATCATATATACTTATCCTACATTTTTAAAAGGCTGATAATATAATATAGTAACACTTATTGTTTTCTTCCAGAGATTTATTTCTATCTTAATTTTAACTATTTAGTCTTAGTAACCCTTTAAACTGCTCTTCATTTGCTAATTTCTTCTTTTATAAATACGCGAATCTCTTCCATGTTGCCACTCAAAAATAACTCAAGATAAACAATAAGGAATAAATAAAATATCCTAGTAGCTTTCATTAATTATTTACAGCACTTGTTAATAGGCTTAACTCCCACTAGATCCGCGATTGTACTTCGTTAGATGGTATTAATAGTTGTTATTTTGTTTAATGGATTATATGGAATCCCAGTAAACATTTTGGAGTCACTTTGTCATCATATTGAAGATTCGTATGATTTGTTTGTAATCATTTGTCATGAAAGAATTTATTTACAGTTCAGTTTCTCATAGTCGTTCATATGAAATGTCTATTTTATCGGCTACAAATGACGAAACCACTCCATCTGTCGGAATACAAATGAAGATAAAGTTAATACGAACCAATACGAACTATAATTGAAGTGCAATAGTAATAGAAACGTCACAAAACAGGACACTTTATCAAATTGTTTACTGGGATGGAACAATCATAAAGTTATTATGCTGTGGTGTAAATCAATTATATGCTATTAAATTCGGTAGTAGATGAGAAAAAGGCCATTTTACTCGGAGACAAACACGCGGAGAAATACGAAAGGAAAATTGTGCACACAGGAAAATTCGCAATGGATAAACACATCGAAAACTATTGGGCAAATAATAAAATCCGCGTAACGTAAATGTGCACCGGATATAAAGTAGGATTAATTTCATGCGTGCACATAACGTATTCACAATATATATACAGTCTTTGGTTCTTAAAAAAATATAGAAAAAGAAACGAATATATTAATTAATTAATTGTTAATGATATAATTCATAAAATATATTTAAATAAAGGCAAAGTGACAAAGATAAATGTCTCTGGTTGTTTCGTCTCATATTTCCGCAGACCTCTGCTAAGTTCACTAAGCTTATACGCTTGATATATATTATCCATACCCATCCATACCAATTTATATGAATCTATACATAACATGTCCTATTAAAAATAATGGCCGACAGTTAAGTAGGCAGCCTAACGAGCTGTCAAAATATTATTATTTTCTATTTAGTATATCGGAAGATGATGACAGAGCTAGTTACTTAGATTCTACAAAGTATTAGCCTTTATTAACATTTATTATTATTTTGTACACTTTACAACTAACAGATTCTTCAGTTCACAAAGTTGTAGCTGAAGAATGGCAGACTTTATTAATTCCGAAGCTGAAGAAAGTGATGTAAGTTAATCAAAAGATTCCAAATAGTAGCCTATTCATAAATTATATTATTTCAAACAACATTTCATGTTGTTTTAAATATATTTTCGAAACTATAAATATCTAGACTAACTCATACTCTTTGATGCGATACATAAATATTACGATAGCGCTTCTATTTTAGAACATTTTATTTTACAGCAAGAGGACGAGTTAGATTACAATGAGAGAAAAAAATTAAAAAGGCTGAAAGCAATGGAGAGTGATGAAGAGGAGGAAGATGGTAAGCTTTATGCTTATTGTAACATTAACTTATGTTAAACAATTATTTGATATAAATGGATAGCGATGTCTGCTGCATTTAATTGTTTCTTCATACGTTAATATATTTCTTTCAATGACGATGTTTGTTACAGCGTATTTTGGAGTTCGTTCTGGAATTTATTTAATTCATATGTTAATTATGCTATCTCTTTAAGTTGAAATCGTAGAATAGATATGTTATGCCATACATTGAGAGCACATAAATAAAATATAAGACACAAAATACAGTACTTTAACAGATTAATATTTATTACTTCGTCCAGTATAGTAAATAAATACTTTTTTTTATATCGTACTTACTTGATTTATGTTAAAAGATGATGAAGATCGTATTCGCGAAGAATTGAAGGATTTGATTGACGATAATCCGATCGAAGAAAGCGACGGAGAAGATAGTGATGGCTCAACTAATTCAAAAAAGAGAAAAAAATCCGATGATGATGACGATCTTGATGATGGATTAGATAACGAAGATTATGATTTAATCGAGGAAAATCTTGGCGTTAAAGTTGAACGTAGGGTAAGTACATATTAATCTTTTATAAGTATCGCAGCATACTTATAAGCAAACACTTTTATTTATTATATAATTTGTTATTTATCTGTTATAGTAATATTACTAAATTGTTATTTAGAAACGTTTCAAACGTCTAAAGCGAATTACAGATGAAGAAAGTGATGGTGAAAAGGAAGATGAAGATTCTGCTATGGATCGGGATGTAATAGCTGAGCAATTATTTGTCGGTTCTGAAGATGTAAGTAACATATTTTACAGCAAATGCGTTTCAATAAACAATTTCACATTTTAAATATTTCTTTTTATGCCAAAAGGATCCAGAGGTTTTGGTATGTTATAATTATAAAATATGCTTTTAATATTGTTATAACAGTGCTTTATTTTTTAGGAAGAAGAAAGACGCTCCGAACGATCCCATAGACCAGTGGAGGCAGAACATTATGATTCTGAAGCATCTGAAGGTGATTATTCAGATGCTGATGATTTTATTGTTGATGACGATGGCAGACCTATAACGGAAAAAAAGAAAAAGCGTAGACCAATATTTACAGATGCGTATGTATATTTGATATTTTTGTTAGAATATTGTTTCATATATGGTGTATAATATAATGGTGCTATATTAATCCACAGATCTTTACAAGAGGGTCAAGATATATTTGGCGTTGATTTTGATTATGAGGAGTTTGAAAAAATGGATGATGACGAATATGAAGAAGATGAAGATGAGGAAGAATATGAAGATCAGGATACAGGGAGAGCAAGAAAAGCAAAGAAAGCACCACGAAAGAAGCCTTCAAAGAGTATCTTCGAAATATATGAACCCTCTGAATTGAAACGAGGCCATTTCACTGACTTGGATAATGAGGTATGATAGTTGTTTTTTTTATTTGCAATTTTATTATAGAACTATATAATTATAATCTTCTAGAACATCAATGATTGATTTTTTCTTTTGTAACCCTTATGCAGATTCGGAATACTGACATACCCGAACGCATGCAGTTGCGTGATGTTCCGGTAACAAGTGTTCCCGAAGGTTCTAATGAATTGGAAGATGAAGCTGAATGGATATATAAGCAGGCTTTTTGCAAACCATACGTTTCAAATCAGGTAAAATAAAAATGAAAATCAATAATATTAAGTTTATATTATTTATGATAAATAATTATGTATTCTGCAGGATTCCGCTGGTGAAAGTAGAGAGAGACCTCGAAAACCACCAAGTGCTATTGGTAAAATTAAACAAGCACTTGATTTTCTGCGAAACCAATCATTAGAAGTCCCGTTTATTGCTTTCTATAGAAAGGAATACGTACAACCAGAGCTTAACATAAATGATCTTTGGAAAGTGTATAAATATGATTCAAAGGTAAATTTGAAATGAATGATCACAGATATGTGTATTTGAAATATCAAATTACACTTTTGTTTTTATTGTTCCAGTGGTGTCAGTTAAGAACTCGCAAACAGAATCTTATTGCATTGTTTGAAAAAATGAGAAACTATCAATTGGATCAATTAATGCAAAATCCTGATGCTGCTATTCCAGATTCAGTGAGAGTTATTAAAGATGAAGATTTAGATAGGTAATTTTTTTTTTAATTGTTTATATCCTTACTTACATAATAGTTAATATGTAATAATTACACATTGTTGTAACGTTGTTTGCTTAGGTTAAGGAATGTTCAAACGACTGAAGAATTAAAAGATGTTCATACACATTTTCTGTTATACTATTCTCATGAAGTTCCTGCAATGCAAGAAGCCAGCAGAGTTAAAGAGCGTGAACGGTACGTAACGGTTTATTTTATTAAATATTTCAAATAAATAGTTCGTTATCATAATAACATTTTATTATTTTAGTATTAAGGAAGCGAAACGTGAGGCTCGTAGAAAACGATTGGAAGAACAAGAAAATGCTGAAGATGAGCCCAAACCAATTGAAGATGAAGATGATGAAGAAGAAGCAGTACCAGAACCGGAGACATTAAAACAAGCTGTACGATCAGGACCTTATGCTATGTGCAGAAAAGCTGGATTAGGTGACAAATTGTTAATAATTTAATGAATGTTTTTATCTTTTTATTATTGAATAGTATAAGTAAGCAAGGTATTATTATTTCAGATGGCTTAGCGAAAAAATTTGGCTTAACTCCAGAGCATTTTGCTGAAAATTTGCGTGATAACTACCAGCGTCATGAAGTAGATCAAGAGCATTTAGAACCAATTGAAGTTGCCAAAACCTTTGTTAGTAGCAAATTTAAAACACCTGAAGAAGTTCTCGATGCAGCTAAATTAATGGTTGCAACACAACTTGCCCGTGAACCGTTACTTAGAAAATGTGTTCGAGAAGTATTCTATGAAAGAGCTAAGATTTCTATTGAACCAACGAAAAAGGGATCTAAAGAAATTGATGAAAATCATCCTTGCTATAGGTGAGTCATTTTATAAAGTTTAAATTAATCTGAGAATTTGTATAAGTCTTG
This sequence comes from Panorpa germanica, assembly GCA_963678705.1. Classification (NCBI taxonomy): domain Eukaryota; kingdom Metazoa; phylum Arthropoda; class Insecta; order Mecoptera; family Panorpidae; genus Panorpa; species Panorpa germanica. The sequence goes on along the minus strand of OY783220.1, from coordinate 8,227,827 downwards.
CATAAAAAAATAAGAAATTCTCCTTTTTCTATATATACTTATTAATTTCATCTTTTTGCAGTATGAAGTACATAAAGAGTAAACCAGTTCGGGATCTATCTGGAGAACAGTTTCTTCGTCTGTGTATGGCAGAAAAAGATCAATTAATTACTATTAATTTAAGTGATAAAATTGACGGCATAACTTCGTCTAATTATATGGAAGAAATAAAAAATTTATATATTAAAGATGAATTTTCGAAACACGTTCAAGATTGGAATAAATTAAGAAGCGAATGTGTAGAAATAGCATTAGGAAAACTTGTTTTTCCCGATTTAATTCGTGAAATAAAAACAATTTTATTACAAGAATCCAGTGATGCTGTTTTGAGGGCGTGTTGTAGAAAATTGTATAATTGGATTAAAGTAATACATTTTAAATAAATCAATAAAATATTTGAATTGTGTTACAGAATTTGGAATAATATGCATCTTGCGATTTTTAGGTGGCTCCTTATGCAGTAACATTTCCCGATGAAGATGATGAAGACTGGGACACGTCTCGTGGTATGCGCATTATGGGAGTGGCATATGCACCAGATCATTCTCAAGCAGCTTTTACTGCTCTTCTTGGAGGAGATGGTGACGTAACAGATTATCTGAGGCTTCCAAATATATTAAAGAGGAAGAATGCTTGGAACCACACGGATAGGTTATTGAAGGTATAGATACATACTTTTTTAATATATGCATATTTATAAAATTGTGGTAAAAATATGATTTATATTGTAGGAAGCTGATATGTTAGCACTTCGTAATTTTATTGGAACGAAAAAACCACACGTAGTTGTTATCGGAGGTGAATCCAGAGATGCGCAAATGGTTCAAGCTGATATTAAAGATATTGTAGCACAATTAATGCAAGAAGAACAGTTTCCAGAAATTAAAGTAGAAATTATTGATAACGAACTAGCTAAGATATATTCTTATTCCAAAAAGGGAATTGCTGATTTTCGTGATTATCCGGAATTGTTACGACAAGCTATATCTCTTGCAAGAAAAATGCAAGATCCTTTAATTGAATATTCTCAATTATGTACAACCGATGAAGAAATCTTATGTTTACGATATCACACTCTACAAAATGAAATTCCAAAAGAGGAACTTTTAGAAAATTTATATTTAGAATTCGTTAACCGAACCAATGAGGTTGGTGTTGATATTAATTTAGCAGTACAACAATTGTTAACTACGAATTTGGTTCAGTTTGTTTGTGGCTTAGGACCACGTAAAGGTCAAGCCTTATTAAAAATGTTAAAACAAACCAACCAACGTTTGGAAAATAGAACGCAGTTGGTTACTGCTTGTCATATGGGCCCCAGAGTATTTGTTAATTGCTCTGGATTTATAAAAATCGATACAAATTCTTTGGGAGATAGTACTGAAGCATATGTAGAAGTGTTAGATGGTTCTCGAGTTCATCCAGAAACTTATGAATGGGCTCGTAAAATGGCCGTGGATGCGCTGGAATATGATGATGAAGAAGCAAATCCAGCAGGTGCTTTAGAGGAAATATTAGAAGCTCCGGAGAGGTTGAAAGATTTAGATCTAGACGCATTTGCTGAAGAACTTGAAAGGCAAAACTTTGGTAACAAAAGCATCACTCTTTATGATATCAGAGCTGAACTGAATTCCAGGTAAAACAAATATAATTATAAATTAGTGCTATTGTCGGTTTAATTAATAGTATTGTAAATGTTAACTTCTCGGCATATTCTGAAATATTATTTATTAAGAAAACTTGCTAGGTCTTTTATATATTTAAATGCTGAGAGAATTTATAGTAGTAACATTATTTGCATTATTTCCATTTAAATTTACAGATACAAAGATTTGCGCGTACCGTTCCTATCTGCAAATCCGGAAGAACTTTTTGATATGCTAACAAAAGAAACTCCTGAGACATTTTATATCGGGAAAATGGTAATGGCTTCAGTTATAGGTATCCGCCATAGAAAACCTCAAGGAGAACAATTGGATCAAGCAAATCCAGTTCGTAATGATGATACAGGTTTATGGCAATGTCCATTTTGCTTAAAAAATGATTTTCCAGAATTGTCTGAAGTATGGAGTCATTTTGATTCTGGATCATGTCCAGGACAAGCAACTGGTGTTAGATTACGTTTAGATAATGGATTAACAGGTTATATTCACATTAAAAATTTGTCTGATAAACATGTAAAAAATCCAGAAGAAAGGGTTCAACAAGGACAGACAATACATTGTAGAATAATGAAAATTGATGTGGAAAGGTTTTCTGTTGAGTGTACATCTAAAAGTTCGGATTTAAGTGATAAAAATCATGAATGGCGACCTCAAAAAGATCCTTTTTATGATCAAGAGAAGGAAGATACAGATATGAAAGTTGAAGATGAAACTAAGAAAATAAAAGCTAGGCAACAATATGTTAAAAGAGTAAGCTTATAAATTGTGTATATATTTATTTATTTAATTGTGGAATTTTATTTAAATAATATTAATATCAGGTTATCGTTCATCCTTCATTCCATAATATATCTTATGCCGAAGCGGAGAAAATAATGGAACAATTAGGACAAGGTGAAGTAATTGTGAGGCCATCTAGTAAGGGAGCAGATCATTTAACAGTTACCTGGAAGGTCACAGATAAAATTTATCAACATATTGATGTCCGAGAACAAGGCAAAGAAAATGCGTTTAGTCTTGGACAATCTTTGTGGATTGGCAATGAAGAATTTGAAGATCTTGACGAAATTATAGCTAGACATGTTAATCCTATGGCTTCAAATGCACGTGATCTCTTAAATTTTAAATACTATTTAAATACAGAAGGAGGTATGCCTAGAAGCATCAAATAGTATATGTATAACTTATACTCAGATTTATTTATTTATTATCGTAACTTTTTAAAACAGGTCTTCGAGATAAAGCTGAGGAAGCTCTAAAAGAAGAAAGGAAGAAAAATGTCTCAAAGATTCATTATTTTGTGTCTGCAGCAAAGAATTACCCAGGAAAGTTTTTGCTATCTTATTTGCCTAAAAACAAATGTCGTCACGAATATATAACAGTAACCCCTGATGGCTTTAGATTTAGACAACAAGTATTTTCATCGGTAAGACAGGCGTGATATAACTTACATATGAGTGTATCTATATCTAGTTCATCTTGAATGTGTTTTTTTTAGTTAAATTCAGTTTTAAAATGGTTTAAAGAACATTTTCAAGATCCAATACCTGGAGGTACACCAAGCACACCAAGAGCTGCTATGTCTTGTCGGACGCCCTATGCAACTCCTGGTATTAATGGTAAGTTTCCTCATTATGAAAGAATAAAAACTCTATATATATATATATATAATGTTATAATAATTTTTACTTATTTAATTTTTTAGCTATGAATACAGAAGCTATTCAACGTGTAGCACAAAATATGCCTTCGCACTTACTGCATTCTCTAAGTCAGGTTGCAAGTCAAACCCCTCATTATCCTCATACTCCAGGAGGTGCTTATAGTTCAAATAATAATGCTTATGTTAATACGGTAAGCTGAACATCTAAATTTGAAATAGTTATTTCTTATATCGTTATACTTCAAAATTTAAATAAAACTGTTTCTTATAGCCTTACACTCCAAGTGGCCAAACCCCATTTATGACACCATACCAAACTCCTCATGCTAACCAAACTCCTAGATATTCAGGTGGTTTCTTACATCCAGGTTCAGTGAGTGCATTGAATCCAGTAAATAGTACACCAAGCCATAATTCACATAATATGTCTAATGCCTCGCCTAGAACTACGCCTCAACATAGTAGCAGGTAAATATTATTTTAAAAAGATCCGAAATTGAAATATGAATATTTCTGAAATGACGTATATTTCCAGGAATCATGCAGCATATGGTAGCTCATCTAACGATCCAATGGATTGGCAAAAAGCTGCAGAAGCTTGGGCAAAACTTAAAAACAAAGATGGACAAAGTCCAAGAGTAGGAACCCCTAGAGGAAGGTTTGTATATAGACGCACAATTTTAATATTTGGACAAGAACAATATAAGATTTTTTAACATTGTTTTTTTTGTAGTGGATCTAATAGAACGCCCCGTCATGGAGATAGTAGAAAAACACCACAACATAACGAATTCCCAAGTAGGAGTTTACTTACAAAATCACCAAGGTCTGGTAGATCGACACCAAGAACAAATAGCTCACCCCGTTCTATGTCTTTAGGAGATTCAACTCCTCTTTATGATGAAAATTAAAATTATTATTTATTAAAAATATATGTAGAATGTTAGGATTGTTAACTAAACATTTTACCTATTGTCTCTTTTTCATTTTAATTTTTTTTAAATAAATCGCTGCAATTTTTAACTGTTTAAATATGCTGCCTTCCTATATTCCTGAAATTAGTATAAATGAAGCAAGCAATAGAGTTATTTGGGCTGTAAACATTTTTTTTTTGTACTAACAATAAAATGTATATTTTAAATCATCGTTTGTTTTTTTTTATAATTCGGATTTTACATATACGAATGTAATCCCAGAAGTAGTGAGCTGTTTCAGACGTATCGGGCTAACCACTGTCTTATTAATGTTTATAAGTGTTATAATTTATTTTATTTTAAATAGTTTTTAATATTTCTGATATTTGTAGGTTATATGATGTTATACATCCAAATTATGCTGCATAATATTATGATTACCCCTAATAAATTATACTTGTTAGCAAGCAAACGCAGAAAAATTGCACTTGTTCAGAAATCGAACCTGATTCGTAATGAGCAAGTGTACGCCTTAGTCGATGCAACCAAAGTAACATTTTCTTGCAACTGTGTTGCCAGCATTACTATTGATATAACTATGACATTTCTATTATTATTTATTTCTTTTGTCACTATAAGTTTAATTGAAGTTAACAATAAGTGGCATTAAGTTAAAGATTCATATCAAAGAAGAGAAATATATATTGTTGCATCGTTTTATAATACGTCAACATTGGTACATGATTTAATTAATTTAAATTCATAGCTTTAGGCGGTCGATACTATCGTTCTTACGTCACATTACAGGATCAATGTGTCAAATTACAAAGTTTATTTTTTGAAGAGCACGTTCTCACGTATACTTCATAGTTATTTTATTAATTAAAAATATTACAGCTTTTATTTGTGACAAATAGACACATTTATATCATGAAAATTGAAGTGCATCATTTAACAAACAACCCGACAGAAGCATGGAAAGAAATTTCGAGAAATGTTCGTGTTATTAAGGTTACAGTACGACCGCCAAAACCAGAGGTTCCTGCAAATAAAGTGCGGGTAGTTTGTATGAGTGATACACATTCTTTGACCCCATACATTAAATTTGATATTCCTGATGGAGATATATTTATTCATGCTGGAGATTTTACGAGGTGTGGACAAATGGAAGAAGTCATTGAATTTAATACTTGGATTGGTAAAGTAAATATGTTTCCTATACTTTGTTTAAGATGTTTAAAATATGACTCATAATTGTTATTTTAGGAAGATTACCGCACAAATACAAAATTGTTATTGCTGGAAATCATGAATTAAGTTTTGATAGAACTTTTACTCATCCTCTACAAAACGTGACAGAGAGGTGTAAGCATACGGGCACTAGTATAATTGATGAATTACCTACTCTAGGTATACCTAAAGATCAAATATCAGATGCCATTAAAACAGAAAACATAAAAGAACATCTTACAAATTGTATATACCTGCAAGATTCTATGGTGGAGCTATTTGGCCTTAAAATTTATGGGACTCCTTGGTTTGTTTATATTACATATACATTTCTACAATTTGCTGGTGATAATTAACATTTTAGGTTCTTTACAGGCAACCAGAGTTTTGTAAATGGGCTTTTAATGTTCCTCGTGGTCCTGAGTGCCTATCAAAATGGGACTTAATTCCAGAAGGAGTTGATATACTAGTGACACACACACCACCGGTTGGATTTGGTGATTTATGTTGTTCTGGTGTTCGAGCAGGATGTGTAGAATTGCTTACTACTGTACAGAATCGTGTCAAACCTAAATATCATATATTTGGACACATACATGAAGGTATTTTTCATGTAGAAAAGAAACGAAACAATGGTTACATTATTTTTAAAACATTTCTCTTTGTTCAAGGTTACGGTATTTCATCGGACGGGAAAATTATTTATATAAATGCATCTACTTGTGATTTGAATTATTTACCAAATAACCTACCCGTTGTATTCGACATTTCGATGCCTCCAGGTTTTAGTAAAGAATGAAAGTATAGGTTCAGTGATCGTAGATATTTATTTATTTAATTATATCACATCTATTTGCTAAAAAAATTATTTATTATTTTTATACTGTTTTGCTCACAACTATAAGAGGAATTTATATATTTCCCCTCTTAAATTAGGGTAAATAAAAAGAAAAGTAAACGATCTTGTTGTTTTAATTGCAATAATATGAAGACAAACATCATTTCTAAGTTTATTAACCATTTTTTCTTATTTTCTTTTAAACATGCTTCTATGCTATGCTACATGGTCTTTGAATCATATATGTTAGTGCTTGCCCAGTAATCGAACCCGAATATTGGGCTTGTGACCTCATTTTTTAGTGGTCGATTTTTCAATTGTTGATTGAAATTGATGTTAATAAATGTGTATTGGCGTGTCTATTTTATTAAATATCTAAATGTTGACGGAGATATAGCATTTAATAGGTTTTATTTATTAAATATGTACTGTGATGTACTGTTAAAGGTCTTACATTATTACAAAAAGTTTTGTTTGATTATTGAAACTTGAATATTTGAATATAACTTCGTGAAATCAATTCCTGTAGTAGCTGGTTTAAATCTACACTACTTGCTCAGTTTTGCTCAGTGCTGCCACTTTCTTCACTGTGGTTTATTTGATTGAATGCTGGGAAATGTCTGAGATAATGCAGTGACAAATAGTGAGGTGTGGTTTTTGTTTAACAAGTTTGTGATAAAACTATAAATTCAAGTGAAAATAATCCAAATTTTGTTATAGATTTATATATCAGTTATATGTAAAATAAATTATTAACAATGAGTGGAATGTTACCGGCTTGTGTTATTGACGTTGGAACTGGGTAAGTTGTCAGATTCAAGAAGCAATCGTCTAAAAATTTAAATATATTTTACTATAGTATTATTCTAATTTAAGTTTTCTATTATTCTATTTACTTAACGTTGGTGTAGTTATCCAGAACTCACATTTTAAAGTTATATATTTGCAATTATTAATGTGAAATCTTCAAGTTAAATTTTTACACTTGTCTGCTGATGTTTCACTTTTAATGATATATGTTGCAGATATACAAAACTTGGCTTTGCTGCTAATAAAGAACCTCAGTTTATAATTCCTTCGGCTATTGCTATCAAAGAGTCTGCACGGGTTGGAGATCAGTCAGCACGACGTGTCACTAAAGGTGTTGAAGATTTAGATTTTTTCATTGGTGATGAAGCTTTTGACGCTACTGGATATGCGGTTAAGGTATACTGCTTAATATCTTAAATAACATTTTCCTTACTCTCTTTAACGAAATAATTTTATTTTTAAGTATCCAGTCCGTCATGGACTTGTCGAAGATTGGGACTTGATGGAACGTTTCTTGGAACAGTGTATTTTTAAGTATTTACGTGCTGAGCCAGAGGATCATTATTTTTTACTTACTGAGCCCCCACTAAACACCCCTGAAAATCGAGAGTATACAGCTGAAATTATGTTTGAAACATTTAATGTTCCTGGCTTATACATCGCTGTGCAAGCAGTGCTTGCATTAGCAGCTTCTTGGGCATCAAGGCCAGTTAACGAAAGAACTCTTACAGGGATTGTGGTAGACAGTGGTGATGGAGTGACTCACGTTATTCCCGTTGTAAGTTTTTAATAAACCCACTTATTTCTAAGTGTTTTCTATGCTATTTCTTAGCTATATTTAGATAATTTGTTTTACAGGCCGAGGGATATGTGATTGGTTCTTGTATAAAACATATCCCAATTGCTGGAAGAAATATTACTTCATTTATTCAAAGTTTGTTACGAGAACGAGAGGTTGGTATACCACCTGAGCAATCACTTGAAACAGCAAAAGCCATCAAGGAGAAGTAATATAATGTAAAAATAAAACATTTAATTTAATGTTAAGTATTTTCTAAAATGTAATTCTTACAGATATTCCTATATTTGCCCCGATATTGCGAAGGAGTTTGCAAAGTATGATTCTGAACCTTCTAAATGGGTGAAAAAATACGAAGGGGTGAATGCCATTACAAAGAATCCCTTCTCTGTTGATGTTGGATATGAAAGATTCTTAGGTAAATCTTTTCAACCACAATTATTTCCGAATAAATAGTATAAATTCAAAGTATTTGATCTTTAGATATTATTAACTAGATACAGATATATTTTAACATGTACATTTTGTTACTTTTAGGACCTGAAATATTTTTCCATCCTGAATTTTCCAATCCAGATTTTACTATACCTCTTTCTGAGATAGTAGATACAGTTATTCAAACATGTCCAATTGATGTAAGGAGGCCGTTATATTCTAATGTTGTTTTAAGTGGAGGTTCAACTATGTTTAGAGACTTCGGAAGGCGTCTTCAAAGAGACATTAAACGATCTGTTGATGCTCGTTTAAAAATTTCCGAAAACTTAAGTGAGGGAAGAATTAAGGTACATATAAGCAATGTATAAGTAGAAAACAATTAGAAATATATATCAGTTATTATAATTTTCTTTTGTTATCTAGCCAAAACCTATCGATGTCCAAGTTATAACTCATCACATGCAGAGATACGCTGTTTGGTTTGGGGGAAGTATGCTGGCTTCAACGGTAAATTATTTTAATCAATATCTATATTGCTAATCACTGCTATATTTATTCAATTAAATATTTTTTTAGCCTGAATTTTATGAGGTTTGTCACACGAAAAAGGCCTATGAGGAATATGGTCCTGGCATTTGTCGTCACAATCCTGTATTTGGAACTATGACATAGTCTGCGTATACGTACTATGTTCAAAATAAACTAACCGTAAAAGTGCGAATCATTGAGAATCAACAGAATTGTAGCAGTAAAGCATTTAATTATATATTAAAATATTTTAATTGTTATGTCATTCTTATTATTTGAAAGATATTCTTTATAACTTCAATTAATTTAACACATTTTTAAAAAGAATTTACGAAAAAATTGCTGCAATATTCGTTGTTAAAGCTATAACGAAAACAAAGAAAAAATATATATATATACATATATAGATTAATTAGATGTATTAAAAATTCTGTACAATCCGACATTTACGGGTGATTATATAGTGTCTATTGTCTGCCGATATTTCGCGTAAACTCATATTGAGATCATTTCATATAAAAAAAATTTATTGTAGTAATTTAGACATTAGTTGGAAAATATTTCTTTTGATCTCATTTATATGATTATTATAAAATTATTTCATCAAAGAATATTTCTGCAATAATGCCGGTTTCAAATAATAAATATGTAGTGACATTAATATATGCAATTATTTCCAAAAATGTTTTTATATTGTATATTACTTATTTTAAATATAGAAATAAAAATTAATCATCAAATTTACTATTTATTTATTAGGAATTCGTTTAAGATGCCGGTAATTAAGACAAAAAGTAGAAACATAAATCAATTACTGTTATATTCTAGCATCCAGTACTGCGGTGTAATTTTTAATTTTAGCAAAAATGAAACTTACTTCCAACGAAAACTATCTATTCGACTTAATAAATTGTGACTGGATACAATTGTGTCTCAGATTTTGAGTGGCTTCAAAAATATCAGTTGCTGCAGGTATTATTATTTTATGGTGGAATATTATCAAGCAAATTTAAAAAAAATCTTTTTTTTAAATTAATTTATTAGTTTACATACATTGGTATCATCATATACAATTCAAAGTGCAATCAAAATGTTGGTTCATATTTTTACATTTAATGAATAAAATGTTTAACAGAATTGATATTTAACTAAAAAATAATAAGAACATAAATCTATTTAAATTAACAGAATTTCCTTTACGAAATTTATAGTATAAATGTATATTGAAAACCACATGTTAAGAACTAAAAATCAAGTGTTAAATATATACATGTAAAATAATTAATAGAAGAAATGTTTTTGCAATTTAGTGTTTGTTTTAAAATAAAAATGGTTTATTTTATCAATATAAAGCAATTATCAAGAGCATTAAATCGATATACCTATCAATATTACAACAATGAATTAAGTTAAATAATCATTATGGTCATCGTCAGCATCGGATTCATCATTTTCATCAACATCAGCGTCATTTGGAACATCAGGTAGTCTTATATTTGAAAGTAAATCTCTCATGGCATCTAATAAGGAAGCAACACTTCGCCTGAGATCAACACCAGCATCCCCTCCTGCTCCTTCTAATACACCACCATCCGCTCCCTCTTCAGCTAATTGGTCATCAACAGGAGCAACTATTGGTGCAGTATTAAAAGAAGGTAAAAGTGATTGGAAAAATATGGATACTGTTCCCGAATCATCAGCAGCTTGTCTAGTAGGTGCTTGTGGGCGTGTATATAAATTTATAGAATCGAGTGGGGGCAATGGATCAAAGCAGAGCACATGACCTTGAGGCTGTTCCGTGATGTTGAGAGGAACATCTTTGTAATCTAAAAGCAATACGTGTCGAAGAATATTTTTGGGAGTTGGTGATGGATATCTTTGAGCGCGTCTGGTAGCACATTCTTGTACAATCGGATCTTTCTTGTCAACTCGATCTAACGTCTGATGCACATTATATTCTAGCCAACTAAGTAAATTGCTATCTTTCCATGTAATATGATTTCTCCGAATGTACAACTTACATAATTGATCTAGAGATGGTGACATACTAAAAGAAAATTAACATACCATTAGTAAATGATACAAAATAAAACATCATAACAAAATAAGAAATATTCACTTTGTTTGTGTTTCTACGAAAAAATGGTGGTTTGTTACTCTCTTATCAACACGAGCAGATATTTTAGCTAAAAGTGGTACTAAAACACCAGGAAACATTATTAATGCATCTTGTAGCGCAGTATTTGCACGACTTAAATCTCCATCTGGAAATAATAACTATTTAATGCCCTAAATATTTACAAAAATTGTATAATTTACATAAAATTATATTCCATACCATTATTTAAATGGTACAATGCTATTGCTACGGAATAAGCCATATTCGGTAACTGTGATAAATTTTTCGTTGACTCCCATTGTTCAAACAGCTGAACTAACCACTCATATTCTTTTGCCCTGAGTGCATAAAAGTCCAACAAAAGAATAACAGCCAATGGATCCGTTTCTGGATTTAGGGCTATATAAAATTAACAAATTCATAATTTATTAAGTTCGCATAATGTGATTATAATTAATAATAAAATAAGAGAAGTCTTACATAATAAAAATTTGCTAACTTCCAAAGCCGTTCTCGGGCAAGCTCTTCGTTCTAAAAATTGCACTTGCTTAAAAAGCGCAATAAATAAAGCACGATTCTCTTGGCGTCTATAATCTAAACGACAGGTTCCTTGTGTAATATTAAATAATGGATGAAAAGATGATTCCAATCCCAAAAGAGCCCGTTCTAATAATTCTGAAGCCACAGCTGAATCATCGCTCATTTTACCTTTATAAAATTGTAACATGTATTTCTTTAGAATTGCTGTTTTTCCTAATTATTTTGTTACGTTCTAAAACAATCAGTACAGGAATGGTAGTATCTGAAATACTTACAAAAATCAGATAGTTGCAATAATGCATCAATGTGATATGGGTGCATATTGACAATTGAAATGACATTTTCAGGAACGAGACTTTCTACAGCTTGCAAGAAACCTTTTTGGGTCTGTTGATAAGTTGGCGAATGTTCATAGGCAAAAGTCTGTATACCACCCTGATTGTCTACAAGAGCCATACTGAGACCAGTCTTTCCCATAGCTGGCCACGCTTCTTTTGGTGTTACAAGCCATGTAGATCTTATTGTATTTCTACTACCACGCCCCCTACGTTTGCTGAGTAATGTATTAGGATTAGAAGTATAATATTTTAGTTTACCACACAAATTGATTAGAGAGCCTACCTTTGTTGCTCTGCTTGAATAACTTTTGATCCAAACATACGTTTTAGCTCATTTTGAGGATTAAGGTAACGATGTTGCACAGTTAAAATAGATTTTACAGGCGGAACCTTAGGAGTAGATATGTCAGCAGGTTGGTTGGAAGAGTCACCCAATATTTTTGCAACCTCTAGAACAGATCGCGTAACTTCATCAAGCTGAAAGTTTATTTCCTTAGTTTTATTTGTCTTTCGTTGTTCATTATTCTCAAATATGTATCTCCAATTGAACATGTTTCAAATACAATACAAGCTTTTTTGTTATAACTAAGATTAAAATATACACCTCTACATTATCTTCACTGCTTCGTCTTTGACTCAACGATTTACCAGACTTCTTCTTCTTTTTTTTCTTTTTTCGCTTAATCTGATCAGAAGGCGGTGCATTACTTCCTGCAGCAGATGCGTGTTCTGTTTCATTATCATCCTCTTTAACCTCACTTTCGGAATGTGATTGTTGGTTTAGCTACAAAACATACTAAAATTAAACCATTGAAGATTAGAAGCAGATTGAAAGTTAATTTTTCTGGAAAAGCAATAAAATTCTCTTAACTTTTCACACAATTATTCTAAAGAAACTGTAATTTCTACATTATATTATATAATAAAAATACTACTATACCAGATAATTATCGCACCTTTTGTTAGTTAATGTTAACGTAAAAAATGTTTTTATTTCTTACCAAGTCATATCGATTGATATTTAACTGCTTTCTTCTTGCACCGCTACTTACGGGCACATCTGTTTCTGTATCTGAAATTATTTCATCTGGCAAATCTTTTTCTCCTTGTAACTTTCTCAAAACACGCGTAGACATATTATTTATTAGTTAAATCATACAATAACACATTGACTTATCTCACAAAGAATTTACTTTCACAATATTTTTTAACACTCTGATAACTCAATAGATCCAATACATCATAATAGTTAAAATTGACACATACGAAACGATAATGAAGTTAGCTTTTATTTACTGCAGCATAAAATAAATTTCACAACTTTTGTAATAAGTTCTTTAACTTTGAAACATAAACTGAAATTATCATTATTTTGTTTATGATAGAGTATTATCACTTCCAATGTTTATTAATAACAATTCCATTATTCCCTACGTTATTAGAAATAGCGAATAGTTTTTATACTGAAGAGTAAAAAATATAAACTGCAGAACATATGTCTTTAACACATGATGTGCAGTTAGTATAGTCTGTGATGTGCAGGTCATTTTTTTGCAAATTTCTCAATGAGATGCAATAAGCGAAGAGTAAACTAAATTTTCTGCGTATAAAACTTTTTGTGGGTATTATAATAAGCAGGTGGCAAGATATAGATGCAAAGTCGTTAAGTGTTATTGTTTTCTTAACCATTTTTATCATTATCTGTTATACCTGGGGCCTGTGAATCTCAAAGTTTAAAGTGCACCTATTTTAAATTTACCTAATTATTCGTTATATAAAAAATGATTTATTAAAGATATTTTTTTCAGTCAATCATCGCATAAATATCGTAGTGTTAACATAGTTGCGTTCTACTAATCGCAGGTGCTAATCGTCAATATTTTTGAAGAATTTTGCTTTCCTAAGAAATGTGTTAGTACGAATTATAAAAGAAAGAATTATATACCATTTATAATAATTTCATTTTGATATTGCAAGTAATCAAATTTACAACATTATTTGTTTTATGGTGTAAATCTCAGCTGCTATATTTATTTTTCATTCTATGCATATCTGATTTCAAGGATATCTCCGAGATCATCTGGGAGCATACTGTCATTCCATTCACTGTCATTACAGATCTAATTAAACCTATAATAAGAGGCTTATACAAAAACAAAAAAAGAGAAGCATATGCATAGTATTTTTAGTACTCATTTACTCTTCCGTTGCTTATATGGTTCTCATCAGTTCTCATTTATATTAATTAATATATTAACAAAAACAAGTGATATAACCTTAAAAACAAATAATGTCATCGCCAGCTCCAAAATCACCAGAAATGTCAGAAAAAAGTAAAAAATATGATAGACAAATTAGGTTTGTTAATTTTTTTATAGGATTAATAACAATTTTAAAGAATTAGCTTGTACCAATTATTGTTATTTTTCTCTAGATTATGGGGTGAACATGGACAAACAGTTTTAGAACAGGCACAAGTGTGTGTCATTAATGCAACATCATTAGGGACTGAGATTCTGAAAGGTTTAGTGCTTCCTGGAATTGGTGGATTTACAATTGTTGATGGGAATACAGTAACAGAAGAAGATGTAGGTTGCAAGTGAGTTAATTATATCTTTATATATTCTTAAAAGGATACATTGGATGTTATAAGACATATCCTTGGTAGCTTCTTTTTAGAATCATCATCAGTTGGCCAACCTAGAGCACAAGCATGTACACAATTGCTTCTTGAATTAAATCCTGATGTTCGTGGTGATTACGTTGATGAAAATCCAGAACAACTACTTCAAAACAATCCTGATTTCTTTAAAACATTCTCCGTCGTTGTATCTATATCACTACCTGAAAGGTACTATTTAAAAGTAAAAATTGATCTTTATTTTTAAATACGTTAAATGCTATTAAACTATTTATTTTTGTAGAGCCCTTATATCATTATCGCAACACCTGTGGGAGCTGGACATACCTTTAATAGCATGTCATAGTGTAGGTTTTCTAGGTAGTGCACGATTGCAAGTGCGAGAAGTTGCCGTTATAGAAACACATCCCGATAATCAGCAGTCCGACCTTCGTTTGCATTCCCCATTTACAATACTCGAAGAACATCTGGAGGTAATAAATATATATGTATTAAGTAACTGCTGAAAGAAATAAGAACAAGTGTATACTAATTATAAATATTATAATGATATTACGCAGAACATTGAAGTTTCATCTAAGAGTCCATGGCTTGAGGTCTTATACTATTATCTCAAGAAATGGAGAGAAACAAGCGATAGTGATATACCGAAAAATTATAAAGAGAAAGAACAATTACGAGAATTTATCAGAAAAGGTATTTGAAATGCAAATGTAAATAATCGGACAAACAAAATATAGATATCTCTATGCTCGTATAAAATATTTCTTTTAGGTATGAAAGCAGACGAAGAAAATTTTGAAGAAGCTATTAAAGCTGTAAACTCCCATTTAGGTGGTGGCAAAGCTAACAGTACTGTTCGACAAATTTTGGATGACGAATGTTGTATCAATTTAACAAGACAGGTTAATTATATTTAGATAAAGACTCACATTGGAACAGACAACTTCAAACCTAGACCTTTTTAGTAGGGTTCTATATTAAGTAAAGTTTCTAAATGTTTATCAATACATCACTGTATCGAGAGAGTCTGTATTTTTTGTGCGTATGCATAATATGGCTCACATGTATGTAGATCAAAGTGTGGCACGTATCCGAACTTGTTGGGAAACATACAACTCCGTACAGAACCATAGCGGTCTTTCTTTGTGTTAACAATTTCATGAACAGCGATGCATTAAGAAGCGAAACATCTGTTCCAGTGTGAGAGAACCTAAAAGGGCTCCTATATAAGTTACATTATATTAATCTAAGATATTTTATAGTCCACCGTTTTTTGGATACTTGCTAGAGCTGTTAGAGATTTTGAGAATAATGAAGGTAATGGTTGGCTGCCGCTACCAGGAGTTATTCCTGACATGACTGCAGATACAAAATCATACATTACATTACAGCAAGTGTGAGTATATACGAAGAGCAAATTACTATAAATTGCTGTGCTGGTATATTAATAAACCAATCAATAATTATTTGTAAAGGTACCGCAATCAGGCGAATCATGACGCAGATATAGTGTTTAGAAGAGCACAACAATTGCTGCAAGAGCTTGATTTGCCAGCAGATAGTATTACAGAAAGAGATGTGCATTTATTTTGTCGCCATGCTGCAACGTTACATGTTGTAAGGGGTTCATCAATTGCTGAAGAATACGATAAAGTTTCGAAAGGTCAAGTAATCAGTAAGTTACCGTGTCTAATACTTTTATGAATTGGTATGTAATATGATTCCCTTCCGAAAATCGCGTATCTCTTGATTCGCATTGATTAAGTACTCCTGTCTATGAATAATATATAGAATTAATTATAGCTGGAGGACTAGAAAATCCAAATAGTATGATGACACATTATGTAATCTTAAGAGCTATGGAGAAGTTTCAATTAGAGTATGGAGCTATGCCTGGAGAATGCCAAGTACGTAAACTTAAACTATTGGTTCAACTTTACTATTCACTAATACGTTGTTAATTATTAGGTTGAGCCAGACGCTGCACGATTACGGAGTTGTGCGAGTCGCCTTCTTTCAGATTGGGGATGCGCTGTTTCACCCCGTGATGATCTAGCATATGAACTTTGTCGGTATGGAGGTGCTGAAATTCATAGTGTATCATCATTTGTAGGTCAGTAACTGACGATTTAGCTGCTACTAATACCTGTGCTTCTCACGTGGAATTATACTAACAACTTTATTTTTGTTACAGCTGGATGTGTGAGTCAGGAAATAATAAAATTAATAACCAAACAATTTATACCATTAAATAATACGTTTATTTATGATGCTATAACATCTGATACCGCTACTCTAGTTTTATAATAATTTAAAAATATTTGTAATTACCGCAATTGTATCCGAGTGACAAACAATAAATCGAATTTACACGATGTAACACGAAGTTTTTTTTTGTCTTGCTATGGACGTTGACGTTTTGTTCGACTGACAAGCTTAGGTTGACATTACTTGATTTTGTTGAGATATGTCATTAAAATTATTTAGTGTTACTTAAATGGTTTTGTAAGAGTTCTTATAATTTAATAATATTTTTCAAGTTCAATATTATTTTTAGATTGTGCGCAACAGTTTATACTTTTGTATAGTAAGGTGAATAGTTTTTTTTTAAATGAATCATCTTTTTATATTTGTGACAGATATATTAATCAAGTAAATTAAACAAATACAGTTTAAGGAGTTTTATTATAAAAATGGATGGGTTTTCATCTTATCATAATGGAGGTTCTGCAAAAGAGCAAGATTTCCAAAGGCTCGCAAACACAGTCGGTACTAGCATTCAAAAAATATCTCAGAATGGTACGTGGATTATTGTTTAATACTTGCAAAGTTTGTCCTATTATTCATTGATAACGTTTGTTTATATATATATGTTTAGTGTCGTCTATGCAACGAATGGTCAATCAAATTGGATCTCCCCAAGATTCACAAGATTTACGGCAGCAATTGTGAGTATAATATATCAAATATATTCGTCAAACTTTAACCTAATTACAATTGTTTGCGTCTCATATTATGTTACTGTAATTAATATCAGCTTGTGTTTAAATGTCCTTGTGATCTAGTGGTTACGATAGACTTTATTTATATAGATAAATACATATGTACTTTATGCTTTAGGCACCAGATACAGCATTATACACAGCAACTGGTGAAAGATACAAACACACATCTGCGCGATTTAGCTAGCGCATCTTCAGGTAGCGAAAATCGTCATCTGAAGGTTCAAAGGGAACGGTTAACTGATGAATTCACTGCTGCCCTTAATACATTCCAAGTAATTTCATAATAGTTCAAATGTTAATGAATAAGAATGTTACACAAATTTAAATCTATAAAATATGTAGGCTACTCAACGGCAAGCAGCTCAACGTGAACGTGATGGAGTACGAGCCGCCAGAGCTGCCTCCGGATTAGCTGGACCTTATGGTTTCAACAATACAACTAATAATGAACCTTTAGTTCAATTGCAAGGACCTACGCAGAAGCAAATACATGACGAAATAGATTTACAAGCATTGCAAGAACAAGAACAAAATATTCGACAACTTGAGGTTAATAACAATTTACAGAATCATTATTAATATAATATTAATATAAAAGTAATCATTATTTTTTATTATAGAATGATATTAGCGACGTGAATCAAATTTTCAAAGAACTTGGAGCTTTGGTTCATGAACAGGGTGATATTGTTGATAGCATAGAAGCATCTGTTGAAAGGACACAGGTATTTGTGCAGGAAGGAACGACACAACTAAGGCAGGCTAGTCAATACCAGGTACATTTATTGATAAAATGTAGTCATTTATTTGTACAGTGACATTTGATAAAAATGTAGTCTTTTATTTGTACAGTGACTACGTTTAAAACAGACAACAGAAAAATAAAGATATATTTCATTGAAAATTTTCTTTCAGACCAAACTGCGTAAAAAGAAATTGTGGCTGGCAATAATTGCTGCTATTATTTTAACGATTATTATAGGTATTATCGTATGGAAATCTTCATGAAAAACTAATGATATGTAATAGCAATTATAATAGTATTAATAACTAAAACATAATAATATATATATATAACATTAAAAATGCTATTGTAGAACTCAATTTGCTATATATGTATCACTTAATTTTTCTTTTTATACTTTTACTTAAAAGTATTTAATCCATTTTATTGTGTCATAAGTTAATTTTATTTATTATGGTTATAACAATTTATTATGAATTAATTTTAATTATTCCTTAGTTTTTACTTTTATGTATTTATATTAATTCTGCACATGTATGAAAAATTTGTTTTTTTTTCTAGTTTTATGTAAAATTTGTTATTTCGGTAGATGCCGAATATTATGAGGGGTAGATATAAATAGCAAATAAATTTCAGAATTATATATATAAATATATATGAAGAATAATTATATGTTTATAAAAATACTCTACATCTTAATAAATATGTTAAAATAATAATAACTTTCTTTGATTTTACCAGCTATAAATAATAAGAGTATTTCATTTAGATCGTAATATGTTAACATAATATAAATTAATTAATACGAAATTATATAATGTGTCCATTATAAACTATTATAGATATTAAAGTCAAGAACTTAATTGTTCAATTATCATTCTCAATTGGACTGCAACATTTGGTTTATTGGAATAAAGGAATAGCAATAATCTTACACGTGAAAAATTTTAAATCTACTTTCGTTCTAAGTTCTGAGTGAAAAATCGCTCATTAATTGTTTTTAAAAAATAAGAGTTTCGGTTTAAAAAAAAACTTTGATCAGACACAAGTTTTTAATGTCTGGAATACGTGGTATAAATTTAATCTAAATCTAACGAGTGGTTTTTAAAATATTATATCTCGTATCGCCTTAAACATAAGCAGAATTGAAAATGGACAAGAAAATAGTATTCTATCTTATGAAAATACTAGATGTAACTGCGTATTTTTGTTCTAAACCAGAATGCCATACTATTCCGTATAAACTTCCGTGATTCTAGCTTGTGTTGGCCTGATCCACGCCACATTTCATTTATATCCGGTCACAATTCAAATATCTTTGTAGTTCGGTCCACCGCTCCACTTTGTCATAGGTTCGCACTTCCTTGAGGAGACCAACTCTACTCCTGAACATCAGGTTCGCTGTTTTGTAAAACTATCAGAAGATCTTAAATAAAGATCAAAATGGATCCCATACCTTGAAACTGGCATAAGTAGCCTAATTTGTAAATTATAAGGCTTTGAAAAATCGTCAACAACTATATTTTTTGGGTAATGCAAATTAATCATTCAAGGAATTTTGCTTATCAGGATTACAGGAGTTTGTATGAATTATTTATATCAGGTATAGCTGTTGTTCTATAGGAAAACATAATCTTTTCTGGTAGAGAGACTACGTGCAATGAGTCATGACACAAACCTATCCCTACTTAAATATTATTTAAGGTAAATTTATGCGAATTTTGGTTACAGTGTTGTATTTTGAATATTTCGAATAGTAAAATAATTATTTTACAAAAATTATGAAAAACAAAGAATCGGGTATGTAATTAACTCAATAATTATAAATTTCCACTTTACTAAATATAGATATGAGGCCTCAACATTGTAAAATTTGCTAACGTAGTAGGAGGTGACTATAATATACATGAAATAGGGATTTTCTTATGTGTACTTTAAAATAAATGAATTGTAAGTACTACAAAAAAGGTTGTTTTTATAATTGTTATAATTCAGACATTATATTTAAATAAAAGCATTATAAAAACAAACTAAAATTTAAAAAGGAAACCTAATAATTTTAAATTTATTTTCACAATAGTCGTTAATAAAACTGGAAGCTATAATTTAATTAAAAAATCGGGGCTTCACTTCTAATTAATCAAAGCCCCGATTTTTTAATTTACCTGGTTTGTGGTTACAACTACGATATTTACGATATTGGTAGGGGTGTTACACGGATCTTCCGGATACACCCCTGTGCAATAATTCTAATAGTATTTTACATTATAAAATATAAATATATATACCTCAAATGAATAAATATAATTCTTTTAGTAAAAATGCTATAAAATTGAATAAATTTTTTAATGTTGCAGTTGCAACAACATTTATATATCCAACCCTTATATAGAATAAAAATGCATTCTTGAAATATTTGTTTTAACTTCACAGTTATGGTGAGTATAGTTTTCGTTTAGTACGCCGCGCGGTGTCACTATGCGAGGAGTTGTCATGTGTATTTAATGTTTAGTGTTTGTGTTAGTTTCAATATAAGTAATTATAAATTTTATGTTGTTACTGTGTGTATAAACAAAAAATTAAAGTTTAATTGATTTTGTGATTATGTTTGACATGTTTTGAATCTGACAGTTTTAAAAATATCAGAATCTACAGGTGAGTTAACTAGTTTTCTTTCTAACCGGTTACAAAAGCGGTAGATCTACCTCAAAGTTTTATTACAGTTAATTTATGCAGAAAATTCCATTTAATAGTAAACTATATACATAATTTACAAGTTTAAATACAAATTTAATATTTATTCATAATTTTTTAATTTCGCAAAATTCATTGATGTTTTTTTTTTGTTTTGTATTATATAATTTTAAAGCGTATTTAATGTGACATGTTGAAACGAAAATATGCAAAAGGTTAAGTTTTTTTTCCTAGCCAATCTTTAGAAATTTAATAGATACTTGCCATAGCTTATACAAATGCTACTTCTGTTTTGAATACATAACGAAGCTTAAGTGTCCTGTTATTATGTGGAATGATATAATCGAACATAATATACATACATTACATTAAATTCTATACAATCAGTTTAATAAAAAGGTCATGTTTTATTTCAAAACAAATGTTCCTTGACCCTCCTGTTTTAATTCAAATATTAATATACTCCTAGTTCTAAGATTTAATGAGAGATTACGCATAAGATATATTTTAGAACATTTACTTTAAATGAATATTTAAATTAGGTTATGATTTATTTTTGCACAATCAATCACTTTATAAAGATATATGTTGCTTATTTATTAATTTTATGACTTTGTTGTTTGTAATATAACAGAGGTTGTTTTCAAAAACAATGTGTACTCATAACAATGAGATGAAACTTATTTTTATAAAAGTTATGGTTGGCTAACCATCCATATGAATTAAGTATGAATATTTATGTGACATAGTTCATTCTTTTTGTTTTAAATAAGAATGTTTGTTTCACTAAATTACGTGTACTTTATTTTATTAATAATATATTTATGTTATCATTTACACTTTTAAGATATTATTATCTTGATTTTAGTATTATAGATTACAAATTTCATTTGTTATACGAGCATTTGTTTACATAAGATGTCTACCTCTTGCTAATATTAAATATTTGCATAAGTACTTTTGGTACCTGGTTAAAGTACCATTTACATTGCAGATACAGTTACACTAACATTGTTGTGCAGGAGTGGATTTTTGACACTATTTGTCGCTCATTGAGAGTATGGTGTCGAGGTGTTATATATGTAATTAATAAATGTATGATCATTATTATATATAATCGAAAAAATACCGAAACGTAAACATAAGAAAATATAGCGCCAATGTCTAAATAAAACCATGTTTTGGAAGAAATACAGGGATTCTGTAAGATAGTATTTTTACGAATATAGTAACCGTATTGCAGTTGAATCAGTGTTTTTGTTATGTTATTATTAAAGTGAAATATGCAAATTAGACGTAGAAATACACAATTTAGCATGTGCATAATGCCTCAAGGCATCAAGCATCTTACGGTGGGATCTTTGAAGATAAAAACTTTTTTCTTTCTCTTAAGATACGAGATTTGCCAGTGACAA
Organism: Panorpa germanica; assembly: GCA_963678705.1. Classification (NCBI taxonomy): domain Eukaryota; kingdom Metazoa; phylum Arthropoda; class Insecta; order Mecoptera; family Panorpidae; genus Panorpa; species Panorpa germanica. The sequence continues at coordinate 8,205,407 of OY783220.1, read as the reverse complement.
TCGTAGATAAAAGTAAAGTCGGATATCAAGTACAGTCCACAGAATAAAGAGGACAGTATTTTATTTTTTCGAAGCCTACATCTCAATGCATAAAACCATATATAGATTAAATACAATCACACTATTGAGAAATATATAAAATAATATCAATTTTACTTTTTTGTATTTTTTTAATTAACTTATCATAGTTAGCAGCTATTTCCATCGCAATTTATTCCTTTACTATATTTTAGTTTTAAAAAGAAATTGTGTAACTGTTTTTGTTTTGCTTATTATCAATACCTCGCTTCATAGTTGGTCAAAATATTTAAAAGTTTGTAATTAAATTAAAGGCAATTATATTATATATAACACGTACAATTTTTTTTTCGTTGTAGTTTATTATCTTTATGTTAATTTTTTTATACAATAATACATGCTGATCAAAAACAGTTACAAAAATTGAATCATAATTATAAAAAAACCAAATTAACATCTGTATAAGCAATATATATTTTTGTAAACTTTAAATATTAATAAAATATATAATTCGATTTACATGCTTCTACTTCATCGCAGTATGTAATCCGTACAAGGTTAAGAAAATCAATTATTGTTTGTTATTGCCTTTTTATATATACGCGTGTGCATAAAACAAACAGTGACCTTGGTAAAGTCATAATTCTATACGCGAACCCAATGCAATTAACGCCATCTATACATTAATAGCGAATTAATCCTCAATAAAAAATTTTAGCGCAATAATTTCTTTAAATATTGAATCAACATATAAAACTTAAGGTGAAACGATACTTGGCCATTATAGATGGCGATACTATACAGCAGGTTAAATATTATTAAAAAAACATGTTTTTTATGTTTAAATCGTTTTATCTAAGTAACTATAAACGCGAATCAAAATCTAAAGCTGCAATTAATTAGATGAATAACGTATCTACATTTTAAGCTTTCTTCCACTGACTTTTAATAAGTTGGAACCGCAAAAATAAGTTTTGGAAATGAATATTGCTATATTTTCTAGTTAAATTCCAATTATTCCATCTATATTTTGCGAGAAAAATGGCCAAGTGCGGTTCCAACTCATTAAAAGCCAGTCGAAGAAAGCTTAAAATGTAGATATGTTATTCATCTAACTAATTGCAGCTTTAGATTTTGATTCGAGTTTATAGTTACTTACATAAAACGATTTAAACATAAAAAAAACATGGTTTTTTTCGATAATATATAACCTAATGTTCAGCATCGCCATCTATATTTCGCTAGAAAAAATGGGCAAGTATCGTTTTACCTTAACAAAAAATATTTGTAATTTATTAAATTAAAATATACACACTGCTATTATCTCCAATTGAAATCAAACGCAACATAAACCCAGACTGTGCAAGATATGAAATAGATTACTCTTGTGATGCTCTTGAACCGGCTGAAAGCCATCCTGTATTTTAACTTTAATTAATAATTATTTCATTAGCTTCAAGTTATATTCATTATATACTACTACGTCATACCTCGTACCAATACGTTGATGAAATTGACCGTGGATCGTATAACTAACTATACCATGCTATTTTTAAACATCCATTTACTAATATACTTTTTTTTTTGTGTACAATTGATGAATATTGCTATGGATATTAATATTTCTTAATTATCCAAACATATTTTATGTTTAATCATTAATTTATTTTAGAATATATGTAGTACAAAATTTATATTCGTTGCCACTTGATAACTTGTTACTATGGCTTACTGGCATCACGTTTTTCTACGTCTATACTCAAATCAAATACAGTATTGTCACAATCTGGCGTGAAAGTATTTAAGGCACTAATGTTTAAATTAAAATAATTGGAATCGCGTAAGTCTATCTTAACACTGAATTGTTAGTGTTATCTCATTTTATTCAACGTTTTCATATAGTGCTATCCTTATCATTCTACGACAAAAAGGAACAACTCTTGTTTCCAACAGCGCTCCCCACTCTCAAATTTAAAAAATCAAGGAAAAAAATGTAGCACTTTAGTTACCTTTTCTTAGTTCTGACGCGAAAACTAGTTGTATCTAGTTTTTAACTTTAAATCAAATTACCTTCTTTTTTCAAATTCTATTTAAATGTATAAATTATCTAAAAATCCAGTTAATGAATCTTTTCTTGGAAAATAGCTTACCCCCCAAACAATAATGGACCGTAAATAAAGAATTACGTGCGCCAAATATTTTTTGCAATACTTTCCTGTTCGCTGAAGGTTATCCCGTTATTTTGAACTGCAGACACAAAGTTGGCAAGAGGCCATGTGTGACTTAACACAGCTATTCACTATGTGGGTGATTGAGAGAGAGAGGAAAGGAGAGATGAATGAATGCTGGCTGATAGCTCATAATGTATTTACTGTACTTGTATTAACAATTATCTGCGAGTTTCCTCATGGTGGGTTATTTTGTTTAGTAACAGACGTAATGTATCAAATTTGTATGTAAATTATTCATTTTTTTTAAATAGAAATTTAAACAACAGCTGTAGATCATTAAATTTTTTTTTCGATATTATATCTTCCTCTTCTTCCTTTATCACCTTCAATTTCTATCTTCTTGTTCACCGTAAGTGTTTTTTTAGTAGCACTCTTTGCCTCTGCACTTGCACTTTGTCGGTCATCTCCTTTCCGAGTCTCTTAATATTTTTGTTTCGCCCCTGCCTCCACCATAACATTCCTTGTCTTTTGTCTTCTCCTTCGTTTCGCTTTTTTCTTTTGTTTCCCCTCTCTACAACTCTACTTTATTTAAGCCAACCATATACTTAGCTTCCTATTACCAAACAACAGTGCTCCCATGCTTTTTCATTTTCCCCTACACCTATTCTTCATATGTTCCAGCTTTGGTCATTCTCTTCACATATTCGGCAGTCTCCTTACAATAACTACTTTCTCACTCTGTCTGAATCTTGTCTTGATTTTGAACTTCTTGTTTACGCAAACATACTGGAATATTAATAGCTTATTATCGCTTGTAAAAAACGATTTAATTTCTTGTTTTTTTTTAACATTTAGTTCATTTAACCAAATTCTGGAAACACCCTGTATTATCCAATTTAATTAATTGACATTAATTATTAAAACGTTAATGAATGCTAGATGAATAATAGGATAGATCATATATCATAGTTACATATATATATCTATATCTGTATTGCTTGCTAAATACCTACAAGCTAACACAAAGTTAAAGCACATTCCGAAAATCGATAAGTTCAAGATAGTATTTCAAAAATACTGTCTGAAAATTTCTAGTCAATGCTAGTCGATATGTGAAAATCACCTTAAAATTTCCTACAAGTTACTTTTATACTCGTATATTAAAAAGCAGTGTTCAAACGAAAGATATATTACACATGCATATACTAGTTTTTGATAAACGAAAATAGAATTAACCTTAACTTTGAACTGCTGTTATTTTTTCACAAATAGTTTATTAAATTTTTCGTTCAAGCAGCAAATAATTTCATGAAAAAACTGAATAAATGGTTTTGATTAGTACTTGGTCACCGTGAAATGCGTTTTCAAAACAACGCTCTGCTTAAACCATTGTGTGTTGAAATATTTATAAATATTTTTCATTAAAAATATTGTCAGAAAAAAATATTTTAAAATCTTTTCACGCATATCTTGAGAGAATAATAAGATAGTGTGTATAATTACTTGCAACTTTATAAGCTAGCATTCTAACGTATATTTGTATTTGAATTATTTGACATAAATTTTATAATTTAGTTTTATGTAAAATAGTGGGCAAGATGTCGATTGTTTATGGCATTTTTTTTCTTTAGGCCTGTCGCACACTGTAAGCGTATTTAAGCGACGGCGAATTCGGATGTAAATCGGCGGTTTGGTTGAGTGGTTAGAACTCTAAAACCAAGTCGACTCCCGTGTTCTTTGCAGGGGTTGTGTCACAATACATACATACCACGTACAAATACGAGAGTACGCCAAGTCAAACTTGTGTACTGGACGGTGTATTGGAGTTGCTTTGCACTAACATAATTTATCATGAGAGAAAACTTTTACTTTAATTTTTATCGATACACCACTGTTATGAAAGAGTCTATTGCATTCTATTTCTTTCCCCTTCCAGTGTATTCGTTTGGTTAAAATTAGCTGATAGCGCTTCCACTATGAGAGCTACGTAACGCTTGTATTCGGACGGCTTTGTCGCTTGCAGTGTGCTAGTTTCATTACATTTACAGGGTTCGGATAGGTAAAGCGTAGTACCGCGTATACGTCCGGTTAAAATTCGCTTAAATACGCGTTCAGTGTGCAACAGGCCCAAGCCGTTGGGTGTTTCACTCGCTTGAAGTATATTAGAGAGACAGACATCCAAAAGTCAGTCTATCTCTTTCTACCTTACAGCAGCTGTTTTATGTGTGCAACAGAGTGATGAAAGAAACAATCCTATTGTTTTACAAGGACAAGGACATAATTCATTTAAAAAACGCAACAACAACTAGTATTGAATTAGTTAATACGGACTAATAATAATATCCGTTTCCGAGGTCCTTTTAATTGGAACTCTATAGCTTTTTATGTAAACTTCCTGTTCTACGTATCAATTACAAGGTTGTTGTGTTTCATATCTAATTTCTATTGTTAACTTCATAAATTTAACGCTTTTAGATTAGTTGTATTTGGGTCATTAAAAAATGTTATAATATAAAAAACCATTAGAATTTTTCAGTATTTTTTAAATAAAATTCACAACAATTTATAGTTAAACTGAAATGTAGCACTTACGTAATATATGGGAAGAAGAGGTAAATACTATATAAAAGTGTTTAGCAGGTTAACCTGGGGAAAGAATTCTTAACTGCCAAGGTTTACCAACTAGAACCCAAAACGGTCAAACATGTTAGGGAGAAACATGCCAGTTATTCTGAGCAGAGATCGGGATGTAGCTGCTTTTTAAATCAAGTAAATAGCACTGCCTTTGCGGCATACACCGGTTCTCTCACTTTCTTTCTCTTTCATGTTTGAAAGCTAAATAAGGTTCAGTCGATGTTGATAGTGAACGCTTACCAAAAACTGAAGAATTGCCTGGTAAAATTATATTCGGATTAATGTTATTATTGTCTAAGGTAGACTAATAGCTAGACATACCTACACAGTCAGAAATACTCAGGCGATTATTGTTAGCCATAAATAATTATTTATTGAATTGAATTTAGCCAATTAATCAAGTGAATTGTTTTAATGTATTTAAACAATTAATTCTTTTATATCATTACTTTATAAAGAAAAAATGAAACACATATATCTTTTTATCATTTGAAGTAGGTGATTTAATTAATTTATCTTAACTTCTTGACATTCTTATCATTTTAAGATAATGACATGATATTGTATATACATATCCATAGACGATTGCAAAACATTCAAACATTTTACGTTAGGCTGCACTTCGAAACAACACCGCTTATAAATAAATCTTTCAAAGTACAGATTTTTCCGCGCGAATTTTAAATTCAAATTTCATTACAAAAATCCAATGGGCTTGTGTCCTATGTCTTAATTTCTATAAAAGTGTACTATATATTGATAAAGTGGGTTACTAGAACCTCAAATGTCTAATTATTTTTTAATAACTCATTATATGTTGGGAGATATTAACAATTAAAAAAGTAATTTTGTCTCTTTAATTATTAAAGGGATTCAACGTTGTACACATTCCAAGTGCATGTGCCATCACAATCCTTGTGTAAGCTTACCAACCTTACAGGTCATAAAGCTCTGCTATATGTATTTATATATCAAAATATCAAATATTATTTACAGCTATTTCAAGGAACACTCAAATTCCAATATTATGTCTGCCTTAGCAGGGTTAAATAAAATAAAAACTTATTATTCTTTGATTTGACTTGATTATTTGACTACCAACAGCTACAAAACATTACCACAGCACTGACCTACTCAACAAATAACTGACGTTAAAATGCATTTCACGTCATACAAATATGGCCGACCATTTCTAACGCTAAAATTACAATTCAAATTTTTAATTGCTATATCTCCGTCAACATTTAGATATTTAATAAAATAGACACGCCAATACACATTTATTAACATCAATTTCAATCAACAATTGAAAAATCGACTACTAAAAAATGAGGACACAAGCCCATTATGCACACACCACAGATTTTATTTCTGAGCGGCAAAAATTAATTCTGAGGTAGGCTATAGAATTTATGCGGCACATGTCATTACAGTATCTCTTGATATTTGATTTAATAAAATCCTTTCATAGATTTTGTCGGTCCATTTCTTTGAACATGTATTATAACAAAACAAGATATGTATATACAGCAATATATAATCAGCTTATCACTTTATCCGCAGTGTGTGCCTGAGCTTGTGGATAAGAATTCAAATGGCTAATGCCTTATATTTACCGGAAGTAATGACTTAACCAAATTATTACATTACCCGAATTGTTTCCGACAGATTGTTTTGATAGATTATAAAATTTGATTTAAAATGAAATTTCTCATTATATTATGTTTTTCGGTAATTTTAAATTTTAAGTAACCAGTACTTATTAACGTCAAAATAGAGTTAATTGTTTAAAAGTCTGAAAGTGTAATTTTGACTAGATACAAACCAAAAAAAGATGAGTGCTATTTACTTATGTTAACTATTCTCTGATAGCAAAATATTTATAACTCTGCGGGAAATTTAATTAAGTTTAATAGTCATTAGTTATTTATTGATATTATAAATTTGGCAGTGATCCAATAATTATGTTTTCGTTTTTGCTTACAAATTAATTCTATTTAATAAATAAACAAATGGTAAATATGGGTTTTAAAAGTTAAAAAAACAATCATTACATTAATTTTGAAGAAAATGCATTAAGCTGTTAGAATTGTGTGCGACAGCAGTGCCAAATAATTTAATTTCTTTTTTAGGATTACTAATTTAATATTAATTTGTTGGTATGTAAAACAAATAATTTTGATTGTGTGAAAGAAAAAATAAATTGCAGATTTGGAATCAGCGTTGAATTTTACTATAGGATACGTTTAAATTTTCCAAATTGGTTGATCAAATCGGTAAATGCCATCAAATTTTTTGGAAATATTCTTGTCTAATTTTTGACAAAAAAACGAAGGTTTTTTTTTAACTTTTGAAGATGTATTTGTACGTAGAATTTGAATTAGCGAGTGAATTAAAATTGAAAATATAATTTTTTTCGCGGCGAAAATATAATTTTTTTCATCTTATTTTATTTCGTTTTTTTGGTAGTTAAATTTTGTATTAGATGTTTAATTGCATATTTAACGTTCTGTTGCTTCGGTAACTTTAGCAATCATTTTCCTACGACCATGACTCTATGTAGTTAGTACGAAATTATAATTAAAACATAAAAACATGAAAAATAAAGAACAGGAAACATTAGTATTGTTCAAAATGCTTTGTTCTAGCAATAATAAACAATAAGATTTGAAAAGTCAAAACATTCAAACAGAGAGAGAGAGAGAGAGAATACTCGAAACTTAACAAAGTTCTAAATTTAGATGGTTTATGGTACTCAATCAGAAACTGTGGTAATGTTCAGGGCCGGCGCAGTGGAACGAACGCCACATCATTAAAATAGTTAATAACCTCTTTGTGTGACATTTAGGACAACTATGTAATTCAACAGGTGGTGGGCCGAGTTAATACTATGAATTAAAGTGATTATAGTCCATAGGTGTCGATTCAACTTTTTTTGTTAATTTATTTATATTATTGTACAACATATTAAGTTTATTGCGCAAAAATTTGAAGTTCATTGGAGTAAAATTGTCGCAGATATAGAGTTTTAAGTATTCACCTCTCTTTCGTGTTACTTTGTAACTTTTAAATGCGGTTTCTCACACATAGCTTTTTCAGAGTCGTTGCCGTCTCTAGCTCAATATCTACTGGACCGATTCTTTTGAAATTTTGCACACTCTTTCTTTACAGAAATGCCGAGGTAACGCTGTCGAGTTTTTTTATATTTTTTTCATGAAAAATCGGTATTTTTAAGAAAAAGAAAATTCGACAGCGTTACCTGCAGAAACTTATCAACTAATGAAATCATTTTGGTTCATTTCTGGACATTTATTTATGAAAATTTCAAAAAGTATTCCTTAAATGTTATTTTATTATGTAGTAAATATAAAAATAATTATATATTAAATGTGTCGTCAAAAAACATTATCGAAAATATGCTTCTTTTTGTCGTAGAATGATAAAGACTAGATTGAGCAAATGGCGAAAACGCTGATAGGGTTGTTAACAAATTCTAGCATACTTAGACCGGCCCTGTAAATATTATCGCGGTTGATGCTGGTGGCGAAGTGTTAAATCTCATATTCAAACAAAACACGTTGTTATTTATGTATTTGTGTATACTTAACATGCTTTCCTTACAGTTTTGTTATTTCTGTTTAATTATGATGGTGTTTATACAAGAAAACCTTGTTTTACACTAGCATCAATATTTAACTAGTTTGCAAATGAAGTACTTCATGGCAAATTGGATTATAATATTTAAATCGCGTATTAGAACGGTTTTTACAAAATACGTTTCCTAGAAAAGAGTTGGTACGTAGGTTTTCTGTTTAAAATATGTTTTTTTTTGATCAACACTTTTGTCTACTATGTTTACAGCTTAATAAATATTCAAATATTTTGGAAAATACCTTTATAAAATAGGTTTTAGAGTATAAATACCGTAGTCTTTAATATACGAGTATACTTTTAGTTTGTTGTTTCGTTTTTCGGTTAGTTACATATTGGTTCATTAGTGTAAATCAATTAGTTGAGGTAATTACTTGTTATTGTTATTTCGGTATTTAAAGTGGTGCATCATTAGGGCATGTCAACACTCCCAAAATTTATTTAAAAGCTTTTTCGCCAATTTGTCTGCATTCAATAATTTAGACACAGTTTTTGAATAGTTCTGCCTAGACCATATCAGTTTTGTACTTAAAAAGCCAATGTCAAAATTCAAATTTAAGGACCAGGATGAAATTTAGAATCGTATTTAAAATTCTTATCTCAAATTATTTTAAGGTTGCTCCAACGAAATCATTTCTCGATAGATTTTTTAAAATTTTTATTTATAGGATAAGAATAGCGTTTATTAATAAATCGTGAAGTTTCAGAATTTTTGATCGTTTAGTATCCGAAATAATTAATAACAAAGTTAGCAATTTTCAGGCTTACCTCCCATTTGAAGCATGTAAAACAACCTCTAGAACAAGAAATTTCTCTATAGAATTTATGAAAAAATTTGGAAGAGTACTTCACCATTTTGTTTTCGAGATATAATAATTTAAAATATCATTTCTTTAAAAGTCCGGCAACGCTGCACGCAAAATTATTTTAATTGACGTGAAATACAGTGTTTACATAGAATCTGATAATATATTTCATTTTTTTTTGACATTGGTCTTTTCATGTTGCCATAGCCCGTACGGAATAGTAACACTGTCTAAAGACAGGCCTGTCTCCGGTATAAGATACTATCCATACAGTCCACCTCACTTTCTTGTGAATTTAATTTACACAGAATAGAAAGAAATTCGAAAAAGCGTCGCACATTATAGAAATTTTGCTTTACGTTTTCATTTAAATATAATAAAGAATTAATTCTTAATATTTAATGTAAATTAAAACATGACTTTATATAAACATACTGTAACTATGAAACAGAAACGGAAAGAAATAGAAACAGAAAAGAAAATACATAAATAGAAATATGTACTTTAAAATATGTTTAAGATTCATTTCAAGAGTTTGCTGTGAGAAAAGAAATTATTTTCTACTTTTATTATACGTATTATCACATTATCTTGCAAGTATTATTTGTAAAAGAATAGTAAACGAATATCGTTTTAAATTGTGTTAATTATTGTATTTATTAGTGTAATAGTGTTAATATAGATAGTAAATAATTTCCACATAATTTAATATAGTTTATCCATAACTACATACATACATACATACAAATATAAATTACAGCAGTATAAAAACTGAACCTTACTTCTAGTTAAAATTACTTCCATAATAATACTGATTTACTCAATGAAAAGTTAATAATTATATAACATTGATTTATTAATAACCAATTCCAATTGAATATGTATATTGTACAGCAGGTCCTTCCTATAACGCGACTCCTTACAATGCAATTTCTACAACCAGAAACCGTGTAAGTTAGAGTAATTCTAATAGTATATTTGTTGTCTCACTCATACTCATTATAACAAAATAATAGTGAGTGAAACAAAACATAATTTATTATCCACTATGCACATCTTTCGGTATTGATTTCTTCCATTAACGTATGACGTACATAAATGACTTTCTGTAACGCGATGAACATTTTCTATAACTTCAATTTGACGGTGCCTACAACGCGTTTCAACAACTACCCATTCAAATGCAACGGCTAAAATAAACATTATCATTTAATGGAAATGATATCTTTTATATCCGTATCAAATTTATAATAAATTCCGGTAACTGGAATCAAAGATTAGACAAGGGTATCAAAGCCATTTGATTTTTCGGGAACTTTACAAAACTATGTTTATTATTTTCTTTCATATTTTAAATAATGTATCAAATTTCCAAATAAATAAAATGGATTCTTAAACAGACTGAACATATTTATTAAGGAGGTACAGGACGTACCGTCAATGCAAAAAGTTTATCTCTTGGTAATACGAAATGCAAAATACGAAGTACATGAGGGACGAGCAAATATTGGGACTGTACCTTTGAAAATGAATTTTTTAATTCCCTATTAAACTGCTTTTTGCTTGTTAAAATGATTTTTTATGCATATAATAGTTTAATAAATTAAAAATTACCTATAATTAATATGACATTTATATTAATTCAATTTAAATACAAATTAAATATTTTGAAAAAGGAATAATAAATTTTGTTGTGTTGACGCATGTGTGATTTGGTTCTTTGACCAATAAATTGTTATATTTTATATAACATTTATTCCGATTTTGAATTTCCCGCTCAAATTGGCATTTGCAACTGTTTTCTAAAGGTTTTATTTAAATATTTTCGTATATAAGTATCCATTTGATAATTTTCTTTCTGCAATAGTTACAGAAAAGATTATTTTATATACAAATAGTTTTTGAAAGCCGTGTCACCATTTTTTTATAGTTAAAAGTTATATTATGTGATGAAATTGAGCTAAAAATTATGATTTGTATGGAAAATGACTATTTTTAATCATATATTAAAAGAATACTATGAACCCTAGGTTTCTAAAATTTTGAGACACCATGTATTTTAAGTATTTGTATCGACCCTCTAAATTTCACAACGTTTTCATCACTTACGTTAACGTCCTGTACCTCCTTAAAGATTGACGGAGAAATGTTTATAAGCATTAGAATTGTACCGCTACATGAATGAGAATATTTTCTATGTTTTTCTTATGTTATGTATTCATTAGTAAACAATGCTGCACAATATGCTGCGCAATATTATGTAAATTGTATAATGAACTACGATCAAACTTATTTTTTATATTTGACAGTCAGGCGTTACAAATATATCAGCTGAGTACCGCTATCTCGTAGTCATGACAAATACATACCGAAAACAAAGTAGGAGAGAAATGCATACAATACATAAATATCCATTCGCTCTCATTTATAGTATGAGTCAGGATCTGTGAAGTACAAAATACAGTCAGTTTAAATCAGGTGATAGGACATCAGCATCGGAAATAGGATGACATTAAAACAAAAATAAAACATTAAAAAAACATCACTTTTAACCTATAACTTTTTTTATGTTATTAAGTTGGCTATTTGCAACATACTTTAATATTGAAGTAACCTACCTCTTTATTATTTCGGCTATGATGATGCTGACAAAGTATTTGTACCTCCTACATATTAATTTACATGCAAATGTACTAATATTAATATTCTTTTGTTACAGATTTGAAATACATCGACGAGTTTTTAACGAAAAAAAGTTGACGTAATATGAAATTATTTAAAATTATAAATATTTAGTGCATATTAGTTTAAAAGTATAGTAAGTGAAGATATTCCATGCTTAAAATACAATAATCTTTATTCCTGTAACTAATATATTATTTCAAGTCAAGTCATAAAACGAAAACACGTGCGCTTGTGAAATTTGAACCTTTAGTTTTTTATTTACGATATTTCAAGTGTAAAAAAGAAAATAAAATTAGTTAAAAGTGGATATAAATACTGTTCAAGTGGTTTTAAATATTTGCTAACATTTTAAAATTTGATTATATTTAAATTTTATGTATTCCATATTTTTATTGAAAAGTTTAAGTATTCGTTAAATAGAAGAGCACCATCTGTCAAATAAAACCGAAACTAAACTAACTAGTGTGGTGAATAACTAACAAAAATATGAAAAAGATTTCGAATCTTATAAAATGTGAATTTAAATTTTAAATCAAATAATATTTAAACGTTAATTATGATTATTTTAAAACGGTAAAACTACATTCAATCAACTCCATTAATTAATAACGTACTTTTTTTAAATAACCAGTGATAAAATGAATGAAAATAAGAAATTAAGTTTGGAGAGTCCGCACTCAGAAGCTCCTTCTGATCCTTGCTTGGATGATGGCAGTCGTGCAAGATCTTTAAAGAATGCTATGGACAATTTATCATTCACGAAAAGAGGGAGGCATCTATTGCTTGGATTAATAGTGTTAATGTTGGTTCTGTTAATCGTTGTTATAGCCCTGGCTGCTTCATGGCCGAAATGGCCGAATTATATTGATAACACTTGCAATAAACCTTCTTGCTTATCAGCTAGTGCACAGGTAAGAAAATTTATATTTTATTTTAGTATTTTAGATTTTATTACTTGATATTTATGGTAATAATTTGATGAAATACCTAATACTTAATTTGGTAGTTCTGACACTTTTTTCATCAACAACGTTCCGTCGTTGTAAAATCTGTGTCTAGGATCATGGAACACATTGAACAAATAGACGCAACGCTAACATTTCTTAGCTTTCAATGCGTTGCATGAGAGGATTTTGAGTAATTGAATTACATATTTATTTATTATAAATTGTTATTTAAAAATCCAACTTTTAACAGGGGTTGTATTTTACTAGAATTACTAATTTCATATATAATGAAAACTAATATAAATATGCAAATATAGTCCTATTTATAAGACATAACAATAAACATTATAATTATACTGCTTATATAAACAATTTGGAAATTGAGATGAAAGTGAAATTACCTTCTGAGGTATATGATTATATGAGAAATTTCATTAACAAAAGTCAGTTAAAAGGAAGAGATTATTATATGTTACATCCAAATTTAAGTAAGAAGAGATGGTTTAGATATGAGTCCCGCAAAATTATATCAACTATAATAAGAATCAAAAGTAATCAATGTAAAACTCCAGCTCACCTGTACAAAATTAATATTAAATCCGACGATAGATGTCAATGTGGTGAAGAAGGAACTTTGGATCATATTATATTTGAATGCATAAATTATAGTTTAGAAAGATCAAAATTCAATAGTGAAATATTAGATGTGATTAAAACTTTTCCTGTTAATACTAAATTTTTGCTAAGTGATTCAAAATTAATTTTTGAATTATTGAAATATTTAGAAATTTGTAAAATTGAATTATAAATTATAAAAGATGTATAAAAAATGTTTGATGGTGGCTATGACGAATAAAAGTCAAGGCAAATACATAAATAAATATAAAAAAAATATATATATAAACAAATGCTTTGTTGTAACTGCACTTTTGTAAATTTAAATAAAATTGTCTTGAAGATTTTTTTCACAAATAAATATATTATTTTCTATTCTATTTATAAAGAAAACATATGAGCCGCTAATGTGTCAACTTCAACACAAAGCAGAATTTATAACACATGCTGTTTTTACAGAATTTTCTAAGTCTTCCAGGTTTTTTTTTACAAAACGTTTGTAGGGCTATATTTATTAAGGAACAGTTTATTACACAATGGATCTGTAAAATTATACGACATAAAAACAATCGAGTCTTATCATCAGTAAGAAATTTACTACGTAATAAAGAAGCTTATTAATCGTCGTTAAATGTGTGTACATCCTAGTGCCGTTTATTTTGTATGCGAACTCTGTAAGTTAAATTGCATAGTTTTCAGGCGTTACGTCTTTATCTGTAGCAATCTGAGTGATAGGTTAAAATTATTTTTTACTGTTCTACACAATTTAGCAGTGTTTCTTAATTATCGATAATAATTATAAATCGTTGCACAAATATAAAGAAATTGTATGTTATGTTTTACAAATAAATGATCTGTGAATTTGACGGCTCCAGACTTTTATAGGATTATTTAAAATAGGTTGTATAAAATAATTAACCATAGGAAAACATGCTCTTTTCAAAGTTGACTATTTCTAATAAGAATAATATTCCATACATAGTGTTATGAATGTAGTTAATAAAAGATAGAACATTATTATTTATTGTTTATTGTTCGCCTTTCGGCTTTACAATCTACATTCTTAATACATACTTCAAATTACAATTAAATTTACATTATTCTCCACCAGCTTATTTATTCTCCTGTTTTTTCTTTCCTTCCTACTATTTTCGCCATACCTCTTTCCTTCACTGCCTCCCTTTAATAGCTGGCCGATATTCCTTTTGCTCGCTACTTTTTCCTTACACTCAAACTTAATGTGCTCCAGTGTTTCGTCCTCCGCTCCGCACATTCTACACTTTCTTTCCTCACTCTTTTCCCAGTATCTGTTTCCTTTTTCCTCATTTTCCAATCTAAACCTTGCTGTTCTTATGTGTTTTATGTCTTTTTCTATAAGGTACTGAGGCACATTATTTTCCCATAACCTTTTATATCTTTTATTGTAGTTACTTTTTTCTATTTTTCCCATTCTCTCCTGCTGTTGTGTCTCCTTATCCCTTCTCCTTAGCTCCTCTTTCACACTTGCGCCACCTTCTCTTCTCCTCTCTGCCTCCTCGATCGCCATTCTATTCCTTTCAAAGTACTCCTTTCTCTTTTTTGGACCTCCTCCCCCCCATTCTTTATGCTATCCTCTCTTATTTTCTTTAAAATTTTGCTTTCCGCTCTGTTCAATTTCTCCTCGTATTTTACTGCTCTTTCTCCTGTTTTAATTCGTATCTTATCCCTTTTTAGCTCCTCCATCACCATGTAATAAAAGAAATAGAACATTAAGTTTTTTAATTAAAAACATTTTAATTACAAATTGTATCGTTTCATTTAAAACAGTAAATATAAAGATAAAATATGAAGATAAAGATAAAACAAAGTAAATAACAGTCATTTCATTGGGATTCTATTTCAAATACATTGATTCACGTTTTTCCTTATTGATTTAATTACTCGTATGATTCTATTTTGGTGAAACCACCAGTACATATGGTATGTGCTTATATCCATATTAATTATTTTTCAATTGAATATTTTATTCTCTTCCTTATACAAAGTGTGCTCAATATCGCATACAGGATCATTCCCATTTACTCTTTTAATTTTTTAGCTATCAAGTCTGCATGTTTGTAATTGAATAATAACCTATTGTCTACAGTTTTGTACGCAATCGTGTTTTTAAATTATTCTATCGTTCAGGGCTTTTTAATTAATTTTGAATGTACAAATATTCTTAAATTTTAAAATTAATTATTCTTAGGTTAAAATATTTTGAATTTTTGTTTGGATTGAATGAAATTTATGTAATTTTAAAAGTAATCCTATTAAAATTCACTATGGAAAACGTTTTTTTGTTATTAAGGAGGTATAGGACGTTAACATAAATGATGAAAACGTTGTGAAATTTGGAGGGTCAATACAAATAGTAAAAATACATGCTGTTTAAAAATTTTATACATGATTAAAAATAGTCATTTTCCATACAAATCATAATTTTTTGCTCAATTTCATCACATAATATAACTTTTAACTATGAAAAAATGGTGACACGTCTTTCAAAAACTAGGTGTATATAAAAGAATCTTTTCTGTAACTATTGCAAAAAGAAAATTATCAAAAGGATACCTATATACGAAAATATTTAAATAAAACCAGTAAGAAACACTAAATGTAGGTTATAAGCTGGCAACGTTACAAATGCCAATTTGAGCGGAAAATTCAAAATCGGAATAAATATTTTATAAAATATAACAATTTATTTATCAAAGAACCAAATAATGCATGCGTCAACACACGTAAATTTACAGCGTTGCCAAATTTATTATTTCTTTTTCAAAATATTTAAATTGAGTTAATATAAATTTGATATTAATTATAGGTAATTTTACATTTATTTAACTATTATATGCATAAAAAAATCATTTTAACTAGCAAATAGTAGTTTAATAGGGAATTGAAAAATTCATTTTCAAAGGTACAGTCCCAATATTTGCTCGTCCCTCATGTACTTCGTATTTTGCATTTCGTATTACCGAGAGATAAACTTTTTGCATTGACGGTACGTCCTGTACCTCCTTAAGTTGTTTCATTTAATGTTTAATGCGTCGTACGCCAGTAATAAGATTTTATTTAATATTAATTATTATTCTTATTAATATATATTATTATATTCAATATAATTATTATTATTATTATTTCCCTATTTTTTTTAAATCAAAAAGTAATTCTACATTGACAGGTTGCATATAATATAAACTCGTTCAATAAAAAGGCAACTCTGTTCTGTAATATTTTAAGTTTTAGAAAGTTTAGAGTATGCATACTTCTAAAACTAAAATAAAAACCATAAACGATTATGCATATTGCCATAAGCTATATTACTCTTATCCTAAAAAAATAAAATCATTTATATTAAATACAATAATATTTACTAAATAAAGATAGTAATTATTATAAAATGTTTAAGGTAAAAACCTTAAATTAAAACTAAAAAGAGTGAGTGGAAATGGAGCTTTACACTAAAAAAATAAAAACTAAAATTAAAACAGTAGGTAGGAATAATACTTTAGCATGAATGGTTTAACTGCTAAGTAATTCTATCCCATTCCATTCAACCGCCATATGATGGGCGTACCAGTATAGTCGGTAGTGTAATTAATTTATTTTAAAATATACCATTTGTTTCATAACGTTGTTGTTATATTTCTGTAACATTAGCTAAGTTAAGAAGCGCTATACTCACTGATATTGTTTTAAAAATAAACGCCACTTGACTGAAATATGGCGCCTCACTATCAAATGCAGGACTTTATAAGTAGAGTCTTTTCTAATGTGTTTTTTATGAAGTAAAGTCTAAGAAAATAGCAAATTAAACCCACTTAGTTGTTGATAATAAAAGCAGCTTCTTTTTTTAGAAAGATCTAATGATGAATGCTTTCAAAACAACATTCCATACGATAGTGTTTATCACTCGAAAGAACGTAGTACATACTAATATAACAAACACGGCTGAAAAATAATTTAGCATAAAAGTATTTCGTTCTGAAAACCTGTCAATGAAATTATATCACAAAAAACAAAACACTGAACACAGTACAGTCTGTATTTGGTGATGAATTCTTGTTACTTAAAGACACCTGCTTTCATTTGTGTGTAAAACATTTTAAAAATGTTGTTTTACCAATAACGCATTGTCCAAAAATGGAAGAAATTAAATTGGAAATCTGATTTCAATCTGTCTCTATTTATATACAAGTATATGCATTACTTTTAAATAATTAACGAACGACGGTAGCCAAGAGCGTTGATGCTTGACGATAGTGCTGTTTTCTGGGTTTGGTTGTTTCATTTTATAATCAGAGCTGGTATAAAATAAAATGTATATGTACTAACGTTGCAAGCGATGTCTGTCTTTTGTGTTTGTATTTTTAAACTGAAATATTTAATTCGTTTTATATTAATTTTACATATAACAATAATTAATTTTTAATATAAACTGACTTAAAAAATATATTTTTATCAACAAAATATAAAATCTTTTCAATTTATACGTTTTTTTTTTCGATTCGTAAATTATTTAGCAAAGTTAACCCGTATACAAAATTTCAACTTTCTAGTACAATTTTTACCATAGGCAAAAACCGCCCCCGTGCCTCCAAATAAAATTTTTGAATTTTTTCTTTTAATATGATATTGAATTATTATACAATCCAAAATTTGAGCTTTCTCCGAAGTTTCCTACCGGCCCCCTAAATTTCTCAACGCCTTTTATAAAATTTTGAAATATATTCACATTTAATAGCGTAATACATATGCAAAATTTCAACCTTCTATCTTTTACGAATTAAAAGTTATATATGAAAAAGTGATTATTTTTTTTTTTCCAAAATTACGGGTTTCCTGGAAATTCAGAGAACGCCAAATGTCTTAGAATTATTTTCTCTACGGGGGTAAACGCTAGTATAAATATAATGTTGATTATATATCTTACAATTTACGCACTTTGTAAATCGTTCCGATGAGGCGCTACTGCGTTGGTTCTATTTTAGTTAGAACACATAATTTTTTTATTAATGTATTTTTTGATGTGATGACAGAATGAAAAGTATGGAGTTGATGGCGGAAACATTTTAAATTAAATAAATAAAAATGCTTGAAATAAGTATTTGTCAAAACACTGCCACGCTTGTTGCATTGCATTTCCTTGTTTTCTCTTGATAATTTGTCAATGCAGTGATTGTGAACATTTAAAAGAAATCTTCAAACCAAATCGTAGAATGAATATTTCTAGTAATCGTGGATTAATTAATTAATTATTCAATTAGAAAATTTATACAAAATACCATTATTATATAATTAAATTTTAAATGAAATTTATAGTTATGAAGACAGGTCATGATTTACGTGTTTAAACAAATCTTTTTTACTCGAAGATTAAATCCCCTTTTGTATTCTATGTTTATTGTGTCTTAAATTTTATTTTATTAGATGTTTGTTTTATTTTTACAAATACATTTACAAAGATTTAAATTTGTGAACAATACATGTAATGATCCATCACCAATACTTAGATAGAATCACTTCTACAAATAAACAATTTAAAACAAGATGCATATTTCAATCAAGTGCGTCATTAGTGGATGTTTATGATCTGTTTTAATGTATCACGGCCAGAGAAGCACCAGAATTTTGTAGTGTAGGATGATATTTATCCTAACGCACCGTTGAGTGACATCTGTTGTGGAATAGCTGCATCTGTAACTCTGAGTCGGTTTTATCTACCTATACCGATTGTGACAAAATTCCAGAAGAAGATACATTACAAACATTTTTATTTTTATCTTCTAACATACCCTCTTTAATCACCTGGCAAGTTATCTTGTAGAAATTCCATTATATACATTAAGAAGAATTTGATTATTAAAGTTGTTGTTCTTTTAAATTATTTTTTTTATGATGTTGGTAAATTAAAACGTCAAAATTGTGTCCTATGTCTTAATTTCTATAAAACTGTACTATATATTGATAAAGTTAATACCCATAACCTCAAATGTCCAATTATTTTTTAATAACTCCTTATATGTTAGGAGATATTAACAATTAAAAAAGTCATTCTGTCCTTTTAATTATTAAAGGGTTTCAACGTTATAGAGCATTCCAAGATATGTGACATTACGTCCACTAAGTTGCTATCAGAGCGTAAAGAAGATATTTTACATAGACTGATCTACCTTTAATAGTACAGACATGTTACGTCATAAATATGGCCGACATCTGTACCGCTAAAACTACAACTCGAATATTTAATTGCTATATCTCCGTCAACGTTTAGATATTTATTAAAACAAAAACGCCAATATACATTTATTAACATCAATTTAAATCAACAATTAAAAAATCTAATTTGTTTTAAATCTAAATAATAATAATATGGTAAATGGTTTTTAATCCGACACGTTTGGAATTACGGATTGTCGAACGTCCATATAATTAATTTAAAAGATAAATTGCTTAAGACAGAAATGCAAATTATTAAAACGTGTTTTTAATATGTTTACTTACATTCTGATAATAAATATGCATATATTTTAAATTTTTTTTTGTAAGCATTGTTTTGATTAAGTTAATTTAGACGCACCACGCTTATTATTATTCAACTATATGATAAATTACTTTTCTTTTTAATGAATTTATATAAATAAAAAGCTTAGTTTATAAAAAATTATTTTAATTTAAATATTAAACGTGAAAATGTAACAACCGTTACGACAGAATGTCTCTGCTCACATTTAATTTAAAATTCTGTCATTAGTTAATTTTAACTTTTAATATATATTTAATTTTAGAATATAAAATAAAAACAGACTGTTCAAAAATCAAACAAAGCTACCAACGTGATAAATTTAACTATTTTTAGTTACTTTTGCGGTAAACAACAAAGTAAGGTATAACTCATTTCAAAATAATTATTACATGTAAGTGGAATTTAATTTAGATGAATGTTAAAAATGATAAATCTTAAACTTTCTTCATAATAGCAAAATAAATCATATACTTAATAAAATGCAAGTGTTAGTTTTTAAATTCTACGAATACGTAAGAAAGCGAATGCCAACCTTAAGTTGGATTGTAATATTTAATAAAATACACAAAACGTACAAACAGAAGTTTGCTTCAAGAAATTTCCCTTAAAAATAGTGCACAATATTTAAATCTTCTTTTAGAAAACTAGGTTCTATTTTCTGTATTTTTTAAGATATAGTGTACAATTTTGTAATCTCTCACCTTAGGGTCGTATTTTGTAACTTTCTCTTGCGTCATGAATTAGGCAAGTGTGATGTTCATTTGTTTGTTAATATTTTCAAATAAAACTTTAACTTTTAGTTGTATTTTCACAATAATTTTAAATTTTTACTTTTAAGTTCAATTAAAAATAATAGTTGAGAAAAGAATAAGAAGTTTAAGTCACATTATTAGTGAGTGAAAGCCACGGGCTCCACATTAGATAGTATGTGAATACAATTCTGTCAGATTTTTGTTTCACCTCTTAGAAATAGTACAGGTAACATATTTAACGTATAAATAAACCGATCGCTCACCGTCACTTCTCTTGAAAGTCTGCTTCGGTATATATGTACAACTGTCAGGCTAAGTTAGTGCAATGAGATAGTCTTTTGCCTCATTCCCACTCACTGTTTTGATATTTAATTTACTGTTTTTATTTAATATTGTAATCTAGATTTCAGGTATTTGTTTAAGCATTCCTTTTCATATTTGTGTTTTAATTTAAGTTTAGTTAATTTAGTTGGTGCGTATGCATCGTTAGTAATATAAATTTTGACAGTTCGACAAAATTGTATGTGAAATAATTAAAATTACTATTTTTAATAACAATTAGTAATAGAAATTATTTTCACTTCTATATATTTCTAAAACTGACATTAAACTTCTTTTAAAAGTAAATCCTACTGCATTTTGACAGCTTGTCACATTTTGGAAGTTATAATATAATATAGTTTTTCTTAATTTAATATTTTTAATTAAAGACATTAAACTTTGTAAGGTTCTAAGAAAACTTTAAAAATAAATTAAATTAAAAATGGTACTGTGAATGACTACGCGTATTGCCATATGCTAAACAATATAAATTAAATACAAAATTAAATTAAAGCAGTGAGTGGGAATGATACTTTTACCCATGTATGTATAATGCGCTGTACACTTGATGCGAAACTCATAAACACTTTAAAATCAAATCGGATCGAATACACGACCTTGGAAATAAAATAAAACTAATGTCTAAAACCGAATCTAATTGTCAAAAATAACTTGCATAAATTTTTAAAAACGTCTTTTTTAATTCTAAGTAATATTTCAGAGCAGTAGTATGATCGTTTCCGGATTGCAAATATTACGGCAACCCTGCCCACATTGTTGCTATGAATAGTTGATTCATAAATGCAAATAACTTGCAGATAAAGCTTAAGTCATACATATGATGAATGATGAATGATGAATGATGATGACTATATAGATAACACAACTAAGTAATTTAATAACTGAATGTAGCATAAATATATTTCGTTATGAAATATACAATTTATCTTTAAAACAGTTCAGAGTCTGTTATTCCATTTCCCCACAGAATCATTTGTTCATATGCAAAGATACTCATGCCTATTTAAATATCTACTATAAATAGAATTGCTTGTTATTCAAAAAGAAAAGATAGCCGAAGATTTATCTAATGTCATTTTGGTATGTTTTATGTTGAAAACAAAACCACTTTTTATGTTTATGTTTAAATTTTTAGTGTTATTGAATGTCTTACAAAATTCAGCTGAACCTAAAATATAGATAAAAATGTAAACTGAATGTCACTTTCTTCCCATTATGTTTAAATTTAGTAAGAACCCCAAACTATCATTATCTTTTTGTTTTGTCCTATTACCTCCCTTCGTTATTCTTCTTGGGTATACTCGTATATTCCAAATATCAGAACTAATTTTCCAATAGGCTTGTGTCCTATGTCTTAATTTATATAAAAGTGTACTATATATTGATAAAGTGAGTTACTAGAACCTCAAATGTTCAATTATTTTTTAATAACTCCTTATATGTTAAGAGATATTAACAATTAAAAAAGTCATTTTGCCTCTTTAATTATTAAATGGATTCAACGGTGTACACAGTCCAAGTGCATGTGACATCACAATCCTTGTGTAAGGTTACCAACCTTACAGCTCATAAAGCTCTGCTATATGTATTTATATATCAAAATATCAAATATTATTTACAGCTATTTCAAGGAACACTCAAATTCCAATATTATGTCTGCCTTAGCAGGGTTAAATAAAATAAAAACTTATTATTCTTTGATTTGACTTGATTATTTGACTACCAACAGCTACAGAACATTACCACAGCACTGACCTACTCAACAAATAACTGACGTTAAAATGCATTTCACGTCATAAAAATATGGCCGACCATTTCTAGCGCTAAAACTACAATTCAAACTTTTAATTGCTATATCTCCGTCAATATTTAGATATTTAATAAAATTAATGACACATTTATTAACATCAACTTCAATCAACAATTGAAAAATCGACCACTAAAAAATGAGGACACAAGCCCGTTCTGCGATCTCTTCCTCTTTCTAAAACCATTTCCCCTTTGTACCAAGGAAAAGATTTATGGCTGATTAACAAGTTAATTTCTTAATTGCTTATTAAAGATGAATATAAATACAGCTTCGCATTCTATACTGTTAAATAAATGAAGAATTTTCTGAAATTTACGGATGAAATATCTTTCTTAAAAAAAAAGATTTTAATAGCACATAATCATTATTTTTTTACAGTATCTGATATATATCTTTCTTGTATTTTTCAGATTTTGTCATCAGCAAATTTGTCAACGTCACCGTGCGAGAACCCCTGGAGTTGGGCTTGTGGTACATGGCTTGAAGAACATAAAGATAAACCATCATGGAGTTATCAACAAGAATTAGAATATCAAGGTTTAATACTATCCTATAAAAATATATTTAAATTTAAATAAAATTGATTTTAAATTTTATTATTCTATTTTCAGAAACACTTAAAGCACGTGCTTTAATTGGTAATCTAATACCAGGACCTCCTGGATCTGTGGAATGGTTATTATCAGAATTATATTCATCTTGCGCATCGACTGAATTAATAGAAGCAGAAGCTGATCGCCCACTTAAAAAGCTAATTAACAATCTGAGTAAGTAATTTAATTATAATTATTATATTTAATCACCCATGTGCTGCCACCTGTTATTTATCATGTTTAATATTTAGCTAAGAAACACACTATAATCTGAAGAGTATATTTATCTGACCAAAGGTGGCAGGTTGCTTATAAATTTTGTATGCTTTTAAATGAATTTTATAATTTGTGATATGAATTGTTTTATAAGTTTATCTTGACCAGAAAGATATTAATGCGAGAAGATGTTCAGTCTTCATTTACTTTCTCTTTATGATTTTTGTGATACGTACATATATTTTATCTTAAAAAGGTAAAAGTACTCTTACGTGCAAAGTGCTTGTAATTATAAATAGAGTGACATTAAAAAAGAAAGAAATATATTGCGTTAGTTCATATATAATAGACGCTAATGTAATTTACTTTGTTAACTACAATTTAAGTAATCATGAGTTTTATGTATGTATATAAGATCCCTTGTGATTTCCTTACATTTAAAATTTAAGTATATATATAAATGAAATTCATAATTCTATAATAGACAAGGTGTGTTTATTCTTTTTCAATGATTTAATATTCGTAACTTATAATTTCTCGTATAGTAAGAAAAGGATCTGGATCCAAAGTCAAGGCTAACAAATTTGGAGTTATTTTTATTTGTATTTCGTTTTTATATAATCAATGATTTTAGTTCTATAAATCATGAATATATTTCAAGAATTTCAAGGTTACGTTTCTTAGAGAACTATTAGATTACCATAACTAGAATATTTGGATAATCGTGATTTGGAATTAGATAAATATTTATATAGAATTTCTATTTCATTATTGTTATCACATTGTTAATATGATGCAATTTTTATATACGTAATGTTTTGAGTTTGTATTTGAATCTTTCTCATAGTATTAAGACGTTAACACCAGCCTGCTATGCGTTTGAGTTTGTTGGGTCAGATCACCAGTATATTTTAAATAGGTCTGAGACATTATAAAATGAGGTCTTCCGCAATATGAATAGTATCGCAAAGACTAGTGTTCAATAAAAATGAAATGTAGAAGTATAACCCTATCCTACTCACAAAATTAATGTAAAAAAGTTGTAAATAGAATTATTATTGCTTATCACGTCGTATTACGGGAATAGGATTGTGTCCTATATCTTAATTTCTATAAAAGTGTACTATATATTGATAAAGTGGGTTACTAGAACCTCAACTGTTTAATTATTTTTTAATAACTCCTTATATGTTAGGAAATATTAACAATTAAAAGTCATATTGTCTCTTTAATTATTAAAGGGATTCAACGTTGTACAACATTCCAATTGCATGTGACATCCCAATCGCTAGTTGCTATCTCTTTTATACGACAGAGCGTAAAAGAGATATATTCTTGACAGAACTCTGACAAGTTTACAGATTACCAACCAACCTTATAGACTAAATTTCTGCTATATGTATTTATATATCAAAGTATGAAATATTATTTACAGCTATTTCAAGGAACAATAAAATTTCAATATTATGTCTGCCGATAATAAGTTTTTATTTTATTTAACCCTGCTAAGGCAGACATAATATTGAAATTTGATTGTTCCTTGAAATAGCTGTAAATAATATTTGATACTTTGATATATAAATACATATAGCAGAGATTTATGAGCTGTAAGGTTGGTAACCTTACACAAGGATTGTGATGTCACATGCACTTGGAATGTGTACAACGTTGAATCCTTTTAATAATTAAAGAGACAAAATGACTTTTTTAATTGTTAATATCTCTTAACATATAAGGAATTATTAAAAAATAATTGAACATTTGAGGTTCTAGTAACCCACTTTATCAATATATAGTACACTTTTATAGAAATTAAGACATAGGACACAATCCCATTGAAAAATCGACCACTAAAAAATATGCACACAAGCCCATTCGTCTTTAACGTAATGTTAGACCCCATGTGTTTTGCGAGTTCTGATTCACTGGATTAATAATAGATGG
This sequence comes from Panorpa germanica, assembly GCA_963678705.1. Classification (NCBI taxonomy): domain Eukaryota; kingdom Metazoa; phylum Arthropoda; class Insecta; order Mecoptera; family Panorpidae; genus Panorpa; species Panorpa germanica. The sequence continues at coordinate 8,179,673 of OY783220.1, read as the reverse complement.
CACTGCATACATTTTTTAATAATCTGAAAACAATTGCTGGAATAATAATCCATGTAAATTTAAATGATTTAAATGTAGTACATTTAAAATAGGCTGATGCAGGCACAAACGATTTTCTTTATGCAGATTATGCAGATAATGATGTCGATATAGATTAATAGAGAGCGATGAAGATCGGTGAATCAATATTCATCAAAATGATGCATCTCATTACAGTACCCGGTACACACAGTATTTTCATTTTAATAATTAATAGAAGGTATTTGTACGACGAAAGTTTTTATGATTATAATAATCTGTTGATTTATTGATCAATTTGTATAAAGCAATAACAAATTTTAATAAATTATAATTATCGACTTTTGAACTTTGGCTCCAACTTGTGAGTTACAACAGAATTTTTTAAAATATAAAGAGGTTTTTATTTACATAAATTTCTGATAATTTTAACACTTAAAAAAACTATAAAAACACTTTTAACACCGACAATAGGATGAGCAGAAAGTGGATTAGCAGAAGAGTGCAAGAAATATCTTCTTAATATATATAAATTACGTGTCACGTTGTGTGTTCGCGATGGACTCCTAAACTACTTAACCGATTTTAATCAAATTTGTACACCGGGTGCAGTTTGATCCAACTTGAAAGATAGGATAGCTTACATCTCAATTTATGATTAATTATTATGATTTATTATTAATTATCTGATTTTAAAAGATGGCGACATCTGTTGATAAATAGATTGAGTAAATATTCTGTTGACTAGATTGAGTAAATATTCAATAGATGGCGCTATGTAATGTAATATGACAAAAACGTTAGTCACAGCAACGCGTGGCCGGGACAGCTAGTTTACTTATAAAAATGTCTGTATTTGTATCTTCTGTGTGTTTTCTTTTTCTGTATTCGTGAATATGCTGTGTTTATGCTATATTACATACAATTTAAGTACAAAAGATATGCAAAAAACAAAACAGTTTTGACAAGTATTGTACGAAGGAAAATATTTGACAGTAAACATAACTCAAAGTTTATTTCATAGATGGCTCTGACTGGTGGTCTGTCATCATATTAAGAAATGTCTTTTATTATATCTTGTGGGTGTATTTAATGTATATTGACCAGTACTATATTGTTAAAAGGCTAATAAATTGAAAAGAAAGTAACTTTAGACAATCGTTGTTATTGTAGGTCATTTACATGTACTTATATGCGTACTGCGTAGGTTGTATTGTATTAAATGTACTTGTACGATAGTTATTAAGTTGCGTACTATCATAAGTCTTGCACGATTTTTTTATTAACTAAAATTAGACCCTTCATTATAATTAATCTAATAATGTAAACCCTATATTTCTTACAATGTTTATGACCATAGCCGTCCTCAGAAAATTTTGTCAGTGGGGAATTCATGTTACTCGCAACAAACGTATTGGTTTTATTGTATAAAATGTGTAATAGAGGGGGGAAGGGCGAAGTGGAAGAGAGATTGACATGTAAAGCAAGCTTTAATGCCTTCCCCTTCCACTTTAATTCTATTGCTAGTTTTTTTCAGTGCGTTTATGAATACTTAAATGATCCTGATGAGGCTTTCCTCACTTTCAGATAAGGAGTTAGTAGGGAATGTAACGCAGTTGCCTCACGAGAACCTTACTGAACAAACTTTATAGGTTTCCAGTCGTGAAAACTTTATATTATAATTAATAGTTTTGTTTTAAGGTGGGAGATAAAGAATATTTCACAACAAAGCAAGTTTTGTGACGTTATCTCTAACCTAAAATTATAACCTAAAAAAAATATTTATCTTTTCGAATGTGTGACGTCACCACAGGGAGGGGAAACCCACAATGTGTGACAAGTCGTGATAATGGTGTCGGGGAGGGGTGTTGTTAAAAACTATGAGATTTTCTCATGGTTTCTCATGGTAGAAGGATTGCCGGATTTAGATTGGGAAACGAGAAGAAAGGAAACAGATACTGTACAAATAGCAAGGAAAGGATGTGTAGAGTGTGCGGAACGGAGATAGAAACATTGGAGCACATTAAGTTAATATTGGACAGTTATTAAAGGGAGGCAGTGAAGGAAAGAGGTGTATGGCGGAGATAGAGAAAAGGAACGAGGAAAGAGAAGGAGTGGCAGAGTAGAAACAGGAGGAAAAGTAGCAGGAGGAGCGAAGCAATAGCAGTAGCATTTTTTTAAAATTTTTATAAGAATAAATTTATATATTTTTTTTTCGTTTGGAAGGAGTAAAAATGTTAAGATTTAATAAGGATGAAAGTTAAGGCACAAGAATGTTGTGCCAAATAGCAAAAACATTAAAAATAAAATAATAATTTTTAAGGCCACAATGTGTGACAAGCCGTGATAATGCTGTCTGGAGGGGTGTTGTTAAGAACTTCTCATGGTTCTCTTGAAGTAACATCTTTTTCAACATAATTTCTGTAATAGTAATATTTGTACTATAATATATTATTTTTTACATATTCATTGATATGTAGAGTGGGTGAATATTTCCCGTTTGTCCACCGTGCGTACGCCTATGTATATGAGTATATGCATTCCACCACGATGTATAGAATACAGATGACCTTTAGCCGTTGGAATGACCTCCTTGGTTGGACGTTCTACTACTCACTATAAAAGTAATGGGTTGCTGGTCACTTTCACCAGTCTCGTCTACTGTGGGCATGTGCATATACATCATACGTCTAAAGACAGGAGCGTACTTGGAATAAATAAGGCCATATAATATCTAAAAATGTAAATGGTAAAGAAAACCAAACCACGGTGGCAGCTATATTATTTTTATAATTCAATTTGTCAATTTTATTTATAGCTTAATTATAGTATTATATGATGTACCTTTTTATATTTTCTACATTAAATCACGCGTAGGACTGATTCTGGGCGCGTTTACTCTTTGTTTTAGAAACCGAAAAAAAATAAACATTAACGGGTCGGTTAGATTCAGTACTTGTATCTAGTTCTGTATTTTTTGAATGTCATCTAGGTGGATAGGTTTTTTTCCATGAAAAGATCTCATCAGCTGTTTTTCTTTTGGTAATTTAAGGAAAAATAAAGTTAAATTTAGAAAGGTGAAGCAATTGTGGTTAGATATAATTGATAAATTAAAAAATATGTTTGATTAAAGGTTCTAGGTTTTATAAAAATTTGTAAATCGGAGTACTGATTCGATTGCTTTACCTGGAGTAAGTCTGGACTTACCATAATATTTAATGGGCTTATGTCCTATGGTTTAATTTCTATGAAACTCTACTATATATTCATAAAGTTGGCTACTAGAACTCCTTATATGTTAGGATATATTAACAGTTAAAAAAGTCATTTTTCTCTTTAATTATAAAAGGGATTCAGCGTTGTAGAACATGCCAAGACATGTGACATCACGTTCGCTAAGTTGTTCTCTTTTTTTTACAACAGAGCATATTCAACACAGAACTCATATCCATAGAAAAAGTATCTGACCTACCCTTTAACAGTTCAGACATGTTACGTCATAAACATGACCGACATCTCTAGCGGTAAAATTACAATTCGAATTTTTAATTGCTATATCTCCGTCACCATTTAGATATTTATTAAAATAAAAACGCCAATATACATTTATTAACATCAATTTCAATAAAAAATTGTAAAAAAAATCAACCACTAAAATAAAGTACATGTCTTGAGTTCGCCTCTGAAGTTGGTCATATTCTGTACATGTAGCTAGAATTATACACCAGAGATCGTTTGGCCGGTAACTGCGGTTAAATAAAAACTCTCTGTACGCGATGTGCACCATTAATTTCTTGTTCATTTACACATTATTTAAAAAGAGAAACATCCGGGTTATAAAGAAGAACAAGAAGAAGATTATGACAAAATAAAAGTAATATAATGAACTCATCTTGTTGTTATTTTATTATTTAATAGCATAATACTTGGTGACCATAAAAATGCTCAAAATTAGTGGACAACGTCAGATTCTTCATATAGTTTGCGTTGAGTATCTTCTGTCTCACGCGCTAGGCGATGTATCGCATATTTCATAGTAGTTATATGAAGCAGCTACGTGCGCTGTGGAGAACGCACGGGGAATATTTCTTCGAGCGAAAATATCTTCTAATTAATATGGCATAGAGATTAAGTTGATTTCTTGCAACTTCCTATGACTCAATATGACTGGTAACATTTCTAAGTGTTTGTCATAAATTTTATAACCTCTATTTATGACAAACTCTTAGAAATGTTAACAGTTTTATAAAAATTGGAATTTTACTAGAAAATATAGCAATATTAATTTTTAAAACATATTTTTACGGTTCCAACTCATTAAAAGTCAGCGGAAGAAAGCTTAAAATATAGATACGTTATTCATCTAACTAATTGCAGCTTTAGATTTTGATTCGCGTTTATAGTTACTTATAAAACGGTTTAAATATAAGAAAACATCGCCATCTATATTTCGCGAGAAAAAATGGCTAAGTATCGTTTCACCTTAAGTAAGAAATATCGGTAGCCTTTATCATCGATATTCAAACATCGATATGCTCTTTAGTTTTTCTATCTCTAGTACAAATAGAATGTTGTAACATTGTTTACAACCTTACGTCATCTTTACGATCATATAAAGATATCAAAGATGTTCCTCGATGCCTGACGTGCTCACTTAACCATTAAATTATTATTGTTGATTCATTAAATGCATAAAAGCAATGAAATTAGTTTTGTAACAAATAATAACAGTCCTTTTGTTAAATTCATTCATTTAAATAAGTACAAATAGAAATCTGCTCCGCCATACCATCTATCTTTAAATAGAAGTACTAATTTCTTTTGCTACTGTTTTACATTTTATTGAATCAATAAATTTGATGAATTTTTTCTATTTTTATTTTTATAATAAATGTATTCTTTGTTAATAGTTGAGTTTGTTAATAAATTATTTTAGTGCCCAGCAGCGATCGTTAGAGCGTGGGATTTTTGGTAGCCACAAATTGGTAGTTCAAATGAATAAATTTTCTTGTTAGAACTTGTTCATACATGCTATTAAAAGTTAAAATGATCTTGAAGAATGTACCAGTGTTACTTTCTATGAAAGTGGTTGTTTTATAAAACAATACAAAGTACCTAGGTTGTTAAGTACCTTGTATTGTAACAATACATAATGTTTTGTAATAATGCATTAGTTTTGTAAAATAATTTTTAGGTTATGGTTTTCATTTATTATTATTTTAACAATTATAATGAACAACTTTTTGTTTATTGAACCAAAGGATTTCTAATCATACATACGAGGCGTGTTTTTTTAAGTAAGTACCGTTTTGGAATTAAAAAAAGACGTGCAAAGATATCGCAATAATTTTATTTTTACATGAAAGCCTGTACCTTAATCTACTTTTCTACATAATTTCCGTGAATATTGAGGCACTTGTCATAACGTGGCACCAGTTTTTGAATACCCTCCTCATAAAATTCTGCCGCCTGACTTGTTAACCACTGTATCACAACTCTTTTGACTTTTTTCATCATGCACATTTGTGCGGCCATCTTTAAATGCTCTCACCCATTTCCTTACCATTCCATTCCTCATAATGTTTTGTCCGTAAACTTCACAGATCTCACGATGAATATCGATCGGTTTTACGCCTTTAGCACTAAAAAATCGTATAACAGCCCGTACTTCACAATCGGCGGGACTGACGATTGTCGGAGGCATCTTAAACACTCAGTAAACAACGTATACAATGAAGAATCAGACTGTAATGGCTGTAGAAAAGTAGATTAAGGTACAGGTTTTCATGTAAAAATAAAATTATTGCGATATCTTTGCACGTCTTTTTTTAATTCCAAAACGGTACTTACTTAAAAAACACGCCTCGTATATCAAGTAGTTTTTACATTTTTGGTAGAATTGGTTTGTTTTGATTCAATGAGGTCCATAAAATTACTACGTATTAATAAGGTTAGCTATTAGGACCTCAAATGTGCAATTATTTGTTAATAAGTAGCAATTTTTTACCATGTAATCATGAAAGAATCCAAAGTTATAAAAAATAAGTTTTTCCCCGATGTTATATCTTGTGATTATATCAATTCAGGCGTCAGTTATTAGCTAGAGCTGACTCGGGCAATACATAAAGTTTTGATATTAATAATGTGATGAACAAAGTTAAATAAAATCGATTGTGACGTCGAAAGATAGTTTAAAAATTAAGCAGCAAAAATTTAAAAACATTCTTTCGACTTTAAAAAATAAGTTATCAGCCCGGATAAGTATTTTAATTTCTTTCTAAGTGTTTTTAGAATATTATTGGTATAAGTAGTTCAAATCTAGAAATTTAAATATTCAATTTTATCTCAAAATCAATTATTTCCTTACTTATCTTCCTAGACCCAATTAACATAGTTCCCATTAATAAAAATTAAATAGCCCGAATAGGAATTGTAAATTAATCTTAATAACTCAATAATCCAACAGTTTGATAATTTCTAAATATTTATTTTCAAGGTGATCTTTTAATATCTCACATATGATAATTATATATATATATATTGTTAGAAATATAGCAAGAGAAATTATATTAACTTATCTTTATAGTCTAAGTTTAAAATAATATTAATTAATTAAATTATTAATGGGAATCGTATTTCTCCATTAATAATTATATATAACAATTGTATTTTGATTAAAAAACAGAAGAACGTAGTCTATTCTATAGTCTAACGATAGTCTAATGTTAACCGACGTCGGTTAAAAGTTACAATATAACTTGTAATTTATTTCCGACGTCGGATAGTGTCAGCGTTGTTTCAATGAACTAATTTAGACAATATTCAATAAGAATATGTCATTGATAAATTGTGGGTATAAATAGATAAACAAATAAACGTATATAAATTACCAAATCATTAAATTTCTAAAAATTCGATAACTAAATTCAAGAACATATGTAAATGTCATAGTTATAAATTAATAAATTGAAGGTTAAGAGGTTATTATTAAACGGAATTCATGAAAACAATGTGATCGATCTACTGTCAATAACTTTGTAGTTTATCTAATTAGGAAGACAGTGTCAATCACTCGTAAAGTTCACTCAATAAAATCGAATTTCAAGGATTTCTACTTCCTTATTGTGTGGGCTATTTGATGAGGATGTTAACATTTCTTAATTATCAAGATGTTTATTCATTAAAACATATTTTATGTTTAATATTTAATTTATTTAACAAGACTTGTTGCTGTTCTTGTTTGTCATCTTCCTCTGTCCTTTTAGTTACGCCATTTGTCCTTTTCCTCTACTCTTACATTGCAATATCTCCTCTAAGCTTAAACCTGAACAGTTCCAATTCATTTGTTACTCTGTACGTCAAAAGATCAACTGTATCGTACTACATCTCGTGGCTTACTCATCTTTAGTAAAATCAAGAGAAACGAAAATCTTAACAGAAAACCAAATAAGTGTAAAACCAATATGTTATCTGCGCAACATATCTGTAACGAATTCCGTCTCCTTATTTAGAACGTTGAAATGAACAATAAAAACAAAAGTATCAAGGAAAAATTAAGGAACATGAAGAGAGAGGAAGTACTAAAAGAGGCAGTGAACGGAAGCAGGAGAAAGAAAGATTTAGCGAGGAAACAGTTAAACTTCAGTCCAGAAAATAGAGGATTTGCGAAAAGGAGATAAGGACAAGAGGTGGATGACGGAGATAGAGACAATAATAAAATAGTAAAGGAAGAGAGTCAAGAAGTAATAGTAAAGTAAGAGAGTCAAGAGGAAATAGTAAAGATAGAGTGTTTATGCCTGTAATAGACATAAGTGGAGAAGTGAAAACGAAGAGAGAAGGCAGGAAGGATAGTGAAAAGATAATAGAGTGGTTGTCGAGAGGAGACAAGGAAGGCAAGAGGTGATAGATGAAGGTACAGGCAATAAGGAAGGAGAAGCAGGAAACGGTGTGAATAAAGGAGGAGTAGGGGACAAGAAGAGAGAGGATCAAGAAAAGAAGAAACAGAAAGTACTATTCAAAGTAGTAATAGTCTAGAATAGTTTTAAGTTTAGTTTTAACTTTGAATTTATATGAAATGCATTAAGAAATATAATAATGTAGATTGTAAAGCCGAAAGGCACAATTTTCAATAATATAAATTGTTAGTAGATCCTGAATCTAATTAATTTGAAAACTTCTCAAATAGCTTTCCAAATCAAAGGTTAAATGTTTAATTTTAAAATCGAAGAAAACAATCAAATGAAGCTAATTTACCAGCTTAGATGATGAGGTTTCTCATCAGCCAGTCGTTTATTAAGATAAATTGTTATCATTAAGTTCATTTAGTTGGACGAATCGTGCATTAAAGCCCTGAACTAAATGCTTGGACGGTTTAGGAATGATTGATTACGATGCGAATTTGTAGTGATGGTACTATAACACTTGCATTGCCAGTATTGCATGTTTACAACATTTCACGGGCCGACAATGCATTTAAATTATATCTTACTAGTTTACTAACTAAATTGGAAAAATTTTGGATGATCTTTCTATTTATAATAATACATTTTTCAAAATATGAAATGTATAACCGTGTGAAACATATTCTACTTTCAATTAGAATTGCAATTAATTTAAATAGAAACTTTCATTTCACAAAATTTAAAATTTTGACATTGGCCCCATTATATACTGTAGGATTTAGACGATGGATCTAAGAAAAAAAAATATTTTCGCCGCTAAAAAAATAATTTTCCGTCGCGAAAAAATACTATTTTCAATTTTAATTCTATCGCTAATTAATATATGTATTTTTTTTTGCGTCCCTAATGACCCTTGAACAAAAAGCAATCATTGGATTATTTAGAGGGCATATTCTATTACCTGCAATATACATTGTAAGCAGGGGTGCCTTAGCCATTGCGAGGCCCGGGCGGCATAATTTATGTAAATTATAAGGAGGTATTTTTGATGATAATTGACGAGAAATAATGAGAATAAAGATGAAAAATATTAATTATGATAAACTAAGGTACATGAATATCTTAAAAGAAGACGCAGTGATTCAAGTGGGATTTTTAAAGAGCGAGGCGCGAGATTCGAATAGATATATAGTAATGAATACTTGGGTTGTTGTGCGAGAATGCGAAGCCCCTGGTGGTTGCCCTGCTTGCCACCCCCTAAGGCTGCCTCTGACTGCCAGTAGCAACCGTACCGGGCATACAATGTTTGTTGTCTAAAACGAAGATAACTGCGCAGGGCAATTTAGGGAAAGTTGCCATTAAAATAAAAAAATTCAAATCAACTTTGCCCAATATTTTCATACAAACAGCCGGCCGCGTAAGTGTTAAATTCGTATTTAAGTTGCAATTTTTATTCATAACATTTATCGCTAATAAATAGCTAATATATTCATGAATTCATATATCATTTTTAATGAAATGTACAAACATGAACTGTCTATAACTCTGACACATTTTTGTGTTATCTAAAAAGAAAACGTAACATTTTAATTCAAATCATTAATCTTTAAAATGTAAAACCTGATTTGAGTCAGCCAGTCAACTTTTTCGATATTCTCCGGAAGAATACTATAAAATACAAGCATAAACGCTGCGGGATATCCATGACTTATAAGGAGGCCAATTATAAAAGTATGTCCCACAAAAAACATTCACAGATTCACCAAGTAGTGACCACTTCTACTTGGAGATTATTTCTGACCGGTATTGTTCAAAAATAATAAATTTATTGAGGATATTGAAGAAATTCTTATGTAAATTACTTGTCAAAATTATAGGTTTTATGTCGCTTTTTATTTCTTAGTTAGAAGTATTATTGGTAGGGTCATTAAATTATGTAAGGAAACTAAAGAACGTCTGTTTGATATATGATTATTTGATTACTTATATATTATAAGCATTAATTACAAATTTGATTCATTTTCACTTTCAAAATAACGAAAATATTTATAAATTGCTACCTGTGGGAATCTCTAGGAATTAGCGTTTAGTTTTATTGGATATATTTAAAGAAATATGTTGTTTATCATATAGCCACCTTTCTTCTTTATTTTTCGGGCCTTTTTGTTAAGAAATTAATAAAGATACGATAATGAAATATCACTATTACCTATATACTAATTAACACCTGTTTAAGGAGATCCTCGTGAAGTAGTAAAGAATGGAGAACTTACTGAAACTTAGTACGATAGTCAATAATTAATAAAAAAATTAAATAAGGATAAGTTTCCGAAACTTTTAAGGAAATAATTGGTTTTAAAAAATGGAAATTTCATGTACAAGTACGAGGTCTGTTCAAAAAATAAGGTGAATTTTCATTTTTCTCAAAAAATATTTATTTATTCATCAATTTCTATTTTGTCCCCTTCAAAGTAGTCCCCCTCAGATATAATACACTTGTGCCAGCGTTTTTTCCAATCCTCGAAGCAGTTCTGATATGCACTTTTTGGTATGCTCTTGAGCTCTCTCAGCGATTCGGTTTGCATCTCCTCAATCGTCTCAAAACGCCTTCCTTTCATGGGTCTCTTCAATCTTGTGAATATGGTGGCTGAGGCATGATTACGGTGTTGTTTTTGGCCAAAAAATTACGAACAAGCAATGACGAGTGAGCAGGTGCATTATCGTGATGCAAAAGCCATGAATTGTTTTTCCACAATTCCGGACGTTTTCTTCGTATTGCTTCTCGCAAGCGGCGCATAATTTCAAGATAATACTCCTTATTGACCGTACGACCATGTGGTAAGAACTCCTGATGCACTACGCCACGGTAATCGAAAAAAACAGTCAGCAAAACCTTCACATTTGATCGAACTTGGCGTGCTTTTCTGTGAACCTTCTGTGAAAAGCTTGTACCACTTGTAAACATTTTTTTTGGCTTAAAGTAGATGCACCGTATGCCACTTTCAACATTTCAAGTGTTTTGGAGCACTTGATTCCATTTTTCACACAAAATTTAATGCAAACTCTTTGATCCATGTTTTTCGACAGGAGAAAATCGCCGAACACGCAAAACACTTCTAACTTTTATGCCTTTCACAAACAAACTAAATGTGCTATATAGCTAAAACTGTGAACATATGTTCGAGACGAGTGTACCAACATAACAAAATAAAAAAATCGATAATCGAATGTACGTAGCCCGCGAAATTTGACCTTACTTTTTGATTCACCTTATTTGTTGAACAGACCTCGTATATGGGGATTCATTAACTTGTGTATTTGATTAAAAATTTCATGTAAGAATCAAATGGAGAAAATTATTATTTCAATTGAATATGGTTCAGAAAACATCAAGCTTTCTATTAAAATAATAAAAAATTTATGATTCCGAAGAAATAACAAAAATAATTGACATTTTTGGTAAACAATATCAACACAATCATCAGTTCGCTGTTCAAAACACGATGTAAGATTTGGCAACGTCGCTTGTGCAGTTAATCGATGCATAAGTAACCGCGAATATTCGAAAGGGATTAGGTCTAAGTTTTCAGGTTATGTACTTCTTTAGTCAATTGCATGTTTATACATTTTTGGAAATTAAATTGTTTCTTAATTTATAGTGTTAATATTATCTATAATTTTAAAATTATTTTTCAATGCATGATAAAAGTAATAAATAATATAATGTTGTTATGGAAATTATTTACACTATGGTGGTACTAGAATCTCCTTAATTCTACTACCACTATGCATTTGTATTATTTTGTATAAGGCTTTACGGCATTACAACCCGCTTACATTAATTACTTCTTCCTTTTCTACGTTCCTCTCTCTCTCTTGTTCTGTTCCTATGTTTTCTATCTCATTCTAATTTCCACCATTCATCTTCTTCTCTCCCAGACTCATCCTGCTTTCAGCTCTTTCCTCCATTTACTCTTCATGTGCTCCAGCTTTTCCTCTCCACATGGTGGTAGTTCGGACACTGGAGATGGTTCATTTTCACTTCCTAGAAAAAAAAAACAAGTATATACTTGTTCTCCTCCCATGAAACATAACATTAACATTATATTTTCAAGTAACAACAGTTATTATACTAAAGTATTTTTAATTAGATAAATCATATCCGTTCGGTGGTCGTTACATGTGCTTTCTAATAGATATATTTAAAATGCCACCTAGCTAGACGTAGCAATTAGATACAGACCGCAAAAACCATGTCGACACTCAAAACAGTAAAGTTATTTCAACAGCAACTTCAATTCGAAAATATTGTCCTCAAAGATGACCTCTTGATTACGAAACCCAAAACAACAATCTATCAGCTCATGTGTTTATGCTCTTTAAGGTAGTTCCAGAGTGAAACCACGTTTAGATAGATTTTTAAAATTTCATTAAGGTGAAACGACACTTGGCCATTTTTTCTCGCGAAATATTCTCGCAAAAATAACTTTTGTAAATTAATATTGCTATATTTTCTAGTTAAATTCCAATTTTTATATGACTGGTTACATTTCTAAGGGTTTGTCATAAATAAAGGTTATAAAATTTACTTATTTTAGCGGTTCCAACTCATTAAAAGTCAGTGGAAGAAAGCTTAAAATGTAGATACGTTATTCATCTAACTAATTGCAGCTTTAGATTTTGATTCGCGTTTATAGTTACTTACGTGAAACAATTCAAACATAAAAAAACATGTTTTTTTTTGATAATATTTAAGCTACTGTATTGTATCGCCATCTATATTTCGCGAGAAGAAATGGCCAAGTATTGTTTCACCTTAACTAATAAATCCCGAAGTTTCAGAATTTTAAACCGTTTGGAATCCGAGATAATTAATACACCTCCCATTTGAAGCATGTTAAACTTCTTTCCGTCCAACTATTCTACTATACACGAAAAATCTACTGTCCAAAATATCTTAATTCTCAATATCTTGTAAATTTAATTACAGGGTGTCCCACATACACCTATCGATAATTATAAGTATTATAATAGTGAAAGTGATAACAAAAACGGTGATTAGGAATTTCCCAGTATCAGTACTGTGTATTGAAGAAACTGTGTCATGTGTTTGCTTCTCTAAAACGGTTGATGTTCCAAATCGTTAATTTATTCGCTAATTACTCTAGCAAATAGATTTTAAAATTTCATCTTTATCCATAATTTATAGAAAATGATAATAATAAAATTAAATTTAATTGTTGTTCATAATGTGTTTTTTAAATGAATGTTTAATCTATATAACGAATTAATTCATTTATTAGAAATTTGTTCTAATATTTGAAACAAATTTAAGCAAAGCCAGAAAGCGTCACAAAAATATGTGAAAAAATGAGACTCGGTATTTTTGCCTATTTAAAAGCAACGCTTTATCAACACACGAAATTTAAATTTTTCCATTGTTTTGAAAATTATAAAAGTAATGTACGTAAAACCACTGTAACTTATAAACTAATGGTCGGAATGTCATGAAATTTTAACACATATTGTTTGAAGGTTGGTACTATCTAAAAATCATATTTGTCAATGGATTTGTCAATAGTGGCGCTTTGTATATGTCATCCTACGAAGTTATTGAGTGGTGTGATATGTTTACATAATCATAAAATTATTGGGCAGTGGTATAGTCCTTATATAAGTCGATTACCATTGGAAACAGGGCGACGTTCAATAAATTAAATTTAAAACAAAAAAACACGTCTTTCAAATATTAAATATGACCACAAATATTTTATATTAAAAGTCAATTATAATTTCTGAGTATTAACATTTTCAAATTCTTAAAACTAATGTATATTGTTTCGGTATAATAACACTAAATGTATAACCTTGATAATCATCAATTATCCATCGAAAGTTTTCTAAACTGAAATTACTCACAACGACTTGTTATGTAACAAATTTAAGGACGGTCTATGATAAGTGTGATATCTATCTATGATATCAGTATAAGCATCAATTTGCTTTGTGTCTATGTTTCATATTGTGTTAATGTGTTTTATGATACATTCATAAAACCTATATGTAAATTGGTATATCGACACGCATATTTTGTTTAATTATTATATATATAATATATATAGTGAATTATACATCGTAGTAATTAATGCTGATTGGTAAACAAAAGAATTGTTGTGAAGTGAGTAATTAATTCATTTTGTTCAGATCTTAAATTTGTAATAGTAAATTTTTTGCTAAATTGAAAAGATAGTTAATATTTATTCGTGTTAAGAATAGGCTTGTGAACTTATGTTTTGGGGTCGATTTTTAAATTGTTAATTGAAATTTATGTTATTAAACGTATATTGGCGTTTTTATTTTATTAAATACCTAAATGTTGACGGAGATATAGCAATTAAAAATTCGAATTATAGTTTTAGCGCTACAGATGTCGGCCATATTTATGACGTAACATGTCTGTACCTTTAAGGTTAGGTCAGTTATTTTTGCTATGGATAAGAGTTTTGTGTTGAATATGCTCTCTCTTTTACGCTTTGTTGTATAAAAGAGAGAGAGAGAGAGAACTTAGCGGACGTGATGTCACATGTCTTGACATCGACAAATGTTTTGACAAGTGTCTCACCGAGAGTGAACTGCCGGCATAACAGCTAACGGTAATCGCATTTAAGAAAAAGTAATTGAAAGTGATTTTTTGTATTTTTTCATTGTTTTATAGATTCTATTCCAAGGATGTTTAAAACTGTTGCCTAGAACGAATGGCTCTGTCAACTTTCATAATAAAAATAATAATCAACCTGGTCTCAATTAACGCCACATTACCGTCATTTGTATAAGATTTTACTACACCGGGAGTATCATAAATTGTAACTAATATATTCATTTAATTTAAATATTATCATTTGTAATAAGTATAAACTATTTTAATTATTTAAACAACCTTGTCTCGCTGGTTAGTATCTTTATTGTTTCTCTATGCATCTCTTAATGTTCTGTCAACACACACACACTGACACACACACTTAGTCACGCTCAGCCTTTCTTCTATCTATCGCTACTTGCGTGTTTCTTATTTAGTGATTTTTTTTGGGTTATGTGTTATAGTTTCATTGAACTGTGGTCAAGTTGTATTTTTTATACATTTTATTTAATGTATACTTTGTTACTATAATCATATATCTCAGTAGTTCCTAAACTTTTTTATTGTACATAAAATACATAAATACCATCATTAATTTATAATATAGTACCTGCTCTAGACTCCGCGCCAGAAAGAATCTGCGCCGCTGGTTGATTTTTCAAAATCAAAATGTTTTCACATCCTTTTTTGTTTGTATTTTTATTCGAATAATAATTAGCTTGCATTTCTCATCATAAAATAATAAAGTATATTATGTTAAATTATTTGCAAAGCTGCTACGAACACCTTCCAGCGTTGGACGCATCGTGTGGGTCCATCATCCAACAAAGGAAGGTTTTATACTTGAAAGTTTTTGTTAAACTGTGTCAGTGTCAATGATATCAACAAATTAATCAAATGAATAAATCATTCCGATCAAACATTCGTTCCACCGTGTAGTAGGAAACTTGCCATGTCAATCTTCCAGTAAGTGCATCAACTTTCGATAGTTATTAGCACTTAAAACAATATATACATTTATAAACATTTGTAATACATAATTTATAAATACGAGTATGTGTATTTAAAATATAGAGATTAAATTAGTTTCATTGATAAAGTCAATAAGGTTTCAAATACTTGCTGTGTGTCTAAAATGTGTGCGAGAGAGAAAGGTATATGTTCTTAATTGTTCTCTATGCGCATGCGTCGAAAGTGACAGTTGTCAAAACAGAGCTGTCTAGATATAATATGTGACAGTTGTTAAATTATATTGATATAGAATAATGAAGATATGTATAAATATAAATAAACTATATATAAATATACATATAACTACTCCTGTCATCTCCAAATATTAAATGTGTTGGCTGTTCATGAGTATATGTTTGCATCGAACGGTCACTGTTTTACCGACAGACGAGCTTTGTACCTTTGTAGAGTTGAAATATAATTTCTTTACATATTTAATGTTTATTATATATTAATAGAATATTAATATTTATTATATCTAGGCAACTGTCACTTTCGACGCGTGCGCATAGAGAACAAATAGGAACATATACCTTTCTCTCTCGCACACATTTTGGACACACTTTTAAGCTATAGGAAATATAGGCTATTCACTCTCCATTCGCTCTTAGGCTGATACATACCTCACAGTTTTCGAAATACTGGTATGCACCTCACATACATGATAGTAAGGAATTACGTGTTTGTTTTAACTTAGGTATTTATATAGGTCTACATCAAGTACCTGGTGAAAGTGAACCCACCATCCCACCATCCCGCCGACCTGGTCGTCCCTGGGCAGTCTGTGATGAGACCCGATGAACAACCTGTTGTATTCTCGGAGTGGATTACTTTATAAACATTTTTCTCTTTTTTTTTTGTTTTTACTAGACTCATACAAACTTCTTCATGTAAATGGTTTAAATTATTACATACTACATACATGTTACATAGCATCTGTTCTCCGTTATCATCTTCACTTTATCTTAAAGCCTGAGGCGTTGAAATAAATAAATCGAGATTTGGTACGGTTACAGACGGTCCCTTTTTAATATCTCACCTGATTACGTGCTGCGTTATTACATCATATAAGCATCTTATACTTTTACTTAATGGCTTTTAATGATCAGATTAATATGTATTATTATATTGAAAATAAATCTGAAGGTCATTTGAGACAAATATTTATTACAGATTTCTCTTAAGTAGTAATTAAAAAATAGGAAAAAATTATGATTTATGTTTTGTTAGAATTAATATTGTTGAGGTCGCCAAAGCTGTGATGTGGTTTTGAGAATTTGTGTTTTATCTTAGATGAGCTATGTTGTGGTTAGGCCATTGTTTGTGTAGCTATTTTATCTAATACAATGTGATGTCGAAGTAACGTTATGCACCTCGAGAAAATAGTAAATTGTTGCTGAAGTAAATCAATAGAAATATCTTAATTCGGTATTGGATGTATAGGTTCTTTTAACATTTTTAATTTCTTACCATTTTTGAATTGTCAACGACATTTGGCAGATATGTGTTCTATTACTAACCTCAGAGTTTGTTCTTTCGATTAAAATAAAAATATCATAACTTTTTACAAAAATATTGTGTTTTTCTGTTGATTTAAAATGGCACCTCTTATTGAAACACCTATAAAATGATCGCTCTTGTTCATAGATCCTATAATAAGTTCTCAACGTCCCGCAAAAGACAAAACATGAATATTACCTTACATATAATATTTTACTTAATTGAAACCTTCTCAATTCATTTTGAAGGATTTTATTTTATAAGTATTCTAAAAAGTTTGAAGTATCATTTCCACTCACTGTTAATTTAATTTTGTATTTAATTTAAATTGTTTACCATATGGCAATACGCGTCATTCACAGTACCATTTTTAATTTAATTTATTTTTTAAGTTTTCTTAAGTTTTTTAGAACCTTACAAGGTCCAATGTTTTAAATTAAAAATAATAAATTAAGAAAAACTATATTATATTATAACCGCCAAAATGTGACAATCATGATATAAGGCTTTTTCTCCAGCTGCCAAAAATGATAAGGGTATTAGAAATTCGTATCATAGTATAATGCCGAATTTGTGCATTGTAATTAATGAATTAGGCTCTTGTTTTACAAAATATTATTGCCAGATTCATTGTTGGGGTATAATATACTATATTATATTTAAATTTCATAAAGTCTTTGAAGCCAGACTAATCAAAACATATTTGTGGTGCAATATTCAATTAATCTTCCACATGATCCTATTTTCTAATTGAGAAATTAATTGAACTCTTCTAACGACTTACTGAAATGATTTACAATTACAATATTGATGATTAGTATTAAAAACATTATTTGTAAATTGTGTCAGCTTATCGCTGGAGGCTGTTTTCTCACTATGACGTCTTCAGAGATATGAAAACATTTTGCAATTCATTTTGTATAAATGTTCACAAATGAACCATAAAAACTATTAAGTGACTCTGTACTTGTGGAATTCGGTCATACAGATCGTAATTCAGTTTCAATTTTCAAGCAGATTGAGTAATTTTAATTATATTTAATACAACATCTTCTTTTTTGAGAGAATACGTTTTATATTACGTATGAATACAGCAGACCCTTCTATAACGCGGTTCGTGTATTATCGATAGCATAAAACACCGTTATAAGAATATTTTAAATATTTGTACATGCATATCGGCTGCTCAATATCGGGGTTGTCCATAAATTATTTCACAGAAATTTCTTGGTCTTTATATACCCCTCCTTGTCACGTCTTGTCACACACAGCAACTGTTCCACTGTTTTTGCTTTTGTTTATTTCCTTTTTTGGAAGATTAGTTTTAGATTATAAGTGAGGTCACAGTTCTTATAATTCTTCACTCTCCCCTGTCATACTTTGGGGAATACCACCACCCTCCAATTCCTCCTTTGCGGATGACGTAATTATTCCCTATATATTTTCGGTAGTAGTCTTATTGCGCTATAGATGTTTAATAAACTTAAGGTGAAACGCTACTTGGCCATTTTTTCTCGCGACATATAGATGGCGATACTATACAGCAGGTTAAATATTATCAAAAACAAAACATGTTTTTTATATTTAAATCGTTTTATGTAAGTAACTATAAACGCGAATCAAAATCTAAAGCTGCAATTAGTTAGATGAATAACGTATTTACATTTTAAGCTCTCTTCCACTGACTTTTAATGAGTTGGAACCGCAAAAATAAGTTTTGAAAATCAATATTGGTATATTTACTAGTTAAATTTCAATTTTTATATGACTGGTAACATTTCTAAGGGCTTGTTATGAATTTTATAACCCTTATTTATTAGAAATGTTACCAGTCATATAAAAATTGGAATTTAACCAGAAAATATAGCAATATTAATTTTCAAAACTTCGATCTACATAGGAGATTTTTGTATTCTGTTGGTAAAACTAACTCTTTTAAAATTTCCCACTTCTGATATACCTTTGACGTTATTTTCTAACTTCTTTGACAAATAAATCTGGTCTAAAGGTGCGTCTTAGCACATAATGTATGCAATAGCACAAGAAACAAATTTTTGTTATTCTAAATCATAATTCTAGTAAATAAAACACAAAAATATAAACTTTTTTAGTATTTCTTTGATTAAACAGAAGCTAAGGCTACTCAAATTACCCTTCTTACAACAAGGTTAATATATAACAGCATGTCGATTTGCTATTTAGGGCGTGTGAATCCAAATTAATATTTTTATAGACTGTTTATGATCAAGTCAATTATTTTAATATCTCCGCCCATCACGACTTTACTTATAATTGCCTGTACTTGTTATTAATCGATCCAGAACCCCAGAATGTCTGACATTTACCAGCGACAGTGAATGCGTTTGCCCTTTTAATTCAACATTTCTTTTATATAAAAAACCAATGCAAACATATTTTTGATAGTCGAGAGATTGTATGGAAAAATACCACGTGAAAAAATGCAGCTGTTGTAGTCTGTTGACATTAAGACGGCTCTTATATTGGTCGCGTATACGCGTGTATCTTTACCGCACGGCTATGTCTGTACTTTTCTGATCTTGTGAATCAGAAAAGGACCGACATAGCGTCTGTAGAACTAAACTTTCACACAGTTTGACAAGGGTCTATTGTTCAGGTCTATTTTGACCCTTTTCTTCGAGATCATAACTGTACTTTCTTTAGATGGTCCGACTTAAGATTGAAACATTTTTGTTTTATAAAAATACTACGTCATTTTTAAAAAAATAGCATAAGTAAGAGTTTTATTAGTGTCGCATCAGTCGGTACCATACCTGGTACCTGTGTATGCTTACCTTTAGATGCAACGCTGCATACAAAGTGTCTGTAACTTGATAACCATGTACCTTTTATATTTACCACCTTTCACACATCTTCCAACAATTTTTGATCCCATTCTAATCATGTTTTTGTTTAATTATTTTATTTATATACAAGTACCCCCTCCATCTCTATAATATATCATTGCTAATACAAAAACATTAGTTATATTAGCCTCTGAAACAATAAAAAATTTAATGTCTGATTTTATACGTGGTACATATATATAAGTGCCACATTCTCTTTGCCTGTATGTGTGAGAATAAAATAAAACTAAGTTCTGCAATAATAATTATACTGATAAAGGCATGGTTTTAAATTAAAACTGTTTTCTACTGATACGTGGTTTAGAAAATTTTATATCAATTGTTTCTTAAATATGAAAGTTCATACAAAAATATTTTAACTCAAAAGTAATCCGGAAGTTGGATTTATTATGTGGATTATCAATTAATGAGAAGAGTATAATTATATTCTTTAAGAAATTTCACCTTATGTTTATTATGACATAAAATGGTGATTTTTTTTTCTAGTTGTTCTTATTGTATTTTTAGATAATTATTTATTATTATTTTAATATTACAATAATAATTTATTATAATAGATTGTTCTTTTATTAAGTGCTTCTCAATAATTCAAAAATTATTGTACCACAAGTTAATTTAATTAGTGATTGTTCGTATAATTGAATAATTAGTTTTAAAATAAAAGTTAATTTAAATTCAATTTTTTATGTTTGTTAAAGGTCGTATCATTCCCACTCACTGCTTTAATTTAATTTTGTATTTAATTTAAATTGTTTACCATATGGCAATACGCGTAGTCATTCACAGTACCATTTTTAATTTAATTAATTTTTTAAGTTCTCTTAGTTTCTTTAGAACCTTACAAGCTCCAATGTTTTAAATTAAAAATATTAAATTAAGAAAAACTATATTATTTTATAACCTCCAAAATGTGACAATCTGTCAAAATGATGCAGTATGATTTACTTTTAAAAGAAGTTTAAAGAGATATTAGAAGTTACCTTATTACTCAAAATTACAAATAACAACCTTACAAACAGTTTTGTCAAGAATCGTCATAGAATCATATTAGAATCGTATAATAATCGTAGTAGAATCGTATAAGAATCGTATGATTCTTAGAAAATTTGTTTGTGGGGAACTTTCACGGATTTAAATATCTTTGAAGAGTCAAATCTGATAATGAATAGTATCCAAATTTTTTTAAGCTATCACGCCAATGGAAAGAGCGGCAAGTTGCCGACCGCTGCTATACACGGAGACGTAAATTTCAGAGGGTATTAAAAACCATGCTTGTGTCTTTGTCGCAATTTCAGTTGTCGGCGCTATTTTTCCGTGTTGCTCATCTTTTCGCTGTGACCTGTTATGACGATCCAGTCGTCTACTGGTCAGAAATCAGAATCTGTTACTTGTTTGATACTCGTTATTCCTTTTACTTTCATCTGTAGCGAAGAACACATTACCATTTCTGCGAGGTATTCACATAATTATGTTTTTAGTAAATACTAGTCGCTCCAGGGGCGTCCACAGTGTTTCTCAGTGAGGGAATGAAAGAAAATCTATCAAATATTAGGTAACCGATCAATCTTATTTCGATTTCTTTGATGTTTTTTTTAAATGTTGATAATTTTAAATATTAAAACATTTACAAGCCGAAAATTGACGCTCTAATCAGGACTGTCTCGTTTGTTCTCATACTACGTATACATTAGTGCTTCTCGCTTACTCATACATATATACTAAATTTATCATTCAAATTATATAAAAAAGAAAATAGTGTTCTTATTTTTGCTATTAGTTATTTTTTTTTTGAATATAATTGTTGAAGAGATAGATCTATTGTTCTAAGATCTAATCTCTATTGATCTAAGTTTGCGATAATTTGGATGCATTGCTTCGTAGATGTCTTCATTAAATTTAATTATCTTGTTTGCAATAGAGTTCGTACGTTTTAAAAAAAATATCAACATTAAATCTACATAACTTTTTTACTAACTGGTAAAACAATCTAAAAACCAAATAAAACTTTCCTAGTATATTTCTCTAGGATGTAACGGTTTGAATAAAAACTTAAGGGGTCTAAGTTGTGTCCAAATTTGTTCAACACCTTGTCAATGAATTCAGTGTCCTCCTTTACCTATTTTCTTTGAACCCTAAGCATGCACCTCTCTGAAAGTAATCCTGCCGGCGCTCATGAAGCAAGCCATCCTCTTGTTTCTTCCTTCTTCTGCGGACTCCCCTGGATAGTACATCTTTTAAATTTATAAGAGACATGCAATATCTACCTGTTGCAATGCACCATGTGTAGACAATTAGCATCCTCATTATTTTCGGATTGTTTAGACATTATTGATAATTTAATTAAGGAG
This sequence comes from Panorpa germanica, assembly GCA_963678705.1. NCBI lineage: Eukaryota > Metazoa > Arthropoda > Insecta > Mecoptera > Panorpidae > Panorpa > Panorpa germanica. Next base: position 8,157,373 of record OY783220.1, on the reverse strand, counting down.
TGCGTCATACTTGCACGAACAGCAGCTATTAGATTTATACGGTAGATGGTGTTATTATAATTAATAACAAACGTTACGTTACGTAACGTCACGTCACGTTAACCAAAGCAAAGCAAAGTCATTGCGGTTTATTAGTGCTTTTTAACATTCAAGTATTTTGACACAAACGATTCTCAGTTTGTTATTTCGTAACGGTGTAATTTTTTTTGTTCAAATGAGGTGTCACTTGCAAAATATATAATTTGTGGTTTTGGCCATCTGCTGAAATTCTTGTTTTTTTTTTTAGTGAAATGGTATGACCTGTTACTTCAATTACTATCAAGTTAAAAGATCGTTTTATTTGTACATCAAGAGTTGCATCAAATATAATATAAAGAATTAAAATGATCTTGTTTCGTCGATATCGTGTTTATAGCATGTCAAGGAGGTGTTTATTCCCAAGTTAAAAAAAATGGGTTCTAAACGTTCACAAAATTCACACTTAGGACCGCAGTTTTTCCCGTTTCACTTGCTTGCGAGTGTTGCAAGCATACACTCAAGTGGAATGGATTATGGAGTGTTTTGAATGGTTTTGAGCGTTAAAAAAATAAGGATTGCGATAGTTGATTAAATATTTACAAACAAAATACATTTTTCATAAAAGAAATATATTCTAAATGATAATGAACATTGTTTATTTATTAAGTAAGGTTATGGTATGACGAAAAGTGTATAAATAGCAGTCAAATATGAATTAAAATTAATTTTATTAAGTACAAAATAAAATCCAATAAAATATCTCTTGGGATGGGTCGTTGTCAGTTTGACGTGAGCGAAATTAATGACGTCGTTAGTAACGTTTTCGAATATTTTGGACGTTGTGAACGCACCAAATTAGTTTGCCACAAGCTAATTCAGTTCTCTTGCAATATAAGTCTCAGACTTGTCAGGTTACTACAAGCTGTTACATTGCGTTACATTTTCTATCTCGGTTTAAACGGAGTAATCTTTTTCACATTATGTTAAAATTCAATTTGATATATTACAATTAATGCTTGATATAACCTAGATGTTGAAATCGTAGTAATATAATAATAAAAAATACAATTTGATAAATAACAGAAGAAAACATATGTTTCATTTTTTATAAGAAGAAAGTTCTTCAAGGTAGAATAATATTGTTCTTCAAAATGATAAATAATAATTTACTCTGACTTCAAATTCAGTTTCTACAACAGGTGTATAATGTTTATAAATAATAGCTTGTTAGCAGACGTTATATAAAATGAAGAACAAGATGATGTTTGTTCTTGGTGTAAAAATGTGTCAAAACTGAAACACCTACTAGCTACTGGTCTGTTTACTTACTTTTATGCCTGCAACACTTCGGAATGTGCTGTAACAATAGTGGGCACTGACTGACCAATATACAGAAAAGTGATTTTTGAAGTTTACACATTCGTTTTGCATAAATTTTTGTGCAATTATTAGTTGAAGAATACTAATTTGACTAAATAAGCATTAGGTTATTTGCTTTGTCAATTACTACTAGTGTTTATTTTACCCAGAAATAGAGAAAAAACTATGAATTCATGTTCCATAGAATGTACTGTATTATTTCGTAAATGTTATAAAGCGAAGTATTATTGCGGGGCTTTTTTCCTTATTGTACGTAAAATATAAATGTAAATGCTCTAGTGGAGAAGGAAATTGAATCGAGATTACGTAAATTGTACTTAAGGAAATGAATTCAATTTCTTTGTCTAATAAATAATAAATTTAAAAAAGAAATAGTGAAATTACCTTCATATGAAATTTTTAATATAACCAAAAAATTAAACTTCAATTTGAGAAACACAGATTTCATTAACAAAAATCAGTTAAAAGGAAGAGATTATTACATGTTACATCCAAATTTAAGTAAGAAGAGATGGTTTAGAAATGAGTCCCGCAAAATTATATCAACTATAATCAGAATCAAAAGTAATCATTGTAAAACTCTAGCTCACCTGTACAAAATTAATATTAAATCTGACGATAAATGTCAATGTGGTGAAGAAGGAATTTTAAATCATATTATATTTGAATGTATAAATTATAGATTAGAAAGATCAAAATTGAATAGTGATATATTAGATGTGGTAAAAACTTTTCCTGTTAATACTAAATTTTTGTTAAGTGATTCAAAATTAATTAGTGAATTATTGAAATATTTAGAAATTTGTAAAATTGAATTATAAATTACAAAAGATGGATAAAAAATGTTTGATGGTGGCTATGACGAAAGAAAGTCATGGCAAATAAGTAAATAAATATAAAAAAAAAGAAATACGACAATCAAATGAAGCAAAATATTTAGGAATATACCTGGATAGGAGTCTCACATGGAGCAGACATATACAAATATTTACAAAACGTAATGCGTTAGGACTACAACTGCGTCAACTATATTGCGTAATGAATACGAATTTCCACTTATGGATTTCCATAAACTATTAATATATAAATGTATACTTAAATCAATATGGACTTATGGCTTAAGTTAAGCACATTTAGTTTTCATGTGAGAAAAAGGTAATAAGCGAAAAGAATATTGGGCAGTTATTAAAGGGAGACAGTGAAGGGAAGAGGTGGATAGCGGAGATAGAGAAAAAAATGAGGAAAGAGAAGGAATGACAGATTAGAAAGAGGAGAGAAAGTAGCAGGAGGAGCGAAATAATAGCAGTAGCAGTTTTGTTTTATTGTAAGGATAAGTTTATATATTTTTGTTTTTTCGTTTGGAAGGAGTGAGAATGTTTAGATTTAATAAGGATCAAAATTTAATTAATCACAATGACATGTAAATAAATGAGTTAAGACACAAGAATGTAGTGCCAAATGGCAAAAACATTAAAAATATATGGTTACAAATTTGTGGTACATCAGTTATCTAAAACATTGAGATCTTATAAAGATTCCAATCAAAAACATATTAAGCATGATTGTAGATGCACTGTGGTATATTACACACGAAAGGCTGCACCACGATATTGCCATACCTACAGTGAGACAAGAAATTAAAACTCGAACGGTGAAATATAAAGACCGAATTGTAAACACATTAATTGCGCCACAAGTTTAGCAGTATTTTCAAAAATAGATCAGCAATTTTGAATTTTAATTCTGAAATTTTCTACGTATAAGTTTTTTGAATTAAATATCTCAGCTATCATCTTCTTTGATCGTTTTTTACACAAGTAAATTAGAAACAATATTATTTAATGATCCTTTCAAACGTTTTGCTTCGTCAATTGGATCGGATCGATTCTGTCACAATCACAGCAATCAACAGACCGTGAAATTATCATCTTTATATAATACGTATATTCACTAACACTAACTTTACAATGTGAATTGCAAAACCTGCCAGCAACTCTTCTGCGCGTATGTGGTTATGAAACATCAGATTGTACTTTGGTTTTTTTTTCAATATTCATGTTAAATTTTTTACTCGTTTTTGTGTAATGTTTACACATTTTAATGTTTATTGATTACACAAAGCTGCGTAGGAATTGATGATATTTCATAGATATTTTTCACAGTTGCAGATCGAAAGGGCGTCCGCAGGGTAATGCTCAAGGACCCATTAGTATGAGTAACAAATGTACAGTAATTTAAATGAAATTTGTGACAGATTTGTGCCACTTAGTTTGGAATTTGGTTGTCTTGTTTGCTCCCCTCCCCCCATCCAAATTATTTGCGTACGCTCATGAACGCACGTAGTTTAATGATTTATTGATTGAACATTTTCATTAATTTATTGGATAATTATATTCAAACAAACAAATACTGTTTTCGAAAAGTGTTTTAAATTTTTTTATGAAATTACATAAACATACATTTTTACTTTAAATGCGCAATTGCTAAACCGTAAAAATTCTGTCCTTCTTCATTGCAAGAAAAGATTCAGGATAAATCATCTATCTCAAAGAAAGCAGAATCTTAGAGAAATACAGAAAATTTGAATGAACTTTGCATCTTGCTAAAGCGTTAGCTCGAAATACTTTCTATGAATTCTATCTGTTTTTAACTTTGAACAAAACATGTCTTTGCTTAATCATCTCCACAGACCACCATTTCTGAAGTAGAAGATGTGAAATCAAAAAGAGAATTTAGGCCAGTATCATTTGCAACTATCTACAGTCTGTCTTAAGATAATATTGTTAGCGTAGTAGATGTGCACAAATACTTATCAAAAGTATTTAAATACATACATACAAATACCTGAGAATACGACTCAATAAAATCCCTTATTATGCTATTGTTAAAAATTCTATAGAGTCACGAAACACGGCTGGACATGGTTTATTTTTCGTTTTCGTTGGAAACTTCGTTGCGCGGCTAGTTTGCAATCAGTCGATCCGTGTGCAGGCAGTCTTAGTTTGACAATTGTACATGAACACTAGAGCAGACTGTCATGAAAACTGACGGTAAGCGATCGATCGCATAGCCGCGCTTATTTAGACTGTTTCCGACGAAATTGTTTTTTGCAACAACATTTTTGCTTTAATATTTATCAATACACTTTCCGCCATCAACGATATGCTGTCCATGAAATAGTAAACACAAAATTGACTGATTGATAAACTTTAAAATAGTTACTTCCACTCATGATAAAGTGTGCTAATGCAACTACACTTTTCTAAAAGAAGTTTAATGTCACAAGTAGTCGGCTTCAGTGTGAGAAGAATCCTTACACATAAGATGTTTTTGTTGCTTAACCATTTCTAAGATCATACTTGATTTTCGCTCTCTATTAATGTGATGAAAAACTTTTTTTCTTTTCCTAGATCAGATCTCCCTTTAGTTCAACTAAATCTAAATCTGACCAGACCGTGTCTTGATCTTTTACTTTTTAAAATTGTTATGGTGTAGAAATCTCGTAAAGCATTGCTTGAAACAGTTTGATTTGTTTTTAATACACTATAGAAATTAGAATATTTCTAATGCGTTCCAATTCGATGACACTGATCTTTATGATATATGATAACACTACGCTACCTATCACACATGTCTGTCATTTTTTGAAGTATAATAGACTATCTCAAAAAAAAACTTATGTGATCACTAATCAAGTACGAGAATCATCTTCCATCATATTGAATAAGTTCTCTAAATATAAATAAATCATCACAGTCAATCTATCTATCCTATGTCAATTACATTTGAAGGTCATGACATTACTCCAATGTTAATACATTATAATATTAACTAATTAACATTTAATTTAATAACATTAATACAGTAAGTTATGAAAGTAATTAGTAAATTGACGTATATCACATAATTAGCAATCGTAATGGTGACACAAGAGAAATATAATATAAATATCAATCAATAATTATTTTCTCGTGATGTTATAAATCAAAATCAATTAATAGGTTATTATACTATGTAATGAGATGCAAACAACGAATGTTTGCATGACAAATATACAAGTTACGACAGAATAACTCGGTAATATTCAATTTTCATTATACGTAGTATGTTTAATTATGTATTTAACTTTATGATCAAAGTGTATAATGTTAAATTAAACGCAGTGGAAAAGTAAAGATAAACATCTAACTACAATATCCAACACTTGTTGATTTTATTTATACTTTTAGTTACAATTTGGTCGTCAAAAATCTTTAGACTAAGGCTGGTCTGTGAAAAAGAACACTGGTTTAAAAATCAGGCGAAAAAATTTGCGATTTTCTTACGTTTATTTATGTTTTCTTTTAAAAATTATATAAAAAATGTTTTTTCTTTATATTTAATAAAAGTTTAATATACATTAGTTTTACAATATGTAGAAGAAAACGCATGGACTTTTTTTTTATTTTCGAAGTTATGGCTAATCAAAAACTTAAAATTGAAATTTTTCTTCTCTAGTCTAAGATGTCGTCTGAAGCATTTTTTTGATCAATTTTTTTTACAGTACGCAGTTGCTAATATTATGTATCTTTTAAATTTTCTATATTAAATCGCACGCGTTGTTAACACCATCTATGCTGCCCTGCGTGTTTATCTTAGTTTTAGACGTCGAATGGACACGGAAACATTGCATTGATTGTTTTAACAGCATCTATCGGAGCTTACATTTTATACATTGTAACATTGATTGAAAAAATGCTTTCGACGACTCTTTCTTAGGCTGAAGCTGCACTGAGAAAAAGAATAGCGCGGAAATAAATCCGTAATTCTGTAATACAACGAAATATAAATGCACATGCACCTTACTGATTTAAAAGTAGCATGGAAATTATTATTCTTATTTTTTATGTCCATGCTTTTTCGTTTTTTACAGTGTACATTTTATGGTTTACTCAAACGCATCTAAATCTGGAGTCTCAAATTAGTCTTGATTCATTATCTAAAACTAATTACTTCTATTAAAATATATTTGGTCCTGGCCTGGCAGTGTGAGTGTCAGTGAGTTATAATAACGTAAACAATGTCTGAATGTCTTGTAATGTGGTGTTCTATAATTCCGAAAACTGAAGAGGGTAATCTCACGCAAGCAACCCTTTGGTCATTAATTACATAACACAACCACATGTAAAAGTCAAATGATTTAACAACATCCATTCTTGCATTGTATTAGCTTCTACAGCTAATTTGTCATATCATCATCATGTACTTTCATTTTTAAACACCTTCTGCATTCTCATTTCCTAACGACGTGTTAATATCAAATTTATTTCAATTTTGAAACCAACAATAACAAATAGTTTGAATGAGTAACATTGGTTATTGTTCTTCATTATCTTACAACATTCATATCTCATTAACAGACAATAATTCTGAGACCATAGTGAGATCAAGTAGCGGATGGAGAATATAAATAGAGTTGCCTTCAGGCGCAAATTAAGAGCTAACTATTATATTTCGACATATTATTTGTGTAAGTCTCATAAATAACTGACAAAGTTCTCACAGATACGTTGACGTTGTCTTTATTATCTTGTAATGTGTTATGAACATACGATAATCGTATATGCCAAACGAAAATCATTGCCTTATGATAATATCTACGATAATTAATTTAGACAATCATTCAATGTAAATTATTGAAATTAATAGTGACAAGTGGACAGTTCCAGCTCAAATTTCTTCCTTGCTCACATTGATTATGTAGAGTAAGGCCCGGTTTTATGGTTCGTCTTACTACCGAACTAAATGGCTAACTCCCGAATTAAACGAAAAATGAGTTTTATCATCAAGGGTTAACGCTAACTCGGAACTAAAATCACGGAGTAAGATATCCCGTCATAAATCAAGGTAATAATATTTAACCCGGAGTAAGTGTGCAACAGAGATAAAATATCATGCTATCTCAGCCAGTTTAGCTATCATTATTATAATATTTTAGGTTATAATATTAAATTATTGTTTATTATGAATTTTGTGAGTGACCTTAATCAATTATCAATAACAGATGATGAGCAAGATCACCTATTATACAAATATAGTACTAAGTTGAGAAATCCGTCATTTTTAAAACAATAATTAAACTGAATCTTGCATTCCCATGGGTTTACAACTGTAAACAAATATTCGAATTTCATAAAATATGGTTTACGTCTCTACTAACTAACTCGGGATTAAATTTGGACCATAAAACCCGATACAAAAATAAGTACCGAACTAAGCTAACTCGGGGTTTCGTAATCCCGAAGTAAATAAAAGACCATCAAAGCGGCCCTAAGTGTTTGTAACGTATAAGAACAGTTCCCTTCGTTTATATTCGCTTTACGTTACATTCGCTTCCTCTACATAACTCATGGAAAATGGAAGCAAATTTGAGATTGAACTGTCCACTTAACACTACTGAAAATAAAGACAACTTACACTGGAGACACATTAACTCGACTCTATAGAATTTTTAACAATAGCATAATAGGAGATTTTATTATGTCGTATTCTGAGTATGTATTTAAATACCTTTGAATAGTATTTGTGCACATATCTGCTCGTGATGTCACCATCAAAAGCATGTGACGTAATTGCCCTGCGACCTAGAAACGCAGTCGCTCAAAATCAATTTCAAATCAGTTTTTTTTTTATCATTCGTGCCGTGTGCGTTCTTTCACTCGTATACACGTCGGTTCTCTCACTAACAACACAGTTGCATTCTCATTCGGTTCGGGCAGATTCGGGGCTCGCGTTTGCAATCAGTCGACACATGTGCGGACAGCCTAAGGCTAATACAATGAGACAGTCTTTATTCATGTATGTACAATGCGCTGTACACGTAATGTGAAATGTTATATATTAGGTACTTTTTTTACGTAAAAAATACCTTATTTTATGATGAACAGATTTTTGGAACAGTTTCTATATTCCATTCCTAGTCGTGGCTGCAGTATGCTATCGCTCTAATAATTTAATTCCCTTGCAGTGTCTATTTCATTAATACATGCAACCGCACGACCCTACTTGATGACGTCACATTTTTGCAAGTAAACATTAAACGTGATTTACCATTTAAATTGGACATTTTTGGACAAAAAGAGAGAACAGAACTATAGGTGTGATACGAAAGTTACTAAAACACAAAATAAAAGAAGATCATTTGAATTGTAATTCTATTCAAATATAAATAATTGTACGTACATCACATCGCATCACATCGCATTGTGTCGTGTATAGGTCGTCCGTCAGATGACTCAGCAAAAACATAAAAGTAGTTTCACATATAAATTAAAAATAAATTTATTTGATAGTAAAAATTCGTACCACATACAAATGAATACGAACACTTGACAGACAGAGACGACCACGATCAATATGATTTCATTTACTCAAAAATATTATAAGAAATGTTAATGTTACGTAACTGATACATGTCATGGTTAAAAGGTTCAGCCGTGAACGTAATACACTCACAAATGAAATTAGATGTTCTAAATAAGTGGAAGTGTACATAAAAACTAAACTAAGTAGTTTTTGATGACAAAATGATGTAATGGGCTTGTGTCCTATGTCTTAATTTCTATAAAAGTGTACTATATATTGATAAAGTGGGTTACTAGAACCTCAAATGTTCAATTATTTTTAAATAACTCCTTATATGTTAAGAGATATTAACAATTAAAAAAGTCATTTTGTCTCTTTAATTATTAAAGGAATTCAACGTTGTACACATTCCAAATGCATGTGACATCACAATCCTTGTGTAAGGTTACCAACCTTACAGATCATAAATCTCTGCTATATGTATTTATATATCAAAATATCAAATATTATTTACAGCTATTTCAAAAAACAATAAAATTCCAATATTATGTCTGCCTTAGCAGGATTAAATAAAATAAAAACTTATTATTCTTTGACTTGACTTGATTATTTCGACTACCAACAGCTACAAAACATTACTACAGCACTGACCTACTCAACAAATAACTGACGTTAAAATGCATTTCACGTCATACAAATATGGCCGACCATTTCTAGCGCTAAAACTACAATTCAAACTTTTAATTGCTATATCTTCGTCAATATTTAGATATTTAATAAAATAAACACGCCAATACACATTTATTAACATCAATTTCAATGAACAATTGAAAAATCGACCACTAGAAAATGAGGACACAAGCCCATTTAAAAATATCTCATCATTGAGAATGTAAAAAATATCTCACTGTATAATGTACAACCCATACATTAGGGTATATTTTGGGTCCTCATGTCGGCATCACATTATATTTCACTTACTAATTACTAATGATGAGTAATAATTAAATTAAGCAAGTGTTAAGATTTCATTTACTTAACGGTGTACATTTCGCAAGACGACATGTCTGATGATATTGAAAGTAAAAGAAATTTTTTATTATAAATTATTAATAAATTCAGGTTTGAACATGCATTCAATTTTAATAATACACAACGCTTATGTACAATTCATCGACTCATCGCAGTTTGCAAACCAATAATGTGTCTTGTTCGACATTGACACGGATTTGGGTTCATTATAAATATGGTTAATATTGGGGAAATTTTTGTATATGTTTACATATAAATTTAGCAGGCAGATAACCAACCGGATATCTGTTCTATACTGAGATGAGGTTGTGCTAACTGATTATTGCTATTTTTTGTATTTATGATCAAAAACATCTTTTTAGTAATATAATATAGTAATTGTTAGAGAAATTCTAATTTATTAATTTAATCTCAGTGAGATATTTATTCTCAATTTAGTTAAGTAAAAACTATTTCATTGGATCAATAATTTAAAGGGATTAACCTTTAGATTAAATTTTTAATACGGTCGTATTATGCTAAACGTTTATACAAGGTAACGTTACGTTTGTTTTATGTTTAGAAGGCAATATAAAAATTTCAGAATTAAAGAACGGAATTATAAATGTAACAAATTATTCATGGCAGGAATAAACTGATTAGGAGAAACAAGAGTTACCGTATGGGCTAAATAGAATGCTAGAAGTAGTAATATGTAGACTTATGATAGGTCATACAAATCGTACTCATACCTTCTTAAGAACCAATATGTGAGCAATGTAACATCTCACTAACAGTAAAGCATAAGCTTCGATCCTCAAGATACTCGTCTGACAGACAAGGCTGTAATATGCATAAGGAATATAGGTTGATATTTGAAAGCAGGGAAAGTATGAAAAACCTTATTGACTTTATCAATAAAGCTAATTTAATCTCTTTATTTTGAGTACCCATACTCGTGTCTATAAGTTGTAAATTGTATAAATGTATATATTGTTTTAAGTGCTAATAACTGCTGAAAGCTGATCATTTTTGCTTTCTTTGAAAAATTACTATTACATTTATAATTTGAATTCTTTCATTTATAACATATATAGTCTAAATCACGATAGTTCGGCGGCGACTTATACTTAAAAGAGGTTATAAGAACAGTATTAATCTATAATACGATAATGAATTTTATCTTATTCGTTTCTATATACATTATAGAAAAATAAGTGACTCAGTGCTTTTTAGTAATATCGGCAGTTTATACCACACAACTTGTTTTAAGTATGACTCCTCGTTATTTGAACTATACCTATAACAATTATTTGAATTACCATTAATATTCGCAATATAAATACTAAAACAATTTTATTATTTAAAAATAATAACACGAAGAAATTTATCATTAAATATTGCGAACAAAACTCTGTGACATAACTAATTGAGTAAATCATTTTAAAAAGTATTGTAACAACGTTTCTAGCATGCTGTGAACGTTCTAAATATAATGTTCTGTTATTAAAATGATTTCAAAAGATAAAATAATTAAATGTAAATATCTTTATAGTAGACCCGTTGAAATTATACATATTTAAGAAATTTAACGGTTACTTATCTAGACAAAATAACAATTATATAGGAATGTAAGAATAAAAATTTAATAATAAAAAGTAGTAGAGCGAATCCAACAATAGCCCGCGGATTTATTTATGTGTATTCGTTGTTTGAATTAAATTAAAATTATAAACGGAATTATCTGTATTTCCGCCATCCATTTACTAATTTTTATTGTGCGTTCCTCTTTCTTGAAATTGCAGTTAAGGATGTATCAGTATATTAACCCTTTAATCTATAGTATTGCGATTTAAATGCCTATAGAGCTTCTATAAAACAATAAATGGACAGACTGTATATTATTTCAAATCGGTTACATTCAAACCTAAACGTATAATATATCTGATTCGTCAGAAGGTGACATTTGGAAATAATTTGATGTGGTTTCTCAAATTCTGGCTGATGTTGCGTAGCAAAAATCAGTATCTATCTATTTATTTATAATAAGAAAAATATATTTGAATGCTTCAATAAGAATAACAATGAAGCCTTTTTATTTTAACGCTAACTAAACCTGGGCACTAGAGTGGCCCTTATTTACTCTTAGTGAAAATTATTTTTGAGATTTTTTATTGCGGCACCCCTCAGTTTGGTTCCATTGCATGAAAAAATAATAGATGTAAAATTTCAGATTAATCGGATAATGGGAAAGGGTGCCCCAAGAGCCCGGAAAATTATAAAATCCCATACATTTTTTAAAAAATTTATTTATTTTGCGAAATAATAATTAAATACATTATACTATATTATTTAATTATATTATTTTATTATACTTTTCTGTGTATAATAAATATTTTGTAAAATAAATATATAAAATCGTGATTTTGTAATTTTTTGATTCTCGTGGATTAATAGTAAAGGAACTGATTTTCACGTATTTCTCGAAAATTGTTAGTTATACGAGAAAAAGTAATAGATGAATAAATATGTATTTTTATTAGATCTACAACTTTTGCGTAATAAGTTTTTGCATAAAATTAATATTTCTCAAGATATAAGAATTTTAAAAGGAAAATCTACGATTTTTCAATTTTCGAGGCTCTTGGGGCACGGTTTCCCGTTATCCGATTGACCTAAAATTTTACACAGATCATTTTTTTAGGCATTGGCACCAAATGGGAGGGTGCCGCAACAAAAATTTTAACTTTGAAAATAAGGGCCACTCTACTGGGCACGCACTGCAGTAGCTCAGTCTGATTTGAATTGAATTGGAAAGTAAATAAAAGACACACTGATAAGAAATGAATTCGATTTTCGAATGCAGCGTTGTGTCAAAGAGCAGGATTTAAAGTAAATATTTTCCCCAAATCTTTATAAATGCCCAAGGAATTTACATAAATAAGAAATCCTTAAAAGAGAGATTTCTTAACTCTTAAAAATGTGTACTTAAAATGTTTTATAATTATATTAACACGCAAAACCTAATATTCAAAAAATAGTAAAATACATTACAAAATATTATATATTAAGTAAAATCGTTTACATAACATGTAACCTTAATTATATTAGATTTACTGTTTAAAATCTATTTTCAAATCAGTTTTTTTTTGTTCATCTTCTCATAGTGAACACACAGATGGGTCATTTTACGGAGATAATTTTCATAAAATAATTACATACTATTTGGAAGGTGAAACAAACAATTATACAACTTAAATATTTATTAAATTGTTGTTTATTAATTAGTATAATAACATTTTAAGAAGATCACGTCATAAATGTTACAAAGGTCATTCAGGTCAATGTATTAAATGGATTGATTGATCGTATAGACCTCATATAATCTTATTTTATTGTATTGTATGTATTTAATACATCTAAGACCATTTAAGGTGCGTCTTTACCATACCATTATATTTCCGTTGTGATCTGAACGCACTAAGCTACGTAATTAATTACACTTGTTCAATTTAAATCCAGTAATTATTATAATTATTTGAATTAAATAGTTTTGTTAGTTTACTATAAGAGGGTCATGGTAAATTTAACGTGTTTTTTGCTTTAGTGTCGGAATACATTACCCTTTGATATAGACTGGTTTTATATTAAATCAGAAAGTTTATTTACATTGTATAATCGTATAATGATTATATATTTTCTCATCAAATTGTTATCGGTAAATGAAGCTAATGGATCGCACTCACTGGTTCAACATTATGATTCTCATTGAAGCAACTTTTTGATGTATTGTTCTAGTTGTATTTCATTTTTATTGTAAATGCCTTTTTGGCCTTACAATCTGTTTTCATTTATTTCTCATTTCATTCTCAAAGTTACCAAATGTTAAAGATCTAATTCGTCATACTATTCGTTTCTTCTTTTCTTGCAATATCTCCTGATTAAGGGGATGATGAAAATGATGAAATTCCATCGTCAACAAACAAAGAAATTCTGTACTGTGCCGTCCAAGTTCCAAAAGCGTTATGAATATTAAAGATTCATTATTAATTAAACTTCAGTTGGTACATAAATCATATTATTTAGTATTTAACAAATAAATCTAATTATTCACACATATATATCAAATTTCATAATTATGCAATTCTTATTTAAAAAAAAAATATATATATATTTAATATTTTTAACACGATGTATAAAAAACTTAAAAATATACTTTCATAAATTTAAAAACCCTGACCAAAATAGTTGAATCTCTGTTTATCTTATAATTTATAATTACTATAATTAACATAATAACTTAAAAATCAAAATTAATTTTTAAATTACAAATACATAATATATATTAGCCTTTAAAATTAGCAAATGGTAAGATGATGATGATAATGAGTTAGACATTTATTATTCAAGTTAAAAGGTAGGTTGACGACACAGTGGACGAGAGCATTAATGCTGGACTTGCCAACGCTGTAACCATCAAAGATTTAAAATTCCCATTCTTCCTTCTACACTACTCGAGATAATTTTGCGCGCAGCGTTGTCGGATCACCATTGACCATGAAAAGAACGTGTTGCAATTAAAAACATTTTACTTTACTCTCGTAAATTTTTTCCAAATCGAGAGATTTTTTGTATCAAAATTCTGAACTTCGGGATTTATTAGTAAACGTTATTTTTAGCCTATACACAAAAATCTATCGAAAAGTGGTTTCACGGTGGAACTACCTTAAAGCGGTTGCCCCACTTTCTTGACCGTTGGACAAATACTGCTCACTTATGTCTCTAAAAAGAATCTCTTTAGAAATAAATATTACATCTATTGCGCAATTTAAATGTATGTATGTATGGTATATATGTTGTTACACATTTACGTATAAACTGGGTAATTAAACTTAATGTTAAATCTATTTTCTTAAGTAATTACTGAATACTCATACAAGTAGTTGAACTTTTAACTAATTCATTATTAATCTCATTATCCAGTCGAGGTGATTGTCCAATGAGCAACCAGTTGTTTTTAGAACACGCATGATTGACAGTTGACAGTTGACACTGTGTGTTATTCCATTTAAATAAGGTTATGTCATAAGTCGTAAACTTGTTAGTGACGTAGCAGGTGCACTTGTAACAATCGTGTGCCATATTCTGTAACAAGTTACTTAAACGGATTACAGCAGTCAATTCGGCTTATATTCGAGATTAAATTATGTCAATGAATGTAAGCGTGACAAGTTTTATTTCAAATATTGTTTTA
Source organism: Panorpa germanica (assembly GCA_963678705.1). NCBI lineage: Eukaryota > Metazoa > Arthropoda > Insecta > Mecoptera > Panorpidae > Panorpa > Panorpa germanica. Next base: position 8,142,366 of record OY783220.1, on the reverse strand, counting down.
ATAATGTATATTTACAAAAAATCCAGTGGCGGGAGTGAATGGGATGAAGGTGGTGATTGAACTGGATCATGTACCCAGTAAACTATCTATTTAGGTAAAATGGCATAGCTCGGTGAAGTTACAGAAAAAAAATCAATCTTTTTCACTCAGATTTCAGATAGATATCAGTCAGATTTTTTTAATAAGAATATTCTATCTCTTTCCAACATCATACATTTAAATGGAGGTGTAGTTGTCGTCTTTTTTACATTTGAAAATATTTATTTTAGTAGATATAAAATTCCACATTTATTTCACGAGAACATTATAGAAAAAGAAACAAGATATATCTGTCTCTGTTATACTTTAATGGTTTATTTGCAACTTCATTCAATACTGGTACGGTAGTGAGGCCACATGAAATGATTTTACCATTTATAGTTCATATCACTGACATTTCCTTAAACGAGTGAAATCAAATTGAATTGTTTCATGACAAAAAAATCATACGCATCTTGACTGCAAAAAATAAACTTATTACTAAGACAAAACAGTAAATTTTTGCTATTTAAAAAATATAATTTTTTGCACGTCTTATGCAATATCAACAATAAAACATAAAATCATGTATAAGTGTTTTTTTTTTAAAGTAAAGTATGTTAAAGATGAATAAAATATATTTTATGGGACAGGTGAATGTTGAACCGTTTTAATAAAAATAATCTATGAACATCGCAGCATCACATGAGCTGGCTTACACACATATTTATTATTTTATTTTTTTCTCGTGCACTTTTTATGTTTGAGAAATATAACTGGATAAAATGTACACTGTACTTGTATTGTTCTTATAAAATTATTACTCGTATAAAAGAAATTTAATTTTTTATGATTTTTTAATAACTGTCTTGTGAAATGAAATATTTATCTGAGAAGGATAACTTTTAAGTATATGAAAATATAATTAACGAGATTAAGAAAATTTAAAAGTGTTTATATATTTTGTTAGTGCGAGATATCTAATTAATTGTGCTTGTGATTCATGACCTTATTTTTACAAACCTGTACTATATATTGTTCCTTCCCTTTCATCCCACTCTATTTTCCTGAGGATATCTCGTTCAGTTTTTAATATATTCAAATAATTATTTCACAAATTATACAAAAACACAGGAAGTACAAACTTACGAATTTTACAGTGACTGACCAACAAAATAAAACATACCTTAAATTAACAGTAATTAAAAAAAAGTACCTAAAAATGTTTTATAAATTAATTAGTAAATAAAATTGTAATTAATGATTATAATTAAACAAATATTCTGAAAAGTTAAGCAATGAGTATCTGTCAAATCATATCCGACATCTTGTTTTCATAAGTGAATGTAAATTTATTACATTTTTTACGTTTAATAGAAAATAAATTATAATATGAAGCGGAAATTAGATTTTAAATCAGATAGCCAAAACTGCTAAGAAATTATAAATGAATTGCGAATAAGACAATTGTATTGTAAAATGAAAGGACAAAGGCGAATGGACATGTCACGTGTTTCTAAAGCAGCGTATACACGAAATTTCAATAACAGATTTGAACAGACAGTTTTGAAAACAGTTTTGTTGTCAAAAAACAAAACAAAATCATGTCTCGTTTTATTTTAAAACAGTTCTGTTTTTCGAAAACAGACAGTTCACACTGAATATGGTTTTGTTTTCAGTGTTTTTCTGTGTGCCCATAAAAATTATAAACATGATAAACAACAACTGACAAACGCAAATGTTCACAAAAAACAAAACTGCGTGTTCAAACCAAACAGACTAAAAAACAACAACAAACGTGTTTTACTTTGATCTTATCGACTCCAGATAAAATGAGTTTTGTTTACTAAAACAGTTTTTAAAGACAAAAATGTTTTAAGAACTGTCTCTTTGGTGTGAAATCGGCATAATACTAGTAAATTATAATTGAATATGTTTCCACTAAGCAAATGTTTTTAAATATTGATTTGAGTGCATCAACTTTCGATAGTTATTAGCACTTAAAACAATATATACATTTGTAAGTACGAGTATGTGTAATTAAATTCAGAAGATTAAATTAGATTTATTGATAAATTCAATCAGGTTTCTCAGACTTCTTTTGCCTTCAAATATCTGCTTATAGTCTTCAGAAATATTACAGTTTTGTCTTTGTGATAAGGTTTACTGTTAGTGGGTTATTACATTCACAGATAGGTTGTGGTTTTCTTTTAAATAAGTATGTATGAGTAAGATTAATATGACCTATCATGAGTCTACATATTATTACTTCCAGCCTTCTATTTAGTCCCATCTGTAATTGGTGACTTTACTTCTTTAAATTTGTTCTCAGTGACTTCGTCATTTGGTTGCACGTCATTTATGCATTTGGTGAGTACTTAGCTTTACCGCTTGGATTATTCGCAGTGACAGTTTAAAAATGTCCATATTGTTCCATTCTATTCCAATATTCAGCGCATGTAGTCGATTTGAGAGACAAGTTTACACTCCCCGCTGTTTGCATGTCTAGCCTACCCAGCTGCATTATTATACTCTTCTCATTAATAGTCATTTCACACAGAACACCGCATACATTTACTTGATTAGCTGATTCGACACTAAATATTACAAAATCGACACATTTCATATTAATTCAATTTGCAATTTTATCGTTATGTTATTCTACTAAATATTTTACTAAATGTTGAAGATTTTTTTTTTATTACTCTTTGTTACTATGTCATGTAAAAGTCTGATTAAATGTACAGTGTGGTACGAGAATTTACTGTTACTTGAATTAGTCATTATTTCGAATAAATAAAATAGATGTATTTAAAAATTGATACTAGTAGCGTGTATAAGCATAAAGATTGTAAAAATGACCGCCACTTTAGATAGCGAATCGAGAAAGTGTCGGTTTAATGAAGGAAATGTGTTGCTTAGCGTGGAAATAACGAATTGCAGAATGTTCTACGAGCTACTGTGAATTCCAAAGTATAGTGAATTTAACCCAAGCCATCACCCTTAAACTTGATACAAATAAATTGATTTTTACGATTAATAGAAGACAATATATTTCCACGTGATATTTAGCAAGTAATCATCCATATGTAATGCTTCAATTAGTTGACAGCTAAGATATGAATAGGCTCTTAAGTTGTGGATTAACTATATAGAAGCCAAGCTAAGTGAGTAAGTCATGTAAGAAAAAGGTAATAAGCGAAAAGAATATTGGGCAGTTGTTAAAGGAAGGCAGTGAAGGGAAGAGGTGGATGACGGAAATAGAGAAAAGGAACGAGGAAAGAGAAGGAATGGCAGAGTAGAAATAGGAGGAGAGTAGCAGGAGGAGCGAAGCAGTAGCGGTTTTGTTTTTATTTTTATAAGGATTTTTTTTTCTTTTGGAAGGAGTGAGAATGATTAGATTTAATAAGGATCAAAATTGAATTAAGCACAAAGATATGTAAATAAATGAGTTAAGGCACAAGAATGTAGTGCATTAAAATAAAAATAATAATAATAACTATATAGACTAAGTGTTTCAAATTTTAAATTCACGGGAAATCAGTTTTATAAAGTTTCTTTACTTATTTTAGAGTGCTGCAAATTTTAGCTGCTCGCGAAAGTCAATTGTACCTGCCAAAGACAATTATGTATATTTTAGATTTGTCTTACATAACAAAAGGTGCCTGTTACGTAAAATTTTTAATCTAATATACTAAGTTTTATGATATATTTTTGCGACCTGCTTTTTTTTAAATAAATCTACCCCTATGAGCATGATATACTTATTACTGCTTCTTAAGAACACGTTTCAAGGATTGCAGGTTTTTAGAATTACTATAAAGTAATTAAAAGAACCTTTTAGATTAAATATTATTAGGTTTTGTTTTAATAATTGTAAGTAACATTAATGTTTATATTTAGCGGAATATTTATGAATTATTTTATTTTTCTTTAAATTACAACATTTTATTCATTTTGTTCATTGTATTTTATAGAACTTTCACGCCATTCTGTATTAAGAGTCAATTCGGGTATTTTTTATAAAATCATATTTAATTAAATCAAATGTCAGCGTAGATAACACTCAGTACTCGTAAATGAATAAACACAATGCACACATTTCTAAATCTTTCAACTCCTGTTCGTTATTCCTGATTTCAATCTTTTATTTAATTAATTCATTACATTTTTAAAATATAAGGATTGCCTAAATGCTTATTAAATATTAAAATTGAAACGAAGATTGCCTAGTTAGACAATAATGGAAAATAATAAAATTATATAAGATACAAGATATTTAGTTTCTAAAAATTTAAATGATGTTCTGTTATTTAAATGACTATAATTAATATTATCTATTAACGTTTTTATTGGAATATATTTATGTGTAATAATCCGCTAATTTAATCCGTTGGAGATTTATGTTGAATATTCTCATCAGTTTATCAGTAAAAGTATTTTCGATACTTATAATCATTTGTTATTTTTAATGTTTTTGTACTCTTAACATTTAATACCCGAGAGATGCATGAAGAGTATGACTTAACACAGCATTGCCCGTCACTGGTCCGGCTTACCGTCGCGTCGTTCCAACAAAGACAAGACAAGGCATGAGGTGTTCTTACCTTACTATCTTTTTACCCAATGTTTTCCGTCGAATTGAATGGGAAGGCATCTAGCCATCTCCCCGTCACTTTCTCCCGCGGCGTGTTTTATCGGTCGGCCAGCGAGATAGCCTCAGAACATTCACAGTATAAATAGGTGTACCTGGATCAACAAGAGCATCAGTTACTCATCTTCTGTTCTCGGAGTAACATCTCTTAGTTACTCATTCAAAAGATTAATCATGAGGGCTTTCGTGGTAAGTACAAATTATAAAAATTGTTATAAAAGTGAAAAGTTTCTTAAAATAACACGAGTATCAACTCGTATTTACAAAATGTGTGAATAATAAAGTGAATTGAACGCTTCTGGATACGTCATTTGATTGATGAAATTGATTGTGATTTGTCTTGCTGTTACAGCTCCTTTCTTCCCTTGCTGTGCTGGCTTCAGCTCGTCCTGAAGCAGGCTACTCTTACAACAGGCCTTCCGGCGGTATCGGTGGCGGAGGAATCATTGGAGGAGGTCACTACAGCTCCTCCTCCGGTAGCTCTGGATACACCAGTGGATCTTCCGGAATTATTGGCGGAGGTATTGGAGGAGGATTCGGTTCCAGCGGTCATGGTGGTGGATTCAGCGGTTCCAGCGGTGGATTTGGTGGCTCCAGCGGTGGATTCGGTGGCTCCAGCGGTGGATTCGGTGGCTCAAGTGGTGGTTTCGGAGGTGTAAACGGTGGATCATTCGGTGGAGTTAACGGAGGAGGTTCATTCGGTGGATCATTCGGAGGAGGATATGCTAACCAAGCTCCAATCATCCAGAAACACATTTACGTCCATGTCCCACCACCAGAGCAAGAGGAACATTTCAGCCGTCCAATTGCTCCACCACCACCACCACAAAAGCACTACAAGATTATCTTCATTAAGGCACCAGCTCCACCAACACCAACCGCACCAATAATTCCTCTGCAACAACAGAACGAAGAGAAGACCCTTGTCTACGTTTTGGTCAAGAAACCCGAGGAACAACCCGATATCGTTATCCCAACTGCTGCCCCAACCCAACCGTCCAAACCAGAGGTTTACTTCATCAAGTACAAGACCCAGAAGGAATCTGTTGGCGGTGGATCCATCGGTGGTGGAATCATTGGAGGAGGTGGTTCTATTGGCGGTGGTATCATTGGAGGAGGTTCAATTGGCGGAGGATCTATTGGCGGAGGATCTATTGGCGGTGGCATTATTGGAGGAGGAATCGGTGATATCTCAGGAGGAGGCATTTCTGGAGGTGGTATCCATGGAGGTGGCAGCATTGGAGGCGGCAGCATTGGAGGTGGCATTATTGGAGGAGGTGATCATGGCTCAACTGGACCATCTGGACCAGCCCCACAATACGGACCACCCGGACACTCTTCAGGCGGACCTTACTAAATCATCCCTTCATTCCTTTCCCTACCATCTAATACGGGTACCGCTATCTTACTGATTAGATAGACAAATCCTTTGTAAATAAATCCCTTTCCGAGGGAAGAGACTCGCTTTTCTGAGTCTTCTCTCTCAAAATTGTAGTATAATTATATTTGTATACATTTTTGCAAGAAAACGGTGACAATAAATGTATTGTTAAAAATATTTCTATTGTTTTATTACTTACTAATATTAACTGGTACTTTATGTTGTTTTCGTCAGCAGGAATGTGTTATAATGGAAACAAATGTGTAATTAAGTACTTTGCAAAAATTAGAAGGTTATTCATCGCGTTTTAAGAATAAGACTTTTACCAACTTTTTAATGCACTTGCAATAATTGTTCATGTCTCTTTTGCATTCTCTAGTTCAGAAAGAAATACTTTTGAAATACAATAAATATTTCAAGTCATTTTAGCAAAAATTAAAATGTTCTTAAATTAAATACAAATTATTTTGATTAAGTTTTTGTTAGAATTTATTAAAATTAATTTAATTTTACGAAACAATCTATCAAAATTTAATGGCATATTCGGTACCTTAACTTTTTGCAATACATTGTTTAACATACAAAAGTGAGCTCCTAGTTTCCTCGGATAAAAATGATTTGTTCTTATACAAATAAATTGTTTATATTAACATCATTCGGTTAAATGATTAATTATGCCCGAAGCATTCATTATACGTGATTTTTTTTATCAAACTTTCTTCGGTTTGTAATTCAACCTACGAAATTGTTTGTGAATTAGCCACATTAACAGATTGTTGTTAATGTTGTTAAAAGTGTTTGCAAAAAATAAAGTAAAAGTAAGTCTAAAACTATTTTAGATAATTATTCAGTCGCATGTTTATATATTTTCTTATTTAAACATAAAACGCACTCTTTTTTTTACCTAAAATTACTTTTACAGTTATATACGCAGTACAGAAAGAATTTTGTACTAATATATTCATTTCATAAATAATTTTATATAATTTTACGTAAAATGTTTTGTATAATAATAAAACTACACCTGCATTATTTCACACTTTTTTTAGAAACTCTAATGAACCATAACAGACACTGCCAAATCTATGAAGTAGTGGGTCACTTTAAAACCTTTTTTTTTATTTAAAACAGTAGTCGGTAGGCCTTAGTTTGCAGATGTCTGATTTATACGATCTACTTTAATTCTAATGAATGTTAATTATTATTTTTTTAACATTAATTATATAAATTCTCATATTAATTAATAAATACTAGTTTCATTATCTAATTTTGACCTAGATCAATTTTATTGGCCTTGAAATTATTTTATCACGACTTAATATAATACAATAAATGTTATAATTAAAAAGAAAGCTTTCTTTTCTTAATTGTCCTAAAAAATAAATATCAATATACTAGTATTGCATAATAAATAGTAATATACAGTTTTATATATTTAAGATTTATCTAACATAACAAAAGTTACTTAAGTTAAAGACGCGTTGCCAAAGAATAGTTGTATCCAATCTACAGAAAGATCCACCCCATGTAAACTAACTTTTGTATAATATGTGTATAATAAAAATAAACGAAACAGTTGTAATTTTCTTTACAGGACAATATTGGTCATATTATCAATTAAGGAGGTACAGGACGTACCGTCAATGGAAAGAATTTATCTCTCGGTAATACGAAATGGGGACGAGAAAATATTAGGACTGTACCTTTGAAATGAATTTTTCAATTTCCTATTAAACTGCTTTTTGCTTGTTAAAATGATTTTTTATGCATATAATACTTTAATAAATGAAAAATTACCTATAATTAATATCAAATTTATATTAATTCAATTTAAATTCAAATTAAATATTTTGAAAAAAGGAATAATAAATTTGGCAACGCAATAAATTTAAGTGTGTTAACGCATGCGTGATTTGGTTCTTCGACAAATAAATTGCTATATTTTATATAATATTTATTCAGATTTTGAATTTCCCGCTCAAATTGGCATTTGCAACTTTGCCGGCTCATAGCCTACATGTACTGTTTTTTAATGGTTTTATTTAAATATTTTCGTACATAAATATCCTTTTGATAATTTTCTTTTTGCAATAGTTACAGAAAAGATTCTTTTATATACACCTAGTTTTTGGAAGCCGTGTCACCATTTTTTTATAGTTAAAAGTTATGTTATGTGGTGAAATTGAGCTAAACATTATGATTTATATGGAAAATGACTATTTTTAATCATGTAGAAAAAGAAAACTATGAACCCTAAGTCTCTAAAATTTTGAGACAGCATGTATTTTAAGTATTTGTATCGACCCTCCAAATTTCACGACGTTTTCATCATTTACGTTAACGTCCTGTACCTCCTTAATAAAAACTCCATCAGTTTTGCAATCAACACAGTAAATTTATTAGTTTTATTATAATATTATTATTATTTTCCTTTAATATTTTTGCCATTAGATACTACATTCATCCGTCTTAAATCATTAAATTACGTATCATTGTGATTAATAGTTTTATTATGTATTTTAATGCTAGATGCTAAGCGACTCATAGAGCCAACGAGTTATAGCATTACTAATCGAACGTGCAATTATGTATTTTAATAGTTGTATAGGTATGGTGTCGAAGTCTCATTTACGTGAATATAAAACACTGTCTAATAAATGTACGATTATATTTGGTAATTAATCCATTAAATGAAATAGAATCAAACCACAGCATCTTTAAAGATAGTTTAATTACAAATAAAATCTTTTCATTTAAAACCCCTGTAAAGATTCATGACTGACTTATGAACTGAACTAATAAATCTAGTCGCGAACAAATGACGTCTTGAGAAAGACATAAGCGTTCGCTGAAAATTACCCAGAAAAGATAAAGTGTACATTTGTAGATTCCATTCCACGAATTCAATGTTTCTTAGTAGCTTGAGGAAGCCCCCCCCTGTACGGACGTCTATGATGTTAATATTATCCATCAGCTTTTGATAGTCATCCGTCACCGCAACATTTAACATAGCTTTCATATAGAAGTAAATCAAAGTAAAGTCGTGCTTGGACAATAATCTATAAAAATAAAATCCCTATTAATTAAGTGATTCTTTCATCTGTGGTGAACTGTTTATAGAGAAATGTTTTCACTTTTCACTCGATTTGTCTGATCTTACATGCACTTTGTTGTAACACATTCTCGCGGTCACGATACATAAATCATAACTTATCTTGTTTAAATCTTAAATATCAGATTTTTATATTGCTTTCTTGCTCTTTTTATAACCTATAACAAGTTGGAATCGTGGTTGAAAGAAGCTTAAGGTAGTTTGGACGTTTCATAAAAACGGAATTTGATAAAATTAAAAGGCAGTGTACAGCCTCATTCCCACTCACTGTTTTGATATTTAATTTACTGTTTTTATTTAATTTTGTAATGTAGATTTCAGATTCTCGTTTAGGCATTCCTTTTCACATTTGTGTTTCAATTTAAGTTTAGTTAATTTAGTTGGTGCTTATGCATTGTTAGTAATATAAACACAAAGACAAAATTGTATGTGAAATAATTAAAATTTCTGTTTTTAATAACAATTAGTAATAGAAATTATTTTCACTTCTCTATTTTCAAAAACTGACATTAAAATTCTTTTAAAAGTAAATCTTACTGCATTTTGACAGATTGTCACATTTTGGAGGTTATAATATAATATAGTTTTTCTTAATTTAATATTTTTTATTTAAAACATTGGACCTTGTAAGGTTCTAGAAAAATTAAGAAACCTTAAAAAATAAATTAAATTAAAAATGACACTGTGAATGACTACACGTATTGCTATATGGTAAACAATTTAAATTAAATACAAAATAAAATTAAAGCAGTGAGTGGGAATGATACTTTAATCTAGGTGTATTTAATGTGTCGAAAAAAAAAAAAAGAAATTTTTCCATCGATTGTGAAGCGAGATATTTATAATTAAAGTAACGTAAAGTATACATAATTAACATGCAATGGGCCGATAAAGTATAAGGACAGACATAATTTCGTGTATACCTGTAAAACCGTTCTTAGGAATACTCTGAAAACCAATAATTAATAAAACAAAAAATTAGGAAAATTTAGAAATGAAAATAGTTTTTATTTCATCAATTTGTTTCCGATTGTCACGGCAAAGCTACCTTAATATTTCTGTAAGCAGGAGTCCATACAATGCAACTTCAGTGTATTTTATATAAAGGGTTTCAAAAGACCAACCCACTGGATCATTGCCATTAAATCCCGTATAAAATACAAGAGAATGGAAAATTACTAATTGACATTGTACAATGTAAGGATGTAATTGGAGTTGTGAAACAAATTGTTAGTAGATAGAATTGAATCTTCTTCCATCAAAGAATCTAAAGAATTGCTTTTTAATGAACAGACTCGGGATCTCCTGCTCCCCACTTTGCGTGTCCATTTAGACATTAAAAAAGAACAAAGAATTCCAATTAATATATTAAATTATAAACATAAAATGGAAACGAGTTCCTTGTAGTCTTAGATTCTATATGCTACAATATAGAAGCTGTCTTAATTATTGTTTGACTTGTTAAATGTTCTTACATGGCTTGCTCTATTTAAGTATACGCTATACTGTTCGAACAAATGAACTACATCTTTAAATGTCAAGACAATAATCGTCGATGCTTTCACTGCGTGTTGTTCAACACATCCTACATCCTACATCGACTACTTCTTGCTGTCTACTGCTTTATATTCCATCGAAGTGAGTGCAGCACATAAATTAGTGCAATACACTGCATCTAAAACACGTAGGTCGTAATAAGATGTGATACTTCCTCATCCTGTTCCATCGAGTTGAATATTAGTGAGAGAATTTGCTTTTTAATAAATTGTGTTCTAACAGCAGATACTTGATTTGAATTTGGCGCTATTTTTTGATAGCTAGGTCAGTGACCCATAACTTGGCTTCGCGAGACACATGCGATTCTTTGACTACTTGAGCCTATTGTGATTCTTGACATAATTGATTTTGGCACTCAATTGTTGGTGGGTAGCTTTAAGCAAAGACTCCTTTAAAGACACCTCTTTCTTAGAAAGAATATCGCGTGTGAAAAATCAGCACCCCAAATTTATATCAAGCTACAGATTTTTCCGCGCTACTTTTAAATCACCAGAGTGCATTTATATGTTTTAATGTATTATAGAATTACGGATTCTTTTTTTTTCGCTGTGCAGCCTTAGTCTAAGAAAGAAGCGTCTAAAAAATGTATTTGAACAATTCTTTTTACAGTACAGAGTTATTGTATTTATCATCTAAATGCTACCAGTCTATATTTTGAAACAGACTTCAAGTTTGGTGTTTTTCATTCCCTAACCTAAAATATTTAATTTATATGCGTATTGAGTCTTCAATGCCACCAATTTTGTGTTACATTTTCATTTTTACATCACTTATGCCGGTTTCACACTAGAGAGACAGTTCAATAAAATACGAACAAAAACACCAATGTTTACACCAAAGAGACAGTTCTTAAAACATTTTTGTCTTTAAAAACTGTTTTAGTAAACAAAACACATTTCCATCTGAAAACGGTAAGATCAAAGGAAAACACGTTTGTTGTTGATTTTTAGTCTGCTAGGTTTTGGTTTTTGTGAACATTTGCGTTTGTCAGTTGTTGTTTATCATGTTTATAATTTTTATGGGACACACAGAAAAACACTAAAAACAAAACCAGTCTTTTCAGTGTGAACAGTCTGTTTTTGAAAAAACAGAACTGTTTTAAAATAAAACAAAACATGATTTTGTTTTGTTTTTTGACAACAAAACTGTCTCTCTGGTGTGAAACCGGCATTACCAGAGTCAATTTATATTGTTATAGGCTTTTCTCTACAAAATAAAATAAGTTTCAGAACAAAAGAGAAATTCAATAGTAGATATCAACTTGTTCACAAGATTATACAATATTTTTAGTCTATAAAACACATATATAAATTAACATAAGTATAGCTTTGAACTAAAGTAACCTTCTAATTATTACAAAAATGTAAATTTATTTATATTCGTATCACTGCATCTCTAGACGGAATTACAGATTAACACGGAACTGTTTAATTCTCATAAAATACTTATGGTGAATACACAAGAGAAGATTTAACACTGTGTTATATTCACATACAATATTTGTACAATGTCTCGCATTTCACACGTAACATTTAATAATATATGTAACATAATTAACATTAAAAATATTATACAATTGGAATGAACTCTAGTTGGCCAATTATGGAGGAACAATGGAATCAGTGATATAATGATTATATATACTACTACATACATATATACTTTATACGTTTATAAATATGTTTAGTTACAAATATTAGTGGTCCACAAAATACGGCCCGCGAACTCTTTCGTGTAATCCAATATGGATAAAATTACATCACTTAATAATGACATATATATATATGGAACCACTATTGACAAATCCATTTGATTTTTAGATAGTACCACCTTTCAAAAGATATGTGTTCAAATTTCATGACATTCCGATTACTAGTTTTAGAGTTGCAATAGTTTTAGTGACGTTACTTTTGTAATTTTCGGAATTTCGTGTGTTGATAAAGCAGAGTTAGTCTAACAATTGTTAAGCCATTGCTTTGCTTGATTAGTATTTTTCCATGGTTTTGAAAATGCAAAAGTACCGCCACTAAAACCACTGTCCTTTATAAACTAGTGGTTGGAAAATCATGAAATTTAGACACGTATCGTCTAAAGGTTACTACTATCTAAAAATCATATGAATTTGTCAATAGTGGCGCGATCTATACGTCATCCTACCAACTTATTGAGTAATGTTTCAGGAAGTCAATGCAGCCAGACATCAATGCACCTGCAACACTAATGGGCTTGTGTCCTATGTCTTAATTTCTATAAAACTGTACTATATATTGATAAAGTTGGTTACTAGAACCTCAAATGTCCAATTATTCTCTTTAATTATTAAAGGGATTCAACGTTGGACAACATTCCAACTGCATGTGACATCACAGCCGCTAGTTGCTATCTCTTTTATACAACAGAGCGTAAAAGAGATAGCATATTCAAGATAGACCTCTTATCAAGTTTACAGGTTACCAACCTTACAGCTCATAAATCTCTGCTATATGTATTTATATACCAAAATATCAAATATTATTTACATCTATTTCAAGGAACAATAAAATTTCAATATTATGTCTGCTGTAACAGGGTTAAATAAAATTAAAAATTATTATTTTTTGACTTGACTTGATTATTTGACTACCAACAGCTACAAAACATTGCTGCAGCACTGACCTACTCAACAAATAACTGACGTTAAAATGCATTTCACGTCATACAAATATGGCTGACCATTTCTAGCGCTAAAACTACACTTCAAATTTTTAATTGTTATATCTCCGTCAACATTTAGATATTTAATAAAATAGACACGCCAATACACATTTATTAACATCAATTTCAATCAACAATTGAAAAATCGACCACTAAAAAATGACGACACAAGCCCATTTTGGGCCAATCGCAATGCAAATATGCTTGATAAACGTTGTAATAAAATAAACAATATTTGATTTTCTTCTTTAATTAAAAAGATATTTTACAAAAGGTATTATTTCTTTTTAAACACCCTGTACCTATAAAATACTATAGAAATTTATTGGCATTATAAAACATACGAGCACAATTCTTTGTTACTGTTTTTTAAATATGTGATTGCTTCGATTTATGTTTTTATTTATGAAGGTTATAAAGTCATCTCTGATCTACAGAATTCTAATTGAAACACTTTCATTTCCTGTGGTTTGTTTCTATCTTCACTTTACTTATTTTTAGATGCTTTTTTTATTTGATTATTTCATTGTACGTTGTAACATCTAAATTGAATAACATTTGTTATACGAGTATATGACAAGAACATAAAATGTTATGATGTTACAGTGTTATGCAATCACTGTAGAACTGTTGTGATGAACACTTCTGATTTGTTGTGCTACCTCTTTCTTTATGGATGACAAAAATGATACTTAGTTTGAGCTACGAGAGTAGTATGATAATTGTAGTGAATATTTAAATTTCCCGCGCAGCTCCTGTCAACTGCCATCTATTAATAGACTTCTGTCAAATTTTGGGCAGCGTAGAAAGCAGTTGTAATGTAGTGAGTGTGTAGTCACCATGGTAAAAATCCATAAATTGGGCTACGAACTGCTACTTATACCGCATATTTTCCAGATTTAGCCCCGTGCGACTATTTTCTGTATGTAAACTTGAGGAAATAGCTGAGCGGTAAAAGATTTGGGTCTAACAAAGAGGTCATCACTGAAAGAAACGCCTATTTTGAAGACTTTGAGAAACCCTATTATTTGGAAGGAATACAAAAATTGAAAAAACGGTGGACTTAAAGGAGACTATATTAATAAATTACACGCTTTTTGCCGAAAAAATATCGTATATCATTTATTATTTAGGCCGTCTGCACACGGGTCGACTGAATTCAAACTAGTCGCGCAACGAAGTTTCCTACGAAAATGAAAAACGAACCGTGTTTTGTGACTATAGTAATTTTTAACAATAATAGCATAATAGGGGATTTTATTGTGTCGTATTATGAGGTAGTATTTGTGCACATCTCTGCTCATGCCCTGTGACCAAGCAACATAGTCGCTCAAAACGTGCTCAAAACCAATATCAAATCAGTTTAATTCCGTTTGTACCATGTGTGTTATCTCACTCGTATACACGTGCGTTCTCTCACTATCATCACAGTTGCATTCTCATTCGGTTTAGGCAGATTCGGGGCTAAGGTTTGCAATCAGTCGACCCATATGCGGACGGTCTTAGACTTCGTTATAATATTATTTCCGCCTTTGAATTAACTTCTATATTAATAGGAAAGGTGTCTTTGGGGCCGTCCACAAACTACGTGGCTCCATTTTGTCCTCTTTAGAAGGTCATTTCTCCTTCTTCCACTAGTGTTACCTGCGTTAAATAATATAAAATTCCCCTGGACTATAACATGTGTTTCTGAACAAGCATTACCAACTTTGATTCTTCTTTCGATGCATTACATTAATAGAAGAACAATGTTGAACATTTAAAGATATAAAAATATATAAAAACCATCACGGCTACTTTCTCCGGGCAATTACCCGCGGCCTTGTGAGAATCTGTCTCGGAGATATATCGTACAAAGTACACTCACTCATACATTTATTTTTTATTATAATAAAAATATTAATTTGCGGATTACTTCAAATCATGATTTTTTTTTTTATTTTTGTTAATATGATTGATTTAAATGAAAGTTGTTCTTCCATTATTGCATGATACAACAATTTTAATAATTTTTTCAGTTAAAACATCTGACACTATTAAAAAAGAAGGGGGGTTGATCCCCTAGAAGACGGATCTGCAACTTTTCTTTGAGTTTTACAACCATGTTACATGTTAAGCCCCATTCCCACTCTCTATTTTGATATTTAATTTACTGTTTTTATTTTATATTGTAATCTAGATTTCAGGTTTTAGTTCAAGCATTTCTTTTCATATTTGTGTTTTAATTTAAGTTTAGTTAATTTAGTTGGTGCGTATGCATCGTTAGTAATATAAATTTTGACAGTTCGACCTAAAATTGTATGTGAAATAATTAAAATTGCTATTTTTTATAACTATTAGTAATAGAAAATGTTTTCTCTTCTATATAATTTCAAAAACTGACATTAAATTTTTTTTAAAAATAAATCCTACTGCATTTTGACAGATTGTCACATTTTGCAAGTTATAATATAATATAGTTTTTCTTAATTTAATATTTTTAATTTAAGACATTGGACCTTGTAAGGTTCTAAAAATAAATTAAATTAAAAATTGTACTGTATGCGTATTGCCATATGCTAAACAATTTAAATTAAAACAGTGAGTGGGAATGATACTTAACACAACTTAAAAACATAAAACTATTCGAAGAATTTGTCATAAGCGTATAAAAGAGATGACAAATCTGCAGACGTGTCGAACCATGCCTTTTCTATAATGTTAAATATTTTAATAATAATTGACCAAATGACTTTTAATTGTTAATATCTCCTAAAAATGATAGACATTGGAGGTTCTGGTAGCCAGTTTTATCAATATATTGTTCCGTTTATAGAAATTGTTCATGGTTCCCAATTTTTGAGTTCTATTTAAAATGCAATCAGGAAGCTTAATAACTTAAGTATTATGTAGAGTCCAAATTATTTGGTTTTAATACTAAAGCTATAGGTAATGGTATGGTCAAGACGCAGTTCTACTTTGGGTTTTCTAAAGGTTTGAGTTTATGGATAAGTTAGATATCGACAAGAATTTATTGGTACCAAATAAATGATTACTGAATATAACATTTTAACGTTAATAACGTTTACTAAGTCGTTAAAGTATTAAGCAGTATGTAATTACATTCTACAAAGACATGTTGTTAAAAAGTGAATTTCAAAAGTAAAAGTTTTCACTTTTATTAATAAATTCAAAATAAAAAAGATGATATATGACAACATAATAATAACGGCTATTAAATATCTCAAACGACCTACGCCGCAGCTCGTGCAAGTGTGGATCACCAGATTAAGCACCGATCCGTCCGAAGTTTATTATAAACCTAGGTTGAAACGCGAATCAAAATCTAAAGCTGCAATTAGTTAGATGAATAACGTATCTACATTTTAAGCTTTCTTCCACTGACTTTTAATGAGTTGAAATCGCAAAAATAAGTTTTGAAAATGAATATTGCTATATTTTCTAGTTAAACTCCAATTTTTATATGACTGGTAACATTTCTAAGGGTTTGTCATAAATTTTATAACCTTTATTTATCTATATCTATCTATATTTTGCGAATCAAAAATGGCCAAGTATCGTTTCACCTTAAGTATACATTTATATATTTTCCTGAATTAAAATAAAGATACGCTATGTTTTTAATTTATCGATCATCATTATATTGATGCATGTTATATTTCAATTATAAATTCTCATTTGTAAAATTGTTCATCTCTCACATAAAATGTTTAATACATTTGCACTACTTTACTAGATTGAATACTAATGCATGAAAAATTAAATTGAAATAAATATTAAACAATTTATAATTTTATACCATTCATCATTAAATTAGTTATATAAGAAATTCTGTATTTTTCTTGAATCACATTATATTTATTAATCGTCCATAAAAACTTTGAAGTTGTAACCACATTTTTCATATACAGATTTCTATGTAATTTATAATTTCTCTTTTATTTGAAATTCAAGAAGATGTTGATTTGATAAATTAATTACATTCAGGAATGTTTTAAATTGGTTATTTACTGGTAGTGATGTCCGGTCCGGTAAATTGTACAGATACAGGTAACTCAGCACGTAGTACGGCGTACGGTAAGCCTGCTCGGTGAGTCGATATACCAGATACCATAATCTCAGGAATCATAAGTCATGGGGTCAGTTTACAATTTAGAAATAAAAGAGAAAGTAAGTATAGTTTTATTAGTAAGCTATATTTAAAATGAACTCATCTTAACATCTAATAAAAGTGTAATAATAATAATTGAATCCCAGTAAACAATAACGAAACGTAAAGAAGAGATCGCCATCTAACTGTAGGGTTTTCCAATAAGGGCGGTTCGATTTGTATCATGTCATATAAAACAAACACACTGTACATTCATATAAGTTGTATCAAGATGTTTTATATGAGGTGATACAAATCGACCCGTTCTTAGTGGAACACCTTATATAATGTGTACTTACATTTTATATTTTAATTTGCTAATTTTAACACGTGCCACACAGCGGCCATTAATCCTTGGAGAGTGAGATTGTACGCATTCGAAAGGGCTTAGCTATCTTCGATTACTAGTTTTCCAGTTGCAATAGTTTTAGTGATGTTACTTTTGTCATTTTCAAACATTGCTACAATGCTTTGCTTGATTAGTATTTTTTCTCATTAAATAGCAAAGCTATATCAACACACGAAATTCAGATTTTTCCATGGTTTTGAAATTTCAAAAGTAGCGCCACTAAAACCACTGTCATCTGTAAACTAGTGGTCGGAATGTCATGAAATTTAGATACGTATCGTCTGAAGGTTGGTACTATCTAAAAATCATCATTAGACATCAATGCACATGCAACACTAATTTTAGGCCAATTCCAATGAAAATATACTTGATAAACGTTGTAAAATAAACGATATTTGTTTTCTTCTTATGTATTAATGGCGCTACACAGCGGCCATTAATCGTTGGAGAGTGGGGTTTTACGCATTCGAAAGGGCTTAGCTGTTTCTGTTGTATAAAAGGGATGGCAAATCTGCAGGATGTGACCTTTTAATAAATGAATTAAAATGACTCTTTTAATTGTTGTCTTAAAATATAAGGAGTTATTAAAAAATAATTGGACATTTGAGGTTATGGTAACAGTTTTTAAACCAACAAGAGAATGCTAACCGATTTAAATAGAAGTGTCAACACAACAACAAATATAAACATAAATACATAAAATTAATAGCACTTTTTGCCGAAGAAAGTATAACAGATAAGATGACTCATGTAGCATTCCATTTATATGAATCAGTTTAAACATTAGGACATTAAAACATCATTTTAATGAGGCTTGAATTTCATCAGAGATTTGTCTGGTTCTGGTTGTTTAATAAGGAAACTGAAAACGGATTTGCATAAACCAGACATTTATCAAAATATTTCATAACTGTCTTAGTGTAAATCATGTTAGAAAAGAAAGAAAGGTATATTTAAAGTAGTAGTGTGGTTTATAGTATTAAGGAAACTACAAAAATCCACTGAAAAATTAAGTTTCTCAATGCTACGTCATATAGTATTGCCGCACTGTTTTTATTTTAGCACCCACTTGCTAAATAGGCGTAATAACCTATTTCATGTTAGCAATACTTCACTCTAAGGCCGTCCGCACATGACGCAACTGGTTGCAAACCTTAGCCCGAATCTGCCCGAACTGAATGAGAATGGAACTGTGTTGTTAGTGAGAGAACGAACGTGTATACGAGTGAGAGAGAACACACGGCACAAACGAAACTAAACTGGTAGTCGAGCCGTGTTTCGTGACTATAGAATTTTTAACAATAGCATAACAGGTGTTTTATTTGTATTTGTGCACATCTATGCTCATGATGTCACCATCAAAAGCATGCCCTGCGACATACAAACACAGTCGCCCAAAATATGCTCAAAACCAGTTTGAAATCAGTTTAGTTTCGTTCGTGCCGTGTGTTTTCTCTCACTCGTATACACGTTCGTTCTCTCACTAACAACACAGTTGTAATCACATTCGGTTCGGGCCGATTTGGGACTAAGGTTTGCAACCAGTCGCCTCGTGTGCGGAGGGCCTAAGGTCCTCCGCACATGTGGCGACTGATTGCAAACTAGTCGAGCTGTGTTTCTTGACTCTATAGAATTTTTAATAATAGCATAACAAGGGATTTTATTGTGTCGTATATGTATGTATGTATGTGTTTAAATACTTTTGAAAAAAATTTGTGTACATGCATCCAAGGATGCCCTGCTACCGAGAAATAGACTCGCTGAAAACGTGCTCAAAACCAATATCAAATCAGTTTAGTTTCGTTCGTGTGTTTTCTCTCACTCGTATATACGTGCGTTCTCTCACTAACAACACAGTTCTATTCGCATTCGGTTCGGGCAGATTTGGGACTATGGTTTGCAACCAGTCGCCTCGTGTGCGGAGGGTCTAAGACTCCTAGTACCGCTCTGAAGCTGCTTTAGTCTTATCTGAACATAAACAACTCTGGAATGTATATTGGTCAGCTCAGTCTGGTGTAGCTCACTTCGATAGTGATGTAGCCTGAACCTGACCCTTGTGATATTTGAACTTAACTCTTGATATTTGAACTTAATATCCGACTATACTTTTGCCTACGATTATCACTAATGAACTACCTAAAGTCTATGTTGTGGAGATTATTCACCTTCTGTATTTAACACACAGGAAGTTACGCAAAAATTTGATAAATTGACATACTACAATCAAATCAATGATAATTTCCTTTCGCTATGAGCTATATTAGTTTGATAAATAAATTAATCCATTCTCATATATATACCTACATATATAATATGCACTATTTATTTATTTTTTTAATTCGTATATTTTTTTTTTTTTTCGTATGTTCATAATGAACTTTCCAAATAATTTTAATTTCTAATGATTGACAACTGCTAAAAACTAACTGTTGTAAATTTTAAAGTTGCTCTAGTTTTAATTTACTACACTTCCGGCTATGAATTTGTGCAACTTTTATTTCACATTCTGATATGTTAATGTGTTAATCGTACGCAAAATGACGTCATTTGTATTCTTTACATAGTAGCCACGGTTTGGCTACACTTCTTACCCTACTTTCATAAAATTGCAAGATATTTTCTAAGAAATTTTGACATTAGTATAATTTAATGTGTTAATGTATTGTGCTTGCTAATTCGTATGTTAAATCGTATGAATTTGTTGAACTTTTGTATTATACGAGTATTAAAGTGTTATTATTTATGGATGTAAAACCAGTGCAGATAGAATCACGCGGATATTTGAAAATTGTTTATTTTATAAATTAGCTGAAATCTATGTTGATGCTTAACGATGCTACCTTCCAACGTTGGACGCTTCGTCTGGTCGAAGACGTTCATGTTGGAAGAAGTTCAGGCTGTTGTCGGTCTTTTGACCCATCACACACTTGATCCACATGCACTGCTGCACGAATCGTCCAACAAAGGAAGGTTTTATACTTGAAAGTTTCTTTATTTACTTGAAAGTTTTTGTTAAACAGTGTCAATAATATCAACAAATTAATAAAATAAATACATCGTTCGGATAAAACATTCGTTCCACCGTGTAGTAGGAAACTTGTCATGTCAATCTTACAATATTTGATTCATACGTTGGAGGCAAACATTGGAATTAACCGTTCACTGCATCGTCTGAAGCAATTCAAGTGTGTATTGGCTCTTTCAAAGAAACAACATATGTTTAATGCCTCGTACACATTGCTGCGACAGTTGTACAACACATCCACTTTGGTCTAACATGTAACTTAACACACCGGCATCTTTTATAGTTCGTAGGAATTCAAATAACGGTATGGTGGTCATCTTGTGAACACTTACCGCAAAACGGAGATAATATTTTGTTTATTTAATTGTTTTTATATTGGATATGGGAATTTGTCATACCGAAAGGATCAGTTTTTTGTAATTTTTTTTATTTGAGGCGATTCCAACAACATGGTCATATTCGCCTGAAGTTAATTTATATTAATTAAGTTTGGTTTATTATACTTATATCATTAAGGAATTCAAGCACTTTTTGAATTTCTTCCGGATTGTCTGAAAGCATGTCCTTTGGTTCACCACTGATGCTGTGTTTTGTTCTTTGCATTTGATATTGTGGGCCGGTTACTAGTAGATGATGGACTGTTATTTGCGTCTGACAGTCGCTGCATTGCGGAGCTGTTGTTTTACTAATTAGATGTTGATGCGTCAATGTCGTATGTCCTGTTCTTAGTCTGAAGATGGTTTTTAGAATTGTCTATTGCTGTGATAATAAGTTTCATATACCATGTTGACATTCTGTTGGCAGGGTCTGCTTGTGTGATAATAGGGACAAGGATAAGATTATCGCGCCAACTTAGAATTTACTAAACATAACTAAAGCAAACATCACACAAACTGAGACTAAGAATCTACTCGACTCATTTGTTCGAGATCACATTCAAAATCTTGAAATATTTCTGTTTAATAAAAATACTATGTTTTAAAAAATAGAATAAATGGGGGTTTTATGAGTGTCGCACTTGTTTATACGTTCAAGTTAGTACACTCATGTCTAAATAACGTAATAACTTATGAATGAAAATATATAAATGTTGCATGTGGCATGCTTAAGTCGCACCAATGTGTACGCGGCATAAGATTCGTTACAGATAGAAAAAATCAGGTAGAAAAGAAAATAAACAATTCTCAAGCGATGACTGTGCTGTGTTGACCTTGATTTTATTTATAAATAAATAAACAATACATCAGATAAAACTTAACACAACATTAGACGAAGACGAAGACGAAGACGAGGTTCGTGGAGATCATTTCGTGCACGTGTGTTCCGCACGAGTAGTTCCTTGTGCCGGTGTCGGTAACCGGTACTCAGTACTCAGACAATTGTTTAAGTCATGAAATCAATTCGTAGCAATAAACGATGAATAAACATAAACACAAGCACAAATAACTGACTTAGAAATGCTGGAGAAAGATAATTATGTAATTAAAACAAGGACAATTAGAAAGATATTCTGAATAGCATTATTCGTAATAAGAGAGAAAGAGATAGCAGTATGTTTTCACGTAATTGTTAAAACCGGAAGACATGTGTATTAAAGAAAGATCCGCAATTTGACATGTTAGTTACATATGTAATTATCATAATTATAAGTTAGATGCAAATTACTTTATTTTGCGGTATGTTATATATATTTTATGCTTAAAACTTTTAAAATAAAATCACAAGTAATATTCTGACAGCTATAAATATAGTTCACCCAGAAATGAATATTAAATGTGATAAAATAATGAAATATTAAAACGAATTAATAAATAAACCGCAGTAGTTACTAGAGTTGATGAATGAATTAAACAGGAAATAGAAGTTGGAGCTGCTGTAACAATCAGTGGCGTATCTACCGCCGTATCTGCCGTATCAATGATACGGGGCCCAAACGGATGTAAGCAAAAACTTAAACTCTTTGACTGTACTTTGCTTAATTCTTAGGAGTATTAATTGTAAGTAATAACGTATAACCAATATATAATTATTTTAATTCAATGCGAGCGTTTTTGTTTCTTTTGTAAAAAATCTTTATCCATCACTTGGGCCCCCAACAAACGTAGATACGGGGCCCGTCTATGTCACGCTACGTTACTAGTAACAATGTAACCCTACATTTCTTCTTCTTGTATAGCGCGTACGCACGGGTCTATCTCTTCTTTTTATTGGTGATTGCATGAATTTCTTCTCCCTCTGGTTCGGTGTTCAATTCGCATAAAGCTATGTACCAAAAAGCCGCCATACTGTTGTAAAAAATAAATTTTCGCTACTTTTAAATTTGCACTATTCTCGGAGATCTATATCTTTACGAGAGTAAAGTTTGTTTTATTATTTTTTAGCTATTCTAAAAGTGTTCTTAAAAAGTATAATCAATCTACTATTTGCGCAATTAAAAAGCAGTAAAATAGGTGACAAAACGTTGTATATTATATAAAATTGTTTACATTACAAGTAACTCTTGTTATGTTGCATAAACCTTCAGTATATATAACTGTATTTAGTGGAACGACAATTCCGAACCGTCTAAACAATGGCATGGTCATTTTCGCTAATTGTTACTTAGTCGTGGAACAGAGGAAAGAATAATTTATCCGTTTTTGTTATAGTAGCGTACGAATAGGGTTGTGTATTTTTTAGGGCTTGTTTTTTATCTTTTGATTGAAGTAAAAATTGACGGAGGTATAGCTATATTAAATTTGAATTTCAGTTTACCGCATGTCTTAGC
The DNA here is from genome assembly GCA_963678705.1 of Panorpa germanica. Lineage (NCBI taxonomy): Eukaryota > Metazoa > Arthropoda > Insecta > Mecoptera > Panorpidae > Panorpa > Panorpa germanica. Next base: position 8,118,659 of record OY783220.1, on the reverse strand, counting down.
TCTGCATATGACGTCACAGGAGGAATAAGTAATCGAGATTATTTTTCCTTTTTCACTTTAATGTAAAACTCGATGGGATGTACAAACCATTTGTTACCACACATACATTCATTTGCTTCTCTGTTGTGTAAAAGCGATGGCAATTGGTAGCCACCTTTATATTACAGTTGCAATATGTATATTACAATTTTATATAAATTAAATCATGGTCCACAAACCCATTTGACAATTAGCAAAAAACACGCTTGTGTGGATGTAGGGTTAGGTCGTTAATATGTTAAAACGAATGCAAATATATTTGCTACACTGTATAGTAAAAATACTTTCCTAGCTGCTAATTATGCAAATCAATGTTATTGTCATTATGTTTCTATGCTAATATCTTCTTCATTGGTGTTACTATTACACCTATTTGCATTTGCACTTAGTCTGATCATATGTATATCATGTTCAACAAGGATGTAAACACGATAGGCGTCCATTTCAAGCACTTTTTATCTATTCTGGACATTTCCAACAAACTCTCAGTTCTGATAGAGAAAGTGAGTGCCATAATTAACCGATAATGCACGTAGAAACCAATGGTCCAATGGTTCAAGAAGGTAAAGATGGACACGGTACTTATACAAGGTGTATATTTAACAACATCAGAAGTGGGAAGTGATCTATGATTTTGTTTTAAATGAACAAAGACATAAGAAAATAATGAAAGTATATTGTTAAACTATTAATCATGAATTGTTGTAACTTTGTTTTGTGTAAATAGAAATGTCTGGCACGACGTGTAAATACAAAATATGATATAGTGTCTTTTAATAAGAGCGGTCATTTTATGGATGTTTCAACAAGAACAGTCACTTAAAATCGTGTAAATAGAAAATATCATATAGAATCTATCAACAAGAGCGCTTATTTTATGGATAATTCAACAAGAGCGGTCAGTTTATGGATGTTTCAACAAGAGCGGTCATTTTATGGATGTTTCAACAAGAGAGGTCATTTTATGGATGTTTCCATAGGAGAGATAATTTTAAAACAATAGATAAACGCAATATTGCGACAACGACGTGTAAATACAAAATATTATATAGAGTCTCCCAACAAGAGCGATCAGTTTATGGATGTTGCAACAGGAGCGGTCATGTTATGGATGTTTTAACAAGAGCGGTAATTTTAAATCCATAGGAAAACGCATATTACGACAACGACTTGTAAATACAAAATATTATAAAGGACCTTTTAATAAGAGCGGTCAGTTTATGGATGTTTCCATAAGAGAGGACATTTTAAATCAATAGAAAAACGCAATATTGCAACAACGACGCGTAAATACAAAATATTATATAGGATCTTTTAATAAGAGCGGTTATTTTATGGATGTTTCAACAAGAGCGGTCATTTTAAATCAATAGAAAAACGCATATTACGACAACGACGTGTAAATACAAAATATTTTATAGGATATTTTAATAAGAGCGGTCATTTTATGGATGTTGCAACAAGAGCGGTTATTTTAAGTCAATAGAAAAACGCAATATTGTTACAACGACGTGTAAATAAAAAATATTATATAGGGTCTTTCAACAAGAGCAGTTATTTTATGGATGATTCAACAAGAGCGGTCAGTTTATGGATGTTTCTACAAGAGCGATCATTTTAAATCCATGAAAAAACACAATATTTTCGTAAAAAGTGTTGATATTTTTATTTTAATCTAAATTACAAACTCTGAGGTTAGTAATGAAACACAATATCTGCCAAATGTCACCAAAATATTGCGTTTTTCTATTTATTTAAAACGACCGCTCTTGTTGAAGGGTCCTTTATATGTCACATCGGTTTATGATCAGTTGACAAGTTTTACGCTGATAACCAGATGTCTTTCAGAATTCTATTTCCCCGCTATTGTAGTTTCCCCCACAGTTGTTACTATGTTACGGCTTCTCAAATTTAAACATTTCACGTGTTTTAATCTAATTAAAATTATTCAATTAAAACAAGGTAATTACACCCGGAAGTTGATGTAATCGCAAATAAAATTTAAGAAAATCCAGCTGTTATCTTTATGGGTTAATCTTACTAATTACCACACAATCATCAGTTTAAGAGAAATTTTGAAAAATAAACAATAGGTCATGAAATTAAATTCTATTGTTTAACGTAATTTTGTTTTTAATACTTTGGGAATACAATTACGACTAGTAACATAATTACACTACTGATAACTGGAGGATTATAATCTGTTATAAAAACTATTAACACACATAGACAAGTAATTAAAAATAGCATATTGCAGACTCTCACAATGTAAATTAGTAGTATCTTTTAGTTTATATATAAATTGCTCTGATCTAGTTATTTTCTTTATTGTTTTTTGGCTATTTTAACCGCTCATTTTACTGTTAGAAATTAGCATCCATTTTTAGATTTTCAACTTCTTCTAGTGCTAGTTTTTGACTGTTAATAAGTCGACTACCTTCCAGGCTAGTTGCTCATTGTTATCTCCCTAAAAATAACTTCAATTAATTATAAAAGTGAGATTGTAATATCATAAAAAAATTGTTTAAACATAATTGAATATGTAGTATCAGACTATTTAAAAAGAAACGCTTAATAATGTGTGGGATGTCTTTAATAAGCCTCAGGCGGTCTCAGAAAATTAAGATAGCCGATGTAGTTGGCCTACTTAAATGAGCTACTTGAGTTGTAAGAGACTTAAAATTAATTATTCATTTTGAACACTACTTATATAGATTGCATTACATATTATTCCACTTACTAAATTTAAATATTATCTTTTCGTTTAATTAAGATTGTCTTATTTAGTGCTAGAGTGTCATTAATATTAGGCTAATTATAAACTCCTATAAATTCATTAGTGTGACGATTTAGATGGCGTGAATGAATCTGATATTGCTATAGATAGAAATTATTTGTAAATTCACTGAAATCCAAGCTTAGCTTGACGAAAGCCAGTTGTCTAAAGGCTCAGAACTTATTTATACTTTTATTTTTCTTTTTTCAACATCAACAACATACGATTAAAAGAACATATAGATTCTGTCTCGTTCATTTCTTTTAAGATTTCTACGACTTTTCCACGACTCTTATTCTACCGTCTAAAAAGGAAAGGAAAACTTTGCTTCTACACTTAATATTATTTCTATATCACATCACTCAAAAAGTTCGTAAGATTACGTATAAATGGTGCCACTCTTGACAAATCACTTGATTTTTAGATAGTACCAACCTTTAAACGATACGTATCAAAATTTCATGACATTCCGACCATTAGTTTACAAATTACAGTGGTTTTCGTGACACTACTTTGCTAATCATAGTGTTGTACATATACTTGTATATATAATAATGGTTTTGGTGTGAACGCCCTGTTGTAAGAGCATGAAACATTTAGTACTTCTGTACGAGTATATTTAAAAAGTGAATATATAATTTGTTTGTAATTGACACCAAATATTAATTTACTTAAGTCATACTTAAAGACATAAGTATTTGAGTAGTTTCAGCCATGACATTTTTTATTTTAGAATTCCCCATTTTATTTCTATGACATTTGAACATATTTACCTAATATCAAGAATAACGATTATTTACATGTTACATCAAATTAAGAGAAGGTCTAAATTTGCGGTTACCTTTATTGAAGGTTATATCTGACTCAATGATATTTTAATTCATGAAATGTCACTGAACTAGATATATACACTTATGATCCTATCTAGCAACGATGGAACGATCTTGATGAAAAAAGTAACACATTTATTAACAAAGGGGGAGAAGTGTCACAAGACATGACAAAGGAGAATGCTGGAATGGGCTTGTGTCCTCATTTATTAGTGGTCGATTTTTCAATTGGTGTTAATAAATGTGTATTGGCGTGTCTATTTTATTAAATATCTAAATGTTGACGGAGATATAGCAATTCAAAATTCAAATTGTAGTTTTAGCGCTAGAAATGGTCGGCCATATTTGTATGACGTGAAATGCATTTTATCGTCAGTTATTTGTTGAGTAGGTCAGTACTGTGGTAATGTTTTGTAGCTGTTGGTAGTCGAAATATTCAAGTCAAGTCGAAGAATAATAAGTTTTTATTTTATTTAACCTTGTTACGGCAGACATAATATTGAAATTTTATTGTTTCTTGAAATAGCTGTATTTTGATATATAAATACATATAACAGACATTTATGACGATTTATGAGATGTAAGGTTGGTAACCTGTAAACTTGTCAGAGTTCTGTCAAGAACATATCTCTTTTACGCTCTGTTGTATAAAAGAGATCGCAACTAGCGGTTGTGATGTCACATGCATTTGGAATGTGTACAACGTTGAATCCCTTTAACAATTAAAGATACAAAATGACTTTTTTAACTGTTAATATCTCCTAACATATAAGGAGTTATTAAAAAATAATTGGACATTTGAGGTTCTAGTAACCCACTTTATCAATATATAGTACACTTTTATAGAAATTAAGACATAGGACACAAACCTGTTACCAATAAATTTGAAATTTGTGAATGAAAATAAAAAAATGTAAAAAATATTGATGTACGATTGAAAATATTAAAAATACTTTACAACATTAATAGTAGGAAAACTTTTGACACTTACAGTTTTACTAAAAGTTAGGTTAGAAATCGCGAGCATGTTCATGACTAAAATCAAACCATTAGTAGGATGCATTTATAAAAGCAATTATTTGAAGTAAATGTATTATTATAAAAGACTTATTTATATTAGAGAAATCCTAAACGGAATATGCTATGCGTGAGGAATAATTAAATTGACAAGGTTTATTCTTTTATAATGTGACGTCATTGTACCATGGGGTCTGAGTACGTGTGACCTTGTAACCCGGTTGTTAGGCCTCACCATTTGCATTGCAGAATCAGAGAATAATGACTGTAAGGTCAATGGTCAATGTGCTGAATTACACAGAATTCATTTACAGCTGTTCAATATTACTCCTACGCTTTCAGAACATATATTTAAAGTTTGATGGTTTTTTCAGAATTATAGGCATTTCTAATCCTCTAAATATGATATAATACAAGAATCTCTACCAGTTTTATAATCTGTAGAAGAATGTGTGACCATATAATATGTAGCATATAAATAAAAAACAATATTAAGTTTTGTTTGTAACGATGAACATTTTGATTATTTACAGATGGTTGGAACGCGCTTAAATCCTGGAGTCTCTACAGTTGGGATCTTCGATCTGCACTCGTCAAGGTTCATTCACGCCATGGTATCGACGCCTTCATCAGTGTCTCTGTAGAAACTGATCCTCTTCACGAAAACTCATCCATCGTGTTTATAAGACCACCGCAACTAGGACTTCCACATACAAGCCTTTATTTTCAACCTAGTGATCATCCGGTACGTTTTAAATATGTATTACTTATTTATTTTAACTCTATGTAATATAATCTAATGTAATTTTATTTCAACAGATAACTTTGGCTTACAAACGCCTTCTTCGTGATGTGATCAAATTATTAGACGCTAATTCAAACGACGTTGCAATGTTCACTGATAACTTATTCTATTACGAACGACGTTTAGCAGAAGTTATACGTGGTTCTGGTATAGAAAATTCAACATCAACAAAATATTACAATGTAACTACTGTTGAAAAAGTACAAACAGCGGCTCCTTCTCTTAATATTTTGGATATTCTTGCTGCAATGTATCCTCGAGCAAAAATTAGACAATCAACACGGATTGCAATACCATCTTTTGAGTTTATGCAAGAACTATCAAAAATGATTTCAACCTCGGATAAAGGGTAAAACAGAAATTTGTTTAATTTGGTTCGAAAATTGGATATGAAAAATTTAATTTGTTATATTTAATTAACTTTCAGTACTTTAAATGACTATATTATGTGGACATTGACACGTAAATATCTTGAATTTATTTCATCACCGTTTCGAGCTGCTGTGCATGAATTCCAGTCGACTTTAACTGGTTTGTATTCATTTATTACTACTAGCGAATTATCAACCTCATTTCCATACTCTACTTCATTTTATTTCTTAGTAGGAGGTAGATTTTGTTGCCTACAAACTTTACTATGTGTTTCTCAAATAAAGAAATCTGTTTTTCAGGTAATACTGTCGCACTTGAACGGTGGCACTACTGCACGCTTCTAGTGCGAAAATGGGGCGGTGTGGGGTTATCAGCATTAGAACAAAACAATACCAATATTATTTTACAAAAACGTAAAGCGGAAGAATTGTTTACAAAATTGAAAGATGAATTAATAGACACAATTAATAAAAACGGGTATATTGCTGGGGAGAATCAAATGGAAGCTGTTAACAAGGTATTAATTACTCATTATATTCTTTTACTATTTAACAAAATCATAAAGAGAACGTATTTATTATACATACATAATATTACTAATCATATCTACTACATAAATATTTTGTACCCTTTCCTTTTATCACTCACGCCATGTCACACAGTGTGGAGCTTCTAATATGTTATGACATCACTCATTTGAGAAAAAAACATTTTTTTTTAGCTCCCACGTCAGTTTATTATTAAAGTATAGGTTAATATGTGTATTTTGGCGATTTTTTTTTCTAAATATTCAATAGTTGACGGAGATATAATTATTTAAAATTTGAATTTCTGCGTTGCCATCTTTTGGCGTAATGGGTCGACTGTAGACAAATAAGTAATTGATTTTATTTTACTTTGTTCAGAATGTTCATAATTAAAGAACTTAATGTGGCTGCATCAGTAAACTTTAAGTAGTTCATGCATCTCTTTTACACTCTGTTATATAAAAGAGATAGCAATACATAGAAGAGAAGAACGTAAGGACTCGAATGTGATAAAACTGGTCGACTTATGTTTTATAATTTTTCCGTAAATGATTTATGGGCTAAAAATGAATTGTTCATATCTTTTATAATATAGTAGGGCATTTAAGGTCCAGATAGCCAATATACAATCAATTTATCAATATACAATATAGTTTTATAGAAATTAAGACATGGTTCACAATCCCATTGTCTTCCAGCCTAATTGAAATTACCATTTCTCGAGGTCTTATAGCTCCCATGTCAAATTAAATGTATTTAATCACAAGAAATTTAATCTTAGGTGACAAACGTTATTTTTTCTTTTTTGCAAGTCGAATTTTAGTTTAGATGTCACATCACGAAGCATATAACTCTTCCGCAACCCTTGTTACGTCTTGTCGTATTTTGTAAACTTCTATTCCCATCATTTAATTAATATAATAAAAATAACTTGTTTGGCACGTTTTTCTTTACTTGCAAAACATTTTTGCGCCTTGAAAACGTAATAACATATATTTATTTTGTTTAAGCTGAAGGAAATCCGTTTACAAGTTGGACTTCCTGAAGAGGCATTAAGTTTAGACTTTTTACATACATACTACCATGAATTTATAGTTCAACGTGGAGCGATGTTTGAAAATGCAGTTGCCAACTTTGAATTTAAACGTTATTCGGATGAACAACGTTTATTAGCAGAAGGAGATGTTGAGATACATATGACGAATATTATTATAGATACTTTAACAAAATCCCCTCTGAAACCGAGGTTTATATCAGAATTGAATGTTATTACCTTACCAGTAGAGATGCTAACAAAGATGAACTTCGATGTGGATTATCCAATGTAAGTTTAAGAATAAACAAAACAATCTACACTATTTTTGCATAATGTAACTAGATACATAGAATTCAATTTATTTGTTATCTAGATCTGTGTTAATGGCACGCTTAGGAGTTCCGTTGTCTGAAGCTCTCATTTCTAGTGTTTATGATATTGTAACAAACGCGGAGGACAAGAAAGGATACGTTTGCTTTAACAGGTATTTATATATTTATATTAAAATTAGGTTATGTGCACTTTGGAAGAGAATCAAAGTAACTATAGTCGTAGTTATGGTGTTCACATATTGTAAAAACAGATTTTTAAGTTGCGTTTTTCTTAGCTTACTGGAAGAGCAGAACCAATCAACATTGGCGTCTCCTCAATCGTCAATTCATGTATCTGCAGTAAGATTAACTGCAAAAACGTTAAAGTCTTTGTTAACGAAAGGAGAGACTGAATTATTTCAACATGGTTTGGAACACCTGGATGAAGAAGGACTCTTCGCTTTGGCATACACTCAGGTATACATATAGATTTCGACAGTAAATGCAATGTACAATGAAATATTACAATAGGGACCTGTTTTTCACAGACTCGATGTTCTTCACACACACCAGAGCATTCGGAATTAACTTCGATAGTAGACGAAAAACTCCCGGATAAAAATTTGTGAGTATACTTACGTTTTTACTAATTGTTTCCTATATTTATAAGTATTTGCCACAATATTTACCTTTTCCAGACTGGAGTTATCCTGGACACAAATAAGTGCACTTCCAAGTTCACTTTCTTGTTCCGCTACAAAACGACGTTGTGCAGCGACGCTATAGTTTAGAAACGCTACTTATTATAACTTCACATGTCCATTAATTATTGCAAAGTATGAATTGTTTCATTGAACTCAATTGAGTAAAATTATTGAAATAGAAGATGCGTTTTGATTATATTTTACACAAATTGCCATTATATAAATGCATTTAATGAAATAATAATTTAAATCTATATATTTTCGTAAAATATTTTATAGCAGCTAAATTAAATATACTTTAATGTTAAGAAATATATTATAATAATGATTATAAAGAAAAATAATTTTTAATAAAATTATTTTAAAATAAAATAAAGAAAAATATTTATTTTCTTCTTTTTCTGGAAATGTATAATACTCTTAAAGAAGATTTATAAATTAAAAAGGAATTTTAGTGTTTAGTTTCAATTAGAAATACTTTAAAAGATATAGATTTAAATATTTTTATATTAATATTATTTAGTCTGTTTATTCACATATTTATTGAAGATAAAATGTAAAATATAAGATTTTCGTCAGTGTTTCAATTCAACAATTAAGTTTATTATTCTAATTAGTTTGTATTAAAATGCAAAACCTAAAACAACAAAAAACAAATTTTATTGAATTGTTTTTATCTAATTTAAGTAAAAAATTTATATTGATGAGCTTATTATTTAATCTAAATTATTAGAATAAAGAATTTGAAGACTTCATATTTTTCTATATAAATATAACAGCTAAAACGGAAATGGCAGTGTAATCTTTAATGGTATTCTATGCTAAAAATAGAATAGAATTATGTTAGTAGTAAAGTTTGGTAAAAATGCGTAGGGCCATGCGGATTTAAATTGGACATTAGTTGTAGACATTTAATAATAAATTACAGAGTAAATTATAATTTCGCCATTAAATTAAAAGCATATGACAGTGCAATTAAAGTAGGAGGAAGAAGACTCACTGAAAAATAACTGGGAAAGTATTAAAAATAGAGGTGTAATAGAAATTCAAAATATTCATTGAAAAACACTGAATTTGTAAAATATATTACTAATATTAGAGTATATTAGGTAATACACGATAAGAAACTGTTTGCGTGGAATAATATTAGAAATGTTGTATACCCATCAGTGTTTTCTAATAAATATTCTGAAAAAGAATAATAAAAAAAAGAAATTGTTTTCTAAAAAATGACAAAACTTATGATCTCGTTATTTTATGTTTTTAATAATTAATGATTTTCCATTCAACTTTTTTTTATAACAGCAAACTGCAGCCCCCTTGTTTTAAAAATTCAATATTAGTTTTTGATTTGTTTTTATAATGGGGAACGCTCAAGGACGTGCTCAAAGCTGATATTAAAACAATAACATTGGAGTCCATGGTCATTGTACAAGAGGGCACTTACAAAGAGGTACTATGTACAAAATAAAATTTATTGTTTGAAAGATAAACTAGAATCTAATTTCTCAAACTATAGAAATAATGATTTGTTTTTAGAAGAAGATTAAAGGTAGTGCGCATCTTGTACCATAACCTTTCGAGGCAATTTATAGGGGACTCCATTTTAATTTGTATAATTGACATAATCGGCATTAAGCTGCTGGCTGGATATTTCGTGAATGCTTTGCTCTGTTAGTGGTTTGTTGACTTTACTTCTGACATTTTGTGATTTTATTTTTAAAGGGTGATTTTGTGTATCATGGCCAACTTCATACGAAATAATTCTGGTTATTAAGAGGTACAATATATTAAATTTATTATTAATTTAATTGAATATCTACATATCGCATGGAAAGACCTTAAATAACTATCTTTAAATATGTAATACTAATAAGTTTAAATATTTTAGAATTAATTATTTAAATTAAGTTTAATCGGGAATAATTCATAAGGAGATTTCTAGTGACAATTTGCCACTACTTAATTTTTTTTATTTTTTAAATATATTTGATATTGATTATCTAATTATTACTTAGTTTTATTTTAGTTTCTTTTTTTTAACTATAATCTTCAGTTCTAGTAACAAAACCCTCGTAACCCGTTTTTTTAGCATTTTTTAAATATGTTTCAAAGCATTCGCATGAAGTTAGCCAATATTCATGGCGCGGTAGACAATTGGACGTTTACTTTCAATTTGTAAAGAGAAAACAAAAATAGAGTTATTTTTTATTAAAATCTGGCAGCGCGAATACTTCTAGTTTGTGATTTTATTTTTAGGATAGCTTCGTTATAGGATTTGCGAATAAACGATGTTTTTATACAATGGTGATTTCAAATTTTCGTCGATAGTAATATGAAATTCATGTTTTTGTGTACGGAACATTAAATAAAACAAAAACCGGAGAACAATGGTTTAGCAAAACGGTTCTACTGTTATTTTACATAGAATTGGTTTATTTTCCAACGGAATCCACTCATTTTAGACTGTAGGCTATGTATTTTGCTATGAAACGCACCACTGTTCTCAGGCAATTCACTCATTCTGACTCTTTCAGTTACGCGGACACACAGTTCACAATACAAGTACTCATCAGTTGAAAGTTGTTTGTGGAGGAATGTGATGTATTGAACAACTTTTTATAAAATATCTAATATAACAAACTTTGCTGGCGCCATCATGCTACAGATCTTCATAATATAATTTTATTACAATAATAAACATATTTTAACTTTTAGATTTTGTAAGTCAATTTGTTTTCCAGTTTTTATCAAACAATTACAACATAATCAATAGATATTGAATATTAAATATCTATTTCCAATATGCTATCGAATTTATTCATAAATAATTTGATAAAACTTTAAAATAAATTAATTGTTTTGGTTCGGTTAATAGTTTGCAACAATGTTGTAAATTCAAATTCAAAATGATTCACAATAGAACAATGTAACAACCATATTCAGTTCTGTTGGACAATAACTAAGACATGTCCTTCGAAAATGGTATTCCAATCACGATCTTCTGCCAATAGTTTTTTATTAAATAGCATTTTAAGATAATCGTGATTGTGTACATTTTTAAAATTACATTAAAAACATAATTCAAATAAATTTATGTATTTAACATTGTTTAAAGAATTTAAATTTAGCAATCTTTGTTTTAAAAATATTTTTTTTAGAAAAATATAAACATTGTAATTTCAACGTTCCAATAATAAAAAACTTCATGCTATATTCGGGTATAATCGGTATGCCTCACTGAATGTACCCGAATATTAACGACATCGTCAAATCTTATGTTTAATTTATGTTATTGGAATATATTCTTTACTTAAAAGAGAAACATCTACCACTTAAGAAAAATAATGGAGAATCGTATAAAATGTTTCAACGATATATCTTATTTAAATTTTGATTATAAAATTATCAGAGTGACGGTTTGTCGATTTGCTAGTTGTTTTTTATTTCAATAGTTCACTTTTTTATGCTATTGGTTGTTTGTTACAGTTGTCCTTCACTTAAAGCGTATCACACAGGTATATTACACCTTTAATAGTAGTCTTCAGTGTTTAAAGATATGTTTTACATAAATTTGTCTAACAATCTTTTAAAACACCGAAGTTGATGGCTTAAGTAAAGAAAAGTACTGACAAATGCTATAACGGCCGTTCAAACATTGATTATACAATTTTATATAAAAAGGATAAATCTTATTGAAAGTATTATGAAGATTGAAGACTGTATTTACTTTTAAATTGATAAATCCCGAAATATATGTAACATTTCTTACACTTAATCTTCAGTCTTCATAACGCATATTCAATGTTAGTTGGTTTACATGAAATAGAACAAAATTTAATCATGAGGAATGAATCATTTGTATTTATTTCTGATCGTATTCTAAGACGAGGCTATTATATAGTATTAGAGAACGCATATTTAAAGGAAGGAGAGATAAAGAAGTGGTTCAAGTCCTAGCTAAGCAACTGCGGCGAAGCCTAGCTTAGGAATTTAAAAAACTTCTTCGTGTGCTTGATTCGAGTCAACAGCAGTGTGGAATTGATTGTTAGGAAAAGGATTTTGTAAAAAAAAAACAATTATTTAGTGGAAATAGGGGGGTCAGGCAGATATAGTTGAATGGGTGACGCATATGGGCGATCGGGGTCTATCTGCATAGAAGCATTTCATAGCATTTTACACTTTCTTTGCTGCTAAAATCTACAACAGAAATAAAAACTGAAAAATTAACCCAGAGCGCTAGCAAAATTCTCATTTTATTTTTCATCTTAATTTGAAACACTAGTTTTTTCATTAATTATTTATATAATAATTATTATTTTATATATTTATAAAAAAGAATTTATATTTTGGAAAAACTAAGCCTTTAAGCGTTTTTTTTAATAATAAAATTGTAATTTTATTGTTTTTTGGTTTTCAAATAAATATATTTTTTTTATATATAACTGTGGTAGCCCCGTGTCTTAACCCTCCAGCCTAAAAATGGGACCCCCATAAATGTTACGCAGTGGTCTGATCAACGGTCGGCGAAGAATTATCTAACAAAATAATATTCTTATATACAAATGAATAACAATTAACAAATTAATAATACAAACTAGATTCTCTTTATACAAAAACAAATCACAAATGAACAGCATATTATCCCCGAACTGTTCGCGGGCAGCGCCATCCGACGACCAGAACGCGAACTAACATTGCTGGGGCTCCCTCTAATTTAATAGCTATTGGTTTATATAGGTAGTTATTTAGTTGTTTTTATATTACCCTAATGTTTTCTGTTTTTATATCAAGTAAGAGATGGCGTGAGCGGTTTTGATATTGTTTATTTATTAATGTTTTATATTTAATTTAATTGATTCGATTTATCGCGATTATCTTTTGTTTTTAAGTTTTAACGCGAGTTGGCGCCAGTGTTGTCGAATTGGATCCCCGGTGCGGCCAAAGCGTATTAGCCAATTACTGCGGTTCAATGTACATTCAATCATTTCTGATCTCTACGAACTAAAGGAGGCTTCGCACCTGACCCAATTCAACGACGGCAGCGCCGCGTGGCGTCCTAATCCTACACTATCCGCTATCCTAATATGTTTTTTGAGAGTACGGCCTCGGCAAATGCACTTTTTTTGAAGAAAAAATGGGAGTTCATTATTTTTATTTATTAAATATTTCTCCTAAGATTTTTTCTGAAAACTACGTTTTAAATAGTAAACGGCGAGTTAATTGGCGAGCGGCTTTCATTTTGAAATAGAAGCATTTTCGAACATGTTTAACGCAAGAACCACGTGTCACAGATTTCAGCGTGTGCTACGATTTTAAATGTATTTTATCTATTTTTAATATTAAGGATTGTAGAGGATAAAATTGTGTTGAAAATATACAAAGAGAAGAGGCACAACGAGCGGACGTGGTAGCGAATTAGAAAAGAATTCTCTTAGTTGTTGGTTGAAGTTACGCAACTGAACACGTGCTGAAGTCTGAACACGTGCTCCACTTTATTTTTAATGCCTTTTTGTCCATAGCACCGCAACCGCTACTATGATTTATTGGCGCAAATTATAATACATATGCAATTGGAATATTCAAAATTTTTAAAAATTATCATTTTTTGAACATTTCAATTTTCATTTTCTGTTGATTGACTTTCAATTTTCAATCGATTTTTCCTGATATTACAGTTTATTTAGTATGTTTCCAACTTGAATTTAATTTCCCTAATAAGTTTATGTTTTAATTTTTAAAATACGATTGTTGTTTAATAAAACCCAATTTTTCAATTTTGAATATTTCAAACCAAATTGAATATTTCTGTAAATCGAAGCTGTTTACTCAACTAGTTCTAGAAGTTATTTTATACCGATTTATCAATTTATGTAAAATTTACGATTTTACGATCTTCCCTACGATTAAAGTTAAATTTATTTATTTAAATGTATATTCAAAATGTTTTTTAGCGGCTCGGGCGTTAAATGGACATATTTTGCATTCAAATTTGCGTTCAATTTTATAAAAAACTCTGCCTCTTATTTACTAAAGCAACCGTTCACAACATAAAATTATTATTCAAAATTTATTTATTATATTATAGACTGAGTAATTCAAATTTTAGCACCTTTAAAAATATCATGTTTTTAGCAAAATAAATACCTCTACAATCCATCTAGTGACAATAAACTAAATCATTCCGATTATGAAATATATATCTCATAATAGTTTTTGAAAAAATTAATATAAAAAACAAATTTATAAAATGAAATTTTGATTTGTGAACGCAGCTTTACACGTTAAGTTTGTTCTATTATAAATGACTATCAGTAACTTTAACGTATTAATTTTTGTTCGCTATAATTGTTTTATTTCTTGGACTCTTATTAGAATTAACCGGAAGCGGTCTAAAAATGAACCTTCTTAAGGTTCCGACCAAATAGTAGAGGGCCTATATCCTAAATGACCTATGTAAAAATTTTGAATAGAGATTAAGATAACTCCAAATTGTACACGTGGCAAACCAAAATCAAAATATAAGATCTATCTAATAACATTTTTCAAAGATAATAACTAAAGAAGATTCTACAAAGTGTTGCATACATATGGTATATATTATTTCATTAAATAATTAAGGATTTTGTATCTATTTTACGGAATTGTATTACAAAACTTGCCACGTGTTCAAAATGGCGTCTGGAGTATTTTAAGGTTAGGAATCGAGGGAGAATAACGCGATGTACCGAGCATTTTGTTAGCTGCTGTCATAACAATAAACTTAACTATATTCCAATTGTTTAAAACTATGATGTGGATAGAATTAAATGTCAAATTGTTTTAATCAAATTTATATAATTTTACAATAAATATTTTTAATATAGACTTAGATAGAACGCACTTATAAAAATATTTGTACTTTTTTCAGAATATGTCTTTGTTATAAATAAATTTTGTTATTGCTCAATATCAATTATATAATAATATCAATTATAACTTACAATTATTATAAAGCATTTTATATTTTTATACTTAATAGTATTAGACACCATATGGTATATTTTAATTTATATAAAAGAATATTTTATCAATATAAAATATGAAAATAAGTAAGAAATTTGAATATTATTATTTCATTTCTGCTTTTTAACAAATTACAACTGTAGTTTATAAATACGTAACCATTTACGTGGTCACACACTTGAGAAAAATATTTTTAGGTTAGGTTTACAGTTTTTAGGTTAGAGTATTTTTGATTTTGACTTTTGTTTGATTTTTTACTAGAAAAATCTGTTAGAATATTAAAAAACATATTTGAATAGCAGTGTTATTATTATACAGACGAGAAAGTGTAATAAAATAATTTAAGAAACGAAAAATAAAGAAAAATCTCAGTCTGTGGTTTGTTTCTTTGCTAATATGGAGTCTGACATTTTATAAAATTAGTTATTGCCGCTTAACATATTCAGTTAATTGAGTTAAATATAATTTAAATAAAGGTAATAATTAATATATTATTATTAATTATATAATTAAAAGTACAATAAAGTTAAAAATCTTATTATATGTTTATTCTAAGATGTATATCATTGATATATATTCTATCCACATCAAGTTTTCGTATTAATTTAGAACATAGATTCTTGTTTTGTTATTTTCTATTTAGTGTTCTTTGATCTACGAGGTGCCTAGGCCATAAGCTACTCGGTGGTTAGTGAGACAATATGACTGGAAGATGCGGGGGAACGGCGTTCGGGTATCTCAACTTCTTATTTCACTCTAATATCATTTTTTACTTTTATTATTATTTCACTCTGGTTTGACTTTTCGCATATCGCAATTACTTGAATTGATGTGAAGTTTGTTACATTCTTATGATTTGCTGTTTTCTAATATTCGATTTTTTATAAACGAATGCAGCGTGTGGAACTGTTGGAGCCTTACATTTTGTTTTACATATTTTATTAAGGCAGGTATTATGTTAATATGTCATAAAAATATATTATTGAATATTTGAATATGTCTTAATAATTTCATACGTATAACAACAATTTTTTATGACGACTATACATCCAGTAAACCATACTGATTTACTTCAATTGACATTTGACGAATTCGAATTCGTTTGGAGTTCATAATGAATTCAAAGAACGAACTTAAGTTAACAGCGAATTCATTATTAATTCACAAAACAAAATAACTTCCATTTGATCTAGATGGTTCACTAGATATTGCTTGTGAAAGTACTTTATACACTGCAAAAACATAGGCACATGACATTTCACGGTCATTTCATTTACATAAATAACTAAATATGATTTTACGTTTACATTACATTTCTGATTACGTAAATTGTGTATTACACGTTACAAATATGTTATCTCTATTGCACGTATGTGTTTTGGGTGTTGCTGAAAGAGACAGTTGTCTAAAAATAGTCGTTATTAAAAAATTGTCGTTATATTAGTGTGATAAATATTTTAATTCAGACAATTTGATTATTTAATATTATTGTGTTTAGTTAAAAAGAACACTTTTTTACATAAAATTAATCTTCATAAATTGTTGACGACTTATTCTTAATTAATAATTGAAATAGAGTTTCGGTTTATTAACATGTATGCCCAAGTTGGTGTGAATTTGACGGCAGGTTATGGTGTTAAACCCCTAAATTGAGCTACACCACGTTATGGTGATTATATTTTGATATACTCCTTATGCTGATTAAGCTAAAGCTCAGAGATCGATCTTAGAAATTCTGAATTGAAATAAATGAATTAGAGATTCATTTATAAAAAAGAAAATTAAATTAAGAAGTAGAATTCTAACTGGAAAGAATTAAATTTAACCACTTCGACCATGTTGAAAAATTTAGTGGGTTTTCGTTAATTGAAACTTCATCAAATTATATTACACTTGTAAGATCTGCAGGGATAGTTTTATTATTATAATTTGGTGTTACTGCATGACCCACCATGATCATCAGATTTACAATGTAATCACAGATATAATTTTATGTAAAAAAGTGTATTTATTAACTAATTGTCAAGTATAAGAAGGAGTAGCTTGTAATTTCTGATATTGCTTAATTAATTAGGATATCTCCAACACGTGTCCACGTGCCCACACGCTCATTTGTTTGAAACGCATCCACTACCCGCTTTATCGATATAATAATAATTTTATTACTTTTTTTTAACATATTTCTGTCTCTGTCGGATCACAGCCGGCATATTTTAAATTATTTTACGAATCGCACACTCGTTTACATATTTGATATGCTTTGGACGCAAACGCCTATATTTAATATTTATTAATAATTATTATTATTTAATTATTTAATAATTAATTATTATCTAAAAAAAACAATCGTAAAAATCTTTGTTTTGATGGCAACGTACGTACAAATTCAATAAATAGTTTTTAAATTATTTTATAATTATTTAAATTTTTTTCCACTTGCGTTTGTTTTAGTTTATTTTATGCTATGATGTTCTTTTTTTATATATTTTATTCAGTATATATATATATATTTTTCATTTTTGTTTTGGTTTGGTTATCACTTGCACTATTTGCACTCACTGTGGTTTGAGTCTTTGCTTAGCGGAGACACAAGCTTGATGATTTACGATTTTCGATGAAATTGTGACTGGATTACAGCTGGGTTGGAGCGCGCACCCACTGCAGTAATTCCGCTGGCCACCACAACGAGCGCAACGTCTGCTTCACTGCAAAATATTATTGACGTTATTATAAAAGCAATTAATATTAATCAAAGGAACGTATACATTTCTTAATTACATAGTTTATGTTAAGAGGAAAAAAGCATTCATTAGATGGAATGGAAGGTTTTGACAGGCATCGTTATTAGGCAGTGGCTCACACAATAGGCGATTAAAAAGCATGCCGTATATATATAATAGTTCAAATTATGAGAGTTCGGAATACATCAGCGGTACTAGAAAAAGCAGAGAGTTAATAAATTAATAAATACCATGGATATAAACGGTGGATAGATTTATACGGTTCCTTTAACTCTCTTTAAGCATTAACCATTGTCCATCTCTCGTAATTTCAACTATATATAAATATGAATGTACGTTTTAAGCAAAAGTTAAAAAAAGCAGGTTCTAAAAAATGAGTTCACGAACCCATTGCTAAATTATTTAAATTTCTATTAAAATGTTAAAATAGAATTATAAATTATATGTAAAACTATTGTATATGTAAAATAAAAAAAACTGCAAAATAAAAATTAAATTAAAAAAATGATTTTTGTGTTTAATTTCAGTTATTGTCAAAAGTTATTTAGCAATTTACATATCTGCAACTAATTTAAGTTCAGTGATTATGCAATTATATTCAATATGCATCGTCCTTCATCATCACCGTCTTAACACGTAATTTACATTTGAAATGTGGAAGCCATATTGTAAGACATTTTTACGATCCGATACTTTCTTAATCTGACATTTGAAATGGCTGACATTCGTAATGGCCTTGTCAATTTTGATTATTATTTATTAAATTGAATTTAATTAATCTTGTTTCGATAAGAAATGCTGTCTGTATCATGTCAACACCTGTCGTTTTTTATCATCTATGTTAAATAGTCAAGAATTGTTACGATTTGTGTAAAAACTAAATGCAAATTACTTGTCCCTTTAAACTACCTTCAAAATATTATAAAATAATAATATTATTCATGTTCGTTGCTGATATATACATATTTCATTATCTTTAAATGTAATTATATTAACAGTGTTACTTAAGTTGCATACACTCCAGGGGCAAATATATCTAAGCATCATCCATTGAACAAATTATAATCCATATATTAAGCTACTCTTTAATAGACGTCACTAATAGAAGCTCAGATTTTATAAATTATTTTAAGTAGATTAATTAAAAATTTTAGCTTTTATACAACCTTTCTTAAATTTATAGACTTTCTTTTTGTAATAGAAATATTACATTTCTTTTAAACTTTCGATGTAGTTTTGTTCGTTATGCTCTAAAATAAGAAACTGCTTTATTACTTTTTAAATATCTACACAATTCTAACTTTTAAGCGACCTTTTTTATTTTCATGGACATTTTTTAAAAAAGGAAAAAATTACATTTTCTAGAATTTTTTTGATGCAGTTATGTTTGTTATGCTCTAAAATTAAAAACTGCATCATTAGATTTTAAATACCTACGCCATTTTGGCTTTTATGCGATCTTTTTAAAATCCATGGACATTTTTTTTTCTAAATTTTTTTTTGGATTCTTTGAATTTTTTTGATGCAGTTATGTTCGTTATGCTCTAAAATAAAAAACTGCATCATTAGATTTTAAATACCTACGCGATTTTGGCTTTTAAGCGATCTTTTTTATTTTCATGGACATTTTTTTCAAAAAGAAAAATTTACATTTTCTTTAATTTTTTTGATGCAATTATGTTCGCTATACTCTAAAATAAAAAACTGCATCATTAGATTTTAAATACCTACGCGATTTTGGCTTTTATGCGATCTTTTTAAAATCCATGGACATTTTTTTTTCTAAAATTTTTTTTGGATTCTTTGAATTTTTCTGATGCAATTATGTTCGTTATGCTCTAAAATAAAAAACTGCATCATTAGATTTTAAATACCTACGCGATTTTGGCTTTTAAGCGATCTTTTTTATTTTCATGGACATTTTTTTCAAAAAGAAAAATTTACATTTTCTTTAATTTTTTTGATGCAGTTATGTTCGCTATGCTCTAAAATAAAAAACTGCATCATTAGATTTTAAATACCTACGCGATTTTGGCTTTTAAGCGATCTTTTTTGTTTTCATGGACATTTTTTTCAAAAAGAAAAATTTGCATTTTCTTTAAATTTTTTAATGCAGTTATGTTTGCTATGCTCTAAAATAAAAAACTGCATCATTAGATTTTAAATATCTATGCAGAAACTCAAAAAATTGCATTGCTCTTAAAATCATAAAAGTGAACCTTTTCATCATTTTTAACAAGATTATAGTCTTCTTTCATTGCATACTTCGATAAAGAGATTTAATGATATATCATAAACTAAAATATTTATTTAAAAATGAAATATAAATTTGAAATCAGCATTTAAAATTAATTTAAAATCCGTTACAAAATGATAGATTTTTTTTTTTCAATTTTTATGAAAAGTAAGAAGAGTATAGCCTTCTTACTTTTCAAACAAAATTAAGAAAAATATTTATTATTGTATAACGGATTTTAAATTAATTTTAAATGCTGATTTCAAATTTATAATTCATTTTTAAATAAGTATTTTAGTTTATGATATATCAAAATATTAAATCTACTTATCAGAGTATGTAATGAAAGAAGACTAAATCTTGTTAAAAATGATGAAAAGGTTCACTTTTATGATTTTAAGAGCAATGCAATTTTTTGAGTATCTGCGTAGATATTTAAAATCTAATGATGCAGTTTTTTATTTTGAAGCATAGGGAACATAACTGCATCAAAAAAATTAAAGAAAATGTAATTTTTTTTTTTTGAAGAAAATGTCCATGAAAATAAAAAAGATCGCTTAAAAGCCAAAGTCGCGTAGGTATTTAAAATTTAATGATGCAGTTTTTTACTTTAGAGTATAACGAACATAACTGCATTAAATTATTCCAAAGAATTCAAAAAAAATTTTAGAAAAAAAATGTCCATGGATTTAAAAAACGTCGCATAAAAGCGAAAATCGCGTAGGTATTTAAAATCTAATGATGCAATTTTTTACTTTAGAGTATAACGATCATAACTGCATTAAAATATTACAAATAATCCAAAAAAAATTTTAGAAAAAAAATGTCCATGGATTTAAAAAAGGTCGCATAAAAGCCAAAATCGCGTAGGTATTTAAAATGTAATGAAGCAGTTTTTTACTTTAGAGTATAACGATCATAACTGCATCAAATTATTCCAAAGAATCAAAAAAAAATTTTAGAAAAAAATGTCCATGGATTTAAAAAAGGTCGCATAAAAGCCAAAATCGCGTAGATATTTAAAATCTAATGATGCAGTTTTTTATTTTAGAGCATAACAAACATAACTGCATTAAAATATTCCAAAGAATCAAAAAAAAAAAATTTAGAAAAGAAATGTCCATGGATTTAAAAAAGGTCGCATAAAATCCAAAATCGCGTAGGTATTTAAAATCTAATGATGCATTTTTTTTAATTTAGAGCATAACAAACATAACTGCATCAAAAAATTTCAAGGTAATTGTAACTTTTTCTTTTTGAAAAAAATGTCCAAGAAAATAAAAAAGGTCGCTTGAAAGGCAGAATCGCGTAGATATTTAAAAAGTAATTAAGCAGATTTTTTAATATATCGTATAGCGAACATTACCCCATCAAAAAGAAAATTAAAATTGCTCGATTGACTAACTGATTTACTTTGAATAATATAGATATGTAAAATCTGCAGTATCTGTACGAATTCCTTAGAGATAATAGCAACATTTAAGGAAAGGATAATCAAGGTAATTAATATTGTTAGTATAAGGATACGTTACCCAGTAGTCAGACGTCTGTCTCGATGCTTACGGCTAGTGCGCTGTTGTGTCTAGGTTTACAATTGCCCGCTCGTTCGCTGAGGCCTCCAGTTAGGGCTCCAGTGGTCCCTAATAGGCCACCGCCCCCTTCCTCGAGGTCCATCATATCTGACGAACTCTCCGACAGCGAACTCTTTTTAAGATGTTGACCTAAAATTTATATAAACATTAAATATCAAAATAATTCAATAAGTAACTAATCTCAGGACTGCTAAAATGCTTTTCCTATTGGCTTATGAATTCAATTAGCATATTTTAAATGATATTATACAAATGCTACAAAAATTTGACGTCATGTTTATGATAACACTCAATTCCCCGCATCTATTGTTGTCTCTTTCTTACAAAGTCTTGCGAATTCTGTTGTGGAAGCTACTGTTACGAAGAAACGAACTTTATGCTACTAACCACCTTATAACAGTTAGTCTGCTAAGTTATTTAAAACATTACGGAACCCTGTCGTACTTGATACGATATATTCCAAATGGAATTTGATAAACGACGTAGCTATTATGAACAGTGACATGTTTCTCATAAAACCTACTGTATTTAGGTTTGTAGCTTCGCTTATAAAAGTACTTATACAATTTATATATTATTTGATTAAATAGCAAACCAATGAGGTACAATTTTGTTTAAACCTGTTATTTGCAGTGTATGCTACATATGTAACCTACATTTGCATCATCCAGTATACCATAGTTGAATTATACAATACCTAGAGTGCCAGGTAGATATGGACAGCTGGTCACGTGATTGAAGTTCTGCGATTGCATTTCCTCCTGATCAGTTTCACGGTGGTAGAAATAGTTGAAATTGGAAACGATAACAGGAACTGGAAGTGCGATTGTTAACACACCAGCAATCGCACAAAGGGACCCCACAATCTTGCCCCAGACTCCGACGGGCCTGTTGAGAGTATCATTGATAAATTAATATTTGTATCCAATTAGATTACTGACCGGGTCAAGGTCATTAGGGCATAGATTTAGTTATAGTTTGTTTTAATATGGAATAGAGAAGGTTAACCTTGAATTGGGTTTTGTTTGTACTTGTATATCATTTAAGTCACACTTAAAATATATTACTTAATAATTTACATACATTATTATTACATTAAATAATTTTCATACAAAATATTTGATTTTCTTTTGTAATACGGTTTGCTGAATGAAATAAATAAATGACTAAACACAAAATGTAAGTACACTTTTACTTAAAATAAACTCTTTTAGTAGTATATTACATAAACACTACGTTTTGCTAATTAAAAATGTTAATTCCTCATGTTAGATTCGAACCCACGAATTTAAACGTCGTAATCAGCCATATTAACTATTACGCTATTTGTTCATTTAATTATTTTTGTAAAGATTTAAACATAACGTTATTATCAGTTACTCCAGTACTCTTACATTGAGCTACCTTGGTTATTTAAATTTCTCTGTCTATCATCGATACTAATATGATTATATCTTGGCTGAATATACTAGAATAAGAGGAAATCACAAGTATTTATGTAATGTCTATGTAACATATGAGTTTAGTGGGTTATGTACCCACGTGGTCAAGAACGTGGACTAATAAAAACATTTTACAAATTTCTTTGAAGTGTATCATTAAATAAAGCTGTCTTGTTTCAGTTCGCCTTCTTCCAACATATTTCTCATATATTTTGTATGAAAATTGAGCAACATTGTTTATTTGATATAACAATAAAGAAGTTCCACCATTTTGTATTCCATATTTTATTAGTGAGCAATAGCACTACAGTGTTCTGTTAGTTAACTAAATTCCCGCTAGAGAGTAGGATGATAGACTAAAGAGGAAAATTTGTGCAGAGGGCATAAGCAGTGCGATATTTATTGTAACAATGCATGCAAAGACTTCTTTTTGTGTCGACAATCAACTTGCTACGATCAAAATGCTACAAAAAGAAAAGAAAAACAGTGTCGTAGATTTAGTACAAATATAAAAAAACGTTCGACAAGTAAATTCAAAATATATTTAGTCGGAGAAATTAGCCATCTAACATTTCTATCATATAAAGAAGTACACTTGAATTTAAATTTGAATTTCCCGGGTAAACAGCGCTTCCATTTGACCGCCATATTGGAAATAACTTTGCAATCAGTTTTTATGTTTATCTTGAAAACTAGATCTCTTAAATTTTTTTGGAAATGTGTTTTTTGTAGATAATAATATCATCTACAAGTTTTCATAATCATTTTTATAAAAAAAAGGTTACATTAAATATAAATGTTGAATTAAAGTGTGAAGTGAATAGACTATAACTTTCTTACTGCAAAAGCTACAACAAAAAGTTATTAGTGTAAGTTGTACATAATATCATTATATACAAATAGATTTTTACAAAAATGTCGTAGGACTTGTAGTTTTCAAGATAATCAAATAAACTGATTGCACTGTTGTGGATTCAAATTTAAATTCAGAAAAAATTGGTCTCTTTTTAATGACGGATTTCTCCGGCTAATTGCACATTTATTTAATGTACCAATATTCAAAATTTACCGGACATTCCAGTAGTCGGCCATACTGTTTTTAATTTGTTTGCTGGTCAGTTACTTTTTATTGTATTTATTTAATTTAACTGTAACATTAAGTTGAATGTATTATTATTTTAATGGAGTCGTTCCCCAAATTAATATAAAAGTGTTGATATTTTAAAATACCCCAGTAAACCATTTAACGAAATAGAATTCGTATGGAGTTCTCAACGAATTCAATGAACTCTCTATGAGTTCGTAGTGAATTCACTCCATTTCATTTTATGGTTTACTGAGTGCTGTAGATAGAGAAGATGAATAAAATAAGAAAAGAAATAACATCACATGCACAGAATTCTATCAAAAACCTAAATAATATAAAAATGCTTAAACAAATAAAAAATTCTATGTGTTAGTATTCAGTTTCACATAGAAAATTCTTTGTTTTTCTTTCATTATATTTTTTTTTATAGCACGTCAACTTTTTTTTTTGTACAATATTTAAAATATATTTTTTTTATTCATTTCTTTGAAATGTATTGTTTGCTTATATTTAGGATGCTTTACATACAATATTGAATGATTACGATAACGCATCGAGGTCATTGTGGACGCCACAACCACAACACCTACAGCCAAACAGTTAGCGGATCAGAAAAGTGGGGAAAAAGTCGGAAAACAAGAAGGAAAACAAACATAAACATAAACAGAACCAGAACGATAGTATAGACGAAGCTATTTCTGAAATTTACACAATATATATACACAATCAGTTTCCTCGGAAGAAAGTATTACTTCTTTAAATTTAATATTTCCTTAAAAATGATTCAAATACTTCCGGATACTTTCTTAAAATATAAATTACTAAAAATTTCAAAAATAGCATCTAGCTTAGAAAATAAAATAGAAATTGAAAAGATGGCGGGATTTTTTCTTTTATATCAACTAATAGAATTGAATATCGTCTTGTTAAACCAATAAACATAAATTAGAAATAAAATTTCCGACGTTTCGGCCAGGCGATGTTTGTAGGATGCATCCTCAGGACAAAGAATTTTCTGCGAAAAAGGTTTAAGTGTTTTAGTGTTAATTTAAACGGGAGTTAGCGCGTTTGCCAACCCATCAAAAATCTACGCTTTTGTTGGTATCACTGCAAGTTGATGTTTAGCTTAAACACAAATATTACTCATTTATTATAGTTGGAAGTTTATTAGAAGAAAGTAAATCGACTAATTAGTGGACTACTTTAGACAAAGTTAGGCTATAACGTTTCTGCAACTTCGGCGGACCTAATTATAATGTTATATGATCTACAGAACAAGAGCTAGTAATCCTTGTTTTAAAATTGATTTCCGACATCAGAGGGCATCTGACCTTTTAACGACCGGTAACTTAAAGCGTTTTTAATTAGGCTGCTTAGCTCTGCCCAAAGATATCAGCTTACCTTAAATAAAATGCGAAATAAGTCTTATACTTTGCAGCGGATATAAGTAACTTTTGAAAAATCGCCAAGAGATTACGATCGCATTAAAAAGTTTTAAAAGAGTTTAGACAAAAGTTGGACCCTTTTAAAACAAGGAGCTAATAGTATCGTGCGATCTTAATTTCAATGAACTGATAGTAATGTACGTTAGATCAAAGCGATCTTTAATGCTTCACATTATTAAGGCCTACGTTGAAGATACTCTTTTAAATCAATTGCTACATTTTCTTCTTTACAGCATTATAGATATGTAACTACGTATCTAAATGTAATTGTCCTTGTAATTTTAATGAAGGTTTCTAGTTTCCATTCAATATAATATCAACGCTAATCAAAACTTCGGCATTTTCTCTATTCAACTGGATAGAACAATAACACATGTCTCCTAATTTCCTTTTGTCTTTCACCAAATATAACCGTCACTATCTTCACTGCATACCTTCGTCAGTTACTATCTAGAATGTTCGTTTCTGAAGTTGTCGCATTGATTTCTTGTACCGCTTCTATTGATGCTCAACGCGAACATTTTTATCTGATTGCTGTGAAGTTTGATTAAACTTTGAGTGTTGTAGAATTCTTTAAAATTACTTTTGGTCCCAACCAGAGGTTGCACTCCTGGGAGATCTGGGTATTTTGATTGCTATGTGGGACGATAGGTTATTTTCATGAAAATATCCTATTACCTAAGAATTTTTGGTAATGTAATGACTTCAGATAGCAAGAAAGGCAATTGTGACCTACAAAAGGGTAATTCGTTCCATACTAAATCTTATTTCCAACCAAAAAAGCGAATAAAGGCTGCTATGTTTTTTTGGGTTTATTTAAAATTTGTGGATTGGAGCTCTGATTGTAATAAGATGGATTACGTTCATTGCCAATTTATGATTTAGTTATACGGTAAATACTCTTTAAAAAGGCTAATATGTTATATTATAAAATATAAGTGATTTTATTTTAGAAAATATTATGGACAGATCAATAAGTGAATCCTAAAGAATCCTATTATATGTAACTAGGCAAGTTCGATGATTCGCCTTACATATACATATACATAAACATAAACATATAAAGGCGCAGTCGGGAGGATAAGCAAATTATTACACATATGTTCGGCGACCAGTAAAATGTTTTGTACAGAACTATCCTTAGGCGACTACAAATTAATTATAAGAATTTTAGGAGTAATAAATGAGTAATATTTTGTCTTTAGTTCTTTTAAATATTTGTTTTTAGCTGCACATCAAAAATTTGTTTGTTAATTCGAAATAGCAGAATAGCATTTGTTTGTTAATTCGAGTGCAGCGCTCCTCGTTTGTGTAAAGAAAATTGAATGATAAATTGAAAATGAAACTGTATGATTACTAAAAATGTAAAAATAACTATTTCATTAAACTATTCTACATCATATCTCATAAATGTATACTATAGTACTTATAAATAATGGGTTAGCATACAAGCGCTATTAAAGTAACCAAAAATTAAAAATTAAAAAAAAAAAAAAAAATTTAAACCAAATATAAAATTTGTTCGAAAAACTATCTCAGTAGTTCATATTGTGCCCATACGTCATGTCGCCGTATCCGACCGTCGTCATAGTAACCACAGCCCACCAGAAAGCATCGGGGATGGACTTGAAGAAAGAGCTTTCTGAGCCGGCCTCCGCGAAGTAGACCGCGCTGCTGAATAGTACGACACCTGGCGGGAGGAAAGAGAAACACACGTGAAGGCAAGCAATGAATTGAGGAAATTTTTTTTATGTACCTCATGTCGCCATAGCCGACAGTTGTCATCGTCACGACGGCCCACCAAAATGCGTCAGGTATTGATTTGAAGAAGCTCTGTTCAGAACCTGCTTCTGCGAAGTAAACAGCGCTACTGAAGAGTACCACCCCTGAAAAATAAAATTGCAGCTCGCGCGGTGAGGACAGGTTCAGGCTATCGATGTCATGACTATCAATTATGCTAATTTATTGAAGATGGCTAATGCAGCAAAATATCGGAGTACACAGTTTGGTAGTGGGTAGCAAAGCATAGAGAGAGAGAGAGAGAGAGGTAGAGGGAGATAGTGGTACAGCTTAAAATACTGGTGGGAAAGATGCATCTAAAGTATTTGAAGTAGACTGTTTGTAACCATAGACTGGTAATTGTCAATAAATGAGTTGTTTACAAAAATCACATGTTGTATCTTCTTGTTGTTCTTCTTTATTCTATCCTTTTCCTTAACAATAAGTGATAAAATTTACTAAAATATTCTTGCAAAATTTGGAAGCAAACACGTTTAAATTTTGAAGTTCTTTTTCAAAGAGTAATACCCGTATTAATTAAAAATTCTGTTATAACGAAATTGTTCCTTCAACATTTACGAAAATATTAAATAAATTTTGACAGACCCCAAGCGGTGAAACGTCTTGTTTTAAGGACGTGCATCTGTTAACTTTGTAGATTAAAACTATTGAAGCGATAACTAGTAATTCAGAAATCGAGATCGACTCCCAAAAAAGAATAAATGACTTAAATAAAAGTCATGTTAAACTCGCATAACTAGTAATGATTATTATTCATTTTCTCAATTATGGCTAAGAGATAAACTGTCGTAACTGATATAATGTGAACATACAGTAGCTGGTTTTCTTTAAATATTTTTTAAGGTTTTTTGAAAATATATTTTTTTTAAATTTAATTTATCACCCACCAAATTAATTTAATCATCAGCTCTTCTATGTTAATTGCACTTTTAGTGTCATGATTTCCTATATGTGAACAACATCGCTGTCTGATAGGTGTTCAATTAGTTATTTATATAAATAATTAAACTTAATAATAACGTAACCCAGAAAATATAAACCTGATTCGAGAATCAATCCCGAAAACATAGCAGTCAGCGTCCAATATCTGCACTTGCTCACTGTGTCAGTTCTTTAACAATATCTTCTTAGTGATAGTATTAGTTACAGTCTCTTAGTAATTTTACTATAGACAAAACTGTATTTAGGGAGAATTGTACATGCATAGGAAGATGTAGAGAACAACATTTTAAAAAGTTAAACTTGTTGTACTTGTGTAAAAAGCATGCGTTTCTCCATATATTTGTAGGTTATAACTTGTTAAAAACAGTTTTCCAGCGAACAAATTTGACTCCATTTAAAATGATAGTTATTTAAATCTATGAATTTTTGTAATAAAACATATAAGACAGTTTATCTCCTAGCCAGATATGTGCATTAATACATTTACTGATTTATAGCATTTAAATAAAATTATTTTCACGTAACGAAGATTACAAATAGACTACTCATTTTTTAAATTTAATCTTGAAAGGAAAAGTGTCACAAGGAAATGAAGGGATTCATCTAAACTATTGCAAGATGTCTAGAAAAGGTCTTTAGAGTCTAAAGGGTTACAAGCTCTCAAAGAAGAAGAAGACATTCTTTCGTAAGCCACAAATTCCGCACGAGAGTCGTTTGAAAAGTTCAAATAAATTCCTAATTTAAATAGTGCTGAATGATTTCATCCTTTATAACCCAAAATTTAACGTTTCAATCGAAACGATGATCAGGATGTGTTTCGTAAGAAAATTACATTCTTGTTGAGGATAAGAACTTTTCAAAAGATCCTCGAAGGGTAAAAAAGCTTTGCTTCTTGTGGACTTCTAATATTTAACGAGGTTATGGGACCATAATGTGTATTAACCAATATTTTGCTACGAAAGGAAAGAAGAGACTGAAAGAAAGCATAGTTTTAAGCATAGGTATCATGTCATATAGATGGTAAGAAGAAGATGGATGTGATAGTTGTTGATAAGTCTCTATTTTTAACAAACTGGCAAACACTTGCGTTATTAGTTTATACTTTACTAGGATATGATAATGTGAAAAATTGATTCAACGTGACATTTTATTTATTCTAAGTGTACTAGCGTTGTACTACTAAAACATGATATTTATTTAATGAAATTTGTATGATTTGTTTTTATTTAGAAAACAATATATAGTAAACTCTCTTTAATCTGAACTTTTTGGATTTGGACCGCACTAGATTAGTGATTTTGTGCGATTATCGACTGTCAAATTATTTTGCCGGAAATAATACAGATAAATAACTGTAGATAAAAATGCAAATGATATTAAAATATGTATTTTGTGTGTTCATGCACATTTTTAATATGTGTAGATAAAATAAATACCTGAAAAAGTATTTCTTAATTCTAGTAAATGCTGGGTTTAAAGAAAAACGTATTTATTTCATTGAATATCACGATTTTCTCGTTTTTTTCACTATATAATATGCTTAATGCAACTCAAACTGAAAACAATAAATTAAAACACAGAATTTAAAGAATATGCCAAACCATAGAATATCGGATTAAAGAGAGTTTACTGTACAAAGTTATGTAGCATGTACTTTTAATTTACGTTTAAATGTGTTAATTATGTTGTAGATATTGTAACGAGTAATTCAAACTGTACACAAACAGATATTTCAAATTCTTTCTAGATTTGGAATATGTAGATATTTCAAATTGTTCTAAAAGTGTATCAACATGAGCTGACTGCTTTATATTTGCTGCAATTTTGCATGAATATCATCCAAATATTTTAAATTTAAACATAATACCCGGCGTTTTAAGGCACACATTCTATCAAACGAATTCAATGGTTAGAGATGTACGTGCATATGTCAGTACCGCAAGCATCAATGCGTCGTGTAAAATCAATTTAAATGTTTTTTTGATTAGTAATGAATACCATAGTGATCTATCAACACTTTATATAGTTTATTAGATTTATATATTAAGTAAATTTTCTTGTCTATGCAATAAGCTAAATAAACCATGTTATACTACATAAATAATTCCTAAGTATTCTTTTCACAACAAATAAAGAAAATCAGATAGATTCCTATTATTTTGCAAGTTATTCAACAAATAAATCAGTCATCTCTTATTGATACACCCTATGTTATAATTATTTTTTATCAAAACGATTTCTATGATAATTCTATGAATTGATTGATAGATGTCTATAGACTAACGATATTTAAATGAAGGTGATCAGACAAAGAGCAAAGATAATCAACCATCTCATTATCACTACTACGTAAATTTTTTTCCTTAATTTTGTGTAAATTTCCTTATGAAAAATATGTAAATTAATTTGCGATTGGTTTAATATTTTTCTTTGGTCAAAATCAAGATTTATATCTTACACATATCATGATAAGTGTTGATAAGATTTTTGCCGTAATTGGATACATGATCCTAGGTATTTCTTAAAACAAAATGGAGGTGATAATTAATGATGAAGCAAGACAGACTTTTATAATATCTAAAATGATTTCTGTATGCAATTCGTATTGGTGTATTTGAATCTTGAATAATTCCAAATTTATTCACATAATTAATAGAGTTAAAAAATCGTACATTTGTGTTCTAAATATGACGGGTCAATTTGTTGTGTTGTGTAAAATTAATTAATTAGCAATCGTTACTATCCAGTTTTCTTGGGCTCTTGCATATATTTAACTTCCATTTGGCGAGGTGTCCGAGTGCACCACTCGCGATGGACGGCGCTCACCCAATAAAATCAAAGTTTTTGGTACACTGTCTTTTAGATCACAAATGGACGACACATTCCTAATTCACATTCTCTTACCAAAGTGTATGTATATCAACATTATTATTACATTATTTTACAGAAGAGTATCGATTATCCGACGTATTCTTTATCCGCTTTAAGGGTTTTTTATACGATCAGATTTAGATTCAGAGCTGATACTATCTTGTCAATTATTCAAATTACAATTTTGTTCGCAATTAAATTATAAAAATCGTATAGATAATAAAATATCTGATGTGCAAACGATGCGACCGACCGCTCATCGTCAGTTCTCCACAATTGTCTTCCACACTCTTCCAAAAGATTTCATAACATTTCAGAAGCATATTTGATAACCAGTGCATTAAAAATGAATTGATTTGTAAAGTTGTATTAATTACAATAAATGCAAACAAAAGTGTACGCATTTTTTGTCGATTAAATTTAAGAACATTTTTGTATACAAAAACAATTTGAAATCGTGCAATACGAAATCGAAAGTCGAACCCGAACAGAGTCGAATGAACTCGTAATAAATCATATATACGGCGCATGAGAAAGATAGCATTCCTTTGTATACTAAAATATAAACGGTAGTTAAAAAGAGATAGTATACTTTTCAAAATCATATTAAATATAAGTCGCATAAAGTGTACAGATAAAAATCTTGTTTCCTTGTCAGGTGCTTCAATCCTAGTTGTAGAGAAGTCGTAAGGAAGTCTAAAGAGAATCAAGAAATTCTGACAGCTTAGAGAATATATGTGACATATCATTAAATGGATTCAGATCTATATTAAAGACGACTAGCTTTCGTTAATGCTAAGCTGTTTCATCAAATTGTTTACTGTGTTTGTTGATATGCATTGCATTTCTTTGGTTCAGTCATCGTCGGACAATCGAGGCTCTTATTGAATTATATTTTATCCAAGAGGTGAGATAATGATACTAATTTCTGAATAATGAACATAATCTTCTACTTATATCTATTTATATTTGAAAATGGATAATTATTTAAGTATCTCGTCATTGATTATATTTTGCACAACTTTATCAAGAGAAATGAGTCTTAATGCTTCGTAGAAAAGTCTATGCAAAATAGTATTTCAGTTTAATTTATTTAAGCACTTAGAATAACAAAATAGCGCTCATTGCCGATTACCAACATAGAAACTATTGCTTCTACACGCTGTGCAAAATGTAATATTGCATGAAAATTCAAAACAGCACTTAAAAAAATTATCCAATTCTCAAGACAAGTTAGGTAACAATTTCAACACTTCACGAAAAGATTTACGTCGGGATTATTACCAACATACAGGGTTGGTTATAAATACATGTAACTTAATTTATGAGGGTTTATAAATCATTAAGGGTTGTCCATTTATTACGTTGATAGCAGAAAGAAAGAATTATAGGTAATATCACTCGTAGACAAGATAGAAAACACTGTATAAATATGTGATTCCATTTTGAGGTTATGTGATAATTTTTCAAGTTAAACTACTATTATTAAGACACTGTAATAATTTATAGAAAATGATTAGTGTTGGCTAATGAATCGAACCTTGTTGAAGACAATACGTAATCCTATGTATTATTTAATGTAATATTTGTTACTTAATATTTCAAGATACCCCAATGACTCTGGAAAGTTGGTGTTCTGGAAACGATAGTCCGAAGACATCCAAACATTTCAGGAGTAGTAAAGGCTTCTCTACCTATCCGTGGAACGCATCTCAACGTTTTCCAAAGATATGATACATTATAATAAAGAAACATTGAGTTATAATTATAAATATTACTATTTACATTACTATTCATTCTCTACCTAAGAATACTGGTATATAAATATATTTAACAACGTTTTTGCTTTTAAAATGTTATACTAATATATTACTTTCATATATAGTATTAAATAATATTGCACAAAAGTTTAATTAATGTCAGAAAATGTAAATTTAGAGCAAAGATAATTAATTTTATAGTCTGACATAATTCTAACCTCAAAAGCTTTTACGTTAGAGGTAAACTCTTTTATGACAAACAAACTTGTAAATGTGTTTTGAGAGAAATATATCAATTATGTCTATTTATTAATGGTATGGTGAATTTAGGTTTAAATTTTTTTTTAATACTTTATTATTAATTTTTTAGTTTAAAAGTATTTAATAAGAAAGAGAACATATCTCTCAATTTGTGGTAGGAGACGTCATCTAAAAAAGTTACAATACTTAAAAGTTGTTAAACAATTAATGCTTCCAAAAAATCATTTCATTCGGGCTAAAAAGATTGCTAGACACGTCAATGTCAAAATTACTTTCTTCTTTTTAAATGTGCTGCATTTTATAAATAAATGGACATCCTTAATAAAATATCTTGCAGATCTTGACTTAAAAAGTAAAATAATTTGAAATGGATTTTAATACAATCAAATTATACTTTCTTGAAAATAATACTGTCAGTTATGATAGCGTAAAGTAATATTGTTTCAGCAATATTATTTTCTATAAAGCATAATATATACACTGTGAGAAATTCATAGTAAAAATTACTATGTGACATAGTATCAGAGTGCTACGATAGTTTTATGACAAAATCTCCTATAGAATCAAATAAAGATGACTATAGGCATAGCCTTGTTTATACTTTACATAGGAATCTTTGTTATAAAACCATTATAGTATCCTGGTATATTTTTCACTTAGTAATTTTTACTGTGAATTTCTCACAGTGTATTTCCAATCATTTATTTGATTTTTAGGAGCAGTTGTCGGTGTTTTAAAGCAGAAACAACTGGGGCTCATGCAGAATATGTTGCCATATATCTAAATACCTTTGCGATATATAAAAATGTATCTAGTATCTGTATCTAACAGTTATAATCGTACATAAAAGTGTACCCCTTTCGATTCAGTAACCAAACAAACCACTAATATTGTTTTTATCGAATCGACTGCGAACTTCACCGATATCGCATCTGAGTAAACAAATAAATCTTTTACTCTAATGTCAGTGTTGAACACCTGCACTATCTTATTGAAAACAAATATGTACAGTTCATCAAAAAAGTATATAATCTCTGTAATGTCTCTCTATTTTCAGACTTCTGGAACAAAGCATCCTACACTGGATCAAATTAACGCTAAAAATATATAACTGATTTAGCCGAAAAAACTACGAACAATGCTAAATATTTTGTAATATTGATTTAAAAGACTTATTACCAATTAGCTCATAAGAAGCTAAATAAATGACTGCAGAAAATGAAGACAATATTCTAGCTGACAGTCCAACTACAGCAAAAGAAAGAAAGAGAGAGAGATAGACAGTGAGAGATAGAGGGACTGGTAGATAGAGATGAATGTTGCAGTCGTTTTATTTTTCAAATATCATCTAATACAAAAATTAAGCTAATTCAAAAGCAGGAAATGTCAAAAACTTCTAATTAAGAGTGTTTCGAAAGCATCTACTCAACACACCTACTAACTTGACCACACGTTGCGTTGCGGGCCATCTAATTTCCACCCTAATATATATATATCTATCTCTGTTACTCTCATCTTGTAACTCAACGTGGCTGTAGCTGTGGCTACGGTTGCCGCTACGGTTTACTGCTACGGAGTTGTAGGACGTGATGTTCTACGTGCAGCATCTCGGTGTCATGGCAACCGCCCCATACCGCACCACACCGCGCTCTGCGTGCATTGATTGGTGCTGTGACGTCACGCGCCGTTACCGTGGCAATGGTGGATGAGTTGGTGAGTGGGGGTACAACGGCAAAGGGAGAGAAGAGTGGTGGAACGGGAATGGAGATGAGGTGGGTTAGTAGACCAAGGAGAAAAGGAAGCATTGGAACTGGGTGGTTTACGGAGGCTGCTTAAGGAAGTAGGTCGAGGAACTATAATGTGTGCGTTAGAACCTGCCCTAACTTATTAGGTAACCATACCGCATCATTCCATGTAGTTATAGAAATTACAAATACAAATTGTAAATATAAATGCATTTTTATGTGTGTTATGCAATAACGAAACTCTGTAGAAAATTGAGAGATCGAGGAAAAGAAGTAAGTAACATAAACTAAAATGATTTCCTACTAGAAAGCATCTGGTGTCTAACCTATTTTTCTACAAAATACTGCTTGCTGGATTGATTTCGCTTTTCTTTAACCTTATTGTTGATGATAAGCAAAACTGATTTGATGGTCATGAATGCAGCATATCCGTAGGAGCCCATACAGTTGAGTTCATATTATAACAACACCGACAACGCTACGTTGGCAGCGATGGAGATGGAAACAACACGCACCCAGATTCCATTCATTAGCATTAGTGTTTTAGTTTGATCACAATGAAACAAGTTCCATTCCAATTCTAATTCTAGTTTATAATACGATTAAGGAAGGCACTTGACCTATAACTATGAAGTGCTTTATTATTGAGTATCTTACCTATAAACAAGAAGAATATTAACAGCCCCAGCTCCCGCATAGACGCTTTTAACGTCCTGCCCAGGATCTGGAGCCCCTTCGAATGCCTGGACAGTTTGAAGATCCTGAACACTCGTACCAGTCGTATCACCCGCAGGATTGCCAAGGACATGGCTTGATTCGTTGATTTGTCCTGCGGGCTTACAGGCGCTCGAGGAAGATTTAACGTATCCTCCTCTTCCGCAACAACTGTTGCCAACGTTATAAAATAAGGAATGATCGCAATAATGTCAATAATATTCATTACGTCTCTAAAAAAGTTCAGTTTATTCGGACAAGCTAAGAATCGCACCGTAAGTTCAAATGTAAACCATATAATACATATTGTTTCTATTAGGAAGAATGGGTCAGTGATGTCAGGCACTTCATCTTCCTCGATTTTCGTTCCGTTCGTCGTAGTATTAAACACCTTATAATGTTTGAACTCAGGTAGTGTTTCTAGGCAGAAGATCACAATTGATAACAAAATTACGAACACAGATATAATTGCCACTACTCTAGCTGCTTGGGAACTTTCCGGGTACTCAAACAGCAGCCATACTTTCCGTTGATTTTCGTTATCTGGAAGTGGCTTCTCTTCTTCTTTTATAAAACCTTCATCCTCCCTGCAAGAAGAGAAATTATTGCATTAGTATATGTTCAGAAACGAGTGAAGCTATTGCATTGACATACACCTATTTCGCTTCTTGTTAAACACATATGAGGAATGGATATTTGATGGAGTAAAGATTGCTCAGTCTTCCTAGGCACGTAGCCTTTTATCTCCCTAATATTGTTCTACTTCTTCTTATACTTTATATCCAGACAACAAGAATGAATAAAGGTGGTTTAAATATCTGGTTATACTTTTATCAGATCAGCAAAGATAGGATTACGATTATTTCTGCATATGTATATTGTAAACTAAAAATTTTGATATAAAAAGTTATAACCAAACCATATACCTAGATTTTTAGGATTGAGATCTTTTGAGTTGAGAGAGTTGATAGGGCTTACCTAAATTTATTTGTTGCTTGCTCTCCCAGTTCATAGAACTTAATTTCTTCACTAAAGACATCCAGTGGTACGTTTACCGGCCGTCTCAGTCTTCCACCGCTTTGATAATAATACAGGATGGCATCAAAACTGGGTCTGTTCCTGTCGAAAAAGTACTCGTTCCGTAGTGGATCAAAATACCTCAGTCTTCGTGCAGGATCTCCCAGTAGGGTGTCGGGAAACTGGTTAAGCGTCCGCAGCTGCGTCTCGAAGCGCAGCCCGCTGACCTGGAAAAGAAAAGGTTGAAGGTCAATTTATGTTTTGATAGATTAAATAGCTCTCGATATTATCTGTCTTTACCATCTAAAAGGTGTTAGATTTAAAATCATACTTTTGAGAAAAATCGGATTAAGATGAAACGATATTGGGATATAATCGAATACTCTATATATTTTTAAGTCTTAAGCGTAAGTTTAAAATCCATAATAAAGGCTATAAAATTTATGACAAACCCTTAGAAATATTACCAGTCATATAAAAATTGGAATTTAACTAGAAAATATAGCAATATTCATTTTCAAAAGTATTTTTTGCGGTTCCAACTCATTAAAAGTCAGTGGAAGAAAGCTTAAAATGTAGACACGTTATTCATCTAACTAATTGCAGCTTTAGATTTTGATTCGCGTTTATAGTTACTTACATAAAACCATTTAAACATAAAAAAACATGTTCTTTTTAATTCTTCTTCTTGTTCTAATCTCTTCTTGCTCTAATTCTTGTTCTTGTTAATATTTAACCTCCTGTATAGTATCGCCATCTATATTTCGAGAATCAAAAATGGCCAAGTATCGTTTCACCTTACAGAATTACAGCTTTTGTAAAATCGGCATTTTTTAAAGGTTATTAAGTGACCAACGGAGATATATCTATTTAAAGTTTGAATTTCATTATACCGCCTAATATTTCTTGGTGTTAACTACGCAATAGAATATAATAAGTAATCGTATTTATTTATCGTTGCATATCACGACATTAGATGAAAACTTTATGGGTTGCCGCGACAGCTGCTAGTGCTATGATAATTGGATATTTGAGGTTATGATAGGCAATTTTCGGTTTAATATTTGCTAGGTGTCTACAAAATGATTTCAAGGTTCATTTTTTACTTCTCATATAGAAATTGTCTTGCAATGCTAGCTTACTATAAGCTAATTCAAGCGTTACATTACCTTACATTATCTACATTTATTTTGTATATAATAAATTAAACAAAGTTTCAATGGACAAACGTGAATCCTGAGGTAGAGCAAAAGAAAATTCATCAATAAGGTATTATAAAAATTTGAATAGAATATAATTTTATATAAATTTCTACTAGATAGAATTTAATTAAGATGAGAGCTAAAAAACAGCAATCACCAAAACCAAATTAATACTCAGATAAAAATGTACACTAATAAAAAATTAATGTATATACGTATAAAATTTATTTAAAATAAAAATAAAATCTAAATAATAAAATATTTCAATGTGACTGTACTAAACAAAAACATATTCTATTTTTATTTCATTTCATTGTTTTTTAAATGCACCTGCAAATATTAACAAGATTTTGCAAGTTTTAACATGTTAAAAATTAAATATCAAATAATGTTTCTTTAATTTTTAAAGGCCCCATGCACTCTTTAATATATTGGTCTCGACTTGCCCGCAGTTCTCAATCAGACTGAACCATTAAACATGAGTTAGAATTAATAAAACTATTTTTTTATGAGAATACATATTTTATGTGTAAAAATTGATATAATATAATATTTTGCTTCTATACTCTTTATTTTTTATATCACAAAGTGGTTTCTCACGCTATACAGCTTTGCCATTTTGTCATACATGTTTGTGCTTGGCTCGTGTTGATTGTAATCGTCAAGATGAACCTCAAGCCGAGCATGCCAATACCATCTATATACATTCCACTAAAAAACGATCAAGCATGTTGGTCGAGTCAGTTACCAATCCAATATTTTACAGTGTGTATGGGGCTTTAATTAATACTTCAATTTATATATTTTTTAAAATACATTAAAAACTTCTAATACGAAAATGTTTTTGACCCCGAAAGGGTCAGTTCGGTTTTTTTCGTAAATATTCGGGCTTAAGCTTAAGTCAGTTTACGATTGTCTGTCGAAGGGGAAAGTATATTGAAAATTGTTGCACAATTATTTAAATTAAAATAATAATTAATTTATTAAGGACAATCTAAAAAATTGTGTTAAATCGTGTAAATAATCACATTAATTACTTTAAGTATGTTTACGTTGCAATCAGTTACCGGAAAAGTGGTATTTTTATAAAATTAATGTGCGTTTTTAGGTTATGTTTTGCGTAGTGTATTAAATACGTTTAGCATTGTGTACGTTGTGACAATTTAAATGCTTAAATTCTTCTAATTGCATAGTGTGGTTATTTAACATCAGTAATTAATTAATTTTATCAAAATTACTCTTAAAGGATGTGTGGATAATGTGTTTATTTCAATTTGCTTTTTAAGAATTTTCTTTTAGTTGCATTTGACTTAGTGGTTAGTGCGAAGTGTGTGAAGTGAAATAGACGTACGTCCCGGCAACAAGTTGTAATGTCAAACGTAAGTCATTTATTATTTTAGAATTGTATGTTAGTCTAGGCGCACAATAGAGACAAGGCTGCATGTTAACAATTCTTATAAATAAAGATAGTGATAGCAATGTTGTAAGAAACGTTTGCCGCATTTATGCAAGCTCATATTTTAATATGACAGTCTAGTATCCAGTGTGCGCTTAGCTTTAGGTATACTGACATCAATGTAGTAAAGGATTATGAATTTATCAAGGTCAATAACCGCCAATAGAATATTTAGCGAGATTTTATTTTTTTATCCCCACTCTTTTTGCAAACATTTTTCTCTAATGTTTCAGGACACGGGTTGCTGCGTGCATCTGTTGTTCGGTAAGTTAGTTTGTTTATTATTATTCTTGGTGGTGGGGGAGGGGGGAATTGTTTTAGTTTTTATGTATGTATATCTTTTTTATATTTTTTATCGGATTGTACTTTTTATGTTTTGATTTAAAAATTGAATTTAAAAAGTAGTTTAAATTTAATTTTAAATTATCTCAATCAATTTGTTTTAATGTTTAAGTCTTTAACAGTGACTATAAAAATCTTTTCGAATTATGATGTAAGTTAGGTGATGTAAATCAGAGAATTGACAACTACATATCCAACTCAAATTTCGAAGATATCCCTCTAATGAACTAGACGAGAGTATGCAAACCATTTTTTCCGGAATTAATGAATTTTATTGAATATTTTAATTATTTGTTCAATCTCCATTATTTATTTTCTAAGAATATAATATTTTAAATATTATTTTGTTTAACGTACAATTTTATTAAGAAAATATCATGAGCTATTTTCGTCTCGTTATTGACTATGCTATATCTTCATCGCGCTAATATATTTCATAAACATGTGGTTCAAACAAATTTAATAAAAAGCGAATATATTTTAAATTAAAGCGAATTTATTACTGTTGTGCAAATAATTTGACATTCATTAGAAAAATATAATCTGGTCATAGATTTTAAAATAATTCGCGTTAACCTACTATAAATCTACACATACATTGAACTTAATAGCACAAATACTGCGTATGTGTGGTGGAATAGAAATACACATATACAGAGCTCAGTTCTTGATTTTTAGAATAACACTTGACTTGGAGTTATAAGGAATCAGCTATAAGGGACATTCAAATATAAACCGGAATATTTAAATACAAATTTATTGGGGAATAATAAAAATACATATATGTAATGTAGGATAGATGATAGATAAAAATTAAATAAGAAGAAAAACGAAATACATATTCTCCATCGAATAGGAAGCGTTTTAAAAAAGAAGATTGTTTCTTAGTAGTGAATTAGACATGTACTGTTCGACCGCAGCGTCGTCTTCAACTATTTCTTTCAGTGGATCAAACATATAGTTATCACATGGGGATAAGTCTGTAATGCGGCCATCGCCTTCCTGAATATTATCGTCATTGACATCGGACGCCATTTATGGCTTTGACTTTCCACTTTATCACGGTTATTTTTAAATCTGTGATACCAATCAAACACTTTGGTTTTACTTAGAGTAGCATCACCAAACTGTACTTGGATTTCCTTCAAAATTTCACTCGATTCACACCTTTGTTGGCGAGAACAGAGACTAGTACTGTGTTACGTAACTTAAATAAACAAAATTCCGGGTTATATTTGAATGGCCCTCTTAAAAACAACATTTTGTGATCTTATTGACTTTATCAATGAAACTAATTTAATCTCTATATTTTAAATACCCTTACTAGTATCTATAAGTTGTAAATTGTATTGTAAATGTTTAAAAATGTATATATTGTTTTAATTGTTAATAACTTTTGAAAGTTGATGCACTCAAATAAAAATTTATAATAAATAAACATTTTGTGAATCAGTTTTTTGGAAAAATGTATGATAAATTTTTTTATATATAAATTTATTTATAAATTATAAATTACAATTCTCTGTTTTACTTTCTGCATTTAAGTTGTAAATATTTATATTCCAACCACAAAAACATTAAATAAAAAGAAATTAGTTTATGAGTTTCACGAAAAATTATAAGGTTGCAATTCACAGAATTAATAAAAAAAATATTTATCTACTATGTTTTCCTGTTGTCTTTGTATATGGTATACAAGTATTTTTCGTTTCCGTTTTTGGTCCGTTTTCGCATTATTATTTCAGATTGAATCATAAATCTATTTATTACAACAATCTTTGTAAATTGCTCTTATTTATTTCCTTAACTTTACCTGATGAAGTTTTTCTTTGTTGTGTTTACTTAATGTGTTTTTATTAAGGGGGCATTCTACTATGTTGGATATAAAATATAGGTTATATTAGAAAAAAAATATTAAAGCTTAGGTATTATTAAAAAAAGATTTTTAGTTTTAATTCGTAAAAGATAGAAAGTTAAAATTTGGCATGTGTATTACGGTGTTCAATGCTAACATTTTTTGGAAATTAGAAATTGAAAAATAGGCGTTGAAAAAATTGGGAGGCCCAGTGGGAAACTTTGGAGTAAACTAAAATTTTGGATTGTGTAATAATTGATTATGATATTAAAAAAAAAATCAAAATTATTTGGGGGCACAAGGGCGGTTTTAGTCGAGAGTAAAAATTGGACTAGAAACTTATTTTTTTAGTCAGTTTATATGAAAAATCATTTGATGTTATAAGTAAAATAAATATATAACGAGTTAAATATTTCAACTTAGGCCCGGTTTTATGGTTCGTCTTACTACCGAACTAAATAGCTAACTCCCGAATTAAACGAAAAATGGGTTTTATCATCAAGGATTAACGCTAACTCGGAACTAAAATCGCGGAGTAAGATATCCCGTCATAAATCAAAGTTTAAATATTTAACCCGGAGTAAGTGTGCAACAGAGATAAAATATCATGCTATCTCAGCCAGTTTAGCTATCATTATTATAATATTTTGGGTTATAATATTAAATTATTGTTTATTATGAATTTTGTGTGTGACCATAATCAATTATCAATAACAGATGATGAGGAAGATCAGCTATTATACAAATATTGTACTAAGTTGAGAAATCCGT
The DNA here is from genome assembly GCA_963678705.1 of Panorpa germanica. Taxonomy (NCBI): domain Eukaryota; kingdom Metazoa; phylum Arthropoda; class Insecta; order Mecoptera; family Panorpidae; genus Panorpa; species Panorpa germanica. Next base: position 8,075,958 of record OY783220.1, on the reverse strand, counting down.
CATTTTTAAAATGTTTTAAAACAATAATTAAACTGAATCTGGCATTCCCATGGGTTTACAACTGTAAACAAATATTCGAATTTCATAAAATATGGTTTACGTCTCTACTAACTAACACGGGATTAAATTTGGATGATAAAACCCGATACAAAAATAAGTACCGAACTAAACTAACTCCGGGTTTCATAACCCCGAAGTAAATAAAAAACCATAAAACCGGCCCTGAAAAATGGAATTAAAATTTGAAATGAAATTCAATTCACACATAAAAGACAGTCGTCGCTTGCGACGGAGGTGAACTCTAGTAAATCTATAATACAATAATGAACTTTATGTTATTCGTTTCTATATACATTATAGAAAAATAAGTGAGTCAGTGCTTTTTAGTTATATCGGCAGTTTATACCACACAACTTGTTTGAAGTATGAGTCGCCGCCGAACTCTCGTAATTTGAACTATATATCCTCAATGAATGATTCTTAGTTTTTCAAAACGAAATCGTATGAAAATATCACAAAACATCCGTTTCAACATAGATCCGTGTTAAAAATGCAAATTTCAACAGTCAATATCTTAAAATTAGGTACCGTAAGTTTTTCTACGTATAAATAACATTCATAAATACATAATCGTATATTTAAATTTTCAAGATGAATGTAAGAAAAGATATTTTCTTGTGAACAAATTTAAAGAAAATAATATATAAGCTTACGTTAATGACGACCCTCTCGCAGAAGTCGTGGTCGTGGGGGATGGGCTCGAAGTGCGCATGCGCGGACCCGAAGCCCCCGTGCGTCTGCCCGTCCTCGTCCTGACTGCTCAGTTTGGGCAGCGACCTGGAACAATATTCAAGGTTAATCATGATACACATTATTTATGCTTTGAAGGTCTTTATAATTATATTCAGTCACCTAAGTTATATGACTTTAACATCAAGTCCTATTCAGTCTGATTCAGTGAAGCTATATTTACATGTTCTTTAAGCTTTCTAAATATAAATTCTACAATTTTATATTAATAGAATCTAAACGATGTAAAAAATGATATATTAAAATATCACTCAGAAGCTGGATTCGATCCCTAGTCTCCTGATTAGCACACAGACGTTTTTCAAGTAAGCTATCTCTGACTACTAATAAAATAAACTCGTTTTTAATCGAAGACATGAACTCGTTTTACAAAGGAAGTGTTTTGCTATAGCATTTCTATCACTTGTTACAGTAATTTTTACCGTATCTTTCACACAGTGTAAACGCGATAGTATGCGTACGTAGTTTATATATACAGATATGTATGTGATCATAATATTTTATGCCATAACATAGTTGTCATGTAGAAAATGAATCATCTATAACCTTTAAAAAACATGTGTTTACTTAATTTAATATCTTGTTTTCAATGTTATCATCACTTTATCATTTTTCATAGATAGTGCGTGAATTAGATTTTATATAATGTATCAAAAATTATGTCAAAATATAATATTTGCAAAGTAATTGGACGACGCTCTGAACTAAACATAGAAAACAAACTCATATATAGACAAGTGTTAAAGCCAGTGTAGACGTATGAAGTGCAACTCTGGGGTTGCACCAAGAAATCCAACGTTCAAGAAATCCAAACGTTCCAAAATAAAGTTTTGCGAGAAATATTTAATGCACCGTGGTATATCTGCAATGACGACATACATAGAGACCTGAAGATTAACACAGTCGGAGAACAAATCAAATCTATAGCACCAAGGACGAAGTGAGACTTCGTAACCACGAAAACATCGCCGTGATGCAACTATTGCTTGATAGTAATGATGTTCGAAGACTTCGAAGGATTAAACCCTCGGACCTAGTAACCTAATCATGTAGAATTGTTCATAGGAGCAATCTCTACCGCACCGTGTAATTATTGAAATGTAAGCCACTAGATAAGTGTATCTATACTTAGTTGTAGTATTATAGAAAAAAAAGAAAATGTTATATGCAGTTAAGTTTGTCAAATACCGCAAATACGTTAATTTCACATATTAATTTCGGGTTTTGTAAAAATTGTAATTGTCATAAATTATGTCAATAACTTTGTCGTCTAGTTGTAAATTTTGTCTTATCTGGTGAAATTTATACTCGAGTATTGTTTATACCATTATCCCAAAACTAAATATTTGTAGATATACCACTAATGAACTGGACAATCGATATGTTAAGAAAAGCCAGAGTATTATGGAGCACGAGTTTCAAGATATAGAATAAGAGTTAGAGAAATTGGATGTCTGAAATTTCTAGTCAATGACAAAGTTAGATACTATAAAGAGTATGCGAAGAAGACATTTAGATGTTATTGAGGAATGATGAGGTAAGAAGAAGAAGAAGGAATGCAGAAATAGGAAAAGAAAACGAAAGTGAAAGAGAAGTAGAAGGATGAGGAACATTTGGGGATATCTTCATGGTGGAAGATAAAGTCCTAAATAATTGAAAGAAAAGGGAATATATTAGATAAAAGAAATGTTGTTGGAAGAAGAACTGGACAAAGCTGCACATATGAGCAAAAGTTCAGGAAGCTCAACAATTAATAATTAAAAAAACAAAAGTGCTAGTCTATGAATCGAACTAGAAGACACTGTCAAGCATCAATGCTGTGTGCCATTGACAGGGCAATAATATCAGTCCCCAATGTAATAGAATATACAACACAAGAACAATGACAAAAAATTAAATAATTCCCTCCATAAATAAATAGCGCCTACAACACAATATCTTCACAAAGTGCAATTGTGAACTATACAATAATATTTTTGCTTAATTTCAAACACAAAGTATATTTTGTTAAATATTGAACAATTAGTGCATTGTATTTTGCTAAAATATGCCAAAAATAATAAAGTATTCGCTTTATTTATATTGTTTATAGCTTGATTAGTTCCACGGACCACAAAATTAGCAGGGTATACCAATATATTATTCTCAAGGTCTTTTTTGTTGTCGTTACGTTGCCAACTTTTCCTAAATACTAATTTACGAATCATAATTATTATTCTATGTTTATAAACTATAATTACATTAGTTCTTTATCACGTTCTTTACAAGAGCCGGTTTTTCTACCGGCCGGGTTTTTTAGTATCTTTCTAAAGACGATTACATATATATCCGATTCTTTTATTATAAAAAAATACGCATTGGAAAACATTTTCTACGTTTCTCGATATAAGTTTACAATTTCTTACGTAACTAAAGCATTTTATACAAGACAATACAGTGTTATAGTCTTATACACTTCATGACTAAAAGGAATATAGGTATATTGAATGTCGCATGTTGGTGTCGCACTGGTGTGGCCGATACTTGAAATGATAGGTAAAAAATATTACGTTAAATAATACATAAGTTTATATTCTGTGTTTAGAGGAATGTTTGTGCATTAATTGAGTTATAAAAATTTCAATGCTGCTTCAATTATTTATTTATATTGTGACGCCCTTTTTATTGAATAGGGCCGCCTCTGTTTTTTCCAATACATTCAATCTCTGTTTGTAGAAACCAATGATGCATAAACAAAACAAAGCAACAAGTTAAAAATCTTTCGTTCCCCGTGCAATCGTGACCCAACGCAGTACGGAGCACCAGAAAATCTAAATTTGGAATATTGATGTGAAACAAGAAGTTTAGTCAAAGTGAAGTAAACGTCGTTATAGACGTCACACTTTATTTATTAAACGTCATAACACGTCATCGGGTATCTCAAATGTGACTTAAAATAGAGTATTTGTTTATAGGCAGTTGTATGCAACCTTTTATTGATGTGAAATGTAAATAGACAGGAAAATATTATTCAGATACGAAATATTGAATTGAACTTCTGTACACTGTATTTACATGAGCAACTTTCGAAGATGAAAAACCGGCGCCGGGGTCCTATTCCTGAGTCTTGCGAACCATAATCGTGTACGAACAGATCTGATTTACATGAGTGAAACATTTTACGAATTACTTTTAAAAGAGTATTCCTGTACTATTCCTAAATTTTATTATTAATTATTTTTATAGTTTAGAAATACTCTTTTAAAAGTGATTCGTAAAATGTTTTACTCATATAAATCATATCCGTTCAATCACGATTATTGTTCGCAAGACTCAGGAATAGAACTACAGGTCTTAAATCATTGAAAAAAAAATTACAGCCAAATTGCTCGGCATTTTGTTCTATTATTTGGAGCAGGTTTTTAAGAAGAGAATCAAAAATTTACTTGCAATTACATTTAAATTAATTTAAACAATCTAATCAAATGTCAATGTTTGATTTTATTGTCGTAATTTGGTTGTAACTTTTTGTGAATGAGTTACGATAGATACCAGTTTTCCGCTATAAATATCTGCTCGTATAAATGCAGTATATTATGTTTTTGTTTTTGAATTTTGACGCTCTCTTTTAATTCGATACCGAGTTTTTGGTGCTACATTCCGCATGGAAAATAGACACTCGTATAACTTAAGCATATGTTTAAATTAGAAGTGTTAATAGAAGAAGCCTTTATTGTATTTGTATTTTATTTGTATTACCTTGTCGTAGTTATACTCCTATTAAATATCAAACTCCTTTTCTTTTGTCCTTTATATCTCTTAAATTACTCCTGATTTCCGATCTTTCTCTTCCTTCTTCCCTCTTTCATTCTTTGTTGCCTACCAAGTTGTTTACCAAGCAAACTCCACTTTCCAATTTCTCCCGGAACCTACTCTTAATGTGTTCTAATTTTTCCTCCTCCCTCCCAAACATACGGCATACTTTCTCGTCGTTTTTTTCCAAATTCTACTTACACTTTCTTCATTCTCTAGTATAAAGCTCGCGATCATTTTGGTTTTTTTACCTCCTTGTTTGTCTAGGTATTCTTCTCGTTCATAATTTTTCGTAACTGGTATTATATTTGGCTTTATCCAATTCTATTCTATTTCTTATCGTACCGCACTTTCTTCCTCCCTGAACCCTGAACAAAATTCTTATTTATGTAAGAAGAGTCCCAACATTCAATTATATGCCAAAGATTAAAATGAATTCTTCCTTAGTGTTACGTATATATAAATTAATGCAATTTAGTTGTGGTAATGCTACGCTACTACAGGTTTAAAACCACTGTAAAGCAACTATCGCTAAATCGTACTCGTGCACTTATTTGTATAGGTTTTACAACGACGCAACCCGACGTGGATTTAATTGTTTATTTTGGTTTTATATATTTTTGATCTAACGATTTAGTGACGTAGTTTCATGTACATGGTGGGTTCTTGGACCTGGTTGTGTAGTGTCTGATAATAGACGGACAGACGAACGGACGGATTTTATGTTTACTTAATGGAATTACAATCAATTTGATACTTTTTCACTTTCAATTTTGATACTCGTAGGTTTTAATGATTTTGACTGCTTTATATCGGTACATATGTACTTTGTAGTGTGCTACGTTTTATTTTTACGATTTTCTTTTATTAGAATAACAGTTCGTTTGCGTGATATAACATATGTAAGTACATACATCCGCTAGACACAAAACGTGTAGATTATATAAAATATTTATGAAAATTTACGTGAATCTAATACATTTTAGTAAAAGAATTCAGTTAAGAAATAAATAGTATGCCAGGAATAATTTCGATTTACTAATTGCAAATTAGAAGTAGTTTACACAAGAAATTGAGACAATGCAAGACTAGATGTAACTCATTTGACTGGTATGTAATAATTGTAGAAGACTATAGTTCTTTAAAATATAACATTTGCTAGAATACTAAATTGCCAAGCAATCAGAAATTGTTATGTTAACGGGGAACAGTGGTCTTGAGGGTCTTGGTCTAAAAATTAAGATATTTTGAGCATTGTTTTTTATAATAAAATCGATGAAAATCGATATTTTAACTTTTTAGGCTTATTATGACACTTATTCTACATACAAAAAAATCTTTTTTGAAATTTAAAAATACTGTTAAATATATTAAAAATGGCGCTAAAGTAGACCCTGTCAAAAAAGTAAACCTGGACGGTGTTGCCGATTTTGGCTCTTCTATTTATAATTAGTATGAGTACAGTTATGATCGGAACTAGACAGAAAAGAAAATATTAAAAATTGACAAAATAGCGCACTTAGAAATTGAAATTCTAAAAACTGTGTTTTTCTTTACCAGTTATTTAATGAAAAAAAATGTGAAATTATTGAAATAGAAAAATGATTTTAGTTCCAACAATAGCTATTGATGTTGTGAATAACATATTAAAATTTCAGACGATTCGGTTGAATAGTTTTTCTTTTTTCTAAAACACCATGCCGAAAAAAGTAGTTTTGAAATAAATGAGCTTAAAGTTTTTAGTTTAGCTATGGCTAGTGAGATGCATACTATTAGTAATATCCTTACAAAATTTACCAATAGCATTTGTTAATATATTCTTAAAAGACTATACTTTTGAAATATCAGAAAAAAACGAGGGTTGATAAAACGGCCCTTTGCATATTTCAGCAGTGTCTCTCAGAAAGCATAAAGACAAAAGAGAGGAAGAAATAGATCTTTTAAAGTAGATACAATGGAGTTTACTTTTCGATTCTTAGAGATTTCAATATTATCAGTTACTCGTGGTCTTTTATTTTATCAGAAAGGTTTAGCATACATGTATAGTTAAAACTACGAGAGATCGACGGCGACTCATACTTAAAATAATTGTGGCTTGTAGATCTACGATATAATAAGAAATCACTACCTCACAATTTTTTAATAGATATAGAGGCGAATAAAATAAAAGTGAAACCTCATTTAAATATAAGTCACTGCCGAACTCTCGTAATTTGGACTACAATATACTCGCCTGACAGTGTTATAATTTCAAAATTAAGCAACTTTATTTATTAACGAATATTTTAGAAAGCTATAAAAACAAAATGCTCTTAAAGTTGTCACACATGAACCATTATGAAAAGAAATACATTTCTTTTTCTTTATTGCTTTCCTAGAAATTATATATTCAACTATTTAAGCGTTTGATTAACCGTCGGTTTGGACTTGTAGCCCATTAGAGCAGTTGGGTAGGTGGGCGGATCAGACTTTGTACTATGTAAGCGCTCTGCCCTTTTGTCACTGCAGATGTCACAGCTATTAATGTCAGACGACTTTCACTATCACTTGATGCAATGATCGGTGTAGCCCTCTCAACCCCGCATACCCCGTACACCTCTTCAACACCATAGGTATCTATAAAATCGCGTGGGTTTCAATAGACTCTACTAATGCACAGTTAAACTTCTGATGGTCTATGACGGTTAAGGCAAAACTCCAGTTGGCGAAGAGCCATGTTCCTTTAATTCCCCCTTAGCCCCTTTGGCAAGCATCATCAAGTCTTAGAAACTCTCAGCTGAGCAGAGACACGTGGCGCCAGACTTATCACTGCGGTGTTTTCGAATGAAAAAGAGAAATAGGAAAATAACTACTAACACCGGGACAAATACTCGATCCTTCCTGATCCTGATATGTACTTGATAAATCTTTGTTCGAACTTAACAACGTCTTTCTGAAGCTATAGCTGATTTATTTGTAGAGATAAGAAATTGGTTTTATCCTTACGTTATGATAGGTTTCTTTTCATTTGAATAGACAAATTCGAATGAATATTTATACCAAAGTTAAATCTACTTGTGTATTTTTAGGATACATGAGATGAAGAATAAGTTTTTGTTACTAGTAATGCATTGTCAAATTACGATGAATTAGTGTGATAAACGTTTGCCAATTTTTCTAGTTAATGGTTCTAATTTTCTAATCTCTATTAATTTTCATACATGCGCTGTAGAAATAAATCACTATGATTTATGTCGTTTTTAAAACATACTGTTTTTAGCGGATGGAATGTCTTTAATTATATTCTTAATCATATTCAGATTTATTCTGTAATACATCACATTACTCAATAAGTTTTTTGGATAACATATGAATGGGCTTGTGTCCTCATTTTTTAGGGGTCGATTTTTCAATTGTTATTGAAATTGATGTTAATATATGTATATTGGCGTTTTCATTTTAATAAATAACAAAATGTTGACGGAGATATAGGAATTAGAATTGTAGTTTTAGCGCTAGATGTCGGCCATATGTATGACGTAACATGTCTACTCTTAAGGGTTTTGTGTTGAATATGCTATCTCTTTTACGCTCTGTTGTATAAAAGAGGATGTAATGTTACATGTCTTGGAATGTTCTATAACGTTGAATTCTTTTAATAATTAAAGAGACAAAATGACTTTTTTAATTGTTAATAACTTCTAACATATAAGGAGTTATTAAAAAAAATTTGAACATTTGAGGTGTTAATAGAAATTAATGCATAGGACACAAGCTCATTAACAAATCGATATTATTTTCAGATGCTACAAATTTACAACATTTTGATTTTTTGTAATAAGCCTATAAAAAGGAAGTGTTGTTCTTTTAGAAAAGCTTAAGAAAATTAATTTTTCCGACAGTTAAATAAAGATATATATCTATAGAAAAACTTCTTTCGTTGAAGACGCATTATAGCAGAAATATTAATGCTTGTCATATAGTAAATTAAAAGATTTACTATGAAAAAAAGTTGAACTAGTGAAGTCGAGCCATTAGGCTCTACTTAAAAACTAAATTATAGTTTTGTGAACCGCAAATATATAATTGCAAATGATCTCATTATTATTCCTAAATTTCATAATTGTTTACATTACGTTATATATATATATTATAAGCTAGTGATATACTTCGAAAAACAAGAGAAATTTTATTTCAACATGTGGCTGCCATTTAATTAAAAATAAATAATCAGTTAATATTTCAGAGAAATATAAAAAACTCATATAAAAATATTTGTATAAAATTAAATGTTTAAAACTAACAGAAAAAATTTATGTAACAAAAAATAAGAATAAGAATAATATTTGCTTTTTATCATAAAGTTATTTTGGCAGTCATAAGTTAATGTGAGAAATTAATATGTTACATCTCAGAAGTGGGAAATGAATTAAAAATAAATGGGCGTTCTGCTTTGTTGGATTTTAAACAATCCATTTTTGGTAATGTTTAAAGAACAATAATATATACTTTATGCCCTGTTTTAATTTTAAATAACAAAAAAATTTTAACATTTGTACGCATATCAGAAATTTAACTAGCTAATAAAAATATTGTAAACTTATAAGAATAAATATTAAACAAACACAAATCTACTCCAAAACAATTACAATGATAATACAGATCTGAAGAGGTATGACGTCACAGTTCTGTTTCATTGTAGGCACAAACTTATGATCTCATCAAGCACTTGACATGTATTAGAGGTATTCACGCTAATAAATTTATACCCAATCAACAGAAGATTAAATGAAACATGTTTTGAATCTTACAACTTCACATTTCAACAATAACAAATAAATCGATGATGTATTTAACTAAAATTATCTATAGGCTCTAATTCAATTGGACGATGATTTTAGTTCAAGAAAAGAACACAATGTTTAGTTGCATAATGAATGAGTTTAACGTCAGGCATCGTGTTGCATCAGTTTAATTGAAATACAGATGAATTTGTTTAAGCCACTTAAAGATATATTTTATAACAAGTGTGATATTTATTTGCTTGATAATATTGGCTAATAAAAGCTTAAGGTGAAACGATACTTGGCCATTTTCTCTCGCGAAATATAGATGGCGATACTATACAGCAGGTTAAATATTATCAAAAGAAACATGTTTTTAATGTTTAAATCGTTTTATGTAAGTAACTATAAACGCGAATCATAATCTAAAGCTGCAATAAGTTAGATGAATACATTTTAAGCTTTCTTCCACTGACTTTTAATAAGTGGGAACCGCAAAAATAAGTTTTGAAAATGAATATTGTTATATTTTCTAGTTAAATTCAAATTTTTATATGACTGGAATATTATCGAATACTCTATATTAAGCGTAAGTTTAAGAACCATAATAAAGGTTATAAAATTTATGACAAACCCTTAGTAATGTTACCAGTCATATAAAAAGTCCAATTCATGACGCATGACGTCACAGAAAAAGGCAAAAATTTTTTTTTGCAGAAACCGCTAATAAACGATGAGAAGGATGAAGTAGAGTTGAAAATGGAGACATAATTAAATTTATTTCTAAAAAATCGTAGGTGATGACTTTGGAAAGTTAAAGCACTTTTCAAGAACACAAGAAGTTCGAACTATCAATCTTGAGAAGCTATGCACTAAATATCATTAAATTAGATATGAATTTTGTTCTTTTTTATTACTAGAGCTAATAAAAAAGGTCGTAACAGTATTATGTATTAATTTAAAAAAATTAATCAATTTTGATAAAATCAGGTGAAAAAGTAACGGATTTATAAAACAGTTTTTTCCGTCAGTTGGTAGCACTGTCCTTAATTACTATGTCAAATTTGAGTAAGATTGGTCAACCCGTTTGTTTGCTATAGCTTCTTGAATCAGTCCACTTCAATAGTGCAAGACAAAAGTTTATATAATAATTATCTCGGTCCCTTTTAACACTCTACAAATTCCCGGTTCTTTTTGAACACGTCGTACTTGAAAATTCAGTTATTTTTAATATTTTACAGTTATTTCTAAGTGTCGAACCCGATTCGATTCGGTTTCGTCGGGTTTCCGAAATATTTGAATTAGTATTCAAACTTGCTTGAATTACATATTTTTTTTATATGTTTATTGACCCAAAAACTTTAGTCGATATTTGAAATTCAAGTTCTATCACGTTTAGTTCTCGAAATATATAACTAATAAGAATATTGTGCAGTTATTAAAGGGAGACAGTGAAGGGAAGAGGTGGATGGTGGAGATAGAGAAAATTAGCAAGGAAAGAAACAGGAGGAGCGAAGCAGTAGCAGTAGCAGTTTTGGGAGGATTTCTTTTTCTTTTGGAGGGAGTGAGAATGTTTAGATATAATAAGAATCAAAAATGAATTAAGCGCAATGATATGTAAATTACTAACTAATAATTAAAGTTTTGTCCAATAGAGATTCAATGTTAATTTGAAATCAATTTAGAAGGTACAGGAGGTATTTTTGCAAGGTCGTTGATATGTTATATAGTAAATTAAGACTATTAACTGAATAGTTCGCATGTGTTGTTAAAAGAACTCTTACAAGTCTCGTATTCAGGTTACTCTTTACATATAACCTAATATTTTACTATTTAACTGTGGTCATGTTACCACCTTGTAGTCACGAGTTGTTACTTTTTTTTACCACATGGTTGTCTATTGTTTTTATAATTCCTAAAATACATGACCATGTTGAAATCCTAACCTTGCCTAACGCAGCATAGGCATCCACGAAACTAAAACCATGGACCGTGAACCACGAGTACGATCACCACCAGTCTCCACCTCGAGGCGACGCTAATCTCAACAAATGTTTGGTGTCCCGACGGCTGACACGACGACGTAGTAAGCCACTCTACTTGCCTGGGATATTATTAGATTTGTTCGCGTTTTAGAGGCTAGAGAAAATCATTATCTATCTCGATAAAACTAATTGTTGAACAGGAATTACTTTATTTTTGAAATTACAGAAACAACATATGTAATTTTTTTTTTAAATTTTAATTTGCGTGTATAAACTTGAAGCAGTAATTTATAAGATTTCGTAAATTATGAAATGGAATTCTTGACGCCAAATGTTATAAATTCGTGAAGAGAACGAGGGAAAATTTTTAGGTTCTTGAACCTTTTACACATGTCATACCACGCGCGCGACTTGAGCTACACTATTCACAGATTTTATTTAATAACACACAAAATAATTTACATCTACTATTCAATATACAAAACTACATGTCAAGCTTTATCTCCCTTGTTCTTTATTTCCTATATGCATTCGTGTTATTGCAATGAAAAGATTTCAACTTTATTTTTTCATTCTTTTTAATTTATTTATATTATTGTACAACATATTAAGTTTATTGTGTAAAAATTTGGAGTCGATTGGAGTAAAACTGTCGGAGATATAGCGTTTTAAGTGTTCACCTTTCTGGTTTGCTTTCGTGTTACTTTGAAACTTTTAAATGCGGTTTCTCACACTTAGATTTTTCAGAGTCGGTGCCCTCTCCAGCTCAAAATATAATAAACCGATCCGACCGAAATTAACGTATTTTAAAATAACAAAGTTTCTGATTTTTTTCATAAAAAATCGGTATTTTGACTTTTAAGTGCTGTAAAAGACAGCGTTACCTGCAGAAACTTATCAACTAATAAAATCATTTTGGATTTTCGATTTCAGAAAATCCAGTGATGAGTTATGAGTGGCACCACAATGTTATTTTCCTTTTGTGACGTCTGCGGAGATTTGCTGTCAATGCCTCATTTCTTGACATTTATTTATAAAAATTTCACAAAGTATTCTTCAAATGTTATTTTATCATGTAGTAATTATAGAAATAATTATATATTAACTGTGTCGTTAAAAACATTATCGAAAATATGCTTCTTTTTTATCGTTTTGACCTTATCCCTCCCCTTTATGTGTTCCAATTTTACTGCTTCCTTGTCACACATCCAACATAGTTTGTCTTCCTCTGCACCTTAGTATCACCTTATCCTTTCTTCATTCCCAAGTCTAAGCCTCCTGTACATTTTCTTTGTTTACCTCTCTGTTTTTCTAGGTATTACGTCATCAGTTTCATCCATCCTCTTCTTCCTATTCTATTGTAAGACCTCTATATCTCCTTTCTGTTCTTGTACAATTCCTGTTCTAACCTGTTCACCTGTGCAATGACTTATATTTAAATTTAAAAAAATAAATGAAATCCATATATTGTCTGGTCTAGCTGATTAAGTACACACATATACAAATGCGCTGCACTGATTTCTCATTGCATGTTTCCATTGCCTAGTTACCCGTACGTAACTGGGACATATTTTATTTTATTATTTTATATTAAATTGGAACATTATATGACGCAGTGATGACGTCACTGATTCTACATGTTCGATCAATAAACACATTTCCACTAACAGTCCATTGAACATTTGCATTGCATTTGTATACACTCGTAACACATTCAACAATCACACAAATATATACATATATAAAGTTGTGTTTGTATATTAGTGTAATTGTATTAGAAATTAATTTATTTTGTGAAACTACAGAAAACATTTGATCACAACCTAAATTATTTAATTAAAAATTAATTGGATGCATTATTAATTAAAAATATTTCAAGTGGTTTCTAATTTAAATGAAAATTGAACTATTTGATAATTGTCAAGGTAAGGGACTATTATTTAATTTTTCTTTAGTATTTTACGGCGATTTTTGCTTTTATAAGTTTTTGATAATTGTTTTGAACAATGAAAAATTCGCATGGAGAGGTGTAGGGATAGAGGGGGGGGGGGATACTAATTAAATTGGTATAGCCACACATCGTAATTCGGATAATATTAATAAACTAACTAAATTTTATGATAACAAATTTTATCATCGAGTTTTGTCTCCCTGAATTACAATATCAGAAATATTACAATATTTTTAACAATTATATTAACGTGAATTATAAGTAGCCTAATTTAGAAAATACCGAGTGCTCTTAAAAAGTTACAAAATAACTGATCTAACGTTAAACTCCGCCCTTAAAAATCACGAAATACGAAGCGAAAGATAAAGATAAATTTTCTGATTAAAGAATAACATTAAAAATACATACCGTATTATAAAATAGGTATCTATCACAACCCAGGTAGAAAATGAAACTTAAAAGTGTGAACCTTGCACTCCAAGACTATTTCTATATGACAGATAGAAATTGAATCTTGGAATTAGTTTGTAGTAAGCTAGAATGTTCTGTTTAAATTTCCCGCTTTTTTAAATATACCGTGATATTAAATGTATCATGTTGATTTTGAAATTATTATAACAATAACTCTGCGTGATCAACAGCTTAATAAGCTATAGGTATAGGCCATACTCACACACTCCTGCACGTGTTTACATTTTTACACGTGCTGGCATACAAACACTTAAGAAGCGGCAGACAGAAAAAGTAAAACATTTTGAACTCCGCACGGAGTTAGTAGGTGCTGTAAAATCAATACAGCGTGTATACTGGGTCTATAGAGGTTATATATATATGAGAAATAGAATTTGATCAAATACAGAGTCGCATTAGAAGCTTTTTGCTGGAATTCCAGGACAAATTTATAAATATTAGGGTTAAAATTTGATTGTGCTGATTGGCGAAATATTTCCTTACAATGTTTGCTTCCATAACTTGACACTTTTATTTGTTTTATCCTTTGATACAGCTTCACTGTAATACCGGTTTCACACCAGAGAAACAGTTTTGAAAACAGTTTTGTTGTCAAAAAGCAAAACAAAAACATATTTTATTTCATTTTAAAATAGTTCTCTTTTTCGAAAACAGACTGTTTTTAAATGTTTTTCTGTGTGTTTCATAAAAATTATAAGCATGATAAACAACAACTGACATGCGCAAATGTTTACAAAAAACAAAACTGCGTGTTCAAACCAAGCAGACTAAAAAACAACAACAAACGTGTTTTCTTTTGATCTTACTGACCCCAGATGGGAATGTGTTTTGTTTACTAAAACAGTTTTTAAAGACAAAAATGTTTTAAGAACTGGTGTAAACATTGGTGTTTTTGTTCAGAAAAAGGGTGGAAAACTGCTAGTATCTCATTAAAATAAAGTAAGTTTTCTAATGATAAAAGGGTTGTTATTTTATTTCGATATACATTAACTTTGATCTAGTCTAAAAGAGCATTTGAGAAATCAACGCCTGATTCGGCGCTGCTTAGAGTAATCTAATATATTTACTACTTAAATAAACTTTATAGCTAATAGCATTATTAGTAGTCAATGTTGTTTAAGCTAACCAAATAACGACCCTTAGGGGTTCAAATGCAAATACACATCAGCGTATAGTTATGATATGATACCGTACTACTAATTGCAGTGCTTAGGATGACTCGGTCAGAATAATAAAGCGTAAATAAATATATTTAGTGTTCATAATATGTTTAGTTAGATAATTCTTAAGTGCAGCTATATTAGGGGTCATTCACAAACCACGTGGTTTCGCCCACTATGTCACATCTTATTTATTTATAATCCAATCCGTATAAATTGTTGAATTTCTTTATTTTTAACTTACAAAATATTCTTAAAGATACGTACATTAAGACAAGAGTTTTTATTCGTTATTATTAGCAGCTCACTGAATTTCAAATATTGATATCTCTTTCTAATTCATAACGTGTTCTCTTTCTAATATTCTATATTTAAATTTGAATAGTTCTTAACAAAATCTATCTTGTATTAAACCTCAAAATGAATTATTTGTCTACACATTGATCGCTACAAGATTAAAGACTTTGCTTCCTCTCACTCACCCCGTAGCCCACGCTATCACAAGCACCACCCACGTGCTTTCAGACAGCCGGAATGTGACTTGTATTGATAAGAAGTGATTTATTTATTTATTGTTTTCACAATGTACATGATGACTCTTTTAATTTCATTAAGGTTTAATAAACAATACTTTCTTTATAAACTGCATAATATTATAAGATGGCCCACTCGTTTTTCTATGCGAATTTTAAATAAAGTATTTGTGAGAATTATAGCTAATACGTGAGTTAGTATTAAAAAGAATCCGGTTTTTATTTAAATAGCATTTCAATATGACATATAATTTTAACTAGGTATTTTTTAAATAGTAATCTTTGAGAAACTAATGAGAAATATTCGAAATATTGTCGGAACAGCTCCTTTAAGAGGGGGTAAGATCAAAACGATAAAAAAGCATATTTTCGATAATGTTTTTTGACGACACAGTTAATGTATAATTATTTCTATAATTACTACATGATAAAATAACATTTGAAGAATGCTTTGTGAAATTTTTATAAATAAATATCAAGAAAGGAGGCATTGAGAGCGAATCTCCGCAGACGTCACAAAAAAAAGTAACATTGCGGTGCCACTCCATAACTCATTACTGGATTTCAGAAATCGAAAAATCAAAATGATTTCATTAGTTGATAAGTTTCGGCAGGTAACTTTGTCGTGTTTTTTTTCAGCACATAAAAGTCTAAATACCGATTTTTCATGAAAAAAATTAGAAACTTTGTTATTTTATAATACGGTAAAATAAATAAATTAAAAAAAATCGACAGTGTTTCCTCGGCATTTATGTAAAGAAAGAGTGTACAAAATTTCAAAAGGATTGGTCCAGTAGATTTTGGGCTAGAGAGGGCACTCACTCTGAAAAACCTAAGTGTGAGAAAACGCGTTTAAAAGTTTCAAAGTAACACTAAACCAAACCAGAGAGGTGAAGACTTAAACTCTATATCTCGGACAGTTTTACTCCAATCGACTTCAAATTTTTACACAATAAACTTAATATGTTACGATGTAAAATAATTATGCCATTTATGTATATTTATTTGGTTCGTGAAAAATTGTGTGCATCTTTTAATTTGTCAGTAACAACGATTTTCGCATCAGCGTTCTTTATCATTTGGTTACACCAATGTTTAAAACAGTAGTTCAGACATTCTGTTGAAAATTTCTACTAAAGCGATAGAACGCTTGCATAAATACTATGTTAAAATAGAACAGCAAATAATATTGAACATAGTAATACAAATAATATTTCACTTAGAATTGAAGTCTTGAACAAAGTAGTAATATAATGTAAGTGAAGAACTAATGTGATGACAAACAAGTTTACTTTCACGACAGTTTCATGAATCTTACACATTCTTGCAATAACGTTCATGAAATATCAAGACAAATATTTAGATATGATCGTTCAACACTTTAGGTAAAATATTATCCAATAATTTTGTGAAAGAATTTTTTTTTTTTAATTTATTTCAACGTTATTTTAATTCCACCATTTATCCTATGTATTACATCTATATTTCATTTATTAATTTTGTGTCTGGTAAAAATTGTAGTAGTTTGTTAATATTAGTGTCATTGTCATAAAGTATGTTAAAGAAATTTTTAGCTAATAAAAAGAATTAAGAAATTTCATTAAATAAAAAAAAGTACCATTTATGTAAAATATGTATATATTTAGTTAGACTTATCAATAAGATCTGAGTCATGTACTTATTTTGATTAATGCGAAGTTTACAAAAAGCCGGATAATTTAGTTTGATGTTAGGTGCGTTATTTCATACTTATTTATAAACAATCTTTAATATTATTTACATTAAAACGCATTACCCGCAGCAGCCGTAAAATATATTTAATATTAGAATCTAATATTTATTATTTGTCCAGTAAAACAATGACAAAAATATGTAATACGATGGTCATTCAAATATAAACCGGAATTTTGTTTATTTGACGCATGTAGTGTGGTGAGCAGCGGTGTAGAATATAGAGAGGGGGGGGGGGGAATGGACATTCACCTTACACTCACGTCGCTCTGAATGAACAAAACGCGATTAATATTCGTTTTCTCTATTGCTTAAATTCAGTCGCAAGAATAGTACCTATAGCAAAGCCCAGGTCATTAGTGAGACATCTTCGATTACGAAATTTGAGGTAAATGATTTAATACGCATGTAACTTTGAAATGTAACTTGTCGAATACCGCTCGAATGTCTAAAACTTTAATATTGTTTTTGTCGTTATCCTAAATCGCGACATTCGAAGATGTTACACTAATGAATTAGACGAAAGATATAACTTAATGTACGTGTTTTAATTTTGATTTAATATTTTAGTTTTAGAAAGTTTGAAGTAGAAATTTTATGACCCCATTCTATTTTTTGCTCTTTACATTACTCTATCAATATCTACAATACATTACAATAATATATTTAACTTTAAATTCCGCTTCATATCCTGTCAATAAAGAAGCACACCGGCCACGCAAGGATAAAATGGAAATGATATAGGAAGTCATATTGCCATATGGCATAAGCTATACTGTCCTTAGAATTAAAAAATAAAATTAAAATTAAAATAGTGATTCGGAATGATACTTAACTGCTTACATTTCATTTATTTACATAATATTTACGCTTTTACAAAAAAGATGAAATAACGATTAAATAGTAACTAGATTAGCATTTACAAACATTACATAATTTTACAAACTGTACTTTATCCTACTTTGACTGCAGTTAAACCTAATAGCTCTAGATCCAAGCAGCCCCAACCAGTACCAGTACTGAAACTAAACTGACACAAGTAAATAAGAATGATTTAGTAGGAGTAGATCAACAAGCAAACCTAATGTCTGACTGATGCTATGATTTATTTCTTTTAAGAAACGTATTGATATGACCGTAATACTCTTACTCCTAGCAAATTTATATTTATTTTAATATATAAGTTTCGGGTTTTTAGCCATCAGGTCCTGCTATCACTTGAAAGTGTTGTTTTCTTACTTAAAGGTATATGGTAAAAAACCAGAACACCAAATTTCAAATAAGTATCTATATTTTAGTATTAGCTTCCCAATTCACCGAAGCCACTGAAATAAATTTGTTAAATTTCAAACATAGGAAATTATTTTGTTTATATTCACTTTTCAATATACACGTTTTTTGTTTTAGCAGCTCAGCATCTGCCAGCTGAAATTAGTCCACAGGAACGAACATAAAAATGAGCCGCTTCCGAGACATCATACGCAATTCAACACGAAATTAAGAATATAAACATACACCTGCAACATTACTATATATGATGATTTGTATACATGTGTGAGGGTGTATATGTACATGTATATTTACGTTGAGGTATTATGGATTATATCATTAAAAGTGTACAAACAGGGGAGTAAGCCATATGTATTGTTAGGGGCTGTAAAGTGTTGTTGTGCATTAAATAAAGACTGGTTGTGAGTGCCACGGAATTGAGCGGAACGTACTAGCACTGTAAACATGATTGATGGAAACAAGGGGAGTGGGGAGGGTGGGGGGAAATACGTAAATAAATGCGTATTTTATTTTCACGTGTAAAAGAGTTTATTTCTTTACCACTTTTAGTTTTGTAAGTTTACCAAAAGTTTAGTTTAAAATATAAATAAGAAATAACTGCAATTTGAAAACCATTTTTATGTGGTAAACGCGGTTTGATGTCATTTTGGAAATTAATATTGTAATAAGGAACACGCACGATTTTCAACACGAATTGTAAATCCTGTACTAACAATATATCTTAACCCTCTTAGCCGATGACAGACCAGATATTATGTTCAAGTTACTTTTAAAACAATGGGCTTGAAAATCATATATTAGTTTCTATAAAGCTTTGCATTATATTAAAATTAATGTATACCCTTTTGCAAACCGCAAAGCGAATTTTTATTGTGTATGATTTGATTTCAATAAAATAATTGTTAAATTGAAATATTTAACTTGTTTAATATAAAAATAATTTTTCCTATAAAACACCCCCCTTTTTCAATTTTTGAATTTTTAATTTTCGAAAAATATTAGCATTGAACACCTTAATTCACATGCAAAATTTCAACTTTCTATCTTTTATAAATTAAATGTTATACATCAAAAAGTAAAATTAGTATTTCAGTTTTAGCAACATTCAAAAACATGTATGGACCTGTTTTCGAGCCAAGAATTGCGTAAACATTTAAACATAAACTTGGAACTGGGCAATCAGGACAATTAATTTTTAAGAAAGCACAATATTCCCGGGAAGTAAATTTACTTCCTCTTTCAAGATTGCTACAAGCTAATTCTAAGGTTCATTTTCTGCGTCTCACATAGAATTTACATCCTGTTTGAAAACGAATCAAATGTTTCTGTGAATATTTTGAATGTTGTGACCATGGTTTCACCTCAGCGTATACTGCTAAGATTTTTTTTTTTTTTTTTACCGATAAGATTTAATCATTTTTGTAAAGCAATGCAGTGCTTTTAAAATCTCTATTTTTATATCTACGCATAGGCTGCATATTTTTAATTACATATATTTTACCCTTTATAAAAAATTGTTGAGACAACTGAGGTGGGACATAGGCACTATGCATCTAAGAATCTCTTTGATCTGCTGCAGGATAAAACGAAAACTTGAAATATGAATGAAGAAGAACAAACAAGTATAAAAGAGAAATATATATTAATGAATCATACAGAAAAGCTCAAAGATGGACATATTATGGAGAGAATAAAAAAATCATTTAAATCACACTACTCACAAGCCAGTAGTTCAGTGACAGAAAATTTGATTAATATCATTAGGTTGATAGCGTGTAAATTCTCATAGTTAATTAAAAAAAAATCATTTAGTATCTACTCTCAAACCAATAGCTCAATGACACAAAATATACTAAATAGGATTTGCAATGAAAGATTGTTAAATTACTCATTTAATATATTTTTTCTAATTTAAAATTATTTGTGTTGCGATTTGTCCTATAGATCACCTTGTGTTTATGCTTATACACCTCTAAATATAAAAGAAAAATGAAATGCGTTGTAAGTTATCGAAGTGGATGGTAATATTTCTTAGTCTTCAGAATGTTTATTAAAATATATGATATGCTTAAGGTGAAACGATCCTTGGCCAATTTTGATTCGCGAAATATAGATGGCGATACTATACAGCAGGCTAAATATTATCAAAAAAAAAACATGTTTTTTATGTTTAAATCGTTTTATGTAAGTAACTTTAAACGCGAATCAAAATCTTAAGCTGCAATTAGTTAAATGAATAACGTATCTACATTTTAAGCTTTCTTCCAGTGACTTTTATTGAGTTGGAACCGCAAAAATAACTTTTGAAAATGAATACTGCTATATTTTCTAGTTAAATTTTTTTTATAAGACTGGTAACATTTCTAAGGGTTTGTCATACATTTAATAACCTTTATTATGGTTTTAAAACTTACGCTTAAGACTTAAAAATATGTAGAGTATTCGACAATTTCCCAATCTAGATTAAAACTAGAAACAGTGAGTGGGAATGAGACTGTAGTCTCAAGATCAAGCATTTTCTTCTCTATACATCTGCACATATATCAAATACCGTGTTGTTACAATGTATTATCAGCTTATTAAAAAAAAAATCACGTGCACCCCCCCCCCTTCTCTCTTCCCTCGCCATGAAAAAGAATACACTAAATAAGATGAAGAAATGAAGTTTTTATTATTGCATTCAACACCTTGTCAATGAATTCAGTGTCTTCCTCTACAGTGAGCATGCACCTTTCTGATGCAGATGCACCTCCCTGAAAGTATTACTACCGACGCCTATGACTGTGTATAATATCCTAATGGTTTACTCTCTAAACGTAATAACCTACGCGTATTCCATTCGTTGATGACTATTGATTAGTTGGTACTTTTCTTATTCACTTTTTTCGTATTTTCTGTCGACCACATTGTCCACATGGGAGTCAAGTAGTATTTGAACGTATCAGTACTAGTATGTAAAACTCATTGACAACGCGTCCAAAAATACGTTTGGACGCCTCACCCAAACGTCATTAAATATGGATGGAGATGGCCGCAGTAAACGTGTGAGCTTGATCGAATACGGCGACCCAAAACAATTGTATTTGTCCATTATTACCAGAGTGCCCAATAATCGTTCCCTGTCTAACTTTCAGTGATGACAACTTGCGAATCATTTTTATAAAGAATGTTAATTAAAATGGAGACAACTATTTATAGTTTATCTTTATCTGCGTTGACCTACTTTTGTAATCAGTGACGTCACTAAATAAGGGATGTGGTGAAACTTTTATTACCTATAAATAATTGCGTGTGACAGTGACTCAGTTAAAGGACTGTGTTAAGGTTTAAGCACATTTTCATTTGATGTTTGGAAAATATTTGTTTTTAATGGAGGGAATTCGATTTTGTATTTTGATCATATTTTGGGTCTCACGTCAAATCTCAGTCTTGAAAACCTTATTTCCACTCACTGTTTCAAATATTTAATTTACGTTTTTCAGGATAGTCACTCCTTGTCATATTTCAAAGCGTTTTAATTTGAGTTTTAATTTAATTGGTGCGAATGCGGAGTTGCGTTTGCTGACACACTGATAAAATGAACGTAGAATTATTCATAAGTAGTAGGGTAGTAGAGCGGGTTCCAGGACAGTTTGGAGTGGGGATGCATTTAGGTCACGATATGCAGAGGGGGCGTGGCTAGACTTGGAAGAATGTAAAAGGGGGTAAGGGTGGGGTGGGGAGTGAGGTGGCGTGGCTAGACAATGGGGGGGGGGGGGGGGGTAATAGTGGGGTAATATGAAAGAGTGAGATAGCGATAATAAGTATTACGTGTGTAATAATTAATATCTAATGGTAAAGAGTGAGATACCGATATTAATTCTTATGTTTGATTTGTTATTGGTTATAAGATTATGACAGTGTTAAATTATTTATAACAGTGTATTTATAACGCATTCCTTCGAATGTAACTTGAAGCACACGTGTTAGCCGGCGTCAGCAAAATGATAATAATTTCAAACATGTCGTATATATTAGAAGAAATATCAAAACTATTGTAATTACTTAATTTATAATATATAAAAATTTAAAATGTATATAATTCTTTTATTTATTTAGTTATTATTGATATTAATTGATAATATAAGTAAGATATATTTAAACATAATATATATACCAAATAAATTTAATTTAGGCATTGATTTAAAGTTAAATTGTGGATTACAGTGTCATTTGTTAATAGATTTAAATATGTTTAATCAATTTAAATTCTTTGATGAAATTATAATCAATCAGAATAATTTCTGTGAAACTTTTAGAGCCGGGTTACTTTTTATATCTGAATTTGGAGACCCTGGATATGAGAGCCAAGACTCACTTGATTGGATTCTTAATGATTAATTTTATTGCACTAATTACTAATAGATTGTAAATTTTGTTGTACATAGAAAATATATCCAAATAAGGATAATTCATAAAGTATAAGGGTGCTAATTCATCCATTGAATTTACATGACTTGAACAATATGAATACAAAATTGCATGACTTAACCAAATATGGGCACAAAATTTTTATAGTACACTTTTATAGAAATTAAGACATAGTACATAAACCCATTACCAAACAGTTTAACTCGGTCTCGGTTTGATTCGGTCAAGTTCGTCGATTCTCACCATTTGCTATTTCATTTGACAGTTGTTACATTGTTTCGTTCCATACACTTATAAAAAAATAGTTTTAGATACATTCTTTTATCTCAAGTTATATTTAAATAATAATAAATATATATAATAAAATATTATATTCTTGTCTGAGCGACGAGTATTTTGAGCAATACCGTTAGTAGGTTAAAGCATATTATTTCTTCGCATATTATGATTTCTTAGCTATATTTAAAAACTTAAAAAGGCTCTACATTACGCCTGATATAATGCAGCACTTTATACAGCTTCATACATGTTTCTCATACGCACTCAAATAATACATTTTAGGGTATATAAAAGAGATAGTAAAATAACAAATATATAATGAATTTTTATAAATTATTGAAATAGTTACGATAGATGTGTAAATATCTCTTATTGTATTGCAATATATTAAAAAATAACTAAATATTTGAGGTTCTGGTAGCCAACTTTATAAACATACTTTTACAGAAATGAGGCTCCTATTTTCTAACTGTTTACCGGACGTCTATATATTTTCTAAATTAAGCTATGTAAGTTAAGACAAAACTATCAGAAGACATTAAATAAAAAGCAACACGGATCCTATACCTTGGAACTGGTATGAGTAGCGTAATTTGTAAAATATAGGCCTTTGAAAAATTGTCAGAAGTTATCAGCTGTCAGGTAAGCAGTTACAAAATAGGAGTCTTTTAAGTCATGGTTATCAAATATAACCTTTAGTGTCAGCAAGTGAGATGACATCCTGCAGAAATAATAAAATCCACTATACATTGTTAATGAACGCAGTCTTTAAAGTGTTTCTAGTTTAGATAAAAAGAAAATCGAAATATTATTTTGTGTAATTGTTTATTTTTGAAATTCATGTTCATATACAGCAAAAGTATAATAATACCTAATAATTAACATTCTTTTGTCAAAAAAATACTTAAACAATATTGCGTGGTGCTTTTGTGTTTAAAACAGGGCCGGTTTTACCATAAGGTGATTCCATGGAGTCTTAAGGAAATAATGCATTTGGAAATAAATATTAACAGATATAATCCTTTGCGGGCTTGAAAATAATTTCATTGTGGGACCGTTGCATTATACATCTAAAAAGAAGAAACAACATGTTAATTTATTGTATATTGAAGATTTGAGTAATGGACATTATTGTTGGATTAAAAATATATCAAGATTAATAAGAAGTCAATTTACTAAGCATACTAGTAAACAATTTTTGTGTGATGGATGCTTTTCATTTTTTAACACAGAAGATCAGTTAAATAGACATTTAGAATATGATTGCAATAAGATATATACAATCCTTCCTTCTAAGTATAACGCTAAAGATAAATTGGGTAATATGATATCTCAAAACATTTTAAAATTCGATAATCATAAGAATCAATTACGCGTTCCATTTGTGATATATGGAGATTTTGAAACATTATTAAAACCCATTAGTACTTGTTATCCTGAAACTAATACATCATTTTCAAATAATATTCAAATTCATGAACCATATTAAATGTTCCTTTAATGATTCCTTAAGTAAGTTTGTTACGTACAGAGGTATTAATTGCGTTAAAGTATTTATTGAAACAATAACTGAAGACGCTAAACAAATTTATAAAGTCTTAAATAAAGTGAAGCCTTTAAATAAATTATCTGATTGGCAAAAACAGGAATATGATGAAGCTTCTATTTGCCATATTTGTGAAGGTATCCTCAATGGTGATAAAGTGTTAGATCATTGTCATTTAACTGGTAATTAACGAGGAGCTGCTCATAATCATTGCAATTTAAAATTTACAATTCCAAAGTTTATACCTGTCATATTCCATAACTTAAGTAATTACGATAGCCATATAATTGTAAAAGAATTAGGTAATGATAGTGAAAAAATTGAAGTTATTCCAGAAAATAAGGAAAAGTATATATCTTTTACGAAACATATTTTGGTGGAATCAAAAGTCGATAAAAATGATAAAGTTCATAACTGCTATATTAAACTTAGATTTATTGATTCTTTACGATTTATGCATTCTAGTTTAGAAACACTTGCAAAAAATTTATTATCAGAACAATTTTTCGAATTAAAAAAATTCTATCCGAATGAAAATCATTTCAATTTATTAAAACGTAAAGGTGTATTTCCTTATGAATATGTAAATAGTAGGGATATGCTTAATGAATCTGACTTACCATCTCAAAATAATTTTTATAGCTCACTTAATGGCTGTAATATATCTGACGATGATTACAATCATGCCAAAATGGTTTAGTATGCATTTGAAATGAAAACATTAGGGGAATATTCAGACTTATATTTAAAGATCGATGTTCTGTTGTTAACAGATATTTTTGAAAATTTTCGAGATGTGTGCTATAAAACATATAATATACATCATTTTCAAATAATATTCAAATTCATGAACCATATTCTTTTGCTTATTATATTAAATGTTCCTTTAATGATTCCTTAAGTAAGTTTGTTACATACAGAGGTATTAATTGCGTTAAAGTATTTATTAAAACAATAACTGATACGTACAGAGGTATTAATTGCGTTAAAGTATTTATTGAAACAATAACTGAAGACGCTAAACAAATTTATAAAGTCTTAAATAAAGTGAAGCCTTTAAATAAATTATCTGATTGGCAAAAACAGGAATATAATGAAGCTTCTATTTGCCATATTTGTGAAGGTATCCTCAATGGTGATAAAGTGTTAGATCATTGTCATTTAACTGGTAATTAACGAGGAGCTGCTCATAATCATTGCAATTTAAAATTTACAATTCCAAAGTTTATACCTGTCATATTCCATAACTTAAGTAATTACGATAGCCATATAATTGTAAAAGAATTAGGTAATGATAGTGAAAAAATTGAAGTTATTCCAGAAAATAAGGAAAAGTATATATCTTTTACGAAACATATTTTGGTGGAATCAAAAGTCGATAAAAATGATAAAGTTCATAACTGCTATATTAAACTTAGATTTATGCATTCTAGTTTAGAAACACTTGCAAAAAATTTATTATCAGAACAATTTTTCGAATTAAAAAATTCTATCCGAATGAAAATCATTTCAATTTATTAAAACGTAAAGGTGTATTTCCTTATGAATATGTAAATAGTAGGGATATGCTTAATGAATCTGACTTGCCATCTCAAAATAATTTTTATAGCTCACTTAATGGCTGTACCCAGTAAACATTTTGGAGTAAATTCTACTTAATTTCTATTACGTATCATGAATTTTTTGTCTGGAACGTGTTCGTTTTCTATTCAGTCGTTCAAAGGAAAGGTCCTTTTTATGAGCTACAGACATTGCAACGACGGTTCACTGCTGAATTAAAAGCGGAGTAGGTTTATGATTTATGACCGGATAATAAAAATATACCCATGTGGGAAAGAAACAGAAATACTTAATGAATGATGTTGGAAAAAGAAAGAATATTATTATGAAAAACTAACACAAAATCTGTGACAGGTAGAGAACTTGTAAAGCGTTAGAATAGAATTGTACGAGTGACTCGAACTTCACCAAATAGGACACTTCACCAAATTGTTTACTGGGTAATATATCTGACGATGATTACAATCATGCCAAAATGGTTTGGTATGCATTTGAAATGAAAACATTAGGGGAATATTCAGACTTATATTTAAAGATCGATGTTCTGTTGTTAACAGATATTTTGCTATAAAACATATAATTTAGATCCCTGTCAATATTATACAGCACCAGGACTTTCTTGGGATGTTATGTTAAATTATACAAGTATTGAATTAGAACTTTTAACAGATATTGATATGTTACATTTTATTAAAAAAGGTGTAAGAGGTGGAATATCACAATGCTCTCACAGACATGGAATTGCAAATAATAAATATATGTCCAATTATGATTCAAATAAAGATTCTCAATATTTAATGTATTGGGATGCAAATAACTAAAGCTATTGAAGATAACTCAGATGTTGGTTATATATTAGAAGTCGATTTAAGATATCCTAATTATTTGCACGATGAACACAATGATCTACCTTTCTGTGCCGAAAATATTAAACCACCTTGCATTAAAACAAATGACGTTAAATTAATACCAAATCTAAATAACAAGTATAATTATGTGCTTCACAATAGATCGTTAAAGCAATGTCTTAAAAATAATCTGAAAATAGATAAAATTCATAGAATTTTGGAATTTAAACAGTCTGATTGGTTAAAAAGTTATATTGATCTAAATACATTAAAAAGAAAGAACTCTGCAAATACATTTGAGAAAAAACTTTTTTAAATTAATGAATAATTCAGTTTATGGTAAAACAATAGAAAATGTAGATAAACGTGTCGATGTAAAGTTAATAACTCATTGGGATAATATAGGAAAAACAATGGGTGCTAATACACTTATAAGTAAACCAATCAATTTATTAAAACGTAAAGGTGTATTTCCTTATGAATATGTAAATAGTAGGGATATGCTTAATGAATCTGACTTGCCATCTCAAAATAATTTTTATAGCTCACTTAATGGCTGTAATATATCTGACGATGATTACAATCATGCCAAAATGGTTTGGTATGCATTTGAAATGAAAACATTGGGGGAATATTCAGACTTATATTTAAAGTATTTATAATAACCAATAGTTTTATTTATTTAAAATGTTATACAATATTTTTAGCACCTATCCAACTGTTATGAGATTTATCTAAACCTAACCACTTTACAAAAACTCTTTTTCCTTTTTTCTGTAAAACTTTCTCAACTAGATATATATCTGGATATTTTGTTTTTTGTAGTTCTTGTTCGTAAAACGCGCCTGCAATTGATTGGCCAAGAGAATCATTAAGTAAATATGTGACTGGATTAGTTAGTTGTACTTTTGATATAGTAAATATTTCGGTACTCCAGTTAGGAGTATACCCTTTTGCAAATAATGATTTGGTTTTGCTTAAACGAACATAATCTCCAACTTTATATTGACTTAAACCGACCCTTTTTATTCTATTGTATACATTTCCTAATAATTTTTTTTCATTTTTTATTGATACTTGAGATGGCTTCATATTAATTGTTGAATGATGAGTATTATTATATTTCTTAACAAGTGCATCAATGTTTTTAATCCAATTATAGTTGCCTTTTATACTAAAATCTTTCCACATGGCATTTTTTAGAGTTCTATTAAATCTTTCAACAATCGATGCTTTCATATTACTAAATGTACTATAATGGTTTATATCATACGAATCTATAACTTTTTTAAATTCAGTGTTATAAAATTCCTTTCCGTTATCTGTTTGTAAGTTTTTCGGAACCTTATTCTTATTTTTTAATAAAATATTTTCAAATGCAACAGTAACGTCTTTTGCAGATTTTGATTTTACTGAAACTGCCCATGCATATTTAGAAAATATATCAATTACTGTGAGTAAATACTTGTAACCTTTGTTTTCTTTTGCATACGGAATCATTTCTACTAAATCAGCTTGCCAAGAATCATTTAGACCTTTTATGATTACATGTCTACGCTTATAGTTTTTAAGTGCAGGTTTATGTAACTCATTAATTATACCTATTTTTGTTTTGCTCATACTTATTATTACACAAAATTTATCAAGAACTAATATCTAAACTATGTTTTGTTTTTAATTCTGTAATTAATGTTGCAATTTTTTTTATTTACTTCAATAAAGTTATTAATATAAGCATCATGAATATCTTTCTCTACAGCTTTTAAACGTCTATCTATAATAATTATAATATCGTCATATATATCATCTGTTTTAATTTGATACATCTAATTATCCATTTAATAATGAATTTTCATTACCTTTAATGAACAAAGCTAAATTAGGCTTAATGAAAGATGAATGCGCGAGTAGTATAATTTGGGAGTTTGTTGGGTTAAGGTCAAAAAATGTATGCAATTGATATTGAGGGTTCATGCACAGCTAAAGCAAAAGGAATTAAGAAAAATATTGTAAACAAATTCAATATTAAAGATTATGTAAATTGTTTATCTCAGGATAACATATTATTGATCACAATGAATACCTTTAAATCTATTAAGCATACAATTTATACTCAAATGATAAGTAAAGTAGGTCTTAGTGGAAATGATAATAAAAGATATGTATTAACTGATGGTATAAGTACTTTAACACATGGACATTATAAAATTTAGTACTAATTTTAAGTTAAGTTTAAGTTTTGTATAAATTTATATCTGTTTTAGTTAAGATAATTAAAATGTATATTTATATAACAATTGAAAAATAGCATGATGATCATGTTAACTTTGACTTTCCAAGTTTTCTAGAGTTTAAACACAAACCATTGAGTTTTATTATTATAAGATTTAATACATCCATATAAAATAAGATACACATATTTTATTAGTAATGTTTTGTTATATATAATTCTTATATGATTAACACTGGTCATAAGAGCTCTAATATATATATATGCATAGACATATTAATGTATGTGTACATAAAGTGGATGACAATTGTATACGTTATATGCAGGAGCAGTACCCAACTTGAACGTACTGGGAACGTAACTTGAACGTACTAGGAACGTAACTTGCATGAACGTACTGGGAACTACGTTCCCATTACGTTTAAGTTACGTTCCCAGTACGTTAAAAAATGCTTGATGACAATTGTATACGTTATATGCAGGAGCAGTACCCAACTTGAACGTACTGGGAACGTAACTTGAACGTACTGGGAACGTAACTTGAACGTAATGGGAACGTAACTTGAACGTAATGGGAACGTAAGAACGTAATTCAACGTAAGCTTACGTTGAATTACGTTCCAAGTTACGTTCCCATTACGTTCAAGTTACGTTCCCATTACGTTCAAGTTACGTTCCCAGTACGTTCAAGTTACGTTCCCAGTACGTTCAAGTTGGGTACTGCTCCTGCATATAACGTATACAATTGTCATCAAGCATTTTTTAACGTACTGGGAACGTAACTTAAACGTAATGGGAACGTAGTTCCCAGTACGTTCATGCAAGTTACGTTCCTAGTACGTTCAAGTTACGTTCCCAGTACGTTCAAGTTGGGTACTGCTCCTGCATATAACGTATACAATTGTCATCCACTTTATGTACACATACATTAATATGTCTATGCATATATATATATTAGAGCTCTTATGACCAGTGTTAATCATATAAGAATTATATATAACAAAACATTACTAATAAAATATGTGTATCTTATTTTATATGGATGTATTAAATCTTATAATAATAAAACTCAATGGTTTGTGTTTAAACTCTAGAAAACTTGGAAAGTCAAAGTTAACATGATCATCATGCTATTTTTCAATTGTTATATAAATATACATTTTAATTATCTTAACTAAAACAGATATAAATTTATACAAAACTTAAACTTAACTTAAAATTAGTACTAAATTTTATAATGTCCATGTGTTAAAGTACTTATACCATCAGTTAATACATATCTTTTATTATCATTTCCACTAAGACCTACTTTACTTATCATTTGAGTATAAATTGTATGCTTAATAGATTTAAAGGTATTCATTGTGATCAATAATATGTTATCCTGAGATAAACAATTTACATAATCTTTAATATTGAATTTGTTTACAATATTTTTCTTAATTCCTTTTGCTTTAGCTGTGCATGAACCCTCAATATCAATTGCATACATTTTTTGACCTTAACCCAACAAACTCCCAAATTATACTACTCGCGCATTCATCTTTCATTAAGCCTAATTTAGCTTTGTTCATTAAAGGTAATGAAAATTCATTATTAAATGGATAATTAGATGTATCAAATTAAAACAGATGATATATATGACGATATTATAATTATTATAGATAGACGTTTAAAAGCTGTAGAGAAAGATATTCATGATGCTTATATTAATAACTTTATTGAAGTAAATAAAAAAAATTGCAACATTAATTACAGAATTAAAAACAAAACATAGTTTAGATATTAGTTCTTGATAAATTTTGTGTAATAATAAGTATGAGCAAAACAAAAATAGGTATAATTAATGAGTTACATAAACCTGCACTTAAAAACTATAAGCGTAGACATGTAATCATAAAAGGTCTAAATGATTCTTGGCAAGCTGATTTAGTAGAAATGATTCCGTATGCAAAAGAAAACAAAGGTTACAAGTATTTACTCACAGTAATTGATATATTTTCTAAATATGCATGGGCAGTTTCAGTAAAATCAAAATCTGCAAAAGACGTTACTGTTGCATTTGAAAATATTTTATTAAAAAATAAGAATAAGGTTCCGAAAAACTTACAAACAGATAACGGAAAGGAATTTTATAACACTGAATTTAAAAAAGTTATAGATTCGTATGATATAAACCATTATAGTACATTTAGTAATATGAAAGCATCGATTGTTGAAAGATTTAATAGAACTCTAAAAAATGCCATGTGGAAAGATTTTAGTATAAAAGGCAACTATAATTGGATTAAAAACATTGATGCACTTGTTAAGAAATATAATAATACTCATCATTCAACAATTAATATGAAGCCATCTCAAGTATCAATAAAAAATGAAAAAAAATTATTAGGAAATGTATACAATAGAATAAAAAGGGTCGGTTTAAGTCAATATAAAGTTGGAGATTATGTTCGTTTAAGCAAAACCAAATCATTATTTGCAAAAGGGTATACTCCTAACTGGAGTACCGAAATATTTACTATATCAAAAGTACAACTAACTAATCCAGTCACATATTTACTTAATGATTCTCTTGGCCAATCAATTGCAGGCGCGTTTTACGAACAAGAACTACAAAAAACAAAATATCCAGATATATATCTAGTTGAGAAAGTTTTACAGAAAAAAGGAAAAAGAGTTTTTGTAAAGTGGTTAGGTTTAGATAAATCTCATAACAGTTGGATAGGTGCTAAAAATATTGTATAACATTTTAAATAAATAAAACTATTGGTTATTATAAATACTTTAAATATAAGTCTGAATATTCCCCCAATGTTTTCATTTCAAATGCATACCAAACCATTTTGGCATGATTGTAATCATCGTCAGATATATTACAGCCATTAAGTGAGCTATAAAAATTATTTTGAGATGGCAAGTCAGATTCATTAAGCATATCCCTACTATTTACATATTCATAAGGAAATACACCTTTACGTTTTAATAAATTGATTGGTTTACTTATAAGTGTATTAGCACCCATTGTTTTTCCTATATTATCCCAATGAGTTATTAACTTTACATCGACACGTTTATCTACATTTTCTATTGTTTTACCATAAACTGAATTATTCATTAATTTAAAAAAGTTTTTTCTCAAATGTATTTGCAGAGTTCTTTCTTTTTAATGTATTTAGATCAATATAACTTTTTAACCAATCAGACTGTTTAAATTCCAAAATTCTATGAATTTTATCTATTTTCAGATTATTTTTAAGACATTGCTTTAACGATCTATTGTGAAGCACATAATTATACTTGTTATTTAGATTTGGTATTAATTTAACGTCATTTGTTTTAATGCAAGGTGGTTTAATATTTTCGGCACAGAAAGGTAGATCATTGTGTTCATCGTGCAAATAATTAGGATATCTTAAATCGACTTCTAATATATAACCAACATCTGAGTTATCTTCAATAGCTTTAGTTATTTGCATCCCAATACATTAAATATTGAGAATCTTTATTTGAATCATAATTGGACATATATTTATTATTTGCAATTCCATGTCTGTGAGAGCATTGTGATATTCCACCTCTTACACCTTTTTTAATAAAATGTAACATATCAATATCTGTTAAAAGTTCTAATTCAATACTTGTATAATTTAACATAACATCCCAAGAAAGTCCTGGTGCTGTATAATATTGACAGGGATCTAAATTATATGTTTTATAGCAAAATATCTGTTAACAACAGAACATCGATCTTTAAATATAAGTCTGAATATTCCCCTAATGTTTTCATTTCAAATGCATACCAAACCATTTTGGCATGATTGTAATCATCGTCAGATATATTACCCAGTAAACAATTTGGTGAAGTGTCCTATTTGGTGAAGTTCGAGTCACTCGTACAATTCTATTCTAACGCTTTACAAGTTCTCTACCTGTCACAGATTTTGTGTTAGTTTTTCATAATAATATTCTTTCTTTTTCCAACATCATTCATTAAGTATTTCTGTTTCTTTCCCACATGGGTATATTTTTATTATCCGGTCATAAATCATAAACCTACTCCGCTTTTAATTCAGCAGTGAACCGTCGTTGCAATGTCTGTAGCTCATAAAAAGGACCTTTCCTTTGAACGACTGAATAGAAAACGAACACGTTCCAGACAAAAAATTCATGATACGTAATAGAAATTAAGTAGAATTTACTCCAAAATGTTTACTGGGTACAGCCATTAAGTGAGCTATAAAAATTATTTTGAGATGGCAAGTCAGATTCATTAAGCATATCCCTACTATTTACATATTCATAAGGAAATACACCTTTACGTTTTAATAAATTGAAATGATTTTCATTCGGATAGAATTTTTTAATTCGAAAAATTGTTCTGATAATAAATTTTTTGCAAGTGTTTCTAAACTAGAATGCATAAATCTAAGTTTAATATAGCAGTTATGAACTTTATCATTTTTATCGACTTTTGATTCCACCAAAATATGTTTCGTAAAAGATATATACTTTTCCTTATTTTCTGGAATAACTTCAATTTTTTCACTATCATTACCTAATTCTTTTACAATTATATGGCTATCGTAATTACTTAAGTTATGGAATATGACAGGTATAAACTTTGGAATTGTAAATTTTAAATTGCAATGATTATGAGCAGCTCCTCGTTAATTACCAGTTAAATGACAATGATCTAACACTTTATCACCATTGAGGATACCTTCACAAATATGGCAAATAGAAGCTTCATTATATTCCTGTTTTTGCCAATCAGATAATTTATTTAAAGGCTTCACTTTATTTAAGACTTTATAAATTTGTTTAGCGTCTTCAGTTATTGTTTCAATAAATACTTTAACGCAATTAATACCTCTGTACGTATCAGTTATTGTTTTAATAAATACTTTAACGCAATTAATACCTCTGTATGTAACAAACTTACTTAAGGAATCATTAAAGGAACATTTAATATAATAAGCAAAAGAATATGGTTCATGAATTTGAATATTATTTGAAAATGATGTATATTATATGTTTTATAGCACACATCTCGAAAATTTTCAAAAATATCTGTTAACAACAGAACATCGATCTTTAAATATAAGTCTGAATATTCCCCTAATGTTTTCATTTCAAATGCATACTAAACCATTTTGGCATGATTGTAATCATCGTCAGATATATTACAGCCATTAAGTGAGCTATAAAAATTATTTTGAGATGGTAAGTCAGATTCATTAAGCATATCCCTACTATTTACATATTCATAAGGAAATACACCTTTACGTTTTAATAAATTGAAATGATTTTCATTCGGATAGAATTTTTTTAATTCGAAAAATTGTTCTGATAATAAATTTTTTGCAAGTGTTTCTAAACTAGAATGCATAAATCGTAAAGAATCAATAAATCTAAGTTTAATATAGCAGTTATGAACTTTATCATTTTTATCGACTTTTGATTCCACCAAAATATGTTTCGTAAAAGATATATACTTTTCCTTATTTTCTGGAATAACTTCAATTTTTTCACTATCATTACCTAATTCTTTTACAATTATATGGCTATCGTAATTACTTAAGTTATGGAATATGACAGGTATAAACTTTGGAATTGTAAATTTTAAATTGCAATGATTATGAGCAGCTCCTCGTTAATTACCAGTTAAATGACAATGATCTAACACTTTATCACCATTGAGGATACCTTCACAAATATGGCAAATAGAAGCTTCATCATATTCCTGTTTTTGCCAATCAGATAATTTATTTAAAGGCTTCACTTTATTTAAGACTTTATAAATTTGTTTAGCGTCTTCAGTTATTGTTTCAATAAATACTTTAACGCAATTAATACCTCTGTACGTAACAAACTTACTTAAGGAATCATTAAAGGAACATTTAATATGGTTCATGAATTTGAATATTATTTGAAAATGATGTATTAGTTTCAGGATAACAAGTACTAATGGGTTTTAATAATGTTTCAAAATCTCCATATATCACAAATGGAACGCGTAATTGATTCTTATGATTATCGAATTTTAAAATGTTTTGAGATATCATATTACCCAATTTATCTTTAGCGTTATACTTAGAAGGAAGGATTGTATATATCTTATTGCAATCATATTCTAAATGTCTATTTAACTGATCTTCTGTGTTAAAAAATGAAAAGCATCCATCACACAAAAATTGTTTACTAGTATGCTTAGTAAATTGACTTCTTATTAATCTTGATATATTTTTAATCCAACAATAATGTCCATTACTCAAATCTTCAATATACAATAAATTAACATGTTGTTTCTTCTTTTTAGATGTATAATGCAACGGTCCCACAATGAAATTATTTTCAAGCCCGCAAAGGATTATATCTGTTAATATTTATTTCCAAATGCATTATTTCCTTAAGACTCCATGGAATCACCTTATGGTAAAACCGGCCCTGTTTTAAACACAAAAGCACCACGCAATATTGTTTAAGTATTTTTTTGACAAAAGAATGTTAATTATTAGGTATTATTATACTTTTGCTGTATATGAACATGAATTTCAAAAATAAACAATTACACAAAATAATATTTCGATTTTCTTTTTATCTAAACTAGAAACACTTTAAAGACTGCGTTCATTAACAATGTATAGTGGATTTTATTATTTCTGCAGGATGTCATCTCACTTGCTGACACTAAAGGTTATATTTGATAACCATGACTTAAAAGACTCCTATTTTGTAACTGCTTACCTGACAGCTGATAACTTCTGACAATTTTTCAAAGGCCTATATTTTACAAATTACGCTACTCATACCAGTTCCAAGGTATAGGATCCGTGTTGCTTTTTATTTAATGTCTTCTGATAGTTTTGTCTTAACTTACATAGCTTAATTTAGAAAATATATAGACGTCCGGTAAACAGTTAGAAAATAGGAGCCTCATTTCTGTAAAAGTATGTTTATAAAGTTGGCTACCAGAACCTCAAATATTTAGTTATTTTTTAATATATTGCAATACAATAAGAGATATTTACACATCTATCGTAACTATTTCAATAATTTATAAAAATTCATTATATATTTGTTATTTTACTATCTCTTTTATATACCCTAAAATGTATTATTTGAGTGCGTATGAGAAACATGTATGAAGCTGTATAAAGTGCTGCATTATATCAGGCGTAATGTAGAGCCTTTTTAAGTTTTTAAATATAGCTAAGAAATCATAATATGCGAAGAAATAATATGCTTTAACCTACTAACGGTATTGCTCAAAATACTCGTCGCTCAGACAAGAATATAATATTTTATTATATATATTTATTATTATTTAAATATAACTTGAGATAAAAGAATGTATCTAAAACTATTTTTTTATAAGTGTATGGAACGAAACAATGTAACAACTGTCAAATGAAATAGCAAATGGTGAGAATCGACGAACTTGACCGAATCAAACCGAGACCGAGTTAAACTGTTTGGTAATGGGTTTATGTACTATGTCTTAATTTCTATAAAAGTGTACTATAAAAATTTTGTGCCCATATTTGGTTAAGTCATGCAATTTTGTATTCATATTGTTCAAGTCATGTAAATTCAATGGATGAATTAGCACCCTTATACTTTATGAATTATCCTTATTTGGATATATTTTCTATGTACAACAAA
The DNA here is from genome assembly GCA_963678705.1 of Panorpa germanica. Lineage (NCBI taxonomy): Eukaryota > Metazoa > Arthropoda > Insecta > Mecoptera > Panorpidae > Panorpa > Panorpa germanica. The sequence continues at coordinate 8,038,931 of OY783220.1, read as the reverse complement.
ATTTACAATCTATTAGTAATTAGTGCAATAAAATTAATCATTAAGAATCCAATCAAGTGAGTCTTGGCTCTCATATCCAGGGTCTCCAAATTCAGATATAAAAAGTAACCCGGCTCTAAAAGTTTCACAGAAATTATTCTGATTGATTATAATTTCATCAAAGAATTTAAATTGATTAAACATATTTAAATCTATTAACAAATGACACTGTAATCCACAATTTAACTTTAAATCAATGCCTAAATTAAATTTATTTGGTATATATATTATGTTTAAATATATCTTACTTATATTATCAATTAATATCAATAATAACTAAATAAATAAAAGAATTATATACATTTTAAATTTTTATATATTATAAATTAAGTAATTACAATAGTTTTGATATTTCTTCTAATATATACGACATGTTTGAAATTATTATCATTTTGCTGACGCCGGCTAACACGTGTGCTTCAAGTTACATTCGAAGGAATGCGTTATAAATACACTGTTATAAATAATTTAACACTGTCATAATCTTATAACCAATAACAAATCAAACATAAGAATTAATATCGGTATCTCACTCTTTACCATTAGATATTAATTATTACACACGTAATACTTATTATCGCTATCTCACTCTTTCATATTACCCCACTATTACCCCCCCCCCCCCATTGTCTAGCCACGCCACCTCACTCCCCACCCCACCCTTACCCCCTTTTACATTCTTCCAAGTCTAGCCACGCCCCCTCTGCATATCGTGACCTAAATGCATCCCCACTCCAAACTGTCCTGGAACCCGCTCTACTACCCTACTATAAGTGTTGATTTTTATAATAATATACTATCGAACGTTTGTATGCAAGTTGTCTCTGAAATACAGCAATGAAAAATTATAAGACCCCCGCTGAAAGCGACCTTTTAATTTTGAAATTTTTTACAGAATACCAAATAAGAAATCATCGTTTTTGTGACGTCATTATACTGCGATGAATCTTTTTGACCAGTGGAAATACCATACAGAATAAGGCCATTAGAATACACTTTTAATATTTTTAACACATCACTGAATAAGTTAGTAGGATGACATATAAATGGTGACACTATTGACATATATATATGATTTTTAGATAGTACCAACCTTCAAAAAATATGTGACAAAATTTGCCAATTGGTTTAAAAGTTACAGTGGTTTTAGTGACGCTACTTTTATAATTTTCAAAACCATGGAAAAATTTGAATTTAGTGTGTTGATAAATCACTGCTTTTTAATGGGAAAAAATGTAATAATAAGTATTGATTCAGATACATATAGCGCAGATACGTACAGTAGACGTATCTGCTAAATTAAATTAATAAATAGATAAAAAGTATCTTGATTTAGATACATATGTAGACATGATCAACAAGATATAAAAGAATTCGACGAATATACCGCAAGTTGTTAAAATCAACGTAAAACTAGTTTTCTGTACCTTTCATTTTTGCGTACATTAAAAAAGATACTTATTATGAATTAAATAAAAGCAAACAAACACTAAATTGGTGTGACTTCAAATATCAAAGTCATGCATTGTTTAAATTTAAAAAGTTCTTCACTTAAATGAATAATAAAGGAAAAATTATCATAATCAGTAATTTGACTACATCAGCCCCGTTAAAAGCACACTCAAGTGTTCTTAAAGTGTTGGTGGAACTTGAAAGACATCTTTACATAACTAAATATGACAACGGACTTTTATAGTAGGACTTTATAGTATTAAAATGTAAATGAGTTTCAATTAAATGATGCTGATTTCTTGTTAAAGTTGATATGATGAGAAAAATATAATCAACACATCACATCTTTGTCTATATTTCAATATCAGCAAATTTATTTTGTAGCAGTATCGAAAACAGTTTATCTGTAACATTTTGCAGGTTAATCAAGTTTTCTTTCTACATAAATTTTCGATTTCTGATGTTATTAAGTTATTTTATTCAAAATTATATAATGTTGCATATTAAACTAATATATTACTAAAAGATTTTTTAATATCTTTGTTTATGAAATAATCACGTTAACAATTCTCGCATTATATAAATAAGTTGATTGGTTTGTTTCTTTAAATTTTTAAAAAAGGTATGACTATATGCAAATATAAGTATACAAATTTAAAATTAGGTAGTGATGGAACATGTACAAACGTGTTGCTAGTTAGCTACGAGCTAGAGTAGAAAATGACTCACTGTTTTTAGTTTTAATTATAGGTTTTAACCTTAAATGTAATTTTGAACCTATTAAATTATCAGTAATATACATAATTTTATAATAATTACTCTCTTTATTTAATATAAATTATTGTATTTAATATAATTAATTTTATTTCTTTATATTTCTAAATTTTAGATTAAAACCTTAAATTAACATTAAAACTAACAAAAGGGAATGGTTCTTAATAATAATCTATAACTCTTTTACTATACAACTTATAGGAATCAGACAAACATTAAAAATATTTCTGAGGATTAGTGCTAAAAGAACCAATGTCAAAATTAAGAATTTGGGATCGAGTAAAAAGTATGAAATAAAAGCTTATTCTAAAAATATTTTAATTCCAATTAACATAAATACATAAAACATGATATGTTTACATGGAATCTGATTATGTATTTCATGGTTTGAAAAAAATAATATTTGAAAAACAATTGCATAGATTAATGATGTAAATCGAATCATAAATAGAGGAAAAAATTCTCATTAATTTTATAAATTTAACAGTACAATTCATAAAAAACATTTTCAAGGAATTATATTTGGAATACATACGGAGCATTGCAAATGTTCATGCCTATAACAATTTCGGGATTATATTTACTTTTTTTATACTAACTTAATCTGATAAAGAAGAATCTTCAATATTCAATACAGTTTTATGAATGATTTGGCTTTAAATCTTGAAGTAGCCTTCATTGTATTGTGATGTCCCGAGGTCCACTTCTGCGGATTATATTTACTTCCGGTATACGGTCAAGCATTGTTTTAAGCTTCATCAAACATACGGAGTGGTCTTAGTAGAAAAATTGTTAGATAAGTACCACAACAAACAATTGATGAAATATGGTTTCTTAAATTTAGGGTTTTTATCCTTCTGAAGTTCTGCAACGTTAAATTAAGCCCGGATGAAACTACCAAGCTTTTGTATTTCTACGTTTAAACTATGTACTAATTAAATGGATGTATTATAAGAACTCATGAAATGCTTATAATTATAAATATGGTTTGCTCAGCTTTGTGAAGTGTCAAATATGTCACAAATCGTAAGATTTTACAATCCCTAAGAGAATGTTTTTAAGAAGTTTTATTAATATAATATTTTCGTAAGAGATAACTTTTGTTATGTTAAATTAACCTTAAGTACACGTAACTTTGATTAGTGCGTATATTATATAAAATATTTTGTTTCAAAATATTCTATGAAATCATGTTGATTTTATTTGATTTATAGAATTGGTTTTTTACTTTGTGTCTATCAAAATTACTTGACCAATCAATCTCCAGTTAGCTTTTGTTAAGTAAATATTACCATTTGACTGTGTTATGCCTGTTTCACACCAGAGAGACAGTTTTGAAAACAGTTTTGTTGTCAAAAAACAAAACAAAAACATGTGTTGTTTTATTTTAAAACAGTTTTCTTTTTCGAAAACAGACTGGTTTTGTTTTTACTGTTTTTCTGAGTGTCCCATAAAAATTATAAACATGATAAACAACAACTGACAAGCGCAAATGTTCACAAAAAACAAAACTGCGTGTCCAAACCAAGTAGACTAAAAAACAACAACAAACGTGTTTTCCTTTGATCTTACCGACTAAACTCTTATTTACTAAAACAGTTTTTAAAGACAAAAATGTTTTAAGAATCGTCTTTTCGTTGTAAACATTGTTGTTTTTGTTCGTGTTTTATTGAACTGTCTCTCTGGTGTGGAACCGGCATTGCCAGCAGAATGAATATACGCACCACACGCAAGATTAGAATCTACGCAATATAGAATGAAAGCCTTCCATAAAATTTGAATGAAATATTTCTCCACGTTGCCAGTAATTGAAGCTATAGCAGCAAGCAACGAAGCTTCAGTGTCAACCATTCCATTTCATTCCATTTCCACAATTCACAATTCCAGTACTGCGATTCATTTTGTTGCACTTTGTGAGGTTATGTTTTCAGTGACCGTGACAGCAAAAGCTGTATCGCGCTAGGTGTAACGAAGTATGGTCTATACGGGGGTAACTGAGGTAAGGGGATAGGATAGGCACTAGGGTTGTTGGTGGTTCTACCGTTACACCATAGAGCTTTTGTAGAGGGGAAAGGAAGGACCGGTCGAGATATCGATCCGGCCCGGACACATCTGCAGCGCGGCGGGCGGCCGCCCTCTATGGGCCTTCTAGGGATCCCTCCGATACCCCCCGTTCCTCTCACCCTTATATTCTCTCTACTGTTGGTCGTGCCGAATGGTTGGAACGTTCAATGAGTACAACTTGTACGCTACTGAGTTCCACATTGGATGAACACCATCGTGTGGCATCAAGGGCATCGTGCTAATGCTACATATCAGGTTGACGCTGACGCTGACTCTGACTCGACTCTGACTTTAGCACAAGTCACGCAAAATTACTTAAATGTGTCGAAAATCATAATAACTGTTAGTTATTCATATTAAACGCGCAGTTACCTGATGTATTCATTTGACTCTAACATTTATCTGTCTATGTTTATTGTTAGATTATTTAAAAAGATTTAAGAACATATTTATGTATAAGAAGGACGTACCACATTCACTTTCACATTTATTGCAGATCTAATGTTAATTCATTCACTAATGGCATATTCTATTCATAAAAATGTTGCTCTCGTTCTTGTTTCTCACTTCTCTTTGATCTGCCGGCACATAGGACATTATTTTATTAATAAAATACAACGACATTGACAAGATAACAGACAGTTTACAATAGAATACAAAATTTAAAGTCAAGAAAATAAGTGCAAAACGAGTGCAACATTTTTAGTTGAATTGAAAACGCTAAAATCAAACATATAAACATGTTACATTTTTACAATTTTATGCATTTATTTGATTTACATATTCTTTATGTCTACACACTGAGAAATACATAGTAAAAATTACTATGTGAGCATTATATCTGGGTGACAGAATGGATTATTGTAATTATAGCATGTTAACTCATATAAATATATCACGAATTCAGTCGCATAAAGCCTTATTCCCACTCACTGTTTTGATATTTAATTTGCTGTTTTTATTTAATATTGTAATCTAGAGTTCAGGTTCTCGTTTAAGCATTCCTTTTCACATTCGAGTTTTAATTTGAGTTTAGTTAAATTAGTTAGTAGTATAAATTTTGACAGTTCGACAAAATTGTATGTGAAATAATTAAAATTGCTATTTTTAATAACAATTAGTAATTGAAATTGTTTTCACTTTTATATTTAAAAAAAAACTGACATTAAACTTTTCTTAGAAGTAAATTCTACTGCATTTTGACAGATTGTTACATTTTGGAGGTTATAATATAATATAGTTTTTCTTAATTTAACATTTTTAATTTAAAACATTGGACCTTATAAGGTTCTAAAAAAGCTAAGAAAACTTAAAAAGTAAATTAAATTAGAAATGGTACTGTAAATTACTACGCGTATTGACATATGCTAAACAATTTAAATTAAAGGCAAAATATAAAATTAAATTAAAACAGTGAGTGGGAATGATAACTTATGCGGTTATTGCATACAGAAACTAATGTAGCCATCATAATTTTTGTACTGAATTGCAAAAGTATGCTGGTTATAATCAAAGAACATGGTTAAAACAGGATGGAGTGACACAACACATCTCTATCCTCACAGTGACTGTAATATGTCTATGCTACTGCTTAGTAATCCGAATATTCCCGAAAATTGATGTCAAGAATGTTACGCGTCTACGAGAAATTTGGCTCCTAGTTTAAAAGAGTGTCGCGAGAATTAAAATAACATAATTTAAAAAAATATAGTTTCTCAATGGGTTGTTACTATTTTGGCTGTTTCTGCGGTGTTATGCACTTATATATGTGTTATATAAAATAAAATTAGGGTCCGAGTATCGAACCCGAAGACAATAGCAGTCACCGTCAACTAACAATGCTGTCGACCACTGTGTCGACCACTGTCTAAGTTTGTTTGTTTTTTGTGATTTATTCTCCGTTAAAAAATTAATTTTGTATCTAGACATGCAATATTAGTAACGTTTTCAACTACACGAAAAGTATCTAGATACCCTAACAAGTATTTATCAAATAGGGTATTTAACAGTGTCCGTCCTTTCTGTCATTACCTCTCCCTTTAATCTTGTATGTAATTTAATTTTTTATCTTCCATTTCAAGCACATAAAACATTTCCCTGTGCTGCAAATTAATCATACGGTTTAGAGCAAGAATAGATTTTCTTATAGCATGCTTATGATCATACATTGTGCTCTACCCTTCTTCAATAAGAGCACAATAGACTGTTAACATTGATTCGCTTCAGTTGAGAACTTAAGAGAGTTGGTTGGTTTTAAAACAGGCTTTGTTACATTCTTTTCAAAGATATATAAAGCCGAAACATAATTTGAACCTTTTCACTTTTATCATTAAATCTAACAAATATTGATCACAGAAATTCATATACGTTTTTATGTACATGAATGTTGGATTAATTAGGGCGAACTCATCCACATCCTCTACATAAACAATGTTACTTAATATAAAAAATCTTCAGTTTTTTGAAAAATAAGTCTACCCTTTTGCCCATTAATATAATCATAGAACTTCCTAACAAGCTTTCTGCAATAGCTATAAAATAATCACACAAGACTCTCTTAAATGAAGCAGTATTAGGTTGTGTTTAAGTAAAATACTACATGAAGGTTAAGTAACATATATGTTTTGTGTTTAGCAGGATTTTACGTCGGTTTATTTCCGATACCGAGTTCTATAACCCATCAACCTAATACTTGTTAGCAGTTTTTATGGTAACACCTACCTAATACCATGTTTTATGACATAGGAAGCGGATTCGGCAAGTGGCAATGGCCGATTACATACAACATTATAAAAGTAGAGATTAAAAGCAGAAAAAACTTATTTTATATTGTCTTTAAAATTAGGTAGGTCATCTATCTTGCGACACTTAGTTTTCAGTTACGACATTCGAAACGTCATTGATACCTTCAAATCGTTGTGTCTAAAGAATAACAAAGGAAATGAGAACCTACTAGATGCTCTATTGATGTGACAAATTTAGATTTGGGATACGTAATAAGTCCCTAATATGTTTATGGTTAAGTATGCCTATAATCAATTAAATATAGTGCTAATTCTAAATATAAGGATATATATTTCTAGGCAAGGATTTAGAATCGCCGTCCAATTACTAGATATGTGTTCAATAAAACAACCCTTTTGTCATAGAAAACTTAACTTTATTATAAAAAGATACCAGCAGCTTTAGAACCCTCCATGTGAGGTCATCTTCAGCTAAAACAAATTATAGAACTACACTCTCTACTGGCACACTATTCCCTTATCAATATTGGTCCTCTCGTTAAAACATTGCAAGTCAGAATTAACATAAAATGACTTCTGTTACAGTGAAGTTGTATTAAAAAAAAATATATATATATATATATATATATATATATATGTATATATATGTATGTGAACGTTATAATACATTGTCTTTCTATTTAAATCCTTCCTTTATGTCAGACCAGAACAATAGATTTCTTTCATTGATGACGTACAAGTATTTAAAACAGAAGCATTAGAGCGTTGGAGCGTTGTAACATTTTAAAGTTAATATGAATGAGATAATACTAGTAATAATCATTGAAACTGAGAACTGAGAACTGACAACTGAGAAATCAGGACAGTTTGCAATAGTTTTGCAGTATATGTATATTTGTATGAATGATATAGTGACCTTGATCCAATTGCTGCAGAGAATCATGGGAGAGTACGTAACAGGGAATACGGTGAAGGGAGCAGTGAGCAGGGAGTAGGGCGCAGGGCAGTCTAGGCGGGCCTGGAAACAGCCACGCAGTTTATAGGTTAGATACGAGAAACAGTTCATAACATTGAAAAATGTTTATATTTAAAAGTTTTTCATATTCAATGTTGCTTTTACTTCTTTAATGAATGTGTTATATAGATGTATACGTTCTTCTAGTCGTACCACGTGAAAGAGAAAACTTATTTTCATTGCAGTATTTTGATCAGGTGATATATGTAATCACTGTTATATTTAGTCAAAAATTTTACTTATTTTCCTTAAATCATACTACTTATTTAACAAAACTGGGACATACTTATAATATAGATAATTTTAACTATGCACTCTACCATTAAAAAAGACTCCCTATGTAAACTAACATGTTTATAACATGTGTACAATAAGAAAATAGTTGATGCGCAGTGTTTTCTTTCGCTCTGATTGATACCGCTTGTTATAATTTTCTTTGCAGGAGAATATTTGCAATCGTAAGAACTGAATCTAAAAATTTAGTACCGCAAGAAGAATTGAAACTTTCTCTACGTATAAAGGTCATTAATAAATATATTTCTTTATTTTTCAAAATGATCTAATTGTTATAAATATGGATCGTCCAATTAAGTGTGTTGTTATATGGAAAAGTGTATCTGATTCAATACTCAGATAACATATAAATGCTTGTTGTAATGCTTGAAACTCGAATATTGTTTTCGTCTCACAATTCAATATTCGGAGTTGTATACGCCATAAATAGTTTCGTCTATTTAAGGTTTTTCTAACATGTAAAAGTTACCTTTTACACAAGCAATTTTAGCTAAAATACAACGCATTTTATTGCTTTTTGAAATATAATTGCTTATAGAATATCACTATTAAGAATGTTTTTAATTTTAATACAAATTTAATAGACTGTGAATAGTGTATTAAAATTAAAAACCGGTTCTTAATTTTTTTTTAAGATGAATTATTCTTTGAATTAGTTAGCCAATTCTATTAAAATACACTGTATAAATTACGAAAATTATTAAACATGGATCTTCATTTTTTTCAATATCTGGGGCTCTATTCCTGAGTCTTGCGAACAATGATCGTGATCGAACAGATCTGATTTATATGAGTGAAACATTTTACGAATAATTTTTAAAACAGTATTTCTGAATTATAATAATAATTATTAACAAAATTCAGAAATAATACAGAAATACATTTTTAAAAGTGATTCGTAAAATGTTTCACTCATATAAATCAGTTCTGTTCGATCACGACCATTGCTCGCAAGACTCAGAAATACGGGCCCTGGATGAGAAACTTGATCTAAGATATGTTTTAGAACGGTTCTTAAATTTATAAAGTTCTTTTTAAGAGTGAAGCTACAAAATAATATATTTTTTTAAATAAATTAAACGCCTGTAATAATAAAGGAAATAGTATAAGGAAACATCGACCTGTATTATAAAACGCATGTATATTTTAGATAATGATGATATAGATATAATTTATGTTGTGATATACTTAACACGCAATGCAGGTGTAACCCCTATAAATTGATTATTGATTAAGAAGGAAAGTCGAATTTGTTTATGATGACACTTATTATACCTACCTCCGCTTCCCCTCTTTATATTGTTCCCTCCCTTAACACTCATCGCGGTTTGTAAGACATTTATTATACTAAATATATTTATCTAAATCAACGTTACTAAATTTTATACATAGCATATATACATATACAAAGTTAAACTAACTTTAGCCTATAGATTTCGCTTTTGTACGGCACCTCGAGCTTTTGGCATTTGGGAATTGATGATAGAGCACGTTTCATCCCCTCAAGCTATACAAGGTGACCTAAAAGTTTTTATTTGTGGGTACTGCGGAAATAGACTTGTGTCAGAGGAGTTGTTATGAAAATACAATTGAAGCTCTACGGCTGTAACGACGTCGTAGCAAATAAAAGATGATGGTTAACGAGATGACGTCATTGATAAAACCGCTTTAAAGAATCAGATGACGGAAGGGAGGAGAGAGGAGAGGGGGTTATTGATTGAAAATTAAGAAATGAAAGTGAAAACTGCGTGTCTTATTTTTTATTTATCTCTGTCATTTTTTGAATAACATTTGTGCACTTATTGTTGTTTGAAAGTTGTTTTTTTTAATCTTTATTGTGAAACATGTGTTAATATATGAAGCACCTAGAGACAAAAGGGTTGAAGTCTCAAAATAATATATTCTGTAAAATTACTGTAAGTTCAAATCATTATGAAAGTTATTCTATGTACTGATTTCCACAATATTTTATTATTTGTCATTTATTTGGTTCTCTTATTTTGTCTTATATGTCTATTGGCTTTTAATATTTCTTTCTTAAATTTTGTTCTGTTTTGAATTTTTGTTTTGAAACCTATGTAGGCTAATAAGAAATTGGTTTTATTTCTTATTGTTATTGTAAGTAGTTTTATGTATTTCTTTTGCACTCTGTTGTATAAAAGATATAACAATTTAAAGGACATCATGCAATTAGTGACTTCTATAACGTTAGATCCTTATTAATTTAAGGGTTAATACACTCTTTTAATTGTTAATAATTCCTCTAATATTGCGACTTATTAACTAATGAAATGGTTTATGAAATGGTTCACAAACCCATTGTATTTTTTTTAAATATTTATTTGAGTGCATCAACTTTCAACAATTATTACCACTTAAAACAATATATACATTAATAAACATTTACAAAACATAATTTACAACTTATAAACATACTTAAAATAAAGAGATTAAATTGGTTTTATTTTTAAATCCAATAAGGTTGTTTAGATTTTCCCTGTTTCCAAATATCAGCTTGTATTCCTGAGACATATCCATTGTAACTTAAAAATTTATGGTATTTTCAGGAAGTAGTATAATTATTTACATACTCTCTATCTCTCTCTCTCTCTTTCCTACATTTTTAGCGCAATTGAATGCTTAAATATTTGATAAAGACTGACATACCGCATCAAATTAAACCAACGAGAAAGTTGATTTCAAAACAATGATAATTCGACATCTCATAACCGCAGCTGTTATTAGAAATGTGTATGTTCACTTGAAATAATGAGAATCGCTGGAAGCGTTTTGCTGGAGCGTTGTAAAATAAAATAAACTCAGATGGAAACATCGCCTTAAGCATTAAATATCAAAAACCATTTAAATTGTAAAGTTACTCTCGTAACACAGTTACAAATTTTTAAGGTTAATTTATTTTAATTTTCTTTTATTTGTCCACTTAATAATCGAAATTTTTCTCCCTTAATTTGGTTTGTAAACTCTAATTCTGATTGGCAAGATATCAGCTTAAATGATACCTTGAAAGAAAGGCCAATAACCGAACATGTTTTTAAAAAGGTTTGAACGATCGAAGGTATTTTATTTATTTTTCTAAATGCCATAACCTGCGCAGTTTTTTTTAATTTTAGTGACTTCAAAAGCGTCTATTTTTTTTTTAAGTAACACAGATGCTTGAACTTAGTTTATTAGTTTAGGTACACATCTGAAAAACCCCAAAATATAGAACAATTAACATACCAACTTAAATTAGGGCACTGTTGGCTTTTAACTGTCAGAAATTGAGTTTTTATAAAAATGACATAGAAATTGCAGTAAAAAGTAAATAATCAGACTTCGTCTAAGACATATAGGGCTCAAAATGTTCTAAATGGTGTAAACTATCATCCCCTTAAGGCTCTGCACCTTGCTACCAAACACCCTGTATATACAAGGATATAGTGTACTCAACTTTCAGATGCATTTTCACTATAATTTTATTTGCCAATATTAACAAACTGCAATTCGTGACGTATGACATTTGAAAAAATGTTACAAAGTAAAGCTTTTTGAGTGACTTAAACTTTTGAAAGAGTTGTTTTACATATAAAATAGTTAACACAACTTTTAATATGTGTAAAACAATACACATGCATGCAACGTCTTAAAAACTTAAATATTCATAAGTTCTTTATCAAACAATGTCGGTTCATTAAGGCGTAGTAATTTAAGAAGAAAAAAACTTTTGCAACTTTTACTGATCTTGGAAATCGTAAAGAAAGAGGATCCGCACCGAGAGAAGAGGAAAGTGCTCGATGGCAAAGAATACTAAAACCAGGGATGCTGGAATGGTTGCGGGGTTAGCAGGGATTTAGTACCGGTATGATGAGAATAAGAGAGAAGGCTCGAGAGGCGCCGGGCAGTCTGAGGCTGTGGCTGTGGCTGCTGTAAGTCGCCCCACTGTCTGCCTGCATCCACGTTGTGTCGTCGTTGTCATGGAGGCGGAGGCGCAGGCGGATGTCGTTGCTGACACTCTACGCCAGAAGCTGCATGACAGAGCTTTCGAGATAACTGGAGATGCTCGTACAACGGACGGGACGATGCGTCGATATGCGCGCCAAGAGGGACGCCGCTATCGGGTTGTGTTGTTTTTGTATGATATTTACTAAACAGGGGTTGGTTGGATTTGTACACGTCCCAAATAGAACGCAGTAGATAAACACTGGCCTGGTTAAAATATCAAGTTTTATCGTTGATATTTCTATTTTCTATTTTCACGTCTGCAGGCTGGAGAATATACAGTTAAGCTGTATTGAAAAGGTAAAACTGTATATGGCGAAAAGAGGACTGTGATCCTAAGAAGCCATTCAAAATATGAATAAAAAAAATAAAAAAAAAATGTTCAAGTCTGGAATGATAAATATTCTAAAACGTTTTTCATTCTGCATACACCTCTACTGCGCATCGTCTAATGCGTAATATAAAAAAAATTACCTTGCGTTACTTTGTAATATTTATCAAAGCTTAACATATTTCTGTTACATTGTCATTAAATAAATGCAAAAGACATTAAAAATGGTTTACTAATATATTTATTTATTATATGTAAAGTTAATCATGCATTAATTATATATATAACTTTTGATATCTCAGGTAGAAAATAAACTTTGGAATTAACTTTTTACAAGCTACCATGCCTACCTATACCTATATGAAAAATAGAAAATAACCTTAGAATTAGCTTGAATCATGCTATGAAGTAATATACACGATAGCATAGCAAGAAAATTTCTACCTGGGATGTAATCTTGCATTATTTTAATGTGAAAAAAAACATGGAAAAGGTAAAACTTTTATGATAAATAATATGATTACTGAGTAATCTAATTAAATAACCTAATTCTATCAAAAAAGCAATATTATTATTTCAGAATTTAGTATTTTGTCTATTTTTAGAAATAAGACAAAAAGAAAATAATTCAAAATAACTTATCGCAAACCTTATTTAACATATTGTTAAACCTTTTATAATTAAAAAAAAATGTTCTTTAGAGGACAGCAGCAGAATGCGCTAAAAAAAATCACAAAATGTTGTGCGTTATGTAAAATTGTTTACCTAACAGATAAATTAAATAAAATTAAAAAAGTAAACTCTGCTAAACGGTAATGTGCAAAAGAATTTACAAAAACCGGTAAAATACCTAACCAAATTTTGTATATTAAATAAAATCGTTTACGTAACACGTAACTATTATTATGTAAGATAAATCTTTAATACACGTGTTTAACGAATTTTAACGTCATTTAATTTGATAGATCCACTATTATTTTGTAACTTACACAATTAAATTACTAGCGCAAATATTTGCACTAGTTTTAAAATATATATCACGATTTTAAAATAGAATTTATGACACTATTTTAAGTTTATCATAAAAAAAGTAGTTATAAGTATATTACTACTGCAACATGATTCTAAAAATAGTTCTGCAAAAGTTCAATGCTTGAAGCAAAGCAAAGCAAAGTAAAGTAAAGTAATGTTCCCGTGCCGTATGCTGTTCTATGGTGGTGTGATCATATACAAGGCATACATACTTTGTACATCGGGATAATACAAGTACATGCTAAATATCAAATATGTAGCATGTTTGCCTGCAACCACTTCATAACATTTCAGGAGGCTGGGTTGCCGTTGCCGTTGCCGCTGCTGCAATGTACGAGTATCTTTCTATATATTCTGAGTTGAGTATATAGTATAAAACGTTTTGTTATCTATTGTAGTGCTATTAGAATCATAAATTGACCTTAGTTTAAATTAGTAGAGTCATAACGCCCATTTTCAGTATTAGAAGAGTAATAAATTCGTTTTGTATCGTCAGAAGTGGGATCAGTTAACTTTTTAGGGTGCTACCCCAAGTATATATGCTTGCTCTGATATTAACCCAACACTTATGTGCTTATGATGATATTATCACAAAATACACAAACCATTGTATATAATTATATATTAATATATATATTAAGATAAAAAAATTATAGACACATAAAATGATTTTAGGATAATAATTTCTTTATAAAGTTTAGTTCAGGACCTATAAATAAAGTCATTTACTTAAGGCAAAACTTAAACCATTTTTGATTTATTATTACTAGATTTGGTTTAGGTAAAATGTTATTAGTATTTAAAATAATTCTCATGTTTTGCGCTTAGCTCGTAAATGTAGAAAAGGGCCAATTTTATTTTTGGATTTGCATTTTATATTGTAAATAAAATGTTTTAATAGCCGGATTGGATTCTAGTAGTATGTCTGAAATCTAGTAGTGTTTATGTAATGATTCTAGTAGTATGTATGAAATCTAGTAGTATTAGATTTCATTATTATGATACAAAAACAAAATATCACTAGTCAAATTATATCTGATTAAAGCTTGTAGAAGTGAATCTTGAGTATTGTTATTACAAGATCACAGCACAAAGGCTGTCAAGATAGTAGGTTGTCGTCGGTGATAGAACTCAGCATCGAATATTAACGGACGTAAATAAAACTAAATTAAAAGAAACCTAGAGACCCTGACATTCAAATGAATGCAACAATAACGAACAGGTGCTTTATTCGTGAAATGCCCAAATAATTTTATTAACATAAGTGTCTTTATTTAGACCCTTCAAGGTTAAATATTACTAGGTTTTCTTACAAGTAAGATATCACATGAATGTAAGGAAATATCCAAGTTTTTGATCATATTATCCAGGTGTTCTTTCTAAATTTTCTAAATAAATAAGAAATTATTGATACATCAAAAAAAAAAAAGAACGGAGTCAAACTTTATTTTAGAAGATTAATAAATTACAATAAGAATTATCCAAGTGCTGGTGTATATTACGGGAATATTTTAGATCTTATAAATATTTATTCTGCAAAAATAAACACTCTCAGATCCGACCGATCAGATAGTTGCGGTTCGGCGCGTTGCGGCTTCTGTCCCGATATCGATATTTTTATATTGCTGATAGGAAATAAGTGACGAGATGAAGATCAAAGAAGTAACTCAACACATTGTCGATATTTGAATGACGTAGATACATAAATAAAGTTTGGAATTTTTTTGTTACACTAGTCAGATTCTTTAATACGAATCTTTCTAGTGTAAATACGTCTTAATGGAAGCATACATCGTATAAGACGCATTAGATTGTCTGAGCAACAGCAACTGTTACGATTCTACTTTGACAACGGCATTCGGTTGTGTATAGAGAATCGCGAGCATGCTCGGTTTGTAACCGAGTGTATATTGGACCTTTAAGTTCTGTCAACGCCCTTGATAAAAAATATAACTTAAACTTGACTTAATCATTCATCTTCAGTAATTATTCCGCTAGTACGTAACAACATATATATGTACGAGTATATATATACATAAATGTTTATTTAAATATAAGAAATAATATTTTTGAAGTTTACTATACCATAATATAAAATAACTATAAAAAAATCATAAAATTTTGAACATAAATTTTAATATATACAAACATGTTAAGTTAAAGTGTAGTAACCAAGGTTTCAAAGTAACAGAAAATAAAATATCTTTAAATAAAAATAAATGGATCTAATTTTAATTTGAATTGAGTTTAGTTGGAAAACCATCTGTGAACATGAGACTTCTTTCATTGGTGATCGTTGCTGACTTGTTTTAATGATTTGGATGAATGATATATTTCGTGTTATAAGTCAGAGGGATTAGGTGCAGAACAGAAATGTCATTGACAACCGCTGCGCCACAATATTTATCTTGATTTATGGCTAGCTATAAAACATTCTGAAGTTTGACCTGATTTTAATCGTGCAGTAGGTATTTAAGGATGGAAAAATCTGCGTTTAAGTTAACACAACAAAAATATCATTGGACTTTCTTAACATTTAGAAGGCATTGTCAAGCGGACAACTATAGTGAGACAAGAAATAAAAACTCGAACGATGAAATACAAAGACCGAACTGTGAACCGTTCAAATACATGAGTGACCAACCTAATGGAAGGCAGGACATTTACTACAATATATTTTGGAATATGCATGGACTATTACGATAGAAATTAAATTGATTTAAAACATGGAAATGTTCAAATTTTACTTAAACAAAAAGTGTCTAGATTATTAATGTAACTAGATACATTAAGAAATGGTTAGCTTGTTTTAGGAGAATAGCATTGAGGATATATTCTGAACCTGATGTGCTAATAAACATAGCAAAATTATCTGTGTCTATGCTACCTCGAATGTTTGCATCTAATTAATTCAAACACATGAACTGTCTGATGTGTGTCACGGTTACATGTTAAATTAGATGTAATAAGTGTTGCCAACACACATGCACAATCAAACATATGTCGAAGTTACATCTCTCTTTCTTCAAATTCAGAAGGTTTCTTTTTTATAAATCTATTTCTTAGAAAGGTCACACGTAAATGGAAGGTGATGGGGTATCCAAAGGGTGACAAGACGTGACATGGGGGAAAGGAAAGGCATATGCTTCGTGACGTCACTCTATGTGTGACAAGACTTGATCCCAAAGATCTTTTAGTGATTTCCCATTTAGGTATAATAAAATAACTACTGTTACTTACATTTTCTTTTTATTATCTGATCGAAACCAAAATATTTTAAATCCACTTTTATTCTTAATTAAATACATTTCAAAGAACAATTTGTAATTTGAAAAGCTGCCAAATTATCAGCGAACTATTAAATGTTTTAATTGATTAACCAGTCGCTACAACGACAACAACTATATGATCAAAGTCATTAAAAGGACGATTTTCGAATTGGATTAGTGGCACGGTATAAGGACATGCGTGCTCTAGTCTTTATTTTCGGATAATTATTTATATCCCTTTGTTCATTAAGCAATCAGTGGTTGTGCTCTGAAGTGAGATGTTTGTGATTCAGCAGGCCGAATAACGTTTAATTATTGTTTACTTCCTTTGAAAGATTTCATTTATATAAATTCCGTGTTCGAAATTATTCAAACATGCATAGGATGCAATAATTGTTCTTGGAAATTATACCCGCTTAACATAAATTATGTGTATTTCGTTAAATACTAATAAAATTTTATTTAAAAGAAATTTAGTCATATATTTTAATGTATAATGGACATTCAAATATAAACTGATATATTTGAATACAGATTTATTGGTGATTTATATGATCTGTCAGGAATAATTCGGATTTACTAATTACAAACCATAAGCCGAACATAAAGAGGGGGAGGGAAGGGAAGTTATTTATATTATTGTACCACATATTAAGTTTATTGTGTGAAAATTTGAAGTCAATTGGAGTAAAACTATCGGAGATATAGAGTTTTAAGTCATCACTTCTGGTCTGCTTTCGTGTTACTTTGAAACTTTTAAATGCGGTTTCTCACACTTAGCTTTTTCAGAGTCGGTGTTCCATCTAGCTCAAAATGTCCTAGACTGATCCTTTTTGAAATTTTGCACACTTTTTCTTTACATAAATGCCGAGGCAACGCTGTCGAGTTTTTTTAGTTTTTTAATTTTAACGTATTTTAAAAAATCGGTATTTTGACTTTTAAGTGATGTAAAATATTGAAAAATTAATAAAAAGAAGAAAAACTTGACAGCGTTACCTGCAGAAACTTATCAACTAATGAAGTAATTTTGGATTTTCGATTTCAGAAAATCCAGTGATAAGTTATGAGCGGCACCGCAAAGTTACTTTTTCATGTGACGTCTGAGGAGATTCGCTGTCAGTGCCTCATTTCTTGACATATTTTTATGAAAATTTCACAAAGTATTCTTACCATTATTATGTCAGTTATTTTATTATGTTGTAAATATAGAAATAATTATATATTAACTATGTGTCAATAAAAAACATTATCGAAAATATGCTTCTTTTTCATCGTTTTGACCATAACCCCTTTCTCCCCATAATATTGCTAAGACCTCAAGAAAATCAGATAAAACCAAAATACGAGTGCTTAATAATTCACTTTAGACAGCACAACAAACTGACATGTGACCCGATAAATATTATTTATTCATCATATTATACATAACTCTTCTTACATGATATAGGTGTATTAATTTTGTAATTTCTAGATTCATCAAACCGCTTACTCTATGACCTGTCGATTTTGTTACATACTCGTATATATTTTGACTAGTGTATTTCATAAATATTTTTAAATAGATTGTATTAGTTAGACAAAGGTCGTCACCAAGCTAAAATACTCAGGGTGAATGAATAGTGTGCTTGAAATGCTAAATGGTTGGCACGGATCGACGCAGAAACTTAAGTTCCATGTTTCCTGATGACAGATCTTAGCTGATCTCTAAGAAACGCAAACGCAATGTTGTTTTTATTCTGAGAAACATTGTGATGTCAAGATTTTACAAAAAATGTTTTCCTATGAAAAATATTTAAATAAGATTGGTGCTGTTCTATACAAGTTATACATATAAATACAACATTTCATATATACTGTGCTGAAAACTGACTCAGGTCTTCTTTGACAGTTTGCCGCAATGAACAATAGACCTGATTATACAACAATAGTACAACTATAAAGGAAATCATTATTTTATTATTTTGATAATTTAAAGGCAAATGATTGTTTCGGGCCCAAAATAAATTTAATCATAGAGTATAGCATTGCTACAGAAGAAATGCGTATGCGCACAAACGTAAAGCTTTCTCTTTCAAATGCAGTGCTTCTTGCTTCTGTAAACAAATCAGTGTAACTGCTAGTAGCCTTTATTCGCATTAAAGTTGTCTTTTTGTTACGCCGGAAAAATGTTAAGTGTAACAATAGAGCCACAAATTATTGTGAAATTTTACATGAAACTTGGAAAAACTGTTACTGAAATTTATAATTTATTGAAAGATGTATAAGGAAATGAATGTTTATCGCTTTTTGATTACACTAGTCTTTTATTTTTGATAGGAAAATAATTCGGTATATTTTATAATTTAAAAAACAAATGAAAAAGTTTGAAGGTATCGTTATTACAAATGGGCTTGTGTCCTCATTTTTTAATGGTCGATTTTTCAATTCTTGATTGAAATTGATGTTAATAAATGTGTATTGGCGTGTCTATTTTATTAAATATCTAAATATTGACGGAGATATAGCAATTAAAAGTTTGAATTGTAGTTCTAGTGCAGAAATGGTCGGCCATATTTGTATGACGTGAAATGCATTTTAACGTCAGTTATTTGTTGAGTAGGTAAGTGGTGTGGTAATATTCTATAGCTGTTGGTAGTCAAATAATCAAGTCAAATCAAAGAATAATAAGTTTTTATTTTATTTAACTCTGTTACAGCAGACATAATATTGAAATTTTATTATTCCATGAAATAGTTGTAAATAATATTTGATATTTTGATATATAAATACATATAGCAGAGATTTATGGGCTGTAAGGTTGTGGGTTGTAAACTTACACAAGGATTGTGATGTCACATGCACTTGGAATGTGTACAACGTTGAATCCCTTTAATAATTAAAGAGACAAAATGACTTTTTTAATCGTTAATATCTCCTAACATATAAGAAGTTATTAAAATATAATTGAACATTTGAGGTTCTAGTAACCCACTTTATCAATATATAGTACACTTTTATAGAAATTAAGACACAGGACACAATCCCGTCCCAAAAGTCGTAAAATTGAATATTTCATTAAAAGTAGGTATGTTGACACTTTAAATAGATTGAATTTTTATATATGTCCATACGGTTTTGTATGTATAACGACTCTGCTGCTATAGATTTTGACAAAAGTATTTGCTTACTTGAAAAAATGCTTTAGACGGCTTTTTCTTAGATTTAGAGCCACACTGCAAAAAAAATGGCGTGCAATTTTTAATTCAGCACAATGTGTGTGCATTTATACGAGTTAATGTATTACAGAATTACAACTATGACTAAAGTACGACTACAAAAAACTTAAATAACTGCGGTACTGTAAGAGAAATATAAAATATTATATTTTTAGTAAAAATGCGTCCTATAATTTAGCACTACTACTTTTCTTTACAGGCTTAATTCTCTTATTAAATTTAATTGCATTTAATTCATCAAGGACCTATTATAAGCTCTATTATATATTTAATTAATTATGAATACTGCTTTTACAATCCTCAAACACCATTTTTCACGTCACTACATACGTCATACAAGTAAATCGTCATTTGAATAAAACAACATTGTTGGTATGTTTTCGAACATATGTATAAGTACAATTCACAAATACAACTACATTTATATAACATATGACATCAATAATATTTATATAGTTAAGTAAGTCATCGTAAATTGTTATTTTGAATGTACTCAAAGAAATAGTTCTAGATATACACGCCAGATGGCGGTCGTAAAATTTCCTGCTAATTTAAACTGTCAATAAATATTTCGAAATACATCCGAGTAAAGGGGCCGCGCCTTTCACTTAAAGGACGTTTAGACGGTAAACGGCAAACGGCAAATGGCGTATAACGAACAACGCAGCGATTGGTGATTCCCGTTATGCAGTGATGTTACATATACCATTGGTATCTCTTATAAAGGTGCGCTAGATTTATTGAAAGTATGTCACGACCATTTTTATGTTTATTAAAACATTACGTAACAAAACTATAAGACAATGTGTAATGGTTTGTGTTAGTGTGCTCTAACGATGACGTCATAGATGCCGTGTCGTAGACGTGTCGAGAGAGTTAAAGGGCGAACTCTTGAAGTATCTGACCTACAATACTGCAGTTTGTCAGTAAAATTGTAATGTTGCACCCAAAGCAAGACTTTGGATCAACAATCAGAGATTTTCAAATATAGTTTTAGATTATTGTAACAATGAAATATTTCTGATTTTGTCAAATAAATAGAAGTTTGTAGAATGTTATATAACCTTTTAAATGATATGTGCTATGTTTATATACTACAAAGACTCATTCCCACTCACTGTTTTGATATTTAATTTGCTGTTTTTATTTAATATTGTAATCTAGGTTTCAGGTTCTCATTCCTTTTCACATTTGTGCTTTAATTTGAGTTTAGTTAATTTAGTTGGTGCGTATGCGTCTTTATTAATACAAATTTTGATAGTTTGACAAAATTGAAGGTGAACTAATTAAAATTGCTGTTTTTAATAACAATTAGTAATAGAAATTGTTTTTATTTCTTTATTTTTGACAAACTGACATTGAACTTCTTTTAAATATTAAATATTAAATATCTTTATGTCTAAGCACTGAGAAATACACAGTACAAATTACTATGTGACTATTATATCTGGGTGCTGGAATGGTTTTTTGTAATTGTAGCATATTAATTCATGTCAATGTATAATGAATTCAGTCGCATTAAGCCTCATTCCCACTCACTGTTTTGATATTTAATATACTGTTTTTATTTAATATTGTAATCTAGGTTTCAGGTTCTCATTCCTTTTCACATTCGTGCTTTAATTTGAGTTTAGTTAATTTAGTTGGTGGCGTATGCATCGTTAGTAATATAAATTTTGACAGTTTGACAAAATTGTATGTGAAATAATTAAAATTGCTATTTTTAATAACCATTAGTAATAGAAATTGTTTTCACTTCTATATTTTTCAAAAACTGACATTAAACTTCTTTTAAAAGTAAATCCTACTGCATTTTGACAGATTGTCACATTTTGGGGGTTATAATATAATATAGTTTTTCTTAATATAATATTTTTAATTTAAGACATTGAACCTTGTAAGGTTCTAAAAAACTAAGAAAACTTTAAAAATAAATTAAACTAAAAATGGTACTGTAATGGTAATGACTACGCGAATTTCCATATGCTAAACAATTTAAATTAAATACAAAATACAAAATTAAATTAAAGCAGTGAGTTGGAATGATACTTTATTGTTTCCGCAAATATAAAATTTTTTTTAACTAAAACGTGAGACTCGTGACATTGCCTTGTTGACTAATAATCGCGAGCATGCTCGGTTCAGTGCCGATCCCAACCTATTTAAGTTTGCATAATGCCTTTAACGCAATAATACAAAAATAAATCCACTTCATTGATAGTGTCATGAAAAATCCGATAAAACGTGATGTCACCAAACCGTTTAAAAGAAAATATACTATTTAAATTAAATATTGACGACATAGTGGTCAAGAACGTTGACACTGTATGTAAACGGTAAACTTTTTATTTTATATAATCCTAAAATTCAACTAAACATCGCAGTTACATATATTTAAAATTTATTTAACAATAAATAGGTTAGTTTCTACAACACACATGTTACAAATTAAACGTATTGTTACATGTTAAAGTAATTTTTAATGTGTTTTATTACGTTAAGCTTCGGTAAGTAAGAAAACTACGTATCTAACAGGGTCTAGCTTAAATAAAGCAAATAAAACTGATTCTATAGAAATTGTATTTGCTAAAACTCATACTCCTCCATATAAATAAGAATATTTTTACTTAAGGAACTATACAAGTATGTTACAAAATGTAAGATTTCAGTAAAGGTCATTGCGTCTATTTATAAATGATCCATTAGATTCAACGGAGTATCCAAAACGAAAACAATGTATTTACTTGCAAACTGAGTAGAAGTAGAGCTGATCCATTTAGAGATTATTTGGATCTAATCCAAAATATTAATATTCATAAAATACGAACTCATTTTTCTTTCAAAGATCGTAATATTACTTAACTCGTTCTTCGTATATACAACCTTTAAATTTTACTATATATTTACTTTATTTCATTTATTTACCGTGCAGTGATTGTCTAACCGAACTTTAAGCGGACCACTCCAACCTCAAACTATGTTCATCGCATCCATAAACATCCAAGCATGTTTTTTCTCTTGTCTTCTTTTTTTAAATTTTTTTGAGTGCACCAACTTTCGATAGTTATTAGCACTTAAAACAATATATACATTTATGGGTACTTAAAATATAGAGATTAAATTAGTTTCATTGATAAAGTCAATAAGGTTTTTAAGACTTTCTCTGCTTTCAAAAATCTACCTAATAGGCCTTATTGGAAGATTAATAGTCTTCTGAGCGTGTCATTTACCAACCCAATAGATTTAAGTTTGTATAAGATCTTATAGTTATCCCGAAAAATCCGATATAATCAGGTTTAAACAACTTATAATGCATGGTACTTGTTTCAAAATCAACCATCAGATTTTATAAATTTCGCTAACGTATAACTTCGACTTGTAAATATTATTATTTATATTATTTCTCTAAAAATATTGAAAGTAAAATAAACAACCAATTTGCTATTTTAACCAAACGGTTATTTAAAACAGACGCCATGCCACCACATTGATTCAAATAGGTAGACCAATAAATATCATAAATATTTCAATACTAGACTATATTTAAAATATACATTTTCTTAGTTTCATTTTTTACTGCTAAAAATATACACATTTTGGCACAAAAAGTAATCATTTTTTTTTGGTATAAAAAGTATATAGATTAAAATCTGTTTACATTTACATTATTTGTACGTTTTACAGTGTACTGGTGTGTTGTGTTTTCTTTTAGATAATATTTTGTGCGAAATACTTCAATGGATGAATACACTGTGCTATTCTTAGATTGAAATTATTTCTCAATATTTAAGATCTCGAGTCGAAATTTTAGACCTATCCTGATCCTAAAATGGATCTTCGCTTCTCTTTTCGTTCTGAAAACAGTAAAGTGAACCTCGTCTCATACTAAACGTTATTATATGACCCTCGCTTGATCCTAAATGAAATCATGATTCTCGTTTTATTTTAAGTCTGAGGTATTTTATTACTGTGTGAAACTGAGATGGACAAAAAGAATGTTAAGAAATAAATTTATACGAATATGAATTAATGACTTATAGAGAGAATAGGTTTATATGAGGTTTAAATACCATCCTCATTTGAGCCTAAACATCGTAATTTGTCCGATAACTGCCACTTGTATGCCCAAAAAGGAGGAACAAAAATCCTTTGTGAATGAACCCAAAATTTCGACTCGGGATTTCATTAAATATTTATTTTGTTTCAAATTATTAAAGAGAGCGTAGCGCATTGATGCTTTATACTAACTGCTGTGTCTTTGGGTTTGATTCCTGGACCAGAGTTATATTTTCATATGTCTCGTGACCTCATATATGTGAACTACATCGCTGCCTGATAAGCTTATAATTATGTATGTACATCATTAATTTAATTTGATAACTTAAGAACATTCTGTAGAAATAACAAATTTGTATTCACACTATTTTCTTAAGGAATAAGCATGAAAGCTTTCTCTGTAAAATTCACAAATAGGAATTGGATTAAAAATGTATTATTTATTATGTCTTGCCAACAAATCTAATGTTATGTCTGCCAAATTTTTATAAAATCATTTCTAAACATTAATTTATCTATATAATAATTTATTAATTTGTTTATAACAGTTTTAACATTTATTATGTGTACATTAAATAATTCACCACGAGAGATATAAGAAGCTATAGGATTTTGAAAAAATTGAATTAATTTTGTTTAGATTTGTTAATAATACCATGACAATATTCGGAATATTAACAGAGGTATAGAGGCAATTTAAAGTCAGCATGACAATACTTTCTTTTCTTTTGCGATTTTCTTGCGAATACGTTGGCCGCTATATTTTAAAAACACTTGATGAATTTTGATGATTTTAGACATTGTTATTTTGCCATCGGGTTCGTTCCCTGGAACAGCGTTATATTTTCTAGGTTTGGCTGTTATCAGAACTATTTTGATTGTGTGCTTTCAACTGTCAACATTTAAGGTTGTCCTTGATAGAACTTAGTTAAACAAAGCAAATTAAAAACAAGAAAATATGACTTAAGTAAAATAAAATTTAATAATTATTATTAAACTTTAACTGATCTGTAAACATGTATTTAACGTAATTTGTTGTTAATTTTTGAGAGAGATTCATGTGAGAAAAGAATAAAAAGTGAAAAGAAGATTGTGCAGTGAAGCAGTAAAAGCACTAGTGGTTTAAGTTTATTTATTTTTTGAAAGGAGATAGAATGAGTAGCTAGAATAAAGAACACAAATGAATCACAATGATATGTAATTTAATGATTTAACGCGAAAGAATGTAGTGCCTAATGGCAAAAACATTAAAATAAAAATAATAATAATCTAATGGCGGTAACGTTTAACATTACATTGTGAAATAACTTTAAATATTTAAAATATCGCGTGTTTTCTGTTGTGTTTTTCTTAAATTGATAACTAAGTTGATATTTCTTGGCACCGTTTTACTTTATTTATATCGAACACATAGTTTAAGAGCCTTTCTTTAAAATCATTATTCAAGATTCTGTGAACCACACTGACTAAGTTGAGTTGTTCTAAAATACTCGCAACGCTACGTAACGCGTCGTATCGTACCATTGAATTTACGAAGCGGATCGGATCGGACCAACAAACACTCGTATATCTTTCCGCCTAAATTTTAGTGTACACTTTTTATTTAATTAAAATCGAAACTTTGATTTTTTTATAGTGCGAATAAACTAATTTTACATAAATATATTTGAGTTATGTATAGCACTTCAGATATAAATAGTTGCATGTTAAAATCAGGAGGATAGCTGTTAAACAGAATAAATAAATGTATATACACGGTGTCCCAATATTCAACGATAAGCGGACACTGGAGGGTGGTCCTGCTCATGACTACAAAAGAAAAAAGACCACCCTCTGGTGCCCGCTTTTCGTTGAATATTGGGACACCCTGTATATATATAATCAGACATTAAGATTCAGTAGCAAGAAAGAATGCAGAAGATAGAAGATATAAAATACAATAAGAGTATAACTCTAACAGTGAGGACTAGAAGAATACTGGAGCGACCAGAAAAATAGAGAAGCAATATATTAGAATAATCGAGAGGGTTCGGCTGTGGAACGAATAAAGAGGAAGCGGTTACTGAAAAGAGGAAGTTAAAAGAGGATGTAAGATTTCTGATGAGTAGGAAGAGTAGCTGAAGCATATGACGAGCAGATGCAGAGAGAAAGAGCGTGGAAGAACTGTTGATGAAAGAAAATAAATATCTGAAATAGGAAAGGTTCTTCCATTTTTCTACGCGTTATATTTGCTATCCATCTTCTTCCTGACAAGGATGAACAACAAAGCCAAGTAGTGGAAAAAAATGAATCAGGAAACGCTAAAAAGATGGAATCTATAGGTGCTGAAGTCGACTAGACGTAAAACCAGGAATATTGGAAATAGAGGTGAACGAGCAGCGACTTTCCGGATGAATAGAAACGCAGAAATTGAAGAAAAGACAACGGATGACAAGAGAGAGTTTTTTTTAGATTTAGTAAACATCAAAGTATTAAATAACTGCATTAATTGCAATTATATTTTCGCAGTACACAATTTGGTGAAGTGTCCGTTTTTGTAACGTTTCTATCACTATTGTACTTCAATTATAGTTTGCATCAAATTCATCTTCATTTGTATTCCGATAGATGGAGTGATTTCGCCATTTGTAGCTGATAAAATAGACATTTCATATGAACGATTGTGAGAAACAGAACTGTAAATAAACTCTTTCATGACAGAAAAGTCATGCGCATCTTCAATATGATGGAAAAGTGACTCCAAATATTTACTGTGTTATTACTTATAAAAAATATTATGGCTTACACAAAACTTATGAACGTAAAATCTTCGAACGAAAAGGTTTCTTTATGTAATATTAATTTAGTATATTATGTATTAGTAGGCATATAAATATTGTCAATTAATATTCTTTATAGGTTTTCTTGTATGAATACTCTCTAAAAGTAAAACGTAAACGCATGTATTATTACGTTCCTAACGTTACGTTTTGTTATTTACCAAAGTTTAACATAATTATAAATGCAAAACATTAAAAATCTTGTAATAATAAACTAATTTAATACTTAGTCCTTATAGACCGGGCGCTAGAGGTAAGTGAGTATGCAAAATGTGAGGACCGAATTCCACCAATGGATTTAAGTTAAGAAAAGGTCAAAAATTAATAATGCGGATCTTGCCGGTCAAATATTTGGTCCATTTTTTTTTTACCCCTCTACTCTTATTTGTAAAGGAAATGTATTGAGTACAATCTATAAAATCATTTTAATGATTATTTCAGTAATAATTTATACTTTACACTATATATTATATTTATATTTTTACTTATACACTAGGTATAAGTTCTGTTTTTAATAATTCTTGACGCAATGCTTTTGCACTCTGAACGATGTAGTTTTTTGAATTGATGCTACGAACATGTTCTATTATTTCCGCCAATGGTATATTTCCCATAAACACTAATGAAGATTTTGATCTATCAGTTGGGTAACAAAATAATATGTGAAGGGAGCGAGAAGGGACCATCACAGCTGGTGGCAACATGTGTTATACCTGATTCTCAGGTATAAGAATCCGACCATAGTTGCCGGTCCTCACATTTTGCATACTCAACTACCTATAGCGCCTGCACTATTACGTAACATTACTTAATCTTTAATAAAAAGCTCCATTAACTTTAAAAAACTTAAATATTATATTATAGTAACCTAAAAAAAGTAATAGTTGAATTTTAGTTTACAACATATTTCATCATTTATTAATTTCTTGACAGGAAATTTTGTTTTTTATTTATATACTTTCAAACAAACAGGTTGCAATAAATAAATAAACTAATAAATATCAATCTACTAACATTTCAAACGGTTTCAAAACGTCTACAAATTTCCTCATATTTTCAAAGCAGCTATAATTCTTTTTGACTGCAACATATTACATCTCGTTACCATGTTACCATCTACTTAAGGTCGGTGAACTATATCAGTCGGTGTCTCTGATGCCTATTCTGATTTCCTAGATACGAGTATTATTCTGATTCTAATTAAAGTTCCAAATATTATTTTATATTTAAATATATCTATAAATACCGTTCTACTTTTGCTCAAATGAAGTTTATAAATAATCTGAATGACTCTGACTTTCAAATATTTTGATGTTTAGCCAACAATTTTTTTTTTTTAAATATTATTTACGGATATTCTCTGGTGATGATATTTAGCGAACCTCCTTCACCGAGTTATTGGGGTAATAATATTTATGTAGAACGCAACTGAAATATGGGAAAACATTGATTTATTCTTGGTAGTGAATGTGTGTGTGTGTGTCTGTGTGTGTAGTTAGAGTTGTTACGCTGTAAACGTTCTATTTTCTTGGAACATTAATGCCTAAAGATGTGTAAACTATTAACAAGTTATTAAATTTAAAGACTTGTGCCGTTTTAAAGAAATATTTGCTTCATATCTTGTTATAGATGAAAACAACATTTATTAAACTATTTAACTTTTGAACAAATTTATGTGTTTATAACATTTTCTGCTAAGAACTATTTGCAAAATATGTTTTTTACTGACATGCAGTGTTCCTACTTCCGATTTTTTCAACCCAGATCTGGGGGGATAGGTTTTTTAATGAAAATATTTCATTCTATGGGTTTTTTTTTGCTATGTTGAGAACTGTGAGAGATACACAGTAAAAATGATTTTATAACAACAATTCTTATATTGTAACAATTAAATGTTGGTGTTATAATAATTAGAGATATTTGCTTTATACACATTTAAAAATTAGTAAATACCAACAATATAACTCAAAATAAATATATATTAAAATTTTACCAAATTAAAAAAATATTATTATATCTCACTATCAGCTTACGTGAACAAAAATGATGTTAACTTTCGATGATTAGTTCTACCCTGTTTTTATACCATATGAGTGTAATACTAACACAATTTTGACCGGTATTTTAAAGGTGTACTCTCGTTTTGCCCTTTTTGATTATGAATAGAATAAAAAAAAAAAATTCTAAATTTATTGTTTTTTTTTTAAAATTCCACTTTATATTTATAACAATTATTATATCAATAATAATAACAAGATTTACTCAATTTTGGTTTACTAGTATGTATATAATTATTATTTTAAAATATCTTTACCTTATATATTATATGCATGCCTTTATATGCATTTAAATTTTAGTGGTGGAACCGCCGCATCAATATTCAATATTTATCATCGTCATTATCATAACTTAAAAGATACATTATTTAGTTATGTTTTCCAGTATAATGCGTAATACTGAAAACTTATAGAAAAGCAGATTTTTAGAAACAAACCGTTTGCTTATGTGGTGGTGGAACCGCCGGATCATTATTCAACAATTTCATATTTCAAATGTAATTCAGCATATAATATTATATAAGCTTTCTCTAGTTATAATTCCTTTTTCATAACATTGAAAAATACGATACGACATAGGATGCATAAAGCTTAATGCTTTTTAAAAAGACGCTTTAGAAGGAAGTTTTACTTTTTGCATATATCTGATTTTGGTGGTGGAACCGCCGGATACATATTCATTTACAAATTTAATTTAACATATAATATTATAGGAGCTCTAGTTGTACTATCTTATTATAATATTGAAAGATAAATTATTTAGTTATAATTTCTATTACAATAAGGATGCATAAACCTTAACACTTTAAGGAAAGAAACTTTTACATTTTTTTTTTGTTTTAATTTTTTCTATTAATCTAATAATATTTTTTCTAAATGTAAATATATTATTATCAAGTAAAGATAAAATATATTTTTAACCATTATGCGAAGTGTACTTTGCCAGCCAACGGTTTCATCTGGCACAAAATGAAATTAAAAATAAGTGATAAAAATAAATGTAATAATCCAATGTATTAAAACACAACTCTAAAAGGGAATGTAATATTTTAATATAAAGTTGTATATAGAGGCTGCGTTAAATTGTGTTGGTGATCGCCCATTGTACGCGTATAATGATACTCTTAATTTATGGACCAATAAAATCTGATGCTATAAATTATGTAACTTCTTTTAATAGTTTACACACGCGAATTCGTTATAATTAAAAAATAAAATGTTTTATAAATGACAGTGTCAGTGTATGACTAGAGTAGTACTATATATAAAGCTCAGTGTGTTAATAACACTGTAAATTACACGGTCAACTTATATAAGTAGTATTAAGTGCTCCTGCACCGAAATACTTTTCAGTATTTGAAGTAACAGTAGTAAATAGTAACTTAAATATGGCGGGCAGCTTTAAAAGCTTATGTTCTTGTTGGAAGCTCTTGTATACAATAAGCACTGGATTAAAATTTATAATAGGAATGAAATTTTATAAAATGTACCTGTCTCCTTGTCCTCCTCGGGATTCGAGGCTATTCCCCGTGCCCCCGGCACCACCACCGGGGGCCCCCTCCTGATCGGGGCCACCTCCGCGAAGGGGGCGTTGCTCCTGCCTCGGTTTGAGGACAGGCGTCAGCCCCCATTTCTCAATAAACTCTATACGAGAAATGTTGTGGCTGATTCACAATAGTCTTCGCGCGACCCCCATATCTCTCGTGATCCAACACCGAGTTTAAACAATTTCACGATAAATAATACATTTTATTTACATATAATTTATATAACTTTATAACAATATATAATAAGTTTGTAATGTTTTAGTTTTAGGTTTAGTTTTTTACATATAATAAATTTACACTATCTTTATGATAGAGTCACAATAACCGAAGTATCATCTTATCGGCATTTTCTGATAGGTTCACAATAGAGTTACGTTTATGAACAACTACATTGACAACAACAATTAGCAACATTAACACTTGATTAGTTCACAATGATATAACTCCATTTTAGATTATTTTTTAGCTTATAAACTATCGTGGCGCAGCGCAATGTACATTATTGTGTATAGCTTGTACTTATCTAGCCGTAACATAGCTGCCTGCCCGTCTTGTAGCCTTGTGTAGCCTTGTTTTGCCTGCGTGACTAATTTAATGACATGTATCTGGAAGAGCCGTACAAACCGTGTGGTTTATTTTGATTTCTTAGTAGTTACGGATATTGTAATTTAATTTGATTGTAAAATATATTAACAACGGAACTAAAAAGATTGTTTCACAATAGATATACCCCTCCGGAGTGGCGCAGAGCGGTTTTATTAATGACAGCTTCACGATTTATTGATAAAATGGGCGTTTCACTGTATCTTTTAAAGGAAGATTCACAAAAAACAACATAAGATCATAATTAAAACTTATACACATTAACATATTAACCTGTTTGTTTATTATATCGAATTACACCTACATATACATATATATATACATACATATATATCGTACATGTATTTGTTAAGATTTTATAAGTTGCACAACGTCATCATCATAAAAGTCTGTATATTTTTAATAATACTGAACACAACTGCACATATGTAGATATTTATAATTCTGTAATGCGTAAAGGCTGTAGGGGCTGTTTCGCAATGAGAGGGGGTGCCGATGCCACCCCCCCTCAGCTGGCCCCCATTTATCTCGGATAGGGCTACGCACTATCTGTCGGGGGCCCCACCCAGGGCTTTCATTTGTTGGGCACACCACTATGTGTTCGGGGCCCTTCGGTTATAGCGGACCGGCTTGATGCGGCCGGCGCGGCTGCTGCGGGAATACTGCCTAAGCGTTGGTACGTTGGAACGTTGGAACGCCAGTACACTAGAATAGGGGGGCTATCGGGTCGGGTCGGGTTGTCCTATGCCGTACAGAACATGCTCGTTGATGATCGGGACTCGGTGGCTTTCGCGGAGTTATAGAACACGACAAATAGGTAGAGAGTAGACAATAACATATCAACAAACGTGAATCATGAAAGTTTCGCGCTGCTCATTTTATCCTGTGTACACACACACTACTACAAGCACACAGCTTACACTAGAATACCTAGCAGCATCTATCGATTATTATTTGAACTAATATTTTGTTTTCATCTCTCGCCGTTCAATTTATTAAACGTTACAACATTTATCATATCAACAAAACCACCCTTTCATACATTGTATACAGTTTTATTATTTATCAAGTGGTGGGTCGATTCACATTGCACTAAGAAAAAGATTTTGCTAAAATCTATTTTATAAAAACATTTCTATGCAGATATACATTTTCTATGCTCTATAGATAAACGCCTGGTCCCAATGCTCTAGGATGTGCGCATGTCGCTGTTCTGTACACCAGTTCTAGAATGGAATAAGGTTCACCATGCACCTTGCTTTTCGTTCAATGAAATAACCAGAAGCCGTGAAAACTATTCGAGCTGAGGCGAACAGCATGGAAATCGTTAAAAATAATACTAGACTCTCTAAGAAGAAATTACTCTGCAATTCATACGTTATGGCATCTGCCAAGATTACCATACTGATATCGCGTCGTCATACCTTAAATGTTATGTTGTAAAATACTATATATCTCTTGGTAATCTTTTGTACTTTTATAGGTTAGATCGAGATTTAAGATAAGTTTATAAAACTTGATATATGGTGTCTCTATAATTCAACATTCTTCCTTTTTAAAGTAGAGCATCTCTACAATTTTCCTTCCTGTAATTTTAACATTCTATAAGAAAAATGTTATCTTTATTGCCATCCACCTCTCCATCGCCATCTATACTTGAGTAGCGGGAACTGTAATATCATCCAAATCGTTTATGGGATTATAATGGTTTATAATGCTGTCTCAAGAATTTGCGATTCGTTTTTGATATTTTTGTTAAGTATGATGATTGCTTATTCACTGTGATAAATGTTAATATATATCTAGGGATGCGTCTAAAGATTTTCGTATCTTTACTGTAGAAATAGAAGTCAAGGATTGTCATAAACCGGAGACTTGTCTTATGGTATCTCACATTCAATTCATAATTTACTTAAGGAAAACGTTTTTCTTAATTATATTATTTTATTACTACCCTACAAGCTTTTAATCCTGCAAAGGAAGTCCTAAAAATTTTGTAATTTTTAAGCAGAAACTTTATTTACATATGGCATATTTTTTTAAATACAAATTAAAAAAATATATATTTAAGCAATAAAATAAATTTACTAGTCCACTAATGATAATGAAATCTGTGAAAAGATGAATTTTAAGAATGAACCTGGAGAATTAAAAAAAGTTATTAGTTGAAAAGTATTCCTGAGTAAAAATATTTCCAGAATATGATAAGGTATTTACGAATGAGGCATTATATATATATATATATATATACTAGAGTTTACCCCCGTCGCAAGCGACGACTGTCTTTTGTGTGTGAATTGAATTTCATTTCAAATTTGAATTCCATTTTTAAATTGAAATATTTAACTCGTTCTATAAAAATTTTACATACAAAAACTAATAATTTTTCATATAAACTGATATAAAAAAAAATATTTTTTTCAACAAAATAAAAAATATTTTCAATTTATTCGTTATTTGACAAACTTTTATTCAAAATTTAGGATTTTTTTTCGATTTGTAAATTAGGTACCCAAGTTAGTCCATATGCAAAATTTCAACTGTCTAGCACAATTTTTAGCTACGGCAAGAGCCGCCTCGGTGCCCCCAAATAAAATTTTAAAATATTTTATCTCTTTTTTTCAATATGATATTCATTTATTACAAAACCTAAAATTTGAGCTTTATCCAAAGTTTCCTACCGGGCCCCCTAATTTTCACGGCGTTCCTTTTATGAAATATTGAATTTCTAAATTTTGAAATATGTTCGCATTTAATAGCGTAATACACATACAAATTTTCACTTTTCTATCTTTTACGAATACAAAGTTATATAGCAAAAAGTTCCACTTTTTTTCAGTTTTTCCAAAATTACGGGTTTCCAGGAAAATTCGGAGACGCCAAAAGTCTTTTTTCTCTACAAAATAAGAAATTTTCAAAAACTTCCCTGGAACCGTTTTCAAGCTACTATATAAAATTCACACTAAACCTATAAACATAAGTATATAAGAATATAAATATACACTTAATAAATGTATGATGTACATTTGGCATATTTTAAATTAATGGAAACACTCAAACGTGGTTAAAATATAGAGTAGTTCGGAAATCGAATCAACATTTATAATCTAATATATTTTTCAAGTTAATTTTTATTTGAAATGAATTTGAGTGTTATAATATTAAAAGCTATATTTATATATAAAAGTTCTATTTTTAGACGATTAAAGTTTTCCAATATTAGCTCGTGTTTAGGTGACTGTAACTCATGTATAAAAATAGACAACAAACAAAAATCCAACCCTCTTATTTTATTAAAGGTTAATTAACTCATTTAATGATGAAGAGAACATTTTCTGCTTTAAACTTTAAAGGTAACTTATATATATAATGTATGAATATAAATATATACAATGGTCATTCAAATATAAACCGGAAGATTTTAATACAGATTTATTCGTGGTTCAGAAAAACACAAATGAACTGGCTTGTTTTTTTTACTTAGTATCCTTTAATAGAAATACTTTTGATCCCTCTATGTAAAAAAGAAGATGGCTATCCCAGTAGTCAATTGTACTCGTACTGTTCGACAGCAGCATCGTCTTTAAATCTTTACACTCCTAATGCCTCTTTTAGTGTGCCAAACATTTGGTAATCACTTCACTAGAAATACGTTTTCTCCATCAATTAGGAAGCTTTTTGGTCCTCTCGTGGAAGAAACAAGATGGTTGCCCCAGTAGCCAAGAAACTATTATATTTACTTTGTTTAAATAAATAATATTTTTTGTTTACCATTGCAAGTACTCTTAACTGTTCATTTAAATAGAAACGTAAAGATAACCCAGTATCCGAGAATTCAATTTCATTAGGATTACCAACGGAAATAAACAGTTCTAATGTATAAACAAATAAAATAAAGAAAATATAAATAAAGCATAATCTTCCGAATAATAGTGTTAATAATCTTTTCATATTCATAATAATCTGACTGAATCTGATTCCATAACACTACAGAGTCAGAAGTGGGAGTTATAGCCATAAAGTTAATCACATGAAATAATTTAACGCAAAATATAATGAGATACTTAAATTATGAATATAAACAGAGTATAATTCTTTTGCTCGATTTATTTTACCATTAAATGTTAATGTTTATATTTTTATTAAATGTCATGTGGTTTTCTTCTTCTTCTTTAATAGTGGAACTGTATGGAAAATAAATCATTATTTATTTTCTCTATTTTTCATCTGTTAAATATTACTTAAGGAGATCCTCGTGAAGTAGTAAAGAATGGACAACTTGCTGAAGCTTTGTTGTGTTACGATAGTCAATAATTAATAAAAAAATTGTGTAGATTTTCAAAACTTTTAAGGAAATAATTATAGTTATAAAAAATGAAAATTTCACGTATAAATATATGGGGATTCATTAACTTGTGCATTTGATTAAAAATTTCATGTAAGTATCTAATGGAAAAAATTATTATTTCAATTGAATATGGTTCAGAAAACATCAAGCTTTCGATTAAAATAATTAGAAAGAAATTACAAAAATAATTGACATTTTTATAAAAAATTATCATCAAATAAAACCTTAAGGTGAAACGATACTTGGCCATTTTTGATTCGAGAAACATAGTTGGCGATACTATACAGCAGGTTAAATATTATCAAAAAAACCATGTTTTTTTATATTTAAATCGTTTTATGTAAGTAACTATAAACGCGAATTAAAATCTAAAGCTGCAATTAGTTAGATGAATAACGTATCTACATTTTAAGCTTTCTTCCACTGACTTTTAATGAGTTGGAACCGCAAAAATAACTTTTGTAAATTAATATTGTTATATTTTCTAGTTTATTCTAATTTAAAAGCCAAAACATACTAAATTACTTCAACTGATCCCGAGTTAAGCCCGACTTACTCCGCGTTATTTTGACTGATTCCGAATTGTATATCTTTTATATTAAGCAATTGGACCTATAATTGCTGAAGACATGTTACAGCTTGTCTATACAATTTTAACCCTCATGTACTTGGTAAATAATACTACGCAATGACCTTTGATAAGAAATAAGCAGACAATGTGGGCAGTTATTGCCAAGGACAAGGAAGGAGTTTGCCAAAGTACTTAGAGCTATATTTGGTAGGCAACTATTTTCCTAATTATTAATTATTTATACAAAAAATATTGTTTGATTAAAAAACAGATGGACTTGGGGAGAATTTCGTGTCTAAGATTTTAGTTATGTGTAATTTTGCAGCGAAAAATTGATAAGTTTAATAAAAAAACGTGAGTATTTGTTTTTGTTGTATGCATGTAGGTAATTTAAAATGGGAGGCTATCGTGTGTGTATTGTCCTAGATGTCATCTGAGATAGACGTAGTAATTCAGATATAATTTATCACACCATATTTTACAAAAGTTATTTTCTATGAGTATTATTCCACTTGCATTGGTAAATACAAGTAAATTCAAAAGTTTCATTGCATGTAAGATCAAAACAATAGTAGCGCAGTGAATTACAAGTCTTACAAAATGTAAAACTTAAGAAAATATACATCTTTTTATATAAAGTACAAGTTTTCGTTAATTTTCATTTCAACAATGCTCCACGTGCTTTTTTCATTTTTTATCTCTTCCTAATATTATACGTATATATATGATGCTATCTCGCTCGAACGCCTCTAAAGAATTAGTTTGTCCTCACAGATCGATGTGGCGCAACCCTCCCAAGCTTTGCGCAAGCTCTGTTATCAATGATATGGGTCAGATCCGAGGAAGGTTACGAACATAACCGAGTTTACACGAACGGTAAGAGATTTTCTAGGGATGAGTAAAGGAGGAAGCGTATTGTGATTGTGGAATAGGATAAGTCATGTGATTGGAAATCAAATCATTTTTATAAGCTACGTGTAGGAGAAATTTGAATATTAAGAGATACCTTTAAAATAACCATAGATGCATCCAACTGTTTTAAATCCATAAATACTAGGACTATTTATGTTAGGTATTCAGCAAATGCAGATGTCAAGTGTTAGTACCATGCTTTAAACAAAAAGATCTTGATTTTATCTTTATGTCTCTTGAAAGGGCTCTCTACTACCCGCCAACCTCTGCTAACCCCCGCCCTCTCCCTAAGGGATACCCGACGCGCTCTTATTCGGAATACTCATACACTGTCGACGTCACGGAAGCTGACTTTGAACAAGAAATATTTATGCACAATTGTGAAATACAAAACGCCTTTGTGTGCTACTAGGTTCATATGAATAATACGTCGTTTTGTGCATATCCTTAGACGGTACACTGGCCGAGAGCATTTGTGCTTGATACTAGACTTCTATATCCTCAGACTTGCGCTATATTTCTAGGCTTGGTTATTATCAGAATTAGATAGCGGTTTAGTGCATATTTGTACTTATTTCTCTTGTTTTAACATATGTTTGTTGCGTATTTTAATTTAATTGTCTTATTTAAAGTGTTAATGACTCGTTATATTTATTTACTACGATTTATTTTGGGTATTTACAACTTATGGAATTGAAAATTGTCTTGGAGCAAAGTGAAACAAGTAGAGTAGCTTTTATGTTCCATATTTTAGAGTAAATACATACTTATCTCGTTTTTACACATTTTTCTTACTAATTTTGCTAGGATTTGGTTTTAGTTGCACATTTCTCATTTTTTGATTTCTTACTA
The DNA here is from genome assembly GCA_963678705.1 of Panorpa germanica. Classification (NCBI taxonomy): domain Eukaryota; kingdom Metazoa; phylum Arthropoda; class Insecta; order Mecoptera; family Panorpidae; genus Panorpa; species Panorpa germanica. Next base: position 8,000,938 of record OY783220.1, on the reverse strand, counting down.
GCATGTTTCTAAAAAATAATTGCATTAATAACAAAATTAATTAAATTAATATTAAAAACGATAGATGTCAATTTGGTGAAGAAGGAACTTTGAATTATATTATATTTGAATGCATAAATTATAGTTTAGAAAGATCAAAGTTGAATAGTGAAATATTAGATGTGATTAAAACTTTTACCTGTTAATACTAAATTTTTCTTAAGTGGTTCAAAATTAATTAGTGAATTATTTAAATATTTAGAAATTTGTAAAATAGAATTATAAAATGTTAAATATGTATAAAAAATGTTTGATGGTGGCTATGATGAATAAAAGTCAAGGCAAATAAATAAATAAATAAAAAATAATAATTGCATTTTATATGCATATCTTTATTGCATATAAATCTTGGCTGCAGTGATAGTACTCAGCATCGGAAATAATACGAATTAATATAAAATTATAAATACACGTTGCAAGAAACGCTGCCTCAGTTCTTCTGCTGACATACAATTAAAACTTAAAATATAAAATTAAACTATATAACTAAAAAGAAATAAAAAATAAAACTAAAAGTTGAAAGAGTATTTTTAATTTAAAGCGATATTAGTATTTTGAAGATGTTTCTTGTATATGGTTTAAGTCCTTATTTTATAACATTTTTTCTGAAGTCATTAATTAGACTAGTTTGATTTTAGTAATATTGCCAAATAAAGGCACTTAACCGTTTTAATTTAATTTAAGTACAATTTTATTTACCAATATTACCAACCTAATTAATATTACACTAGTCTAATTCATGACGCATTACGTCACGTTAATAGTTACAAAATACAGTACTTATTCTTGCTGAAAATCGGAATTTATTGGCTTCTTACTTTCTATTTATTTTCGAGAAAGATTATGTAATGTTTATTGATTCGTATCTTGAATTTTAAATTCTTTTAAAGTAAAGATAAGAGCTTATAGTTTATAAGACAATACTCCTCTTCAAACAATAACATTAAAATCAATAAATTTGATGTTCATATGCAGATAATTATATATATATACATATATATATATATATATATATATATATATATATATATATATATATATATATATATATATATATAAATATATAAAACAATATAAACTTTTTCTGGCATTACTGCATTACATACAAGTGCTGAGAACTAGTGACAATACAGAAAGCTTCAGTTTTCATTCGCTGCACATAGATGCTGAAAGTGTAGAAAACACTACGGAAAATTTAGTAAAGATTTCAACCATGCATAGACACTATTTTCAATATTAGAGATACCAACCATTTTGATTTGTTTCTCAGCTAAAAGAAAATTCAAATCCTTCCTTTATAAATACAGTTACAAGGAATCTGTTTTTTTTTAAAGAAAGTATATATTATGTACAATCAATTTAGATAAAGCAAACAAACAAATTACAATTTAAACCGTGTATATTATGTTTTATCATAAACCGATTAATTATGTTATGCTTTAGAGTTTCCAGGAAGTGCAATGCAATTGGTTCTGTGCTTGTGGATTATTAAGTAAATTTTCTAGTTGCTTTTCTTAAATAATATGACTGGTAACATAACATCTCTTTCTTATGAACGAGTATTTACAATTGTGTTTCTAATACCAACTTTTTTTCTGCGTTTTCGCTAGTGTCTTTTTTGAACCTGCTACCTCGGACATTAGACATATATCTATTAATTAACCACGATATTAAAGAGGAATTTAGCAAAATAGTAATTTCTTATTTTGTAAACTTTTTCATAACGTCATGCTTCATGAATTGAACTAGTGTCATATTCATTTATTTATTAATATTGTTAATCTTAAGTTGCATTTCCACTACAATTGTATTTACCAATATTAGTAAGCAAATGAATATCACTATAGTACAATTGATGACGGATTGTGTCTTAAAACAGACATTTCTTAAAATATTTATGTTGAAAAGTTGAGTGCATCAACTTTTAAAAGTTATTAGCACTTAAAAAGGATATATGTATTTATAAACATTTACAATACATAATTCGTAATTTACAACTTATAAACATACTTAAAATTAAGAGATTACATTGTTTTGTTTATAAACTCAATAAGGCCTGTCTCAGTATGGCACCGTATTTAAGCGTATTTCTGCCGGACGTATACGGGCTACTACGCTTTACCTATCCGAACCCTGTAAATGTAATGAGAACTCTCTGGACCTCTCAGACTGCACGCTACAAAGCAGTCTGAATACGGGCGGCACTACCTCGCACATTAGAACCGTATATAGGCGAATTTTATCCAAGCGTTAGCAGTACTACAACGATATCCTATCCGAACGTTTGTAAATGCAAACAGCCGCCTCAGACTGGAGGGGATACCTAAGATCGCTTGTTGTTACGCTGCAATACGGATCTTTTCGGTTCTATCGGCGACATCGCTTGTGACCAGTATGTTCAGCATGCTTCAGTTTATGTTTGTATTTCAGTGAATCATGGACACCGAAAAATTAATTCTTTGAATTCAAGAAAGAGAGCCAACCAGAACTCAGATATATAATAAATGCTAAAGTCCCTTTAATACCAGTAGTGTATCGATAAAAATTAAAGTTAAAGTTTGCTCTCATGATAAATTATATAAGTGCTAAAGAACTCCAATACACCCCCTACTACACGACTACAGACATCTGTGCCACACATAGGCGGTTTGCTTTGTAGCTCATCCAATCCGCCGATTTACGTCCGAATACGCCGTCGCTTAAATACGGTCCCATACTGAGACAGGCCTAAGGTAAAAGAGACTTGTCGCAAGTATTCGCGTTCTGCAATAAACCCTGTTTTCTGTAAATATCTTTGTTTCATTTATTTTTTCCCTAAATTAATGCTAATTACTAATTAATTGTGTGTATATTACCAAAATGTACGATGCACTAATATACTACCTCCAACAACGCTTGGTTGTAAGTCATCTATAAATAGTCGAACCGTATGCACAGTTTAAAAGCAACGGGAAGAAAGTCATTAATCACTTTAATTACAAGACAGCTAGAAAGAAAAAAAAACGCACGGTAATCAAAACCAGAGTAACCGCAAGACTCGCAACCGACAACCGCAAATCTTTGTCGGCAGCGTCTGATTCAATCGATAAAAGCAGGAAATTAATGCCACAAATTTAAAAATAGTATTCACTTAACTTTATTATTAGAGAAAGGCGGGTTCAAGGATAATAATGCTTTTACGTTAACTGATATTAGATAAGATCAGAATAAATTATAATTGGCTTATGCCAATGCATTACTTTGTATTGTTACAAAATACGTATATGCTGTTTTGATTTTTGTTGGAAATAAAATAAATAAACGGGGTAAATTTGAATTAATCTTTTCTCCGCAAAATTCTATCTGATTATTTAAACTATAGTTCAAATTACGAGAGATCGGCGGCGACTAATACATAAAACAAGTTGTGGGGTATAAACTGTCGATATAATTAAAAAGCAATGACTCACTTATTTTTCTATAATGTGTACAGAAACGAATAAGATCGTATTATAGATTCATACCGCTCTTATAACCTCTTTTAAGTATAAGTCGCCGCCGGACTCTCGCAATTTGAACTATAATCTTATTTTGTAACTTTTTCTAGTCGCGATGCCACAATGGGCTTGTGTACTCAATATTTAGTAGTCAATTTATTATCAACAATAAATGGCGTTTTTGTTTTAGTAAAAATGTTGACAGAGATATAGTAATTAAAAATTCGAGTTGTAGTTTTAGCGCTACAGATGTCGGCCATATTTATGACGTAACATGTCTGTACTATTAAGGGTAGGTCAGTTATTTTTTCTATGGATAAGAGTTCTGTGTTGAATATGCTATTTCTTTTACGTGCTGTTGTATAAAACAGATAGCAACTTAACGGACGTGATGTCACATGTCTTGGAATATTCTATAACATTGAATACCTTTAATAATTAAAGAGACAAAATGACTTTTTTAATTGTTAATATCTCCTAACATATAAGGAGTTATTGAAAAAATAATTGGACATTTGAGTTTCTGGTAACCCACTTTATCAGTACAGTTTTATAGAAATTAAGACATAGGACACAAGCTCATTTCTATTAACGTTGTACGGGGTCTCAAATAAAAATTTATTAAAAAAAAACATATAATATTTCCCTGAATTTTAAAACATAATTGTAGCATGACAACGATACAATTCGAAAAAACGAAAATAACTAACTACTTTTACTACAAAGATTTGTTTTTGTTGTATATTTTACATATATTATAACATAACATGTATATATATCTTAAAACTTTATGTAAATTGTATGTAAAATATACGTAAAATATTTTATGTAAAATCTTTAACAATATCTGTAATATTCGTTAATAATATATTTAACATAACTGTATTTAGCAGGTGTTGTTTATTGTTACTATATCAGGTGATACAACGTTGTGTAAATTTCATTGAATCAGAAAATAATCGATATAATTAGTTAGATATGTAAATTAAACATAATGACTTTATAACTGCATTCTTATAATTAAACATAAATAGAATCATTTGTGTTTACGAACCATAGCGCTCCACGGGAAAATTACGAACTAGCGAAGATACAAACCACATGGTTTGGGTACTTGATAAAAGCTTTCTCTCTATAAAAAGGTTGCTATATTTTTAGAAAGTTTCTGTCAAATTATATCAGTTATGTTATATATATGTATATTTTTAATTTTAGATACAATAATAAATATAATGTTATCAGATATATTTCATTGACATTTCATTTAATACTTTTGCTGTCTGGTTTTAGAATTTAATGAAATTGATTTTAATATATGATTGATTTGAAGTTGAAAATAACCGGTAAAGGTTAATGCCATCAATAAATTTAGACATCGTAATGTATTATTAAATATTAAGTTAGAACTTTGAATAATTGATTTATTACAACAATTTATTTTAGAAATAATATTTCAAGTTTAATTGAAATGTCATAGGTACTATTGCTTAAGCATTACTATAGTTCACTTTTTAAAGTGGCTTTCTATGCTACAGTCTAAATAGCTTGTCATAGAGTGAAGTGAAATTGACAAAACTCTTAAATTCAATAAAATAAATATTAGTTTGTTTTCATTCAATTTTTGTACTCTATGTTTTGCTTCAGACTCCACATTTGCCAGAATAGCAAAATACTTTTTCGGATATGATTATGTCATATAGGTACAGAATGTGAATATACACATATAATACATCTTTTAATCGTTTGCATTTTAATCTAGATTGATTTATCTTTGGTAATTTCATAAAAACTACATTTACGTTCGACAATCAGACAAATTGTTACTAAAATATTTAAATTCAGTAAAGGATGAACGTGACATTTCTTTTTTATGATTTGATTTCACTTTTTATAGAGTTTTGCCCCTTTAATAGACTTATACCTTCAATAATATATATATTGGGACTATTTAAATTAGACTAAGAAATTACATTTAAGAAGGAACAAATGAGGAACTTTAGATCATATTATATTTGAATCAGTGGCGTAGCTACCGCCGTATCTGTCGTATCAATGATACGGGGCCCCCGGGCTACACGGGCCCCAAACGTGTGTAAGCAAAAATTCGTTCAATGTTATACACAATCTCACTTAAACTCTTAGGCCGCACTTAGCTTAGTTCGTAGGACTATTAATTGTAAGTAATAACGTATAATCAATATATAATTATTTTAATTCAATGCGAGCGTTTTTGTTCCTTTTGTGAAAAATCTTTACCCATCTCTTGGGCCCCCCAACAAACTTAGATACGGGGACGGTCTAAGGCACGCTACTTTACTGATTATGTATATATATTATAATATGCAAAGATCAAAATTCAATAGTGAAATATTAGATGTTAAATATGATTAAAACTTTCCCTGTTAATTCTAAATTGTTAAATGATTAAAAACTAATTAGTGAATTATTTAAATATTTAGATAATAATAAAATAGAATTATAAATGTTATGTTAAATATATTTAAAAAATGTTTGATGGTGGCTATGACAAATCAAGGCCAAATAAATAAATAAAAAATATTTAAATAATACTAAGAAAATACATTTGAGATCCTGATAGTTAACTTTATCAATAAATATAATATTTTACCAAAAGTAGGCTGAGAGTTAGCATGATTTAGAAAAGACAAAATAGGGGTCTTAATTTGAAATACGTGAAATGAATATTATAGAATAAGTCGTCGGCATTAGGAGTAGCATTATAGAAAGCCAGGCTTTCGTAATACTCTTCTCCGAAAATATTATTCAAATACATATTTCGACTCAATCTATTATAAAAACTCGTAAATTTTTACGATGACATTTTAAAAAAGATATTTAAATAACATTCGTATACCGTAAATAATGCGTAAGGAACACAAAAATAAAATGTATTACATAAGCTGTTATATGGTATTGTATTTACTAGTTGTATATGTTGATTATGATATAGTTATAGAACGTAAGGGTCAATACCGAATACAGCAGCAGTGTGCTACTCTATAGTTCTGTGTGTTAAAGGCCCCATACGCACTGGAATATGATGGGCTCGGCTCCAATGCACGACCGAACCATACGTTACCAAACATCAGTTAACTAGCAAATATTGACAGCATAGAATTAATAATAATAATTTATGTGAAAAAATATTAGACTACAAATTTAGCGCCTTACAAATAAACCTGTTATAAGTTTATACCCGGTATAAACGGGCTTTATACGTGGTATACATTTTACAACAGATTTATTTGTAAATATCAAGATATTTAAATGAAATTTCTTTTGAAATAGATTAAAAGTATATCCACGAACTGGCGTATCACGTCTTCACACTATGATAGTCGGTACGGTTCTCCCAGTACTACTTCTACCATTTCATGTTTCTAATTGCATATATAATTTCGTTAAACTAACAATGAATAAGTGGCAGCAGTAGTTGATAGTATGGATTCTAATACTCGCTACGGCACCATTATTTAAATGACAAATTATTCCTTACATAATAATATTTTGTTTTAGTGTAAAACAAATTGGTCTTATTAAATAAGTGAAAATATGGATTCTATATTCTACATAGTAAACATTTTGGAGTCACTTTGTCATCATATTGAAGATACGTATGAATTTCTTGTCATGAAAGAGTTCATTTACAATTCAGTATCTCACAGTCGTTCATATGAAATGTCTGTTTTACAAATGACGAAACCACTCTACTTGTCAGAATACAAATGAAGATAAAGTTGATGCGAACTATAATTGAAGTGATAGAAACGTCACTAAACAAGACACGTCATCAAATTGTTTACTGGGTTTGCATTTTACATTTACATTTACATTTGATTTTTACGTTCCAAAGTGGACTCAGTTCTCTATACAGACTTAAGAATTCTTTCCAAAACTTCTTATTATCAAAGAGTAACATTATTATTAAATTCACAGTCAACTAGTAGAGAATAATAAAAACTTGAGATACGTTTCACACCGCGTCAAGTGTTGAACTAAATTATCAATGGCCAACATGCTACCGTTTTGTCATTCTTGTATGTTGGCAGTCGATTGTCAAGCCGGACTTCGAACAGAGCGAACCACCAACTATGTTTAACGATCAAACATGTTGGCCGAGCCAGTTACCAACCACCATATTCAAGTGTGTATGTGGCCTATAAAGTATATATACCATGGTATGGTAGTATGGTAACATTTTAGGTTGTGGGTCCTGGTGGCTGAGGGGTGGTTACCCGGTAAACAAAACACGCCCCAACATAGTGCTTCTGCTTTATGCTTCCCTGATTCCATGTGGCCTACATTTGAAAAAGATTGTACCAGAGAAAAAAACTCGCAAAATATCGGATGGAATCTGTAATGAGATAAAAATTAGAGATGCGATCTTGTTTTTACGAGCACATGTGGTCCATACCATATCGCGTACCGTGGGCGCCCCCTTTTATCAATATTTTAATCGTTAATAAATTTAGTTTTTATATCTTCATTTTATTTGAATTCATTTTTACAATCTGGACTAATTGGTTATAGCATATATATATTTTTTAATTCTTTTACTTTTGTGCATCAACTTTCTATAAGTTATTTACAGGTACAATTTTTGTTGAAGAAAATTGTAAATATTTTTATGAATGGCTAATTTAACTAAAATAGTTTGTTATATAGTTAAGAAAATATTTATATAAATATTTATGTATGAAATAGTGGAGTACGCAGTATTTGTTTTTCTTGAAACAAATCGCATACAAAATTAATTCGTTCATTTTTTTCCCCTTAAGTATCATTCCCATTCACTGCTTTAATTTTATTTTGTATTTTGTATTCGATTTAAATTGTTTAGCATATGATATTACGCGTAGTCATTCACAGTATCATTCGTAATTTTATTTATTTTTTTAGTTTTTTTAGAACCATACAAGGTCCAATGTCTTAAATTAAAAATATTAAATTAGGAAAAGCTATATTATATTATAACCTCCAAAATGTGACAATCGGTCAAAATGCAGTAGGATTTACTTTTAAAAGAAGGTTAATGTCAGTTTCTGAAAAATATAAAAGTGAAAACAATTTCTATTAGTAATTGTTATTAAAAATAGTAATTTTAATTATTTTTCATATAATTTTGTCGAACTGTCAAAATTTATATTGCTAACGATGCATACGCACCAACTAAATTAACTAAACTTAAATTTACAATATTAAATTAAATGTCAAAACAGTGAGTGGGAATTTGGCTTTATTGATAACAATTGGTTATTAGTGTGATATAAATTGAGGAGAATAAATGTATGTTTATAATTCTCTGGTTCTGGTGACAATGTTTTTAGTTATAATATCGCTAAATTATATAAATCCACAAATATTTTCACATCCACAAATAATAAAAACATCGAATTATCCTTAATAATAAACCTTCAATGCTTAAAACTGCATGCTTCGAATCAGTGGCGGCATTAGGGGGTGGTAAGCAGGGCATGAATGCCTACGTACATCTTTTAATACACTCATGTACCTTAGTTAACCATCATTAATATCTGTCATCTTTGTGCTTGTTTACATTTATAAATCTTCCAATATCAATTTTATCAAACTCTACATTTATTTATTTATAACTTTTGCATTTATCGTCAATCATCATCACGAATACTTACTTTCCATTTACATTAATTACACAAAGAACAAGAGCTTCGCAATGGCTGAAGAATGTAGTAAATAATGTTAAAGTTATTGATAAATATCTCACTAGGTAAAGAATGTTGTCCATGTTCGTTTCATATTATTTTTATTTAATTCTTTTTATAAACATGGCAATTAATCTAATGGAACAAAACTAGAATAATAACAGAGCGCGAGTTATTTTATTATTCATATTTAAATTATGACGACATGCCTTGCATACTGCAGTACATATATTAGTGCATCCTTTAACCATCTGTGACATTTGTAACTTTGGCTAATCCAGTTCACAGCATACACAGGATATGTTGATATCATCCTGCTCCTGCAGTAATCCGTGACCTATTAACTAGTGATGTAAGACTTACAATTTAAATCTCAACTTTAACCCACCCAATGCAGTTGTTTTTGTGACCGTATTTATTTCTTTTGTGAATTAAGGTTAGTTTCTGTACTACTTTGTACGTGCCTTAATCCACGAGCTCATTTACTGCAACATAAAAATTGGAAACCATTTGTACAACGCTGTATTTATAAAAGAAGCTAGTGAGATAAATCTTTTGTTTTAGTACATTAAGAAATAAAAATAAATAATAAAGAACAAGATAATTACAAAGGAAATATGGTACAATCAATTTGGATGTGGTCCTTCGGTGCCGGAATACGTTTATAGGGACACTGAACAGAAATTAGGGGTCATCCAATAAAAGGAGGGGGGGGGGGGGTAATATAAAGTTCACAAAGTGTGACACATCACGTCTAATCTAAAATTTGGTGGTTTTCAAAAAAGAAACCTATGGAAATATTAATAAATACTATGACTATAGTAACTTTAATGGGCTTGTGTCCTCATCTTTTAGTGGTCGATTTTTCAATTGTTGATTGAAATTGATGTTAATAAATGTGTATTGGCGTGTCTATTTTATTAAATATCTAAATATTGACGGAGATATAGCAATTAAAAGTTTGAATCGTAGTTTTAGCGCTAGAAATGGTCGGCCATATTTTTATGACGTGAAATGCATTTTAACGTCAGTTATTTGTTGAGTAGGTCAGTGCTGTGGTAATATTGGTAGTCAAATAATCAAGTCAAGTTAAAGAAAAATAAGTTTTTATTTTATTTAACCCTGCTAAGGCAGACATAATATTGGAATTTTATTGTTCCTTGAAATAGCTGTAAATAATATTTGATATTTTGATATATAAATACATATAGTAGAGATTTATGAGCTGTAAGGTTGGTAACCTTACACAAGGATTGTGATGTCACATCCCAGTAAACAATTTGGTGAAGTGTCCTATTTGGTGAAGTTCGAGTCACTCGTACAATTCTATTCTAACGCTTTACAAGTTCTCTACCTGTCACAGATTTTGTGTTAGTTTTTCATAATAATATTCTTTCTTTTTCCAACATCATTCATTAAGTATTTCTGTTTCTTTCCCACATGGGTATATTTTTATTATCCGGTCATAAATCATAAACCTACTCCGCTTTTAATTCAGCAGTGAACCGTCGTTGAAATGTCTGTAGCTCATAAAAAGGACCTTTCCTTTGAACGACTGAATAGAAAACGAACACGTTCCAGACAAAAAATTCATGATATGTAATAGAAATTAAGTCGAATTTACTCCAAAATGTTTACTGGGATGCATTTGGAATTTGTACAACGTTGAATCCCTTTAATAATTAAAGAGACAAAATTACTTTATTAATTGTTAATATCTCCTAACATATAAGGAGTTATTAAAAAATAATTGAACATTTGAGGTTCTAGTAACCTTTTATAGATTTGAAGACATAAGACACAAGCCCATTTGAATCTATTGAAGTTTTTGTCACATAATAACTTTTTCTGTGTTTTACTTATATATTAAATTTTAAAATTAGCTAAAAAAGATTTCGTTGCTTTTTAAATCTTATTTGTTTAACGTCAACCAAAAATCCTTGCAAACGGTGTGGTGGGCTTATAATACCGCTGCCTATTAAATTTCTGTGATTGTGTAAGCACATAATTAATTGGACAAAATTCCAAATAATAACTACAAAATTCCATTTCAAATTGGCATTAAAATTGCAAACATGAATTAATCACCATGTTTTCATTTTTAACAATAGTGATACACAAGCGGATTACATTTTTCAAATACATTGTCATTGTTATTTAAAAAGTTGATCACGTTATAAATAATTTCTATATAACAAAAGCGCAGGAATAATTTCCCTAATGAAATAGAAACAAACTGTAAAGTACAATAAACTATGCCATGTTGTAAATATTAAATTTATCAAAGAACATGACTTGGAGGTAGTTGTTATACGGAGCAGTCTACTCGTACCTCTCTTATGAACTACGTCACTGAATGTAGCAGAGTATAGACCCTCTTCCCCCACCACTTACTATGCTAGAATACACTACGCCAAATCTTCTTAAAGTGTGGATCGTGAGTTCGTAGTTGGATCTATAAACACTGAACTCTGTACTCATTTTTAAGGGTCGATTTTTCAATTGTTGATTTAAATTGATGTTAATAAATGTATAAGAGAGATAACAACTTACGGACGTGATTTACATGTCTTGGAATGTTCTATAATGTTGAATCCCTTTAATAATTAAAGAGACAAAATGACTTTTTTAATTGTTAAAATAATTGAACATTTGAGGTTCTAGTAGCCCACTTTATCAATATATAGTACACTTTTATAGAAATTAGGATATAGACACAAGCCCATTAAAGTCATGTCCCTGAGTTCCAATTTGGAGAATCATTTAAAGATCTAACTTAAAGTCTTCCTCAAAATATAGACTGGACATCTTCTGAGAACTTCTTTAATTACTTTAACTACTATATTATATTGTCCCATATTCTTACATTGTCTAGCTTGATAGAATTGAATTTTCACTGTTGCGTTATTTCGAAGCTGGCAATTGATGAACGTTGTTAGGAAAACTCAAGGTTTGAGTATAAAATGTAATTACCGATATATGAGATTAAAAGCAACCGAACCAGGTGGTACAACGTTTTATTTTTTCGGCATCCAAAACGAAAATAATCGCAGAGCAATTTTGGCATATCATCGCGTGCTATTTAAAGGAGAAAGTTAAAATTACATGATATAAAACTTTCTGCTACATCATATAAACAAGTAAAATTTTGACATCATATTGAAGATGCGTATCATTTTTTTGTCATGAAACAATTCAATTTGATTTCACTCGTTCAAGGAAATGTCAGTGATATGAACTACAAATGGCAAAATCACTTCACCTGGCCTCACTACCGTACCAGTATTGAATGAAGTTACAAATAAACCATTAAAGTGTAATAGAGACACATATATCTTCCTTTCTTTTTCTGTGATATCCTTTTTTTTTAAATGTAAAAGAGACACCATCTATATTTCAATTTAAGTATATGATGTATTAAAGGAAAAGAATATTCTCATGAAAAAATTCTGACAAATTATTTTTCACAGGTGACATCTTTCTGAAATTTAAGTGAAAAAGAATTGATTTTTTTACTGGAACTTCCCCTGGCTCTGTTATTTTACCAAAATGTTTACTGTAGTTTTTGGTACGGTCGGTTCTATCCAGTTAATTTTTTAAATTCTATTCTTTCCAGTTCAATATGCAACATTTTTTCTTTGGAAGAATTTTGAAAAGTGTGAATAAATTATATATACTGATGAAACACACTTTTATATGTCAGGGTGGCTGCAATCTGAAGGTACGATTGTGCATAATGTTCAGTATAGTGCATTGGGATACTTGCGGCAATCCTGTCTCTATCTTTCTCCTTTGTGTAATAGTCCTTATCTTGAAGTTTTGAGTTAAGTCACTTACTACAATAAGTGATATATATTTATGGCCTCTTGTTACATAAAGAAGTCAAAGATCCCTAAATAGGGAGTATGACAATTAATGTACATTATGTTATTAATGTTTAAGAAGCTCTGCACAATGCTGTAGATAGAACTGGAGAAGGGGGTTAAGGGTTGTGTATTTGGTGGGTTGCATTGCAATGCGGAGTCCTCAATAGAGCACCGCACTGTGACGTCATAGTTTTCTCTCTACGGAACATAAAGGCATAACAGAGTTAGCGGGTCCGTATTGTCAGCAGTGAGCGAACAGTGGTTGCACGTGTACGAAGCGCGTCGCCGCAACGCGGTGATGCTTCGTGAGAAACTAACGGAAAGTTGACTATCGGAAAGGGTGAGAATGGGGGTTGGTGAGAGAGAGAGAACAGATACTAGGACAGCATGGATCAGTAATCCTCGGAAAAACAACGAAGGATGAATAGAACACATTGTCACCATCTACAACAACAAAGGATTGTACAATTGATGGGAAAGCTGCTTTGATAAATTGCTGAAATTATGATTCTGTCCAAAATGTCAATTGAGGAGATTTATCGCGATTAATGTAATAACTGTAAAACTAATAGGGGATTAATAGGATATGAAAATTATTGTTTATATTAAAGAAATAATGACCTTATTCAGAAATACATTTAGCAATGTCTTATATTTTTAGAGAATAAGTAATGATCCTTAAGTAAGTAAAGAATCTTGTGGCACTTCTATTTTATAATAATATTCGTCAGATATTATAAGTCTTAAAGAAGCCGTAATAAAGTGATACAACGTCCCATTTTTTCGGGAGCAATTAAGCTATTTATTCACTACAGAAGTGGTCTGATTAAATCAGCTGGTATAAACAAACGGGTTGTCCGATTTTGCTCATACTTGGCATATTGATTTAGTGCAGTGATAACCAACATACCTGAAATTTTATAAAATAGTTACCGCACTTACAAATAGGTTTACAAATGGTTTTAAAACACGCTGATTAACTTAAAAAGAGTGAAATAAATTTCTTTGTATTTCTTTCAGTGATTGTCTCTAAATCAGGAAGCTGCATTGACTGTATCATATAAAACTATATGCAGTGATTGTATGTTTGTGTGATAAGCAATGTTAATTAGAAATGGTGATACCCACTGTTCGGAACACACAGTTGGATTAAGTAAATTATTTTGAACAAAGGAATTATCATTGTAATCTAAATTATGTCTGCATTATGGCAAAGTTACTGAGAGAGCAAGGAGGGGGGGCGATGCACCATCGTAATGTGTATCACCAATTAGGAAAATAAGTAAAAACAAGGAGCCAGAATCAGAACAAAATTCTAGTCAATTTAATCCGAGTCAAATTCCATACAGGTTCAATGAAAAATATAAACCAGTACATGTTGTTTTAATATGTTGTGCTAATAACTGTTGAAAGTAGAACTTTACTAAAATATTTACATGCATAAATAATCCGGTAAAGTGCCGAGTGTAAGGACATGACATTAAATGTTTCGTCAATGTTTTGCAAAGTTTTGTCCCTTTAATTAATAATTTTTAAAAACGAATACTTAACTTTATTATTGCATATAAGGTCTTTTGGATTAATTAATATTGGTTTAAAATAAATGCATCATCACTTTTCTCGAAATATTGAATTTTCTTGTTGATTTAAAATGACATCTTTTGTTGAAAGTTCCAAAGAATATACATTTATAAAATTTAAGATATTGCGCACAAAATGAAAATTAGAGTACGTTTTCCTATGATAAAAATGACCCTAAAACAATCTGTATGAGAATCTGAGAATTATACTAGTACTATAACTCAACATAAGATAAATAAAATTCATAAATCTGTGATATAGAAATATAGAACAGTAAAGAGTCTAACAGTAAAGCATATTATTCTTCAATGGTCCAAGTAGTCATCACAAAAACAAAACTGTAATATTCCTGGAGATTAAAAACAGATTTTTAAAAGCAGAGAAAGTCTAAACAACCTGATAAAATAAATCTAATTTAATCTTTTTATTTAAAGTACACATACTCATATTTATAAATGTAAATTAAGTATTACAAATGTTTATAAAGGTATATATTGTTTTAAGTGCTAATAACTATTGAAAGTTGATGCACTCAAATATATATTTAAAAAATCTGTGATACGCCTGTGAGAAATTCACACAAGATAAAATGAAGTCTGCTGCTTTGTATTTCTGTTTTCAATAGAGTACAAAATTAAATTCTTAATACCAACTCAAATTTTGAATCATTTTTATATATTCATATATTTTTCCTATAGGAAATAATTAAATTACTAAATGCACGTTGCTTTGCAATAGAGAATAGAATTAATGCATAAGAATACTTTTTTTGAACAAGAAAGAATCTTCAGTTTATCAATATTTCCAGTATGCAATACTTGTCTAAGCACCTCTTTCAGTGTATATATCTTACTATAGTACCTACATACCCATCAAGTAGTTCTAAATGACACCCCATTATCTACTAGTAGCACCTCGTTCCTTTGAAGGACTCTTCCTTTCCATTATACTACACTATACGAGTATTTTCACCGATCTTTTGTTCATAACTTTGTTTAAATCTGTTGCCCCCTGAACACCTCGAGTGTCATTCATTAATTAACACTTAAGTTATCCTCCCATTGTGTTTGACGTCTCATTCTTCTCTTTGACGACCTTTGACTTAGTACAGTTTGAAGAACGACTTCAAAGAGCTGATCGCAGATGATGTGTTTTGCAAGGGTGGAATATACGAGTTTAATTACAATGTGAGATAATCAAAGCATTGGTAAAATGTTCTCTTGTTTCTTATTTATATTTAAGGATTAAGAGTTTTGTAGTCTTACAGTATAGGGATGATCTTCATATCTGCTTTCTTGTTTGATGTTAAAAATAATTAATAACCGGGTCTTAATTTTAATACGCATTTGTCTATTAAATTTTGTATTAAAATTAAGAACGTTTTTAACAGTGTACTTAAAGCCATACCAGAGAGACAGTTTTGTTATCAAAAAACAAAACAAAACCATATTTTCTTTTATTTTAAAACAGTTCTGTTTTTCAAAAACAGACTATTCACACTGAACAGACTGGTTTTGTTTTTAGTGTTTTTCTGTGTGTCCCATAAAAATTATAAACATGATAAAGAACAACTGACAAGCACAAATGTTCACAAAAACAAAACTGCAGACTAAAAAACAACAAACGTGTTTTCCTTTGATCTTACCGACTCCAAATGGGAATGTGTTTTGTTTACTAAAACAGCAACAAAAGACAAAAATGTTTTAAAAACAGTCTCGTTGGTGTAAACATTGGTGTTTTTGTTCGTGTTTTATTGAACTGTTAACCGGCATAACATAGACGAAAACATACAGATGTGTTCAGGTATTAGTTGTCCATTGTGGGTAGTTAATCAAAGCGCACTCCTATAATAATTCAAACTTTGAATAAATTTATCTTAAGTCCAAAACATACATTGGACTAAATTTTTTCTAGGATAATTAGATAATGTAATTCTTTATAAGTGTAAAAAATTTGTAATATTTTATTAATACGCATCTACCGTTTCAACTACCTTAATAAGTTAATCAAAAAGTTGTTATATTAATTATTAATAAAGTTAACAAAGCGACCATATTGCGAACTACTGAATTTATAAAACTAGAATATTATATGTGATCATAAAATTCTTTACTGAATTATAATAAAACTATACGGTGCAATTTTCTGCATCCTTGCTTTTGGTTCTGACTTTCTTAAAGCTTTTCTTGCAGCTACACTGGTGAATAGTGGATTATTCGAAATCAATAATACTTTGCTGCATAAGAATTGCGGGTTTTATAGCGTTGTATCAAATGGTCACAATTATTAAATATAAAATTTCTATGAAGTACAATATCTTAGGTAGTTTAAGTATAGTGGTCAATTTAAATCTAAATTTTAGTTTCTTCTATCGATTACAAAATCAAATCGATAATGTTTTTTTGACGGCACAGGTAATCTATAATAACTACATGATAAAATAACATTTAAAGAATACTTTGTGAAATTTTCATAAGTAAATATCAAGAAATGAGGCATTGACAGCAAATCTCTGCAGACATCACAAAAAAAAGTGACATTGCGGTGCCACTTATAACCCAACACTGAATTATTTGAAATCAAAAAATCAAAATGATTTCATTAGTTGATAAGTTTTTGCAGGTTACTCTGTCGAGTTTTTTTTATATTAATTTTTCAATTTTTTACAGCACATAAAAGTCAAAATACCGATTATAATGCAAAGAACATATAATATGAAGACTCTATATCTCCGACAGTTTTACTTCAATCGATTTCAAATTTTCACACAACAAACTTAATAAGTTGTACATTGATATAAATAAATTTAAAAAAAGAAATTGAAACTTTACAACCGAACAATTGAACTATTGTGATATTCAATTTTTTGTTAATATTGGCATTAATGGGCTTGTGTCCTATGTCTTAATTTCTATAAAAGTGTACTATATATTGATAAAGTGGGTTACTATAACCTCAAGTGTTCAATTATTTTTTAATAACTCCTTATATGTTAGGAGATATTAACAATTAAAAAAGTCATTTTGTCTCTTTATTCCAAGTGCATGTGACATCACAATTCTTGTGTAAGGTTACCAACCTTACAGATCATAAATCTCTGCTATATGTATTTATATATCAACATACCACATATTATTTACAGCTATTTCAAGGAACAATAAAATTTTAATACTATGTCTGCCTTAACAGGTTTAAATAATATAAAAACTTATTATTCTTTGATTTGATTTGATTATTTGACTACCAACAGCTACAGAACATTACCACAACACTGACCTACTCAACAAATAACTGACGTTAAAATGCAATTCACGTCATATAAATATGGCCGACCATTTCTAGCGCTAAAACTACAATTCAAACTTTTAATTGCTATATCTCCGTCAACATTTAGATATTTAATAAAATAGACACGCCAATACACATTTATTAACATCAATTTCAATCAACAATTGAAAAATCGACCACTAAAAAATGAGGACACAAGCCCATTAGGTTAATAAATATCATTAACAAACAAATGAATCTAGTTCACTTCATCGAGCATGACGTCAAAGTATAAGTTGCAAAATAATTCCCTAACATTAGAAATATTAAATGTTGTGTAGTTTCATTCTGTATTATTCAAAATAGGAGTAGCAAAATTAATGGTAAATTATCGTCTCAGATAGAATATTAAAACCCTTCATGACCATATATTATCCACCAGGAAATTGTTATCATTGATTGCAAATGGGTCACGCCCACCTCGCTACAGTGCTATATAAAAAATGAGTCATAATATTACAACATTTCTAACCAGCCTTTCTAAGTCACACACACAATAGATTACACAACCTAATCATATTAATACATATTTAAAAACTAATCAATCTTACTGATGGAAATAAAACTTTTCTTAAGGTTTGAAAATAGCACAGCTATTATTATAACACATTTTCATTCAAGATGATTCCTTAAATATACACACCTTAACAAAACGTACCGGAAGTGTTCAGGATATATTAGATATAGATAAATACATTCGGAAGTAGATGGTGTTTCAACCAGAAATATCAAGATTTCACAAAATGCATGCATAGTCATGTCATGTTGGTTCTATGTGTGAGTCAACATACCATACATGTGATATTGATTTACATAGAAGAAACAGTAACGGATTTAGGTCTGTTAATACCTCTAATACACAAGAAAATTTTGTCCCGTTGACCCTTTCTTTTTAAATCTTATGTAATTTAGTTTTATATTTATTTAATAGTCTTATAGACTGAAAATAAGCTAGCAGCTAGATAACGCTTCAAAATTTTAACGTTTATTTATTTGTAAAACTTTTATAATGTTCTTTATTCTAGCAACAACCTTGCGCTAAGCTTACAAAACGAAAAATAAAGTTATCTGCAAGTTTGAACCTGACACTGTAAGGCTGGTCTCGTACTGCGTCTGAGTATTCGAGTTACTTCGCATTAGTACACTATATAATTAGTTGTACCCTCTATTTTAATGTATATTAATACACCACTGTTCATATGTACTGTATTATTAGCACTGTATCGTTTTCACTTCACTCTCACTCCACTCCACTCTCAAAGTAATAATAAACACAAACGTTATGTACAAATATGCAAGCATCGCACTATGGTCAGGATTTATGCGACACCAAGAAGTAGTTCGCCGTTCGACATTTTGATATCAGGGCGTATAAACCACATTATAAACACAGATGCATGACATATATACAGTGGTGTATTAATAAACATTAAATTAAAAACTTCCTCTGATTAGAAAGTGTGCTAATGCTACTACACCCTATTGTAAACGTTTGCCATTTGAGAGTGCTCTAAGCAGAGATGTACACAAAATACAAAATATAAAATACAAAGTAGAATAGGCTCCCAGATGAGTTTCGGCAATGTCGCAAGCGGTCGTAGCACTAAGTTTCCTTAACCACGCGTTGGAACGGCAACATGTCTTTTTATTCAGCCTAAGGTCTAAGATACCTGTAAGCCTGGTCTATATTGTACTTAAATACTTTTGAAAACTATTTGTGCACATCTCTGGCTCTAAGACAATTTTCTAACTGAGATAGTAATAGCCGAATTTAGAATTGATATTGTGTTATTTGATTTTAATCGTATAAAAAGAATTAGGATTAAAAGTTTACCCTTATATAATCGTATTCATATAAAGAGATTAAACTTAGCGGAACATTGAAAATACATAGTTAAAACCATTGAAAAACCCTTGGCTTTGTTAAGATTTAGCTATTAAAAATACCTTAGAATTTTGAATATATAACACCTCCCTTCTTTAAAAATTTAACCCTGGAATGTATTACAAAGAAATGTATATAATGTTACACCAATAAAAAGTCTATTGCGTTCATTCTTCTTCAAAATTTAGATGCACCTTGTCCTTTTATTGTTGCGTTCATCTTTCGTAAACTTGTACATAACTAAAATTGCACCGCACCAAGTTTGGCGTCATTAGAAAAATAATGTAACGTTACTTGTGGATTTTAGAGCTTCTCGCGCGCCTTGTTTGCTTAAAGTTAATTCCGCCATTGAAAACAACAGATTCATAGTTCGTTTAAGAAAATGGCAGCATTATCATCAGTTCTGTTACGAGTAACATAAAAATATAAACAAAAAACTGGTCTTGCACCAGCTGGGAATGACTTGAAAAAACGTCCTAAATGCTGAATAATATGATAGAGCTTTACGTGCTTTAAAGTAAGTGTGGTAGACGTTGGGGAATGTGCTACAAACACTGATAAGATAAGATGAGGAATGTGGTTATTTGTTACTGTCATCACGTACAGAAAACTGTATATCGTATATGACAAGCAATTCTTGAGTCTTACATGTGAATTGATATCAAGCAATTGTTTTATTATAAAGAAGCTTTTATTACAAGAGTTGTCTTTTTAAATTAACTGAAAAACACCAATATTTTTTGGTGATAATTTAAACAAAGTTTTAGGTTAGTAATAGAACATATTATCTGCCAAATGTCGCCGCAATGACGGTTGTATGTTCCCCCTTCTCTTAAGTGTTAAAGACCCTGTACAAGCGCTATTTAATAATTTTATTTTTATTTGCAGATAAAAAACGTTGCAGAGGACCGTGACAAGAGTCAACAAAGAGACTAGAAGGGGTAAGTTTATTTTTCAATTTAAGTACCTAATTATACGTAAATTTAACTGAATTTTTTATATATTTCTGGCTGAAAATCAATTTTTTTTTATTTATTTATATTAATGTTCAACATATTAGGTTTTTTGTATGAACATTTGAAGTCAATTGGAGTAAAACTGTCGGAGATATAGAGTTTTAAGTCTTCACCTCTACTTCACCTTCTTTTAAACTTTTAAACGCGTTTTTCTCACACTTAGGTTTTTCATAGTCGGTGCCCTCTGTAGCTCAAAATCTACTAGACCGATCCTTTTGAAATTTTACACAATTTTTCTTTTAAAAAATGCCGAGGTAACGCTGTCGAGTTTTATTTTTTTTTAATTTCAACGTATTTTAAAATAACAAAGTTTATGATTTTTTTCATGAAAAATCGATATTTAAAAAATTATTTTTATTAAAAAATCAATAAAGAAAAAAAAAACTCAGAAAAAGAAAGTATTCAACTAATGAAATCATTTTCGTTTTTTGATTTCAAATAATCCAGTGATGAGTTATGAGTGGCACCGCAATGTTACTTTTTTTTAGTGACGTCTGCGGAGATTCGCTGTCAATGGCTCATTTCTTGACATTTATTTATGAAACTTTCGCAAAGTATTCTCCAAATGTTATTTTATCATGTAGTGATTGTAGAATTAATTATATGTTAACTATGTCGTCAAAAAACATTATCGAAAATATGCTAATAAAAAATATACGTAACCATTTACTTCCGTTTCACACTGAATAAAATTTATTCAACTGACTGTACACTTCAAACAATCTACAATGGATGCATATTAATTATTAAATAATTAATATGCAGTCATATTGTCACCAATTCAATAATCCCGCCAGAATCTGTGTGTGTCAATGATGCAGTGACACCAATGCACAAATCCGGTGGACTAACCCTACCAACTAGAGCTGATTGGTCAATGAAATATAAATGAAGATACTGCAAAATGATTTTAAAACGTAATAACAAAAACAAAGTTCATTTTACCCCCACCCTGTACCACCAGCGCAACGGTAGAGCAACCGCGTGTATCACCTTGCAAACCAAAATAACTTTTACTAGGTGACTATCGCGTGTACTTACTTGGGGAATGCATTAAACATATTTACTCATACCTGCAACATAACCTGTGCCATACACCTGTAGTTATAGATTTAAATGTATGAGAACAATGGAGTAGAAGTTGATTTCCCACTCAGAAATTTAAAATAAACCCAGAAAAAACATAGCACCCTTAACTTTGCATTAATTTATATAGTATTTGACATCTTGTCAAATTATGTATCATGAATTTTTTATAACCAATATCTGATACTAACATAGAACGCCTGATGAATATGCTATTACTATCTCATTAATAGTGAAGTTAATTTTTATTTTAGCTTGCAATTGAATAAAAAGTGACATTGTGACCATCGGGATTTTAGAATAATAAATTTCTCAAAATCTACATTTTGCATATTTAAGTAGTTAGCTCGGTATAATTGGCCTGTGAACCATAACTAAATTTATATAAATCTACTTTGTCTATTGATAAAATTGCCTATCAAAACACTAAAATCCAATTATTTTTATTCAATTCGCAATATTATATAACTTATTAACGAATAAAACATACATTTTTTTCTGTTTAACAATTAAAGCGGTAAAAATGTACTAAAATATTACTCTGTTCACAACGCCATTGCTTCCTCACCTTCCATTGCCACCCCGCTACTATTTGACTACCTTTACAATCAATGCTAAACAAGAGAAGTGCAAAAGAAATGCAGTATTAGACGTCAAAGCTATAGCAGCTGTGTGATATAAAGCGAAAAATAAATTATATTCCTTATATTTATTACTTATATATTCTCTTCAGTTCGTGACGTCATCAACTATTATGATGACAATCGGAATATTACGCAGAAAAACAAAATTCAAACTTTAAATAGATTGGATTTATAAAAAAATAAAAATGCGTAGCCAATTTGAAAAAGTCGTCTTCAAACTACGAACAGGATAACGAGGTTGACACATCAACACTTAATGAGTAAAACAACAGCTCCGAATTGCAGTAACTGTCAGACGCAAATAACAGTCCATCATCTCTTAACAACCTGCCCACAATATCAAACTCAACGAACAAAATACAGCATCAGTGGTGAAGTAATGGATATGCTTTCAGACAATCCAGAAGAAATGAGATTGTGCCTTCATTTTTTAGTGGTCGATTTTTCAATTGATGATTGAAATTGATGTTAATAAATGTGTATTGGTGTCTATTTTATTAAATATCTAAATATTGACGGAGATATAGCAATTAAAAGTTTAAATTGTAGTTTTAGCGCTAGAAATGGTCGGCCATATTTGTATGACGTGAAATGCATTTTAACGTGTTGTAACGATTTGTAGCTGTTGGTAGTCACATAATCAAGTCAAGTCAAAGAATAATAAGTTTTTATTTTATTTAACCCTGTTACGGCAGACATAATATTGGAATTTTATTGTTCCTTGAAATAGCTGTAAATAATATTTGATATTTTGATATATAAATACATATAGCAGAGATTTATGAGCTGTAAGGTTGGTAACCTTACACAAGGATTGTGATGTCACATACATTTGGAATGTTGTACAACGTTGAATCACTTTTATAATTAAAGGAACAAAATGACTTTTTTAATTGCCAATATCTCTTAACATATAAGGAGTTATTAAAAAATAATTAAACATTTGAGGTTCTAGTAACCAACTTTATCAATATATAGAAGTTTTATAGAAATAAGGACATAGGACACAAGCCCATTAAAAATGTGCTCGAATTCCTAACTGATATAAACTTAATAAACTAAATTTAGCTAAAATAAAATAACTTCAGGCGAACATGACCTTGTAGAAATCTCTTAAATTTTTAAATAAAAATAAATTTCTTTCGAAAATTAAAAAACCACAAGTTCTCAAACCCATTAGATTTGTTATAACCATAACAATTAATTTATAAGTAAGTAATGGTTTATTTAATTGATATTGATTAAAACTCGGTAGTCAAGTCGTTTTCAGAAATTACTTACTACAGTTTCAATGGGCACTACACTCAAGAAGTTGGTGGGAGTCGGGTGTACACTTGTACAGTGCCAATACTCAACTATCATCGCCATGTTAAGATTGTCAGTATCGTCTTGAAGTTGCCAGTACGATATACAAGTATTTACCATAAGTATAAACCAATACACAACCTTACAGCCAATTCAAGTGATAGGCAATTGAACATTGAGTGCCTTGAAAATCCATAAGTATTAATTCTATTTATATACCTATATAGCTATGTCTACACGGGCGTCCGCTAAACAGGGTTAAACAGATTTTTTAATTTTGTATTTAGTTTAATATGGGAATGTGCATCATTTTTAATTTAGAATCTAATTTACGTTTTCTTTATTTTTCTAGAACCTTACCAAATGCAATGTTTCTAAATTTATAAAAATAACTTTTTTTTTTTTTTTTTTTTTTTGTTTACAAGGTAATTACAACTAAGCAAATTTGCTTATCTAGCAATTTTTATATATAATAAGTACAATACGTATTCCAGATCCAATCCACTGACTAGTTCCGAAAGATTTATATTACACACTTCTTATTGTGTGGTACAGTGGTAGATATCACAGGGTCAGGTCTTGAGGCTTGGTCCTCTTCAATCTACGCAGATCTGTTCTCGTATCGAGTAACTGCAATATTTCATTGGTGTGGTGGTCTTGTAGACGTAGCAAATGTCTACTCGCTGCCTTCTTGATTTCATCGTCTACGGTGGGCATCTTTAAGTCACGATGTAGATTTTCATTTCTGATGTACCATGGCGCATCTGTAATACTACGCAGTACTTTATTTTGAAACGTTTGTATTTTCTTCAAATTGGTTTTCTTGGTACAACCCCACAGTTGTATACCATAGGTCCAAATGGGTTTCAGTATTTGGTTGTATAACCGCTGCTTAATAAGTAATTAGACAACATCTTCAGTTTTATTAGAAATTGTAAATTTTAAGCAAACTCATGTGTTGCTTCTGAAATTTAAAATTTATTTTGGTAATTTACATACATATTTTAATAATTACATTGTTTAACTTAAATCATACCTGAAATTTCAAGAAACGACATTTATAGTTTATTATTTACTATAAATTGTCAATTCCTTTTTATCTAATTTTATTATAACCTCACACTATGCACTTAACTAACTGAGTAACTAAAAACGTGAGTTGAAAGAATTAACCGTGTTGGCCGTTATTCCTACAGCGACATCTATGGTGTTCATGGGTATATGTTTTCACTGAACGGTCACTTTTTTACCGACCGAGGAGCTTTGTACCGTCTAAAGAAATATACATAATAATATACATTGAGTAACTTATTACAATCAAACCCGGAGTCATGGCAGTCAGTGTCCGGTATCAATGCTCTCACATACTGTGTCGTCAGAAATAGATAAAGAAAAAATAATTCTGCATAATATTTCTTAGACAATCGGATGTTGTATAAAACATTAACCTAGTAATGTCAAAATTAATCTTTCAAACATATTATCCTAGTAATTTTAATGTTACAAATAACTATTCATTATCAGTTGATTAAGATTTATTATAATAACATGCTATGACAAGTCTTGATTTGTTTTGATGGTTCATTTGATTTCTGTAAGTAAACTGAATTTGTTTCTCTTTGAATCGTGAGATCTAGGTCACAGCAAAAGCTTAACGTATGTGTTGTGTTGTGTCCGTTGCTTGTGATCAGGCGCTACACAACAGTATGTATACACACACACACACAGACACTCACTTGACTGTACCAACGACTGTATTTGTTTTCTCTGTCTTGTACTAATTTTGAAATGCATTAATCTCATTTGCAGAATAAAATAAAAAGAGCAAGGTTTGAAACCTTGGTGTTATTCTACTTCTATTATTTTAACATTCTTATCTTATGTTCATGTTTTAGTATTTAAAGTATATTATTAAACAAGCTTAAACTTGTTTGGTAAATAGTTGTATACAATTCAAGATTATCTGATGAATGTATAGAGGAAAATGTATTCCCAAAGGAACAAGGAATAAAGTTAAATAAATTAAAATATTATTCAGGTAGAAACTATAAAAGATGGAATAATGAAACTTGATATGGTATGTATCTAAAACTTTATATTTATTAATATGAAAATCACGAGGATGGAAGATCTACATACGAAGACAATGACATTACTTAGTGGAACACGTTTATACATTTTTGTGTGACTCCTTTTACGAGAATGGGCTTGTGTCCTATGTCTTAATTTCTATAAAAATGTACTACATATTGATAAATTGAGTTACTAGAACCTCAAATGTTCAATTATTTTTTAATAACTCCTTATATGTTAAGAGATATTAACAATTAAAAAAGTCATTTTGTCTCTTTAATTATTAAAGGGATTCAACATTGTACACATTTGAAGTGTTACACAATTCTTGTGTAAGGTTGGTAACCTTACACAAGGATTGTGATGTCACATGCATTTGAAATGTGTCGCTTTTAAAAGCATCTAGTTACGTTTTAATTTACAAATACACAAGAACTGAACATAAAATACAGGAATATGTATAGGCTGATTGAGCGACGCTCTGAACTAAACATAGAAAACAAGCTGCTCATATATAAACAAGTGCTAAAGCCAGTGTGGACGTATGGAGTGCAACTCTGGGGTTGCACCAAGAAATTTAAACGTTCCAAAATAAAGTTCTGCGAGGAATAGTTAATGCACCGTGGTATATCCGCAATGAGGACATAGATAGAAACCTGAAGATTAACATAGTCAAAGAAGAAATCAAATTTATAGCAACGAAGCACGAGTTGAGACTTCGTAACCACGAAAACATCGCCGTGACGCAAATGTTTTTTGATAGTAATGATGTTCGAAGACTTCGCAGGACTAAACCTTCGGACCTAGTAACCTAATCTTGTAGAATTGTTCATTGGAGCAATCTCTACCACACCGTGTAAATATTGAAATGTAAGCCACTAGATAAGTGTATCTATACTTAGTTGTAGTATTATAGAAAAACTATAAAAGGTAAACATTGCAACACTATACATATTCACGAACTAATTGTACAACCCTTGCTTTTTAGAATCATTTTTAAAGCTAATCTATGTCATATATTAATAGGTATTATAAATATTTCTCCCCCAGAGTTCCAACATTAAGAACTACATTTTCTATTTACTAATGACAGCGTCGCGACGGTGGTGTCACGTGTCACGCGTGGTGCGTTACTGGAACTACTACAATTATCGATCACCAACATTTATTTCTACATATTTTATTGACCACGACAAGAGTACGATTTGTGCTTGTATTGTTTTGTACAAGTATTATATACAACAAGAATAAAGTAAAAGTATTCGATCGTTGTACTGTGCTGTTTGCTATGAAAAATGAATTGTCATTCCCTTTATTGTATGTTCAATTTACTATCATGTGTATTTCCAATCTATTTCTTTATGTTTATTGGTGAAATAAAAAGGATGGGCTATATTAATTATTTTAGATTTATGGCTATAAAAAGTTTGAAATTACTTACAAATATCAGTGGGTTAACATGAGATACATTGTCCAAGCCTTGAGAATATTGTGTTGAATATGTATACATATAAGACAATATCTCCAATTTTATTAGGAATTGTAAATTTTTAATCAAACTTATGTGTTGCTCTAAAATCAAAGACTTTTTTTTTAGTAATTTACATACACATTATAATAATTACACTGTTTAACTTAAATCATACTATCTACCGAAAATCAAAGAAACGACATTTAAAGTTTATTATTTAAATTGTCAATTCCTTTTTATCTTATTTTGTAATAACTTAGCAATATGCACAGTGAGTTCTGTTCACTCCAAATATCAATTGTGTTGGCCGTTATTTCTCAAACATCATCTAAAGAGTTCATGAGTATAAGGTCACTGTTTTACCGACAGTCGAGCTTTGTACCAACGTGAAAATTCCTCAATCGTCCTCATTTTTTAGAAGTCGATTTTTCAATTGTTGATTGAAATTGTTGTTAATGTGTATTGGCGTGCGAGATATGGCAATTACAAATTTGAATTGTAGTTTTAGCGCTAGAAATGGTCGGCCATATTTGTATGACGTAAAATGCATTTTAACGTGAGTTAATTGTTGAGGTAAGTGCTGTGGTAATGTTTTGTAGCTGTTGGTAGTCTAAATAATCAAGTCAAGTCAAAGAATAATAAGTTTTTATTTTATTTAACCCTGCTAAGGTAGACATAATATTGGAATTTTATTGTTCCTAGAAATAGCTGTAAATAATATTTGATATATAAATATACATATAGCAGAGATTTATGAGCTGAAAGGTTGGCAGCGATTGTGATGTCACATGCATTTGGAATTTGTACAACATTAAATCCCTTTAATAATTAAAGAGACAAAATGACTTTTTTAATTGTTAACATCTCTTAACATATAAGGAGTTATTAAAAAATAATTGAACATTTGAGGTTCTAGTAACCCACTTTATCAATATATAGTACACTTTTATAGAAATTAAGGCATAGGACACAAGCCAATTGGTTTTAATAGTGCCCATATTAATCCAATCTTATACATATTATACAACAAATATATAAAATTATAATTAAAAATTCAAATTTATCTTTTATTATTCGTAAACATAAATGATTACCTCTATTTAATTAATTGTTATTCTGCTAATTATTTAACTGTGTACTGCACAAAATATACTAAATATTAAATTATTTAACCACAGATGCAGTAAATTCATTTTACAATAGATTTATTTTTATGGAAAACAACAATTAATTGATGTGAAGTTTTACATATTGTATCTGCAAATTGTGGTTATTAAAAACAGTAATTCTACTGTAATTGCATTTTGTATCAATAAAATAGTAATGATTACAGTGATGTAGCTAGGAATATCAAGTATGAAAGCTGAGTTACAAATATTTCAATTAAGATTTATAATAAAATAGAACTATTGTGTGACAATGAATTGGGTTAAGAATGCTATACAAAAACACGGTCCTTTGTTCAATCGATCTATTCAAAATGTATATGTCTTCGACTATAATTGTGCATTAAATACCGACCAAAATAGCTCAATAAGTTAGAGCACCAGTATTAAGTAGGAAAACCCTGAACAGAACAACCTAGTTAAAATTTTGGGGAAATGGCATAGCTAGGTGAATTTCCAATAAAGAAATCAATTCTTTACACTCAAATTTCAAATAGATGTCACACATAAAAAAGAAATTGGCCGGAATCTTTTAATAAGAATATTCTTTCTCTTGTTGTCTCTTTTACATTTGAAAATATTTATTTTAGTAGTTATCACAGAACAAGAAACAAGATATAGCTGTCTCTGTTACACTTTAATGGTTTCTTTGCAACTTCATTCAACACTGGTACGGTAGCGAGGCCAGTTGAAGTGAGTTTGCCGTTTGCAGTTAATATCACTGACATTTCATTTGAACGGGAGAAATCAAATTGAATTGTTTCATGACAAAAAGTCATACGCATCTACAATATGATGTTAAACAGACTCCAAAATATTTACTGGGACAAACAAAATAAAAGCTGGTTAATGACACATTAGGGCGAGAGCATTGATGCTTTACTCTGACTACTGTGTTCTCGGGTTCGTTTCCCGGGCCAGAGTTATGTTTTCTGGGTTTGATAAAATAAGATTTAATTGATTGTGTGCAACCATAGAAAAATGAATATTGAAAAAAATGAACACAAAAAGAAAAATTCGAGAACGAAAATAGAAAAAAGAAAAACAAAAGGAAAGAAAGGAATATTGGCCAGCTATTAAAGGGAGACAGTGAAGGAAAGAGGTGGATATGGAAATAGTAAGAAGGAAAGAAAAAACAGGAGAATAAATAACCTGGTGGCTGGGTTGCACAAGGAACAGGAAGAGAAAGGAAGTACTAAAAGAGGCAGTGAAGGGAAGCAGGAGAAAGAAAGAAGTAGCGAGGAAACAGTTAAACTTCAGTTCAAAGAAATAGACTAGGGAATAGACCAGTACAGAAGGAAGACTAGGGAAAATGAAGGAAGAGGGTCAAGAGAAGAAGAAGCAGAAAGTACTTTTGGAAATAAAAAGGTCTAGAATAATGTAAATTTAATTGTAAGTTGAAGTATATGAAATGTATTAAGAATGTAGATTTTAAAGCCGAAAGGCGAACAATAAACAATTAATTAATAATAACAAAAGGAAAGAAGAAGAAAAAGAACAACAGAAGAGATTGGATGTAAATGGGAACATCATAGTTAAGGCGATTCCTGTGTCATAACGAGATGCTGAAATAGGGAGAAGAATAAAAATCTTGAACGTTGAATGAGGAGGAGATTGATGGAGTAATTTGAAATGGAATAAGGAAAAAAGCTGATATATAGAAAATTGAATTATTGTATAGTGTATAAGTTATACGTTTATAAAAAAATGTAATATTGATTTAAAGTGCTAATAACTACCAATAGTTGATGCAGTGAAAAAATAAATATTAAAAAAAAAAAAAATTAAAGCAATTATTTTCCAAGCAAAAATACTTTGTAAAATTGCTTTTAAGTACGATATCATTAATTTAACATTGAATTACACTTAATGCTCTTAAATGGTTAAAATTAATTATCTGTCTTTAAGTCAAAACTTCAATTTAACGTCGTTCGTTTGGCATCGTTCCAAACATATTCGAGCATTCAAAACTTTTCCTATACCCGTTTCCATTTTATGGTTGATATTATTTTCCATCCGCTCTTAGACGCGAGCATGTATGTAAAAATGTGGCGTTCTGCCAATTGTTTATTTATTGTAACTATTATACAGGCAACCATTATCCTGATAACTCTATCAATACAATAATGACCTCTCGTAGCGTGGTATGCCTGCCCTGGTGTCCCGGTGGCCTGGTACTGTTATGTTGGTATGCATTAACGTGCTGTTTAATGTCTCGTATCTATGTTACGGTGTATCCGTAAAAACTATGATAGATAACAGAGGGGGTTATGATATGATAGATGCATTGTGTTGAATGGGATAATGACAAGTAGCGCCGGAACTAACAGAGCTGCATTTATGTTAGGCCCTATTCATTATACATTTTTTTTTTCATTTATTAAATTTAATAGCACCTCCTAGGCTTCCGCCCATATGTGCTGCCTTTTCCACTTATCCTATCCCCCTTAATTTTTTACATTTCAATTACATTGATATATAATTATATAGGAACAAATAAAAGATGTACAAAGGAACTTATTATAACTCATTTTATCTAATTTACTGTTCAAACTCATCCGCCGTGAAATTGTCTCAATTCGGCATGCATTGAGATAGGCGCCTAAGTTGTATCCACAGAAAAACGTAAGCACCTACATCTTACCTTGGCTTATTGAAACAACCAGCGTTTCAAACATAGAAATACTGGAAAGATTTCATTCTAAGACAGTAAGAACCATTATTGATATCCCGTGGTACAAAAACAACAAATAGATAAACCATGACTTCGACATTAAAACTTTGAAAGAAGAAATTAACAAATTCAGCCAAAGATACCAGCAACGACTAAACAATCATCTAAACGACTTAAAAGACTAAAAAGACATAGTGTGTTAAAGCTACCACAACGTTTTTAATTGTTATTCAAAGATATAGCCGTCGCTGGACGACTATTTCTCATCTAGGACAATTTCATATTTAGCATAGGTACTTATTGTAACAGATTGTAACGTGGCATATTATTAAGCGAGAACAAAACATTATGTTGGGTAAGGTCCTTAAAACAATATTTAGGATAAGATCCTTAACTATGGATTTCTAAATAATATCTGGATAAATTCATCAAATATATATTGTCTGAATAACAGAGAACGTTTCACGTATGCTTTTAGTTTTTCTCTTTTTATGGAAAGAGCAAGAGAGTTTCTCTATGATTAATGATTCTCCTTAAATAGGACCGACGTTTTGTTTTCCTCTATTTTGCTAAAGTTAAGATACATCTAAAAAATAATCTATTTATCAGTTATCTGAGTGAATGTGTGTGTGAGAGAGAGTGAGAGAAGAGAGAGAGAGATTACTTTAAGACGACGTCATGGATATAATGTAAACTAAAGATTTCTGTAATGCTTCTATACAATTATACGTTAATGATGAAATTATTTAGTGCATATCATTTCTTTCGTTTCTTTCCAGTTGATCATCGTCTGTGTTTGTGTGTGTTTGTTATTTACTTTCCCATTCATTTCATATCACGCTGAGCCACAGCGTAGCGTGGCCGGGTTTACCTAGTTTGATATAAATTCCAGAATACGAAGACCTACGACAAAAAGTCGATTCACACTTTTACGTTAAAAGTTTGCTCAATCAACTTGTTCACAGTGCAGCAAATAGTTACATAAAAATCACACGCGTACGTGCTTTCTGAAAATATAGTTATTAAAGCACACTGCATTACCGACATAGTCATTCTATATTTTCCTACTACTTGTACAGTATATCTGTACTTGTAGATAGGAAAACTAGTGAACTAAAAAGGAGCGCGAAGGGGATGGGGAGTTAGTAACACACACACACAGACATACACATGATAAACATTAATAATTTACAAGCTTTAGTTCAATCGATAATGGTGTTGTTCATTATTATTGTGATATTTATGTTGAATTACGTATTCTTCGTATTAGAGGTTAAAAAACTACAGGCCAATCAGTTACACCCCCCGCCCATTTCCTTTATACGTTTACACTGAATTTCACCGTAGAGAAACTAAAGTCAGAAGTGGGAAATGTGACGAGGGAAGAACGGGGTAGTTTGAGGTAAAAATGAAACATGAAAATGTTTTAATAGTTTTTTTTTAAGTCGGTGTATATGCCATAACTCTGAAAAAGTTCATTTTTATGTTTATGTTTTTTATGTGGTTACTTAGTCAAAGTTAAACAAAGACTATGGGCTGCAACCTACCAAAAGTTATTCGGTTTATATATCACTGGTTTCATATATTTTATTCTGTTTATTACATACATAGCTCTTATAAACTCTTTAAGCATATGTCAACGGCGTAGTATATCGCAAACGACGTCCTTTTAGTGTTATGATTTGAATTCAATAAAATAATTCGTAATTTCATTTCAAATTTTAATTCAATTTTTAAATTGAAATACTTAACTCGTCCTATATAAATTTTACATTTAAAAAGAAATAAATTTTCATATAAACTGACTAAAAAAATTTATTTTGTTTAACAAAATAAAAAATATTTTCGATTTATGCGTTATTTGACTAACGTTTTTTCAAAATTTGGGATTTTTTTTCGATTCGTATATAAGTTACCAAAGTTCCCATATACAAAATTTCAATTTTATAGCACAATTTTTACTTTCGGCAAAAACTGCCCCCATACACCCAAATAAAATTTTGAATACAATCCAGAATATAAAGATTCGCCAAAGTTCCGTACCGGGCCCCCTAATTTTTTCAATTTTTGAATTTTTAATTTTTGGAAAATGTCGACATTAAACACCCTAATACACATGCAAATTTTCAGCTTTCTATCTCTTACGAACTAAAAGTTATACAGCAAAAAGTGCCCATATTTTTACCAGTTTTTCCAAAATTACGGGTATCCAGGAAATTCAGGGAATAATCCGGGGACGCCAAAAGTCTTTCTCAAGAATTTTTTTCTCTACGAAATAAGCAATTTTTAAAAACATTGACGGAACTGTTTTCGCGCTGCCATACAAAATTCACTACCAAACATATAAGATCATAAATATACACCTGGAACATTATAATATAAGAAGTTTATTCGAACATTTTACGTTGACAACAACATTTTGATTTTTGAACAAACGAATTCATTGATAAATAAAAGCGCTTCAGGAATCGTTAGAGTGAATATCAAGGCTCACAAGTCAACTGGCTTTATTTCAATCGCATCGACTCGTCGCGTCGGGTCGCATTAAAGACATGTATTATTCGCATATACGTATAGTATTTTTATCGGATTTTAATGGTAATTAAAAGTACGCCTTTCGGCTTTTAACGATGGGTTTTCACCCCTTTATTTGTACACTGTATCCCAAAATAACAAATTAAAAACGTTTTCCTGTGCACTGAGGGAACGGGAGCGGCAGTGTGAGGGATTTTTGTACAGCTTTCATTTTATAATAACGCATTTATATTCTGTTATACCAATAAATAAGAATGTAGTAAACATTTCTACAATTGTTGAACAAAAATGGTTCTCGTAGTAACTATATTAAAAGTTACTTGCATCATAACATATTCTCTGAACTTTTTTTTTAATATATTGTTAATCACATCTGTCATTGTCGTTTGATGTAGTATTCCTTCTCAGATGGCTGTCTATATTTTGCAATAACAGATATCAACTAATAATGAAATTGATGGAAGAATTATTAAGATGTTCACCCGCTAAACAGAGTGGTATGTGTATTTTAAGTTTAACAAACACAAAAAGTTATCTTTAACATAAACAATGTTATCCAATATACAATGTTTTGTGGCCTATTTTACGGTTTTCTAAAAAATAAATCTAAACTATCATTCCCACTTACTGTTTTAATTTTATTTTCTATTTAATTTAAATTGTTTAGCATATGGCAATATGCGTTGTCATTCTCAGTACTAGTTTTAATTTAATTTATTTTTTAATTTTCTTTGTTTTTTTAAAACCTTAAAAGATCTAATGTTTCTAAATTAAAAATACTAAATTAAAAAATGCTGTACTGTATTATAACCTTCAAAATGTGAGAACCTGTCAAAATGCAATAGGATTTATATTTAAAAGAAGTACAATATCAGTTTGTCAAAAATAAAGAACTAACTTAATAATAAAATTAAAAAATACCTTTTTAAGGATTCTAAATTAATAAAAAAAAACTAGGTTTTCTTTACGTAAAATAATTCATGAATATTTTCGGTTAAGCGCTAAATAAATTTTACTAAAAATGAAACCAATTTACAACTTATTTAAGGTAGGTTGGGTAATTTAGGCAGCCAAATATTGTCCAAAATAGTGATGTGGTATATAGCATATATTTTAGATATCTTCTTCTTGTCTCTGTCGTTTTATATTTGATTAGGGCAGCACGTCAAGTCACAAGTAAAGTATTTTGTAGAAATATTTTACCGAGAAAGGAATGTCGTATTGCCGAAAAGGTTAAATAATTTCGTGACACTTTTCCTCTGAAAATCAATATGAACAAAACAAATTTGGGTTCAATGTGAATTTTTATGGTCATTGAATAATTTAGAAGGGCATTTTGTAAACCTTTGATGAATAATACATACAAACAACAAAAAGAAAACAGATTTCTACATTTTCTAAATTAAATTTATGTCCTGTAAATTTCAATCGTTACCTGAAATAAATTATAGAATAAAACATGAATTTTGTTTCGTTTTTTGGTTCTTAATTATGACTGTACGGATTCTATGCATTACATAATTTTTTAGTGTAGAAACTATTTTCTTTTTCAACTCTGTATCAGTTTTACTAATACCGTTAAGCACTAGCGAAGCTAATTAAAGTTTGTCCTCCTGGCATAGTTATCTTGAAACATATTTCCAAGTAAGATTAAAACAATTTCTGTTATTTTGAAATGGTCGATTTTATAAAACTATTGCAATAAAATGTAATATCAGTTTCCAGCGAATATGCTCTTGTATTTCACTGATTGGGTGTTAAGAACAATTGTGCAGTGCACGAGTTTTATAATACAGCGTCTGACAACCTTTTTGCAATTTATGTAAAAGAGTCTATATTGCAAGACTTAAAGACTCTCTGTTATATATGTTTAAAGTTTCTTCAACTTAAAAAGTTTATTATTGCATTATTTTGGTAGAGAAGTGCAGGGGATAATAAGAAAAAGGGATGGTGAAGTTCAGTTACAAAAAAGGATGACAA
Organism: Panorpa germanica; assembly: GCA_963678705.1. Taxonomy (NCBI): domain Eukaryota; kingdom Metazoa; phylum Arthropoda; class Insecta; order Mecoptera; family Panorpidae; genus Panorpa; species Panorpa germanica. The sequence continues at coordinate 7,965,112 of OY783220.1, read as the reverse complement.
AGATGGCCCCGCAAACAATTAGTGCAGTGTCCCGTTTTGTGACGTTTCTATCACTATTACACTTCAATTATAGTTCACATCAACTTCATCTTCATTTGAATTCTGACAGATGGAGTTGTTCCACCATTTGTAGCCGATAAACTGAACTCCTTCATGGCCAAAAAATTATACGCATGTTTAATATGATGGCTGTGACTCCAAAATGTTCACTGAGCGAGGAAAAGACAATTGTGGGGAGACAAAATATAGAGGAGTAGTGAAAGAAACAGATTAAGTAACGAAGAAAGAGAAAGCAGATGTTCGGTATTAAAGGTACAGAGAATATGTTAGATATGTGGCAAAGAGAAGGAGAGCTGTTGCACATTAAGTGCAGGTGTAATGAGTGGGTGTAGAAGAAATGTTTAAGTGAAGATAGAAGGAAGAAGATGGATGGCGGAAGTAAGAAAACGGAGAAGTGAGAATGATAAGAACAAGAAAAAGGAACACTGAAAATGAAACAAGGGATAGGAGTGACGTATGAAAAAAAGATTGTGAAAAAGAGAGAAGTGTTAAAAAGACCAAGGAAACTTAAAGATGGACTAAAGAATTCAAAAGGAAAGGGTTCTTTTACTTGGAGCTCATTAGTTTGGTCGATTTTATTTATAATTATGTTAGAGTAATGTTAAGTATAATAAATATAAATAAATATACCTATATTTATTAAAAAACACTATCATGTAAAAAGATATTAACCCACGGTTCTTAATTAACCAAAAATTACCCTAAACGATTGTGGTTGTATCCTTACACTACTTTTATAGCATGAATTTTTTTGAAAAATGTAAATTTCTCATATTCATCTTGAAATACCGTCACGGTCAATAAATCCGCAACATTCATCTTCCTCACGACGCATTCTCTTACTGTTCCATCTTATTTTTAAAAGATATTTCCCTCATAATCATCCCACATTTATTTAAAACGAAATCAACGAATAAAACGTTCACAGCAGGCCTAGTCCTATATTCCTTTAGCTGTATGTTAGTTTTCCCTTCAAATCATACCTCGGAAATCAGACTGAGTTAGTGATATACTCGTATATGTATATAGTTATTTAGAAAGAAAAATGATGTAAAAACGAAATTTCAAATAAATGGATTTCAAGTTCACGGATCTGGAAAAAGTGTTTGAAAGGCACTCAATGGAAGAAAACACCTACTGGGGGAAAATATAAAGGTATATTACGATCAACAAATGACGGGAAAAGGGCACGACAATGATATTGATAGCGACACCGGCACCAGCACGAAAGACGCCAATTAATAAGACGTTGCTTTCAACTCAAGGTCAAAGACTTTTGAATGCAGAACATTTAAAATATATATTTACATTTTTTTTTTCTTAATTTCAATGATCTTTAACAAATGGGTAATAAAATATAATTTCTAAATTATAAACTATAATAATCATTTATTAATAAAAGTAATAAGACGATATCAATTTTAAATAAGCATTTAACGAGTTCTCCCGTGTGATGAGTTAAAAAAATTTTTTTTTTACATAAATTTATTCCTTAACATTTTTGTAGAATATGCTGATAAAGTGATTTTTTAAAATTCTAAGTCGTTATAAAAACATAGCAGTTAGAAGAAGCAGATGTTCGGAGCGCGTAGTTGAGTGGTAGGAAATCTTCCAAAAATTCCGAATATTTCTAATTATTTCAAAACAAAAAAGTCAATAAATTTGAAACTTTTTCTTCAGAAGTCTTCCAAAAACCCAATTTTCAATATTTTCAAACGATTTTACTTCATTCCATGCATTTTGGTCTATATATAAAAACGCCGTTTTTATCTATAGACGGGAAGTCAGCGCCTCCTTTTTTGAGGCAGGTGTCTTCAGAGTGGTACAGCATACGTTCTAATGAAAATTTTTACATGAAATTTGTTTTGCATACTTTTGAAATAGTAACAAATAAATGATACAAATCACAAAGTTTTATCTTTTCATTGGACGTCAAAAAAGATTCTCAAAAAATGATTAAAAAACAGGCTCACACGGGAGAACTCCTTTAAAGAAAGATTACAATAAAAAATAGTAAGGATTGTCACGAATGCACCATGGTTTGTACCTATACAAAGAGAGAATACTTGAACATCCAAACAATTTGGCCAGCTGTCTATTGTCCAATAATTTCGATAGTACGCAGACTAAAAAAGACAGCAGCTCAGGACCTATTAACCAACTAATCAGAATCTAGGATCTGTTGAAATTGAGGGATGAGTCGTAGGGCACACCCCGCGCAAGACACTTTATTTTTTACTTACTTATCACTGAATGTCCTCAGAACAGGACAGACTGTAATAAGCTCTATAAATCAAATAAATTAACATGTTAATTTTCAAGATTTTAAAACACATTAAAAATTAATTATACTACTGCTTTTGATCGAATCTCGATCAAAACATCTCATCTGATGTTTTTCTCTAAAATAATTTTTAAATTATAATATATATATATATATAACGAGGTCAGCTGATAAGTAGGTTAATAAAACAAATGCATAAATAATACAAAAAAGTCCTTGAGGACTTTATACAAAGAAAGTATGGTTTTATAATTGAATTGCTCATGTAGTTAGTTAGTTTGACTTATTGTATAGTGAATGTACATACTATTTTTAATTTGCTAAGTATGGCCATTGTTGATTTATAAAATTAATTAAGAAATAAGATTATTTTAATTAGATTGCTATGAGGAGTTATGTACATCTCAACCTTTTAACATAGCTCCAGGGATCCTGTCGCCCTTTAGACCGTGATAATTTAAAGTTGAGTACAACCGCAAATAAGTTGTGTACAACTCTCTGATTTATATTTGAACTCACGTGTCTGGGGTTTCTCCACGACTCTGTGCCTCGCGAGTGTAGTCGTCCCGCGTGTTTCCCCCTCCCCCTCCGCCGCCACCGCCTCCACCACCGCGTCGTCTTGGATGCCTGGCGTCGTCCCCCAAGCCATAGAGTCCAGCCACAGCAGCCATGGAGGTTTAATTCATCACAACACTCGTGCATGTCACTCCATTACGAACTTCACCATAGGGGTGTAACCCCAAGCTCGAGCTTTTTTGAATGGTGATATTAAAAGCCACATTTAAACAAAAATGTTTATACTCTTCAAATTTTAATCAGTATGACAAATAAAATGTATATTTATTATATCTTGTTATAAAATAAAAGCTCTATTTATTTTATATTTAACACGGTAAAGCTTTTTTAAAATTAAACTTTAACTTTACTGTCTACACTTAATGTTTTGTGTTACATAAACCACAAAATTTTATTACACACTTTAAGAAAAACTATATACAACTATCTCTATCTTACGCACACAGATATATGCATTTTTTATTTATATTTTACATCCATATCGTATTTCTTTCTCTCTTACACTTTGAATATATTTCCATTACGAGAAAATATATCTTCTATCCTTCTTACTCTTATGCAGTTGGTTACGTAAGTAGTTCAAGGTCAGTGGTCGAGAATTAAATAAAATATATCGAATATTTATTGTTATTGCAGTTGCTTAATTATTTTGTTTATTTTCGATGACTTGTATTTTACCTAATGGTATCTATGTTGCCCTACTTCAAAAGCTCTAGCATTTATTATTGTCAATATATTATTGCTAAAGCTAGAAAAGCTTTAATAGGATTTTTTCTGGAACATGTTTTAGTAGTTACTTTCAAATTTCGGTTGTATTGATTTGATAAAATACTTGTGTTACATTCTTTCTGTATTTATGATAATAAGCTCAGTTTTTTAAGTTGAGCTTTTATAAATTATGTTAGTTTCTTGAATAAATCGATGTTCGACCCACAAAGCTTTATAATGTATAACTTTATTAAAGTCATTTAACACTAAACTAAGCCAAGTAAATATAAAAATCAAACTTTATTTTCTTTTTTAAATTTTTATTGAAATTATTTATTATTTTTAATATTATCTGAAGGCCGTATTAATAATCACATTATTTTTTTTTATTTTAAATTAATTTATGTTACTTGTACGTTAAAAAATGAACTTTTAAAGCTTTTGGCTGCTTAAAACTTAATTTTATGCAAATTATTAATTATGCTAATTTATAAAGATACAGCTGTTTAAGGCACTCGAATTTATTTCAACAATTTTACACTTTTTTGCACATCGTTAATAAAATTACATCACGTTCCACACGCTGTTGATATATTGCTACTACTGACTTCATTTTATCTTGTCGGTTTTGTTTTTTTTCAACTTTCTATTTCTTTTTTTTTTTTGACAATAAAATTGGACGAAATTTCTCACTGTTTCTTTCTTTTTTGAGATGGATTACTCAGGAACTTCGATTTGGGTTATTATTTCATTTACACCAATTTGTGAGTACGGAGATTGCGGAAGCTTACGAATTCTTTCGTGTTGAATTGACACACACAGGATGTGATTGATTTGTTATTTTCTTAAGTAGAGCTTTCTCCAGAAGTCTACAAAGTATTGCCATTATGATAAAAAAAGCATGATCGATACGCGCCGCAATTGATTTTTTCTAAATTACTTATTTACAACTTTCAATCTTCATCAGTTACAAACCAAACGTGTTATTTACATTAAAACTTATTTATATTGAACTTTTCACAAATTTATCACATTAAATATCAATATCTTGTACGATTAGTCTTGCCCCACATGGTGTTAGTCCCCTAGGACGATTGACAACTTCTTCGGTGGTGTGTTTCTTTAAGTTGTTTTGCCGTGTTGTACACGAGGTGGATAGATTGCGACTCCGGAGCGATTTTACGGATACCTCGACTCCCTCTAACTGTCCACCCCTACCACGTTGTTCCCCCCGCGCTTCGCTTCTCTGCAACAACCCCTGCGTTGTCCCAGTCCCAGTTAGACTGCGACCGCGCATTGCGGACCGCGGATTCAAATTATAAACGACGATGTTTAGTTACACACACATACACACTATGTCACCTAAGTTTTTCATAAGTTTTATCTCAACCTACGATATTAGATAAATCATGTTGTTTCTTGTTGATTGGAGGACCTTGAGGTAAAACAATAAGAATGCTGGAAGTCTTAGAAAGTATTTATTATCTTAGAAATAGTATCTTTGGGTTTTTATATTTGAATTTATTTGTTGGGGAAGCAATGAAAGTGCCGACAGATTTATCTTGTCGACGAGTGCCAAATCTTTCTCGTTCTCTTCTTATAAAGTGCAGAAGATTAACCTTAATGAAGTGATGAAGGTTGAAGTAACTACGTCGGTTCATGCATCAAATGAGTTGGGCACAAATCACCTCTGAAAGATCATCTATAAATTACGTCACACAAATTTCATTGTACCACATTATAGACACCCTCCCCTCTCTGTTGTGATGTCACACATTCGAAAATTGTCGTAATTTTTTTTTCTTGTTTTTTCGTTTTTTTCATGCCGATTTTTAGATTAGATATGAAGTCATTAAGCTTGTGGCTCCCCTCTTTGGTCCTATTGCTTTGTCCCATTTTGTGATTCAATGTGATAATTATTAAAATATGTATGTAAATTACCAAACCAAATAAATATTCAAATATAATGTTAGTCAGAATGTCATAATTATAATTTTTATAGTTCTGTTAAGATCAATTAAGGTCATCGTTACGCCATCATTTGTCTATGTCTTCCAACTTCCATACCTACTTAAGCAGCAAAATTTTATAAAATGTGTTCCTATTCTATCAACTCTTTAATCTTTTTCACTATGAACTTATCTTCAACATATAAATGTTGCTCGTTCTTCTGCTTTTACACTTTAATTCTTTTAATTCCTTATTCTTCTTTTTGCATCATTCTTTAATAATATTTTCTAGTGGAGTTTTGTAATAGTTTAAAATATATTAACATGTTTTTCTCAGAAAATAGAGATGTACAAAAATAACATTTTGCATTTTAAAAAGTATTTTTGTAGATCTCTAACAGAAAATGTAGTCTTCAAATATTGTGAAACCAAAAACAGTTAACGATACCAAAATACTGATATAGCACAGTCCTACAATCAGTAAACCAAACACAAAACATGAATATTACCTTAAAAAATGTAACATTTTACTTTAGCAAAACGTAGTATCTTCAATGAAATAAATTCAGCCTAAAATCATATTATAAAAATACTTTAAAATCCTGTAATCCTTAAAATGATCCTTAAGAATTTCTAACTCTTAAAATGGATGTATTAATTAGACACAAGGACGGTTTATTTTTCAGTAAACAAAACGTTGTATATTAGATAACACTTTTTACATAACATATTTTTTTTTATGTTAAATAGACATAATTAAATACGCGTAATTGTACTTAGTGGGTATATATTTCTCAAACACATTATTTCTAACTTTCTGCTAACTGTTGTCAAACTAATTCCTGTGCTAATATTTAAGTAAACCTTTACATAGATAACCAACCGTATTCCCCGTGATGTCATACATATTTGTTTTACAACACCTGCAGGATGCCTGGCAAGGCTATAATAACACTAAATTCAAAATGAGATCACGAAACGAGCGAACGAACAGTATTCTATCTTTTTCAATTTAAATTTAAACAAAAAAAAAATGGTTCGTTCAAACTAAGTTTATGAGAAAACATACGGTTAAAGTACGATCAATTTAACGAAGAAATTTGTCTAGTAATACCTAGTATAAAATTAGTGTAAGCGAACAGATTTTGTTTATTACTATATTCCATTCTAGTTACGTATCTAGATACTTTCTATATATTTAAAAATGTTCCCTTAAATATAATATATAAACTCGTGTGTGTGTGTTAACAAAATAAATTTCTACAGTTATGTGAATAAATTAAAACTAAAAAAACATTTTCAACTTATACTTTGTTGTTTCTTAAGAAATATATTAAATTAAAGTTTTCTTTATTAGATATACATATATACATAGATGTATATACATGTATTGTTTATTTGTATTTGTTCTTTTAAAATCCATATCGTAATGTATTGATGGAAAATGTAGTGGTTGATTTCTTCTAATTTAAAATGTACATAATAAAAGAATGTGATAATGATAATTGAAGGACTAGTGCATTTGCTCTACGCCATCTATTTAATTGGTTTATATGCAAGTTACATCGATACTACCGCCCCTCAAACGTTTGTCCTGTTCTTGCACTAACCATCTTCATCCGCCTCTTTATAATCGTATAAGTAATATCATCTCTGTTGTAGAAGGGAGATAGCAATAGTCGGTTGAATAAAGTGTAGCACGGACATGACATAAACTGACGTTCTAATTGATACTCTTCACAAAATTCACCAAACCTTTTACTGTAAATTTATTTATTGTATTTCTGAGTTTTCATTAATATTAATTTATTTAAATAATCCTATCCGACAATTAGTTCGTTATATTGAGATTCTACTACTATTATAATGAAAAGCAAGTTGGGACAAGGGGAGCAGCCTCATACTATGATTGCATTGAAAATAAATACAAATCAAAGACCTTAGTCCTTTTTTTTTGCTATTAACGCAATAAGCTAATATGTATTTGCGTAAAAAATCATTCCCACTAACTGTTTTAATTTTGTATTTCATTTAAATTGTACAGCGTATGAGAATAGACATTCTCTGCACCATGATTAATTTAGAAAATTTAATTTATGTTTTCTTTGTTTTCTTAGAACTTTACAAGATACAATGTTTCTAAACTAAAAATACTAAATTAAAAGAAAACTACATTATATTATAACCTGCAAAATATGACAATCTGTCAAAATGCACTAGGAATTATTTTTAAAGAAAGTTCAATATCAGTTTGTCAAAAATAAAAAAGTAAAAACAATTTCATTTACTAATTGTTATTAAAAGCAATTCCACATTCAATTTTGTCGAACTGTAGAACTGTCAAAATTTATATTACTAACGTTGCATGCTCACCAACTAAATTACTTAAACTTAACAAATTAAAACACTGAAATCTAGATTAAAATATGAAATAAAACCGTAAACAAAATATTAAAACTGTAAGTGGAATGAAGCTTAACTGTATACATATTTTGTTTCTCTTTTAATTCCAATTCAAGTACTAGAAGGTTTGCATTAGTTATTCCAATATAACATAATAAAATTTGCTTATGATGCTTTTTGTTATTTCAAGTATGTGTAATGAAATCATCCCCATTACAATATACATACTCCTATAACCCCCTTTTCCTCACACCTTCCTCCCGCAATTGCTTCCTGAAAGCTCGTTAAAGCGATTTTTTTATTGCAGTGGACAAAGTATATAAAAAATAAAAATATATATCAAGTTGATTGTTCATTCAGCGCTATTGCTTCCATGTAACTTAAACACGTTTGCTTGTGTTAGTAAATTGCTTAAAGCCGCGTCCAGACGTGCTTACTATAATATTACTATAATATCGTAATAGTTGCGTAGTAATAAGAAAATATGTATATAAAAATCTTAATTTAAAAAGTTTCTATAAAGTGGTATTAAATCAACAACCTTTTTTAATCCGTCCCTGGAAATACGTGATGGTCTTACATTTCAATGTTCTCTTTACACCACTTAATATAAAAGCTCATTTACATGGTAGAACTTATGAAAGCTGTTATTATCCGGAGAAAAGTAACTTATAAATATAAAATCATAAATTTCATTAAGTCACAAACTCAAAATGTATTATGTATTATATAATTAATTCATTTACATAACGTTACGTTTTATTATTTACCGAAATTTAACATAATTTTTATAAATTGTCATTAAATAAATACAAAAGATATTATACATTTTTTTAAAGCATTTCATTAACTTCAGACAACATTTCCACTTGATGTGGAAAATCTTACAATTTTTTGTAAGTAAACGGTTAACTAAGCTAAACACATTTACATGTATGCGATGTTGTGTGTAAACGATATAAATCTTTATATTATGGATTAGCAAACACATAAAATAGTATACCTTAAGAATTAGCTATTACTATTATCTTAAGAAGTCCTTTTTAAAGATTAAATACTTTTAAAATAGCTGTAAAATAACACTTTTTTAAATTAAATTTTATCGTTCAAGCAAAATAATACATAAATAAAAGGAAACATCTAAAGTATCATTCCCACACACTGTTTTAATTTAATTTTGTATTTAATTTAAATTGTTTAGCATATGGCATTATGCGTAGTCATTCTCAGTACCACTTTTAATTCAATTTTTTTAGAACCTTAAATCCAACAATAAATGAATATATTGAAGCTTCTTTTACAATTTCTGACTCTGTATATGGATCAACTTTTTTTATAGCTACAGGATTTCATGGATTACATGTAATTATTGGAACAACTTTCTTACTTGTATGTTTAATTCGACATATACAATTTCATTAAGGTCATTAAGGTCCAATGTTTCCAAATTAAAATTTTTAAATTAAACAAAAAGTATATTATATTATAACCTCCAAGATCTTTGATAGATCTGTCAAAACTCAGTAGGATTTATTTTTAGAAGAAGTTTAATGTCAGTTTATGAAAATGAAACAATTAAAACAATTTACTTTTGTATAGAATATAATTTAACATATATTAAGTAATTTAGTAATAAATATATTAAATTATTTGGAATATAATTTCAGATGGTCGTGTCTGTCAAAATTTACAACCGTTACCATTTGTACCAATTAAATTAACTAAAAACTTAACTAAAAATATTAAATAAAAAGAGTAAATTAAATATGAAAACAGTGAGTGCGAATGAGGCATTGTGTATAAATATAAAATGAATAATATTATAAAATACTCAGGTAAATTGTCTTGAGTTTGACACTTGCTACCTTATTACAAGTTAATGCAAGTTTTGCATTACGTAATAATTATTCAAAACATTAAATGTTCTTATAGAAAAAAATAAGAAAAAATAATAGAAAATGCATTGAAAAAAATACATTATGTAACATTTTCAAACGTGGATAATTAAACAAAATATAGAAAAATAATTAAACTTTCGTATTTTTAATTAGAAGCAATTAATTTTACAAATAATACCACATCATTAATTAAACAGTACATATGTTAAAACAATGGTTGTTTTAATACAACTAACAAATGCTGTACTAAATAAATATAGACATCAAAGAATTTTGCTCCCAAAAACCTAGAAATAAAATCAATATCAGAACTATGTTTCGGAGAATACTTAGAATAGACTCTTACAGGGTTCCTATGAGTACTTGTTTACTTCAAAGACGACAGTGTGTTAGTGTGTTAGCCACTGCAGAGTTGAGTGCTGTGTTATCGGCTCCTTGCGTAATCTGATAAAGTTGACTCGCTTGCGAGCTTGCCTTAACATTACAACTGTAGGGTAGGTCAGATATCTTAGTAGATAGTCAATGCCTAGTAATACTGTACTTTCTCGGTAGAAGACTTCATTTTTGTAGAAAAAAGGTTCAATTAGTTGAATAATTTTTAACTGGACCATCACAATCATATAAATGCGATATCTAAATAACTGCTTAAGATATTTTAATTGTTTTTACAAAAAATGGAACCTAATTAAATTACGAATAATTTCTGAACAATAATATTTAACTAAACTAGTTATTTATATAAGATTTTGTTAATCAGTAACTTTTTTCCTTAAGAAATGCGATATTTATTTAACAGTTTAACATTTCTTAATTATTTTTTTTTGCTCTTTGAGTTATAAAAATTATTAACAATAACACTTCATTAAAAAACTGATTGTCTAAAAGTTAGAAGGTGTTTTATAAACAAAATATTTTTTTATTAACAAATGATTTAAATGCAAAATTTGAACAACATATTTTATTTATTTTACGGCAAATTAAATGATACAAAATTTATAAACAATGATATTTAAAATAAAATTAATTATTTAAAAGTTAGAAACGGTTTTATATTTTTTTTAAAAGTGTAATAACTTTTTATTGTTGTTTTAAAATAATTGTATAATATAGTATATAAATATAATAGTCAAAGTAAATATGTATCTTGGCTTAACCCTATAACCTAATCCTTTTAAATTAAGAATATTTCTCAAGATTCTAGATCTAGCTCTGCGTATGAACTTTAAAAACACTAAAAAATTAATATTTCAACAAGTCCGAACAATTTCGATGCTGGATCTCATTAATACCGACTTCCTACTATGTTTTCAATTTTTAAGGGGTAGTAATCTCATGTATGTGAACTACATCGCTGCCTAATAAGTGTATTATTATGTAGGTACATATTTAATTCAAATAACAATCAAACCTAAAAAATATACTAATGGACACAGAAGTCTCCCATCAAGTCTTAAATTCTCTTTGTCTTGTACAATATTTAAATGTAGAAAATGGATATACGTATAACTTTATTCATTTGTATTACTTTTAATTGTTTTGATATAATTTTATTAATACGCAAAATGTATTTTTTCTGGGTTCAATAAAAATATCCCACACGCTTTCAATATTGAAATTACCTACGACTATATATTTTTTAGGGGTATAAATGCCCACTGTTGTTCGTAACTGTGTCTATGATTTTTACATATTTTTAATGTTAAAAATTGAAATTTTTTAATTATGTTTTATTAAATAAAAATGTTTTGTTATTTTTTCATTTTAAATTGTTTTTGTTTTTTTTTTATAATTTTTTTTTTAAATTTGATGCTATATAGTATAGAATAGACTAATACTTTCGAAGCATTTTAAAGTGGTATTCTTACTTGCCTTAAATTTTGTGGTGCGAATGAAATTTCGTGTACTGACTCGTTATGCATGTTAGAAAACATTAATAGTGAACCAGTTTCATCAAAAACACGTGCTTACGTATGGTACAAAGCGTTCCAAGAGGACTACATAATTTATTCCACACTAAGTTACAGAAATAGTGCAATAAAATCTTCAGTGTTCGTTTTCCTCCTGAAGAACTGAAGAATACGAAACACAACACGAAAACTTCCCCTGATCCAGGGTTTATTAGATTTTCAAAAACTGTTGTCGAAACTTTGTCTAAATTTTTAAACTTTAACTTAACTTTAAAACTTTATTTTTACAAAGAATACTTGTAACGGTGTGTAATTGCTCTCGGCAAACTATTTGATAGTACTTGTTTCCCTTGAAGTTTCAATGCTCAGTGCACGATTAGTAAACCTGACGTCACAGTAACGTTGATACCAGGCTTCAGTGTGTTCAGATTTGATTGCCGAAGCAGCGGTATCTATAGATACTCTACATTCTAGAGTCAGGAAGAAATTCTTTCGACCACTGCGTCGTCTTATGTAATATTTTATTTTAAAAAACTTAGTAATATTTAATATAAATAGTAATATTCTATAAATCATTAATTGCTAAATACTTCTTAATGTTGTAAAATCCTTAAAATAGTGTCTTTAATATACCAATGCGCAAATGAGTAGATTAATTTTTTAAAAAGAAATAAAATAAATCACAAAACATTGTATATAAGATAAATTCATTTACATAACATGTAACTTTTGTTATTCAAAATAAACCTTAAATACATCCAACTATGTTTTGTAGATCTGATGACATTTCCGTTAAAAAACCTTGATTGAAATCATTTCCCAAATTTCTTTTCAAATAGACTTTACTAATAACTTAGTACTTTGCAGGGAATCTTCACTTAATGTAAAATCTTTCGACACTGAAAAAGAAAACCGCTTTTAAATACATCATATTAAAACTAAATTTATTTGGCGACACAACATAACAATTCCGGTTTGTTACGTTTAAACATGGCCAAACACTGCTCAGAATCATCAACACGTTGTCGTTTTTGGTCAACAGTAAGCAAACGCGGCACCCACTTTGAACAGAGCTTTCTCATAGTCAAAAGCTCATGCAATATAAAGCCAACACGTTCTTTTGATATCTTTACGATGTCAGCTAACTCACGCAACTTCACTTTTCGATCATTTCAACGATTTTGTGGATTTTTTTATGTTTTCTGGTGTTACCGCCTCATTTGGACGTCCACTGCGTTCTGCATCATCGGTGTCTCTACGACCACGTTTGAAGTCAGCAAACCAACGTTTTATTGTTGTTTCTGATGAAGCGGAGTCCCCATAACACTTTTCAAGCCATTGCTTAGCTTGAACGGTATTTTATTCCATTAAAAACCAATGCTTTATCAACACACGAAATTCAGATTTTACCATTGTTTTGAAAATTATAAAAGTAGCGTCACTCTTAGCACAATAACTCACAAACTACTGAATAGAATATCATAAAATTTTAACAGCTGTCTTTTGAAGGTTAGTATTAACTGAAAAAAAGATGACTGCAATAAAACTAGCGCCATCTATGTGTTATGCCCGGGACTTTTCAGCCCATGTGCTAAGAAGTGAATGAGAGGGGGGAGACGGTACACTTCAAGAACCGCTTGCAGCGCCACCATTTGTGTATATATTTTCTATTAATTAAAATTACTTGGCGAACCAACAAGCGAAGGGAATTGGTTTAGCTCCGAATGTATTTTTGTTATCAGTACATAGTATAAAAGAAGTTATTACATAATACTCATTACTATATTTAAATTATAAACAAAACAATCCTTATTTAGTCCTTATCTGACATATGCTCATAGAGTCACTAACTACATCTATATATGATGTAACCGTTTAAACAGTTTTTCAGTGTCGAAAGATTTTACACTAAGTGAAGGTCCCCTGGTTCTTAGTTTTTTGGGGGCATATTTTAAGCTTCAGTTTTAACCATACAGTTACCAACCAACTAATGAAAAATTTAACCTAGATATTTTGCTTGGTTAAACGACAGTTTTACCAATTTTTGTTTTTTATTTTGATATAGTATGTAATATAAGCACAATTATAATCTCAATCCACAATTCAAATTTCAACTTTCTATCTATTTTTCAAAAAAAGTTACGCAGTAAAAGGGGAATACATTTTTTCCCGAAATTGTATGTGTAAAATGTCTTTAATATTCCACTTACATATCCACACAATTCCCATCGCAATTATTAAACAAAATGCAGCTCTCAGTTAGTTGCAACGCTACAGCAATGAAATGCAAATGCAGCCAACAATTGCAGACTTTTTAAACATCTTCTACCTTCTATCGCTATACAAACCGGCCATTATCCTTTGAATTGAATTTAATGCGGTGCTTTGATTTTCCCAAATGTGATACGAAAACCAGAATATTGTATTCATGCGAGGCTTCGGTACGAGTATACTAATCTGCTGTGGTCATCTCTATCGGAGGATGCTGTTGCCTATAGTTGTAATAAGCCTTGACTTGACGCCGGTGTTCGTTATGTGCCACGTTATAGCTCTATCCGTTCAGACGTTGAACGTTAAACGCAGTTACACCACGTCATGTAACGTGACGCCTGATAACCGGCAACCGGTACTAATGCTCCATCAGCGAATACACATTGTGGATACATTCGAAAACGGAAGTAACTTTCGGAAATCAAATATTTCAAATGCATATACTTTAGATTGAAGATTTTTGTTAAGAGTTCGAGGCATGTTGAAGAAGAAAAAGACTAAAATAAATCTAAAAAATACTAGAAAAGTTTTGTATAAAGCAAGCTATTAAAAAGCGTTATCTTTTTATTAGAGAAGTATGATTAACAAATGTTGGTATCGGATTTATCGTTCAAACATGAAAAAGAAGCTTTGTTTCTCAAATGTATTTATTTCTCCTTTTTATAACTTAATGAAAAGTAATATTTATAAAACATATTTGTTGGACTGTGTTTTAAAACTAAGTCAGTTGGATAAATCTATTATTTTGCATTGAAAAATTATACATATGGCAATATACTAATACATCTGGGACAATACACACAAGACAGCCTACCATTCAAAATTAAGTACAACCAAGCCTATAGACAAATACTGCATACATACATACAGATATTTTTAAGTGAAATATTAGATGTGATTAAAACTTTTCCTGTTAATACTAAATTTTTGTTAAGGTAGTTGTATCGTGGAATGACTTTTCAAAGGATTTTAATAAAACTTCATTTAATTACTCTTTAATTAATTATAAGACATATTGACCTCAGGTCGATTAAAATTTACCACTCCATTATTGAGAAAAACGATATTAAAGTTTTGTTATTTTAACACAGGCTCTTATGGGAAATAGTAATTTCAATGTTATTTTTATCGAATAAAATAAAAACGATTCAAAGGAATTCAATAAAAATTTAATATATTATAGAAACAGTAGTTATTAATCACATAAAAAAAAATGGAAATTATTGTCCACGCCATTACAGAAATAAAATTTTGTAAACATTGAAAATTTTTATAAAATCAAGAAATGACTGTGTATGTGTATGTACGTGTATGTACGTGTAGATACTATTTACATGTAGTGAGAACAGTGAGACTGTACTTTCACAAAAGTTTTTAACGAGACTATTTGACACTAACGTTTCAGCTACATTATAATTTTAGGTTGCTGAGTTATACTTTTGAGCATGACTATCACGATACAACTACCTTAAGTGATTTAAAATTATTTAGTGAATTATTTAAATATTTAGAAATTTGTAAAATAGAATTATAAAATGGTAAATATGTATAAAAAATTTTAATGGTGGGTATGACGAATAAACGTCATACATAAAGATACAAACTTGATTTTCTTATATAAAACTTACCATAGAGGAGTAGCTTTCTTTAGTCAATTTTTCTCTACAAAATTACACAGGGCTTAAGACAATACAGTGACTGACAACAACGGCTACACGGCTTAAAATTTAACTATAAGCTACGCACCGAAACAATGAAGATATAATAAAAAATTGGGTAATCATTTTTTTGTAAAAATTAAGAATAATAAAACTCAACTTATTACTTTGCATCACTTAAAAAGAAACAGTGGTCCCAACGCACACAATAAGAAACTTATACATCACAGAATTATAAAACTGACATTAATATTCGGGGCACAAATCTGGGGAAATACATGAAACGCTAACAAGAAGAAACTACAGATCATACAGAACAAATGTTCACGATTTAGCTTACTACATGTAGAAACTTACTTAATATACATTTAAACCATCATAAAACTGCAAACATTAATTTTACAGTACTATAAACACATGACAATCCACTAATACAACATTTAGGACAGTACACTCACGATAGCCTACCCTTCAAAATTAAATACAGACTACCGAAAGACTTAACTCTTTAAGCACATGCTACACAATTTTGTTTTTATATAAAATTTTACCACAGCAAAGTATGGTTTAATCTCTTTTCGACGACGCAGTGGGCGAGGGTTTAGTTGTTATTAAGTTTAATTAATTAGGTACACACATAATCATATACTTATCAGGCAGTGGTGTAGTGAATATATAGATATATATATATATATATATATATATATATATATATATATATATATATATATATATCACAAGAAAATAGCGGCATCTAAGTGTAATTGTGAACCTTATTGAGTTTATAAACAAAACAAATTTAATTTCTTTATTTTAAATATATTTATACGTTGTAAATTATGAATTATGAATTACGAATTATGTATTGTAAATGTATATATGCCATTCAAGTGATAATACCTTTTAAAAGTTGATGCAAAAAAATAAATAATAATAAAAAAAAAGTGTAATTTTCCTCCAAGTGCATGTATAAATATTATAAATTACACAATTACGTAAACTAAGTAACGTTGGTTACATAAAGACATAGTAAAACCTTCGTCACATGCATATGTTAACAATGTCCCATTCCGAAAAGTCTTCGTTGCTGCAAAACATATTTACAAATGCATATCTTCTAATGTTTTAATCATAAATCATGAAATTCTCTCCACATGTTGTACTACTTCCCTCCCTGCTCCCTCCATCCCTCGCATTTCCGCACCACCCTCGTAAAGGTGTTAACAGTGGTAGTTTTCATTTGTTAACTTTTCATGCGTCATCTTTCTACATTTTCTTCTTAAAGAAAATTTCAAGATTAATTTTTCATTTTAAAAAATATAGGTCAAAACGTTATACTCGTATTTTATTTTTCTTTTAACAAAAGCGAAATATAATTTAAAAATATATTACTAAACAAATGTATTAGGTCAAGAAAATCAATAATCAAGGTACGAGTAAAATAGTTTTACATAATAAACTCATTTTGATTCTTGGATTAGAATTATTATTTATTTAAGGGGAAACTATGTATGTTTGTTTATTACTTTGTTGTTTCATAGAAATATGAAATTAGACTAAAGGCAATATGATACAGCAACCAAAAGGAAGATTTCAGTAAGATAACAATTTGATAGTGTTTATTCAATTAGTATATTTATACCTTTCATAATAATTTTGCCGCTACAGTCTTATTTCAATTCCTTCCTATTTCAATTCATCAATTTTTGCTTCTCATCCTAAGTCTTCCTCGCATTCCCTTTCATAAGATTCTTCAGGGATATTCTTTCTACATATCCTAACAATTGTAACATTTTTAGAACTCTCTCACACTCTGTAAATCGACTATTTACGACATCCGACTTTTTCAGTAGGGTGTAGTCGCATTACCACACTTCATCTCGAGAGGAAATTTTTATTTTCATATTTATGAATACACCACTGTTTCAAAGAATTGTGTACTTCATATGTTGATCAAAGTGGAGCCTTACAAGGCTTGGAAACGTACAACACGTATAAAGGGAAGATGTACATACACTGTAAAAAGATTTGTCGAAAAAATGTAGACGCCTCTTTCTTAGGATAAGACTGCACTGCGAAAAAGAATAGTGCGGGAATAAGAACGATAAAAATATTAATATTAATTTTCGTGCGACTTTTAAATTAGCAAAGTGTATATACATTTGATTCAATGTATTACATAATTACGAATTTATTTCCGCGCTATTCTTTTTCACAGTGCAGCCTTAGCCTAAGAAAGAGGCGTCTACAGCATTTCTTCGGCCATTTATTTTACAGTGTATGTATAACCCATTAAATGAATACGGACTTACGAATTAACGATATTTTCGAACGTCACAAGCAGTATGTTCTAGTGTGAGAAAGCCCTAATGCAGCTAGTCTCACTCCTGAATTTCGGAAGTAGCCAATTAATAAAATATTTTGAAAACTATGCTTTATTAGATATATTACTTTTCAAACATAACTAACACTCGATAAATTACCTATTGAATGGTTATAAACTAAAGCAGACAGATGTTCAAAATATAACTAACAATAAATCCATTGATGACCCAATTGTTAATATCGATGGCACACCACATGATATGGATTATTATATAGTAGTACATCGTCACAAGGTTACTCACACCATCCAGTTCATTATATACGCCAGTACACAAATGTCGGGCTAACTTATGTAAACTAAGTACAAAGTTATGTCTTGTCTTAACTTGAATGAGATTTGCATGGATTGTGATCGACGAACTGAATGTGCCGATTATGGTATACGAAACTTGTAGTTTATGATTGCATAGGGATTTAGTTATTAAGAAGAAGAACCATAACTAGAATTAAGATTTGGTTTGGATAACTTTTAGAATCAAATAGTTAAATGTGTTTACCTAATTCTAACACGAAACATAAATAATGCATTAAAAATATTATGTAGAATAATTTATATAAAATATTATGTAATATTTGAAGTGATAAAATGTTCAGAACTTTTCAGATATGTCCTCGCCTTGATCCCATTATCTCACGTTCATGTCTAAATACTTAAAAACATATAATTAACTATCAATGGGCTTGTGTCCTCATTTTTTAGTGGTCGATTTTTCAATTGTTGATTGAAATTGATGTTAATAAATGTGTATTGGCGTGTCTATTTTATTAAATATCTAAATGTTGACGGAGATATAGCAATTAAAAGTTTGAATTGTAGTTTTAGCGCTAGAAATGGTCGGCCATATTTGTATGACGTGAAATGCATTTTAACGTCAGTTATTTGTTGAGTAGGTCAGTGCTGTGGTAATGTTTTGTAGCTGTTGGTAGTCAAATAAACAAGTTAAGTCAAAGAATAATAAGTTTTTATTTTATTTAACCCTGCTAAGGCAGACATAATATTGGAATTTTATTGTTCGTTGAAATAGCTGTAAATAATATTTGATATTTTGATATATAAATACATATAGCAGAGATTTATGAGCTGTAAGGTTGGTAACCTTACACAAGGATTGTGATGTCATATGTACTTGGAATGTGTACAACATTGAATCCCTTTAATAATTAAAGAAACAAAATGACTTTTTAATTTGTTAATATCTCTTTACATATAAGGAGTTATTAAAAAATAGTTGGACATTTGAGGTTCTAGTAACCCACATTATCAATATATAGTACACTTTTATAGAAATTAAAGACATAGGACACAAGCCCATTCGCAAATAAGATTGAACCGACTTATAATAAGACACACAAGACTTATTAGTCTCTCGTAGTGAAATTCAACAATTTCTGATTGATATAATAGAAAACAGAGAAACACATATATTCCATGTTTAAAGAGATTACAACTTTTGCTTGAGACTTTACAAACGTTGAATTTGTAATCCAAAAATGAGTTGATTGATTTTCTTAATATCCCTACTAACATTTTTTCATATCGTTGTAATGTCAAAGAAACCAGATTACAATTTGAGTAAGATTTTTCGAAGCGCGTTCTAAGCGATATGTAGAAAATATATTTGGGTATTTTTAGGAAAAGAAATTTCGTATTTTAAAACTTTAGTTTATGGGGTGAGGTTATGCATTTTTGCTTCTGAAACTTTCGCCTTCGTTTTTGATTCGAAATGACTTCGAAACGGATACGATTAATTCGAATTTTATACGCTTCGGATCCAAATTGTTTGTAGGGATGTAATAAAAAGTCACAAAACGTATTATTTAACATTTTTTATGTAAATAAACGTTAAATACACGTTACTGTGTTAACTTGGTTCAATTTTGTATAAGTATTACTAATTTGTTAATTTTCATTTTACCTTTTAAATGTATATATTGAGCTATAATTATAACTAAGTACAACTAATTAAAGAAAACCATAATTAAATTAAACAAAGACATTTCAATATACTCGTATCCCATTTCGTAGAAAGACGTGTCCAGAATATTAAATATACCCGTAGTACAGAACATTCTCTACTTTCCAATTCTCTCCAGAAACTAAGAGGGAATATACAAACATTCATAGTTGTTTTAGTGCGTCCTTGATCCATCAGCTTTTCATTTATTTATGAACACTAGCATTCAAAGTTATCCTGGTTATTCCAGGTTTCCTTTCCTTCTTTTGTTTTAATAAAAAGGGTTTATTACTTTCACATCGACATCATAAATCCGTATGGTGAATTGCCCTTATTACTTGGGATTCATCCAACCAAAAAATATCATAATAAAATCATAAGTCCTCCCTGATATATTCTGTGTGTTGGAGAAATGCCTAGACCATTTGTTTCCTCTAGTATTCGCATATATCAAAGAATATTTAAACAGGAGCAAAATAAGACAGGGGTTGTTAGACTTTTGTAAGGTAGGGGATGCGTTTACTATTTTATAAACGACGCTAGCGATCTAAAGCACGATTCTGACTAAATTAACGTCCGAAATGTGGATGTGATTTTGGAAAGAGAAGGAATGGCAGAGTAGAAACAATAGGGAGCGTAGCAGGAGTGGCGAAGGAAATTGGTATTATTGAATCATTAGTTGATTTCTTAGCACTTGACGCGATCAACGGTTTACCACCCCTGGCATAGAATCTAGTTGCAGCAGCCAGTCGTTAGATGTCCCAATGTGCAAGGCTACTTCCCTTTTATTTATTACATGCTCATATGTAACAAAATGACAGTGTAATAATTTAATACTAGATTTACGAATTTGTGCAAAAGAAAAGTAGAACAAAATAAAAATGGAAATGAAAAACAAAATGATATTTAAAATGAAACTCCGCCCACTCTCGGGATGTAGATGGCAGCATTCAAAGTTGCAACAGTAGTGTGTTTTCAAATTAAATTTGAAATTACATATATTTTTTTTAAATTCTTTTTCTTTGTGAGATACATAGCAATAGCATATTGTTTACCAGTTAGAAATGTAAATGTACATCATAATATTATGTTCACTTTGTACAGTGATTATTTGATTTTTATAGACGCAATATCATTTAGTTACAGGGTGTAACGCAATTAGAATAGTATATTCGTAAAGTGGTTGAAAAGGGAAAAATATATAACGGACTACAGAGGAAAAGATGTGCAGGGTGTGCGTAACGGAGATAGAAACACTGGAGCACATTAAGTTTTCATGTGAGAAAAAGGTAATAAGCGAAACGAATATTGGGCAGTTATTAAAGGAAGGCAGTGAAGGAATAGGTAGATAGCGGAGATAGAGAAAAGGAACGAGGAAAGAGAAGGAATGGCAGAGTAGAAACAGGAGGGAGAGTAGCAGAAGGAGCGAAGCATTAGAAGTAGCAGTTTTGCTTTTATTTTTATAAGGATAAATTTATAAATATATTTTTTTCGTTTGGAAGGAGTGAGAATGTTTAGTTTTAATAAGGATCAAAATTGAATTAAGCACAATGACATGTAAATAAATGAGTTAAGCCACAAGAATGTAGTGCCAAATGGCAAAAACATTAACATAAAATAAAAATATAACAGACTTCTAGATACGACTAATAATGTCTAGGAAATGGAAAAAAAGAAGTTTTTATCCAGTTAACATTTTGAAGTCACTTTGCCATCATATTGAAGATGCGTATGATTTTTTTGCCATGGAATAGTTCCTTTAAGAGAAACGTCACCCAAACAGGATGTTTTTGCTGTCGCTTTAATTCAGGATTAAACCAGATATATTTCGTATTTTATATAAGTCATCGAGAAAATAATGCCTTAACGTCTTAAGTAACTATTCACGATAACGTAGAAATAAAAAAATCTAAAAGAGAGAGCAATTCAATAAAACGCTGGCACTAACAATGTTAAAAAATGGAGAGTTTAAAAAAAAAACTTTACATTGACGATATCTCGAAAACCATGCGACTTTTACTAGTCATATTAGGTTAGGTTGAAATTCCGATGTCAGTTTGACGTGCTACTTTGAGACACTGTGTAGGAATTGTAGACCCCAACGTTTGACGATATTTTGTGGTTGTGATACAACAGCTCAGCATAGTTTTATATTATAGAGCTACTTACTTAGCAATAATGTTAAAGCTTTTGTGAAATTCATGAATTTTATTTATTTTCCAAATAATAAACTTCGCCCAAGGTATCACATCAGCAAATGCAATTAATTTCGTAGGTAAACTCAGCAGTCGGTGCTTTGCCTCATTTTAGTGAATTGAAAGTTTAATGAGCGGCCATATTTGCTGAGCTTTGTACTCGTGGCATAGTGGCGCAGTAGTTCAAACTGTTCTATAACGAACAATAAGTAAAAATACAATAAACCTAGCTGGCAGTTCTTATACATTTAATGAACATTTTTACTTTTTTTAATGACATTTTATTCATTTCTCATAGTAGAGTTGAATATAAATTGATCTCTAGAATATTTAAAACTATTTGGTTGTCAGCAGTTTGTTTTGTGACTGTTAGGTTTTGTGAGTTGGTATTAAACGTACACTTACAACACGTACAAATTATATATTTATTTAAAATGTTAAATATTTCGTCTGTGATTGAATAATCACAAAATATCATAAAAACTATGTCCACCATAATAATCAATAATCTCATTCTTAATTAGTTACTAAATTTAATATATATATATAATACCGGGTGTTTGGTAGCAAGATGCAAAGCCTTAAGGGGATGCAGTGCCGTAAAAAAGATATTTTCCATCTAGAAGCATTGTTTTCCACATAATAATCAAGTACTGTGGTTTTAAAGTGTTGTTAAAATTCAAAAATATCTAGTTATATAGTTTTAGTTCTAACTCTAATTCTGAGAATTGGTAAGATATCAGCTTGAATGATACCTTAAAAGAAAGGCCAATAACCGAGCATGTTTTTAAAAAGGTTTGTACGATCAAGGCTATTTTATTTATTTTTCTAAATGCCATAAACTGCAACAGCTTTTTTTAATTTTAAAAGTTTTTACAACTCCAAAGCGTCTAGAATTTTTTTTTTTAAATAACACAGATGCTTGGAACTTGTTTTATTAGATTAGGTACACATCTGACAAGCGCCAAAAGATAAAACAATTAACATACCAACTTAAATTGGGCCACTGTTGGCATTTAAATGTCAGAAATTACGTTTTTATAAAAATAACAAAATAAGCAGACTTAGTCTAAGACATGTATGGCTCAAAATGTTCTAAATCGTGTCAACTATCTTCCCCTTAAGGTTTTGTACCTTATTATTAAATACCCTGTATATTTATATATATATGTGGGATTCTAAGAAATATATATACTAAGAAAGATTATTTTTTTGTTTAACTCCTTTAATTAAATATTTAGAAAGCGACTTTCTTGAAAGACTTCTTATAAAACAGTACGAGTAATTTATATTAAGATGTCAAATAGAATAATAATAGTACAGTTAACGTTTATGGGAAACCAGAAGCAATATTTTACAAATATAACTGCGCCATGGTAATAAGGTGTCAGAAACGACTTCTTTTGTATCTAGTAACCATAAATCCATGGATATACCATGCAGGGATATAATGGAGTCAAAGACGAAGTCGAAGTCGGAGGGTTCGTGAAATATTGAAATATTATTATATTGATTTATATTAAATTTAATAAGATTTTCAAGCGATTGCACAATGGAACAGAACAGAAACACAGATGATCTGATCGGTACGTTATTGATTGTTATATAATCGTAACAAGAATTCTTATTTGTTTTTCAAACTTATCTTTTCTTGAGTTTAATATAAAACTATTTGCAAATTCTAAGAAGAAGAACTAGTATAACTGTTATAACAGAAATATGTAGTTCATTGTATTAAATCTAATGCGTCATTAAGGTTCTCTCATTGGTAGAAAAATAACTATTTGAGTCCCCCCCTAACAAAGAGACCATACAAAAATCTTTAACACATTTACACTAGACCAAGTTTGCCAGATTTCAAATTAAAGACAAAAACTGGGGATATATATATATATATATATATATATATATATATATATATATATATGTTTACTACATCGCTACTTATTAAATGTAAAATTAAGAGAGCACATAATGCATAATGGTCTGAGAATCTAACCTAAGGCCCTCCGCACACGAGGTGACTGGTTACAAACCTTGGCCCCGAATCTGCCCGAACCGAATGAGAATGGAACTGTGTTGTTAGTGAGAGAACGAACGTGTATCCGAGTGAGAGAATAATACTAAAATGACTTAAATGAAGGTAAAATTAAAATATAATAAATAATGCTCCAAAGTGAAATAGATACGTTTGTTCCAAACGACCCGTATACGATATAAATACATAATTATTCTGCTTGTGTTTTAATACAGGAACATATTTTGATACATACTCTATAATGAAGTAATGATTACTTTTTAATGAAAACAATAATTGAGAGAAACTTTTAATTACTATTTGTTGATTTTAAATATTTATGTATAGTTATTTATTATATATAAAATGTCACTTTTTAATTCAAGTTAATTAGAAATCAAATACTCTGTACAGTATATAGAATATTTAATTAGGTAAAATAAACTTTCCATATTATTAACATTGTTTAAATTGGTAATATTTAAGCCTGCTTACATTTGTTTTTGCAAAACTCGAAAAGTAATTGGTCGATTGATTTGATTTCGATTTGATTTTGTAAATTCATTTCTTTCCAGTTGATCGTCATCTATGGCAGGGTGTAGGCTATACTTTATATGAAAATGACATCAGTTTACGTTTTGCCGAGTACACATAGTTTCAATAAATTTAAATATATGTAGTTCGTTATGAAAATAAAAATAGAAGGAACTGTCCACAACTTTTGATAACATTGCAAAATGTTTGATAAAGAAAAGTGGTACACTGTCCAATTACCAAACATCCCGCTAAAAAACAAAACTAGAAACCATTTTTATTTAACGTAATATTTTTTAACTGACGTCACTCTATTTATTATTTACCGAAGTTTAACATTGTTATCAAATAATCGCAAAATACATTAAAAATCTTTTACTTCATTTCTCTTTATCTTCATTTAATATGTAACATTATATAATCTTGCATAAAAAGTTTTATTAATGTCAGAAAACATAAATGTATGTCATGAAAGGAACTTCTGTTATGCAATATTACATTATATTTACCTAACTTTCTTATGTTAAATAAAGGTTACTACTAAAATAAGTTATTAAAAAAATTGAGCTATTCTTATTTGAACCTTCCGTGATTATAGAAATGGATAATATCAAAATATAGCAAACACATATCCAGTTTTTAGAATCAGCTGAATTTTTTTTGCTTATATTTATGAGTTATACTTTTAAAAATATTTTAAACCCATGCCAATATGTTAAGTATTACTTAAGTATTATTTGTATTATATTAATTGTGTGCCTTTTGGCTTTACAATCTACATTATTATATTTCTTAATGCATTTCATATAAATTCAAAGTTACTTAAGTAATTTAAATTACACATACTTACTTATACAATTTTTTTTTGTTGTATCGAAATTGCTTATTTCAAACTAGTCGCCACCACGATATCTCGATTTTCACAACACTCACCTAATTTAAAAAAAAAAATACTATAATTATACTATAATTTCCAATTACAATGGGCTCATTTTTTAGTGGTCGATTTTTCAATTGTTGATTGAAATTGATGTTAATAAATGTGTATTGGCGTGTCTATTTTATTAAATATACAATCTGTGTATTCAATATTTAGAATATTGACGGAGATATAGCAATTAAAAATTTGAATTGTAGTTTTAGCGCTAAAAATGGTCGGCCATATTTGTATGACATGAAATGCATTTTAACGTCAGTTATTTGTTGAGTGTTGTGGTAATGTTTTGTAGCTGTTGGTACTCAAACAATCCAGTCAAGTCAAAGAATAATAAGTTTTTACTTTATTTAACCCTGTTAAGGCAGACATAATATTGAAATTTTATTGTTCCTTGAAATAACTGTAAATAATATTTGATATTTTGATATATAAATACATATAGCAGAGATTTATGATCTGTAAGGTTGGTAACCTTACATAAGGATTGTGATGTCACATGCATTTGGAGTTTGTACAACGTTGAATCCCTTTAATAATTAAAGAGACAAAATGACTTTTTTAATTGTTAATATCTCCTAACATATAAGGAGTTATTAAAAAATAATTGAACATTTGAGGTTCTAGTAACCCACTTTATCAATATATAGTACACTTTTATAGAAATTAAGACATAGGACACAAGCCCATTATCTAGCAAGTAAGCTTTTTTCGGTATGCCTTGCTCAATGTATTTTTTATAGCTATTAATTTCAAATTTTAACAAAAAAAATTTTTTTTCTTTCAATAATTTTTTTGTAGAAATGATCTTTCATTTTTGGATTCCAACTTCTTGCAGTGCTTGCGCTTTTGGCAGTTAATAAATTCTCAGTGTACTCGAAGAATTTGATTTAATAATTTACCATGTGTAGAATCTTTTATAAAATCGAAAAAAAAACCGTAAGTGTTATAGTAAAATTACTATGCGCTATTAACGTTATCAGTATAGTTACAAATAACATATCCGAGTGTGGGACTAACCGTTAAAGCATCTCAAAGTTTAATTAAATACATAACTAACAGAAGCATTTATTTAACCCATTTATTTTTTATAACGCATACCACAAACGACTCTTTTGTTGTAACAAATGCATTAGCTTTCCTCGTACTTTGCTGCTGTGCTATACGAGGACAAATATACATTATAACGCCCCTTCGGTCACATGTGTCTCATCCGACCCCACTCGGTGTGCACCCCTACCCTCAAATGACCTCACACTACATTCCTAATACTCTAAAATCGATACTTGACCTACTACTTGACTGGTACAACAACAGCATGCTGCTTTTTGTGTTAGTGGCGCTCTTAGCGGAAAATAGTAAAACTATAAAGTGAACTAGAATTCTACTTTACCGACAGTATTGAAAATGTTGCAGAATAAGAATCCGGTGAAATTTAATAGCTTCCGGAGTGCCGCAGGCAAATGAAGGAAATTCAATTATGGTAAATTGTTTTACATTTAAAACTTTGTACGAAATATTTGACTTTATTAATGAAATTTAAGTTTCCGATTAAATGTTTGACTTATTTTAGCTGTTTGAATTATACTTGTAGTATCTGCTGTTTTTATATAATATATAATTGAAATAGTATACCGGGTATATTTGTTCTGAATGTGTTGCCATCTTCTGGAAAATAGTAAAAGCTTGATACGAAAAGTTGTTTCCAAGAGCTTTTTTCACGAGGAAGGTGTTGAACATTGATTTATTATCCAAACGAATTATGCAGTTTTTTAATTAAACTCTACTAATTAGCAGATATTATTTTGTGTAAAAATATTTTTATTTTTATTAGAAAATAAACGTATTTATTTAAATGATAATGAACAACACCACTGTCTAATATACAGATCACGAAATTAGTGCAAGAATCCCTGATGTGCAACTTGTTAAGAGGAAGAGAGAAGATAATAAAATGTGTTATTATATCATGACATGTTTAAAACGAATTTCTCATCGGAAAGAAATAAAAGTGAAAGATACAAGGGCATACTTCCCTAACTCTTAGGGGTCTTAACCTATTTATTAGGGGTCCCTTTTTAAATTTTGCTTAAAAGATAGGTCAATATATTTATATTAGTGTTTCTATTTTGTTAAATATCCAAAAGTTGCCAACGATTGAAGTAGCTATACAAAATTTATTTTTCCGCTTGTGTTAGTTCTGCATATGACGCCATAGAATGATGGGTTGGAGAACGTATCTCTCTACAACTCTGTTGTATAAAAGAGATAACAATTAAGAGAAAAGAACAGTGTAGGAATCGGATGTGATGTCACACGTAGACTTATTTTTTACAACGTTTAATACTTGTAATGATAAAAGGGTCAAAAATGACTTTTTCAATTAATATTATTTGCTATAAAATTGCGAATAAAATAATTGGACATAATAGCCAACTTTAAGCCGGCGGCAAAGGATGCTACGAACACCTTTCAACGTTGGACGCATCGTGTGGGCCATGCTTTTAACCCGCGTCAAAAGTGATTTTTCTACCCCCACCACACACTTGATCTACATGTCATGCACTGCTGCACAATGCGTTCAATAAATGAAGGTTTTATACTTACAAGTTTCTTTATTTACTTGAAAGTTTTTGTTAAACAGTGTCAGTGTCAATAATATCAACAAATTAATAATATAAATAAAACATTCGTTCCATAGTGTGGCAGGAAACGTGTCATGTCAATCTTCCATTATATGACTAACACGTTGAAGGCAAGAATTTGAATCAAACGTTCACCGCATCGTTTGGAGCTGGTTTTATCAATATATAGTACAGTTTTATAGAAATTAAGATATGGTTCACAAGTCCCATTATTACTGCAGTGAGAGCGCTAATCCATTAACACGTGTAACACCATAATGTACGGTGCTGTCTATAGAATATATTCAGATATGCATTACTAATAAACCTCAAGTAAGTTCAACATTGCAGTTAGATAATTGTAGACGGTACTATTGTTTATGTTCTCGTAATATTAATATGCATGACAGCTGAGTCCGACGCGATGCGACGCGAGGCGTCGAGACGGCTTTAAATACACTGTGTGTGGTTTCTGATATTTGGATAGAATAATGAGTAACGTATACCACTCATAGTCGTTTGCCTTTTGTCTATTAGTTACATAACTTTTAATTACTTCGTAGTACAATCATTCCAGTTCTTTTTTTACTTTATCAATGAAACTAATTTAATCTCTTTATTTTAAATACCCCATGCGTGTTTATAAGTTGTAAATTATGTTTTACAAATGTACATATTGTTTTAAGTGCTAATAACTATTGAAAGTTGATGCAGTAAAAAAAAAGCATTCCAGTTATACGACTATGTGATAATATCTCTTTCATGTACCGTATATAGTTGGTTAATTCTTCTTAACAAACATGATCTAAAGTGAATTTATGTACCACAACCTAAAAGCTTCATCCATAAACTGCATGCTTTCGTTTTGGCCCATTAAAGCACCTACCACCTACAGCCTACAACAGTAGCTTTTTACTGCAGACATTCTACTTTATGTCAATTAAAATTAAAATTATCTTTATCGTTACATATATATAAAGAAATTTTGTTTCTTTAGTTGGTAACACTGACCAGAGATATTACAACTGCATTCTGGTCAGGTGAGCTAACGGTATATATTAGTTATGGCTACTTTCATGGTAGTGTGTGTCGCCAATCTTTGATTTCAGGTAAGATAGTATGATTTAAGTTCAACAGTGTAATTATTATAATGTGTTTGTAAATTACTAAAATAAAAGTCTTTGATTTCAGAGCAACACATAAGTTTGATTAAAAATTTACAATTCCTAAAGTGTCTCATATTTATAAATTCAGCCTGGGTATGTTTATGCTCACAAAACTCGAAAAGTATTCGGTCGATTGTCTTGAAATTTTTACTTAGCGCTGCATTCGAATACGGGTGTCTTTCTAAAAATCAAATTTATTTATTCCCAGTTAATTGTTGTCTGTGTGTGTCTTTCATTTATTTTCCTATTTATTTCACATAATACTAAGCCAATGCGAAGCGTGGCTGGGTTTTACTAGTTTTAGATATCTCGGTCCAAAATTCTAACGTTGGTCCTTTTAGCACTAAGCCAGTGATAGATACTGACTATATAAATAAACAAATCTACAAATATGTTTAATACCATATTAGAATAAATGCCTAGCTGTAAAAATCCGAGTAACATAATAAAAAAGAAAAAACTTTATTAGAATTTTATGCGATTATTAATATAAAAATTACAAACACATTTGATAAGTCAATGCGGGACAGTCCCGCTTTGTCGCTTTTTCTATACTATGCTTAACAATATATAATATGCTTTATAAAACAGTATCTTGTTATTACTGTTAACGGTATGTACTATACTTTAGAAATATATTGATTTTAATGAACTACAGGTAATAATGTTAACTTCATTATTAATGGACTAATTATATTAATTTGTTACAAGGATGGTAATAACGTACAGAAAATTCAAAAATGTTGTATGTCATATATTTAATAATTAGAATAGTCGTTAGAATGAACAGTTAAATATTAGAAACGTACAAAATGTTACATAAATAAAGCAAGATTTACTAGATTTATTGTACACATGATATTGTTAGATTTTAAAAATTAAAACTGTATACATACGTTCAAATTATGTACAAACACCTCTAGTTATTCAAATAAATTCGCCAGACAAGCTATTGTTTCAGTACGAGAAATACTAATCATACTAAAAAGATTAATTAATTATATTAGGTAAATCTAGATAATATTATTAGTAGAAGAGCGAAGCCGGAATATAATGGCTAATGCCAACAGCACGCAGTCAATTCCCAGTAAACATTTTGAATTCACTTTGCCATCATATTTAAGATGGGTATGATTTCTTTGTAATGAAAAAGTTCATTTACAGTTCAGTTTGTCACAGTCGTTCATATGAAATGCCTAATTTATCGGCTACAAATGGCGAAACCACACCACGTGTTGGAATACAAATGTGGATAAAGTTGATGCGAACTATAATTAAAGTGCAATAGTGATAGAAACGTCACAAAACAGGACACTTCACCAAAATGTTTACTGGGGTACTACGTCAATTTAATTACTTTGATGTGTTCTTATATAATATATATTAAGTATCACAAATATAGAGTTTTTGCTTTGCCTTTCAGATCTTTAATTTCAAGATTCAATTCAATTAGCATTTCTTTTGCAGTATCAACTCTAATATCGATATTCTTACAAGAATAATTGGTTATAAACAATTTGGTAGCGTTCGCAATGCGTAATACACAATACATCATTAAATTCAATTATAGTAGTACGGGCATAAATGACATGCTCCCACCACCTCCCGGAAGAAAAAAAGTAGGGTTACTTTTATCAATGAAAGAGATGACTTAATTAGTAATGTCCACGAAGCTGACACTGGTAAATGGAGGAGGGTAGAAGAAGAATCTATTCACATTCTTGGTTCAATGAGTTTCATCCTTAGTGGTACATTTATCACACGTCAAAAGACCCTCAACGATTTTAATTAAATATACTTGTTACATTTCATTAGATAACTTCAACTTAATTAATTCTTTGTAATAATTATAAATTTGAACGTCGGTTTACTACATATAGATGGTGCACTGTTGATCTTCAAATGATACGTGTTAAAATGTTATAATATTCAAATCATTAGTTTAGTAACGCTACAGAATTTCGTGTGTTGATAAAGCATTGCTTTTTAATGGAAGCCTTACCGTTTAAGAAAAGCAAAGGTTTGAGAAATGTTATTAGAACTCTACTCAATGAAGAAAAGTGGTAGCAATGCTAAGCGATTGTATTAGTAATTTTAATACCTCTTATTAGCAGCTTTGTAAGCCAATAATAACTATTTTAATTTTATATATTTTCTAGAATTAGGAAGTTTTATGATCCTAGAAATAGCACGCTGTAATAATTAAAAACAAAAAGTACTTTGCTTGTATACAAACACTTTAGACATTTTATATTTAAATTTTAATTTGTTTCATTAAAATACTTCCTTATGCTGCAGCACACGCTATTATAATGCCTTTTATAAGAGCTGTCATTTTAAGGTAGTTGCAGCGTGGTATAGTATAGTCAGAACATTTACTATTGTCAGAAATTTAAAACCTCTGGATACAAATTTACGGTATTTACAGCTACTGCCAACGTTGCTAAATACATGCCATTTTAAAAATGGATTAGTGTCATCAAAGATTTAAAATTCCCGCACTTCTTGAGATAATTTTGCGCGCAGCGTTACCGAATCACCATTAACTATGAAAAGAACGTGTTGTACTTTAAAAAAAATGTTATTTTAAATTTGTAGATATTGTATCTCGAATACAAAACGATGAAGAGCTATTTCTTTTATTTAATTTGTTCAAAAGACATTTTTCTTTACTCTCCTAATTTTTTTCAACATTCTATCGAGGGATTTTTTCTGTATAATAGAAAATCGTTGGGCGGAGAGTAAGTTTTACATACTTCAAATGGTAAGAGAGGTTAAAAATTGCTCGGAAACTTTGTGTTTTTTTAAGTAAATGTTGTTTTTAGCCAATAAACAAAAATTTATAAAAATCTATCGAAAAGTAGTTTCAATATTTTCATGAAAAGTTTTGATATTTTTCTTTTAATCCAAAGTATAAACTCTGAAGCCTCATTCTCACTCACTGTTTTGATATTTAATATACTATTTTTATTTAATATTGTAATCTAGATTTCAGGTTTTAGTTTAAGCATTCCTTTTCACATTTGTGTTTTAATTTGAGTTTAGTTAATTTAGTAGCATCGGCATACATTGTTAGTAATATAAATTTTGACAGTTCGACAAAATTGTATGTGTAATAATTAAAATTGCTATTTTTAATAACAATTAGTAATAGAAATTGTTTTCTCTTCTATATTTTTCAAAAACTGATATAAAAACTTCTTTTAAAAGTAAATCCTACTGATTTAATATTTTTAATTTAAAACATTGGACCTTGTAAGGTTCTAAAGAAACTAAGGAAACTTAAAAAATAAATTAAATTAAATATGGTACTATGAATTAAATTAAAACAGTGAGTGGGAATGATACTTTAGATTAGCAATGAGGTAACTGTGGTTTAAAATCATCTGTATACAGTTATTTATACGTTTACTAAAGGTCTTGTTAACCACTTCACAAGGAGTACTAGAAACACTGCAAACAGAACATCAATCAGTGCAGAAGAAGAGAAACGTGGATGACTAAGGAGAGAGAGGAGTGAGAGGTAGAAGGTTAGAGCGCGTTGTGGCATAACCTGGGTGTCAGATAAACGTTGTCAGAGACACATGTTAACTTGCTTATGATACTTGAACCTGGTGGTGTTATGGAGAAGACAGTTTTACATTAGCGGTCTCTTTCACAAGGTCGTAACGAATCATGACATGTATGACTCCTAGAACATGTTAACGAAATTCTCACATTTGTGTATTTTATTGAAAAATATGTTTGCTATAATCGTAAAACTTGAAAATAAAGATTTTTGTATCATTCCCTTCCACTGTTTTAATTTTTTGTTTTAGTCTTAGAAGTTTGCAAACTCTAAATTTTGTACAACTAAAACTTGAAAATACTGCGGTCCTTTTTATTGAAATTAAATCAAAATAGTGGACGGAATTTTAATTTGTAGAATTCTTTCTCTAGTTTGTTTCTTAATTGATAATTAGTAATTATAATTTGTATTTTTATTTCAATATGTAAATAAAGGATGATAAAACCATATACTCGTATATTTATCATAGCACATTGCCATTAATTTGTAGGCTGACAACGATGTAGCTAGCACCCTGTTTAATTTCTACATATTTTGTAAACAAAATTAATTTAACTTTTCACATTTCTGTTTTAACTAAAATCTACATTTTGCCACACCCTTATGTTAATAATTATAATTAACTTATTTAATTTATGTGCGAGTATCTCCAGCTATTTAAATAGAGTCGCTGGGCAAGCATTATTTCAATATCAAAAATACTAATCAATTTTATAAAGCAACTTTGTAAAATTAAAGCCTCATTCCTACACTCTGTTTAATGTAGATTTCTGGTTTTCAGAATAGGCATTCCTTGTCACATTCGTGTTTTAAATTGAGTTTAGTTAATTTGTAGATGCACATGCGTCGTTAGTAATATAAATTTTAACAGTTGGATAAAATTGAATGTGGAATAATTAAATATAAATTAATAACAATTAATAATAGATATTGTTTTAAGTCCTTTATTTTTGTCAAACTGACATTGAACTTCCTTTAAAAATAAATCCTACTGCATTTTGACAGATTGTCACATTTTGGAGGTTATAATATAATTTAGTATTTTTAATTTAGAAGCATTGAACCTTAGTTCTAAAGGTTCTAAAAAACAAAGAAAATGTAAATTAAATTCTACATTAAAAATGGTGCATATTCCAATATGCTATACAATTTAATTTAAATACAAAATTAAAACAGTAGTGGGAATGATACTTTATGAATATTAGGTAAATCTAAATAATATATTTAGTAGCAGAACAAAGCTGGTTCAAGAACACTTTTGAAATAGTGATGATATAGACAGTGGGGTAATAGTGCTTCAACACACTATATGCAATACAAGAATCGAATTTTGAATACTGTAAAAAATGTTGCTTACTGCGTTTTAGCTTTTACCGTGCTTTCTCCTCGGTAATAGAATGACGTATTTTCGTTTTAAATCCAATTAAATCCACTTATATATATATGTACATATTATAAAATAAATAATCTTAACAAATAATTAATATAAATAAATTTTAAATGAATATATTTATAAACTTACCCCCCAGCCACTAGGATCATCTGCATGGCAACCCGTGCCCACGGGGGCAACTGGGACCATGCCCCCTTTGTTTTATTTAGATTACTCTCGTCCTATGAGCCAGGATCATTTCCCACTTATTATAAATTTAACACTATTTTTAAAAAAATTATCATATTTTTTTTAAAATTATTTAATTATATTAAATTTAAAATAAATTTTTGTTTATATATAAAAAACAGTTTTAAAAAATATAATATCATATTTTTATTTTATTATTTTATATAGTATATTTTAACGGACGTATATTTTTCATTTTAATTTGTACGATTCAACTAAAAATGTATCTACAAGGAAAAATGGTATATTATTAAACATATATACATGTAAAGAATATAAATAAGGGTTTTGCAGAATCAGTATACTTTATTGTTAGAGCCCACATTTAAATTTACGTGATTGTAATTAGTGTACTAGTGCTTTATCATAAATTATTCAATAATACGTTTTCTAATAGCGTTTTCTTTTCAAGGAGAGTGTTACACTTTTTCGTGCAATTTTTCCGGACCTTGAATACTCTTTAAATATCGTTCTATTGAAGAAAAAATTATGTCCTCTAAATTTTAGGTGTTCTATTGTAAAAAGTTTTGCCCTGTGTACTTAGAAACAGTGTAACTACAGTGTAATTTTATACAAACAGAAACAAAGAAAATTCAACTCGTTTTTATCTTTTAAATTTTTATTATATTTCTCTAACTTCATTAGCTAGGTTATATCTCGCATTAATTGTACTATAACATAAAACGCAAACTCATGTATAATTTTTCGTAATACTTTTTACCTAACGTCCTTTTTATTATTAACCAAAGTTCATCATAATTCTGTTACATTCTTATTAAATAAATGCACTACGTTAAAAATCTGTTACTAGTAGGTATATTATGTGAGATTATATAATTTTGTATAAAACGTTTTCAGAAAACATAAATTTATGTCGAAAGATAACTTTTATTATGTAATCTTACATAATATATTAACCTAAAAAAGTAAACTTTTTTATGTATAATATATTTTTTATATATGGAAGTATATATGTAGTTGAGTATAACACTGCACGGTGTGGAACTGATAGTGTGAAACGTAGAGCATGGAACGTGGAAAAGAAAACGCCATTATGTAAGGAATATTGTTATAAATAATCGTGCGAACACGAACATTAAAAAAATTACGTAATGTTTACCGAATAGATAGTAACTCAATAAAGCACTTTTTTTCAAAAAAGATTGTCTGTAAAAATAAGTCGCAAACCAATGATGCAAGAGCGTTTTAAAAATGAAGATAAAACGGTCCATAGGTTGCATAGACTTAGTACATAAAATCACTATACTCATATCTTATCAAAAAAATCTTATGAAGGATATAGTCTTCTATGAAAATTTGGGAATCACAATAAAGATGATTTTTTGAAAGTTATTATTTTTCAAAGATATTCTTTGATTGCGCAAACAACATCAAGTGAATTTTCTTTCATTCAAATTCCTGATTTTTATTTTAATTATTTTAAAATTTAAAAAACAAAATTGAATTCAAATTTCAAATGAATAAATCATGTTCTTAAACAAATTCGTTATCTTTACAGATACGCAAAACTTTGAAACAAGCCATTAAATATTTGATCTCCTTAAAGTGATATTATTTTGAAATGTCAAGCTGGTTTTTCCTTAAAGCTTTATTTACCATTGGAATGGTTAAAGCTCTTCAAATATTGAAAGATACATTCAATATTGTTCTTGAAGCTACAGGAAGGGATCAAAAAACGGAAAATAGTTTTATTGTCTCAATATGATTTTGATATCTGTTATCATCCTATTTTGAAATAATTTTCAAAAGTACGATTGCTCTTATTGTAGGTTTCTTCACGTATTTCCTAAGAATAGTTAAGCTCAGAGCTTTTATTAAAAGCTCGCCCTATTTATTATATATGTATAAAGTTGAGATAAAAGCAGTATAAAGTCTTAGCAATCTTATGTTACAGAAACATCCGGCGCTTCCACCCCAATGTTCTTCCCCCTTCCTCTCTTAAGAGTTAAGAAGGGTCAGAACAACCCCTGAAGGGAATTCCTACCTATTACAACTATCCCGGTACATTCACCAAACAAAATTTACATGTTGTCATGATGGATTTTATTACTTTTGGGGTTGTTTATTGTCCATGGGGAATTTTAATTTCTTTATTATTATTTTAATGTGAGGAAGTGCACAACTTTTAAACAATTGACACGTCGACTTATC
Source organism: Panorpa germanica (assembly GCA_963678705.1). Classification (NCBI taxonomy): domain Eukaryota; kingdom Metazoa; phylum Arthropoda; class Insecta; order Mecoptera; family Panorpidae; genus Panorpa; species Panorpa germanica. The sequence continues at coordinate 7,928,227 of OY783220.1, read as the reverse complement.
TTTCCTTTTCTCTATTTTTAAGACCCTTCACATTAAGTTCTTCAATCAGGTTAAGTTTCGACTTTAGTTTTATTTTATTACTCTTCAGATTTCTGAAATCTGATCTGAAAACGATCAGAATCGATTTCAAAGTGTGCGATTTCGAAGTATAATTGTGTTTTGCATTAAGTATACAGCGCGTTATACATATATGGACCACGACTGTCACATTGCAATAGCCTTAGCTTGACAGTTTTATACTCGTATGTACAATGAAGTAGACTTTTAAGAGAACTGACGGTGAGTGAACGGCGTTTGTTTATACGTCAAACAAATTATTACTAAAATCTGATTGAAAACAAAAACCAACAGAATTGTCTTCTTGTCTTATCAGATCAAATCAGATCTTTGTCTCTGTTTTAGTATGCCAATTATATTTTAGTGCTTTCACATATGGTAAACGAAAAGTTAATCGAAATTTTAAACTAATTAAAGATTTGATCTTAAAGTAATGTTTTTTTATAATTAAAGTCATTTGATAACTGCTATTTAATGTTTCGTCTTTTCTTAGATGGCTGTATATATTTGTTACATGTGTCATATTTTAATGTTGAATTAAATTGATAACAACTGAATCTAGAAAGTATACCACTGGTCCGGGAATTGATTCTGAAGATACAGATATTAAGCGTCAATCGAGAGGTCACTACAAAAGGTCAAAATTTATCTTAAAGCTGATCTTTTAACCTAAGAAGAATACTGAAATTCCAGCACACCCTGTACTTTAAGCTTCTGCAACATAATACATGCAGAATATATTTCTCGTTTTATTGCAATGTAGTTTTGCAAACACGTTTCAAAGCATCTAGAAACGTCTAAGTATGTTTCACAATTTTATATATTTTAATATTATTTCTATCTGAATAAACTTTTGTATTTGAAAATTATAACTAAGAAGACAATTATGTTATTACCCTTACTTAATAATAACGATTCAATAGAATAGGAATTCACTTGTCACATTCGTGTTTTAATTTGTGTTTTGTTAATTTAGTTTGTACGCATGCGACGTTAGTAATATAAAATTTGACAGTTGGACAAAATTGAGTGTGGAATAATTAGAATTGTTGTTTTTAATACCAAGTAGTAATAGAAATTGTTTTGACTCCTTTATTTTTGACAAGCTGACATTGAACTTCTTTTAAAAATAAATCCTAATGTATTTTGACAGATTGTTACATTTTGGAGGTTATAATATAATATAGTTCTTCTTTAATTAAAAAACATTGAACATTGTAAGGTTCTAAAAAACAAGGAAAATATATTCTATATTAAAAAACTAGCAAGCGGTTTTATAAAAACTCGACTGACAAAATTAAAAACAAAATTAAAACAGTGAGTGAAGGTACATCACTCTAAAAACTAAAATTTTTCATAATGTTATTAATTAATAACGGGTTTCGGTCTTTGATTTAAATAGATACGCCTATTTGTAGTACACAGCACGAGTACGTAGTATTATACTCCTATTCTTTTATATTGATAGTAGTTTATGAGGTTATAAATATTTACATGAAGATATATGTAGCCTATATAAAGTACACATATAAAATATTTTATATACTTTTTTACTATTCAACTATGTAATTTATTTTTACTTGTACTAAAAATTTATTTGTAGAAAATCTATCACAATAGATATTTACAAAAAGATATTTTTTAAGAATAGATATATTATCATATATTATAATGTTCCAAGTGTATGTTTATATGTTTGTTTGTTGCTGAAATTTGTATGGTAGAATGAAAACGGCTCTGTCAATGTCTCTGAAGGTTTGCTATTTCGTAGAGAAAAAATTTTTAAGACTTTTGGCGTCTCCGGATTTTTCCCTGAATTTCCTAGAAGCCCGTAATTTTGGAAAAACTGGAAAAAAGTGATCCCTTTTTTGCTGTATTACTTTTAATTTGTAAAAGATAGAAAGTTGAAATTTTGCATGTGTATTAAGGTATTCAATGCTGACATTTCTCAAAAATTAGCAATTCAAAAATTGAAGACTAGGGAACTTTGGAGAAAGTTCATATTTTGGATTCTAGAATAATTAAGTATATTATTAATAAAAAAAATTCAAAATTTCAAAATTTTATTTGGGGGCATATACGAGGGCAGTATTTGCCGAGAGTAAAAATTGTGCTAGAAAGTTGAAATTTTGTATATAGGCTAACCTTGGTAACTTATTTACGAATCAAAAAAAATACCCAAATTTTTAAAAAGGTTGGTCAATTAACGCATAAATTGAAAATATTTTTTATTTTGATAAATTGAAAAATTATTTTATTAATGTGCGAGTTTATTATTTCAATTTAAAAATAGAATTAAATATGAAATGTAATTACGAATTTAGTATCTACAGATTTGGAAATAAAGTAAAGAAAAACACAGTAGAGAATTAAATCATGAAAAAAAAACTATAACTAAAACATATTAAGCACATGTTTTAATAAGGTGAGAACTAAGGTGGTATATATTAAAATCTCTGAGATATTTCTTGAAAAATGTTTGTAATATGTTGTGTTCACGTAATATTTGATGTAACAGCAGGAATTTAATGTACTGCAGAGGATAAGATCTCACACACACACACACCGTGTATCGTTCACTATACTTTTATAACATTCATGTACAAAACGTCATTCACAAGAATCCGACGACTCTCTAGGGAGAAATACACAGAGTTCATGCAGCGAGTTTGAAGAGCAAGAAGTATTAATATTGTCTCGTACTACAAGATATCTGTCTGTCTCGCAACAAGACAAAAGAAGTTCTTAGTTATAAAGAAGAAGATTATACACACATAAATGTAAATTCAACTTCATTCAAAGTACCCGCTAAGTAAACACAGTTACGTGTATTTAGAGTTTATAAAACATAAGAAAAGTTACCTGTTGCGTAAAATATTTTACCTAACATACAATACTTTCTAACCTAATACTTAGCCTACTTATAAAACTTCGGAAGAATATCATTTTGAGGGTTATGAAATCTTAAGAAGTTCTTTTTGGGGACTTAAGGATGGAGTAAGGTTTCAACGTTTTCTATTTTTTTTATTTATTTATATTATTGTACAACATATTAAGTTTATTGTGTAAAAATTTGAAGTCGATTGGAGTAAAACTGTCGGAGATATAGAGTTTTAAGTTTTCACCTCTATGGTCTGCTTTCGTGTTACTTTGAAACTTTTAAATGCGGTTTCTCACACATAGCTTTTTCAGAGTCGGTGTCCTCTCTAGCTCTAAATCTACTGGACCGATTCTTTTGAAATTTTGTACACTCTTTCTTTACAAAAATGCTGAGGTAACGCTGTCGAATTTTAATTTTTTTTTTAGTTTTAACGTATTTTAAAATACCAAATTTTCTGATTTCCTTCATGAAAAATCGGTTTTATGACTTTTAAGTGTTGTAAATAATTGAAAAATCAATAAAAGAAGAAAAACTCGACAGCGTTACATGCAGAAACTTATGAACTAATGAAATCATTTTGGTTTTTCACTTTCAGAAAATCCAGTGATGAGTTATGAGCGGCACCGCAATGTTACTTTCTTTTGTGACGTCTGCGTAGATTCGCTGCCATTAACACATTTCTTGATATTTATTTATGAAAATTTCACAAAGTATTCTTCAAATGTCATTTTATCACGTAGTAATTATAAAAATAATTATATATTAACTGTGTCGTCAAAAAACATTATTGAAAATATGCTCCTTTTTTATCGTTTCGACCTTACATGTCCCCTTACGGCTTTTAAAATAGCTATAAGATGATAAATTAAGACCCTTTTGCATTATATTACTAGTGGGTAAACTTGGAATTGTTGTTGTATTATTTCTTTTTAAATTTTACAAGTTAGTATTATGCTTTGTTAAAAATATAGACAGAAATAACATTTATGGCGGATTACGTCCGTTCTTTGCTCTAACGTGTTCTGTGATTGGAATGAACACACTAATCTAGTTATAGCTTGAACTTCACAAAGCTCACAGCTCAATTATCTAATCCGCTAACTTTTCCTAACTAGTTTTAACTAAAGTAAAATATTATATGAATATTAGGCCGCCCCATTCGTGGTAACAACTTGAACAATGCACATACACAATTATAATAAGTAGTTATTTGGTTGATTGCTATTCCTTGCTATTGATTTTCTGTACTCTGATAAACATATTTGCAAACATGGGCATCCATAGAAAAATTTTCAGTGGGGGTTAAATTTAATTTTGTAAATCACTTTAAACAAAATTTCAGTTTCTATTTTATTCGTTTAACATTTGTGTTCCTCGAGTAAATGCCCCTCTCTTCGGACGCTCATATCCGTGAACATGATTCATTTATGTGGAAACGGTTAGGAAAGGGAGGAGTCCGGTGCTCTATTTATACTCTATGTGCATTTATAATCACTTCCTCTGAACTTTTTCATATTACAACCTAACCCAAAAAAAGAATTGATTTATTATGTAAACGAAAATCGTGTTATCATCTAATGGTATACGAGTACGTACCTATACGGAATAGAAACCCCCCCCGCGCCCCACCCCTCTAATTCCTTTCTAGCTGTTCTCTTTAAATGTAGTGCATTTTATAATTTATAAATAAATAAGTTTTAGTATATAGAAAAATATATAGTACACCTATTTTGCTGATGGTAATATATATGTATAAGCATACAGCTTTTTATTTTAACTTTTCAATTAAAAAGTATATAAATAATATATGTATTACCGGTTTTTTACAAAGGTAACAGAAAAGTGTGTAGGTCGTAATATACGTAGTCAATACCTTTAATTTAATACCAATACATTTGATATATGGATATGGAATCAATTAGATTCTTCAGAATTCTCTGCTTTCAAATATTTCTGTATAATCTTTTTTAAAAACCATATAAAATTGTTATAAAGATTTAGAAAGAATCATTTGACTTAGGCTAATTCCAAAGTACATTTTCAACATATAGAAACTTTCTTGGAGTGCACTTTCACAGTTGCTATCTTACTACAAACTTATTAAACTGTTGCATTGCGTTACACTTACTACATAAGATGCTGTGCTTTCAGTTTTACACATATAACTACTATTTTTTTATATATATTGAAATAATTAAAAGAAATACTTCCAAGGTCACAATGGCCTTGTGTCCTATGTCTTAATTTCTATAAAAGTGTACTATATATTGATAAAGTGGGTTACCAGAACCTCAAATGTTCAATTATTTTTTAATAACTCCTTATATGTTAAGAGATATTAACAATTAAAAAAGTCATTCCAAATGCATGTGGCATTACAACCGCTGCCAACCTTACAGCTCATAAATCTCTGCTATATGTATTTATATATCAAAATATCAAATATTATTTACAGCTATTTCAAGGAACAATCAAATTTCTATACTATGTCTGCCTTAGCAGGGTTAAATAAAATAAAAACTTATTATTCTTTGATTTGACTTGATTATTTGTCTACCAACAGCTACAGAACACTACCACAGCACTGACCTACTCAACAAATAACTGACGTTAAAATGCATTTCACGTCTAACAAATATGGCCGACCATTTCTAGCGCTAAAACTACAATTCAAATTTTTAATTGCTATATCTCCGTCAATATTTAGATATTTAATAAAATAGACACGCCAATACACTTTTATTAACATCAATTTCAATCAACAATTGAAAAATCGACCACTAAAAAATGAGGACACAAGCCCATTGAAATATTGAAACAATTTATGCTCGTCAATTTTTCTAAACTGAAATGATGAAAACTTCTTGCTTTGGTAGTAGGAATATTATTTCAACAAAGTAATTATGCTCTTGAAAAATTAGCATCTTTGAATTTTTAAAAGCGAGAGAACAAGTTCTTTAATTTGTTGATACAATCGACGGGAAATTCCATTCGATTTTAAATTATAATTATCTTTATCATTTTTCATCTTAGGCATCTCATAGGCATGGACCTAAATCTATCACTGGGGTACATTCTCTATATCTATATCTCTACTAGCTGTCCCGGCCACGCGTTGCTGTGACTAACGTTTTTGTCATATTACATTACATAGCGCCATCTATTGAATATTTACTCAATCTAGTCAACAGAATATTTACTCAATCTAGTCAACAGATGTCGCCATCATCGTCGCCAGATGTCATATACAGATAATTAATAGACAAATAATTTGCAATAAGATAATATTGCAATCATAAATTGAGATGTAAGCTATCCTATCTTTCAAGTTGGATCAAACTGCACACGGTGTACAAATTTGATTAAAATCGGTTAAGTAGTTTAGGAGTCCATCGCGGAGAGACAACGTGACACGTAATTTATATATATCTCTATATAGGCGTACATTAGTCTTGATAAGCAATTGTTTCTTATTTAAATAATGGCGCCGTTGTGAGTAGTGAAGTTCATACTATCAACTACTGCTGCCACCTATTGATTGTTAGTTAAACTTGATTATATATGCAGTTAAAAACATGAAGTGTTTGACGTGCAGACACAACCTAAGCGACTGTCATCAGTGTAAAAACCATCCTTTACCGGTACTCCACATCTTAATTTGACTTTTCTGTATATGACTCGCTAAAATGAGATGAATTCTTAATAACTCATCTTCATAGTCCCCCATCATGTGATACTTCAGTAATAAAATTGTAAATATATACACAAAAAAAAGAAAAAGTCTCTTAGATTTTCATATAAAGCTTAACATCAAATCATCTGTCAATACATGTCACTGAAGTAATGGATCAAATAGAATTTTCAATGATTGAAGAATATAAAATTGAAAGTTAACGTTGACGGCATAGAGAGTTGATGCTTGATGATAGCTCTATCTTTAGATTCGATTCCCGTACCAGCGCTACATTTTCTGGGTTCGTTTGTTGTATATTTAATTGCTTATATATTTATTGAATATAATTTTATTAACCTAAGCTACAATGTAGTACATGTCTTTGTTAAATAACAATTCGGCATCCACTGATATCTTGCTAAGTATATACAGCCATCTAAGACATTATAAAACAACCATAAACAACAGAAGATTTATATAGACAGATCTGAGAACAAGGTATAAAAGGATTAGTCGAATACGTCTCAAGTTGTTAAAATCGTCAAAAATTTATAGTATACTTTGAGACATAAGAATCAAAAAGTACATTAACCATAATTACAAAAAAGACTTGATGTACTAGTGGAAAAACTTAAAAAAATTAGTTTTCCACTGATGAAAGCCAAAATTAAATTCCTATTTCCACTGATTTAATAATAACAATTACTATTATAATCCGGTTAATTTAAACATAAAAATAGTGGTCAAATAACAAAAATTCCCGGAGAGCCAAATATTGGTGGAGAGTTGAGGTTTATCATTACAAATAAAGTTTTAAAAATCCCCATCGATTCTATGTGTGCTTCAAAAGTTATTCGGGGTCAAAGGTCAAAATTTGAGGTTTTTTTGATTTTTCTCGAAAACGGTAAGTTTTATCAAAAAAAAAACCTCAAACCAAAGTTGTAGATCTTAAAATTCCCTACAAAAATGGTCCTTATGATTTTTTTCCTAAGAGTTACCATTCCTGAGATATCGCGATTTTTAACAAGGCAACTGCAAAATATATTGTATATTATGTTATTATATATTGCATACATGTGGCGCCTCTAGCGTTATTATGTAAAACTAAGTTGCACTAGATGCATTGTGTAGATAATAAAAAAGGGCTACTTATTTCATTGTTAGATATGGCTGAGTGTTGAAATTATACTGACGAGTGCAATTTGAAATAAATTGTTAGAAAATGTATTTTTTTTTTACAAATGCGTAACTACCATTCGCAAAAGCTTCTCTTTCTAACGTAGATAAATGGAATCTAGTATGCTTAATCTAAAAGGCCCTATTTTATTATTTTGTAGTTATTTTAAAAGCATTTCTTTTAAAGTAATTCTAAAGTTTATATTGTTTAATGTGAGTGCTAGGGGTCTGTCTTTTTTAAACTGAGGCACTAAAAATGCTTGATAAAGACATGAGTTTTATTAGCGTTACATCTGGCAGCAATTGACTAATAAATTTCTAAATTAATATATCAATTAAAATAAAAGTATCTTCAGAGCCATATAGATTAAATTTTACGATTACTAAGGTACAGTCATTAATATTTGCAAACGTAAATACAATAAATTTAATGCAAGTTTAATCAAATCAAATTTATAAGTCATTATTGATAGTTACAAAAGAAAAAAACCAGTAAATTTTATTACATTTGTTGCAACATCCGTTTCGTGTAACATAAATCATCCAAACTATCAAACTATAAGAGTTTCTAAGTATTATAGTATTTATAGATTTGATTTAGATGTTTAGTTCCCATGTTTTGTCATAGATGTCACTATTTTTAATAACATTAAATACAAACATAACATAACCTAACATTTTTATGAATTAAATTTCGTTTTTATATTTTTATATAAATTTTATAGCATCGTTAATTTAATTATTATGTTTTAAATAATTTACGATCATTTTTTTATTTATTAAATTTAATTCCTGCATAAAGTGTATATTAGACAGAAGTAATATAAGGTTGAAAGCCCATGTTGTTGCCCTGTTTTTCCGCGAGATAGCGTGGAGTTTATTACGTACTTAGCAATCAAAATAATTTCAATTTTCCCCGTTTTGAATATTCTCCAGTCGGAATATTTGCATAATGACTGGAAAATGTATTGAGTTATTCGTTTGGACCGAGTGGAGGGATTTTTAACACATTTCATATAGTTTCACTACATTCATAGAAACACTCGTATATGAACGAACACAAATGAACACTGACTGCAGCATTAATTAATTTATTTTATACAATGTACAGGTAATTATCAACGTAATTAAAACAAGAAAATATTATTGATCAACGAACTATGAATTTAGTTTAACAAAGCGTTGCATAATGTCAATTAGTACACTAAACACAGTGGCGTACTGCCCTTGGACAAGTAAACTGGGAAAATGAATGTAATTTCAACAACACGGTTTAACTAGACAAAATTACTTATAATAAAGTAATTTTAAACCTAGTAATATTTAATCCAGTAAGGTTTAACTAAATAAGGATACTTTGTACTGTTTCTAAGATAGATTTATTTATAACGTAACTTTTTAGGTAACTTTGTTTACAAATGAGGTAACTTTTGTTATTTTACATAAACCTCAAATACACATAAGTGCGTTTAGCAAGTAAGTTACAAAGTTTCCAAATATTATATTTATATTTGACGTCTACTGCTGTGTCTTAAAGTTCAATCCCCGGAGTAATGCTAATTTGTGTTATATTATATGCTCACATAATCATATGGAGTCATCCATAAATTACGTACCCAAAAATTTCATACCCATCCACCCCCCCTCCCATCGTCACGTCCTGTCATGTATAGCGGACTTCCCCTCCATTTGTTGTGATATCACACATTTTAAAAAACAAAAAAATTGTATTTCTATTTCTTTATTTTTGAAATCAAATTTTAGGGGCCTATTTTGATACTGTTTACCTAACGTCTGTTAACTTCTGACGATTTTTCAAAGCCCTATAATTTACAAATTAGGCTACTTATGTCAGTTTCAAGTAATGAGATCCATTTTGCTCTTTAATTAAGGTCTTCTGATAGTTTTGTGTAAACTTACATAGCTAAGTTTAGAAAATATAGGCCTTGGAAAAATCGTCAGAAGTAAATAGACGTCAGGTAAGCAGTTATAAAATAGGCCCCTTTGATTAGGTATTAAGTTACGAAACTAATTACTCCTGTCTACCCCATATTTTGTGAACCAACTACTTCTCCTTTTTCAGTGTGACGTAATTCATGGATAGCCCCTAATATGAGTACAATTTCGCACTAGATGTTGCACTTATGTTCTGGTGAGTTCTGTTTATTGTGAGGTATGCCACACGTGTTGATAAGGTGCTGTGGACATATGATATTACATTCCGGTCGGGAACGCCTTGTGAGTACCTGATTGGAACCCTATCAGACAACGCCTGATCAGGTCCTGAATCATCTCGGACAAAAAAATTTATTAGGCAGTAGATTACAACGACACCATAAAAACTGCATATAAATTAGGACATCATATGTGATAAGAGCCCAAAGAAATTAAAATGTGAGATATCGCAATAATATTACCCCTTAAGAGTTAAACCTCTATTTTATCAATGAAATACAGATCTCCAGTCTATGGAAAAAGTATAAAAGAAAAGTTCATCTGTTCTCAGAAAGCAATATGTGAAAAACTTTTATATTATATTAAGTTTTACGATAGTTTTATATAATATTAAACAAAAAACAACGCAATAAAGATTTTTGATGAGTGTACAGACGACTATATGCTTCTATAACATTGTGACGTAACAAAAAGGGGCGTTCCCAATGCCGATAATATGGTTTTGTAATTAATTTAACCGAAATTAACACACATATATAGATTGTGAACAAGTTGAAATAGAAATGACAATGAAGTTTTTTTAAATATATTTTCTACCGAGAATTTAAATGCGTTGCGCGTTATCTGGATCAGTCTATTCCTCCGGAGAAGAAAACTACCGCCGATTTGCACCAGAAAACGTAGATGTTTACTTTTTTCTTTTAATGGATTGTTATAAGGCGGATATTACTAATGTAATTACTAAAATTAATACTGTAAGTAATAAAACTTAGCTTACTTGCAATCAAACGATAAACAGTAGTTCTATAAATAGCGCCCGATCAAATCAAATAGCAATAATGATGTATTTTGAAACTTTTAAGTCAATACAGAAATATATGTTCTAGTTTACGCGTAAGTCTAAATTAAGAACAGAAGGAAATTAGAAAAGTGGTGTCCTTAACATGTGGGGGGTTGTAAAAGACAAGTTTAACATTCCCCATCGGTGTCATGTGGCGGTGAATAATAAATTGGGGTGTTAAAAATTTAATAAATTCAAAAAGGAAATGATTGTAGGGCTATATATATATAACAGGGGTGATATATGACCTATATTATGTAACAGGAAGCGTGCCAATGTCAAGGATGGTGAGAAGGGTCTTCCTGTTATTAGAAGAATGTAAACTAATTATTTTTACCTATTTAATTATTTATATGCAATGGCATTTATTTAGAAAGCAAAACAACAACATTTAGCATTATTTATGTTAAATATATTTATTTATTATGTTTTAACTATGATTGGTTAACGAACAAGGATGACAATCCTTTCGATGCACTCACGAATAAATTATGATTACATAATTAAGATGATTTATAACAAATGAAATAATAATTTATGTTTTAACGAGTTTAATCACGACACAAAAAATGGACGGAAAAAGTTCCAACCCATTTTGTACGCGGGCACCTTTTGTTTTTGTCACGAATTTATTGGTTTTTAGTGGTACAGTGGTACATTTCATTTAAAACGTATAGAAACAACGTTTATAAGGATATCTCTCACACTAGGACACTACACAACCACGACCAATTCTACGTCCACGCTCGCGCTCACGCTCAGCGTTCGTTATTCCGGCTTTCATTTGTTGTTCTGTGTCTGTTCGGCGTGCAACGCCGTTTGTAGACGAGCTGCGTGATAGAATGAACCTTGGGTGAGTGAGTCGCATCGTTTCGTAGAGTCCCTCTCCCTCTCCCGCTCCAATAGTCCCTCTGTACTCCGCCACAGTCGTCGCTTCCTCTCAAGGGACTCTACGAACAAAAGTGAGGAAAGGGAAAGAGGGGAAATTGTTAGAGAGTACTGCCGTTGCATCCCCACATACCCTTTCACAAACCATGAACAGCTACAGCGTGGTGAATAGTCTTGCGCACCAGAATAATCCTGGTTTACCTACGCCGCCCGTGTCAGATTCGATAAAGTGATGTTCTGTCATGTTGAAATGTATCCCGATTGCCAGGCAACCCGAGAACACAACCACGAACCACCAACTATGACTACATATTTTATTATGATTTTGCTATACGTCAAATCAACTAACAACGTATGACAAATCATCAACCAATTCCTGTCGAAACATGTTTCTGAATTTACACATCCTCCATGTAAACAACAACCACAAAGAATACTTCTAACCTCTATGATTTGTTTACGTTAACGTTAACGTTACGTTACGTTACACTTGTTTCCTACATAATTACACACACACGGCAGGCAGATAGATTCAAAGAGAAATTAAGGAACTGAACACAATATAAAGGATTGATGAAAGAAGGAAGTTAGAAGAGAACATAAATAGAATAATGAGTTTTACGTCATTAGCACCCACGTGATAAGTAAGATTGAATTTCTGATTGTGGTAAATATAGCTTACGGAAGATTAAACACCTACCAACTTGTGCTTCAAAAGATTAGAATCAAATTATTTTTTTTAATCAGTCTACCTAACAAAGTCACGGAACTTTGAAGCGTTAATTTATTAGACTGACTTTTAGTATTTAAATAATTTATAGAAAGATGGATAGACGCTTTCATTTTTAGGGGTAGAAGGGTTATTTTAACATAGCAAAGAAACACTAGAGAAATAACTTTTCTCAATTAACTTTTAAGAGAATTGTTTAGAAAATTTGGTAAAGGTTTTTCCTTATATGTTCTTAGAGTTTATATTAAATTTTAATCAATTAATGAAATGACAGGAATCAGGAAGATATCATTACGAATTAGTGTGTAGCATATCTCTGGAACATTATGGAAAATTTTTGAACCATTGACGAAGTTACAAGAATTTAAAGATATAAACATAAGTCGATATTTATCATATCTCTAGGGAAATGTGGCAAATGTTTATCGAGACTTATAAAGAGATAAGACTTACATCTCAAGAATATACGGTCAGAATATTATGGTGAAATTTTGAGCAATTAACGAAATTATAGGAGTTTAAAGATACCAGTACAATTTAGTGTGTAGCATATTTTAGGAACATTATAGCAAAATTTTGAACAATTTACGAAATTATTCAAATTTAAAGATACAAGCACAAATCGGTGTTTATCTCTAGAGCATGGTGGCGAATCTTGTATCGAGATTAGACTTATATCTCAAGAATCCACGGTCAGAATATTATGGAAACATTTTGAACAATTGATGAAATTACAGAAGTTTAAAGATATAAGTTTAAAAATTCCAATTATGCGTTTTCAACAATTTGACCCTAAAAGACATTTGTGTACTTGTGAATTTTTTTAGGGAATAATAAAATGTACTTAGTATTTGACTTTTGAAGTAATCTTTGATTACCAATATAAGTAAGGTTACGTTTTCGTTTAAATTTAATAGTTAAACTCTAAACGCCTGCTGTCTTCGATAAAACGTGTATATAACTGGTTTACTAAACTTAACCGGCAGCATACGGTTTGAGTTTTAATAATAAATCTTAGAAAATGATTCAGTCATCTAAATCCGTGTTTCTCAGACTGCAGACACTTCGCATTCCGCAGTCTAGTTCAAGGCTGACTGCTATTTATACAACACCTACTATAAACGCTATTTATTTATTTTTTTATTGCACTTGTAAGTTATATAATTATTTAATTATTTTTATATTTACTATGACGTGTGTACAGTGTGCCTAATAAAACTAACAAACTTTATTGGCAGAGGTGAATTTACATATAGGCGGTAAGACAGAGCCGCATCATAATAGTCTAATTAAAATAGTCTTATTCCAATGAAGCTTCTGATCAACAGAGTTCTGTGGTAACTAAGGTATCTCTTTTATACAACAGAGCGTAAAAGAGATAGCATATTCAACACAGAACTGTTATCCATAGAAAAAATAACTGACCTACCCTTAATAGTACAGACATGTTACGTCATAAATATAGCCGACATCTGTAGTGCTAAAACTATAATTCGAATATTTAATTGCTATATCTCCGTCAACATTTAGATATTTATTAAAATAGAAACGCCAATATACATTTATTAACATCTATTTCAATGAACAATAGTAAAATCGACCCGTAAAAAATAAGTACACAAGCCCTTTAGAAATAGCGTTAATTTCAGTATTCCCAATTTTTTAAGTGCCCCAATAATTACACCAACCTGCTCAATCCGTCACTGTTTCATGAATATTTAATTCAGTAAATATTTATATTCAATTCGAGCAACTGTTTTCGTACAAAAAGGATCGCGGCTAGAGGGGGGAGGGGGTCCATATATTTGATATTCCATGGTATACCATATCGTATTCATCATATAAAATATAAAACAAAATAAAATAATAAAAAAAAGAAACAAATAAAATAAATACGAATATAGTTACGATCCAATATTTGGTACATTCTGAATGTGTCCAGACCGTAGGAAAAGTTTAGAACTTAAATATTTCAAAAAGTTTGTGTTTGTGTTTGTGTTTGATGTTTAATAGGAGTGTACCGTACCATGTGACATACTTTTGCAATTAACCTTTCAGTTAAAAAAAGGATTACGTTTAACTTTTATCAACAGACACTTTTTTTTAACATAATTACTGTAATTTAAAAAAAATTAGAAAGCTTTACTGTATAGAGATAGTATAATTTGTGTGACCTTGGGCTCACCCTAAGTTCAAGTTTCCATTTATGACAACAGAAGCTATAATAAGTTACAAAAAGTGCGTCTCGTTAATTTATTGATTGATGCTAACGAAAAAAATGTCCTAGAGCCCTCTCGCACTGGAACCGACTACTTGCGACATCCTGCATTGCACTAGAATGTAGTCATATTAGTACACTTTTTCATGAGAGGAAATTTCTACTTTATTGTTTGTCAATACACCATAGAAGTATGTATTTCATACGTATATTTTCATAATAAGATTCATATGTATATATATACATCATGATTTCATTTAGGATCAAGCGAGGATCATATAATAATGTTTAGTATGAGACGAGGTTCACTTTACTGTTTTCAGGACTAAAAGAGGCGCAATGATTCATTTTAGGATCAGGATAGGTCTAAAATTTACAATCGGGTATCTTCTTTGTATTCTTTTTTGTTTTTTTAATATATTTATGTGAGTGCATCAATTTTCAAAAGCTATTAACACTTAAAACAATATATACATTTATAAACATTTACAATACTTAATTTACAACTTATAGACACGAGTATGGGTACTTAAAATAAAGAGATTGAATTAGTTTTATTGATAAAGTCAATAAGGTTTTTCAGACCTTCCTGCTTTCTGCCGATATTCCTCAGGCATATTACAGCCTTGTCTGTGCAACGAGTACCTTGAGCATCGAAGAATAGTATGCTTTATCATTAGTGGGCAATGACATATCACAACATTATACACTACGTACAGTAAAATGACGTCACACAGCGTTTGGCCAATTTTATTTGTTTAATATCTAAAATCAATAGCAGCTAAAAATAGCTAAATATTTTCATAAATTTTTTAATTTATTTTTTAATTAAAAACAAAGTAAGTATCCTTACATACAGTTTAAAATTATCTAATAAAAGTAATCCATTTTATAGTTTGCAAAGTAGTGCAAACAAAATGTCAGTAATCTGAGAAATATATTTCATTTACCGAATTAAAAACATGAAACTGATTCTACTTCCCAGTCAGCAGAATTTACTAATTTAGGGAGACGTTACCCTTGACTGCAGACTGCTTATAACTAATGCAGGGTCATCCCGAGCTGGGTTCAACCCTTACGAATAGGTGAATAACAAAACCCTATTACGAACATTTAGCTGAGTAGTTCTTGAGAAACTTTTATTTACTTAACTACCCCCTTCACATTTCATCCCTTGCTTTGCATGATTAAAAACGTTTTATTCTGAATTCGTTTCAATATTTTATTTCGTGACTGGATAAGTTAATAGTGAAAGGTATTCAATAAGTCAATCATAATAAGAAATTTTGATTTAAAATGAACAGTTATAACCGAAAATATTTTTAAAATAATATTATAACATGAAAGTTTTATATTTGTCATATTACCTCGATCACGTTGAAAAGAACTGTTCAAGTTTATCACAATGTGTAAGCGAATGAAAGAGAGGACAATATAGCATACGAATATGTGGAACGATGTTCTAGTTGCATCCATTATTATGGTACTTGCACAATATTTGTTTATGGATAGAGATAAAGCAGATGCAGTCGAGAATGTAATGAAATTCACATTAAAGTCAACTGAGTTTGATCATAAATAGCATTATATGGATTACACACAATCTCATTAAGTGCATTTAATGAACTATTATACGTAAATTCAATCTAATTAATTAACGACGTTATTTAGAATTGCGTTTTAATGTAGTTAACACAAATGTGCTTAAAACTGCTAGCACATCCATCTATTTATTCCTTAGAGCATATATATATGGAGTGTGAATAGCCTATGTTTCTATAGATTAAAAGTATGTCCAAAATGTATGTGTATGAGAGAGAAAGGTATATGTTCCTATTTGTTCTCTATGCTCATGCGTCGAAAGTGACAGCTGTCTAGATATAATAAATATTAATAGTCTATTAAGATATAATAAATATGTGAAGAAATTATATTTCTTTAGTTGGTACAAAGCTCGTCTGTCGGTAATATAGTGACTGTTTAGTGAAAACATGTACTCATGAACGCCATAGATTTCGCTGTAGGAATAATTTGGAGTGAACATAACTCACTTTTTTAGTTATATTTATATATAGTTTATTTATATTTATACTTATTTACATTATTCTACATCAACATAATGTCATATTTAACAACTGTCATTATATTATATCTAGACAGCTCTGAAATGACAACTGTTACTTTCGACGCATGCGCATAGAGATCAAATAGTAACATATACCTTTCTCTCTCGCACACATTTTGGGCACACTTTCAGGTCTAGCATTTTCTCTCCATATATATATGCTCTAAGATTTATTCGTGCACAACTTTTCACTCTTTCATGTTGGGAAAAAATCAATAAACATATTAACAAGTCAGAGGATAAGTTGACAAATTGAGTGAACTAGAAGAGAGTGTTCCATAGAAGGATATCCCTAAAACGAAGTACCATACATTTACTTTTGTTTCACTCCATGATTATCATATCGTTTATTAGCGTAAATATTTTATTGCCGCCTTCGTCATGATAAGGTACCATGACCACGCCATCGTGCCTGCCGCATAACGTCGCGCCCACCCCATCTTCCATTATCAACCCCTTAGACTCGAATACCCACTACCTACTACCCAGGATACATTGCACCTGTCAAGTATGATAAATACGAAATTCTGCTGACAAAACAGCACGAATGAACACCAACTAAACTTTGCATGCAACTTACTTCACTCAGCATATTTTGCTTTAGTTTGTTTTGGTAAAGGTGCTGGTTGGGAATGAGAAAACCTCAATAAATCAGCGATTAATGATGGATTTTACTAATATATCATTTTTTTAATATAACGTTAAATCTAGATAAACCATAGTTTTATGTTTGAAAAATCGCTGTTAATTCATTACTTTGGTATTCAATTACTTTCTTTTTCTGTAATATCTTATAGTGGTTTTCATAATTAAGCCAAAATGGGCTTGTGAACCATGACTTCATTTTTATAAAATTGTACTAAAGGGTATTTCAATAGATTCTCTAGAGCGATCTTTCTTTGCCATATTTTAACGCAATATTCGGTAATATTTCGCAGATATTGTGTTTCATTACTAACCTCCGCGTGTAAGAGGCAGCGATAAAGACAAAGAAAGGGATAGCCTACCGAGAGTCCTATCTATTTCTTCCTAGTCGAACCGCTTCTGCTACCTTGGTTGATTAGCGGTATAATAGGGGGGAAACAAGCAAGCAGACACTATATTTCAAATAAAAATATTTGTAATAGTGAGTGTAACATACAGTAAATTTTGAAATGAATAAAGACACCGACAGCCCCCCACTCTGACGCAGCATGGCTCTAGTATAGCTATATTTTCACTCAATCACAGTACTCGGCTGGAAAGAGACACAGGGAAGTTTCGCGGCTATCTCTCTCTTTGCCTTTATCACAGCCTCTTGCGCACTCTATTCTTATATCTCTATGAAACTACCAGATCCTCAAATGTCCAATAATCTGTTAAGAATTCACAATATTTTAGGAAATATTAACAAATAAAGTAAACATTTTTAATCATTAAAGGATTCCAATGTTATAAAAATCGAATCTGCGTCTGATGTTACTTTCAAAGATTTTCCATCTCTTTTATACAACAGAGAGGCATACGAGTATGAGTGTGATATGTCATTTACTACTAACAGATGAAAAATAAGAAGAATAGCACTAGTCTGCGAATCTCCATAGTTAAATTCATTGCATTTTGTCTATCGATGCCCACTCGATGTGCCAAAAAATGTATATGGCCCGCAAATAAAAAAGTTGAGTATGGTTGCTTTCGAACCACTATACAAAATTCTGTAGCAAACATATAGAAAATAATCAAATAGCAAATACCAATACACCTAAAATATTACAATGTTTGAATCAAGAACATTTTTTGAACCACATTTATGGAGACATTTTATTTCACGAGATAAAACCAGATTTCACGAGCCTCTTAGTTTATTTCTCAACTCAATAACACCACATAAAAAGTAATCGAATATTCTCATTCGGAATTTAGTGCTAAAAACATAGAAGACACCCTCAGTCATAGACCAATTGACTTACACACACACACACACATACAAAGAGAAAGATAAAGAGAGAAGGAGAGATAAATAAACAGACGAACACACATATGGTTCAGCTACAATTTTTTTCAATTGCCGACTATAACTCCCATTCATCTTATACTCGCTTCAGTTTTCCTAAACGCGAAATGAAACGATTTTCAAGAACAAGTCGAGAACCGAGTAAAAACAGGGCTGGTTTTATATGCGAAAGTTTATTTATTAGGTTAGTTTTTGTCTCTTTCTGTTGCACACAAATAACTGTTGCTGAATGCGATATTTGTTTGTTTTTCTAATGTAAATTTAACGTGTGAAGTTCTTAGTACTTCATTTTTGCTTTTCCTTCAAAATTCCTTCGTTTTTATAACCAATTATTAATTATTTAACGTCGGCCTATTTTCGATGCTGAGTTCTATAAGCGCGTAACTCCTCCTAGGCTGACTTGCGTAATTATCTTCGGTTTAGACGCCGAATTCTCATGTACGGTTCGCTTCCCATCGCTTCATCGCCTATTGGCAGTTACATTTTAAAGTCAAACGCTTGTATCTACATCTGGAATATTTCTGACAACGTTCTCTAATTGTCAGCTTTGGAATAATGCAGCGATGCAAAACAAGTATGATTTCTATCAAATTTAAACAATCGAGATCAAAAGAACATGAGAAGAATCGTAAGATTTAGATTAGGAAACGAAGAGAAAGGAAACTGGGAAAATAGCGAGGAAGGTTGTACGAGGTGTGCGGGAGAGAGATAAAAACATTGGAACACATAAGTACTCATGTGAGAAAAGAGTAAAAAGTAAAAAGAAGATTGTGCAGTTATTAAAGCGAGGCAGTGAAGGGAAGCGGTGGATCGGGAAGAGGAGCGAAGAAAGAGAAGGAAGGGAAAAGTAGAAACAGGAGAGAGAGTAGCAAGCAGAGAGAAGCAGTAAGGGAATAAATTTATCTGTTTTCTTTTTATTTTTACTTTTTTCATTTAGAAGGAATTCATTTAGAAGAATAAGAATCACAAAATGTAATTCCGCACAATGATATGTAATTTAATGATTTAAGGCTGAAGAATGTAGTGCTTATTGTTATTATAACATTAATGTACTATAGTCCATGTGCTACCAGTCTATATTTTGAAGAAGTTTTCAACTTTGATTTCAACCTGATTACCTCAATCGGCAAAAGCAGCTGTTAACAATCAAGGCGACCTTTTCTAATTAAATTTACAAACGTTTTTCACTTCCTAGTTTCACGTGGGTCCTGCAAAGCAACCATAACTAGAATGCCGGATACACAAAGCGACATAGTTGTTGCAGAGATACAGATAATCGGTAGGATAAGAAGAAGAACGGATATAGATCCAAGAATCACGAAGATAAAATTGCATCAATACAAAGTCAACTTTAAATGAATGTTTTATTCTTTGTTCTACTTGAATTTGTATGGCACAGTTTCTATGTGAATTTTATACGCATTGTAGTAACTAACTCTCCCCTAAATCTCTCTTTCTCACTCTATTGAAAAGTCAATACTTGGCCTGATAGCGTATCACACTATATTTGCCAAGAATCTTTTTATACTGCATTTATATCTTATGTTGTCCTATTTTTGTGTCCTTTTAAGGAAGGCTTTGTAGATTCTTCAGTTTTAATGTTTTTTATAGAAATATATAGCAGGGGTGATCAGAGATTCTGTGTTAGGCAAGCAAGTTTGAAAATGATTGAGATATCTGCATCAAAACTGATAATGTTTTATAGAATATATACAGAATGATAAACCTTTGATTGAAAGCTTGCGACCTCCTATGTGATATTGGTCTTCACGTCTTAAACTTATTATTAAAATAAAAAAAACTAACTTCCGTTACAAATAAGCCGTATGTTTGACGAATGTTTCATTTTGTACATTTTAAATATGGCGCCAAATCTTGGCATATGTCATTAAAACTTTTATTAATTAATTTAAATATTCCTTTACTCCACTTTAATTACAAAAAGCTTTACTTAGTAATATAATATAAATCCTATCATTTGTGTTCTTAGTAAAGATATCATTTAAAGCAGTCTAGTGTAATTAAAAATTTGGTAATTTACTTAGCTCCATTGTGTGTTTAAAAAATTGAAAGTTTATTTTGGTTATTATATTATTGTTATTTTATATTGCAAGTTCAAAAAGAAAAAACCAAATTAAAAAAAATTTAAATCGAATCGTTATTTTATAAATTATTTTCACTTTTCGTTGCCAAATACATTCGCAAAAAATTCGCATAATCTATTGCATATTAAAAGACGCGAATATTAGCGAATGTATATATATATATATATATACATATAGAAATATCTATGCACCTTTTCCCGAGTATTTAACAATAAAGCGAAATATTCGACTGTTAAGCTTTTGAACTTGATAAAGAGAAGACAAATGTAGCTCGAGGGCACTGTAAGATAGTTTCTTTGTTTCAAAGAGAAAACGTTGTTTTTGTAAGAGCTTTCTCAGAGTAATATGTAAAATGAAGGGGAAATACAAATGTACCCTACAGTAATGTTTTTTTTACAGCAATTTATTCCTCAACAAACATCAGAAAGCATAAGTTAACATTTTATACAACTGAAAAAGAAAATATTTGATAAAAATATATGATGATGTAATTTTTATTTTGAACAATTGAGATATTTGATATCCTGGAAAGACTTGTACTATTTAACGTATTAAGAGAAATAGATTTATGGTGGTTCCCAAAAACAGTGCCGGATTAAATCTAGTGAGATTGTTATTGAAATAATACCCGAGAAGAAATTTTGCTCGAATTAGCCAAACTAGAGTTTACCCGATTGGATTTTAATCGGGTACTTATAAAGCTTACCCAATTAAGAAAATATTATATAAACCACCGGTGAGTAGTCTTAATGCCGGGTTCACACCAGGGAGGCAGTTTTTAAAACAGTTTTGTTGTCAAACAACAAAACAAAATCATGTTTTGTTTTATTTTAAAACAGTTCTGTTTTTCGAAAAGAGACTGTTCACACTAAACAGACTGGTTTTGTTTTTAGTGTTTTTCTGTGTGTCCCATAAAAATTATAGAAATGATAAACAACAACAACAACAAACGCGTTTTCCTTTGGTCTTACCGACTCCAGATGGGAATGTGTTTTGTTTACTAAAACAGCAACAAAAGACAAAAATGTTTTAAGAACTGTCTCTTTGGTGTAAACATTGATTACTTTTTTTGTTTAATTTATTTAACGTCGAGTTATTCCTCATATATGTAAGCTATGCTATATCGCAGCCTAATAAGTTTATGAATATATAAATGTATACATAATAAATTTTATTTGACAACAATCAAACCCAGAGAATGTAACTGTGATCAAAGGATCCGAAGACATAGTAGTCAGTGTTAAACATCAATGCTCACGCCCACTGTGTCATCTTCTTAAATCATAAAAATTCAAAACGCTTTAAGATTCGTAAAGAAAGTCGGAATAATATGAAACTTGTTATACATATATAAAAATTAAATAGACTTAAATGGATATAAAGAACCATGACCTAATTTTTTTCTCCATGTATATAGTTTTTAATTTTGCGGTTATTTTATACTACAATTACATTAGTCAAAATTGTAGTTACTTACAGAGATTAGAATTAAACGCAAATGTTAAACATCTTCTTAAAAGTGAGGAAATGTATGTAAAGTTCAGGAAATTACTGGTTTCGTAGTTTATTATGCTCGCGAAACCAAATTTTTTTGGAAGTTTTCCAATATGACTCCAAGTCTAGCCACTTTGGAGACGATCAAAATTAACTATCATGGAGTGATCGATCAATGATTTTGTACAACACACATGAATAAAATTATACATCTATAGCATTACACAGTGTGTGTGTATGGCTTCATTTTGTAATGTTTTCTGTGACGTCATGCGTTATAAATTGGACCAGTGTCATACTCATTTGTTTGTTAATATTAGCAAATAAAAGCTTAACCTTAAGTTGCATTTCACTACAGTTTTATTTACCAATATCACACAGAAATTCTTGTCTCTTAATTAACCTAATTTTAAAATAATCAATTAATTCTAAGTTTATTTCATTTGTATTGATATAATTAATTTGTTAATTCGTAATAAAAGTAATTTATATTTTAAAAAGATATCTCCTTGTCTTTGTCCTTGTATTTAAAATACAAAACACATAAATCTTTACTTAACTTAAAATAATTCCAAAACAACAAATAAATAGAATACTTTGAAAACAGCAAGCAACCCCGTTAATTGGCTCCCCTAGGTTCTAAAGTCCTTGCATATTTAAATTAGGCGTCGTTCCTTATAATAAGTTGTTTCATATTTATTTATACTTTAATATTCTTATCAACAACTACAGTACTCCTTATGCCATGCCGCGAAGAACTCTGTGACTAGTGTTGTAAATATGTATCGATTGTGATATATATCGAGGAGAACATAAAAACATCGATGTTTTATTATTCTCTAATCTAATGTTTTAATATTATGTTTTCATCTAAATATTGTGTGTTTGAGCCATAGAACAAAATTTACTTTTAGTTTTAAGTATTTGTTTTACGTGCGTCAGTAATATACTACATTTATTACTAATTTTTATCTTTATTTCATATAAATTAATGTATTAATTTAACGGTAAATTTACTTTGACGGTTATAAATTATTTTGATAAAAGAAAACTATTCTGTCATGTTTTATGTTTTAAATTTTAGTTAGGTTTGAAGAATGCATACTTATAAAACTACACAGTTGTAAAAACAAATCCGTTTTGGACTTTGTAGATATCTCAGTATAGTTCTTTCATTTCTCAGTTAACTGAGCTTTGTTATAAACCTTCTCATAAAAATCTTTTGTTTCTCTGCGCTTATTTTTGTTATGTCAAACATAACTATAGCTTAACTAATCAAAATACTTCGGTTATAGTTTTACTTTGTTAATATGCCACGTTACAATCTGTTACAATAATTATGAACAATAAGAAATAGTCGTCCAGTGACGGCTACATCTATGAATGACAATTAAAAACGTTGTGGTAGCTTTAACACACTATGTCTTTTTAGTCTTTTAAGTCAGACGTATGTTTATCTAGTAAATTCACAGCTAGATAATTTGGATGCTTGTTTAGTCGCTGCTGATATCTTTGGCTAAATTTGTTAATTTCTTTTTTTCACAGTTGTAATGCCGAAGTCATGGTTGATCAATTTGTTGCTTATGAACCACGGGATATCCATAACGGTTCTTACTGTCCTTGATTGAAATGTTTCTAGTATTTCTATGTTTGAAACACTAGATGTTCCACAGAATTCAATGCAGTAAGTCCAGAAAAATAAATTTATTATGTTCATACACAATCGTAAACTTATTAGGCAACGAAGTAGAGTGCATATATGAGGCCATGACACCAGAAATACTGTCAATATAGTAGAAGGTCGTTGGAGAAAGAACTTTATAAAAAAAAAAAATACATATTAATATTCAAGGAACAAAAGTTCAAGGTTTTCAATAAGTTTATATCATTTTATATAATGATCGAGTTTTTTTGATTATTCTCAGCACTAAACCCTAAGCTATTGGATGAATGTTTGAGGGGTTGGGATCTTGGGACGCTTCAAGGCGTAAGGGGAGTCCTTACCAGAACGTTCCGACTCCGAACAAGGAACACTGAAGGGTCGATAAGTCAGTATTGAAACTCCAAAGCACAAAGAAACGATAATCGCTTGACTAAGCAAATGACTGATTAACAAAAAAGCTGTTAAACTTTAAAAGATGGTTTTTGCATTAAAGTTTTTTTTTTATTTTTTATCGTGTCACTTCGTTATTGTTCGTGTTTATTCGTATGTAAATCACTGTTTGAATTTTGATTTACATTTTTTTATAAGATTGAAGTTTTTCCATGAAGATATTAAAGATAATGTTTGTTAAGAATATAATCTTAACGAAATAATAATTTATGTCCATTTTGAATTTTGTTTTTTATGGAAATTAATTGTTCCCCTATCGCGTGTTTGATATTTTAACCGTTTTGTAATATTGTAATAAATCTTAATCAGATTCTACGTCTGTTTGTCATTTCAGAAAAATGTATAAATTGAATTGTATATCAGTGTTATTTATAGATCATTGTTAAATATATGATTGAAATAAACGAAGGTTTGATAAGTACAGTAGCGGTACATTTTAAGGGGCTACCATTTCAAATGATACTAATTCGTTACCTCAGTAAGTGTATTTATTTAGGATCAGAGGCGTTAGGGACCCTAATTAGTAAATATTTATACGCCAGATAAAAAAATCTCAGATTTTACAACAAGGGTTTGTACATAAATTACGTCACTTACTCAGTGCAGCGCATTAACTTTTTGGAGAACAACACACACAAAAAAAAACAGAATTTTATAACACCTTTTACTTTTAACCTTTTTCTCTCTCGTGAGAAATCAATTAAATCTAGTTACAATTGCTTCTAATAAGGATTAGAATATATATGTGGTCATGATCAATTTTTATTTGCCCTATGGAATAGTTATTATTTTTAAGTGGAGAGAATTATCAAAAATAGAGTATGAAAACACACAGCGATTCTTAAATCGTTCTCTTTTGCATTTAGATGTCTTAAAGTGAAGACCACTTGTGTGAATAAAGTGAGTTTTATAGTATTAATAAGGTTTTGAATTGTAATTTGAGTTTTATTTACATTCTAAATAGAAGTTCTAGAAAGATTTCAGTCAAGGACAGTAAGAACTATTATAAATATCCCGTGGTTCATAAGCAACAAATTCATCGGCATTACAACTGTAAAAGAAGAAATTTACAAATTCAGCCAAAGATACCAGCAGCGACTAAACAATCATCCAAATTATCTAGCTGTGAATTTACTAGATAAACATACGTCTGACTTAAAAGACTAAAAAGGCACAGTGTGTTAAAGCTACCACAACGTTTTTAATTGTCATTCATAGATATAACCGTCACTGGACGACTATTTCTTATCTAGGTTCATTTTCATTTTTAGCATAGGTGCTTATTGTAACAGATTGTAACGTGGCATATTATTAAAAAAAAATTAATTCTACACTTATTGTATCAACTAAATTGACAAAAACCAAATCATGAAAATATAGTGCTGATATGAGAATCGATTCCATGGTAAAGTAATTTAATATTCAAATGAAATCTGTAAATAAATTGAAACATTAAAAAACAAATTTCTCATCTCGTCATGATCATAATTTCCCGGAAAAACCCCTGTTGTTTTAAATACGACTTCTTTTTCACAAAATAAAATTGACAAACCATTTTACGTTTTAAAAATCTGAAACCCTTTTTATAATAATGGCTCCGTAGTTAATTTATTATTAACAAGATAAAGCAACCCTTTTCTACCCTTGAAATACTGACCTACATTTTAAAAATTACTGTAATTAATACATTTTAAAATAATAAAAAACGTTAGAACTTATTTTGTGAAATTAATGAACGTTCATAACACATAATAAATAAAGCTGATAATAGACAGGGGGAGGGTAGGGTAGGGTGTCTGGGGTGATGATGTGGAAGAAGAGGAGGGGGTTGGTATTCGGAAGGGTTGTACCTTGAATATAAAACAGTTTTATTCATTTGAGAAGGAAGTTTACGACCTAGCGTAACATACGCCGTTTTAGTATTTGTTAATAGTTATTGATAGCAGAGTTTTGTGATAGTGACAGAATTAAGTCTCATTCCCACTCACTGTTCTGATATTCAATTTACTGTTTTATCTAATATTTTAATCAGGAATTACAGGTTTTCAGAATAGGCATTCCTTATGGATAGGTTTTAATTCGAGTTTAGTTAATTTAGTTAGTTAGCGCATGCGTCTTTAGTAATATAAATTTTGACAAATCGACAGTTGGACAAAATTGAAGGTAAAATAATTAATATTGCTGTTTTTAATAACCATTAGTAATAGAAATTGTTTTTATTTCTTTATTTTTGACAAACTGTCATTAAACTTTTTTTAAAAAGTAAATCCTACTGCATTTTGACAGATTGTCACGTTTTGGAGGTTATAATATAATGTAGTTTTACTTAATTTAATATTTTTAATTTAAGACATTGGACATTGTAAGGTTCTAAAAAAACTAAAAAAAACTTAAAAAATAAATGACTGCGCGGATTGCCATATGCTAAACAATTTAAATTAAATACAAAATACAAAGTTAAATTAAAGCAGTGAGTGGGAATGATACTTAAGAGTCGCAATGGTTTAACAAGTCGGAGTCGGTATCGGAAAACATATACTGACTCCGGCTTTAGATCCGTATGGTTTAAAAATGAAATATCTATTAACTTTACTAAAATACTTAAATAAAATAATAATTCTATTTAGGACTTACAGTGCAACTGGCACTTGCTAGATTGCCACATGCTAATTCCCAGGTTCATTTTCGACCTTTTATATAGAAATTCTCTTATAGTGTAGTTTCACTTCTGCTACAAGCTAATTAAACTATTACATTGCGTTACATCTTCTTCCTGAAGAAAACCTGCCTCTGATGTATACTTGAGGACATCTTACACAAATGCACAGGGTAAACATCCTGTATTTGTACACGAACATTCATATTTTAGAATGTTTTTCTTCAACCATTCGTACACGAATATATAGTGGATAAGATCACTGATGATTGACGCACAGTCAGGCGTCTTTTCTAGGTTTAATTGTTATCAAATTAAATTGATTATGTATACACATAATATGAGGCCACGATACCATAAATACTGCAAACATAGTAGAAAGTTGTCAGTGATAGGACTTAAAAACACAAATTGAATTTAAAAAACATTATATCTAGGCATTAGCATTTAATTTAGTCTTAAGCTGATTATTTTAATGATCCTAAGTCGGTTATTTTATTTATCAACTCAGCAGTGATAGCTAAAACATATTCAAGTTCCATTTTACATTTTTCTACGTTTAATAAATTACAAAAAAAAACTAATTTTCCAATTTAATACACAAGTCGTAATTGCTTTTTGCATATATACGTTTAAATTAATAAAGCGTGATGACAACAGTAGAATGCAGGCTCTGTAGTGTGTGTGTGTGTGTTCACATGGTTACTGATTTAACCGGAGCTTCAATTCCAGCAATTATTAAATCCTTCCAGCTTTAATTCAACTGGTATACTACAATGAACTACTCTCGTAGATAGCATCGAATCCAAAACAAGCAAACCACTAGCAATGCACAAAGCGCATTCTGTATTCTCTGGTGAAATCATTCATTTATAATCGTCTTTGCGTAATTTCACTAGAGTATGGTTTACCGATTACCAGTGGTGTAGAAATACGATGTTTGTGGTATGAGAAGTGGCGTTACATGTAAGACAATTGTGAATAGATACAACTAATTTTGTATGGCAATAAGATGGAGGGGTCTTTGCATTGAGTATCGCTCCAGCTCCCTATAATCTCGGTGCACAAGTATACTGTCACAAATAATTTGTTAAAACCTAAAGGATATTTTGACAACCGCTAGGAACACGAAAGTTTTGTGTTAATCCTGCAATATTTTGACTTAAAGGACCCCTTATATGACAAAGAGCCCTATTTCCGACTTTTTACTCATTAGTATATATAACGTCTGTTCCAAGTGTAAATATGTGGTGAGCTTAAACAACAAAACCTAAAACACCAATTGCTAATATAGCATAAATTATACCTAGAGCTAAAAATGTTTCCTTTTTACCTGATTTTTGTGAAATAATAAATAAGAAATTATTTCAAATCCGAGTGTTTTCAAAGTAACTAAAAATTATTAAAAAGCGGTACATTTTTAGATTAATCTGTAAGCTATCTTTTATAACAAGTTTTATTTCTTTTCAAGTAAAACGATCAGCAGCTTGATGATCATGGGCATCGGATCGAGACAACGATAAATGTAAGTCAATAAACACATTTCATTAACTTTTGCAACTGTTAAAAATCGCCTGCTAACTTCTGCAAAAATTCTAACATTTACGAATTTCCCTTAACTTTACAATATTTACGGAACAAAAAATAGAGAATTACTAATAATATGTCAAAGTTCATTTTCAATTTGCACAGGCTTAATTCAATTAAATATGATTCATGACATAAATCCCTAATCATCGAGCTTGTCAGATTATATATTTATCTTTGTGTGTTTAAGGTAAAACCGTTAAGGTTGACCTAGATCCAGATCAAAGGTCGAGTTCTGTTACTACTCAGTATCCTTTGACATGACACCTGACCACTGTGATACTGACACCTATACCATCACACGCGTACACGTATACACTTACAGGCAGACACAAATGTGCTTGATAGCTGTCACGACTGTCACTTGTCTATTCAAATATATCGACAAGAGTGGACTGTATAAACGTCACGTATTTCAACAGGTGAGAATGAACAAATTAGGGGATCGCATTGCAAACCAGGGATGAAAAACCAGCGTCAAATATATTGTAATACAATAAAATCGTTTTGATTGTATAAATAAAAAAAAATATAAATCAATATCTGAATTCGCCTGAAATTACCATGTCCATATGAGTATGTATGTAACCAACTATACCCAAACATAAAATACGAGGGCGCTGGGGGCCGTTATAGAAGATAATTCGAACCTAAGAGCGAGAAGATGTGAAAGCTAAGATTTTGCACATATACTCTTGGATAGAAATAAAACCCTCTACTATGAATAAAGAATAAAAAACCTAATCTAGTGCCGAAGGTGAATTGGGAAGAAGGGGGGAGGGGGTATTAATTCTAACAAGTAGATAAAAAGTAAAAACTTACTATATGATTTTGCTTCAAATATTATTAAAAAAAAGAAATAAAATAAAATTTACTTTAGTAGATAATGCGAATCAGAGAGAATAAACCGAATGAATAGAGATAGAAAGTTGAAATTTTGATACAAATTGTTTGAAGGTTGGTACTATCTAAAAATCATAGTGGCGGCATCTATATGTCACTTGAAGAACTGAGTGATATAATAAAATAAAACACATAATAAAAACACGACGACTGCAATTGTGGAAAAGGGGTAGCAGATCCAGAACATTTGATCTTCCAATGTACAGAAACGGAGGTCTGCAAAAAAAATTTGTACAGAGTTTTGGTAAAAAATGGAGTGGTGTTGCCAACGAGTAAGCAGGAACTACTAAAATATCCGAAGTGGCCAGTGTGCTTAGTGATAGGCAGGATATGGAATATAGCGGGTTTAAAAGTTTAGGTGCAATAATAAATGAAATGTAAATATGTAAAATGTTAATAAAATGAATTAAGAAGAGCGAAAAATGAACCGTGGTCCTAGAAAGCCCGTGAATTATTATTAGAAGAAAAAAATCACGTCGACATCTTGCGACAGGTTTAGCGCTAGTATAAGGCTTATAGCATCGCATTGTTAATACAAACTTACTTACTAAAAAAATATATGAATAATGCCATAAATAAATATTTATTAGGTCTTCGGTTTGACTATAGCTTTAATAAACAATAAATGTTTAATATTAATAACATTCTAATATAAATTAAACGGCGCACAACAAATTTGTTGAGCACCCCTGATAAAATGTGTCGAAGCTTTGATTAGTGTTAAATTGCGTACAACTGTTCAGTGAATATGAACGTGATACAAATCCTATCCTCTTGTTCAATGGCTTTTTGATTTAATAACGCCTTTAAGTATAGTTATCAGTGACTCAACTAATTAAGCGTCTAAACTTAATACTGGTGGTGCACAATTTGAACTCCAATCATGCGAAAATGTTATCGAAAACTTTACAAGACTTGGATTCATATATTCTTTGGTGACCTTGACCGTAACTGTCATAACTACCATCAAAATTATTACATTATAATTTATCAATATTAAAATATAATAGTTTTACATTTAATGTATACATCTATTTTAGAATTATCTAAAAATTTAAATAAGTCACTAATTAATTTTGATCAAAAACAATTTTTTTATTAAATTATTTTTTAAGGAGGTACAGGACGTACCGTCAATGCAAAAAGTTTATCTCTCGGTAATACGAAATGCAAAATACGAAGTACATGAGGGACGAGCAAATATTGGGACTTTATCTTTGAAAAGGAATTTTTCAATTCCCTATTAAACTGCTTATTGCTTGTTAAAATGATTTTTTATGCATATATTAGTTAAATAAATGAAAAATTACCTATAATTAATATCAAATTTATATTAATTCAATTTAAATTCAAAATAAATATTTTGAAAAAGGAATAATTAATTTGGCAACGCTGTAAATTTACGTGTGTTGACGCATGCGTGATTTGGTTCTTTGACAAATAAATTGCTATATTTTATTTAATATTTATTCAGATTTTGAAGTTCCCGCTCAAATTGGCATTACTGTTTCGTACTGGTTTTATTTAAATATTTTCGTATATAGGTATCCTTTTGATAATTTTCTTTTTGCAATAGTTACAGAAAAGATTATTTTATATACACCTAGTTTTTGAAAGCCGTGTCACCATTTTTTTATAGTTAAAAGTTATATTATGTGGAAAAATTTAGCTAAAAATTATGATTTGTATGAAAAATGACTATTTTTTATCATGTATAAAAAGAAAACTATGAACCCTAGGTCTCTAAATTTTGAGACAGCATGTATTTTAACTATTTGTATTGACCCTCCAAATTTCACGACGTTTTCATCATTTACGTTTACGTCCTGTACCTTCTTAACCCCAAGGGCAGATTCTTTTCTGCACACATTTGTAAATTTTATATCACCAACAACTGTATACGATTGATAAGGAAAACTGCTTAACGAAATTCAATAAAAATTTACATAGTGCAGACTTGCAAGCTTTACAAAAACCGTGGCAATAAAACTAAAAGGGAACACTGCAAGATGGTTGTTGCGCAGTATGGATTTAACATAAAATAAGAAAATATTGCTACAGAAATAAAGTTAGATAGACAGGTGATGTAAATAGCGTTTGAAAAGTATTTGTTGCAGTTTATTGTTTTTGCTATTTCAATTTATAAACTGTAAACTGTAAGAAAAAGAGACTGTGTCTAATGTTTATTAAGATGATCATTCTGGTTATTAGATTAGATGTGAGAGAAGATTAACAGAAGGTTTTTTAAACAAACTGCTTCCGTTTTACTAATAAACAAATTTTGTTCTGGATCGGAATTGCATTTAGTGATAGGACCAGCGTAAACATCGCCATCATCTTGATTTGAATATCTAGACTTATATATTGAAAACATTGCTGTTAAGTTGATGTAATAATAAAGCTGGTTCTAGCTGACGTTTTGAGACGATTATGGGGTCCTCACATAAAAGGTTTCGTCATTTTCACATATAGTGTGATACACATATATATATAGAAATGAAATAAGTAAATGTAGATATATATTAACTTGCGTGAGAATCACTTAGTTTTCACTCACTTCGAGATCTTTATACGGTAAATGTATCCCCTCCACTAATGAAATACCATAACACTTGATCTCGAAAAGTGAAAGGTGAATGAAAGGACATGAAGTAGATTTTCACATAGAGTTTTTTACCACAGTTTAGAAAGACTAGTGGCCTTTAAGTGCACCGTATTCAAAAACACAAAGAAGCGCTTGTTAAAAAAATGTATTACTTAAGGGGGGAATAAGGTTTCAACTTTTTTTTTATTTATTTGTATTATTGTACAACATATTAAGTTTATTGTGTAAAAATTTGAAGTCGATTGGAGTAAAACTGTCGGAGATATAGAGTTTTAAATCTTCACATCTCTGGTCTTCTTTCGTGTTACTTTGAAACTTTTAAATGCGGTTTCTCACACTTAGCTTTTTAGAGTCGGTGCCCTCTCTAGCTCTAAATCTACTGGACCGATTCTTTTGAAAATTTGCACACTCTTTCTTTACATAAATGCCGAGGTAACGCTGTCGAGTTTTTTGTTCATTTTTTAATTTTCTTGAAAAATCGGTATTTTAACTTTAAAATGCTGTAAGAAATTGAAAAATCAATAAAAAAGACAAACTCGACAGCGTTACCTGCAGAAACTTATCAACTAATGAAATCATTGTGGATTTTCGATTTCAGAAAATTCAGTGATGAGTTATGAGTGACACCGTAATGTTACTTTTTTTTGTGACGTATGCGGAGATTCGCTGTCAATGCCTCATTTCTTTACATTTATTTTGAGAATTTCACAAAGTATTATTCAAACGTCATTTTATAATGTAATAATTATTGAAATATTTATATATTAACTGTGTCATCAAAAAATATTATCGTAAATAAGCTCTCGTTTTGACCTTACTTGCTAGTAATCAATTTATTGATCATGAAAATGTCATTGATCGTGTACAATGCAATTTTTTTTGTTTTGTTCAATACAAATTCATCTTACCTTACATTATATCCACTGACAATTTTCCTTAACTCATCTTCAATTATATCCAGTAATAAATTATCCTTAAATGTTCGCTGGTCAAATAAATCAACTCGACAAATCGGTTGCGACTCCATTCACAGTAACGATATTTTACATCCACCCCCTTCTCCTTTAAGATACCCCTTATATTTGACGAGGTAATTAAACATTAAGTGTATACTATAATTAAACAGGAAACTGTAATACTTCAATTAATTTAATGAATTTGTTTTGAACATGTAGAACTCCTTAAGATAACTCGAAAATATTTAATTGCCTATGAAAAGTAATTACTTTTGTATATATTTTATTATAATTGATAATAACAACGCGACCCGACGCGAACCATCGCTGTGTTTGTTCCAGTAGCACAAAACAACGCTTCCCGAACACTGAATTATTTGTCATTGAACAAGTCAAGTGATTCTGATAAATTGTGAAATATAATATATCTATTATATTCGATTTACTATACGAGCCATATACCATACTGTATAAATATATATCACCGAATGTCGGCGTCTACACATTACATCAAATTAGTTTCCTGTTATCCACCCCTTCTCCTTCCTCCTCACTTTTTCTTTACTGTCAATATGATGAAGAAGACTCCCTTCCTTCACCCTCTGAATCGTTGTGATGAAATGGGAAATCCGTAGGGACTGGAAAACCCGTTATTTTTTCCGTTCAGCTTTTCTAAGTAGCCTATTAAATAAACATATTTATATAGATAACTTATAGTTTCGTCGAAGGGGTTCGTAGAACATTGTTTAGTTTTTGGAAGTACTAAATTAGGGAATTCCCTATTATTACTCGTACACTGCAATGACTCAAAATTAACAAACTTGTATGTTCGGTATAAAATGTTTAATAAAAGTACCTTATCTTACACTATTGATGACGACACAGTGATTGAAAGACTTGATTCTTGATGCAGACTACTGTGTCATCCTCCAGAGTCAAGGTTATACAAGGATATTTCAAGGTTTTCATTGTTATCAAATTAAATTAATTATTTATTTACATAAACGTAAAATTATTATGCAGCAATATAGTTCACATATATGAGGTTACAGTATCATAAAAATTGCAAACATAGTTGGAGCTTGTCAGTGATAAGACCATAATTATTATGTTTCTTATAAAAACTTTAGTAAAAACTATTGGGGATTGTCTTTTCTTAAACAGTTGATGTTTTTATAAATCTATCCTTATCAGAGACTAAAAACGGTCTTCAAATACCGTTATTTATCAAAATTTAGACATGAAAGTAAAAGATTTTAGTTTTTTAGAATTCAGTTACAACAACCGAGTTGAATTATATTACTCGAAAATAATTAATATATTATCACGTCAATACCAAACACCCTGTATAAATAGAATCACAACTTAATAAGTTTGTTAGCAAATATCAAAACCAGCATCTAGTAGAATTTTCATGAACTATTTAGGTTGTGAACTAAAATATTCTCAACCCCTAATATGAAAATTAAGTATAATATTAAAAGTTAGAATAAATAATATTAAGGAGGTATAGGACGTACCGTCAATGCAAAAAGTTTATCTCTCGGTAATACGAAATGCAAAATACGAAGTACATGAAAGGCTACATTTACTGTTTCTTACTGGTTTTATTTAAATATTTTCGTATAAAGGTATCCTTTTGATAATTCTCTTGTTGCAATAGTTACAGAAAAGATTCTTTTATATACACCTAGTTTTTAAAAGCCGTGTCACCATTTTTGAATAGTTAAAAGTTATATTATGTGGTGAAATTGAGCTAAAAATTATGATTTGTATGAAAAATGACTATTTTTAATCACGTATAAAAAGAAAACTAGGAACCCTAGATCTCTAAAATTTTGAGGCAGCATGTATTTTTACTATTTGTATTGACCCTCCAAATCTCACAACGTTTTCAACATTTACGTTAACGTCCTATACCTCCTTAATGCAATATGGTATTAGTTTTGATGACTCCGGTTAATAAGGTATACCTTTTAAACCACTGCAGCAGTTTTATAGCTATAATATTTTTGGACCTCCTCCAAAGAAGATTAAGCACACTCACTTAGCAGATTACATTAAAAATTTTGTTACAACAACCATTACACTGTACATTTTACAACCAATTATCTTTAAAATAACTGTTAGTAGTAAATGACGAATAAAACACACACTCGTATGCGTCTTTGTTGTATGGAAGAAATAGCAAATTGTCGGATGTGACAAACCATGCATTGCAGTTTTCTATATCGTTGGAACCCTTTTATAACTAAAAGGACAAAACGTTTTTTTTTAATTGTTAATATCTCCTAAAATATAAGGAGTTATTAACAAATAATTGAATATTTGAGATTCTAGTAACCCACTTTATCAATATATAGTACAGTGTTATAGAAAGTAAGACATGGTTCACAATCCTATAGATTATAATGGGCTTGTGTCCTATGTCTTAATTTCTATAAGAGTGTACTATATATTGATAAAATGGGTTACTAGAACCTCAAATGTTCAAATATTTGTTAATAACTCCTTATATGTTAGGAGATATTAACAATTAAAAAAAACATTTTGTCTCTTTAATTATTAAAGGGATTCAACGTTGTACACATTCCAAGTGCATGTGACATCACAATCCTTGTGTAAGGTTACCTACCTTACAGCTCATAAATCTCTGCTATATGTATTTATATATCAAAATATCAAATATTATTTACAGCTATTTCAAGGAACAATTAAATTCCAATATTATGTCTGCCTTAGCAGGGTTAAATAAAATAAAAACCTATTATTCTTTGATTTGACTTGATTATTATGACTACCAACAGCTACAGAACATTACTACAGCACTGACCTACTCAACAAATAACTGACGTTAAAATGCATTTCACGTCATACAAATATGACCGACCATTTCTAGCGCTAAAACTACAATTCAAATTTTTAATTGCTATGTCTCCGTGAACATTTAGATATTTAATAAAATAAACACGCCAATACACATTTATTAACATCAATTTCAATCAACAATTGAAAAATCGACCACTAAAAAATTAGGACTCTATATAGTGAATATATGTTGGCATCTGCAAAGTGATACGACACGCAATTATGTCACCATCATTGGCTTAAAATACGATTTCAGAAATCTGAGTAACATAAAATACAACATGGCTGCCATAGCCAGTATCGTTCGCTTAGAGACGTGCTTCTAGTATAATATATGTATAAAGATGTCACGGGGGACATAAAATATTCAAGTCACACTCATTTTAACGAATACACTGTCCACCCCAATTCAAGCTGCGAAACCTGAGACTCATCCAAATGGAATATAGATAAATATAATACTCGTACACCTAATACGAGAGAAGTTGCAGACATTTTAGATATAACTAATTTTATTTAAAACAAAACCACTACCGCTATACCACCCTGTGTCGTGCTTTGTTTGATTCTATGCCATCAAAAGCAACTGTCATAAAAGTAGACACACGTTATAAAAATTCTATAAAAGGAAAGAAAAAGTAAGAAAAAGAACACAAAGAAAATTTACAAGTTATAGAGTTGACGTGCTGAGAATCGAAAACCAAGGTTTAAACATTCTTCCTCTTTATAAGAACAGAGTCTAATTCTATAACAGCGGTTCCTAAGCTTTTAGAACAGTCCCCCGAGTAGAAGATTGTCTTGCAATGCAAATTTCACACATGCAAGCTTGCCACATGTTAATTCTAAGATCAAGATTTTACCTGCAACAACATTACTTATCTTAGTCGGTAATACATAAAATCTGTTTGAATATAAACCGATATTTATTATTTATAAAGGTTCTTCCAACAAGAGGTGTCATTTTAAATCAACAGAAAAACGCCTACCCTTTCATGAGAAGTGGTGATATTATTATTTTAATTTAAAGTACAAACTTTGAGGTTAGTAATGAAACACAATATCTGCCAAATGTAACCGCCATTTTGGTTTTATATTGACAATTAAAAAATGATGCAATATTTAAAATACCAGCTCTTGTTAAAGACCTTGTTTCATACACTATTTAACAATTTCATTTTAATTTACAGATAAAAAAACATTGGAAAGGAACATGACAACAGTTGACAAATGGTAAGTTAATTTTTTTATTTCAATATCTAATTATACGTAAATGAAACCGATATTATAGGTAACATGTTTTACGCAAACATTTATAACAAACTCTGTCTAAAATATAAATTCTAAGGTTCGTAATGGAGCATAATATTTGCCAATTGTTACCGCATTGACAGTTTCGTTACCAGTACTTCATTTCGATTCGTTTTACTTTGACAGTTAACTAGGTTAACTTTGAGTTGAGAATACGTTTTTGTATTAATTTTTATTCTTTATAAACACAATAAGTAAATTATAATTTTTTTAAGTTTTAATAATAATTGCAAATATTTAAACGATGGCAGAATTTGTGCAATATCATATTGAAAAAATGCCTTTTGAACTGGAGCTGGAAATAGAATCAATTTGTTTTCTAAGGAAGAGATAAGGACCTTGTTAAAAAAAGAGCTTTTGAGCACAAAATACAAAATCTATAGAAGATTACTTGAATTACATAGATTTTAAAGTTAACCTCTTTAAGTCATTACCAATATTGGCATAAATTTATTACTTCTTTGGAAAACGAACCCGAACCAAAAATACTTCGGTATTACAGCCTACGACCTAAATATCTTAACCATCCATGGGACAATTATTATTAATATATAAATTAATCTTTATGCAACAACTTAGATTTATATGCTGTAGCTCTCCATCTCTAAACATCCACGGCCCATAGTTTGGGAACCCCTGTACCAGTATGTTTCAGTCTGTGGCAGTTAATTCACTATTTTTACGTGATGAAGTCACACTAATGTTCAAATACCGTGAAATAGCTGTAAAATTATATTCAAGAAACACATATTATTTTGATTTATTCAAAAAAGAAAAGTTTTATACTTAGGAAAAGTTATATTAGGTTCGAGCGAATGTAGTACGAGTATAATGGCCCTTACGTTAGTCCTGGTGTATATTTATTACCATATTGTATAAAAATAGATATTTTTTGTTGAATTCTTAATTATAAAGTTATTACGTTATTACATTACATTCAGTGCGTAAGACATTGAACAAACAATTACTTTATTGATAAAGAATAGTTTATTTCAACTTTTTGATGTAAAAAGGGTTTAAAGTAACGTGCGTTTAAGGTTTACTTAGGTGTGGGGGGGGGATGCGTTACCAGTCACTTGATTATTTGAAATAAAAAAATAAAAATGATTATATTTGTTGATAAGTTTCTGCAGGTAACGCTGTCGAGTTTTTTTATTGATTTTTAAATTTTTTATTGCCAATTTTTTAGAAGCCAAAATACCGATTTTTTATGAATAAAATCACAAACTTT
Source organism: Panorpa germanica (assembly GCA_963678705.1). NCBI lineage: Eukaryota > Metazoa > Arthropoda > Insecta > Mecoptera > Panorpidae > Panorpa > Panorpa germanica. The sequence goes on along the minus strand of OY783220.1, from coordinate 7,889,644 downwards.
ATTATTTTAAAATACGTTAAAATTAAAAAAAAAAATTCGACAACAATACCTCGGAATTTATGTAAAGAAAGAGTGTGCAAGTGTGCTAGTTTGCATGGGGAACATGAAGAGAGAGGGTCAAGAGAAGAAGAAGCAGAAAGCACTTTTTGGAAGTACTAAAAGTCTAGAATAATTTTTCATTCTTTTTAGTTTTAATAAATAAATAAAGTTTAGTTTTAAGAAAATAATTAGTTTTAAATAAAATTAGTAAGATTAGTTTTAAGGTTGAATTGTTAAGATAGGAATGAAATGTAATAAGAAATAGAATACGGTAGATTGTAAAGCCGAAAGGCACACACAATTAACAATAAATAAATAAATAAAAATGTAAAGAAAGAGTGTGCAAAATTTCAAAAGGATCGGTGCAGTAGATTTTGAGGTAGAGAGGACACGGACGCACGTGTTTTTCGAAAAGAGAGGTCAACGACGAAAGGAGAGGTGAAAACTTAAAACTATATCTACGACAGTTTTACTCCAATCGACTTCAAATTTTCACACAATAAACTTAATATGTTGTACATTAATATAAATAAATTAAAAAGAAATTAAACTTAACTCTTTCTTAATATACCAAATGTTACCTATTACGTAATATTTTATCTTATATACTCGTATAATATTTTTGAAAACTTATTCGACCTTTTTTACCTTATCAAGAACTAAAAGATAATGAGACTTCAGGCAAAATTAGGATCTTTTAAACTATATATTACTATTTTTCGTTATCTGAAATAGTACAATGTTTTTTACCTAATGTTACGTTCAGTTATTTACTGAAGTTTCATACATAATTCTGTTACATTATTAAAATAAATAATTACAAATAACATTAAAAATCGGAAATATGCTGACGTTAAATAAATTAAATATAAAAAATAGTAACTCAACATTATATTTAAATAACATTTTTTACTTAACGGGTAAAAGTTTTATGTCAGAAAAACCTTAAATACATGTAACTGTAGATGAATATTCTTTCTTTAGATCCATTGCCTTTCATATATAAAACTAAAACATAATTAAACAAGAAATTTACAAAGTAGTACTTTTGAAACATCACAAAGTTCAAACCAGATATATACCATTTGCATATAGAAATGAAATCCTTCATTTGAAGGACACAGAGTTACTAAAAGAGAATTTAATTTCCATAATACAATTTAATTTCAGCAATTCCACAAAATTATACTGGTTTTTGGGTCAAGGGGAGGTTTACACGTTTAACATAATCAAAATCGCGTGAGCCGCAGTGGAACAACATTTATTTAGTATATGAACTTGAAAAGTTAGTTCAGTGTCTAGTTTATCTAATTTTAATATATGTTTTATCTATCATTAAATTTGTAAATATATATTAAAGCTTAAAACGATTATAGAAGCCGATCGTGTCGTTGAGAGCATTATTCCAGGCAGCTGTGCCTTTCAGTTCGTTCAGTAGATCAAAGATATTGGGTTTGATTGTTGTCATTTAATTTCAATTAATATTTATTTGAGTGCCTCAACTTTCAAAAGTTATTAGCACTTAAAACAATATATACATTTATAAATATTTATAATACATAATTCACAGCTTATAGACACGAGTATGAGTATTTAAATAAAGAGATTAAGTTAGTTTTATTGATAAAGTCAATAAGGTTTTTCAGACTTTCCCTGCTTTCAAATATCTGCCTGTATTCCTCAAGCATATTACAGCCTCGTCTGTGCGACGAGTACTATACATTTATTTATCCTTAGCTACAATACAATGCATGCCATTTTAATAAATACAACTATCTGAGAAAAAACATCAGTTAGACGATTGTATGTCAGATTATCCGATGGAGATTAACGGATATAAAAAGATTCGACGAATGATCTAAGTGGTCATTTGTTATTATACATTGATTTCTTATTATCTTCTAAGTCAGCTTATGACAAACTTAACAAATGAGCGCGGCCCGTTAAAACTTTACTTCTTTATTTTTAAAATATATATTTCAATATATTAAATTAGAAAAAAACCAATTGTATTTACTATCGTTCATATTTTAAAACGTTCTTATGTGCAGCCCACACAAAAAATTCGTTGTCCCTTTCATTTTATTTCAATTAATGCGAACCTAGCTATTTTTTGATTGCGACACCGAAATTTATAACAGCAGTGGCCATGAATAGATCATTCTTATTGTCTGGATATAAAGTTTAAGAAAAAGCAGAACATTATTAGAGGCTACGTGCCTAAGAAGCCCGAGATCATAAGCCCGATCATAAAAAAAATCTAGCTATTTCAATCGGAGTAATATAATAAAAAAAAAAAGTTCTACTTCAGAAAATGTTTAACCTTAAAAAGTTAAAAAAGTATAAATTTAAATGTGACCTATTTAAAACTATTGCACAAGTAATAATCCAAGTCCTTCAAAAACACGAAACGGTCCACTTAATGTCTCTGCTCCACATGTAAATAATAAATCAAAACGATAGTGTCAACCCGTGAGATAAATCCTATCTCAGTGTAACACGTAAACATAATTTAACTATCTGATGACTGACGTATATTTAAGCACGTTACACAAATATAGTTTTAACTAATGAATAATAATTTAGAATTAATATGTTTGTTGAAAATGGCACGAAATTTCAATAAACCCGAATAAATTGTTTAGTAGAATCCTGACAAGTTCATGGAAATTTAATTACTACAGTTAGGTCATTTGGTCAGGATTGGAATTGAGTGGTGGAGTGAGGAGTGGGGTTATCGGGCTGCAGCTCTAAGTGTATTGGTAGTAGAATCGTGAAAAGAGAGATCTATTTTACCGCAAACAGTACGCTCGGAAAAGGATATGCTAATTATATTAGCTGATTAGATTTTGTTATACTTTAACTTCATATGATGATATTCCAGTGTTGCATTAGTTAAATTAAACGAATATGTTGCATATCTTTTCATCTTAGTTTACTCAAATAGAATTTACTCAAAATAAGTGAAATTCGTCATCGAACCATATATTTTGGGAAGGCAGGAACTATTTTCTTATTAAGTAGAAAGGTTAAACCTGTTTTAAATGCGACTGCCATCTTGGAAATAAAAGTGTCATCAGTTTTTTTTTGTTTGTTTTGAAAACTATAACTACCACAAAAATTTTCCACATAGAGTTTTTTGTAGATAATAATATCTACAACTTTTCTTAATAATTTTTTGTTGAAACTTTAATAACAAAAAAGTTATAAGCAAGTTAATCTTATATCTTAAAGAAAGTATCTGCAAACTCAAAGCATTAATGTTGTTTTACATTCCTGTACTATTTTACTTTAGTAAATCGTAGTAATATTTAATACCAACGGCTGTTTGTATTGTAGCTGTTTTAAAGCCTTAAAAGGTTTTTCTTTAGATTTTATAATCCTTCTCAAGAAGTTTTAGACACTTGCTATCTAGCTGCAAACTAATTCCGAAGTTAATTTTCTATCTGGGTTAGTTATGGTTAGTTTAACAGACAAATTAGGTAAATGGTTTACTTAACATGTAACTATTGTTATATTAGATTAACCTAAAATATATATAAATGCGCTCATAGGCTATTTTGCCTTTTAAGAATGCGCAAAAAGTTCCCAAAGATTAAGGGAATGGAAAACATAAGGAAACATCCTTATTTTAATTTATTGTCAATTTGCACTTGCGTCACTTGGATTTCAGAGCGCTGCTTGATTTAAACTAAATACGATTTCAAAATAAAACTATGTGTATACAACCTTCATTTTATAATAATATTCGTTTCGCCTCATATAAAATCGTTGAAAATTTGAAGTGGAGAGTAAGTCCCTAAAATGTATTTTATATTTATTCCCGAACACAATCCCGCAACTATATTTTTCTTTATAAACTTTTAAATTACATAATATAAAAGTAATTTTTCAGTTAAAGTTTTCGATAACTATACTATGTACATTGTACACTGCTAAAATTAATATTAAATTTGCCTACAAATGCATATTAAAATTAAGAATCGGATATATTAATTATTTTGAATGTTTCTTCCATTTTATTAAAATAAACATAACTTAAAAAAACAATTCTATTAACCGCATGTACACGGGATCTGAATTCTTTTCCAATGCGCTCAGAAAGTTATAAAGTTTTTCTTGTAGTGTATATATTAGCCATACTTGCATCCATACTGTCATGCATTTGAGGTAGTTGCACTTTAAACTTGTATGACGTTATGGATTTTTATAAAAATAGAATTTATTTTCAATATGCGAGTACAAGTTTCATACATATTATATATTTATAGAAATTTTATATCAATGAAAATGGACGTCACAAACACAGGCACAGACACAATGGAAAACGTAATAATAGCATTTGCTATAACCACAACACAAATAAGTGTTCTATTGAGTTCCAGAGCTTGGCAAACATTTGACTGTGTTAGTGCACTTAGATGAATCAATATTTGCAATTTATTTATAAATACTTGCATTGCAATGTATTAGTAAATAGTTTATTGAATGAAAAGTTTTAAAATCACTCAATGGTATATACATTTGAAATTATTATTTACTACATTTTAATAATTATTTTATTCAAGGTATATACATTCACGTATATTGCATATCCTATGTATATACTGTTGTCATGTGAAACATACACTGTATGTCATATGTATATGCAAATGTAAAGGTATGTGCATACTTAAACATAGCTGTCATGTTTATTTATTTCATGTATATGCAATATACATACAGGATATTATTTTCACATTATGGAGCATATATGAATACACAGGGAATATCTTATGCTATGTAGATTTTCGGATAACTTATAAAATGTCAAACGGAAAATGTATACAAGTTGAATTTCTATTTGAGAGAAGTACACGAGTCTCTACAATTCAGATTTTATCACCTGACAAAGAAATAAGATAATTGCACATTTTATACGATTTGTATTTAACAAGCCTGTGAAATGTATCTTCTATCACTTTCTAACAAATATATATACAATGGTAAACATAAGATTGCTATCTTTTTCATTCATTGTATATATGTTTTGACTCGACTGTGTTCGTCTATGTTCGGATTGCATCGAGCCTAGGTTTCAAAGGTCATCGAACTTCGCTGACTTAAAGTCAACCTAAACTTATGTAGAGTCTATTAGTCCAAAAAAAAGAGTGTACTCCTTGGAAGTCATTTAAAATTTTACAAATTGCCATTTTTTGAGGGTAGTGAAGTAATAAGTATGTAGTAATACTAATAACTCCGCCCCTTTACTGCGGTAGTCCATGTCGCATCAAGTTGACAACTTGTTCGGACGAATGGACAGCGTCTACTTAATAAACGAGCTTTAAGCTCTATTTACAATCAGTAATTTCCTTGAAGTCAAGTCAGCTACACACATTTGCATATAAGCAGAGGAAACTCATTTTAAATATCTTCAAATTTTATCTTTCAAGCTTGTCATCCTTTTTTCGAATTTTTTTATGTGACTTTCACGCACTTGAACACAGAAAACGAGCTTTAGCTTATGTAATAATTCTCTATGTAAATGGCACCATAAATAAAAATAAATAAATAGGAAATTCTAAATGTGTGTGTATGGTAGTTGCGTGATATCGTGCATATTTTTTGCTTGTCGTTGTTTTCTTGGTTAAAATCTTGTAGAACTCCTTATGCTCCAATAACAGTAATTATAAAATCTGCAGAATTATTGAACCACTTCTAGAAGCATTATTATTATAACTTAATATTTTTCATTGAAATTTCGCTAAATACAAAAAGTAAGTTCATATTTTTACTTAACGAAATATTTTTTACCTAATGTCATCACGATTTATTATTTACTAATATTTAACATACTTATGTTCTGTTATTGTCATTATTTTTTTTTTTATGTATTTATTTACTTATTTGCCTTGACTTTCTTTCGTCATGATCACCATCAAACATTTTTTATACATCTTTTATAATTTATAATTCAATTTTACAAATTTCTAAATATTTCAATACTTCACTAATTAATTTTGAATCACTTAACAAAAATTTAGTATTAACAGGAAAAGTTTTAATCACATCTAATATATCACTATTGAATTTTGATCTTTCTAAACTATAATTTATGTATTCAAATATAATATGATATAAAGCTCCTTCTTCACCACATTGACATCTATCGTCAGATTTAATATTAATTTTGTACAGGTGAGCTGGAGTTTTGCAATGATTACTTTTGATTCTGATTATAGTTGATGTAATTTTGCGGGACTCATTTCTAAACCATCTTTTCTTACTTAAATTTGGAAGTAACATATAATAATCTCTTCCTTTTAACTGACTTTTGTTAATGAAATCTGTGTTTCTCAAACTGAAGTTTAATTTTTTGATTATATTAAAAATTTCATATGAAGGTTATTTCACTTTCATCTCAATTTCTTAATTTATTGATTCCTTTGCCAATTTATCCGAAATTTCCTCTTATTCCACAATGTCCTGGTGTCCACACAAAATGTATGGTATTATATAAGTATTGTCATTAAATAGATATAAAATACATGAAATTTATTATAATCTTATAATAAAAAATGTTTGTGAAGAACATGGGACGACTGATCATACTGGTGTTGGGTACGTGCTAATTTAGGAAATATGATAATGATGCTTTATCGCTTTCAAAGCTTTCTAAATGTACAGTTTTACCAGCGAACATAATAAGCTCAATAATGAACGATGATGCTTCACAAAATATAGTTAAATTTAAAAACAAAATTGATTTATAGTTAATTCATTAATATAGTTGTGTTTAGCAGGATATTACGTACCGATTTTAAAGTCCATTTAATTGTTACTAACTAAGTAATACTTTATTCCCTTTTCTTCCAAAACTCCATACTTTATTTTATAATTTTCACGTTGAACATCCTGTATTTCCTTCTTTAGCTTAGCTTGAAAGTTTGTAACTTTTAGAGAGTTTCAATAGCTGTCACAAACTTCTCACGAGGAGGTGATCAACATCTATTAATTAACAAATTTAGTAAGAAAACTGCTGTCACCACATTTGGCTTTAATTAGTTTTTCAGTAGTTCATAAATTCTTTCTTTCAAATGTTAGGACCAATTGTTAATTTTTTTTTGTAGAAATAAAGGTCGAAACGAAAAGTTAAATCAAAAAGGAAGGAGACATCCAATCGCAACAAGTTTAAGATATTCGATAATGGTGCATTATTAAATTCTGACCAGTTCAAGAAAGTAGTTTCGAGATAGAATATACATATCATTGGAAATTGATATAACTTAAGTAATACTCCGAATATTGGCACAAGCAAACTCTTAAAATATTCTTAAAACTATAATTAATAAATATAAGTTAAGAAACATTCATTTCTTTATAATCTTAGCGTAGTCTAACCCCTTTAATTCGTCAGCCCCTTAATTGCGCGAGTATTTCACTACGTTGTACACAATTTAAATATGCCAGTGTAACGGATACGTTTAAGCAATTCTAAAGTAATAATAACAACCTTCCTTAATTAAAATTGCTATATTGTAACATTTAATGAATTCTCATTAATTTACCTAGTAGAACAAATTGCTTTATTAAAATTAAAAATTACAAAAAATGTTTTTTACTTTCATTTAATGTTGATTTTTTTTTCGGTATATAATTTCACCCTTTGGCCGTTTTGTATTTTTAATTAACATTACCTGTACTTTGAAATTAGACCGTGTATTCTCTGTATTACGTTAATTAACGTGCAACAATCAGCAAATAGACTATTAAAGGTAAACACCTACAGGCTCACATAAAACGTATTGGCTTATTTGAATAAAACGGACAATTCTATATCTGAACTTAATGCCCAACAGTTTTGTTTTGTTTTAAAACAATTCTGTTTTTCGTAAGCAGACAGTTCACACTGAACAGACTGGTTTTGTTTTTAGTGTTTTTCTGTGAGTCCCATAAAGATTATAAATATGAAAAACAACAACTGACAAGCGCAAATGTTCACAAAAAACAAAACTGCGTGTTCACACCAAGCAGACTAAAAATCAATAACAAACGTGTTTTCCTTTGATCTTACCGACTTCAGATGGGAATGTGTTTTGTTTACTAAAACAGTTTTTAAAGACAAAAGTGTTTTAAGATCTGTCTCCTTGGTGTTTTTGTTCGTGTTTTATTGAACACGTATTCGTTCATAAATACATATTCGTTCATAAATATATGACAGTTGCTTAAATATTACACATTTTTACAAAAGTTACATTTTTTCATAAAGTACTAATTAATACAATCAATATACCTACCTGCTTTGCACTCGTAAGCGATTAAACAACAGTAATTAATTATTCAATATCAAACATAACCAATAATTTACTTGAAATTCAATTAAATAATTTGCTTATCTTCAACAATTTCAGTAATTGATATTTTACATCAGCACTTATTTAATAATTTACTGGCATGGTTAATTTCTTGTTTGTTTTCATTCTTCTTCTTTGTTTGTGCCATGAATCGCACAATACTTACTTACGATTGGTCTTTAGTCGAGTGCAACAGCACAGTATCATTTCTATATTTATAAAATCAATATTATTAAAAATAGAAATCAGTCCAAATCAAGGAAAGCTAAGAAAGCTCTATATATATGAACTTGAAAGCTCTGTCTGAAAATGCATAAAATATATAATAGAAATTTAAATAGGGAAATGCATAAATAAATAAAATTAATTTGCCAGAACATTTTTATTATGTAATTACATTAAAAAACTTAGGCCTATTTGCAATTTCCCTATTTGCTGTGGTAATTCTATAATATATTATATTAAGCTGTAATAATACGGTGTGCCAGTTTCGAGTCCATCGTAACCAGTGCCAACTCATTATCTTTTTAAATGGTAGCATTCAAATAGTGAAGCTTTAAAGCTCAGCTTTTACATGAGTGTAAAGGATCAGTGCTGTAATTTACACTTATCTACAAAATACAAAAAAGTGTCTTATCTTAAAATATAATAAATTATATCTCCTTCTATTTTTTTTGCTCTTATTTTATATAATTTAAATAAATGATTAAAATATAATGATTAAAAGAATGTGTTTGTAATATATAAATATAAATAATTTATTAATCTTTTGTTAAAAAATACATCATTTTTATTATATATATAATTGTGACAGGACTTTTAAATCTGTGTTGTGATATAAATATATTGCAATAAGCACATGCATGAATTGTATTTCATTTTTAGGAGTAATATTGCTTGAACTATGCTTGATTAAGGCTGCCTTTACATAATGAATACCCTGTATATCTATATGCCAATTATGAAGTTTATGCAGAAATAAACTTTATGTAAAAATAGAATCCCATCTTGTTATTGTCATTTTAATAAAATGGTATATATATATGTGGGACTTCTTTTTATCTAACGTTTATTCGGTCAATAAATATATGCAAAAAATATTAATTTTTTTTTGGTATTATACTAGCCGTTAAACACAGTTACATATATTTAAGGTTTTTCTAACGTAATAAAAGTTGCTTGCTGTGTTAATATTTTTACCAAATATTAATCTTTTTGTAGCCTGCTATTTGAAAAAAATGTCTACCCATTTTCTGCATTATACAATTTTTTTTTAAAAAGTCGTTTTTAAGGATTAAAACAGATCTAAAATAAATATGTTTTGGAATAAATATTACTGGTTTTACTTAGGGTAAATATTAAATGAATGTATGCTAACGTAAGGTTTATGTTTTATATTTTACGGGATATTAAATAGGTAATATTATATAATCTTGCATAGGAAATTTAATTATCGTCAGAAAAGATAAATTTAATTGGAAGGATAACTTGTTATCCTAAAAAAGGTAAACTTTTTTATATTGAATAAATCTTACATATACGTAACTGTGTTAAGTAGGTTGTAGTAGTGAAATGTTCTATAGCAGGGGAATGATGAATATTTTTAATTATGTGCATACGAGAATCATATGTGAAAATTTAATCATACTTAAAGAAAATTATATATTTTACTTGTCGAGATTTAGAACTTAAAATGTGCTATAATTTTGTGCTGAACAATTTTTAAAATTGTGAATTTAATAAAAAGTGTATTACTATGAGTTACATGTCAATTTATAAGTTGAAAGTATATTTTATGATCTTTGAGTGTCATGATTGCACAAACTAAAATCAGATTGTCAAAAAAATTGACTACAACTTTAATTTTAAGTCAATCTGATTATAAAAGGGGCGTCTAAATTCTTTTTTTAACCAATTATCTTTACAATGTACAAATTAAAAATAACACATATTTAGTTATGTGTTTGTAATGCAAATATTTTAAAACAATTCATGTTTTCAAAAATCTTTTTATCGAGAACAAACAATAAATAGAAAGAATAGCTTTATTATAATTTCTACCATATTCGTATACTTATACAGTGTGGGTCTTCTTCTTTCATTTCCTAAATATATTCAGACAATAAAATCTCTGAGACATGTTGGCAATATTTTGTGTTTAGTTTTTATATATTTAACATGACGTTTCTGTTATAATATTCAAATTTTCTGGATTTTATTGAACCGTCTGCGTCTACAGGCTAGGCAGCCTTAATATGAGAACAGCAACATTTATTGAGTGAAGTATAACACAGTACACATTGTGCATATAACATTTTGCTTTGTACATGGAAGATCTTTGCAAAAGCACATGAACAACGAAAGCTTAGTAAGCAAAAAACATTTTTACATAATAATTTGATTGAACCAATTTACATTTCAAATGTAGGTATATTACACTATATATACATATAAACAACAAGTACATAAAATATCTACAATTTCACTTTTCAAAAAGAAAGGCTTTTACCATTATTATACATGTGTCTTTTTCTCTTGCTTTAAGTAAATAAAAGTACAAAGAAAGCTTTTTTGTTGTATAAAAAGCTCCACATAAAGCCCGCAGTGATTTGTCATTTTGTTACCTCTTGCGTTGTTTTCTTCTTGGTCTACGATTTAAAGGATCCGCCCCGCCGCCACCGCCTCGAATGGGCGCTCCGGCTTTCATTGGGGCCCCCTGTTGCTGTTGCGGGCAGCACTGGATCGAGTCCGCCCCCGAAGATGGAGCACCCATATGTTCTGGAGAGCCCCTTTTATTAGTGCCCCTCTCTATATTCTAGCGCATTTACAACTCTCACACAATAAATGATTTTTTGGGGTCACTTTCTACTCAGCCTTGTTATTTTTATTGATATGTTATTTTGGACTTAATTGTTCGAGTGACTAATAACAGGAAAGCTCGACTTGATTGGTTACATTACAGGGGAGCTTTTATTTAAAACGATTATTGAACACTTACGTGTAGCTGTTAATGTAATTAGTAATTAATCACAAAGTTTTTAATGAACACGGTTTTTAAATGCATTTAGAACGAGAGCGATCCGCACAAGTTGCGACGAAACACGTGTGGAGTCTCAACCGGCACAGACAAGCTTTGTGAAAGCTCAAGCTCTTGTTGCTGGAATGACGTTTCAGTTTCTTTAGATAGAAAGCTCACACACACACACAAAGCACATTTATTTATATTGCATAAAACACTGTCAGTAAGTAGTTTGTACACGAATTTATCAGCTACAGTTAAAAACATTAAAAGACAACAATATGTTGATTAGGTATTATTACGGAAAATGTTTAATTAACAACGATATGCAAATTTTCTATATTTATATTTTGTTAGTAATTATTATTTGTAATTTAACAACTAAATAACGTAAAAAGCTCTTAATACTAATTTTATAATATGTTTATTAAATGTTATTTATTAAGAATGATATCGGACCTTTAAAACAACCGTCCCCAGCGGCAGACGGGCGGGAACTTGCCGTTTCTGCGTGGCATAGAGTGGTGGCGTTCTTGTTCCACGATCGCGATGCGGGGGTAACTCTACAGGAGTCGAGGAACGGGGCTGACGGCTTGTCGGGCTGTCGGACTGAAGGGGTTGGTCGATGACTATGTGCGTGCGCCCCTTTACCGTGGTGTTGTAGTGGTGGAGCACCCTAAAAGGCCCCCTTAGAACACAGGCGACATGTCGCTATGTTACTGTATTACTAAGCTCTACGTTGGCTGTGGTTAGTACCTTGCTGTGCAGAAGAACGACTACTTGTACAGGTCAGAAAGTCAAACAGAATAATTGCTGATTCATACGGGAAGTTAATCTGTTTTTTTTTATAATTATTTTGCGTGTCAGGTAGACGAGTGTTATTTTCCTTTCCTTTCTAATCAAGGTTTTGTTTTATATATACCATACACAGATGTCCTTGCAAATGGCTTCGTACATATAAATCTAATAATTATTCACTAGAGAGATTAAAACTAGATTATTTACGTATGTGGTTTTAACATTATTTCTTAACAGGTTACATGTACTCAGGATTTCAAAAAGTTAAACATTTTTCTTGCTAATAGTTTACCCATGCCAATATTCCGAATATTACCTCACCTATAGCAATTTGAAACAGCAATCGTAATTCGTTACTATTTGTTACGTTATTTTGGAACGTTATGAAAACCGCTCTTTTAAGATACCGTATTTTAACGTTATTTGAAATAAACTCTATGATCTTATATACCATTTCCGTGAAGAGATACCTAGTACAAAAACAAAAACTATATCGAATCAAACATTTCCAACACTAGTTACCAAAAAAACTGAAAGGAAGAGAATGCATGACGAGACTCGAAATAGGACACACCAAAATTACACATGATTAAATTCTCAAGAGACATAGACAACCTATTTACAACACTTGTAAAAAAGAATTAACAATTGAACACCTGCTACTACAATGCAATTAATTTCACCAGATAAGACTAAATTTACACCTAGACAACGACATTACTGACGTACTTTACGACAATGACAATGACATTAATATTAACAAACTATTGCAATTTCTACGAGACACAAAATTGATTAAATTCCAATTTTTATAGCATATGACTGGTAACATTACTAAGGGTTTGTAATAATGTTATAACCTTTATTATGGTTCTCAAACTTACGCTTAAGACTTAAAAATATATAGCGTATTCGATAATATTCCAGTCATATAAAAATTGGAATTTAACTAGAAAATATAGCAATATTAATTTTCAAAACTTATCAGTCTAATCATGTCAGTGGAAGAAAGCTTAAAATGTAGATACGTTATTCATCTAACTAATTGCAGCTTTAGATTTTTATTCGCGTTTATAGTTACTTACATGAAACGAGTTAAACATAAAAAAACATGGTTTTCTTGATAATATTTAACCTGCTATATAGTATCGCCATCTTTATTTCGCGAGTCAAAAATGGCCAAGTATCGTTTCGCCTTGAGACGGGAAGAAGTGTTACTATTAATTAAATTTTGCTCCTGTAAACTTCTTCAATATTTCAACAATAAAAGTAATAAATGATCCGTTTAAATAGGAAGAAAATACCGATAAAATCGCCATCGACAAATACACATTGAAATAGAATAATAGTTTCAAAGAATGTAGTCAAAAAGTATTTCCGTTTCCAATAGCCATTATGTAAACTTGATATTATTTCTACAACAATGCTTCTTATAACCGTCCGTTAAAATGGATTTATAGCTTTTGTATTACAAAGTAGCAGAATCACAATGTATTACAATACATTACAGATCTTTTAAAAGATAAAAGAAAATCAAAATAAAAAGAAGAAATCTTCAAGAAAGCCGAAGTAATAAAAGGGAGCTGACCTGTCTGGTTATAAGAAGTCGAATAAAAACTGATAATATTAAGAAATGAGTCCTAGGGGATGGTGAGCGATAAAAAGAGTCTTTTATAAATAGGGGAGGGATATACCAAATCTTTAAGAAGAAACTTAACGCATCTTTAAAACGAAAGAGTGTCTGGCATAAAAGATAACGTGTGATAAAGAAACAGGTTTGGTGTTGTTTCGAGATTGTCGAACTCTAACGGTGTATGGTATGTAACATGTTGAGTTTCTTTCTCCCCCACAACTCCAACCACTCACAACCCCCCGCCCACCCCTCCTATAGATGAAATAACAACAGATGCGTCTGAGAAATAGAAGAGATAGAAAACATGTAAGTCATGATGGAGTATATGGCTGCGTTCCAAACTGTTTTCCGGAAAATTGGTATCAACAGATATTATTGTGAATCAGCAGACGAACAGACGTTATTAAAATCTCTAGACAAACATAAAATGTAAACACTTTAACGTAATATTTTAAAATAATAGTTTAAAATTTAACATAATATTTGTTTACCTAACGAACGAAGTTGCGATTTAATGCGGTTATATTGTCACTAAATAAATGCAAATAATATTAAAAATCTTTTACTAATATAATAATTTATTATGTAACATTATATAATCTTGCATAAAATGTTTTATAAACGTCAAAAGATGTATATTTATATAAAAAGATACATTTTGATATGTAAATTTACATTTTCTTTAAATTTTTCTGCACGTCTACCTGTCAAAATCATTTTTGGCGCTCAAATTATATTTCTCGTTTCTTAAGAAACTCGTACCCATAAGAAAATTCAACACGTTGTTTTTTTGTTATATTTCTGAAATTTCAACTATTTGGTTGTACCTTGCACTCTTGCATTTCCTGAGTTCCCTTCCAAAAGATTCTTAACGGTTTTGTTTCCGTCCATTCCTTTCAAATTATGTCCTAAGCATTGCAGACCTTTTTCTTCTAATTTCTGTCACAATACTTCATGTTTCCATATTTCTACTAACTTATACTAATTGGTTCATTTTCCAAATCCGTAAGAGATCACAATTCTCAAAGTACAAATTTTTGATTCAAAAAGCTTTATATAACAGAATTTTTAATTTAAAATTTATATATAACAACTAGGTTATATTTCACATTAATTGTACTAAAATAATTGTGCATTTTTGTAGATTTGTTTATTACTTAGTAAGTATTTACCTAAATAGTGTACTTTTTGTGTTCTATTCAAAGCCGAAAAGCGACAAAACTTTGTGTAAAATTGTAAAAAACGTATGATATAAAAAGCGCCTACCCCCCGCTTATTATCTTATCAACAGCTTTATAAATGCGTTTGATACAGACAGTGCTGTTCTGTGGACCTCTACCTATAGTTCAAATTACGAGAGTTCGGCGGCAACTCATACTTAAAAGAGGTTATTATAGCCGTATAAATCTATGATACGATAATGAATTTTATCTTATTCGTTCCTAAATACTTTATGGAAAAATAAGTGAGTCAGTGCTATTTCGTTGTATCAGCAGTTTATACAGCACAACTTGTTTTAAGTATGAGTCGCCGAACTCTCGTAATTTGAACTATATAAAGTATTTGCCCAAATTTCTACAAGTAATTGCTCTTTTAATGTACTTTTTTACTCCTTTCTTTTTTATATATACATTTTTAGCTAAGAGAATCAAAGTTATATAAATAATCCCACATATATATATATATACTTAATATATTAAAATTACTCTTTGTTTGAAAGTCTAGACAATTTTATAAATAATTAGCACTGCTTTGAAATATAGTTAACAATAAATCAATACAGAGAAGTACGATTTCTGGAAAGTTCTCTATTCTCTATCATTCACCGTGTCAGACTACTTCCGTATGTGTTCCTACTTCCTGCTTCCGATACAACTTAACGTGTAATCAATCAGTCAATTTATTCTATACAAGTGTTTTGTGTTTTGATATCAATCGTTCTTGTTTGCGTTTCTCTTGCCTTTAACAACGATCATGTTTCAGTATTGGCTATCATTGTCTGAATGTGTTTTGTGTTTTGTTTCAGTTCGTCCGCTTTATTTTATTAAGTGACGTTTGACAAATCGTCCTCATGAATCGGTATCGGTTTTCATTGTTTAAAGAACGTAGCAAGATAAATGTTATGACATATTTGTTTTATCGTCGTTATTTCGTTATTTGGGACGCTTCACCAAGATACATTTATTTAGATCGTTGGATAAATAGGTCGTTAAAGTATCATACCCACCAAAATATTAGAGTTTAAACTTTTTAGTTGTAAAAGTTTGTATACGGCATAGTTTCTAATACTATAGGCTTAAATATAAGATGATAGTTCTGTCATGACAGTAGAATTGTTGTAGAATAACCAGTAAACATTTTGGAGCATTTTGGAGTCACTTTGACATCATATTGGAGATGCGTATGATTTTTTTATCATGAAAGAGTTCATTTATAGTTCAGTTTCTCACAATCGTTCATATGAAATGTATGTTTTATCGGCTACAGATGACGAAACCACTCCACCTGTCGGAATACAAATGAAGATAAAGTTGATGCGAACTATAATTGAAGTGAAATAGTGATAGAAGCGTCACAAAAAAGGGCACTTCACCAAATGTTTACTGGGTATAATATTGGTCCAATAGCATTTATTAACAAATATGAGAACTGCATATAAAGCAAGATGTAGCTTAATCAACGATTATATAATGAATGTCGTCTGCAGTGCAGTAAGGGTTGCACTCTTTCCAAGGTTCTGATTATCCCGGCATCAAATGATGCGGTAAACGTTTAATTCAAATGCTAGCCTCCAACGTGTGAGTCAAGTATTGGAAGATTGACATGGCAAGTTTTCTGCTACACAGTGGAAAGAATGTTTGATCCGAATGATTTATTTATTTTATTAATTTGTTGATATTATTGACACTGACACTGTTTAACAAAAACTTTCAAGAAAATAAATAAACCTTCAAGTATAAATCCTTCTTTTGTTTGACGATTCGTGCAACGAAATTTGGGTAGAAAAATCGCTTTTAACGCGGGTCAAAATACTGCTCGAACTTCTTCCAACGTGAACGTTGGACACATGACATTGCACACTTACTTCCAGTATCGCCCACACGATGCGACCAACCATAAAGCGTCCAACATTGGAAGGTGTTCGTAGCATCGTTCGGTACCGGCATTACGTTATTCTCGAAGTGGTCTACAGCAGGCAGAACAGACTATTGTGCATTCCAGAAATTGGTTGCAGTGTGAGAGAAGCTTAACTACTTCGCTCAGACTACAGTAATAATCTAGTTTAATAATAAATTTAAAAAAATATAATAAATCCGTAATATATTTCCGTTACGGATATTTAATGAGAAAAACATTTATTTTATTCTCCATATCATTTTAACATTACCGACTTAAATCTATCAATGTCACTTACTGATGAATATTTCAAAATACAATTTGAAAACGTCAAAAATATTTTATAAAAAAAAACAAAAACTGTTGTATAATATATATATATATACGTAGGCGTTAACTGAAATGTGTTTTCTTTTAATGTCTAAATTCTCCGCAAGGTCTTCGTATAGTTTTCTATATTTTTTTAACACATTGTTTTGAAGGCAAATATTTCATCCTCTTTCTCACATACACACGCACACACACACACATTCAACGCAACACAAATGTCTGATTTGCATGATTTATCATGCTTTTAGAACATTAAAATTTTAGCTATTGTTATATCCGACACGTATGCTAAATATAACATAAATACATGTAAAAACTAACTGTTATAAAAAATAGTATTCAAAGATATTCTAGTGGCAAGTTGAACCAACAAGAAGAAATAGTTTTGGAGGTTATATTGTAGTAATACATCAGGTGAACGCGTGATTTCATTTTATTTACTCTAATTTCTTAAACGTAATTTAATTATCTAAATGTAATGTGTCACAATAACGTATTACACAAATTTTATTGTTAGAAAACTGTTTTAAAATATCAAGGACCGAAACTCTAAAGTAATGATACTTATAACTTTTTAAAATTTGATTTATTTAACGCCAGATTATTTTCGATGCTAAGTCCTATCACCGAAGATTTATGGTGTCATGGTGTCCTGCTAATGACTACATAAGAAAAAAAAAATTATCTCATTTTGTTTAGAAATTACAAAAAAAAATAAAAATCTTTCGAAAATTGAAACACCTTAAGTTATTTTTAAAACTACCATGACCACAATTTTTCAAATATTTTTTATTTTATTTTTGTATCGGCAACCTAAATAGCACTGCTATCCACCACAACCATTAAAAATCCCAGAATGCTAGTAGTTTTTACACAAAAATTAATCGAAATTATTTTTTTCCCTAAAATTTTTAAAGATTTTTACTTTCAGTCCCTTTTAACTCATCGTGGTGTAAAAAAAAAGTATGAACACTACTATGGCAAGTTTTTTTTAAAATTGACGCAACTCTTCAGGATTCCAAAATGGTATAATACTCCTGGAAAACTAGCAATAAAAAAAAATTATGCATACTATTTCTAAACAAGAACCAAATTTCAAACAGCACATCTACCTAATAAGATTACGATTATGTTTGTATAATAAATTTAATTTAATAACAGCCAAATCTAGGAAATATAACTCTGGCCCAGAGATGGAACCCAAAGACATAGCAGTCTGGTACTAAAGGTACTTCTGGTACCTTAAAAGTAACGTTTCTTTAGAGTATATAACAATATAAAATAGATATTTATGAATAATTGGCGCCAGTCACTTTATTAATATCTCGTTATATATTTGGCAGCACTGGCAACATCGCTTTTACTAAAGAGAATCACTTTTTAGAGCGAGAGTACCTTTCTGCATTTTTTCTAATGCTTCAGTCGCTTGTGATGAATAATAACGTTCTAATATCTAAACATTAAGAAGACAATAAAGCTTATTACGATCTTGAAGTCTCATAACCAAAAGAACTGCCCAATTTGAGTTAACGAATTGTCTAATAAGCAAAAGGATATTAATTGGTTCATAAATTTAGTAGAAAGAGTACGGCTTTTTTTTTCCAAAATATAAGAAAAAAGACAAAATAGTGGTAACACAATATATATTTTTGTGAACTATCAAATCACACAAACAAAAAACTAAATTCCTTTTCAACATCTTGAAATTTTCATAAAAAACTTCCCGGCATTAATATAATATAACATTCATATTGCCTATTCAGTTTGATTTATTTTTCAGTAAAAACATATTTTCAATCTGATATTCAGTAGTGGGTAGAATAAGAGACTGTTTTTAAGTGGAGGATCTCCCTCCTCTTCCATCAGCATCCCCTGTTCAGTCTCGTCTCGTCGAGTTATCTCCATCACTTGACTCTACTCGACTTAAGTTGTTTTTCAGTTGGCACTCCTGTTACCGTTTGTCGCGTTACGTTGACTTCTTGTTTGTCCTCATATGACGTTGTAGTTCATTTGCGTTTTTTCTTTTTTTTTAAACACTCATGACTATCGATCTCTAGGAGCTCATGAAGCACGTTTTTTAAATTGCTGTAATTTTACTTAAATCATGCGATCGTGATCCCGTGCTTTGCTGTTTTTATACACAACTTGATAATTATAGTCGTATGAGAATATTGTTTGCTTTATAAACAAATTTGAATCGGAGATTTTTAATATGGACATATTAATGGATGAATTAAATGAGGCAAATCATTTGAAATTGATTGAACATGTGTGTCAAAATTAATAGAAACAAAGCAGACCTATAATACGTTGCTATATTGAATTACGTTGCAATTTAATTATTTTTATATATGTGCACTACACTATTGCCTTAAAAGTTTATGATTATATATGTAAGTAATCAATTTAACTTGATAAAAACTAAACTCTAGAATATACCTCTGTACAAATTTATGGAGCCACGACACCACCATAGGACGTCGTCGGAGATAGGCCGACTTTAATTAAATGAAATTAAAAAAAGGAATATATAAAGCAATTCTTATAAAAATTATTTTTTAGAGTTTTTACTTTAATTATAAACATGTTTCCTTTATACTTGTATTGTATTTATTTAACGTTTTTATCGTTAGGCCTTACATTCTTCAACATTCTTCTTCTTCCCGTGTTTCTTACTAAATATTTCTCTCTCTTCTTTCTGTTTTCTATCTCTCCGCATCGCTTACTGCTACCTGCCAACAATTTCTCTTTTCGCTTTTTGTACACATTCCCATCAACCATAAGCTTCTTTCCATTTGTTCTCCTTTTCTCTTATCTTTCTCCTTACTTCTGTTATTTACCCACTTCAATTACAATATCTTCTTTCCATCTCTATTTTGGTGCAATATACTGCAGGAATAATTCGGTGTGTTCGAGTGATTTCCGATTGCTTCTTCTTCTCTTGAACCTCCCTCTCTTCATGTTCCTCACTCCTCCTTCATTCCCATTGCTTCTTCCTTCTTGTTTGTACTTCCGTCTCTCACCTCTTGCCTTCCTTTTCTCCTAGACAAACCCTCTATTATCTTTTCACTATCCTTCCTCCTTTCCGTCATCATTTTGCCTCCTTCACTCATTTTATTCCACTCTCTTCTCCTTTTAGTATTTTTAACACCTTTCTTTCGTTTTCCACTCTCATGTTTCCTCTATACATTATATCAAACATTAATACAATATAAAAAGAAACTTATCTATCAAAATTCAAGACAAATTTAACAAATAAAAAAGGCAAAGAATACCTCAATATTGTATTCAACTCCAAGAAAATAAAAATATAACGTAAAACCATATTTCTTATTTATCTTAAGTGAAGATAAGATAGATGTAATATTTTGAGCAGTAAATCTAATTACTCCAACTTCAAGAGGATCGGTCGTCAGATTCACTTCCCGTTAGCCACGATGTATTTTATTCCTTGATTCGTGTGTTCTCAAGGGTAATAAGCCACCCTTCTTGAAACTTTTCAAGTTTGTGGGCGGTTGAGCTTTCAACGATTCTACACCCTTCTAAGATATTACTGCAATACTCGTACACCCCTAGTAAGGTCAAGAACTCTTTTGTTGATATATATTGTTTTAATATTTATTTAAGTGCATCAACTTTCAGAAGTTATTAGCACTTAAAACAATATATACATTTATAAACATATATAATATAATTTACAACTTATAGATACGAGAATGGGTATTTAAAATAAAGATATTAAATTAGTTTTATTGATAAGGCAATTGTTAAATTAAAATATTTACTTAAATATTTATTGGTAGTATTTGACTTGACTTATTTAATATTTAAAAGCTTTATTAGCATAGAAAATCCGATTTATTTATTGTTTCGAAAAGTAGCGTTACTAAACTCGTGAATCAATGCTCAGAATGTCATAAAGTTTTGACACATATCATTTGAGGGTTGGTACTATTTATAATGTCATCCTACGAACTTATTAAGTGATGTATTATTACGATTTATATTAAGTATTATACAGATAGTATTGTTCTTCATAATAACCATTATCATTTTTAATAAAGTTAAACACTAAGACTCGAATTAATAAATAATTTAATATATGTATATGTTCGTATAAAGTCTCTTTTTATGATATTTAGCATGCAAATACCATCCAGGGGTTCACCGCCCCTGAATAGAGGGTTCGTGTCACATACTATATGGTGTGTATTGGGTTAGGGCGCCGACAGGGCGAGACCCTGTACCAACCCCCATACAGGTGCTTCGTTCTCTTGGAGCCCGAGTTTTATATGAAGGGAAAGGGGGATGAAACCGGAATACACTGAACTATCGACATCCGAGTCACAGGGTTCATCGTAACAGTGTTCGTTGTCAGAATGAGAATGAAGAGTGCAATCTATACGACAGGGGTGGGGAGGAGGGACTGCGGGTGAGATGCGAAGGATATGGATATTGCAGCAGATAAATAGAGTCAATTGCATCAAGTCAACAGCATGAAAATAAATTGGAATATGCTTTACGTTTTCCTCGTGTGTTATTTAACGTAATATTTATTACCTAACATTAAACTTAACAGTAAACTTTTTTATGTTAAATAATCCTTAACTACCCAGTAAACAATTTGGTGAAGTGCCCTATTTAGTGACGTTTCTCTCACTATTTCACTTCAATTATAGTTCGCATCAACTTTATCTTCATTTGTATTCCGACAGGTGGAGTAATTCGCCATCTGTAGCCGATAAAGTAGACATTTTATATGAAAAAATATGAGAAACTGAACTATAAATGAACTCTTTTATGACAAAAAAATCATGACGCGTCTTCAATATGATGTCAAAGTGACTCCAAAATCTTTACTGGGTATATATAACTGTTTTTACTGGGTAGGCTGTTGTACCCTCGAGTTTGAGTCCAGTTTTGTTCATCAATTGATAAGCATTGTATCAATACAATCTTCTTAGACAACACATATTGTAGTAAAGATATACCCGAGTAGCATTTCACCCAAAATTTTGTAAAAATTCGAATAATGAATAATGATAAGAATAATGTAAGGAAAAATTTATAACGGCAGTGGTCATGAATAGATCATTCTTGTTGTCGGAATATAAAGGTTAAAAAAGAAAACAGGGGAACATTATTAGCGGCAGCTCAAGGTCTGAGAAGAGTGTTATCACTTATCTCGAGCCTGAGGGTAGACCATACAGGGGCATTGGCACATCTTAAAAGAAATCACTTGGTACAAGAAGATCTTCCAATGTGCAGAAACGGAGGCCTGCTGAAATAATTTGTACAGAGTTTTGGTAAAAAATGGAGTGGTGTTGCCAACGAGTATGAAGGAACTACTAAGATATCCGAGGTGGCCAGTGTGCTTAGTGACAGACAGGATATGGCATATAGCGGGTTTAAAAGTATAGGTATAATAATAAATGAAATGTAAATATGTAAAAATTAATAAAATTAATTAAGAAGGGCGAAAAAAGGACCGTCGTTAGACTTTGTGTCTACACACGCTTGTTTGTACACAAAAACTGAATATTTGGACGCAAACATGAGTATATCAGATGTAAATAAAGAAAAATGCTTAATTACAACATGATTTTAAATTCACAAAGTACCAATATCGAATAATTCTTTAACAAAGTGAATGAATCTAAAATAAAAAATTATCATTTCATTTGCAATTTCCATTTTCGATTTTCTTCAAACGGTTAGCGTGCTTATCATACGTTTCAATAAAGAAAATCAAGAAAATTCTGCACTAAGGTGCTTTTATTAAAGAGAATGAATAAAGCAAAGCAGAACTGGAAATTACTCAACGTGATACAAGTCAAGACGTAACGACAGGAAAGATTTAGCGCTCAGAGAAAATAAAACGCCGCGTCGATATCAACGTTTCCAATTAGTTGCTCGAACAAAAGGCCTACGGCAGCAGCATTACAATTTAGGAGCTTCGCATAACTTCTGTTAAAGCTGAGTAGTTGTAAGTACAGTGGCGGATCATTGTACATGCGTTAAGAGCGTGCGTTTTGGGCCACCTGATTGCCACAGGCATCCCAATATGTATCTAATATTGTTCTTATATATTTATTTTCTTAAGTTAAGCCCAGGTAGGATATAAAACGTATTGTAATACTTTAATTAGCTTGTAGTAAGCTAACAAGATGAAAATTGCACTTTAAAATAATTGTCTACCTGGCAAATATACAGATGAAGCGTCTAGATACAAAGGGATGTAAGTGACAAAAAGTAAAATTCTTCACGAAACGAGTTTAAAGTTAAAAACGTATATGCGTTTTCGTTCAGTAGGTTTTAGAATTCATGCTATATAGTAAAATCTGTCCAAGTTTCCGCCTATATCTCTGTGCCACTAAATAGTTTAGTACATCTTCTACCGTTTGCGCTGGTTATCTCAAATTTTCAAAATTTGTCACTTACATCGGTGCCATTCATTTCCTTCTTATGTTGAATCGTCGAGAATTTTAATTCACAACAGATAGAGGATCAAGTGAGGTTTCGAATTAATTTAATTTGAATAAACACTATTCCTAAACCCATCATAAAATACAAGCAGTCAGTAGCGTATCATAAAAATACAATAAAATTTCTGGTATAAGCACAAAAAGTGTTCTTATAGAATCAATCACTGTCATAACGACGCCACTGCTCACAACTTATCGAATCGTAAACTCCTTCCTCTGAATTAAACAGTAATACGTATATTTATACATTGTTTATTTTTGTAAGCGGATCCATGTATTATATACATCAGTGATCATAATAATTATGTTTATGTTAAATGTGTTATTGCTAAAAAGTTGTTTTAAACAACTTAACTAGGCTGAAATAATGATACGAAATGTTTAACGTAGAAACATCAATTCGGGGAAGTAAATTTATTACGAGTGCTATAATCTATTTCGTAAATTCAATTACGTTTGCATATTATTATAATTAAAGCTAACAGAGTGTGAGATTATTTGTGGATTTGTTTCTTTTATGATTTTAATTGTTACTGTTACTTATTACGCAGAGTATTCGAATCCGTAATGGCTTAAGGTCTATACGCACATATCAGGAGAAATACTGACATCACTGACACTAATAAGTACGAATAGTTTCGTACAAAATATAGGGAACACTATCAATTTTCAGTGATACTGAACGACACGGCACTGACCGTCACGTGTCGGTACTGATGTGTGCGTAAAGACCTTAAATCCTTTACTAACTAAAAAGAATACTATTTCTTCCTTTACATTTTACAAAATTCAAAAAATAACAAAGAATGAACTTAATGTTTGGTACAGACTAGTGTGACATAAACATGCGACACTAATAAAACACTTATGCTATTTATAAAAATTCTAGGTAGTATTTTTATGAAACAAAAATGTTTCAATCCTATGTCAGGACATCTAAAAGAATTACGTTTTTCAATGTGAACTCAGTCTTCAGTATAGTTGTGTTTAGTAAATATGGTGTTTAAATGGAACAGTGAAATAGACCTGAACAATAGACACTTGTCAAACTTTATTTTCTCTGAGTTTTATTACTTATTTTTTTCTAAATATATTTTTTTTCTAAAGCAGGTTGAAGAATTCGTTCAAAATATGAAAACTTCTGACGTATTAAGTTGCATGTCGCACTAGTGTGAACGTGTTGTACAACTTCTTACAACAAATATTGGATACCGCATGTTTAAGTCGCACGTATGTGTACAGCATTGGCTTCTGTTAATATTTAATAAAATGTTTTATCGATTACAAAATATTATTATTACATTCACTGCAACTTATACAAAAAAAAACAATGTGAAACTATAAGCCAAATGTTATTACCTAGTAAATCCAATTTAAGTTCAGAAATGTGAAAAATGAATATCGATTTTTATTTGCATATAACGTAATAAACTATTCTTTATGTCTTCGTTTCCTTAAATTATTATTTATAGCTATATTATCCTTAATAATGCTTTTATATTTAGTGCGGATTTTCTTAGAATGATAAATATGCAAACCTTGAACCTTGTTGTAGTTCTAACCAAAAAATCAATTCTTAAAATCCTTGAAAAAATATTTTCACCCAGTTTAGATTGAGGTCAATGTAACATGCTTAAACTTTAGGAATTAGCACTGAAGTTATATAAATTAGCCATTGAAATCTATTTATAAATAATAGCATAAGACAATATTTGAATGTAAACATTTATCATAAACTTAATGTTGAGAAACAAATTGCAACAATAAGTTAAGAACATTTTTAACAGTGTAAGGAATATATATTTATTAAACTTATAACCAATTAAATTGTGAACAAACCAATACAGAAAATGTAGTGATGATCCGGGAATCGAGCCAGAAGGCACAGCTGTTTGACTTATAAGCATCAACGTTCTCCAGGCAGAAAATGTAATGCATTGTAAAATAATAATAAGCTTGCAGTAAGTTAGCAAGTGTGAAAATTTTATTGCAAAACAATTTCTATACAAAAAGTAAAAAATGGACCTTAGAATTCGCTTATGGCAAGCTAGTAACTATGGCCTTGCATTGCAAGATAATTTTCTATCTTGTTCTCAACAGTTAAGCTGTTTTGCTATGACGTTACAATAATTATAGTCACTTTAAGGTGAAAAGATACTTGGCCATTTTTTTAGCGAAATATAGATGGCGATACTATACAGCAGGTTAAATATTATTAAAAAAAACATGTTTTTTATGTTTAAATCGTTTTATGTAAGTAACTATAAACGCGAATCAAAGTCTAAAGCTGCAATTAGTTAGATGAATAACGTATCTACATTTTAAGCTTTCTTCCACTGCCTTTTAATGAGTTGGAACCGCAAAAAGAACTTTTGAAAATTAATATTGCTATATTTTTTAGTTCAATTCTAATTTTTGTTAAATTCCAAACATGTTTTTTTTGATAATACGAGATATTTGATAATTCTTAGTGCTAAAGGCGTAAAACCGATCGATATTCATCGTGAGATCTGTGAAGTTTACGGACAAAACATTATGAGTGATGGAATGGTAAGGAAATGGGTGAGAGCATTTAAAGATGGCCGCAGCGTCTTCAAGACGATAACGAAGTCAAAACAGTTGTGATACAGTGGTTAACAAGTCAGGCGGCAGAATTTTATGAGGAGGGTATTCAAAAACTGGTGCCACGTTATGACAAGTGCCTCAATATTCATGGAAATTATGTAGAAAAGTAGATTAAGGTACAGGCTTTCATGTAAAAATAAAATTATTGCGATATCCTTGCACGTCTTTTTTTAATTCCAAAACGGTACTTACTTAAAAAACACGCCTCGTATTTAACCTGCTGTATAGTATCGCCATCTATATTTCGCTAGAAAAAATGGCCAAGTATCGTTTCACCTTAAGTATCATATAATATGTTATAATCAATGTTGTGTATATTTAGTTATATTAAGTATCTAGATACTTTCGGGTGCAAGAGTACCCACTATAAGTAACTACATAGTGTATCTATAAGAGACACAAAATGTTACAACATTTATTTCACACCCATTCTTCTAAAACGCCTAAAGCTATTTATACATGCCACACATCAAACATCATTCTCTAGTAAATTATCAGAATCGGATCAGAAAACATACAGAATCGCACCAGATGCTGTCACCAATGTAACACTGCAGCCACAACTATAAAGACAAGAAAAAAAATATCCACAAATAACAAAAATGAACATCCAGTGACGTACAAAACAATTAAAGTATAAAAAGATATTGGGAACAACTATTAATAGTTTCTACTAAAATAGATTTGCGGTACAAACACTGTGGTGCAGTGACGGCGCGTCATAATGGGGTATTTATTATTGGTTGCATATGTGTATTATAGTAATGTTGTGACGTCAGATATGTGCTATATCTGCAGCTGTTTAAATGCTTGCTTTTGTTATGTAAGTAGACTTCAATAGGAAGGTGAATGTTCTGTGACTGTTTCTATTCTTGTTAATTGTACAACGAAAATAGCAGCCATGGTTCAAATACGAGTGCAAGCAGTCTGTAACTAGTGTACAGGCTGATCCAAAAATCTCTAGTTTAAGTGAAACATCTCTCGCAAATTAAAGAAATATTTAAAATATCACCTCTTCCCCGTCTAATATATAATATAATTTTATATATATATACAGAGATGTGCACAAATACTTTTCAAAAGCATTTAAATACAATATGTAAATACCTCGTTATTTTCTTATTTCAAATACAAAATAAAAAATAAATTTCATGTTAGTATTTAAATACAAAATATAAAATACGTATTTTAAAAATACTTTTGAGAAAATAGAATAGTCTTTATGTTACTAATATAAATGTTATTTTGTTTTTAATAATTATGAGAATTCTCTTTGATAAAGACCGACTTCGTTTTGAAACATTTTTATTTCATAAAAATACTACCTAGAATTTTTAAAAGTAGCAAAAGTAAGGTTTTTATTAATTAATTAATTAATGTCGCATGTTTATGTCGCACTAGTCTGTACGTTAAAAGTACAACACATTTAATACACTCATGTCTAAATAATGTCAAGTTATGAATGAAAATATATAAATGTTGGTTGTTGCATGTGGGGATTAAATTAGAATTATTAAGACAATTGTGCAGATACTTTTTGATCATAGACGGAGCTAATGTTGGTGGGGTTTTAAGTTTATATTGAAAAAATAATATTTACTGATTAACACTATAAAGTAACAAAAATGAAAAAGGTATTTTGTATTTTGCAAATAGGAAATAAGTTTGTAAAAGTTTTCAAGTAAAATATAAAATTCTATACTCTGAAAAGATATTTAAATATAAAATAGAAAATATTTATTTACTATTTTGTATTTGCATTTTGAGTATATGTATATATATATATATATATATTAATTTAATTAGAAAGCTTGATAATTAAACAAACAACATAAATCTCTTAGCATATTACATAGTATATACATAAATACTCAGTAAAAGCTTTATGTAGCAACAAAGTATTTAATAATAAATGGATCACATAAAATAGTGAGTTTAAACAAATAAAATATAATGCTCTTAGTTGAAGCATGCAATGAATGCCAGGCTGCATCTCAGTCTTAGAACGAAGTGACTAATGTCAGAGTATAGTCTCACACAAGCATCTAAATCAGGTGTCTACTCCTGACACCTCGTCCCGACGCCAACATCGACGTCATTACGAGTCTAATGTGTGGCTCAGCAACTCGGTGGTCGTTTTGGAACTTTTTGTTGATCTTTAGTGCAGGGCAACTTGCATAGGCAAGCTGTGGTTCTAATGTAACAATTAACTCTTGACAAGTCACAATTCACCACTTGCTGAGTTGCAAATCATCGAGATTCTCTAAGTAATAATTAGTTCAGCGGTTCTCAAACTTTTTACTTCGAGCCCCCCTGCATAATCCAGCTGTAAGCCGGGCCCCCCTACATGTAAGCGTACTATATATTATAAGGGAGTCGCATTTGACATTTTACAGTCAATTTTTATTTGGTTAAGTTTTGCACATTCTATGCATACTCTAATGGGGCAATAGGTTTAATCGTAATCAAACAACAAATTCTATACAAACAATTACAATTTATTTAATTATTTTAGCTACTATCGTACATAATTGATATTTGTAATTCAAAGTAATAATAATTAAAAGAGCTTCTTGAAACGCGGTGTCAGTTCTGATAACGCTACTCTTAGTTCCTTGGTCACATCCAGTCTTGAGCGATATTTACTCTTCATGGCAGCTAGAGCAGAAAACTCAGTTTCACAAGAATAAGTGGTGGCGAATGAAGTGAGTATTTTCAAAGCCCTTTTACTCAAAATTGGATGTTCCTTTTATACACCAATCCAGAAGCATGTGAGAGAAGATTCTTTAAACTTCATTTCAAGCCCAGTGTCACCTTGGACGTCAATGAGATTTTCTTTTTCCTTCATGTTGAGGGAGCACTCATCGACTGATGGTTTGAACGGGTTTTGAATCCATGCCAAACCATCCAAGTTCTCATTAAAATATTTTTTAAAACGAGATTTGAGGATTTCTAAGTGATTAAGAAAGCATTTCTTTGCATTGGTTGGAATAGTTTTGAGATCCATTTCTTCAATCATAATTTTAAGATTAGGAAATAGCTCCAAATTGTCACTTTTCAGACCGCACTCGTACAAACTTAGCTTCATTACAAAGCTTTTCACCTTTTCAGTCCATTGCAGAAGGTTTGCATCTTTTTTCTGTATTTTCTGATAATTTAAAATTAAATGTTCTACACTCTTACGACGTTGACTAAAAATTATACACTTGTTGTAATTTTAAAAATAAAAAGTTTGCTTTATTATTTTGTAAGTAAATTTAATTCATTTTTCAACCAAGCTTTGGGCCCCCCCTGAGTCTTCATTGCGCCCCCTGGGGGTCGCGCCCCACACTTTGAGAACCGCTGAATTAGTTTATTGTCCATGTAGAAAATGTAAAGTTTTATTTTGATTGTATTAAGCTAGCAAATTATAGACAATTAGCAAGAGAATCTACTACAAGTGCAGTGGAATATTTCTTTTTTAATATTTATGTGAGTGCACTTAAAACAATATATATATTTATAAACATTTTTATTACATAATTTATAGTCTATAAATAGGAGTAAGGGTATTTAAAATAAAGAGATTTTTTAAATTAGTTTTATTGATAAAGGCAACAAGGTTTTTTGGACTTTGTCTACTTTCAAATATCTGCTTATAGTCTTCAGGCATATTACAGTTTTGTCTGTGCGACGATTGAAGAATAATATGGTTTACTGTTAGGCCCTCCGCACACGAGTCGACTGATTGCAAACTAGTTGAGCCGTGTTTCGTGACTCTTTTAGAGTTTTTAACAATAGCATAACAGGGGATTTTATTATGTCGTATTTCTATTTATGTATGTATTTAATGCCTTGAACTTAGAGGGCCCCCTGTTACAAGACTTCCTTTAAATGAGAAAAGGATAATTAATTAAAGTGGTCTAAACACAAACAGATATTTGAGAAATCAAAAATATAAGACCTTCGAATATGTACGAATATATATCCAGAGACGCTAAACTTATTAACAAAAATGTATTTTCAACATTTATGATTGGACTTCTTGTAGGATGCAGTCTCACACATCATAAGCTTCGAAAGCTGTGAGTACTGGTCATTTTAGAAAAAACTTTGCAGAGCTTTTGCAAATAAACTATGATTTGAGACAGGGTTAAAAGTAATTTTTCATATAGAATTTTATGCTCTTAAAATTGTTTTTAAAATCTTTTATTGTTCTTCAATTACCTACACACGAAAAAAGAATTTGTTGTGGTGACGGACTTTTTCATATCACTGGAGGTTTTAATTTTTTTTTATTATATTATGTTATATTATATGTGTGGTGACGGACTTCTTCCTATATTAACTAACAAGCATACCCAAAAGAAATTGCGCAGGTCCGTAGATCAAACCCAACAACACTGTAGTCTTGTGTCAAGCAAAATAAATGACATAAATTAAAAAAATCGCATCGTAGCTTACAGAATCATGGTTTTATTGCACATGTGCCTTGATTACATGCCTCTAGTACGTAACTTGGCTTCTTGTGTTCTCGACGCATCTCGCATTTACAAATGAACGTTGCGGAAGTGGTAATTAGTCTGACACTACAGTCTGTGGAAATTTACCACGTTGTCTTCTATATAATACCTACAGGTTTCAACTTGAGCACGGTTCTCAAAATACTTTTCTATTCAATGAAAACAAAAACAAACTTGTAACAAAAAAATTTCTTTTGATAAACATGTGTTAAAGAATGTTACTTTTTATAACAATGTAATACACTAACGGAAATATAATATTAAGTAAAGAATCTTACTAATATTTGACGTATAATTTATATAATAAGGTATCGGTCAATTAAGTTCTTATAGGAAACAACTGTGGGGTACTCATCTAACTCAAACATTGAAATCAAAGATTTCACGTAGACTTAATTAAGGGCAGAACTCTATTAATAACTATCTATAAAAATTGTATTTTTACGCAGTCGAATCATAGACTATCATTCTCGACATACACAGTAATAATACATATTTTACAATTAACAAAAATCTTTTCCGAAAATACATAAATTAAAAAAAAAACCTTTTTATAA
The DNA here is from genome assembly GCA_963678705.1 of Panorpa germanica. Lineage (NCBI taxonomy): Eukaryota > Metazoa > Arthropoda > Insecta > Mecoptera > Panorpidae > Panorpa > Panorpa germanica. The sequence continues at coordinate 7,858,206 of OY783220.1, read as the reverse complement.
AATTGAAAGTATTCAACCCGAAACCTAACACCCATATTACACTACCCCTTACCTGGTGGCCTACCTTCGCAAGGCCCCGGCCGCGGACCCTCCACCACTTCCACCTCCTCCTGTAGCACCTCCTCCACTGCCCGACTGCGTCGTAAAGTATGCCATATTGTCCCGGCATCCCCTTACATTAACACCAGTTGCCAACTACTATCTCAACGACCTCTTGTCTCTTCACATTGCACTAAAAGATATTACAAGACCTGAGTCTTTCACAGCGAGCACACAAATATGTTTCACTTTCTTATGACGAATGGTTTTTTGTCTTCACTAAGGCATTATGTAAGAAACATACTGAAAGTTTTATTTTTTAAATTATTATGTAAATATGTGTAATGAAAAGCATGGGCGTACGAAGAAGGAGAAATCGGCACCACTTATACAATTTTAACGCGAACGCCCATGATAAGGAATAACACATATATACATATAAGACACGACAGACAAATCCAACAGGCATTTCCGGTAAAACAAATGTTACGCCAAAAAGATTAGCACAAATATGTTTACGTTTAATACGTAATGCTACGATAGTTCGTAATAAAGAAAAACAAATCTTGACTAATACCTCTACTATTTATAAATCATATTATCACTTAGACCTATCACACACTGCAAGCGTATTTAAACGACGAAGAATTCGTAAATCGACGGCTTTGTTGAGCGACTAAGGGCGTCCGCACACGACGCGACTGGTTGCAAACCTTAGCCCCAAATCTACCCGAAGCAAATGTGATTGTGTGTGCTGAGAGCCTATAACTCTCAAAGTTGTGTCACAATACAAACATACCACGTACCGATACGACAGTATGCCAAGTCAAACTTGTGTACTGTAGGGTGTATTTGAATTGTTTTATATTGTCATAATTATTCATCAGAGAAAACTTTTACTTTAATATTTATCGCTACACCACTGTTCTGAAAGAGACTATTGCATTCTCTTTCGTATAGGTTCATTACATTTACAGGGTTCGGATAGGTAAACCGTAGTAGCGCATATACAGGACAATATTTGTCGTATTCCTAATTAATCATTCTTAGTTTTTCATAACAACCGTAAGAAAATTACCTTTGTTATATCACATGTTCTAACACAGGTCAGTGTAGGATTCGTATGTTACAATTGCAAATTTTAACAGTCAAAATCTAAAACTGAGTTTAACTGACACTTGCTTTTCCTAAATGGCTGTTGGATTAACGTTAAAAGATTTTCCAAATAACACAATATTATTAATTATGCTCCATTCCCACCTACTGTCATAGATTCAATTTCTAAAATTGTTTTGAATATCGACCAAAAGTACTTAACTTAATATTAATTGTTATATTTATTTAATATAAAGTCGTTCAAGAAGAGCAGTCATTTTAAATTAATAGAAAAACGTAATATTTTCGTGAAAAGTGTTGATATTTTGATTTTAATCTAACGTACAAACTCTGAGGTTAGTAATGAAACACAATATCTGCCAAATGTCACAGAAATATTACGTTTTTCTATGTATTTAAAATAACCGCTTTTATTGAAAGGCACTATATAAATTACTATAATTAATACAATTATTTTATCTTCTTCTTAATATATATAAATTATGTGTCACGTTGTGTGTCCGCGATGGACTCCTAAACTACTTAACCGATTTTAATCAAATTTGTACACCGTGTGCAGTTTGATCCAACTTGAAAGATAGGATAGCTTACATCTCAATTTATTATTATCTTATTGCAAATTATTTGTCTATTAATTATCAGTATATGACATATGACATCTGGCGACGATGATGGCGACATCTGTTGACTAGATTGAGTAAATATTCTGTTGACTAGATTGAGTAAATATTCAATAGATGGCGCTATGTAATGTAATATGACAAAAACGTTAGACACAGCAACGCGTGGCCGGGACAGCTAGTTAGTTTATATTTCACACGCTGAAACCAGCAGTTAAGGTTAAAACCATAAAATAAAATCTAAAACGCAGTAGATGGGAATGACCCTTTAATATTTTCACAGATTTTATTATTACGAATAATTGATATTACATGAACCTTAATTCCACATTATTTAAATCGAAACTGGCGCACACAATTTAAACTGATAGTGTTTATAACAAAACTTTATTCATCATGAAACATCACACCAATAATTCATCCTAATTGGGTGACAAATTGACGTTTCCAATAACAAAAACAACTCAACTAAAATATTGACACTTTCGCTGCACTTCCGTCACATAAACTACAGTATTTTAAACACAAACATTAAGGAATAAAACACACTGAAACTAAAGCACAAATTGTACTGGTTTATTAAAATACTAAAGCAAAATAGAGTTAGACTTATCTTACAAGTACAGTTACTCGTAAGTGTGATATGCAAAACTTGGCAAATGTTCTTAAAGAAGTTATTAGGGTGTTTAAAAGTATCTAGTAGAATAAAGTGGAAGGGAGTAGGGGGAGGTGAAAGGGTGTCCTACTGACCGCTACTTCTCGACTCGACCGAAGCTACGAAAGTTTAAATTTAAACCCAAAGAATTTAAGAATATTAAATGTAAAGAAGACAAGAGAAAAAAGTTAGACATGTTCATGTTAAATTGAATACGTCGTTTTATATCAAATAATATTTATTTTATCAGTTGAAGCTAATACTAAAATAAATTCTTTTATTAAAATATTTATTTGATTGTAGTGTATTCAATAATGAACAATATAAACATTTATAATATATTATTTACATTTATAAATAGAGTAAAGTCAATCAGCTTTCTCTGTTTTTAAATATCTGTTTTTTTCTTAGGAATATTTCAGTTTGGTTTTAGTTTTTGTCTTGATGAGTAATTAGAGCATTGAAGAATGATATTCTTTATTGTTAGTGGGTTATTACATTGTTCACAAATTGGTTTTGGTTCTCTTTTAAATAAATATGTATAATTAAGATGTGTCTGGACTTATCATGAGTCTACATATTATTAAATCCAGCCTTCAATTTAGTCCGACCGGTAAACCTTATCTAGAAATTTTTTACTTTACTTTTTTTTACTTATTTATTAATTTGTTCGTTTCATTCTTCTTGCCATGAACATTTTATTGCATTTTTAATTTTGATCTTTAAATCTAGGTTTTATTCGTAACAAGAATAGTTACGTCCAGCGACAACACTTGAACGGATTATTTGAAAAATCCCATAAGTTAGTTTCTTTTTAGCGAAATCACTTGTTTAAAGAAATATGTATTACTAGGGTTACACACTACAGAGGGAAATTCCATAAGTCAAGATTACTGTAAGTCAAAATTGCTGTTAAAGAAATTACATCAAACATATCAATCAGTCTTATTTAAACAATAGAAATATGTATTATTATTTTATTGTAATGTGAGCACTACATTCCTCTACCTTAAATCATTGAATTACAAAGAAGTAAATCTCCTTCCAAAGAAAACAATAAAAATATAAACAAAACAGATAAATTTAAATCCCTACTTCTTCTTTTTTCCTGGTACTCTGCCTCCTGTTTCTATTCTGCCCTTCCATCTCTCTATCTTTGCCATTTACCGATTCTCTTCACTGCGTCCCTTTAATAAATGCACAATCATCTTTTCACTTTTTACTCTCTTCTCACTGTGCTTCAGCGTGTCTATTTCTCTCAAGCACTAGGTTCATAAATATGTATTTAAATTCGAAAAAAAATTGTGCTGTAGATAAATTTTAAATTAAAAAAATAATAAATCTCTCTATGTCTCAGGCTTGAAATATATTCTTGAAGTATTCAAAACAAGTATTTAAATGAAATTAGAATTTTGCACAGTTTATACAACATGACAATTTCTATATTCCTGTGTTGTTCTGCGGTACTTGTTAGTACGATAGTTATTTGTGTCTGATCTTAGTGATCTGAGGTCTGACTGACCACTGTACGAGTACATTCTATTGTCTAGATTCTGTTTCTTTGCCACGTAGATCTCATAGATAATGTTGCGCCATCTTCACCTCTGACATTTCTGATCAAGGTAATGATTTTATGTAATATACCCACTTAATACTTAAGTCTTAAGAGAATGACTATACCATCTATAGCCCTTTGTGAGTTAAACTAGACTAGCTGCAAGTCTAAGAAATAAGCGTCTAAAGAACTCAATGCGCAAATTTCTGGAAAAGTTAGTAAATATATTTTGCTGACCAATTTGTTTACCAGCCTCAATTTTGAAGATTTGGGACAGTACCGTTGTAAAATAGCAGCTAAAATCGGTTTTCTTAAAGTACAAGCACTCTGCTGATCTAAAAATGGTGCTGAAAAAATTGTAGTCTCATACTAAGAGATAATTAAACCACTTTTTTTACAATATACATACATAATCACACATTTATTAGGCAGACGATAGGTCAAACGAAATTTCTAAAAACTTTATTGTTATCAATAAAAAAAATATGAATAACAAATGAGTTTTGCAAACACGAAATTTCTCTTCGTAAACCTAATTAATTTAACAACACCTCATAAAATAATTAGCATTTATTCTTATCGTAAGTTTGTCAAGTACATTTTGAAATATTTATAATTAGGTCTTTATATAAATGTTCTAACACAATATGTACATGAACCTAATACATACATTCAATGCATTGTATATTTATACACATAATGCACATAATATTTCTGATAGTAAATGGAAAAGATACTCTATATTATTTATAAATAAAAACGTGTACATGTAACGTATATGTACACGTATGTATTATGTTGTGTTGTATTCAATAGTCTCGTCAAAACAAAACGAGAACATTTTCTTTGTTTATTTTTAACTATTGAATATTTTAAAAGTTTAATGTATGCCAAAACATAAATACTATTCAGCCGACACGCCGTGCTGCGTTGGTGATTGACATAACCTTGAAATTAGATTATTTTAATAAGTTATTATTGACAAATTAGTAAATAGATTTTGTCCTTAGTTTCTCCTAATTAAAAATGTGATGAAAACATCATTACTCAATCCTAAATATACTGGTTTATTGTTATTAATATTCTACAAGATAAAACATGACGTTTACTTTAGAACTCAAACGAACATTTATTTTGTAATCAATTACAAATGTCGTTTAAACTTCAAATTTATGTATTTTTGTTATTTGGCTATAAATCGTTAAACATGGTAGACCCGAAAACGTATTTTTTCTTTAAGATAGGGGCTTTCAACAAGAGCTGTCATTTTAAATTACGCGCTATTTTTTAACTGTCATCTTTGCGGTGACATTTTGCAGATATTGCGTCTCGTTTTTAAATTCATAAATTGTTCTTTGGATTAAAATAAAAATGTCACTACTTTTCAGGGATATATTGTGTTTCTTTGTTGACTTAAAATAAAACCTCTTATTGAAACAGATCTTGTTGAAAAATCCATATTCTGTGTTCGATTTTATTTGTTTCTTGTGACGTTTACCAATGCAATTATCTCAAATCAAAAGAAACCATGGCTGTAGCTTCTTTGATTGTCCTTCACACAGATAAAATATGTAGACGTAAACAACAACATCACGTTGCAACATAGGTTCATTTCTTGGCGACGCATAGCTATGAACTAATTAAAGATATAATTAAACAACTGATATGGGTTTCAACAGAGGCGTATTTATGATTAAGCAGTGGGAGCAGGGATTACCACCAGTATCGCATTTACTTTTTTGAAAGTTAAGTTACCCCAAGTTGATTTACCCTCAACCGTAGTCCTAAAGCCTGTTGCACACTGCAAGCGACAAAGTCATCCGAATACAAGCGTTACATAGTTTCACTCGTGATTTATACAAATTTGTGCATTGTAAAACAAAATGACGAAAATTTGTATGTTATATCGGTTTCATGCCAGAGAGACAGTTTTGTTGTCAAGAAACAATACAAAATCATGTTTTGTGTTATTTTAAAACAGTTCTGTTTTTCGAAAACAGACTGTTCACATTGAACAAATAGGTTTTGTTTTTAGTGTTTTTCTGTGTGTCCCATAGAAATTATAAACATGATAAACAACAACTGACAAGCGCAAATGTTCACAAAAAACAAAACTGCGTGTTCAAACCAGCAGACTAAAAAACAACAACAAAAGTGTTTCCTTTGATCTTATTCACACCAGATGGGAATGTGTTTTGTTTACTAAAACAGCAACAAAAGACAAAAATGTTTTAAGAACTGTCTCTTTGGTGTAAACATTGGGAAAAATAGTTTTCGTTCGTGTTTAATTGAACTGTCTCTCTGGTCTGAAACCGACATTATACAGAAATTTCAAGATAGTATAATACTTATAAAACACAGTCTTCTTATATAAAAGTTCTCAGTATTTGTCCGTTAATTAATAAAGTTCCAATGGTAATATAATATGCAATTTAACGAGACCACAAGACATTGTTCCTTAACGTTATAGTCGTTACAATAGCGTCATAACTTGGAACTAACTTCATATCATGCAAGATCTGCGCATATATTTACAACTACCACACCGCGACCAACTTCATGCAGTTGCTAGGTTCTCACGTAACACATGAAAACCTACGGCGCTGAATGTCTATCCTGAAGTCAGCTTATTGTTGTTAACATACACTAGTTTACATATAATTAGCATAAAGTTATTAAAGCATAAGTAATTTATTATTGATATAAGATAATGTACTTGATGTACATGTTATAAAAAAGAAATACTCTAAAATTATTTATTACGATCATTCATCCCACCCTTAAAAGGCGAATAACGGAGGAACGACACACGTCCAAAAAGTTCCGCATTCGTTCGCTAGTAATATACGTTATACTAGCGCAGTACATTCGCTACATTCGGGGCACTGCACCATTCTGATAAATATATATAAATCGAATTATAAAAGTATACTAGCAAGAATGATATATGTGCTTTTTTTAAAAATCTAAAATATTTCAATTTGTATGTATTCTATAAAACTGTTTTTTTAATTAGGAGTAGTTACACATTTATGGAATTAGATATTTGGAATTTTTATTAAATTTTATGAAAAACAAACTCTCTGTGACGTCATTGCACTGGTATTTAACAGTTATCTAATATTAAGTGATGTAAAATCTTATTTATTAAAGTAAGATACATTATAAACTCTACCAGGTATAGCCAGTGTCGCCTCCGTCAGCTTGGGTCGTCGATAAAGAAGATAATTTGATGTAACTGATTACCCTTAGAAATTTCATAACTCTTATCAAACTATAGACCTACTTTTGTCTTTGTTTGATGAAAAAGTCGCTTCAAACTAGGGGTTAACTGTCTCTTCGGTGATAACCCTGTTAACAATTTGGTGAAGTGTCCTATTTTGTAACGTTTCTATCAATATTGCATTTCACTTATAGTTCGCATCAACTTTATATTCATTTGTATTCCGAAAGGGGGAGTGGTTTCGTCATTTGTAGCCAATAAAATAGACATTTTATATAAACGACTGTGAAAACTTGAACTGTAAATGAACTCTTTCATGATAAAAAAATCATACACATCTTCAATATGATTGCAAAGTGACTCAAAAATGTTTACTGGGAACGGTCACAGTTATATATCAGTATGCATTTTACTAAAAGACATTTCTAAAATAATAAAACAATAACAAGAGAAGCAGTAGGATTGATTCCCTTGCTAATCACTGACTCTCTACATTTAAACTGTATTAACAGAGATGACAAATTATGTTATTATGATTATATTTAGTCAGTTCCAAACATTTGTTGAAAATTTCGAAAAATAAAGCTGTACGTTCACCTTTTTAAATGAACGACTGAACTGTGAGAAAACCCTTTCATGACAAAAATTCATTAATAATAATAAGTATTATTTCGGATGGCGTCGAAATTATTTACTGGGCAGTGCATATATATATTAGACCGGTCCTGAACTTGTATATATAGTACATAAACACAGATAGTATTTATACTTACAAGATAATAAAAGAAGCAACAACAAAAATTATATTTACAATATATATTTGTTGCAATTATAATCAAGAAAAATAATCTAAAAATATTTGAAAATGAATAAATATTCCTTTTTCAATTAATAATAAAAGTAAGATAAAAGCGGGAGATTGCATGTTACTCAATTCATTTGACAATTTTAAAACCATTACCTTTTATTTAAAAATTAAATTATTTATTACATACTTTATTTAAAATACATAAAGTTAAGAATATACTCAAAACATAAATATATTTATACAGCAATATAGATCAGTTATAAAAACCACAATAAATTTGTTTTTAATATTACAGTAAACATTAATATGTATGCTCACACTTGCGTGTGTTAATTCTACCGTTGCGACGTTTCTCGCCCGCGTCGCCTGCGTCGTTTATGCAATGCCCACGATGCTACGGACAATGCGGCACTACGTCGCAATGCGCTTTTACCAGTGACGTCATACAAGTTCTAATAACTCGTAGCGACATCGTACATTTAGAGTTTAAACTACAAATTAAGTAGAGATCAAGGTTTGGAAAATAGATCACTTTTGTGGTTCTGATCTTTGCTATTACAGTTTTTCTTTCGTTGGAAAATTCCACTAGATGTAGCTGTAAGTGTTTCAAAATGGTTTTCCGTTTTGTTTATTCACTGAAACTGTTACACATGTACCATAAACTTTGTTGATTTGTTGGTAGTTTATTTGTTTTGAATATGTAAATTGTTTTCTTTGTAAATTCATATCTGTTTAATTAATGCATATCTTTTGCAGTTTTGCATACATTTATGTTATTACACACTTGTTTTTATAAAGGTACATAATTTAAAAATAACTTCTACTGCAAAGTGAGTACATTTATAATAGTATAACCTACGTCACAAACTTTCATATTTATTCAAAGTTATTTCATTAGAAAAATGTATAATATTGCAATCAGTTTCAAAAAGTACAAATGCATATTGTACTCCGTCTCTTTTTATTCTAATTTTTATTTATATCTTGAGTAATTAAATAATGGGCTTGTGTCCTCATTTTTTAGTAGTCGATTTTTGAATTGTTGATTGAAATTGATGTTAATAAATAATAAAATAAATATCCAAATGTTGACGGAGATATAGGAATTAAAAATTTGAATTGTAGTTTTACCGCTGTGAGATAGTCGGCCATTTGTATGACGTAAAATGCATTTTAACGTCAGTTATTTGTTGAGTAGGTCAGTGCTATGGTAATGTTTTGTAGCTGTTTTTAGTCGAAATAATCAAGTCAATTCAAAGAATAAGTTTTTATTTTATTTAACCCTGCTAAGGCAGACATAATATTGAAATTTAATTGTTCCTTGAAATAGCTGTAAATAATATTTGATATTTTGATATATAAAAACCTATAGCAGAGATTTATGAGCTGTAAGGTTGGCAGCGGTTGTGATGTCATATGCATTTGGAATGTTGTACAACGTTGAATACCTTTAATAATTAAAGAGACAAAGTGACTTTTTTAATTGTTAATATTTCCTAACATATAAGGAGTTATTAACAAATAATTGAACATTTGAGGTTCTAGTAACCCACTTTATCAATATATAGTACACTGTTATATAAATTAAGACATAGGACACAAGCCCATTGAAGTTATGATTTCCAAAAGTTATTAATAGAAGGTTCAAGGTAAAATAGTAAATTTTCTAAGGCCTTCATTAATAAAGTGTTTTTAAACTAATTCTGATTTGAAATCTGTGATAAATTTACTCTAGCTATATTGGATAAAGAGAGACTAGTTTTTGGAAAGAAGAAGAGATCGAACAAGTGATTTCCTTCAACGTTTGTTATACATATTTAACGAGAGGAGGAGGCACAGATGAGGACGTGATAAGACAATAAGAACTGAAGGTGAGGGGTAGGAGAAATACGAGGAATATTTAGAGAAGAACGAGAGAGATTGATAAATCAAAACTTTAAAATAGAGTACACAAAGTTGCAGATAAAAGATAAAGAATGGATATGGGAGAATAATAAAAAGAAAAGAAATAAGAAAACATAGGAAGACGGGACAGTAGGTAAAGAGAAGTGATAGGAGTTAGAGAAACGAAACCGAAGAAATGGAAAGGAACCGATAGAACGGAGAAACGAGGATAAGACTAGCGCTCGGAAAGGAAAATATTCTTAAGAGAATTATGACAAAAAGAGAGATATATAAATAATTAAAAGCTATCAATAGGATATCAACTATATCTTATTACGATAGGTAATAATTAATAAGATATCTTATTAAGTTTATTTCACATTGGAATAAATTACGTGAGACTACATCTAGTTTTAGTAGGATGTATTGGAGATGTTTCGTATGTAGGTAGATAAAATTACCGCTTTCCGTTTACAATGGTATTGCACTTATCGCGAAAGGTGTTACTTTGATCTTCATACGCATGAAGCATATTATGAACAACGCACTTTAATAATTTACCTAATTTGTCAGAAGCTATCACTTGAATATATTAAAGGGCGTCGTGAAAAAAGTTACAAAACAGGAACTTTTTCTTTTAAAGTAAAACCAAATTATTCAAACGTAATTTTCCCACTTCTGACTAAATTTTCATGGCTTTTAATACAGAGGTAATTACATAATACTATAAATAAATATTATCTCATATCTGTTTAAATCAAAGCGTTGCGGAATAAATAGAAGATTAACCCTTATGTGATAGAAGAAGATTTCCAACCCTTGAGGCAGTACACAAAACAAGTCAAGATCAAAGCGAAATAAGTGGGAGTAGAATTAACAAGTAACCCCACAAAATATAGCTCCTAAAACCACAAATAAAGGAGCTGTGATCTCCTGTGATCAATCGTGTAAATATTCTCATATTCGCAAGATCATATCGCGGCGGGTGGAGCGACGGAGGTGGGGCACGGAGGGGTTAACGCCAAGTCAAACTTGTGTACTGTAGGGTGTATTGGAGTTGTTTTTTACTAACATAATTTATTATGAGAGCAAGTTTTTACTTTAATTTTTAACAATACATCACTTCCAGTCTAATCAGGCTGATTAACTCGCTTGGTTAAAATTAGCTGATATTCGGTTCTAATTTGAGAGTTACGTAACGCCCGTATTCGGACGACTTTGTCGCTTGCAGTGTGCGAGAATCAATACATTTACGGGGTTGGATAGGTAAAGCGTAGTACCGCGTATACGTCTGGTCAAAATTAGCTTAAATATGCTTGCAGTGTGCGACTTGCCTAAGACAACACAGTGGTGTAACATCAACAGAGTATGGCTGGAACAAAGCCTAAAAAAATTTGACCAAACAACAATGAATACTCGATTGAATAGTACTACATGTAGCAAAAATCCTCAATACTATTAAGCAAACTCTTAACGGGCAAGAGAAATTTTCCGCAAATAGAAATTTTTAATAATTCGTATTCTATATATTATTAACATGACAATTTTGTTCCCAACAAAGTTAGCGAATCCTTCTATAGGTATATCACAAGGCTACAAAATATTCCCAGTGTGTCACATCTTTACTTATTCCTTGTTTTCAATTCTTTAACACGTTCTTATGCCATCAGCTAATGTATCGAACAGTTTGACTGCTAGGTACTTAAGTTAAGCAGCTTAGAACTTGAGTTACGAGTGAGTATTTCTAGAAACAAAACCGATTAAATAGCATAAAATAACATTAGCATCACATAAAACGGCTTCTGTTTAGATTAGCCTACATAACATGAATGTTATTTACAAATAACACATGTTATTACAAAAATAACTAAATTTAAAGTGTTTTAGACACAATCGATTTTTTTTAAATTCGAACAAAATAATAACGTATAGTCGTTGTGAGTATATTTATCGATTTATTCTACGTATTTATAAAATCTTAATTAAAATTGGAATTAACAATAAAGGCAATCAATTCGAATATTGACAGAAGATACTGTGGCTACACTTTTGTTGTTACCTTGATGTGTTAGTGGATTTCGTTCTAATGATAAGTGATAAAGTGCCAAAATGAATGGGCTTGTGTCCTCATTTTTTATAGGTCGATTTTTTAATTGTTGATTGAAATTGATGTTAATAAATGTGTATTGGCGTGTCTATTTTATTAAATATCTATATATTGACGGAGATATAGCAATTAAAAGTTTGAATTGTAGTTTTAGCGCTGCATTTTAACGTCAGTTATTTGTTGAGTAGGTCAATGCTGTGGTAATGTTCTGTAGCTGTTGGTAGTCAAATAATCAAGTCATATCAAAGAATAATCAGTTTTTATTTTATTTAACCCTGTTACGGCAGAGGTTCTAGTAACCCACTTTATCATTATATAGTACACTTATATAGAAATTAAGACATAGCTTATTGCTTTCATAATTCACGGGCTGCTTAGGATCACGGTCCTTTTTTCGCCCTTCTTAATTCATTTTATTAACATTTTACATATTTACATTTCATTTATTATTACACCTAAACTTTTAAACCCGCTATCAGATGAGTTATGTATGTTTCATTAATGCAATTGCTATATTTCGATCCGAATCGTATAATATTCGAATACGATATTCTCAGACACGATCTAGAATCTGTATCGACATTTGCGTGAGCGTTTCGAATGTGATTCTGATCGGAAATTAAAGCGAAAGTTTATGAAGCTAAGTGCATCTACTTAGATTCCAACCAATAATCTTCTACATAGATCCCCAATTGGGACCCAACCGGAGTATTCTATTGAGATCCCAATACGGATGTAACGCAAAACATTAAACCTGCCTTAAAAATAATTTTTCGAAAACTCGTACGAATCTATTACGATTTCTATACGATTATAATACGATTCGTTTTGATTTGTACGAATCTTACAAGATTCTTGTCAAAATTGTTTGTAGGGTGGCAAACCCAGAAAATTAATATATTTCAATGTAATTATTTTGTGCCTTACTCGACTCAATATATAAAAGCAATTGTTATAAAGATGATCATGCTCACCTGACCTATTAGATATTCATAAATTAAAAATTGCAAAGACGCAAATGTTAGATATCGTTTAGTAATTATGTTTTTTGGTGTATTCCCAGCTTTACGCTAATGTTTATTCAGATAACTAAAGTGCTGAGGGAATACTAGTCATATGCGCTTCCCCCTCTATCCCCTTCATCATTCTAATGTACGTGGTTGTATAATGAATTATTTATCATCTTAATGCATCGCATTAAAGCTTAAGATATTCTGATAGTTACCGTTCAACATGTAGAGTAAAAGAAACACCTACATTCTAGAAGACAAGAGGTAAAAAAGTAGGAGGACTGCAAAAAACAACGATTTCATGATAGTGTTTGTATCGTAGCTAATCTATTTTGTATTTAAATACTTTTGAAAACTATTTGTGCACATCTCTGGTGGTACATATGCACCCCCTTGTCATGGAAGACAATATCCAGAAAAAGATTAACAATTATAATTTTTATTATTAAAGTTAAGCCTCATTCCCACACATTGTGTTTTGATATTTAATTTACTGTTTTTATTTAATATTATAATCTAGATTTCTGGTTCTCGTTTAAGCATTCCTTTTTACATTTGTGTTTTAATTTAAGTTTAGTTAATTTAGTTGGTGCGTATGCATCGTTAGTAATATGAATTTTGACAAAACTGTATGTGAAATAATTAAAATTACTATTTTTATTAACAATTAGTAATAAAAATTGTTTTCTCTTCTATATTTTTTAAAAACTGACATTAAACTTCTTCATTTTGACAGATTGTAACATTTTGGAGGTTATAATATAATATTGCTTTTCTTAATTTAATATTTTTAATTTAAAACATTGGACCTTATAAGGTTTAAAAAAACTTGTAAAACATAAAAAATAAATTAAATTAAAAATGGTACTGTGAATAACTAGTATTGCCATATGTTAAACAATTTAAATCAAATACATAAATTACTTTACTGTTTAAATAAAAACTTGAAGCGTCCAAATTTGTTCAACACCTTGTCAATGAATTCAGTGTTCCCCTCTCCCCTTTCCCTTTAAACACTGAGCATGCACCTCTCTGATACAGGTGCACCTCCCTGAAACTACCCTCATCTACCACCACTATCATACATCGGCTTACTAGTCTCCTGATACAACCCCCAATTGAATATAATGTACGAGAAAATGTATTTTTTATTATTTGTTATATGTTATACGGTGTTACCTACATTCAGAAATAAATCGTTACGTCATTAGCTTTCAGCTTTGCCACGGCTGCAAATTATAGATGATAAGGTAGCGGAGCTTGAATAGCGAACGTCGCAAAGCAAAGGGTAGAAGTGAACAACGGACCATCTCCATTTATTCATGAACTTAATCTGTACTGCAGTCTACCCGTGTGTCCAAAATAACATCATTTCTTTTTTCAATTTAAATAACACTAGAAATGCAATTAACAACAACATTTTAATGGTCCAACACAACACAGCGCGGTGAATGAATGCAGTTCACTGTAGTGTCATTCCAATTTATGAGAAATGTTAAAATTCATTTAAATGAAACCATTTTGTTTAGAGAACACATTTATAATTAAATGTAAAAACTGGGGCAAGTTGTTAAAGAAGTTGAAGAACAACTATTTTTTTAAATATAGTATTAAGTATGACAACAAAAGAAGCAAATATAAGCGTGCTTTATTAAAGAAGAATACTACATTACAAACGATGTGTTATTTTGAGAGATTGAGACTCTACATAATGATGTTAGGCTTGTGTACTCATTTTAGTGGTCGATTTTTTAATTGTTGATTGAAATTGATGTTAATAAATGTATATTGGCGTTTTTATTTTATTAAATATATAAATGTTGACAGAGATATAGCAATTTAAAATTCGAATTGTAGTTTTAGCGCTACAGATGTCGGCCATATTTATGACGTAACATGTCTGTACTATAAAGAGTAGGTCTGTTATTTTTTCTATGGATAAGAGTTCTGTGTTTAACATGCTATCTCTTTTACGCTCTGTTATATAAAAGAGATAGCAACTTAGCGAACGTGATGTCACATGTCTTGAAATGTTTATAACGTTGGATCTCTTTAATAATTAAAGGGACAAAATGACTTTTTTAATTGTTAATGTCTCCTAGCATATAGCGAGTTGTTAATAAATAATTGGACATTTGAGGTTCTAATATCGCACTATTAAGGGTAGGTCTGTTATTTTTTCGAGTTCTGTATTAAGTATGCTCTCTCTTGTACGCTCTGTTGTTTAAGAGAAATAGCATACTTAACACAGAACTCTGTTGTTCAGAAGCTTCATTGGAATAAGACTATTTAAACACACTTATCGCTTGTCCAATTCATTAGCGAGATATCTCAGAATATTTAGTTTTGAGATAACGACGAAAGCAATATTCGAGTTTCAAGTATTGCAGCGGTATTCGATAATTTCATTCGATAGTTTCAAATTTTTTGACTCTTTTTGTCAACTAAAGGTGCCATTTTAAATCAAGAGAAGAGTTATTAGAAAATATTTGGACATTTGAGTTTTACAAAAATTAAGACATAGGACACATACTTATTAACGATAAGTCAAAAATAACGATTCAAATGTAGCTTTAAAATAAGGCTTTAAAGAAAAACAGTAGCTGTGATATTTTTATCGCGTTACATCAATTTGCATTTCTGGACTTCACTTTACCGAGTCCGAATAACACTTGTCAATCCATTGCTTTACTTGAACGGTATCTTTTCACATTTAAGAGCAATGCTCAACACACAAAATCAGATTTTTGATTGATTTAAAAATTAAAAAAGTAACGTCACTAAAAGTACTATTACTCGTGAACTAATGGTTGAAATTTCATGAAATTTTGACACTTGACTTATCAATAGTAACGTCATCTATATGTCACCCTACGAACTTATTGTTCATTTTGTTATCAATAATTACCATCTGTAACAAAGTAGGCTCTAATTGTAGTCTATTAGTTAACTGATATATTATTAAAGGTTGAAAGTAGAAACGTAATGGTATTGGTGTTAGTGTTTGCGATCTTAAAATAGATCTTAACACGTTAATCGCCATGTCAGTCATATGTGTCTGACGCTAAGGTGTTCTACAGGAGCCATGTCAGACATATATGTCTGACATACGCGATTTTTTAGAAGGCCACGTCAATCATAGATGGTCGACGCAAACGATACATTTGCATAATGTTTCGAAAGCTTGGCCTATCAGGATCAAAACCTGAAAATTTCTTGGCTTACTACAAACAATAAAATGAAATAAACATAGTTATATAATAGTATATTGTGTTTATGGTATATGGTATATATTTATTATGGATAATGGTATATTTATTTTGATATAATTAATTATATTCATTTATTATGCTGTCCAAAACATTCTATGCAAAAAAGGGCTGTTGTTCGCAGTCTGAGCAGTACGTTGAAATTTTTTTTCCTTTTTTTCTTGCTGCATCTCGACCTTCTGCTTCTTTTATTTGAGCGTAACATACAGTGCACATTCTTCTTATTTTCTTTTTTTCAGCAGTATACATTATTTTTAGCATATGAGTTGAAATTTTTGGGTTTTTAGTTTTGTCCGAGCTTAAGCTAAGCATTTCAGTGACCAAATTTTCCCGAAATTGTCTTATTCCTATGTTGCTTTTATTATTGATTTTATATATTGTATAAGCATTTACTACTGATATTCCAAGAACATATTCTATTGCTAACTTCTGGTACCATTTTATTCCTTTTCTTAGAGTAGTTGTATCTTGTTTGGATGCGTCGCGTCAGACATATAAGACTGACACGGCTTGTCGAGAAAACAAGTTTTAATATAGGGCCATGTCAGTCATATATGTCTGACATAAAAATAAGTGTTTTTCCGGGAATTTTGGCAAAAAAAAAATTTTTCTGTGATACATTAAGTTTCCTTGATACATTTTAAACTAAATTATCTAATAAAGTTACCATGGCCCACTAGGAAATTTTTCTAAAATTACCGTGGCGATCAACGTGTTAAAGATCACTACGATAGGCCAATTACCGGTAAAGAGAGCACTTGTCGACTCCTTTCCGGTGCCGGTGTAGTTCAACGTCTTAAAATAGTAAAGAGGAACTAAAACTACTGGCACTAGAGCGCCCAAGATATATGTCAATATTTACTTAGCGTAGTGTCCATATACTCTAAAATACTTGTGAAAGATAATATCATTTCGAGAGATAGAACTTATATTTTGTGAAGAACAGTTTCGTCTTATAGTTTAGATATACTCGTATATAGTGCGGACGTATTCTCGTATTAATAAAAATAGAGGAACAAAAAACGATCTTTAAGAAATGAAAGTTTAAGTATGACAGTACAGGAAATTTTTAATACAGGGTGTCCAGAAAGGGTATCGGGTATTTGTTTTCGCGCCATATTCGAAACGGGGCGTCTAAAGGGTGCGGGGAGGGGTTCGTGGCGTCCGCCATTCTGTGGAGTTTTAGTCACGATGGAACAGTACTCGGGGATGCATCGCGCATTTTGCGTACGAGCGTATTATCGTAATGGTGATTCAATAGTGACTGCTCAACGTCTCTATCGTGCGGAATTGACGGAAGTGACGATAGCATTAGGAAATGGATCAGGATGTTCGAGAATACAGGTGCGACAGTTAAAATTCAAAACTCTGGTCGTCCTCGTTCAGTTCACGATGAAAAAACAATTGAAGAAGTTGAGGCGTCGGTTCGTCAAAATCCGTCTGTATCCATCCGAAAGCGAAGCCAAGCGTTGAACATCAAAAAATCGTCTTTACACTGCAGGAGTTTGCAGGTTTCAACTCAAGAACGTGGTTCCAGCAAGATGGGGCCACTTGCCATACCTCAAATAACTCAATGGAAGTTGTTAACGAGTTATTCCCTAATAAAGTCATTTCGCGAAGGGGTAACATCAACTGGCCTCCCAGAAGCCCCGACCTTAGCCCGCTTGACTATTTTGCATGGGGATACCTTAAAAGTAAGGTTTATCAAAACAATCCGACGAATCTAACCCAGTTAAAGCAAAACATCAGGTCAGAAATGGCAGCAATATCGATAGCTATGTGTCAACGTGTTATCGCCAATCTTCGTTTCCGTTTAGAAGAGTGCCAGCAACGTAACGGTCATCATTTGGATAACGTCATCTTTTCCAAATAATTCTCCAATTCATATGCTAATAATAAACAATAAACTTTTTTATTGCATACAAATAATTTTTGTTTCATTGAACTTACAAATACCCGATACCCTTTCTGGACACCTTGTATAACTTATTCATTTGTAGTAGAATAAAAATCATTTTGTTCTATTCTTAATTAATTGTATGGTAATGGCTCTTCTTTGTTTACAGATTTGCATCTTCCCGCACTTGCATAAATGTGCTAACAGAAAATCGTAAGTAGCATATTTCCGTTATCCGTACCTTTTATAACGTGCTATTTTATTAATTTGAATAATTATCTTACAACGTGTCCCAAAATTCCACGATAAGCGGGCACCAGATAGCTCATGACTACACGAGAAAAAAAGAAAATAAAATTGCTTATTAGCAGGCATTCGTAGATATCATCCCTGCCAGGAGATGTATTTTAAATATGTAGTAGTGCTTACTTGCCTACAATTACTGTCGCAAGGCCCCACATAATTTCTTGCACGTACGAATATAAATTTACTACCACTACTTTAAAACAATATGTAACAAATACTGTTATATACACATGTATACATAACAAATGATATTATACATAATAAACATACAAGGGATGGTGTAACCGAGGATCGCAGTTTCTTTATCAGCTGCTCTTACTACATTGCTCATTTTACATTTTACTTCCAGTACGTTGAATTTTAGTTCCAGCTCCAGTCGCTTTATCTCTGACCATTGCCAGACCCTGAAGCCAGGTCCCAGTGTGGACGGTTTGATTCGCAAACTCCAGACCACGTTGGAAACAAGCAAAAAAAAGAGCCGTTACAGCATGATATACGGTTATTTCAGTATCTGAAAATATATGTTAGAAATATCATCTCCTTCAGGACTTAATATCTAGTTAAAAAGAAAAGAGAATTTGATATTTTGTTTCGGTATCACGTACTGGAGTACTTTACTGGAGTCTCTAGTACATCGCTGCCTAATAAGTTTATAAATATACATAATTAATTTAACTTGATAAAAACCAAACCCAGAAAATATAACTCTAGCCTAGATTCAAGTATCAATGCTCTCGGACACTGTGACATCTACATCATATTTACATTTTATCAAATTCTGAAAAAGTAGTTTTACTTGTAAACTACTTTAAGCAATAATATAACGTATTATTTAATCCACTTTACAGTGAATGTGTTCGTTTCATATTTAAGTAACGTTACGTATAAGATATACTCGTATTTTATTACACCTGGAACAACGTATTAAGTACTTGGTTCTTACAACTCAAACATATGTTCACTCATAAAATATGTAATAATAATAAAATATGAGATGTACTTAATATATTTGTTTTTTCTTCTTCTTTTTATTCTTCGTAAAAAGATATTACAGAAACAAACTGAAAAATATTTCAACATGTGGAATTATTTTTACAATATTCCAAGGAGTAAAAATATGTTAAGTTTTTAGAAGTTAGCAAAAACTAAGTTTAAAGATTTGGTTACTCAATGCGAGCTGCTGACCTGACAATAGACAGCTACTAGGCACAGGCGAGTAGCTGCTGTGTGCTGACGTGGGTGGGAGAAGGATAATGACAGTGAGCAAAATTAATTGTTGTAGTAACTCGCCACTACTGTGTTCTTTGCATGTGTTGTGTCACAATACATACATACCACGTACCGATACGACAGTACGCCAAGTCAGACATGTGTACTGTAGGGTGTATTGGAGTTGTTTTGCACTAACATAATTTATCACACATCATTTTTATCGATGCACCACTGTTTTGAAAGAGATTATTGCTTTCTCTTTCATTTTCCTTCCAGTGTATTCGTTTGGTTTCTTCCATGTATTCGTTTGGTTAAAATTCGTTGTTATATGCTTCCAATACAGTTTTGTCGCTTGCAGTCTGCGACATTACATTCAGAGGGTTAGGATAGGTAAAGCGTAGTAGCGCGTATACGACCGGTCAAAATTCGCTTAAATACGCTTGCCAATGTGCGACAAGCATAACTGTACTGCAGTAACTCACACCCTATAATCTCAAATTGTCAAACAAGTTGTTAAATAAAATTTTCTTACTAGTTTAGTTGTGCTGATTTCGAATATCTTATTCACCAGCCTCAATTTTGATGATTTAGGTTTATATTTATTAGATTTATAAGATTTTATCCGAACTACTTTTTCTTCCTATATAATAATCTTTACTTTTTATTATTATTACTACAATTTTAACAGATAGGTGATATTTCGCACTAATTATAGATAGATAGTAGATTTGCTTATTTATATGATTGGTAAATTTGTTTATCCTTTGGTGAATTATATAATAATCTCTACTAGTAGATATTTGGTTAAAAGGTTTTGGTACATTCAACATATTTATTTTTTAAATTTTATACATATCTCTAGTAAAAATATTTGAAATGTTAACATTGGTTACCAAATATTTATGGAATTTAGACAACGACTCCTCAGCGAATAAAGAATCTTCCGAGACCTATGCTTTATTTAAGAAATTTGGTACAGCGAAATAGAATAATGATCCAGTGAAATAAGATGCCTAGTGGCCAACAAAAGAAGGAAATGATGAAGTGAAATTACCTCTCATAGACCTTTGTTTTGACGGTAGGAACATAATCAATTTAATTTGGTAATTACCAAAGCCAGAAAATGATAACTCTGTTGCGGAGAATTAAAAATACCTTTTGTGATATATTTAGCATATAATAGCGACATTAACAGCAAAGCGTGGGTGTTACGTAACAGAATAATGTGATAACAGGTGAACTGTGTAACACAGAATCAATTTATAAAACTGAACCTCACATTAAATAAAACCCCTTTGTAACGTTATGTATGGATATAATAGCGTTAACATAGATTAATTATGTATGCGTTCAAACATTATTTTGATAGTCTTCCATTTAACTTCTCCAGGAATCAAAATCTTCTAGGTGAAGTTAGAACTGAGGAGTGAGGAAGAAGGGGGGTTTTATCTCGAGGTGTTCACTGTGCCATGGTACGGTTGGCTGCTGCGAATACATCAAGCGTGAACGATTAATGAAGAGGTTTGGATTTCACCACCTGTCAACACGTCTTTAACTACAGCTAGTACAGCTTGACAGACTTCAGGTTTACTTTAACAGAGTAAATTGCTTGTTTCTTTATTGGGAGAGTAACTCTGTGAGGATTAGAGTTGAACTCAGGGTTGAAGGGAAACTGATTCAATAAAAGAGTAAATCAATTGCGTATTTAGAAAACATGTGTATTAGAAAAACGTTTAATGGGGTTTGGTAGGAATGTGAAATTTGGTACACTGAAAGAGTTTAAGGAGTAGATAATTTTTAGATGTGAACCCACTTTAAGAAGGTACCGGACGTACCGCCCATGCAAAAAGTTTATCTCTCGGTAATACGAAATGCAAAATACGAAGTACATGAGGGACGAGCAAATATTGGGACTGTACCTTTGAAAATAAATCTTTCAATTCAATATTAAACTGCTTTTTGCTTGTTAAAATGATTTTTTATGCATATAATAGTTTAATAAATTCAAAATTACCTATAATTAATATCAAATTTATATTAATTCAATTTAAATACAAATTAAATATTTTGAAAGAGGAATACTAAATTTTGCAACGCTGCAAATTTACGTGTGTTGACGCATGCGTGACTTGGTTCTTTGACCAATAAATTGTTATATTTTATATAATATTTATTCCGATTTTGAATTTCCCGCTCAAATTGGGATTTGCAACGTTGCCGGCTTATAACCTATACATTTACTGTTTCTTAAAGGTTTTATTTAAATATTTTTGTAAATAGGTATCCTTTTGATAATTTTCTTTTTGCAATAGTTACAGAAAAGATTATTTTATATACACTTAGTTTTTGAAAGCCGTGTCACCATTTTTTTATAGCTAAAAGTTATATTATGTGGTGAAATTGAGCTAAAAATTATGTTTTGTATGGAAAATGACTATTTTTAATCATGTATAAAAAGAAAACTATGAACCCTAGGTCTCTAAAATTTTGAGACAGCATGTATTTTAACTATTTGTATCGACCCTTTAAATTTCACAACGTTTTCATCATTTACGTTAACTTCCTGTACCTCCTTAACTTCCATTCTCTCTGTTTCATAGAAGAGCTGAATAAAATGGAATCGGTGAAAAAGTTACAATAGATGGAATGGAATCTTAATTTTTTAATTGATCATGGTTACGTGACATGGAACACACAGTGGCAACTAGAGATGTGCACAAACAGTTTTCAAAATTACACGCGTTGTGAACGTGTACCCGTTATTCGTAGCTGCAATTATCGGGAATCGTATTGTTGCACTTCAATTAATTTAAAAACAAATACATATTTTTAATTACTGTATTCGCTTCAATCGATGTAATTCAATACACGACGAGTGAGCGTTAGGTACGAGTGTAAAAATTAAAATAGTTTACAAATTATAATTAGCTAAAACAACTCATCCGGTTTTGTTATTTGCAATTATTTCCAAATGAACAGATCGCTGGCTGCAGACTGGATGACTCTCAATAATTGGAACATTCATTTATCTTCCACACGCCGTTAATGCTGCAGATTAAAATCAATGCAGACAGTGACAACATTTTTAGTACACTACCATTAGTATTTAATCCCATAATTATTTATTTCTATGGTTCTTTTTTATTTTTCTTGTTCATTTTAATGTTTAACAAATAAGTATACAACCCATCCCAACCCATAGTTTGTCAAATCGATACAAAAAAGCATACTTTCGATAATGTTTTTTGACGTCACAGGTAATATATAATTATTTCCACAATTACTACATGATAAAATAACATTTAAAGAATACTTTTCATAAATAAATATCAAGAAATGAGGCATTGACAGCGAATCTCCGCTGACGTCACAAAAAAAGTACCATTGCAGTGCCACTCATAACCCATCACTGGATTATTTGAAATCAAAAGTATTTCATAAATTGATAAGTTTCTCCAGGTAAACCTCTCGAGTTTTTTTTTAATGATTGTTCAATTTCTTACTTAGCACTTAGAAGTCAAAATACCGATTTCTCATGAAAAAAATCGAAAACTCTGTTATTTTAAAATACGTTAAAATTTTATAAAAACCCGACAGCGTTATTTCAGCATTTCTGTAAAGCAAGAATGTGTAAAATTTAAAAAGGATCGGTGCAGTAGATGACCAGAGGTAATAAACTTAATATTTTGTACATTAAATAAATAAATAAAAAAAAGGAGATAATATCCTATAATAAACGTAATACCCTATGCTTATCCTTCAACCTCAAAGTTTCACAAGATGTCAAAATTTGTATACTAAAAACAAAGAATATCAAAGAAGAAAATAACACTAAAAAATATTTCTTTGAAATATTTGACATACAACAGGAGAAGGTTTACAATATGTGATAATGGAGACAGTGAATTAAATGTGCTTGCAGAAGAAAGCCCCCGTACCAATAGTTGTATACCACAGTCTAACATGTTTTTGATTGTTCATTTAGGATGACACTGCGCCGAATGTTTCTCACAACGTCTATTTGTTCTCTCTCAGAACTTAATGACAAAACGAACAAATCCCGTCCCATTCCGTCACGTCGCGTCCCGTGTCATCTCTGTAAACCATTAGCGTTACGCGACTTTCCACAACGTTCCGTGTTAGAATATTACTTGAAACAACGTCAACGTTAATTCAGGATGAATTATTGAATTTGCTTTTATTGTTACCGTCTTTCTGCATGAGATTTAACCATAAAAGTAATTAACGTTATGCCCGTGCTGTACGCTATACCCCCCTCCCCGCGCTCTCACTCCCGGTAAATAACAGTAAATAAATGAATCTTGTAATTAAACACTTTCAAAATAATAGGCAAGTAAAGTGATGAGCACGAGCACACAAAGTATGGTAAAGCGTTTGTGAAATTGTTCAAATTAATTTATGAAGTTAAATTACCTTGATAATTATTTCATCAAAGTTGTATCACACGTGGGTGTCAATGTACGGGGAATAAGGGGTGGAATAATACAAAGAATGAATCCATAACGTTATAAGTTTAAGATTTTATGATAGTATATGCAAAAAGATTGTGGGAGAAGATGGAAAGTGGATAATGCATGGAGGAGTTATTGTAAGGGAGCGGAAGTAAGAAGAAGGATAAGAGGGAAGAAAAACAAATGGGAGAAAGCTTAAGGTTGTTGACAATGTGTACAAAAGGTAAGATAGCAAAAAACGGTTAAGTAGAGAAGAAGAGGAAGAACTGTTTTGGAAGAAGACACGAGATTATTGAAAATAAGAAACTATAGTTCAAATTACGAGAGTTCGGTGGTAACTCATGCTTAAAACAGGTTGTGTCGTATAAAACTATACTAATATGAAAAAGCATTGTCTCACTAATTTCTTTGTAATGTATATAGGAACGAATGAGATAAAATTTACTACCGTATTGTAGATTTATACAGCTCTTATAACCTTTTTTAAGCAAGATTCACCGACAAACTCTCGTAATTTGTTCAATAATTACACTAAGTTAAAAATAAATGTAATTGGTAGAATGAATATTATACCTAACGGTAAAATATATATTATAGTCTATAGTCGTCTATAGTATATATATATATATATAAAAAACGAAATCGAAATTTTGTAATTTTAATAAAACTTGCTTTTATGAAGAGCACAAATTGTAATGAAATTTTTTTTTAAATTCCAAATGTAATGCAGGAATTTCATGAAAATTTAATATGTTATAAAAATCATAGTTCACTGTATAATTAACCACGTCGTTAGCGAGATATTATTATTAAGAATGTGAATTTTTCAATTAACTCGAGAGATGAATCGAACAGTAGTACTGATGTGGCAACAGCGCTTTCATATTCCTACGTAGTAAGCGCGGTTATTTGGTTATAACGGTAACTGGTCGCAAACAAGATCGACAGTATTTCTCAGCGTTGTTGCCACGTTGAATTCTGTATTACTATGGATGTCTGTGTACAAATACGTATTGATGCTATTTAGTTGTATGTGAGAACAGTGAGACTGTATTTCCACAAATGTTTTCAACTAGGACTAACCGCTTCAGGTTATTTTTTATTCGTAGTACATTAAGTAACTCTTGTGCATTAGGCTGTTAGTGAACGATTGCCCTACGACCTTGTCATCCAGTCTCTTTAAGACCAAGAATTTAAACTTAGAACATTTTTAATATTTATTTAATCATAATGTAACAGAATTATGTTTATATATATAAATAAATTACGACATCGAGTAAGGTTTTAAAGATGTTAAAATTCAAGAAATACTCCTGCAATAAAAGATATAGCTTTCATCAGAATATTAAATGATATTTAAAGAAAATATAAAACGAAAGACCTAAATAAACAAAAAAATTATTAATTAATTTTATTGCCGCATTTTAATTTATCACATATTCTGCCAACGCTGGCAACATTGAACATTAAACTCAGCACTGCGCCAGAATGGGTATACCTTGTGCAATAACTCTCTCTTGACGTTTCTGCGCTAGACATCTGTTTCCAACAAGAAAGAAGACACATTTCATTTTCATTTCCATTTCCATGCTACGGTATATATTTTTTAATGTTCTATATTTTAATTAATTTATATACTCGCTATATAAAATGTATTTATACGTTTTAATCGTGACAGCTTACATTAATGTCTGTCTACGTATATTGAACTAAAGGTTGTATCCAGTGGCGTAGAGACCATCTATTCAAGGTCCGACGATCTACGTGTTTTATAACTTATTTTTATATTTTCACGTTTTACTGTGAAGTTGCAATCGTAGAAAGATATGTCAACAACAAAATATTTCATTTTGATACTTTTTAATGATTTTTCTTCAATACCACTTATTTCTGCTGTTCTTTACGTATTAAAATGCTTATACAGTAGAACTCTAATTATACGGATTAATTGGGAATAAATACGGAATTGGAGTTCTACTATGGCTTTAATTAATATTTATATAATAATATAATATTTATGTTTATCTAAACTAAATGTATATATTTTTATAATTAAATTTATACTGCGATCTTTCATATAGACATTTAATAGCAAGTTTCCAATAAAATTCATTTTGTGCGGTATGTGCTCAGTGACACAACTGTATCTATTTATTAATTCATTTAATTAAATCCTGGGCGCCTCCTTCTTCAGTTTAAATGTCTTTAGATTGATATCTTTGTAAGATCTCTAAATATATATCATTAAATTCATGTGAGTATCAGGACATTGTGGAATAAGTGAAGACAACATTGCAAACAAATTGGCAAATGAATCTATATGTTTAAAAATTAAGGTAAAATCGATAAAAAAGAAGCATATTTTCAATAATGTTTTTTGTCGAAACAGTTAATATATAATTATTTTTATAATTACTACATGACATTTGAAGAATACTTTGTGAAATTTTCTTAAATAAATGTCAAGAAATGAGCCATTGACAGCAAACCTCTGCAATCGTCACGAAAAAAAGTAACATTGCGGTGCCACTCATAACTCATCGCTGGATTTTCTGAAATCGAAAAACCAAAATGATTTCATTAGTTGATAAGTTTCTGCAGGCAACTCTGTCGAGTTTTTCTTTTTTTATTAATTTTTCAATTTTCTACAGCACTTAAAAGTCAAAATACCGATTTTTCATGAAAAAAATCAGAAACTCTATTATTTTAAAATACGTTTAAATTGAAAAAACTCGACAACGTTACCTCGGCATTTATTTAAAGAAAGAGTGTGCAAAATTTCAAAACCGCATTTAAAAGTTTCAAAGTAAGATGAAAGCAGACCAGAGAGGTAAAGACTTAAAACTCTATATCTCCGACAGTTTTACTCCAATCGACTTAAAAATTTTACACAATAAACTTAATATGTTGTACAATAACATAAATGAATAAAAAAAAAGTTGAAACTTTACCCCCTCTTAATGCATTCAAATTTAAGCAAGGAAGGATGAAACCCGTAAAATTGTATCAACTATAATTGGTAAAAATTGCAAAATTCCAGCTAACCTGTACAAATTTAATCTTAAATCTGATGATAGATGTTGATATACAAAATAAATTATATTATTTTTGAATGTATCTAAATTTAACAGTGAAATAGAATAGAATATTATTAAAACCTTTAATACTACATTTTTCTTAGGTGATTATCAATTTTTAAATACTACATTTAGCTGTTTTATTTTTGTTACGCCACTGGGTTCGAACAAATATTACTTTGGTGTGAGATCTAATATTAGACGCTCGTAACGAAACGCGAAATGAAATGTCAAGAAGGAAGGACCTAAAATGAAGACAGTTTATTAAAAACGCACGATAGTCGATAGCTGTTTGTTATCTTTATTATTTATTTTGGGTTTATTAATATAATTAGGAAATAGTAAAACTAAATGTGTTTTTCAATTTAGTAAACATTGGCATAGTTAGAAAAGATTACAATGGGCTTGTGTCCTATGTCTTAATTTCTATAAAACTGTACTATATATTGATAAAGTGGGTTACTAGAACCTCAAATGTCCAATTATTTTTTAAGAACTCCTTATATGTTAAGAGATATTACCAAATTAAAAAAGTCATTTTGTCTCTTTAATTATTAAAGGGATTCAACGTTGAACACATTCCAAATGCATATGACATCACAACCGCTGCCAACCTTACAGCTCATAAATCTCTGCTACATGTATTTATATATCAAAATATCAAATATTATTTACAGCAATTTCAAGGAACAATCAAATTTCAATATTATGTCTGCCTTAGCAGGGTTAAATTAAATAAAAACTTGTTATTCTTTGACTTGACTTGATTGTTTCGACTACCAACAGCTGCAAAACATTACCACAGAACTGACCTACTCAACGAATAACTGACGTTAAAATGCATTTAACGTCATACAAACATGGTCGACCATTTCTGGCGCTAAAACTACAATTCAAACTTTTAATTGCTATATCTCCGTCAATATTTAGATATTTAATAAAATAGACACACCAATACACATTTATTAACATCAATTTCAATCAACATTTGAAAAATCGACCACTAAAAAATGAGGACACAAGCCCATTACTTTATTTGTAATTGTTAATTATACTACCTTTTATTTATCCCACAATTAACACATCAGATCGTCCGCAAGGCAAACAGTTTTTCCATATGTTAATTACAAAAATAGAGCCGCCGTTGGTTATAATTATCTATGACAAGTGCAAATTTAAACAAGAATCATAAAGATTAAAAGATAATCAGTTAGTAGAGCAACAAGTAGGTTGAATCATACGTCATGTGGTATACGGGTGGGATAGCCCTACTCACGTATGTGTGGGATTATACAAGTACGTGTGTGTAAGTGTCAGGTCAGCAAACTTAATAATAATAAACACACTGCTGAAATTAGTTAAAGTTTTGTTAGTTTTACAAGCTATAAAGACCAAGTTTGTAAGTTTAAAAAGTGAAATATATACTCGAGTTTGTTGGGTTCATAACTGACTTGGTCAGTATGCTTGAGCGTTAACATGCTTGAACATGTTTGTCAAAACGGCGAACATGTTGGTCATTACTGTTTTGATATTTAATTTACTGTTTTTATTTAATATTGTAATCTAGATTTCTAGTTTTCAAAATAAGCATTCCTTTTCACATTTGTGTTTTAATTTAAGTTTAGTTAATTTAGTTGGTGCGTACGCATCGTTAGTAATATAAATTTTGACAGTTCGACAAAATTGTATGTGAAATAATTAATTAATAATTATTTTTCAAAACTTTTTATAAAAGTAAATTCTACTGCATTTTGACAGATTGTCACATTTTGGAGGTTATAATATAATATAGTTTTTCTTAATTTAATATTTTTAATTTAAAACATTGAACCTTGTAATGTTCTAAAAAAAAAATAAGAGAACTTAAAAAATAAATTAAGTTAAAAATGGTACTGTGAATGACTACGCGTATTGCCATATGCTAAACAATTTAAATTAAATACAAAATTAAATTAAAACAGTGAATTTATTATCAAGTTATATTGATTATCAAGTTATATTGACGATCGGAAATAGACTGTCGTTAAATAAATTAAATTTTTATAAATAATAAAGGATGTGGATAATATTAAACCATATTTTGAAGATGGTGTCTGAAAGATCCAGATTTGATTTTTAATACGATGAAAAAAGGAAATCTACCCAAAAAGCACGATACCATAACGGTTTTCTCCGACTATTAGAGCAGATTCATATGAAAATCTAAGCTAACATCTCAATTATTATAATTAAGAAAACAAATTTAATCAAGATAAAACATGAATCGATATCCCAAATAAATCCAGAATCACGTTCTCCAGTGCCCTATGATATCATCTAGTATTTTGAAGCGAACCCGTTCTTTATAGGCAATCGCAGAGTTATGAGATTGTACGACTCCAGCAGCCTTGGTGGCTCCTCTAGGCACTAGGCTACAGCAAAGCGGCATGTGTGTCAAATGACTGTGACATATTACTTCTCCTCCTACGCTTTCAGTTTCTCTCGTTGGATACAAAGTTTTTAGAGAGTAGTGGGAGGCAGGGTGGTAGGGGGTGGTCGTATTCCTAGGTTGCTGCAGTTATAGAACGAATATTCCGATCAGCTCTCGCTGTCACGTTTAACTAAACATTTCATTTCGTCTTCTATTATTCTATTTTTATGTAATCTGATTTAGTATGCACTCTGACTCACTAATTGGCTTATTAATTATTCTCTTGCTGTTAAAAAGTAACATCGGATTTATTTTAATTATATAAAAGTTAAATCATAATCTATTTAATGTATGTATATATTAAGTGCTTATAGCTTAATAAATTTACAGGTATGCTTTAACATTAGACAACTTTTTAGAGTTCTTTTTTGACGACACAGTTAATATATAATTATGTCTATATTTACTACGTGATAAAATAACATTTGAAGAATACTTTGTGAAATTTTCATAAATAAATATCAAGAAATGAAGCATTGACAGCGAATCTCCACAGACGTAACAAAAAAAAACATTGCAGTGTCACTCATAAGCTCATCACTGGATTTTAATAAACTTAAAATGCATGCACTCCCTGCAAATGATACTTCAGCACTTCGGTTTCTATTCGATAAAAGTCACGCCGTGTGAAAGATACGCATACTATGTACCACTGCAAGACGAATACGTTAAAGTTCATTCGATAAACATAGCTTTATACGTTTTTTTGCAGTACAAACATCATGTGAATAGTTCTATATAAAATGTATGCGCCACTGCAAAAAAACGTGCAGTACAATGCCGTGTGAATTCAACATCGTCAACCAGACGGCTACCAGCTATTACGTAATTAAACACTCAATACTTTACAATGTCAATTTAAATGAACAACTCAATTTACAAACTAATTTACGTGATTGGTATTTAATATATTTCCACAGAGCAAACATATGGAGTACATATCTACATAACCTATTGCCTTTGGCCAATATAATTAGCAGTGGCTGTGTTAACCCTACTCAAAATAACTGGAACACACTGTGATGTATTGTCCATGGCCCATGGTCCATCACGGAAGCTGTTGGAATACTTCAAACGGTCTGCCTTTTTTAATTTTATAAATGGTTAAACGAATTGGTTCTTTGGTGTCTGTTTTTTTATTTAAACTGTAGGATATACCATAATGTCATTAAAAACCCATTTTGAAATAGTACTGACAATAATAGAATCGCAATTAACTTGCGTCAAAATAATTCTACTGCTAAAACTGTAAGTACTATGTATTAATAAAGTTACACCGTTAAAAATGTTCTTAATTTTAATAGACAAATGCGTACTAAAATTAGGATACATTTTGGTCTGAATTTGTTAAAAAATTCTTTGAAAATGCACGTTAGGAAAATTAATATAACTGGTCCCAAAATATGGTTTAGAATCTGTTCTAAAGTGTATACAGTTGTTTTTAAGAGTGATTATAGGAGATATTAATAATTAAAAATTATTAAAAATATTTTCGATTTCCTAATTTTTAAAGAGACCATAAGTTATAAAAAATAAATTAACCCGTGACGTCACGTTCTGCTATAGTATGGCCGATGGTGGAACTAAGGGCGTCCGCACATGGGGCGACTGGTTGCAAACCTTAGCCACGAATCTGCCCGAACCAAATGAGAATGTAACTATGTTGTTAGTGAGAGAATGAATGAGTATACGAGTGAGAGAAAACACATTGCACGAACGAACCTACTGCATCATTCAGATCAAACATTCGTTCTACCGTGTAGCAGGAAACTTGCTTGTTGAATCAAACGTTTACCGCATTGTTTGGAGCCGAGTTTAACTAAACTCATAATCTAAATAATAAGTTATCATCCCGTTTTCTTGACCTGTATGATGTGCCAACGTGTTCTAACACCAGTTGATTATAACAGAGGACTTGTCTCTAAAGATTTATACTATAATTCTCCATTTCCAAAATATTTTATTATTGAAATAAATTTCATGAAAATTAAAATAACTTACACACTTACCAGACAATTACATTTTTGAGTAATTTGATTAGAAACAAGAGTTACCCTTATGTTATATTCCCCTCAATTTAACACACACTCATAAATCCCTGATATAAATGCCCATCCCGTTCCGTCCCGTCAGAATCTGAAATTGAGGGCCGGAAAGCCGAAGGATTACATTGTAATATTCTGACAGGTGTTTTTGTGTTTTCTGAACTTAGGAGAAAATTATACCATAATAAAATCATGTCGGGAGATGAAAACCGTACACCTGCTCCTTCCTCCCACTACCCCCCTCCATGCCTCAAAATAGCAGAAGGTAAAGAAACCTTTATGAAACCCTCTACGTAAATATTTAAAATGTAATTCGTCTCCTGGGAGGAATTTAAAGTTTTCATTGTACGTATTCACAAACATAGAGTTCAGTGGCTCTCAACATTTTCGCAGTTGTTTAGTGGACACGAGTATTTTCACTTCGGGGGCCCTATTCCTGAGTCTTGCGAACAATGATCGTGATCGAACAGATCTGATTTATATGAGTGAAACATTTTACGAATCACTTTTAAAAAAGTATTCCTGTACTATTCCTGAATATTATTAGTTTAGTTTCTATTAGTTATTAATACTCTTTTAATAGTGATTCGTAAAATGTTTCACTCCTGTAAATCATATCTGTTCGATCACGATCATTGTTCGCAAAACTCAGGAATAGGTAGGTGCTATATTTTTCTAGGTTTCTTTGTTATCAAAATTAATTTGATTATGTGATCTCATAGTCATAAAACATATTAGGCAACGGTTTTGTGCACATATATGAGCCCACAGCATCATAAGTATTCTAAAAGTAACATAGGAATTCGTCGGTGATAGAATTCACCATTGGAAATAGGCCAACGTAAATTCATTTAAAAAAATAAAGAAATTATTCAAATCGTTCAACTAAACTCGCCTCCCAATATACATTTAGGAGAAATAGCATTGTTAAGTTCCAGTCAAGAAATCAATTCTTTTTCACTTAGATTTCCGATAGATGAATAATTTCAACTTCAGAATCTTTTCATTAAAATATAATTTTTCTCTCTCCAACATCTTACAATGGCCTTGTGTCCTATTTCTTAATTTCTATAAAACTGTACTATATATTGATAAAGTCCAATTATTTTTTAATAACTCCTTATATGTTAAGAGATATTAACAATTAAAAAAGTCAATTTGTCTCTTTAATTATTAAAGGAATTCAACGTTATAGAACATTCCAAAACATGTGATATCACGTTCGCTAAGCTGTTATCTCTTTTATATAACTGAGCGTAAAAGGGATAGAATATTCTACACAAAACTGTTAACCATAGAAAAAATAACTGACCTACCCTTAATAGTACAGACATGTTACGTCATAAATATGGCGGACATCTGTAGCGGTAAAACTACAATTCGAATTTTTAATTGCTATATCTCCGTCAACATTTAAATATTTATTAAAATAAAAACGCCAATATACATTTATTAACATCAATTTCAATTACCATTTGAAAAATCGATCTCTATCGATTTTTGTTTTAAATAGAATCGGTATATTTTCGGTATTTATAATAGGGAGCATAAATGAAGAACCACTGATATACTCATATCATTCAGTTAGTTCACTGCTCAGGATCCTAAAAAAACATGTTATTAATTGGTATACTTAAAAATATAATTAAATTTAACTGTTACAAGTCCACAATTACATAATTCGTAGAATTACTCATTTAGGTTTACGCATACTGGCACACGTTCTCGTACTCATAAGCCTGTAGATTCATGCTTTACGCTAATTGGTTTTATCTCTACTGTTTCACAGGTGGAGCGCAATGTAAATATGACGTGAGAATAAAGTGGCGCTACATTAAGTAAATGATGTACTACTACATATAACGCTGATGACTTTAGGCGAGATAGTCCGGTAAGTAGACTGCTTTAAATGTATTAATGATAATGTTTATTAATGTTGTATTTATCATTCAAATATCTTTTTAATCAAAAAACAAAATTAAACATCACTATGATGGTGAAGAACTAGTATTTCTCCGTATTTACGTCCTTCAAAGTTTCTTACACATTTAAAAGTTATTAAATGTATTTTCTTAAACATATGTCACTTGTAATTGTTTCTTAACGACATCAACAGTGTTCTTGATGGATCACGTGCTATATAAACCACGCCTCTCGCTCTTAAGCGTTCCCCTTCTTCTTTTGAATGAACACTATTATAAAGTCAGTCTTAATGTTATGGTCTTTTAAGGCCTGTGGCATACTACAAGCGTATTTAAGAGAATTTTGGCCGGACGTATACGCACTACTGCACTTTACCTATCCGAACCCTGTAAATGTAATGAACCCTCGTACATTGCAAGCGGCAAAGCCGTCCGAATACGGGCGTTACGTAGGTCACATAGTGGAAGCGTACATCAGCGAATTTTAATCAAACGAATTAATAGAAGGGACCAAACGAATTCACTGGAAGGAATATGAAAGAGAATGCAATAGTCTCTTTCATAACAGTGGTGTATCGATAAAAATGAAAGTAAAAGTTTGCTCTTATGAAAAATTATGTTAGTGCAAAACAACTCCAATACACCCTACAGTACACAAGTGCAACACGCCTTATCCTAACGTAGTACTGCGAAA
The DNA here is from genome assembly GCA_963678705.1 of Panorpa germanica. Lineage (NCBI taxonomy): Eukaryota > Metazoa > Arthropoda > Insecta > Mecoptera > Panorpidae > Panorpa > Panorpa germanica. The sequence goes on along the minus strand of OY783220.1, from coordinate 7,823,825 downwards.
AACAAAACCACGGAAATAAATCCGTAATTCTGTAATACATAGAATCATATAAATATACATCTCTGCTAATTTAAAAGTCGCGCGAAAATTATTTATATTTTTATTATTATAATTTTATTTTCCTTCACTCTTTGTGCAAGATGGATGAGGGGGGAGGGAGCGGGAGGATTATCTTTAACAGATCACGTCTCCAAAGTCCATTGCATCTCCTCCGTATTGACCAGAAGTGAATACATCTAATATACCTAGTGGAAGTACTATTGCTATCTGCCATCGCAGGGAAGATGTAATAGGGTGGAATAGATAACGTTTTATACATATATACTCCATCTCCCCTACCCTACATTCATATAGTTTTTGCTGTATGTACTTTTGTATCTTCCAAGAGTGGATTTAGGGATGTGTACAAAACTGCAAATAGATTACGAGACTATTTTGTTGTTAGATGGTAGATGTGATTGTACTTGCAAATTGAAAGAATACGAGGTGTGTTTATAAGAGTAATGTCAATTTGTAGGGGGTTAAAATGCGGCGATAAATAAATGGAAATTCCACATACATTATTAGGATTCCTAGTTACCCGTTTCCAAATGCGTAAATTTGATAAAAATATTGATGATAAGGAGGTATAAGGTGAATTAAGGTGAAACGATACTTGGCCATTTTTCTCGTGAAATATAGATGGCGATACTACACAGCAGGTTAAATATTATCAAAAAAACCATGTTTTTTTTATGTTTAAATCGTTTTATGTAAGTAACTATAAACGTGAATCAAAATCTAAAACTGCAATTAGTTAGATGAATAACTAATTCGCCGAGATTACATCAACACATGATGTCGCTAAAAGCGGTTTTTTTAGAATCGAAATATTTTGCACTAAGTGAAGGTCCCCTGCCTTAAATCATGTTTTTAGATATGATTTAGAGTTAGGATCATAATTGAAATACGTCTTCAAGTTTTTTCCATCGTGGGCCATCAGTGTGTATCGTCATCTTGAAAAAATGGCGGTCAAACACGATTCTCTTGCATTATCTCCTTTAATTAAAGTTACTTATATACCCTAGAAAAATTAATTAAGAAAACTAAATTGAATTTATCTTTAATAAAACATTCGTAGTACAACAAGACAAAAAACATTTCAGTACATCCAGTTTCTTTTAATTGGTCATAAATATTTTTATAGCAATTTAAATTTAACTTTGAATATTAACTTTGTAGAAAGTACTTAATGCTTGGTTATTTAAAATACGTGAAACTTTGTTTTTGTGGGAGTGGTTTTTACAAAACTTTCCAATCCCTGGGGATACGTTTGGATTGTTCAGGAACAACTTCTAAGTGCATAAAGAACTTGAAAACGTTTCTACATAAACATGTAATTTATTATTAAACGAATATTAATCTTATTTACAAAAGTAATACTATGTAAGTTTTAATATGCCTCACAATGCTTGCGATGATTTTTATTTCGCTTACGCAACGATCTCGTTACGCCTCTGTCTCTGGAATCTTTGAAAACTTTTAACTGTCGTTTAGTGTCTGTACCAAGCATAAGATTACTGGCTTCGAGTATCTCTCAACGCAAGGCTGTCATCCTAAAATGAAGATGACAGATCAAAGGTCACGTACAAACATACCACATATCTTCTGTCTGTCAAACGCTAGACAGTTGTAATCCCATTGACTTAAAATATTTCCTTTTAAGCCTCTGTGTTGCTCCCTATTAAGTAGTTCTACATTTTCTGTCTTCAATAGCGATTTGAATTATTTAAAATAAATTTCCAACATTTTGACGTTTTTATTTCTCCTTTGGTTTCGAAAATAGAAGCGCACGTATTAAGAAATACTATGCTTGTCTTCGAACACATCTCCAAGGCATTCTTTTCAATAAACAACGAACCAAATCACGTAAATATAACGCTGGCCCTGAAATTTGCAAACTTCTGTCTTATTTTCAGTTTCAATTGATTTTTTTGATTATTTAAAGTTTAAATTTCGTTTTACCGCTTAATATTTGTTGAAGTTAATAAAATATAATAAGAAATCTTATTCATTTATTGTTGTATATCACAACATTGTGATATTTGATTCTACATCTCTTTGATACTTTTCTTATTTAACAAGGATGGTAGTGGGGAAGAAGGTAAAGAATGAAATGACGTCCACTACTCAACCAATTTAAAAATTTCCGCTTTCATTATTATAGGTACAAAAATTACTACTTCTTGTCCGTCTGAAGTTATTTTATTTTAGTCAAATTTGATTTATTAAGTTTATTTTTAATTAGGCTATTAAGTTTATATCATTTAGGAAATTTATCGAGCAATTTTTGAAATTCTTCCGGATTGTCTGAAAGCATGTACTTTAGTTCACTTCGTTGAGTTTGATATTGTGGGCAGGTTACTAGTAGATAATGGACTGTTATTTGCGTCTTACTGAGGAGCTGTTGTTTTTTATTATTAAATGTTGATGCGTCAACCTCGTAAGTCCTGTTCGTAGCCTGAAGATGGCTTTTTCAAATTGTCTGTTGCTCTTATTAGAAGTTTTCCACTTTTTTGCATTTTCCTTAATCATTCTCAATCTGTTGCTACTTATTTGTGTCCAGCACTGATTTTTTAATTTGCCTTATACCCTTTTATACCATTTAATTAAGTCTAAGCTTCACACTGTTAATAACTCTTATAATATTACGAATTGAATAAAAATAATTGGGTATTTGAGTTCTTATTAGCCAACTTTAACAATATACAGTGCAGATTTATATAAATTCATTTATGGTTGTGCTTTTTATTTTATATAAAAAAGATTCCCTAAAAGCATTCCATAAATAAATACTCGAAAAAGAAAACTTATTTATTTTATCGTTCAATTTTGATTGAAGTCATAAGGAAGAAATAAAGTGTAATAAAATTAAGCAAGCTAAACCATATATTGATCTACGAGTACGAATGTATATATACTATACTTTGAGTTAACGCGTGGTTAATGTTGCAAGCTTTTCTAGATAATATTTTTTATTATACTTAAGACACAAATCTGATGTTAACCTTGATAAAAATATATAGATTTCTAATCAACTATTTTAGTGCTATACTATTAATGTCGAATAATACAACAAAAATGTACTAACTTATTTTTTAAAATATTACCATTTATCATTTTAAGTGTTTCTTAAATATTGTGTATACACTTTTGACTTTTCTGCCATCTGTCACACAGCTATATGACAATTCGATTCACAAACTTTAGTATTAGAACGTTAGACCAGAACGTTGTTCATCTTTCAGTGAAAAATTACACCTTTACGGAAATAAAAAAAGTATAAGCAGCTAAAGAATATTATTTTCTAATGCCGGAACCACACATACCTGTTCGTGAACGATTATTTATCCTGTGAGCTTGTGTACGTGCATTCGCTTTAGCTATTCGCATGTGTGGACTCGGCATAAGTCTTCCACAGATTGTGCAGAATTATATATAATACATTTTATGAATTGTAATTTTTTAAACAAACTTATGTCTTATTTTAGTAATTTACAACAATTATAATAATCACACTGTTTAACTTAAATCATACTATCTTACCTGAAAACGAAGAAACGACATTTAAAGTTTATTATTTAAATTGTCAATTCCCTTTTATCTAATTTTGTAATAACTTAACATTATGCACAGTGAGTTCCCTCAACTCCAAATATCAACACACTACAATGAAAGTAGATTTTACTAATATATACCGTTAGCTCATCTGATCAGAATCCAGTTAATATCTCTGGTTAGTAAATTTAATTTCTTTACAAATATATAAGACATATTTGTCAAAACGATAAATTTATACCTTTTGTATAATCCAATAAGTTCAAAAGCGCCATATCGTTAAGTTTTCCGACCTTTAACTATGCAAGAACTAATCGATTGTGGTATTCCAACAACCCCAACGTAAAGCAACCTTCTCCCAAGTAATTCCACCACAACCAACCCTCCCCTCACCTGTAACATTCCGAACACACCTGGAATTATTAAGTACGTGACTTTTGTTATTATTGTATTGAGCATAAGAACAGGAATAACATATTACGTGAACATGCTTGTGTTGTTCTACGGTTCAAATCGTAAAATAGATTTGACATTTGTGTTATTCTTAGAATGTCAAATGGTGGTCCAAATTCTGATAGATGTTTAACGGTAAAAATTAACAGATATCGTTTGTGTATTTGTCGCTCTCACACTGCAACTTACTACCCGCGACATCACCTTATCATAAGCAATTTATTATTAATAATTTTATTTTTTATATATTAAATCAATCCGACGACTTTTATCCGCGGTGATGACATGTTATTTCAGAAAGCCCCGAAAGAAATCTTCAGTCTCATACAATGCACGGATCAACGCCAGATTCTTCATATCATGATCATAAGATGATATTTATGATATTTATGAATCCACTTTATGTATTTTTCTTGCAGTGTGTGTATCTTTTTATTTATCCCAGAAGGCTTGGAAATATGCAACCCTGAGAAGATTTAGTGTCATTGTTTTAATGTCAAGACGTATGAATACGGCGCTACGAAATACATAAAGTGGTGTATTAACAACCATTAAAATATAAAATTTGTCTCTTGATAAAGTGTGCTAATGCGACTACACCCTCCCGGAAAAATTGCAAGTTGCAAGAAAACGGTTGCAGTGTAGCGAGTAAAGCCCTCCGCACACGAGTCGACTGATTACAAACTAGTCGAGCCGTGTTTCGTGACTCTATAACATTTTTAACAATAACATAATAGGGGATTTTATTGTGTCGTATTTGTATGTATGTATATATTTAAATACTTTTGAATAGTATTTGTGCACATTTCTGCTCATGATGTCACCATCAAAAACATGCATCCAAGCATGCTTTGCGACCGGGAAACACAGTCGCTCAAAACGTGCTCAAAACCAGTTTAGTTTCGTTCGTGCCATGTGTTTTATCTTACTCGTATACACGTGCTTTCTCTCACTAACAACACAGTTCCATTCTCATTCGGTTCGGGCAGATTGATTTGCAATCAGTCGACCTGTATGAGGACGGCCTAAGTGTTATAGAATAGGTAACAAAATGTTACATATTAGGTCAAATTTGTATGTGCTTAAAGGTATCGATAGACATGCTATTCTTGAGAAAATCTTACCTATATGCAGATAACTATACTATTTGGATTGGAGCATGCTCTTTAAATAGCAAATGTATAGACAAGTTAAAATCTGTTTCCTCGGAAAGTAAAATGAGGTTTAATAAATAAATAACTAATTAATAAACATTTTAAACAATCTGCTATCAGTCAGTGAGTCAGTCAGTCATGGTGAATTCGCCTGGAACAATCGGAAATGCATTAACACGATCTGGATGTCGTGTTACACAGGCATACCGTCCAACCACAATAATTACAGTGCCCTAGCGAATGGGGCCGTTACAGTTACAATTGATTTTATTTGCGTAATGACATATTTACAACAAAGTAATACAAACGATACACAAATCGCTGTTATAACAATGTCTATTATTGGTCAAAATGAACCTCAGTCAGGCATGAATTGCTAGTCGACAAAACCGCATAGCTTATGGAACCATAATGCCCACCACTTCTCTCCACTCCCCCGCATTAGACTCCATCTATGGTGAATATCATGAAACATTTTGTATGAGAACGAGTTTGGTCATTGGTTTCTAGTTGATTATGTAAATATTTAACGCCTGCACATAGTGTTAATGTAATACATATTTAAATGATTGAAAGTGGGATAAATTGGAACTAAATAGAAATTATTAGAGTTATTCATATAACCATTTATAGGGTGATTAGAGTAACGTATCAAGTCCACCCACTGTTTTAGCTTTAGTTTAAAATATTATTATTTATTTCATTTTAATGTAAAATTTATATTAAATAAAGGTTAGTACTGATGCCTGACGCATATGCTTAAGTATCATTCCCACTCACTGCTTTAATTTAATTTCGTATTTTGTTTTTAATTTGTTCAGCATATGGCAATACGCGTAGTCATTTACAGTACCATTTTTAATTTAATTAATTTTTTTTTTTTTTTGGACCCTACAAGGTCCAATGTTTTAAATTAAAAATATTAAATTAAGAAAAACTGTATTATATTATAACTTCCAAAATGTAACAATCTGTCAAAATGCAGTAGGATTTATATTTAAAAGAAGTCTATTACTAATTGTTATTAAAAATAGTAATTTTAATTATTTCACATACAATTTTGTCAAACTGTCAAAATTCACATTACTAACGATGCATACGCACCAACTAAATTAACTAAACTTAAATTAAAACACAAATGTGAAAAGGATTGCTTAAACGAGAACCTGAAATCTAGATTACAATATTAAATAAAAACAGTAAATTAAATATCAAAACAGTGAGTGTGAATGAGGCTTTGGTGTTTAAAAATAAAAATAAGAATATTTTAACAGTAGATTTTTAAAATGTAACATTATTATTATAGTCATTTTTTATGTGCAGCTAAAATTAAAACCGCTTTTACAATAATGTCAGCGGTAAAACTTTAAATTAATGCAGTTTAAAACATAATTTAGTTTAGTTAAATCTCTAATGAACTGCGAGCATTAAAAAGTAATGGTAGTAGTGAAAAACTAACTTTTAAATCGTATATAATAATGTAATGTTACAGTAATAGCGCTTTGGATAATTATTTCATAAAAATAATGACGCTTAGCTATAAAATAACATAAAGATTTTATAACTAGTAATATGATAATCATTTTATTGTCTTTGTGTTAAAAGGAAGTTAATATAGTGTGCTATACCATTGGAAAAGTAAGGTTATGTTTAAAAATAGGTCATATACGAGTATACTAATAAGTAAAGAGACATCTAGTGTATATTAAAAGACACTATAAAACTCTAGAAGTAGCGCTGCTGGCAATGGTGGATGTTCTGAAGTAATTGCAAATATATTCAAATTAATCCAATGGTCTTGTGTCCTCATTTTTTAGTGGTCGATTTTTCAATTGTTGATTGAAATTGATGTTAATAAATGTGTATTGGCGTGTCTATTTTATTAAATATCTAAATGTTGACGGAGATATAGCAATTAAAAGTTTGAATTGTAGTTTTTGCGCTAGAAATGGTCGACCATATTTGTATGACGTGAAATGCATTTTAACGTCAGTTATTTGTTGAGTAGGTCAGTGCTGTGGTAATGTTTTGTAGCTGTTGGTAGTCGAAATAATCAAGTCAAGTCAAAGAATAATAAGTTTTTATTTTATTTAACCCTGCTAAGGCAGACATAATATTGGAATTTGATTGTTCCTTGAAATAGTTGTAAATAATATTTGATATTTTGATATATAAATACATATAACAGAGATTTATGAGCTGTAAGGTTGGTAACCGTACACAAGAATTGTAATGTCACATGCATTTGGAATGTGTACAACGTTGAATCCCTTTAATAATTAAAGAGGCAAAATGATTTTTTTTAATTGTTAATATCTCTTAACATATAAGGAGTTATTAACAAATAATTAAACATTTGAGGTTCTAGTAACCCACTTTATCAATATATAGCCCATTGCAATAGTTGCTTCAATAGTATGTTATGAAAATTAATACACGGGATCTGAATTCTTTGTTGTTTTGATTACATTTTGTAACTATTTAACTGGTAACTTCTGATGTTTTTCCAAAAAACGGTACAAAAATGTTATAGTTTTAACTTATAATTCGCCACTCTTCGCTATGAATATAAATTGGTAGCGCTTTACAAATACTTTTATATTTAAAAATTATAATTACTAAATATTTGGCAAAGAAACTTCATCATTGTCGTCTGAATTGGTTTGGGATTGGTTTGGAATATTGTCTGTCAAACTTTTGTGATCCAGATTGCAGATATTCATCCTACTGCATTGTTCATCTGATGGCTCAAATGCTACACAATTTTTATTTTAAAATTAAGTAAGTTTTTAAGTAATTAAGTAAAATTTTAACCGTTAAATGACATGTGAGGAGAGTGCGGGCATGAATCATAAAATATATAGTCGCATTTAAGACGGCAGCGCCATCTCATTTATAATATAGTAATAAATTGTACAAACGTCAAAATTATGGTACGATTGGCAACACTGGTAACAATTGTTATCATAGGATTCACTGGTTAGGAGATATGGTGTAGATACCACCATTTTATCAAGATGGCGGTGCTCGTGTATGTCTGACTATGGTAAGACATTGAAATTTTCTTTAAAACCCAAAACTTAAAAACATATTTAAAAATTAGAACTACCGGACACAATGTAAGGCAAAAGCACTCTGCTCCTGTATTATGTTTTTTCTTTATATATTTAATTTCTCCGGCTTTGTAGCCTTTTATCACCCCTAATAATGTTCTGCTTTAACTTTAACTTTACTTTAACTAAGCTTTATATCCCGACAACATGAATGATCTATTCATGACCACTGCAGTTATAAATTATGGTATAATTAATCTATTGAAATTTCTTTCAGGGCAGTACTAAACCAGGCCCACATTAACCAATAGGCAAGTAGGACCCGGAATTGTATCAAATCGGAACATTTGTGACTGGATAATATTGGTTTCGCCGAATCAATTGTGACTGTATACAATTCATTCTGATCGAGGAATTGTAAGTAGATACAATTCAAAATATTAAAAAGAATTTTTTTGTTTTTGTGTATGTTTATAAGGGGAGGAGGGTGTATATGCTTTTCGTGTAGAACTCAATGATGAATCAATCCGGGACTGTACTAAATATCTACTTTGTAATATAATACGTCAAGGAATTTAGTTAGTTACTTAGCATACCTTTAAAATTAGATGATACACAACATGATCATTATCTCCCTCCAAGGGATGAATACAAAATGACAAGCATATTCTAAGGGTGGTGAAACCTCTTTACACATATGAATTAATGTATATAATTATAATAAACTCATTACTCATCGCGCTACAATCAGCTTTGTCGGGTCTACAAACAGTTTGCTACGTAGTGATATAACCAACCAACACATAACCTCACTTTTTACTATAAATTACATTTTATGGTGTAATAGTTTCTTCGTGAACACAATATGTCTAAAATCATAAAATATTTTATGATTAATACCAATATAAATCCATCTAGCGCATTCTTTACTTGTCTGTTGAAATAAGTTCAAATTTCTTTCCGGTAATATACTCGTAGCTGGTGGAAGCCATTTAAATAGATATAAATTTTAATGTTTAGCTCTAATCTTGTCTAATGTTGTCAAACAAAACTTTAACACATAAAATGAAGGTAATATGACTTATATGAATATGGAATTTGAATATAAATGTATTTTTATCTCACTATTTTCTCAGCCTTATTTCTCGCTATAACATAACCTAAAAAAAGTTAGGTTAAATGCACTTACAATGGGCTTGTGTCCTCATTTTTTAGTGGTCGATTTTTCAATTGTTGATTGAAATTGATGTTAATAAATGTGTATTGGCGTGTCTATTTTATTAAATATCTAAATGTTGACGGAGATATAGCATTTAAAAATTTGTATTGTAGTTTTAGCGCCTTTAGATGGTCGGCCATATTTGTATGACGTGAAATGCATTTTAACGTCAGTTATTTGTTGAGTAGGTCTGTGGTAATGTTTTTTAGCCGTTGGTAGTTGAAATAATCAAGTCAAGCCAAAGAATAATAAGTTTTTATTTTATTTAATCCTGTTAAGGCAGATATAATATTGAAAATTTATTGTTCCTTGAAATAGCTATAACATATAGCAGAAGTTTATGAAGCTGTAAGGTTGGTAACCTGTAAACTTGCCAAAGTTCTATCTTGAATATGCTATCTCTTTTACTCTCTTTTGTATAAAAGAGATAGCAACTAGCGGCAGCGATGTCACATGCAGTTAAAATGTTGTCCGACCAAGAATCCCTTTAATAATTAAAGAGAAAAAATGACTTTTTAATTGTTAATATCTCGTAACATATAAGGAGTTATTAAAAAATAATTGGACATTTGAGGTTCTAGTAACCAACTTTATCAATATATAATACAGTTTTATAGAAATTAAGACATAGGACACAAGCCTATTGTACCTTTTAGGCAATTGTTTCAAATTTTTCTTTTTCTGGCACTTTCCAAGGTCACAATTTGGATGGGTGATTGTTAGCCACCCGTTAGATTGTGATCGTGGTGGTATGCGTATGAGGGTATTTTCCGTGGACATTGCACCACTCGTGCCAACGGTGAACAGTGTTCGGTTGACTTTTATATACTTCTTATCCCTTTCGAACGAACGCAATTAAGTGATCATATTAGTTTAGGATGATTACCTTAAGTTCCAGCTTCTTCGTACATATGCAGATCCTATTTCTGCACAAAATTTGCATGTTTAGGGTCTATAATAGACTGGCATCGCATACCTCTAGGAGTGGAGGAAAAATCAATTATGATTTACTACACACAGTGTATAGAAACTATGTATAAAAACCCACCTGGTCGGAAGTCGAGGACTACCTCTAATAAAACTTTTTAACGTCGAGAAATAGGATATTTATAGTTTATTTAATCTAGAGTTTATTCGAGAGATAAAGTTTTGTGATTCTAGGTAAAACATAACGTATTTTATTCTTTTCAAAAGGATAAATAAAATTATTAATAACCATCCATGTGTTACTTTATAACCATCATTAAAACACTTTAACATCTACTACACTTTTAATTGGATTTTTTTTTCATGAACAAGATCCTGTGCTATGTATTGTGAAGGCTTTGCATTTTATATCATCCTGAATTTACACAGGTTACTGGATTACATCACTCAGTCCAGTTAATCCATTACATTGTACACAATTTTATGTGTTATTTTGCATAGTGTCAACAAATGGTGAAGTTACAACTTGTTTCACCTTTCAATACTGGATTTTATTCATAGATGGCACCACTTTTCAAATGAACATATTGGATATTTATTTCGATTTTATTGTTTCGCGGATTACAAATAAATAAACACAAAATATGTAACGTACTTTTTATACCAGTCGAAGTTTTCACGTAAAAAACTGCAATAATGTTAAAAAATGGAATATTCAAAATCGCTGCTAAGAAGGGTCTCTCCGAAGGTAAAGGGACAAGCAGAGGAGTACTACGTACTCTTTTAGGCCTCTAATTCAATAAATTTTAACTAAATCAACTCTATATATTTTTTACTAAATGGTCAAACAATCTAAAGGAACATTTCTAATTTATTCTTATACATCCTCCCCAGTAAACATTTTGGAATTACTTTGCCATCATATTGGAGATGCGTATGATTTTTTTGTCATGAAAGAGTTCATTTACAGCTTAGTTTCTCACAGTCGTTGATAGAAATGTCTATTTTATCGGCTACAACCCAGTAAACATTTTGAGTAAATTCAATTTCATTTCTATTACTTTTCATGAGCTTTTTGTCATGAACGCGTTTGTTTTCTATTCAGTAGTTCATAGGGAATGTCTCTTTTATGAGCTACAGACGGCTCACTGTTGAATAAAAGTGACTCCTGTGACAGGTAGGGAATCAATTTGAACTAATATTGATTTTCTGTGTGTTGCTCCAACAAATGAAATGTACGAGTGACTAGAACTTCACCTAGCCATTCTATTTCACCAAATGTTTACTGGGAAATGGTGAAAAGTTGATGCGAACTATAATTGAAGTGAAATAGTGATAGAAACGTCACAAAACAGGACACTTTACAAAATTTTTTACTGTGTTTTTTTATTTCTTTTTATTTAATTTATTTAACATCGACCTATTTTCGGTCCTGATTTCAATCACCAACAATCTCCTACTTATTGGCAGTTTTTGTGGTGTCGTGGTCTAAAATATGTGAACTATACCAGTGTTTAATAAGTTTATGATTATGTATGTACATAATCAATTTTACTTAATAATAATTAAACCTAGAAAATATAGAAGACAAGCATCAATGCTCACTCTATCGTCAGAGGCGTATTAATAAAGATTAAAACAGGACCTTCCTCTCATGATAAAGTGTGCTAATGTGATGACATCCTACTGAAAAAATCGTAAATCGGGAGAAAATGGTTGCAGAGTGAGAGAGCCCTTATTCAGTTATAATTCACAGAAATTTATTTTCAAAAACAATGTTTACTCTTAATTTTTAGCTTTTGTTAAAAATGTATTCTCACTACAAGTCTGAGTTTTTACAACTATAACTTATATTTCTTAGTACAAGAAAGATTTTTCTTTGTTATTATTTCCCTAGAATCTTTGTTTCCATAAACTTTGTTTCCTAAAGACTTAAGAACACTTCTTAAAGTATGTCTTGAACTTTGCTACTTTTACTTTCTTTCTTTAAAGGTCCCTATCACGGTCCTTGTCATGATCTGTCACTTTACTTTCCTCACATGAATAGTCACGTGTTGAGTGCCGAATGTTGACTCTCTTGTTGGCCAGTTGCCCTAAAATCCATGTAACAAGTGGTACGGACGGTCATTGTTGCCAAAATAATAATACAAAGGTCATGACCTAGTTATTAACTATTTGGTAACTGTCAAAAGTGAATTTTAAGAGTTCAGATCAATATACGAGTATGAGTTGTTTACTACGATTTCCCACTTCTGATGCTAATCCTTTACCAACAGCTGTCTATTTATTTAGCAGTTTTTGTTCACTGTCTAATAAATATCTCATTACATTTAGAATGTACAAAAATACAAAAGAGAGCACGAGAATTTTCGACGAGATATTTCTGAAAACTATTGAGACGGTACTGAGACTCGTTTCTGGTCTCGTTGACATTATTTAAAAAAAAAATTGTTAGAAAAATAAAAAAGAATAAATATTACAAAAAAGGTTAGGTCATACATTTACGAAATATAAAATCTGGTAAACAAACATCTGTTAAATATTTTATTTTATAATTTTGTCTTTTACATTTTGTAGCTGAACGGAAACAAATGTTTTAAGGGATAATAAATGTGAATATAAATTATTTACAATGCGATTGTTTGAAGATATTTTATTCTTTAGTTGCCGCAAAAATGTCGTTGAGCGTAGCTGTTAGTAGTGCCAACCTGAGAAAAAGGCCGAGATTAGATGAAAGTGATGATGCATTAAGTGAAATTGAACCAGTTGGTCAACTGTGTATAAAAAAAATTCTTCAAAGTTTAAATTTTATTTTAAATTTGGTACAATTAATGGTAAGAAAAAAGAGATTGCTTAGTGTGTGAAGAATTTAGAATATAAAAAATAATTAGCCTAAATAATATAATGAACAACTTTGTTTAGGACTGTCTTTGGAGTAAGTTCTCACAATAACGAGATGTGACGAGACGAGACAAACGATACCTATTTTTTTTTAAACAAACGAGTTTTTTGAAACTCTCGCCTTATCTCGTCTCGTGTGAAGCCATAGTTAATAGGCAAAAATGTAGATTTTTATTTTAAAAGCAAAAACATAAACGGCTTATTTTAGATAATATTGTTTACGTAACAGGTTACTTTTGTTATGCAAGACAAATTTAAAATACATGTAAGTGTCTTTGGCGGATAAGTGCTATTTTATAAAAACGATATTTTTAATGTATTTTTTTTAAATTAATATGTTTTGGCATTTGATACAACTACCAACCTCACTGTATACAAATATATATACTCTATACACACACACACACACACACACAAGTATACAGTGTCAATGTCAATAAAGTTTGCGTGCTCCGTAGATTATCTCCGCCATTTCTCACAATTGTCAGCTGTCATATAGAGGTACGACAGTAGTACGAACATCTATAGAAAACAGTAAGAAAACCAAAAGAAAAATGTCAGAGGGCAATAACTTGTTAGATGAAAATTCTATTCCAAGCTCGTTCTTTCATTTGTGGGTCAAGGGTGTGTTGACCGGGGTAATTTACTGTATTACAAGTAGATAAAAAGTTCGCTCCTTTTAAAAGAAAAACTTCTTTTTTTCTATTCCACCCCTAATCAATTATTTACAGAAATAGGTTTCAGGAAAGTAAAATTAATTCGAATTTCGTTCGTTTGTTTGTTCGGAATTTATCGTTCTTGTTCAAACACAAAAACATTATGTTAATTGATTGGATTGTTTTGTTTTAAATGGTGGGAACATTTTTTAATTAAAAAGATTCTACTATTTGTATTTGAAACGAAACTAAGAAGACGTACTGAATAAAAAGGAAATGACATAATGTCTTATGTACTCATAACTACTTAACGATTTCAGACACCACCCTATCTTGTCAACAACTTCGCCGTGTGTTAAATAACTTTACTGTTTTTATGTCATATTTCATTTTAAAAACATTTTCTTGATTTAAATATTAATATTAAAGTTCTTAATATTGAATTCAATATTGTGTAGGGCCGAAGCAAGGGCGGTTGAGATGATTTATGCAAGCGTTTGTCTTATATTAAGTACTCCTATTTCAGCGCCCCCTCTCACCCTCAGTTCGTACGCGAGCCCTCATCTTTGTTGTTTTAGAAAGAGTGTAATATAATCACCCTTGGGTTTACCACAGACGGGGCATAAATCAAAAACAAATGTAAAAGTTGAAAATTAAATGAAAGTTTTTTAGATTTTATATTCAGTTTGATTATGTCAGTTTTGCGATCATGATTCAGAATACTGTATTTATAAATCATTTCTTTGTAATTATTGTAATATAATATTGCATTATATCATTCTTTATTCATATTTCATTTTCGTAATGTACATATATTTAAGTACACACACAGAAAACTTCAAGTCAATCCGGCGATTATTTTCGAAGTTATTTTAGTTGAAAAAAAAAATGTTTTACTCTATGTAAAGTGCATTTGAAACTTTAAATGCGTTTTTCTGACCAAATCACCAAGATTTCTCAAAAACGGCTAAACCGATCAGTCTCAAATTTTAACACAAGCTTCTTAAGTATATTTTTTAGTAATTAATCAAAGACTTTTTCTCATCGATAAATATTTTTCTTTTTATAACCAATTTAAGGCCAAAATTTTGGTCTAAAATCAATTTCTTCTTTTGAGAAGCAGTTATTTTGTCAAACAAAATTATTTAGCGTATTCCTTCGATAAATTACTAGGTTATACATTACTTTAACAAAATCCGTTTGGTTTTTTCATTTTCGAAGATCCAGTCCAGAGATATCGTAATCACCGTAAGTTGCCTTTTTTGAGAGGAGCTCTAAGAGATAATCTATAGATGCTTCAAAATTATTATTTTTACAAATACAAAAATGTTAAAATACAGTTAAAAGTTACCATAATATGTGCACAAATTTTTACATTAATACATTTAAAAGTCTTCTCAGGAAAAAGTCTTAAAAAATTGCTTTTTTGTGCCTAATAATTGTATATAACTACTTAAAAGAACTGTCAAGAAAATTGAGTCATAGTTAAATTTTATATTATACATTATTCGTTTACACATTAATATATTTTCATAAATTGTCTTATAAATAATGCGAAATAG
The DNA here is from genome assembly GCA_963678705.1 of Panorpa germanica. Taxonomy (NCBI): domain Eukaryota; kingdom Metazoa; phylum Arthropoda; class Insecta; order Mecoptera; family Panorpidae; genus Panorpa; species Panorpa germanica. The sequence continues at coordinate 7,808,303 of OY783220.1, read as the reverse complement.
TTTGATTCGCCGTTTAACGGTGTAAAAAGAATTAAGGACTAAATCAAGAAAAGAAAACACGATAAATAAAGACACATTTATCGGAGCTTTATTTACTTTCGAATTTCTGAATGCCAGTGACTCAATAATTCTACTTTCGCTTTCAAAAGCACCCACATACCGTCGGTCTCATGGCCTTCGACTCCTGCTGCGGGTCCAGGTCTAAGAGGATTTGATTCGCTTCTACTATTGTTTTAATAAGTATGCTAATACCCTTAGGGGTTGTAAGTTATGTGTTCAAGAAACAAGGGATCATGGTCACGTTCCGCAATTCCACATCTACATTGTTTTTCTAACTATATAAAATACGAGCTGCCTTGTTAGCCCAGTCAAATAAGCATTTAACCCCGAAATAAAAATTAACATAGATTTTTATTTTTTATTTTTATACCTTTAGAGAGAAATTATGTAGGATGTGTGCCAAGGAAGTAGAAACATTAGAGCACATTAAGAGTAAGGAAAGGAATAAGAAGGAAATAAAACGGAATTAGGAGTAAGTGAAGGAATAGGAACGATAAGGGACATGAATACAATGTCTAACGGTACATATGTTAAATATATAAATAACAATAACATAAATCTTTATTTTAATGTTCTGAAAAGTGGCTAAATTTTTTTTATATAATCACTTGTCTGCGATTCAAGATATTCAATGTCAAAGTTCATAAAAATTCCTATTGAATCCTACGCATTTATTTATGTGATCAACCGATCCCGAGATATAATTCGGAGAGTAGAAAAGGTACAACATTTTTATATTTACAAAATCGCTCTTAACTTTTAAACAATTAGTTTTCTAAAAAAATGTTAGCTTATTTAAATTTTGTATAATTTAATCTGCTTTAATTTACCGTAAGAATAATTAAAATATGTTAAACGGTTCCTTAGATATCGCATTTATACGACCGTGGTGGCGTCCATTTTGAATTATCTAGTAAACAGGGATGAAGATTTAAAGAGATTCACATCTAACATTATCTACACATTACACTTTCACTGTACCAAATTTCATATTTCTATCAGAAAGTGCAGTGTTAACCTGCACTGTCTCTCTACTGATATATCCTATATGCGAATGCGCGCTATATCTCTGGAGCAGTTGATCACAGGAAAAAATACATAAAAAAAAATTTGTAGAGAATTTTATGACATATAAGTTTAACGTCACGTTTAACGTAATAACGTCTAATAACATATGACGCATAAGAAACAAAATATTAAAAAAAACATATTTATGTAATCTTTGACCTCAAATATCTTAGCTCGCGGTCACGTGATCATACGAGACTTTTTAAAAAGTATTGAGAACATCAAACCAAAGGTCTATACCAATTTTCAGCTCCGTTACAATTATTCCGAGATTTACCCTTTTTACTTATTTGACGGGACTAAGTACACTCAAATGTTTTCCAAAGTGTTTTATAACATGGTTGGTATGATATTTACTATTCAAGGAAAGAGCTTGTTACTTCGTAAACACGCCATTTAATAATTCTCGATATATAAATATAATCATATAAATAGCGGTTTTAATTTGTGGGTAGAAAAATATACGACGCAAATGTTTATTGTAGTAATCAATACTTCACTTTACTTAGAGTTTTGTTTCGTTTAGTTGGTAATATACTGTACTTATAAAAATAATAACACATTTTAGTTATGGAGAGTCATAGTACAGGTATATACCGCAAGCGTAGTTTCTAAACGACGTCATTTACGTAAAATTTATATTTTAATTATTATACTTGTTTTAGCGAAGATTTATAGCGTCTGTATTACTTGATTTATGTGTTACCATGAAAGACAGAAATTGGAGAATGTCGACATATTCCAATACATCGCTGAAAGACCGAATATTTCGTTATATTTTTAAGCCCGCTCCAAACGATGCAGTGAACGTGTGATCCAAATTGTTGCCTTCAACCTGTGAGTTAAATATTGGAAGATTGACATGACAAGTTTCCTCCTATACGGTGGAACGAATGATTTATTTATTTTATTAATTTGTTGATAATATTGACACTGACACTGTTTAACAAAAACTTTCAAGTATAAAACCTTCCTTTGTTAGACGATTCGTACAGCTGTGCATGACATGTGGATCAAGTGTGTGGTGGGGGAATAAAAATCCCTTTTCACGCGGGTCAAAAGACTGACAACAGTCCGAATTTCTTCCAACATTAACGTTAGACACATAACATTCGTCTAATGCCAAAAGGGTAAAACATTAAACTAAAATAATAACTAATAATAACTAATTGAAACAAAAGGCTTTTCAAAACTAATCGTTATTTAAAAAATATAGTAAATGAATTAGTTTCTAACAAGTCTCCAAAGATTTGTTTTCCCATTGTACCCGTTTTGTTAAACACAATATAATATTTTAATGGGGTTGTTAGTTTACACCAGGGTCATTGAAGTAATGAATGACTAATAGGGTAAAGGGTAACGGAGGGGTGTAAGGGAAAGGGGTGTTCTAGTCAAGCAATAACTAGTTCATAAGCAAAATGTGCCTGTAAAAAATAATACAAATCGATATAATACGAATGTGTTTAGAACTCACGAGGTAAATAGTTCCGTGTTGGAGATATGAAGGTGGATAACACTCTTACATCTCCCCCCCCCCCCTCTCATGTATATATATATACACACTCATACAAACATTCAACTCGTTCAGGGTCCCTGCAGGTTGTATGTCAGGAATCGTGTACACGTATTATTACTCCAGGACACTACTCGACAATCACAGCGTGAGAACGGTTACGTTCGTTAACGTTAGAACTCTGTGTGTGCTGGTGTAACGGTCGTTACCAACGAAGGATTTATACAATGTTTTGTGTTACATTAACACGTAAACCTCGTTCTACGCGGAGAATATCGCGAAACATCGAAATCCGCGTTACAAGAAACCACAAAATACTTATGGTAAAGTTTATTACTGCTTTATGTACGATGTTTTAGACAACAAATTTAACCTAATCTTTAACAAATACCCCGAAAGAAATATAATTTAATTCTCATTACCAGGTATAATCAATTATTATAACCTCCGGTAACTTTAATATTTTGTTACATTTACAAAATAAAGAACCATTTTGGTAAAGCCCCATTCCCACTTAGTGTTGTTAGTTTTAATTTAAGGTTTCCACCTTAAAGCCTCATTCCCACTCACTGTTTTGATATTTAATTCACTAAATATCATTTAATGTTGTAATCTAGATTTCAGGATTTCGTTTAAGACTTCCTTTTCACATTTGTGTTTTAATTTAAGTTTAGTTAATTTAGTTGGTGCGTATGCATCGTTAGTAAATAATAAAACGCAGCGAGGTTCTACATTAAATATTACTTAAAATTAAGTATGTAATTTGGTAATTTGTTATACCAATTTTTTGTACCACTGCTTCAAAAATGAATTCTCTCTCTCTCCCCCTTAATATTCAGCTTGTTGTTAAAATGAAAATATAACGAGCTCATCAGCCAATGAAGAAGTCATTAAGAATATTAATTAAAAGTTTTAAAACTCCATGTAAAACTAACAATAATTTAATCATAGTTCATTTTCTTTTTATAATATCTATAATAAATGTACTGCTAAAAACAAAACCAAAAGTATTTTAGATAAAAGTTTGAAGTTAATGCAGTAAAGTTTCAAAGAAATGAAGTTAGAGCCGTTATCAGAGCAGAGCCCCCAACGCCACCACCCCTGTCTACTTACGCGCTCAGCGTGTTTTATATTTAATTCAGAGATGTCTAATGAAGGTAGAGCAGTTTATTTCAACGTTGATTAAGATACTTGTTTTAAATTAACTTAGTTAAAAATTAGAAAAAGCAATTAGCAATTACCCAATCTAGTAAAACGTTTAAATATTGTTTTGCTGATTATTACCTACAAAGTTTGTACGAGGCGTGTTTTTTAAGTGAGTACCGTTTTGGAATTAAAAAAAGACGTGCAAAGATATCGCAATAATTTTATTTTTACATGAAAGCCTGTACCCTAATCTACTTTTCTACATAATTTCCGTGAATATTGAGGCACTTGTCATAACGTGGCACCAGTTTTTGAATACCCTCCTCATAAAATTCTGCCGCCTGACTTGTTAACCAGTGTATCACAACTGTTTTGACTTTTTTTATCATGCACATTTGTGCGGCCATCTTTAAATGCTCTCACCCATTTCCTTACCATTCCATCACTCATAATGTTTTGTCCGTAAACTTCACACATCTCACGATGAATATCGATCGGTTTTACGCCTTTAGCACTAAGAAATCGTATAACAGCCCGTACTTCACAATCGGCGGGACTCACGATTGTCGGAGGCATCTTAAACACTCAGTAAACAAGGTACAAGGTGGCTGTAGAAAAGTAGATTAAGGTACAGGCTTTCATGTAAAAATAAAATTATTGCGATATCTTTGCACGTCTTTTTTTAATTCCAAAACGGTACTTACTTAAAAAACACGGCTCGTATTTTCACTTAATGTCCTGCGTTGAAATCTTCTGCAGCATGTCCTAGCTGTAGTCGTTCAATCGTTCAGATAGGCGTTTATCCATGTGAATGACAATTTTTTTGTGAACAAATTGTATGTGAAATAATTAAAATTGTTAATTTTAATAATAATTACTAATAAAAATTGTTTTCACTTCTATATTTTACAAAAACTGACATTAAACTTCTTTTAAAAATAAATCTTTCTGCATTTTAACAGATTGTCACATTTTGGAGGTTATAACATAATGTAGTTTCTCTTAATTTAATATTTTTAATTTAAAACATTGGACCTTGTAAGGTTCTAAAAAAACTAAGAAAACTTAAAAAATAAATTAAATTAAAAATGGTACTGTGAATGACTACGCGTATTGCGTAAACAATTTAAATTAAATACAAAATAAAATTAATAATATTTTTTTAATTTAGTGTTTTGACCTCATGGATGCAGACTACACAGTTTCCTCTTAATTTTTATAGTTATGGAAGCACATAACCAAATTAATATTGCCTAACAATTAAACCCAGATAAGGCATAAAATCTCTCAATCACTGTGTCGTCACATAAATTTTAAAGGTTATTACGTTATAATATAAAGAACCGTTAAAAACATTTAAATATTTTATATTTGAAACACGCTTGTGACAACATTCACATTGGTCAACATTAACCAATTAAAACGTAGCACACATGTGTAAATTCAAGTTTCACAAATCTAATTTGTCTGATCAGACGGATGGACCAATTTATCAAACCCACGCGTGTTCAGACTCGCTTACGATATCCGCTTTAATAAAAAAAATTCAAACCAGAAATACTTCTTGAAAAGTGATTTGTTAATATTCCCACAGTACACTCACTATTTAAAGTCTAACTCGTCTTAAGAAGTAGAGAACTTTATTTCATCTGATAGTTATTTATATTCACATCCTTGGACAAGAACATTTATTTTTAAACAAATGTTCATTTATAAATATAATATATTATAAATAGTTTAATAAACAAATTAAATATAAATTATATAAATATCAATGTTTGCTGTGTAAAGCGTATTAAAGACACAAAGCGTTGTATTTTAGTTACAAAGTACACAGATAAGAAGTGAATCTTAAGATTACCTTGTACTGCAATGTAAGACAATCTACCCTCGTGTTTGGACTTGTACACTTCTTTTATAATATTTTGTAGAAAGCGTAAACAGCTTAACTCATTTTAGACTTCCTGTGTTTCAGCACACGGCTATCTTTGACTAAATATTAAACACATTTAAAATTGAACTTATGAACTTGAACTATTAGGTTTGGTACCTTGCGAATACAAAAATTCATATTTTAGACAATTTTTACCTTTGTATGGGTCACCTGGGCCTGTTGAAAACATGTCCAAAAAATGCCTCTTTTAATAAAATTAATTAAAATTAAAACTCAATTATTTGTTATCGAGTGTGTTGGAAAAAATTGAAATATAATTTTAAAAATATTTTAAAGCATCAAAGTTACCAAACCCTACCACCAGGTATCGGCGAAAAATGGCGTGTGATACACCACACACTGGCTGGGACCCATAGCACTATTTGTATAATGTGCTTGAACCTGCCCTTATACCTACTTAAATACTTATCACTTACAAATAAAACAAACAAAAGAATTTGTACTTTTAAATTTTTTGCAGGAACGATTAAGACGTTCTTCGAAATTTTACTAAGTCAAAAATTGTTAAACAAAAATTCAATTTTGCTTTTTATGATCAAACCTTTTATACAGCTAACACAGATTTATAACAAATATATTTCGTAACCTAATTTAAATTTGAACCCAGTAGGCTGCAATGATGTTATGCCGTTAACATGCCGACATGCAATTGATTAATACCTACACGTATGCAGAAAATCCATTTTATGGTACAGTTGCACGGTGACACAGTGACATATGGACAATAAAATATTTTATTTATTATTAACACGCATTAACCTTGTAAACAAACATAATGAAACCAATTATCAGGTAATTTATGTATATGAGCTGGTCATTTTGCAACTGGGGTAAGTCTGTTTTTGAACTAAATTTACCCCTTAGTTAATTACGAGTATTATAGTTTTATTTAACATAATAAAAGTTACCTATTACGTAAACTTTGTTACCACGTTACACAAAAATTGAAGGTCTTTAAAATAGGTAGAATATTAGGAGAGAGTTATTGTTCATATTTAGTTTAATTTTATAACTATTTCAATATATTTGAACAGAAGGAAATTTCTATTTTAAAGTTTACAGATACACTACTATCGCAGATATCACAACTATCTTGGATGTATGCATATACGTAAATAACAGGAACAGTTATTATCCTAATAGAGGCGAAACGGTTACAGGGGAACTAATAACTTGTTGGTTATTTATCTATAATAATTCCACATACATTTACTATTTAATATTTCTATTTATAAAAACATATTTCTACTTTATTAAAATAATAATATGTAATTAAAAAATTGATCAACTGTTTCAATACCACTACCATTTCATTTTTAATGTTAATTACGCAAATGTAATTATTACAATTAAAGCTATTAATATATTTTAAAACTCATTATTTTAAAATTGAATTGCTACTGCAATCACTAAAAATTTTATTTGTGAATATTTAGGAAAATTTTCTGGGTTTAGTAGTTATTAAATTAAATTGATTATGTTTATACATAATCATAAACTTATTAGGCAGCGGTCTAGTTTACATATATGGGGGTTTAGCTAACATAGTAGAAGTTAATCAGTAGTAGTTCAACGTTAAATAAAGTAAATTTAAATATATCTTAATATATATAAATTACGTGTCACGTTGTATGTCCGCGATGGACTCCTAAACTACTTAACCGATTTTAATCAAATTTGTACACCGGGTGCAGTTTGATCTAACTTGAAAGATAGGATAGCTTACATCTCAATTTATGATTAATTATTATGATTTATTATTAATTATCTGATTTTAAAAGATGGCGACATCTGTTGACTAGATTGAGTAAATATTCTGTTGACTAGATTGAGTAAATATTCAATAGATGGCGCTATGTAATGTAATATGACAAAAACGTTAGTCACAGCAACGCGTGGCCGGGACAGCTAGTATATATATATATTTAAAAAAGCCACAATGAAGAATACGATGACTTGTTACGCGATGAATTGCTTCTGCGATAAATTGTAGTCTAGTTCCACTAATTATAGGTTAACATAAAGTGAGGTTATCCGCCTTGTTATTGGCACAAAGTAAAAACCGCATAGGACTCTGTCTACCTGTATGGCTGTATGGCTCTATACCTACCTAACCTCAAAACACATTATCCTGCCTTTTTAGGTCGATGAAACTCGATAAACACGATAGCTGGGTAATGATTATGATGATATAATTAAATATCATATACGCTATCACATACAAACTTCCATCCCTCCGTAATGTAACCCCCACCCATTCCATAAAATGCGATATTTTACCAGATTTTAAATATAATGTATTCATACGACACAGTGGAAGTATCATATATTTTATAGTGTATTTTTATAGTAAATAAAATTTTCTGAGGACAAATAATACTAAATTCAATCAAGATAAAGTCTGTGTTGTGTGTAGCGGATGAAAATGTTTGTTATAGCGTCGTATTGTTTTATTGCGCAACAATACACTCGACTCAACAATCGAGTGATGACAAAATCGAAGGGATAGGCGGTCGAAACAATCATGTACAGGAAATTGATTTTCAAATAGCAATATGATTCACTAACCATGTTTGAATGTACTAGATACTGTATCTAGATACATTTAGAGAAAGTCTACGAACCAAGGCTTTAATATGGACCTTGTAGGATTAAGATACTTGATTGATAAAGTTAATTAAGAAGTAACTAATTATCTTTATCATTGTAGATACTACACAAGTGATGATATTTTTATTTTAATCTAAAGTACAAACTCTGAGGTTAGTAATGAAACACAATGTCTGCCAAATATCACCGAAATATTGCATTTTTCTATTGATATATGTGCATCTACTTAGATACCACAGATTTGGTAACGTTTTCATCCGCTTTTCCGCTTCCGCTTTTCATGTTTGCAAAAACTTGCGTAAATGAGCATTTTTTAATTTCTAATTTTTGAGAACTGTCAGCATTGAATACCTTAATACACATGCAAAATTTCAACTATCTATCTTTTACGAATTAAAAGTAATACAGCAAAAAAGGGCTCACTTTTTTCCAGTTTTTCCAAAATTACGGGTTTCCAGGAAATTCAAGGAAAAATCCGGGGACGCCGGACTAACAAAAGTCAGTTAAAAGGAAGAGATTATTATATGTTTTATCCAAATTTAAGTAAAAAAACATGGTTCAGATATGAGTCTCGCAAAATTATATCAACTATAATCAGAATCAAAAGTAATCAATGTAAAACCCCAGCTCATTTGTATAAAGTTAATATTAAATCTGACGGTAGATGCCAATGTGGCGAATTAGGAACTTTAGATCATATTAAATTTGAATGCATAAATTATAGTTTACAAAGATCAAAATTCAATAGTGAATTTTCAGATGTGTTTAAAAATTTCACTGTTAATACTAAATTTTTGTGAAGTGTTTCAGAATTAATTAGTGAATTATTTAAATATTTAGAAATTTGTGAAATAGAATTATAAAATGTTAAATATATACAATAAAAAATGTTTGGTGGTGGCTATGACGAATAAAAGTCAAGGCAAATAAATAAATACAAAAAAAATATTACTTTATTTTTCATTAACTCCAAAGTACCATTGCTTACAGACCTGTATTTACGACCGTGCTAGATACTAAGAATGTATCTGTTTTATATAAAAGTTAAAAATCATCATCACGTGTCTTTATTTGTACCACACAAAAGTTATTGATTATAATTTGTAACATGGCTTCACATGATGTGTTACATAAAATATTATAGTTCCGCTTCCGGTAGTTTTAGCTGCTGCATTAATTTAATTATCACATAAAACATTCTAACAATTTAGCGGAACATTTAACTATTTGCTTCATCATTTTGACATTTTGAATCATTTATTTTATGGTCTATTTATGTAACACGGATTCCATAGTAACGGTTGTTACTAACTTACTATTTTTAATTAATTAAATTTTGTGTTTAACTTGAATTGACTTTTATGTTCAAGTTTTGTTGAAAGAAAGAATATAACCTTTTGGAAATAACTGTTTTATATCAAATAAAATCGGGACTGAAATAACTCCACTTCGAGAAGTTTAAAAGATGTATAAAGAAAGTGAAAGTTTCTACGTTTCATCGACCACAGGGAAAAGCAAACGGGTGTGTAGGCGTGGCTAATATGTGTAATCTAAAGAATAAAAGCTGTTCATAAGCATAATTAAGGTTTCCAGTGTAACCGAGTGATTTTATTGAGTAAAATTAATTGAAGAACATGGCTTAGTATTTCTTAGTTTTTACTTGCATATTTCATCGCAAACAAGCAAAGTTTGTAATGTATTCAAGTGTAAACTTAAACCTATGATTCTATAAATTCAAATTTTTGATATTCAGATTTTAAGAGCACAATAAAGTTTCCTTAATATTGCTTAAACTTAAACTTTATTATAAATTAATATATAATAATTACATATATCTGTTTTAAAATTTTTACATTATAGATATATTTATTTATCTTAATTTCACAAAAAATGAATTAAGAAAATATGTTTAATACTAAATCCAAAATGCAAAAACTCCATATTTATATTAATGGAAAACATACACCATTTTCATAGCATAACTTTAATATATTTTATTATTAGAGCGCACAGTGCAAAAATGACTGTTTATTAAGTATCATTCCCACTAATTATTCTAATTTTGTATTTAATTTAAATTGTATAGCATAAGAGAATATACCTTGACATTCTCTGCACAATTTCTAATTTAGAATATAATTTACGTTTCCTTTGTGTTTTTTAGAACCTTACAAGATCCAATGTTTTTAAATGAAGAATACTACATTTAAAAAAAACTATATTATAACCTCCTAAATTAAAATTAAAAAATACTAAATTAAAACAAACTATATTATATTATTACCTCCAAAATGTGACAAGAAGTTCAACGTCAGTTTGTCAAAAATTAAATTATTACACATTCAATTTTGTACAACAGTCGAACTGTCAAAATTTATATTACTAACGACGCATACGCACCAACTAAATTAAAACACGAATGTGACAAGAAATGCCTATTCAGAAAACCTAAAATCTAGATTAAAATATTAAAATGAAAATGTAAATTAAATATCAAAACAGTGAATGGGAATGAGGCTTTAATGTATTCATAAGGTGTCTTAAACTCTTATTGCAATAATTTGTTGAATGTTGCAACTGTAGAAAGCTCCTAAATATGAAGCTTTTACTACTTGATACTAATGAACTTAATACTGTACGAGTATATTTATTTATGACCGTTTACACTTGACAATGGTTTAACTTAGTTAACTGTCTCATAAAATCAAAATAAATGATTTCATTAAGGTTGACAACGATCTTTAAATTTATACTCTCACTTTATACTACGTTAGTAACGACATCGTTAACGACACGAATGAAATCGTTTTTATTGATTTTTATTTAACGTTTGTTGAATTATTCCTGTAATGTATTATTATTATATTCGCTACATTTAGTGATAATACTATTTTGTAACGGTGCTTTTAGAGAGTGTTGTTCTCTCGACTTTTCTTTTATTCAGTATCAAACTTTGCGGGAAATATAATATACTCGTATAAAAAATAGATAATATAAGAAAATATAAATTTATGATTAATTTATGATATATTTAGATTAATCATCCTTATTTATATCGAGAATTTGTTATCACAGTGGACATTTTACATTTTTTAAACGGTGAATTACAATTCAAGGCAAGCTCCCGGGAATTCCCGCTCAGAAATAGTATAGTAACATATAAATTCCAAACAATTTAGTGAATTGTTCCCATTGAAATAAAACTAGGCCCAGCTATTGTTATGAAACAATTGCCGTCTAGTTATTACTAAAGTTTTATAATTAATAAGAATTATAATTAAATATTTAAATATAGTTGTAAGTACTACTGCAGTAATATGGTTCCTCCTTCTCCCTTTGCAGTTGCTATCAGACAAAGAACCCAATTACTGTCCGTGCCAGACTCAACAAAAGTTGCTTGTAATTGCTTAAGTTAAAGCAAGCCAAACCTAGCACTTGGGAATGCTCTTTCATCAGTGCGAGCTTGCTGAGAGCAGCATAGATAGACTTTGATTTTTCCGCTAGGTTCTTTATAGAAATTGAGGTGTAGAAAATTATTTAATTGCAAACCTAATCTCTGCCCGCTACACACAGTTACGTAAATGTTTCGTAAAAAGTTTACCTTTTACATAAAATGTTTTAAGTTAATATATTGTAGGATTACATCTTAGAGCATATATATGGAGAGTGAATGCTAGACCTGAAAGTGTGTCCAAAATGTGTGCAAGAGAGATAGGTATATGTTCCTATTTGTTCGCTATGCGCATGCATATTTCTTACATCTAACGTATTATATAAACTTATGCACTATAAAACTAATAGGTGTAGGTATATAAACAATAGATTTTCATTACAGAATGAAATTTCCAATGCAACATTGTCAACGACACCCTTATTATCCAAAAGGAACTAACACAGTAATGTGTGAAACCACAATCGGAAGTATACTAAATAAATGATAATGACCGGAATAGATAAACCCTAAAACGAACTCACCCAACACCTCCTAAATATACAAAGCCTAACAGCGATTCAGTCAATGGTATGTGACGTCATCACTTGTAGTCATATGCTGCTGAGTTCTGCTATCGGTATAAGACAGTTTGTTTGAAAATGTTAGTATCATATAGGGTATTGAACAAAGTTTCTGGTTACAAATTATTAAGGACTATCATTTTTAAATTATTAATTAGTTTGCAATTAATGAATTGTTTGTTTATGAATTGGTTTTTGTAAGGGTTTTATAATGAGTAATTAAAGAAGTAAAATACATCGAAAATTTAATTTTAAACTAAGTAACATTTCTAAATCGTAACATTTCTACAAAAATTAAAATAAATAGACTAGTAACACACATATGCAAAAAAGGAAAATGGTATACCTTCCATAATATATATATATATATATATATATATATATATATATATATATATATATATATATATATTTATAAAAATAATAATAATAAAAATGTATTATATAAAAATATTAACTTTATTTTTCATATATTTCTTTTAACAATATACGAGTGTATACAATAACAATACTTATATTTAGAACCATATTTATGTAGTTAGAGTTTGCAATTTTCTTTTCTTATACTGTTTATTATGTTGCAAGTCGTCATTTTTACGAGATGATAAATTATTTAACATAATATTAGTTGAAACATGAATTAATAACTTGCATATATAATAGTTGTTATGACACTCGAGAGCAAGAAGGTCTTCTAACAGCATTTCTTTAACTTCTAAAGTTTTGCATGTAACATCTATTATATATTTTCTCTGATTTTGGAGAGAGAAAAAATCTATATCACGAGACAACTTTTCAACTATTAAATAATTGTACATAACTAAATTGACTACAGAAGGTGTCGGACAAATCAGGCCTCCACGATCAAGATTTTTTATTAAATTGTATGACTGGTGTAAAGAAATTGTCTTATCAATTGTTAAGATTTCTTTACACTTGCTACACTTAATTTTTTTTAAAACAGCATGACAACAATACCCCGCTAAATATGTAATTACAGGTAATAATTCTTCTACATTGGCTATATCCATTTCGCTAATTACTACCGATTGCAATGGTGTCATTGCTTCATTAGTATCTTCAATATTATCTAGAATATTTTCTGGACATTGTAATGTTTGCACTGTCATTGCTCTATCTTTAATTATTAGTTCTAGTTTTAAATTTGATTGAAGACGTAATTTTTTTTCACACTCTAGAACTTGTCTCATGGAGATGTGATATTGAGACCCAGCTAATTGCCTATATTTGCCAAATCTATCTTCAAGTAAATCTGTTTGAATTTTACCTGGTAATATATAAGTAAATTTTAGTTCGTCTATGCAATAACGACACAATTCTAACATTCCGTATGTAGTTTGTCTTAACGCATCGTGCGTTTGATTAGTAAAGCAACCACTGGAAAAATTCATTTGTTGCCACGCGTCGAGCCAGTCAATAAATTTGTTTAAAAATATAAATTTCTGATCTGATTTGTCCTTTGTTAAAGGTGTCATGTAAATGTTACTTTTGTGTAAACCTTTGTATACAGTTTTAACGTTCATAACATCCCACCATTTGCAAATGATTGAAATAAAAATTGACGTATCATTATAATACTCAATATTATGCAGACGTCCTTTTTCATTCAAACCTTGAACTACAAATTGGTTGAAAATTTTCAACACTAATTTCACATTTTGGCGCTCAAGATTTGAAGGTGCAATGCTCTTAAATGTTAACCCGTGTGCATAAGAAATGATTGCAGTATTTTCTATTTCATATAACTTTTTAAGAGCAGAAAATGATGCAGTTCTACAATTATCACCTTTTTCAAAATCTGGAAAAAACATACACTGTCCAATATTTTTTTGATTTAACCAGTTATTTCTAATGTTTTTAAGAAGATGAACCGAATCAATTAAATAGAAGAGTGGCCTATTAGCATCCTGGGGATGCTGATAAAGAAAAGATGTTTTATTAGGAACAGCGAAACAACTCATAGCTTTTCTATTTATTGCATTGTTATCTGTAACAACACAAATGACTTTGAATCCCGCCTTTTCTAACCCTAATATAAGCTTTTTTATCAAATTGTATAAAGTTACATAATTTATTGTTTTAATTGGTACAATATGAACAACATCTTTAAATTGTGATAATAAACTGGAAACCATAAAAACAAAGGCACTTGTAGCCGCAGTATTTGAATCAAACGATGCACCAACAATAGATCCTCCCTTATAGTCAAAAAATGGTTTAATGTGTATCTCATCAATCATTAGTATAACTGTTTTTTCAAAATCTTGAAGATAGCTTACTCTATTACTAGCGTACATCAAAAAATTTTTATCATTAGTTTCTAACTGCGGATTTACATGTAAATCATTGCATACTTTCTTCAATGTGTTAGGATGCGGAAATATAAAATATCCACTTTGTCTTAAGAACTTGTAGGCATGTGGTGAAATTGTATTTAATAAAGAAGCAAATACTAATAACTCAGGGGAATATCTAAAATTATTTGTAGGACATATGCACAATTCTATTTGCCCCCTTAAGAAATGTAAAATATTTTCATTCTTGTTGGTTACAACGTCCTTTAACAATTCATCGATTAAATGAAATGTAGCACTTCTTTTGCATGTCTTACTGTCTGCCTTGATTAAAACAATGGTTTCTAAAATATCAGTAATCTCATTGTAGCTAGTTATTTTCTGTGGTAATAATTTTGGGCCTATTTTCTTAATTAATGTACTCTTTATAAAGACCGATAATGCCAAATGTTTATCTATTGTAATAGAATATTGAATTAAGGGTTCAGGTTCAACAGTTAAATAAAAAATGCAAATAAGCTCTTTATCTGGCAAATACTGATGTGACCATCTCTCAGAAACACCGTATTTTCTAATACAATCCAGAAGGTTGTTTATATTATTAATTCTACGATCGGTATTATAGGCATTTGCTGAATTTATACTGTTTATGATCGCTGAATTCAATAATCTATTTTCTCTTTCTTCGGCTTTTGAATCGGGAGATACTCTATTTGTTGAAGGGCCCGGCGAGGTGTTGCTTGAGGAGCAATATGCAACACTTTTGGGGTAATTTGAAAATACAGAAGGAATAGTTCCTTTCTTTAGTCTTTTGACTTTAAGAGTTGCTGAAACTAGAACACCAGTTTTGTTGTCATACGCTTTCGATTCTGTTTCAATATCGTCACTTTTGAAATGGAGTTCGCAGACCTGTAAATAGTTTAATATAATAGTCTTGTGATGGTCGGTATGTTTGTCTAATTAATCTTTCACGCATACGTTCTCATTATCTACTTACTTTGGATTTATTCGACGGAACAAACGCCTTTCGCTGAATAGCAGAACACCATTTCTTTTTTAAGCATTCGTCTTTAGGGAAGCCAAATACAGATACTTTTGGACCCGTAGGATAGTTGCCCTTACAAAGTGGAACGCAGCATCTACTTGGCATTTTGTTGTCTAATAATTTACACTTTAAGAAGTCACTCACTCGACAAACTGGTTATTAATTGTGGAATATTATAATTAGTTTTATATATTACACAGTTAGCTAAAATTCTACACACGTAATGATCAGTAAAACATTTACAGCACATACACCATACAAGGTTTTCATACACAACACTAATTTTTAGATTAAAACAGTTTAATGTTTAAACCAAATATAAACAAAAAAAAAACACAAACACAGTTACTATAAATACACCCTCTTAAGACTGATTATTTATATTTTTAATTAATTATATATTTTATACGATTTTTTTAACCGAAATAACATGGAAGTAAATACAATACGTAATGCACAGAGAGATTCTAAATTGTACTAAATCAATACCCTTAAAGTACATTTCAAGTATATTTAGGTAGAATTGTGTAAAACATCTGGTGTTCAGATGACTACAAGTGATGACGTCACAAAATCGCAGTTAGGCCTTGTATATTTAGGAGGTGTTGACTCACCCCATGATGAAATAATGTTTTCAGGATGGTTAATAGGTCTCGTGCCGTACATATTGTTTGCCATTCTTTCTGCACCCTTGATTACACTTTTATATTTATTTAAAAGACTGCTGTAACCGATAAAAGAAAGGTCAAATTACGGTCGCTGAATTTTATGATATCGATTAGGATAATTTCACGTACTTACTTTAACCCTTCTATTATTAACTTTTTATTTACAAAGCTTATTTAATGTATTTATATATGTGGAAACGAGAGTACAATGCCACCTCTGATGTGGAAAACGAGAACTATCCAACTTCTTATGTGGAAAACAATAACCAATCCGCTAATCTGATGTGGAATCAAGGTACTCTTATTTAATTTAGGGCAAATGTCAATTCAATTAATATTCAACTATGTAATATCTTAGTTAGTTTGTCAGGATGATAAAGAATCACATAATTGGTTTAATACATTTATTGAATAAAATAATAACGATGATAATAATAATGATAATAATAATGCTAATACAATAAGGTTACAATATAAACGTTGATGTTTACTTTACAAATACAGAACAATGAATGCATAAACAACCTTAAATTCTAGCTAATATATACTCGGTCCTACATTAGTTTTTTCAGCTTGGCTTAAAAGGTTTGTTATTTTAATTCTAAGAATACGCCTGGTTAATTTCAATAACACATCCCCTCATGTATTCAATCAGTGGTTTAAAGTTCCACACATTATAATTGCTTTTAACTTGTCACTTGGTTTCTACTTAAAATATATACCCTCATTAATCACACTATTTTACGACTTTTCTAGCTCGGGTGTTATAGTTACGCCTACTTTGTACGCTTGATGTATTTTTACGATCCTACACGGCCATATGACCTTGCTTTGGCCTCCAAAGACGATACGTTACTGCTGTCATCTGTTTGCTGTTCGGCACCTGACCCATAACATCTCCGGTTTCAGAATCACTGTCGTCTGAGAATACGTCCCATGGTTTCATGTGATCGGCCTTTGAAAGTGTATTAGAAGAACCTTCCCCTTCACCGATACGTCTTACCCTATACCGCTCATTTCGGTCAACTCCTGTAACCTGATACGGTCCTAAATATTTGTTATATAATTTAAATCCAGTACCAAACTGGGTTCTTTTTACGGCAACAATGTCTCCGACTTTATATGTCCTAGCTGGTTTCCTATTTCTATTGAAATTCTTGCGATTCTCTTCCTGTGGTTTTAATATATGTTTCTTGTCGTTAGCACGTAACTCTAGCAAATCGTCCTCACGCATTTCTCGATTAACTTCTTCTTGTTCGCAGTAAGTCATACGTCGCGAATTTTGAAAAACAGGAACCTCATCGGTCATGTATATTTCTGCTGCTTCAGTAACCCTTGTTACTTTTGGTTCATAAGTTTTAAGTAGTTCCGTAACTTTAGCCCTGGCACCTGGACTAATGTTATTACCCATGACGATTTCGTCGTCGGCTACACTTAATATTTTATTTTGTTTTCTTTCCTCGTACTTTTTCCGCATGGTAATACCGTCTACACTTATTGTGGTTTCTACTTGATCTAGCAGAGGTTTACCAATTACAACACTATGTCTAGTTGTACTTGATGGAACTATTAAAAAGTTGGTACAGTACTGTTCATTGTCTACTTTTACTTGAGCACTAAATTCACCCAAAACTTTGATTTGAAATCCTCCGATTCCAGTCAATACAATATTGTTTTCGCGCACAACCGCTTTATTACTTAATTTAATATAATCGTCAGCTCTAATCAAATTCTGATCACTTCCGGTATCAATCAGACATTTAAAACTGATACTGTCTATGGTCATGTCTTTTGTCATATCACTTGTTTTATTTGTGTTCACTATCAAAGCATCACTCGTATTATTCGCGGTACAATTTCTCGAAATATGTCCCTCTTCATGACATTTAAAACACTTTATTTTACTTTCACTTTTAATGTTTTTCTCACTTGGTTCGAATCTTTTAGTCCTACTGTCTTGGTTGCTTTTTCGGCACACGTTTGCCTTGTGTCCGGTTTTATTACAATTAAAACATTTTATCGCGTTTAAGTCTTTTGGTCTGTCTTTACGTACACTAAAATTATTCCTTTCTTGCACTTGTAATAGTGTCGAATCATACCGTTTTACTTTTAACAACAAATCAGGCACTGTTTTAAAGTCACACATTGATAACACACTTATCAAGTCTTTGTTGTTTAGTCCGGCTATTATGTATTTTATCACGGCCTTTTCACTGATATTATTACTCTTACTGGCGATCGCTTTCACCGAGTATACATAATCTTCTATTGCTTCGTTTTTTTCTCGTTGTCTCTTCATTAGTTCCATGTGTACGTCAGATTCATCGTACTCCACTGGAAAATTCCTGATTAATTCGTATTTGAACGTCGTCCAATCCTTGACTACGTTCAAACTAGCATCAAACCAGTTTTTCGCGGCACACTGCAGCTTGTTGACACCTTGATGAAGCTTCACTTTATCACTCCAGCCATAAATGTCTGCTATATCCTCCAATTTTCGCACCCAAGCTGTAGCCGTCAATACCGTGGTTGCTGGGTTAAACACAGGTATGCATTCCAGGTTCTGTGTCGGCATAAACCCATGATGATTCATTCTCTGTTCCTGTATTGTACTATTCCCGATACTCAACTGCAATAGTTCTGTTCTAAGCCTCGTCAGCTCTGCTTGTACTCCCAACCAACTATCTTCATTAGATGTTGAGTTACCTGAGCGTCCAGCTAACAAACTATCTTCCACAGTAGTATCGTTCATGTTTACGTTATATGCCATTTTCAATTTTCTCCTCGTAAAACAGTTTACACACTTTTCTGATACAATTCACTTGCTAGTCCTATTATAAAGTCCGTCTTATAAATTCTCGACTATTCCGCTAATGAACTATCACTTGAAAGCACTGTTTGTAGAAAACTATCTTGTATTATTCTTCTCCGTATTATTCACTTGTGGATAACTCGTAGATAACTAATCCGCACTTAGTTCAATTCACTATGAGTTACTAATCCGCACTTCTTTGTATTATTCACTTCGCGCACTTAGTTCAATTCGCTATGAGCTACTAATCCGCACTTCTGATGTGGAAACGAGAGTACAATGCCACCTCTGATGTGGAAAACGAGAACTATCCAACTTCTTATGTGGAAAACAATAACCAATCCGCTAATCTGATGTGGAATCAAGGTACTCTTATTTAATTTAGGGCAAATGTCAATTCAATTAATATTCAACTATGTAATATCTTAGTTAGTTTGTCAGGATGATAAAGAATCACATAATTGGTTTAATACATTTATTGAATAAAATAATAACGATGATAATAATAATGATAATAATAATGCTAATACAATAAGGTTACAATATAAACGTTGATGTTTACTTTACAAATACAGAACAATGAATGCATAAACAACCTTAAATTCTAGCTAATATATACTCGGTCCTACATTAGTTTTTTCAGCTTGGCTTAAAAGGTTTGTTATTTTAATTCTAAGAATACGCCTGGTTAATTTCAATAACACATCCCCTCATGTATTCAATCAGTGGTTTAAAGTTCCACACATTATAATTGCTTTTAACTTGTCACTTGGTTTCTACTTAAAATATATACCCTCATTAATCACACTATTTTACGACTTTTCTAGCTCGGGTGTTATAGTTACGCCTACTTTGTACGCTTGATGTATTTTTACGATCCTACATATATATATATATATACATCGCATATACTATCGAATATGTGTTAAAAAATTGCTAAAATTTAAACTGAAAAAATATTTTATTATATAGTAATTGTAATATTTTTTTTTTTTATATTTTTATATTTATTTGCCTTAACTTTTATTCGTCATAGCCATCATCAAACACTTTTTATACATATTTAACATTTTATAATTCTATTTTATAAATTTCTAAATATTTAAATAATTCACTAAATAATTTTGAATCACTTAACAAAAATGTAGAAACTATAATTTATGCATTCAAATATAATATGATCTAAAGTTTATTAATTTTGTACCGGTGAGCTGTGGTTTTACAATAATTACTTTTGATTCTGATTATAGTTGATATAATTTTGCGGGACTCATTTCTAAACCATCTTTTCTTACTTAAATTTAGATGTAACATATAATAATCTCTTCCTTTTAACTGACTTTTGTTAGTGAAATCTTGGTAAAATAATAATATTTGTAATATACTAGCTGACCTGATAAACGTTGTCCTGTCCAAATTTCTATAAAAAATTTCACAATTCAACTGAAGAATGTTTTCGTTACTATTAACTTAATTCACAATTTGCATTTATTGTCATTGGTAATATTTGGCAGATATTGTGTTTCATTTTTACTCAAATTTTCTACTTTAGAATAAAATTAAAATATCACCTTTTAGTTTTTGTATTGATTTAATACGACTGCTCTAAAAACCGTATATACAATAATTCTAGTTAAGGATTTAAAATCGCCTTCCAATTACTAGGTATATGTTCAATAAAACAACCCTTTTATCATAGATAACTGAACTTTATTATAAAAAGATATTTGCAGTTATCGACGGCACATGCGAGGCCATCTTCAGGTAAAAGATATTATAAAATTACACTCTCTACTGGCTCTTCACTTATCAAGATTGTTCCCCACGTTAAAAAATTGCAAGTCAACATCAAAACAAAATTACTCCCGTTATAATGAAATTGTATTAATGAATAATACATATATATATATATATATATATATATATATATATATATATATATATATATATATATATGTGTGTGTGTGTGTATAATCAAATGATGGCACATAACGATTCTGGGTTAATTATATGTCAGTATTTCAGTCATTTGATTCTAAATTTAGCGCGCCTAGAATATCATAGTTAATTTCGTATCATACATTGAACTTTAAACTATCAGTAAAATAGATTAGAAGGATAGATAGAGTATTAATAATTTGTAACCTCAAGGGTCATAAAATAAATATATTTAAACAGTATGTTTTTTTTTATTAGAATTCTACCATTCCGACAAATGAAGCACTACTATTTTAACTTAATTTATTTTAATAGTTAATTTATTTAATTTAATATTTAATTATTTTAAGGTGAAACATTACTTCATGGTTATATAGTTAGATATAGATGGCAACAGTGTACTAAAATGACAACCGATTTGCAACTTTGTACCAGTACTCCATGTTTTCAAATATAAAAACGTTAATAACTTTGCACACGATTGAGCTATTTGAACCGTATCCGTACTTTAGGAGTCGGATAAATGTTCAAGCTTTGTAATAACTTTTCTTTCCGTAGAATAATTAGCGTGGGCCTTCTTACCTCTTACAAATATACGTACATAGCACCTTAATTTATCCTTACTATTTTAATATTAAGTCTTACTTTTTAGTTAACGTTTTAACCTTAAATTGTATCTTTCCTCACAAAAACGTGCGTATATAAATAAGTTAATGTAAATTATTATATTTATTATAATTACTTTTATTTCTTTATTTTTCATAAGCCGAAAGTAATTTTACTTTGACAGATTATAGGTTATATTACACTCATTCAATAAAAATAGCACTGTACTATCATAGTTGATGATTTCAGTTTAAAAACGTGCGGGGTATACTTACTTATGCTACTAAAATTAAAATTAAAACTAAAACATATTCAAGAAACGATTATGCAGTAGGTGGGAACGATACATTAAGTGAATTTACTTTTCTTATTCTTCTTATACACCCTTACTTCTTAATAATATCACATTATAAATAATTGAAGGTTATGACGGAAGACTACGAGTGAGGATAATCCATTTATAACGTACTACAAGTTAATCCCAATGGGATTTACAGGATTAGTATGAATCAAACGAAAAGTTAAGATCTGAAAATTGCTTCATTCTAGACAGAGTAAAAGGGGTTTTATCTTTGGTTTAATTGTTTAGCTCTCACACAAGGAATTTATCTATTTTACAGTAGCGTAATGAAACTAAGTCATAAATATTTGTGGATTAATTTATAGTTCTATTTTATAGTGTAGTAATTAAGTTATAAATATAAGTTTATGTTCGAAATCTTAGAACTCTGGTAGTTAAGATCTAAGTTCTATTAAACTTGGTAACCTAGAACTAATGAGGATTGATTAAACGTAATAGCTTAGTTACATTTATGTATGCTTAGGTTTATTTAGCATAAGAATGTTTACCTTTGAAATCAATTCTTAAACGTATATCTTTTGTGGCAGTCTGGTACAATTGTACTTCGTAAAAAATTGTTTATGATTTGAAAGATATAATTGGGATATATACAAGCGTCTTAATATTGTTTTTTAATTAGGTAGTTTCGTTGTTTTATTTTAGGTACTTTCTCATTGTACCTTCAAAAGTATGTTATAAAAAGAACAATGATCGACAAATATATTTTAAAACATACCACATATAGAAAATGTATTTGCCTCTCGCTTTTATTATTATTTTTCGAGCAGGATTTATATTTATACAAAAAGCTTATTTTATAAGGAAAAATATTTTGTATTTTTAAGAATTTGACATAATAGTAAAGTTATTTTAACTAATTTTTTTATGTTAAAAAAAAACTATTTTATGCTAAATAAACCTTAAATACATGTAACTGAATTTAGTGGAAAGTTTCTTCTATTTTTAATTGAGAGAAAAAATTTAAATATGCTTCAAAATAATATTTCAAATTCAGTTACAAAGGTTTACTTTTTAACCATATAAATCGTATTTAAATAAGAGGTTATAAGAGCGGTATAAATCTATAATACGATAATTAATTTTATCTTATTCGTTTCTATATACATTATAGAAAAATAAGTGAGTCAGTGCTTTTTAGTTATATCGGCAGTTTATACCCCACAACTTGTTTTAAGTATGAGTCGCTGCCGAACTCTCGTAATTTGAACTATATAAATTTTTCATTATATTATATATGTCTAACGTGGTATACATTTTATTGAAGATACAAGGTCAAGTTATTTCTTGAGGTGAGCATCCACAGGTCCACATGTCTGCCATCAAACGCATTGGCTTCTATTCTCTTGCGTGTTTTATACAATAAATCCAATGCGTTTGAAGCGAGTTGTGCGGACCAGTGAATACTTTCAGTTTATCACTCAATAATCGCATAGCTAGTAAATTCTTTTGATTTCCAGCAGCGGTCATACTGGTGAAAATTTATAAATTATCAAAGATACTTCTATTGCAAAAAGAACGATATCCAATTATATGTAGATTCAGCTGAATTTCTATTAAGAACAAAATTTTACAACAATTTGATAAAATAATTGCGAAACTATTCAGACCATACCATCAATTTTTACATAAATGTCTTATTAAATTGTAGTTGTCAATCGTGACGTCATTGTCTAACATTATGTAATCTAAATCAGAAGTGGGACCACAAAGTTATTTTCTTTTCTTTACTAAATTCTCCGTCTTCTAATTTACACGAATCTAGGATTATAATCTTCCCCTCTACATGTACAATCTTGGTACAAATAATGCAATTTCCTGGGAAGGAACAAACTGTTAGTCTTATATATCACTTCCGGTACCTCTCCTACATATTAATGGAAGGGTTAAGAGTCCCTTAAATGAAACAAACCTTTAAGCCTTTAAACACGTGTCACATCCGTCGCACCGCGTCCCCAGTATACTACACGTACATTTCAAAAACCATTTAACCCTTTACTTTGAATCACAAACCGTTTTACCATTCATTATTTCCTGAACATGATTTTTAGATTAGTAATATTAATGGATGGTCAACTTACTGGTTTAGAGTTCGGTCGTTCGAGCCCCCAGAGGCGGAAGCAGCTCCTCCACTCTCATGATGTCGACGTTCTTTCTGGACAATTCCCATCAACTTCATCCAGGGGTTGTTGGCGGCATTATGACCGCCCCCCATTCCACCGCTCTGCCACATTGTCATGATGACGGATTAGTTGCAAACACCTGGGCAAGGGTCCTTCTTACGTACTCCTTGGTACTTGTTATGGGGTACCACACATTTTTTATGAATTTTAAGTTTCTTTAAATCAACACTCGAGTCTTTTCGTTTTTATCCATTCTGGTTTTATTATTTTTCACACTAAAATATAGTATTCAATGGGAATTCAAATTAATATTTAAGTTTAATTAAATTTAAAAGTCAACTTTATGCACGAAGAGTTTTATAATAAAATAAAATGGCTATAAAAAGGATCTTGTTAAGAAAATGGGGAAGAAAAACAAAGCGGTCATGATTCCAAGCGCTATTCGATAATGATGTAGTAAGAGTACATCGTATTTAAGGGAGCTGTCCGGGAATTTAGTTCATTTCTTTTCTGCTACTATTAAAATACTATGGATATTAACTTAGTTAAGTAACTTATAGTTGTTAATAATTAATGTTTGCTTAAGCCAGTGTGCAGCATTATTTAATGACTAATAAAATCCGTACAAATCTTGAACCATAATTTAAATATTATTTATTGTTTTTTAGTTAACAGAATTTGAAACTCAGAACGCCAAACCAAATTCCCTTAATCGAATATGTTTTTTTTGTTATACTACTGCTATTTTAACAGATTATATTAATTGTAATATAATAGTTGTGTATTATGTAGATGAATTTATTATATGGTTGGTATTTTGTTTTCTTTATTATTGATCTGTTTCTTTCGACCGTTTCTTTCCGGGAATCTAACTCTCAGCCAAGCTGAGCCTGAGAGTATACGACCTAACTATTTCAATCACCCAGAGGACTTACAAAATATGTGACCGCATAATTTCTAACAATATTGCAAAAAATAAATCATGAGGAATAACTTCTTCCCCAGTAAACACAATTACGCGTATTAAAAGTTTGTCTAACAGTGAAATAAACTAGGTTTTACTTAAGTTTATGTAAGGTTACATCCATGTTTTATGTTTATTTTATCTTATGCAATACAATTCACAAATTTAAAATTTAAATTTGTTTTAATTACGCGAATTGTTTTTGTTTGCTTATCAACGCTTTGTAAGTAGTTAAAATAAGTTAAAAACAAGATTGAATTTATATTTATATATACCTCAACAAATTTAAAATTTCAAATCTATTTAGATTTAAATAATCCCACATGCAACTGATTAAATTTCGCAAGTTTCAGAAAACGAAAAAATATTCCAAAAATTTCGTAGCTTAATATACAAGTTTCCAGGCAGCTCCCTTAAAATACTTTGACGTCATACCGGAAATGATGACAAAAGAAAAACCCACAAAGTAATAAATGATATAATTTGCAGTAACACGCTTATCATTAGCAAATACAAATTACTTAAAAAAGAGAAACATTCGAAACGCATAGAAATGAAAAAAAAAATAACATGAAAAAAAAAAGAAAAAGTTTATTTGAACAAAAATTACTTGAAAAAAAGTTACCAAGTTAAACATGATAAAACGTGATTAGAATATAACAAATCAGAACGGAAATGAAAGGGATGAAAAATAATTAGACTCAATAAGTTAATGTACCATAAAGCAAATTAAAAAAATCATTTATTTTCCGTGACATTGGTTAATTTACTTCATAATTGTGAAAAGTTGAGAAAGTTTCAAATGGAAAGACTACACGACCACCACAGGGAATTTCTTTGAGTTATTGTGCCATTGTTCTTGTGTTTTTTTCTTAAACTTTTCTTTGTAAAGATTCTTTATATAACTTTAAGTTTACTTGCTTTTTACTGGTTTAGTTTTAAGGAACATTTAATTGTTCGTTGCAAGTCTATCGACATTAGTTTCACATTTAATATTTCTATTCTATTTTTTCGTAGTACTATATTTTGGACATATACGAGGCTTGGACACCATAAAACTGTCGAGTATAATGAGGATAACTTTCACGGTTAAAATTAACAAATATGTACAAATAGGTGCTTGGTTCTCTCGTTCCGGCCTTGACTGTAAGAGGTCGTCGTCAAAAGGAACACAAGTACATAAATTAGAATTACAAAGAAAATACCAATTAAATTTTGTTATGTTTAGTTTTAGTTCTATATTTTAATACTTAATTTAAAATGCATACTTTTTATCTTTATTATTTATTTAACATTGGTCTATTTTTGATAGAAGATTAGTTTTTACGATTTTCAGCCCTAATGTGAACCACAGTATTGTCTAGCAAATTACATTATTTGAATTCATTTAAAATAGATACCTATAATAATTTAACTAATGGTATAGTATAACCCAGATTAAATATAGCACTATTTTGTGAATCGAGTCCGAAAATATAGCAATTAATTATCAATTAGAGTAGTAAAATATTTTTATGAAAAAACATTTAAATAATTAACTGAAATTTATAGGTAAAATATGGTACTCGCTAAACACAAAACTTATTATCTTAAATACATATTACATTTTGTGTACGCAATAAATTAATTTCTTTTTACCCAACAGTACGTTTTATTATTTACCGAAGTTTCACATTATTTCTTATATATTTTTTTTGTTTTTTTCTTAATGCTTATGTCGACGGTTTATTTGGTGTCGAGGCCTCTCGAAATGCTTAAAATCGAATATATGATCAAAATAATCAGTTGGCTGAAAAAGCCAAACCTATAAAATAGAGCAGTGGTCCAGGAATCGAAACCAAGGACACAAAAGTCTGGAGTTAAGCAGCACCGCTCTTGGCAACGTTAATTTAATACGTATTAATTTATAATCTTACATACTTTTTTAAACTTGTGTCTATTTATATCAAAGGATAATAATTATTACACAATCGCCCAGTAATCATTTTGGAGTCACTTTGACATCATATTAAAGTTGCATGCAGATTTTTTTGTCATGAAAGAGTTCATTTATAGTTCAGTTTCTCACATTTTTTCATATAAAATGTCTACTTTATCGGCTACAGATGACGGAACCACTCCACCTGTCGGAATACAAATGAATATAAAGTTGATGCGAACTATAATTGAAGTGAAATAGTGATAGAAACGTCACTAAATAGGGCACTATACCAAATTGTTTACTGGGCGGTCAATTGTTTTTTTAATTTCAATTATTTAACGTTGGCGTATTTCTGATGCTTAGTTCCGCGGCAGTATTTATGGTATCTTGGCATCATATATGTGTGAACTACATCGCTGCCTCTTAAGTTTACGAATATGTTTGATCATTATCAGTTTAATTAAATAAAGCCCGAATACACACTTGTTAATATTGGTAAACTTCTTTATGTTAAATAAACTTTAAATATATGTAACAGTGTTCTGGGTCATGTAAAGAAATTGCTTTTTTTCATATACATTTTTAATTAATTTTGTTTTTTATTCTGTCATCAATAATGCCCCTACGATGTATAATTGATTGGAACAATAAATTCCCGTGGTGCAATCGAAATGAACGCAATAAATAAAATTTAAATAAAAGCTCATAAAAACAGAAACACATAGAGCATAGAAATAAAATGAATGACAGTTTCGAATGAAGTTGATGTACCGCTTCAGTTCTAACTCTAATTTCAATTTAATTTGAATTCCCAGATGAATCAAAATCACTTCGACTGAAATCAGTTCCGCAGTCAGTCAGTTTATCCACTTTTTCAATTCGTCCAATTTAAATACTATCTAAAATTGTAAACGGAAGTTACGTTGACAGTTCAACACACACATACACAAACGATAAACAAATAATTCGATTATTGGATTCGTACAAGTACTTTATCCCAACAGCGAACACCAAACACCAAACCAGAGCAACAAAATCTTTTAAAATGCACTACAATGCGTCACGCGTAACGCGTCACGAGACTATAAATTGTGTTTAATTATTATTTTATATATGTTAATTAAATAGAGTAAATTGAAGATTGAATTATTCTAAAAATTTATTTAAGAAAAAATTTGATTAAATTTATTTTAAGTTTACATCCAAATTGAAATAAATTTTATATACATTTCTTTTAAGGGTGGAAGAATACAGGGTGGTATTTAAACGGGTTCACACTTTTTATCACTTTAATTTTGCACGTTTTCGATACACTTTATTATTGCTTGTAAGTTTTACAATTTTTATTAATTTTCTTGTAGTTTTCCCGTTCATATGTCGATTCTGCGGAGGACTCGTTTAAAGCTATGAAGCTATCGAAGTTTCCAACATGCAATGTTTAGCTTGAACTATTAAAAAGACTACTATATAGGTGAGAATTTTTAAAAATTTCTAATATGTATTCTACGCTAGTTGCAAAGCACCAATATTTTAAAATCTTTTAACCTTTCTTTATTGCTACAATAATTGATGAATTACTTTTGAAATGATTTCTCTATTCCCGCAAACTTTTGGCATGTATCCTTGTTAACACGGATTGTCTCACAAATATCGGTCACGTTTTCTTGTTGATCCTGCGAACTTTTTTATCGTATTTATTTACAAATAGCGGTACATTTTGTTTGATATAGTAGAAACACATTTTCAGAGATATGTAACTTTCAAGTCACTTTCAAGTGATTACTATTGATACATTTGTATTATTTTTTTTCTTTTTGAACAATTCACAATTTTTCTTTCATTGATGGTTATCAACAAGGTTTCGTTAGAACTTCAGGTTATACAAAACACACGCACTTGCCGCCGGCGGCTACTTCGCCGCTTGCCGCGTGGTTCGCCGTGGCGGCCTGCAAACTGTCCACGCAGCGTACAGACCCGGGAACCCCCCTTTCTTCTGTAACCCTTGTCCCTAGCCCCACTCGCGGACTCAGTACCACTCTATACTCCAGCGCGCACGAACCGAACCGACGTCACTTTATCCGGGTGTCGGGAATACTGAATCCGGAACCTTAAAAAGCTTCAAAGTTCTCTCCTACTACAGAAACTGACTAAAAATGACTTTAAAACTATTTCCTCAGTCCTGGTACATCCAACAACGCTTGCAAAGTTATTATTTGTTGAGAAATAACTCGAGGTAGCTTTGTAGATGCAAGTGACATCACAATCATTCAAATAGCCGTTAAAACACTCATTTTAACGCACCCGTGAAGCTACTGCAAGTCTCTGCGGCGCATGCAACAGCCCTGGCAATCCCGCAGTACCTGTGCTGTTTGCTACCCCTTCCATGATCCCTCTTCAGTACAACCCTTCGCCATACTCTTCTCCTGCATGGTAGAACCCCTTCAAACAACAGTGAAACTCCAAGAGCCGCGGATCTAATCCGGCCTCGTAGGCTACCAGCGCGCGTGCCTTCTCCGTAGAATGCGGCCTCCTCCACTACGGCTTTCAACGATGCTCGACACTCTACGTACAGAACTATTGAATGCGTTGGATAGCGCACAAACCCAAACTTCCTCCACCACCACTATCTGCATTCATTTGATTTATGTTCCAAGTTTGAGATGAATGTCACAGGTGAGACTGCCACGTCCTCAACGTGATCCGATTGCTTGGGAGAGCCAGAGCCGCCGTGACCGGTAAATTGGCGTCCTTTTGAAAATATACATTTACATTTCGCATCTTTATTTATTGAAAGACTATGATAACACTTTACACAGAAGAAACACAACGCGGAAAACTGTAATCTCTTACTCAGTAGTGCAGTAGCTTGATTTTCCCGCTACACGTTGAAAACACTTAAAAGAAAACCAGTCTATAAACTCGAAATATGAAAGAAATACCGCAGCTATATGATTAATAATTCCTTTCAACTTTCTTAATTTATTCAATTTTTTTTCTTTAATTTTTTTTATTTATTTATTTTAATGTACAACATATTAAGGTTATTGTGTGAAAATTTGAAGTCGATTGGAATAAAACTGTTGGAGATATAGAGTTTTAAGTCTTCACCTCTCTCGTCCGGTTTCGTCTTACTTTGAAACTTTTAAACGCGTTTTCTAGCTCAAAATCTACTGGACCGATTTTTTTTAAATTTTGCACATTCTTTCTTTACATAAATGTCGAGGTAACGCTGTCGAGTTTTTTTTTAATATTTCAATTTTAACGTATTTTAAAACAAAAAAGTTTCTGATTTTTTTCATGAAAAATCGGTATTTTCACTTTTAAGTGCTGTAAGAAATTAAAAAATCATTTAAAAAAAAAAACTTGACAGCTTTACCTGCAGAAACTTATCAACTAATGAAATCAATTTGTATTTTCGATTTCAGAAAATCCAGTGATGAGTTATGAGGGACACCGGAATGTTACTTTTTTTTGTGACGTCTGCGGAGATTCGCTGTCAATGCCTCATTTCTTGATATTTATTTATAGTGATAGTAATTTATGATTGTAATTATAGAAATAATTATATATTAACTGTGTCGTCAAAAAACATCGAAAATATGCTATTTTTTTATCGATTTGACTTGAAATACAACATTTTGTAACCTATTTTACTGGGTTTTAGATAATTAATTTACCTTTTTTTCCCAATAACTTTTTAGAGATTATAACATCTTAAGTAATCCTTTTTAAGGATGAGAAGGTTATGAAATAGTCTTATTTAGCGTAAATATTAATCCTAATACTTAAAAAACTTACATATAGGCGTTTTTAGATTATACATTACAAGGTTTCGTTTAAGTAAAATAACGTAGCATTTAGCGAGTTATATAGATTTTCTAATATTCGTTACGTGCACGTCTTAACTTGTTTCTCTTGAACCTAATTTAGTTTCTTCACAGAGTATACCTGTATCACATTAATCGGTGGCAAGGCAATGACATCTTACGACAGATGTTTCAGATTTATAAATGTCATTTAACATCTCACGATTTGCGCCACAGATCTTTGAAACGCCAAATATTGAATCATATACTTTTCATCAAATTAAAATTTTAGTATTTTTTTATGAATGGTGGCGGAACTGATTTGCTTTTTATTTTCAAGCATGACTTAGAATTAAGTAGATATCTTTTATATTTCAAGATACCATATGGGTGGGTGAGTTGTCAAGATGTTGATTTAAAGATATACACTACCTTGACAGACTAAAATAAAAATCACCTTTCAAGTTCCTTTCTAAATATATTGTGAAGTAGTTTTGTTTATTTAAATTTATTTAACGTCAGTATATTTTCAATCTGAGTCTTATCACCGATGACCTCCTACAATCTGGAGCGCATTTATGGTATCGTGGCCTCATATATCTGAACTACACCGCTATCTTTTATTTATTTATATCTTTAAGAACGTTTTAAATCGATCTTTGGACCAGGATTATAATTTTATGGTTTCGTTGTTATAAAATTAAATTGATTATTTATACACATAGTCATAAATTTATTAGGCAGCGATGTGGTCCACATATATATAACACCACAACCTTCAAAATCTGCTAACATGCGATAGGACTCAGCATCTGAAATAGGCTGATGTTAAATAAATTAAATAAGAAAACGAAAGTATTGCAATTTTATTAATTAAAAAATGAAGGTCATATCTTCGTTTAAAGCTAAGCGTAGACAGGTCCGCATTGCACGTATCGAATATTTATCGAGTATCTTATAGAATAAAACATAGTAGTGAGAAGTAAGGCGTATGCAACAAACGTTCTTATAAAAGCCAGGTCTTAAGACTCCACTCATTGTTTTGATATTAAATTTACTGTTTTTATTTAATATTTTAATCTAGATTTCAGGTTTTCAGAATAAGCATTCCTTGTCACATTCGTGTTTTAATTTAAGATTAGTTAATTTAGTTGGTGCGCATGCGTCGTTAGTAATATAAATTTTGACAGTTCGACAGTTGGACAAAATTGAACGTGGAATAATTAAAATTGCTGTTTTTAACAATTAGCAATAGAAATTGGTTTTATTTCTTAATTTTTGACAAACTGTCATTAAACTTCTTTTAAATATAAATCCTACCGCATTTTGACAGATTGTCACATTTTGGAAGTTATAATATAACACAGTTTTTCTAAATTTAATATTTTTAATTTAAAACATTGGACCTTGAAAGGTTCTTAAAAAACTATGACAACTTAAAAAATAAATTAAATCTAAATGTCTACACGTATTGCCATATGCTAAACAATTTAAATTAAATGCAAACTACTAAATAAAACGTTTCACTCAATAAAATCAATGCTTGCAGTGTGGACCTGACGACGCTCACCTTTAATTGGAGCTACATACTTCAGGACGATCCTAAAATTTTCCACAAGTTTTAGGTCATGGTGGTGGGCCAGTAGACCGCAATCAACATCTTTCCCACCACTGTTCTAGGCCAACCTTAACGACGCGGCGGTATCACGCTGGTGGATATACCGGTACAGTTATAAATATTTGAGTGTAACGGTTACTGGGATTACTGGAGTTTATGTTGGCCTAAGTTTCTCGCTTTTCTGACCTTTGCTAACAAGACAAATATAGGTGTAGCCCAGCGATATATATTCCTTGCAAAAGCCAACACTCGTGAATGAATATTTTATTCTTTGTAAATAGGACATTTTTGTTTGGATTATTTCTATTTATTAAAATTTATTACACATTTTGGTGGACTTTGTATTAATTACTTTACTTGCTGGACTCCTGGATGTCCACTGGTAGAGGAGAGCAAGCCACCCCGCCTCTACCCCCCCCCCAACTCTTCGTTAAATATTAAAATTTGTACTAAATAGCATGCTTAGTCTTCTGGGTTGCCAAGGTAGTTAGATTCTAAACTTTAACACTACCCGTGAATTCAGGTGTGGCTTATATATGTATTTGATGCACATATGGCGCTAATTAATTTGTCCGGGACCGATTTCTGAAGGTAGAATAAATTTATTTCAATACTATAAAAAAA
Source organism: Panorpa germanica (assembly GCA_963678705.1). Lineage (NCBI taxonomy): Eukaryota > Metazoa > Arthropoda > Insecta > Mecoptera > Panorpidae > Panorpa > Panorpa germanica. The sequence continues at coordinate 7,775,140 of OY783220.1, read as the reverse complement.
TGAACTTACCAAATGATAAAACACTAATATAATTAATGCGAGATATAACCTAGCTGTTGAAATCGCAGTAGTATAATGAAAAAGAAAGACTGCATTCTTTTGAGAAATGTACAATCACTTTTTTAGGTGATCTCATCAAACGGAAACGGATATCTCATCTGCTAGTATGGCTTAAATTGTTGGTAAGGTTTCAACTTTTCTTTTGTTTCATTTTTTTAAATTTATTTACATTATTGTACAACATATTAAGTTTATTGTGTAAAAATTTGAAATCGATTGGAGTAAAACTGTCGGAGATATAGAGTTTAAGGTCTTCACCTCTCTGGTCTTCTTTCGTGTTACTTTGAAATTTTTAAAAGCGGTTTCTCACACATAGCTTTTTCAGAGTCGGTGCCCTCTCTCGCTCAAAATCTACTGTACTGATTCTTTTGAAATTTTGCACACTCTTTCTTTACATAAATGCCGAAGTAACGCTGTCTTGTGTTCTTTTTTTAATTTTAACGTATTGTAAAATAACAAAGTTTCTGATTTTTTTCATGAAAAATCAGTATTTTGACTTCTAAGTGCTGTAAATAATTTAAAAATCAATAATAATAAAAAACTGGCCAGTCACTAATGAAATCATTTTGGTTTTTCAATTTCAGAAAATCCAGTGATGAGTTATGAGTAGCACCGCAATGTTATTTTTTTTTTGTAACGTCTGCGGAGATTCGCTGTCAATGACTCATTTCTTGATATTAATTTATAAAAATTTCACAAAGTATTCTTCAAATGTCATTTTATCATGTAGTAATAATAATTAATGTTTAAATAATTATATATTAACTATGTCCTCAAAAAACATTATCAAAAATATGCTTCTTTTATCGTTTTGACCTTTAAAGCGGCTGAACTGTATAAAAAAAACTTTGACTAAATGGTTAATTACGAAAAGAACATTTTTATGACCACCAGCCAGCTAATTTCGTGTTCTTCTTCTTTTCCCTCCACGTCAGAAGCAGAAGCCATACGTAGGTAGTTAGTGTTGTATTTTATTATTTAAGTGGGTAGTGATTTCTTTACGTGGTGAAAGAAATTAATGGATATGTCGAAAAAAAGCACGTAACATTAATGGAGAAGGGAGCTTTTCATCCCTTGGGATACTGGACCACCCCTTGACACTTGTCTTACATTGTGTATCCTGGTCCCCGACCAGTGTCGGTTAACCAGGGAATAGGTCCTGTTATACAGCAGGATCTGACTTTTAATACTGTATTTAATTATTTTTAATTAATTGCTATAAGTTGATATAAAAAAGCTCTTATGTAATCTCCTGAGAAAATCAACATTAGCCACTTTTATTTATAAGAGCACTTCGTTATATGGAAAATATTATTAGAGTAAGAAAGCTGTTTTAAGCAGATATTAATTAAGAATTATATAGCAAATGGTGTTAACATATTTCTCGGATTACTAAAGCGGGGGAGATTTTCTTTTGTTTTTCTTGGTAGTTCCTGAAATCCAGCGTTAAAAAGAGTGCATTTTGAGTGGCATTTAATGTTTTTTCTTCTTTAATTACTTAATTTAAATATTTAGCAAAAGTGTCCCATGTCTTAATTTCTATAAAACTGTACCATATATTGATAAAGGTGGTTACTAAGACCTCAAATGACCAATCATTTTTTAATGACTCCTTATATGTAAGGAGATATTAACAATTAAAAAATCATTTTGTCTCTTTAATTATTAAAGGGTTTCAACGTTATAGAACATTCCAAGACATATGAAATCACGTCAGCTAAGTTGCTATCTCTTTTATACAACACAGCGTAAAAGAGATAGCATATTCAACACAGAACTCTTATTAATAGAAAAAATAATTGACCTACTGTTGATAGTACAGACATGTTACGTCATACATATGGCCGACATCTGTAGCGCTAAAACTACAATTCAAATTTTTAATTGCTATATATCCGTCAACATTTAGATATTTATTAAAATAAAAACGCCAATATACATTTATTAACATCTATATCAATCAACAATTGAAAAATCGACCCCTAAAAAATGAACGCTGAATGATTACAGGTAATAAACGTTTAGATTCGTTCACACTGAGCATTGTAGGTTCTGTTTTAATGTCATAGTCATAGATGGCACCTCGAACAAGATCAAAGCAAATATTTGGACGCTCTAATCTGTTCCATTTAATCGACATTAAACGAAATGTTCATCTTCGTGTACAGTTCCCAAATGTTTGCCAAATATGCACACAATTTGTGTCCACACATGCGTCTTTATACAGAAAAGCCGAATATTCGCATCCAGTGGCGGCTACTGGCGTGGTAGTGCACTTTATTGGCTTACTCCAGATTCTTCATATAGATTGCACTGAGTATCTTCTGTCTTACGTGCTATAGGCGATGTATCGCATATTTCATAGAAGTTGTATAAAGCAGCTACGTGCGCTGTGGAGAGCGCACAAGGAATATTTCTTCGAGCGAATATAAGTTTTAATTAATTCGGCATAGAAATTAAGTTGATTTCTTTGCAACTTCCTTATAAAGTCAGTATGTAATTGGGTTATTATATGATATTTTGTGATTTTTTTTTCTTGTTCAAGCTATAAATATTTTGTAGTGCAGCGCATGAGTGCTCTTAACTTACAACACTCATATGTGAACCCCACTTTAGCCTTTGTATGGTTTTAACAAATATTAATTAGACAATTAACCCACGAAAAGTATGTTTTTAATTTTAATCAATTACAGCTCATATTTACTGTCCACATACCGCCCTAATTACATAATAATCACAAAATATGGTCATTACGATTTTAATTAATTATGATTTATTATATAAAAACTCACAGGTGAGATTTCTGGGTTAACTTATAATAAACAACCCCCATTGGGGTAATATTAGTAACACTCCAAACATATTGATCGCGTGAACCCAATTCCCAGAGTAGAATATATAATATAGGGGTAGGTAGGGGGTTACACGTCTAGCGCTAACAAAGCAAGCAAAAAAAGGAAAAGAAATTGAACGAGAATATGATAATACAATGGGGAGATGGATCTGAGATCACTGAAGGTTTCTTTATCAATGTTTGCCTTTTGGTTCCAACTAGAAATACACATAAGAATGTTTCAAAACATGAAGGCGTACCTGTTACACATGGTGCTGGAAATATTGTCTCGAGACGATTTTAGTTGTCAAAGTTTCTCGTAAAGTTTGAAGACATTGCTTATGAGATATGTCGACGGGGTTGTACGTAAGGGGTGCATATTCGTGTGTTAACTTGAGGTATTACACCCCTATATCATTAGCACCCTCGAAACTTATTTTATCCGTAGAGCTCTTTCTTACAAGTTCTGGAATTTGTTGAACGTTTCTGGTACACAGCTTAGATAGCGTTAGACGGAACTTTTTCAAACTAACAATCTTTACACTAATGATGTTTGTAAGTGGTGCTCTGGCTAACTGAATTAAATGATAGTAAATCTGATTAGTGATTATTATGGTAAATGGAGGGGGTTCATTAAATCTGGCACAAAAATAAATAAAATTCAATACCAATGACTTCAAATATTTAGTTCATTTTCCACAAAATTTGATAAGGTTTGTTTATGATGTCGTGTCATTGATGATAAGGGTCCTTAATTGAATTACAAATTTCAAATGTGTCTACCCGGAATTCCAGCGCAACTTTTTTTTTAAATTGAACTAAAACTTTGTAAGGTATTTCATATTGTATTAACGTAAGCGTCCACAGATTCGCATGGCTCGCATTGTAATGATTGTATCGAACGTGGAAAAGAAGAGATGCGAGAGGGGAGGAATATGCAGCGAGTACTACATTTTTCTAGTGGTATCTGTATTTTAGTCATCTAAAAATGTTATTTTATTAGTTAATAAATGTGCTAGTCGATCTCAGTTGTTATCATTGTGGATGCTTACCATTATATTGCATTATACTCTACTAGCACTTCGACAATCCATATGATTTTTGGAAAGTACCAATCTTAAAACGATATGTGTCAAAATTTCACGACCATTAATTACAATGGTTTTGTAATTTTCAAAACAATGGAAATATCTGAATTTTCTGCGTTAATAAAATATTGCTTTCTATTGGGAAAAAGTACCGTTCAAACAAAGCAATGGCTTGACTCGGTATTTTCCAGTTAACTACGTCAAAAACCATAAAAAATTAAACGAAATAAAATGTTCTTGTTCTTTTTTAAATTAAAGAGTACTTTCCAAAGTAGTTCGTTTTTCGAGATATCAGCATGTTGAATAAACTGTAGCAGATACATAAAGAGTATTTTCATTTTTGAAATCAGCTAAAGAACTACCTTAGTAACAATATTATATCTCAAAAAGAGAATGATTTTTTATCACAATTTTTTTTGCAAATTTCATTTAAGAAGCAAAATTAGTTAATTTTTCATTGGTTTTTAGCACAACTTTCAATACTGATTTCAAAATTTAAATATTAGTTTTTGGATAAGTGTCTTGGTTTTAACTTTCATTCAGAGATTTACCGCTTAGATCTCTTTATTTTAATGGTCTACAACACTTTTTCAATAATTATATTATCTTTTCCTACAACTAGTACAGTAATATGTACAGTGTTAATAAAATTTCCAATAAATAGAAAATCTATGAAAAGCACCCGCTAGTGGGTCAAAGGAATCAGTGTGCCCCCCTGATACAGACGCCCCTGGTTAATACAGTAAATTGTCTAATATTTTCATAACAAAGCGAGAGAAATTGTGTAACAACTCTAACGCGTTTGATTATAAACACTATGAAGTAAGCTTTACTGTTGGCTAAACCGATAGGTGAATGGGCACCGTAATGTTGTGTTTATGCGTGCCACAACCTATTGATTACCCCTCCCCCCAATCCAACCCCCTTCTTAGAATTAACACGCTCCTTAGAGGATTTATAGAAGCGAAACTTTATAAGTGGAATTCAAAATGTGGTATTAATAACAGGAAGAGAGAGGGGAGTACGAAACTAAGCTACGAGTATAATTGAAAGGTTAGTTATCCATGCATTCGTATCAAAGGAGGGAGGGAGGGATAACTATTGTATTAGTTTCTTAAGTTCTAATTAGTAAACTTATCATCTGCTTACATTGTTTATTAACAAATTGTGATAGTTAATTGTTCTATACAATAATCACGTTCAGAGCTTAGAGCATATATATAGAGTGTGAATAGCCTTTGTTTCCTATAGGTTAAAAGTGTGTCCAAAATGTGTTCGAGAGAGAAAGGTATATGTTCCTATTTGTTCTCTATGGGCATGCGTGAAAAGTGACAGCTGTCTAAATATAATAAATATTAATATTCTATTAAGATATAATAAATGAAAATATATGTAAAGAAATTATATTTCTTTAGTTAAAGCTCGGTAAAACAGTGACCGTTCAGTGAAAACATATACTCATGAACGCCATAGAGTGGACAGAACTCACGCTTTTAGTTATATTTATATATAATTTATTTATATTTATACATATCTACATTATTCTACATCAATATAATGTCAAATTCAACAACTGTCACGTATTATATCTAGACAGCTCTGACTTGACAACTGTCACTTTCGACACATGCGCATAAGGAACAAATATTAACATATACTTTTCTCTCTCGCACACATTTTGGACACACTGTCAGATCAAGCATTCACTCTGCATATATATATATGCTCTAATATCATTGTTTTGATTTAGAAACCTTTAAGAATACCTAAATACAAAAAAACTGATCTATACTGAAAATTCAATATAACATAAAAAGACGGCAGTACATTTTCTGAAGAGATAAAGCCACAAGTAAACCTCATAGTTTGTTCTGGTATAAGAACATTTATATAATAATGAAATCACTGCTCACAATGTGGTATTATGTTCCAATAAGTGGGAGAGAGATAGCAAATGTTCATCCTACTGATGTTTAACTAATCGGCTTAAACTTGTACGAATATGGGTCGACCAAATTGTTGGTAAAGTTCTTTATCAAATAAGATATTGTTAAAACCTTTCAAAAGAACTTTTAAGTAATTTTATTATCCAGAGATGTGCGGTTGATTTCTTTTTGCGTTGTATCTTGTAAGACTTTATTATAAGAAGGAGAATTAACTTATTCAGCAACGAATATTCACATGTTAGTAAGTTCGTGTTCACAGCGCAAACATTCATGAATCTGTACACGAATACGAATAAGCGAGTTCGTATGTGAACAATGCACGTAGTACAAGTGCACTGAAAAAATTTTGATACAATTTGTTACAAAAAATTTCAAGAAAATGTTTTTTTTTCATTTTGAAGAAAATGTTTGAGTTAAACATAACGTAATTTATGGATTGCCCTTTACCTACAAAAGAGGATTAGAACCTCACTGTAAAAATCTAACTGCATTCTTTTATTTTTATTTATTGATATTTAAACTTCAACCAAATATAATACATTGAAAAACTTAGAAATAATACTCCTGAATTAATGGCAACACCAATAACTTAATTTTATTTAATTTTATTAATTTATTGTTCTCAGTTTCTACAATGAAAGAAGGCTATAATCTTGTTAAAAATGATGAAATGGTTCACTTTTATGATATTAAGAGCAATGCAATTTTCTGATTTTCTGCGTAAATATTTATTTTAAAGTATAACAACATAACTGCATCAAGAAATTGCAAGAAAATGTAATTTTTTCATTTGGAAAAAAATGTCCATGAACATAAAAAAGGTCGCATAAAAGCCAGAATCGCATAGGTATTTAAAAAGTAATAAAGCAGTACTTTATTTTAAAGCATAACAAACATAATTGCATCAAAAAACTTCAAGAAAATGCATTTTTTCTTTTTGACAAAAATGTCCATGAAAATAAAAAAAGGTCGCATAAAAGCCAGAATCGCATAGGTATTTAAAAAGTAATAAAGCAGTTCTTTATTTTAAAGCATAACGAATATAACTGCTCCTGATTGCTCCTTACATTAATGTAGTCAGGACTCAAACCGATGACAATTCAAACTGAATTATTATTTATCATTATGCAACAATTTACGGTTAAAAGTAGTATTAACCACTTGGGTACATCTTAATTTCAACCCCATCTTCTCCAAATCACGTGACTTTAAAGAAGGAACAATATCTAGTACCAAATAGTATCCTACGCCACCCTACATTGTTATTTCGCGTTGAAGCTTCACGCCAACCCTCCGCTACACGTTCTTTTGTGGATATTAAGGGTTGTGCAGCGATGGATAAGGGCTGTTTTCAGCTCACGTAGAAGACGCAAGACGAGACAAGCTACCCCAGGAGTTGAGGCTGTTGCAGAACGTTCAGGGGGTGCGTTTGAAAGGGTGGTATCATCCCTATGAAGAGGAATGTCATTAGCAACACTTTGTTTGTATGTATTTGTACGTCAATTTCTTGTTCGTCAACAAAGAGAGATAGAGAGAGACAGAGAAACTGTCAAACTGTGCATAACAATTACAAAAACAGCAAAAAATAGACTAAGAAATAAATATTTACCTTGAAGTTAGATGCTTCCTGTTAACACCGCCTTTTTAATTGCGAAACCGAAATTTATAACAGCAGTAGCCATGAATAGATCATTTCTGTTGACAGGATATAAGGTATAAGAAGAAGCAGAGCAATATTAGAGGCGATAAAAGGCTACGTGCCTAGGAAGCCCAAGAAATAATATATAAAAGAAAAGGAATATAATTTGAAGTTGTGGTGCATGCATTAGTGTATTACTCCAAGGAGTACGACTTCACGGATGTTTGATAGTTGCACTTGAACGTCAAAGTACTACCCGTGATGTATTATAAGGTAGCTCATACTCTGGAAGAAACTACGCCCGATTGCAATCGCATGACTATGTAGGTCCTTTTCTAATCTTCCGACACCGAAAAGAACCGACCTAGATGTGCTATAAAATATAAAATGACTATTCGAAAGTTACCTCGTAATTAGAGTCCTTTATTTCTTGAAAGGTCTTTTTAATGTTTAAAGTCCATAATATTTTTTTCAATGGGCTTGTGTCCTATGTCTTAATTTCTATAAAACTGTACTATATATTGATAAAGTGGGTTACTAGAACTTCAAATGTTGTACACATTCCAAATGCATGTGACATTACAAGCGCTGCCAACCTTACAGCTCATTAATCTCTGTTATATGTATTTATATATCAAAAATTATTTACAGCTATTTCAAGGAACAATAAATTTTCAATATAATGTCTCGTCACATAAGGGAATTAAGGGAAATGAAAAAGCTGATCAAATGGCCAAGGTAGCTACTTCCTGTGATAAATATATTTCATTTTTTATAAAATCAGACATGAAAGCAAAATTAGATAAAAATGAAATGAAAAATTGGCAAGACAAGTGGGATAATTCTGATAAAGGTAGAGAATTTTATACAATACAACCAATACTGAGACGTAAGCCATGGTTTACCAAACTAAAATGGCCAAGAAGATTAATTACAATGACCACAAGACTGAGAATGAATCATGGAGCTCCGAAACATCTAGCAAGAAACAAAATCATTCCAAACTCTAAATGCGAATGTGGTGAAGAAGAGGCAGACCCTGACCACATTCTTTTATTGGTCCTGCTGGACCAAATGACCACTGTAATCTGTGATGATGTGTTGGCCGTAATATAAGTGCAATGGGCGCTAGAAAGTTTTCAATATTTGTACAGATTTGACACAGTTTCTCCAGTTCTATTTCTAATCTTCTAAAACATGTTAACATTTAATTATGTATTTATTTATTCGTTATGAGTTTGACGAGTTGAATTTTGATATCAGCGTAAAAACTACGCTAGAAAATATATTTAATAAATCAAAATAAATATGTGCTTATTTTATTATTGAAAATTTGAAGATTATAAACTTTGATAATTTAATAAAAAAAAATATGTCTGTTTTGTTTGTCTTCGAGATATCAGCATGCTCAAGCGTAAATTATTATGTTACTGGAATATGTGCACTTTAATAACCTTGTATTAGACATGAATTGTTTGTATTATATAAATAAAACATTCTTTTATTCTTAGACTTATTGAAATTTAAACTTCAACCAAATATAATACATGAAAAACTTAGAAATAATACGCCTGAATTAATGGCAACACCAATAACTTAATTTCATTGATTAATTATTCTCATCAATGAAAGAAGGCTATAATCTTGTTAAAAATGATGAAAAGGTTCACTTTTATGATTTTAATAGCAATATAATATTCTCAGTTTCGGCAATGAAAGAAAACTATAATCTTGGTAAAAATGATGAAAAGGTTCCCTTTTCTCAATGTTTAACACAGTTTCTCAAGTTCTATTTCTAGCCTAACATGTTAACATTTATTTATTAGATTTGAATTTGACGATTTAAATTTTGAATTTAGTGTAGCTAGAAAATATCTCGTCGAAAATTCGTCAAAATATTAATATATTTTTATTGAAAATTTTAAAGGTAAAATAGGCCTTGATACTTTTATAATAAATAACATTTTTCATTTGTTTAATTTTTAATCATTCTTAACGTAGCTTTTTATGTTGATTCCAAGTCTGTAATTTATTTTTGTCTTCGAGATATCAGCAGTTAATGGTTTCCAATTTTGTAATCATCGTAAAAAACTACGCTAAAAGTATATTCAACACGTAAAAATAAAAATTTTAGTTTTGGTTTAAGGTTTTAACAATAAATGTAATTTTGAAATTGTGATCTCATGCGTTATACGTCAGTAATAAACAATATTTTGTAATAATCATTATCTTTATTTAATATAAATTTCACATGCTGAAACTTACTTATATAACTTAGACTTAAGTGGGAATTTAAAAATGGGATTAATTTATAAATGGAATAAAACAATCTTAGATAAAATATGAATATTAAAAATGGTTATTATCTTCGGAACCCGGTTAGGCGTCTTACGACCACTATTTCAAGCTTCGGGTTCGAATCATATAATTTTTGTGATCTGAAGTTAACGTGAAGCAGACTTTGAAAAGGGAAGCAAATTTTTACTACTCTTAGATTAATAAATGCATAGAGAGAGGGAAGATCTTCCAAAGACAGATGAAGTCCAGGAATATTCAGAACTTCTAAACCTGGACAAGTATTTTTAACAATAAATAGGATTTGCCTAAACTGGCTTTCTTTTCTTTCTTTTATGCATTTAAATTCCTTTAAATTAACACATTCCTGTAAATATTTCAAGAATGAAGAAGCTGTGCTTGACGTTATCTCATCTACATTGATCACAGTCAATGACCTGAAGTGGGAAAGAACAGCCTGGTGATGAATAGGGAAGAGTTCTCCAAATTGCAAGACGTCCGATAGTGGAAGATTTGATAGTACCTCCTTAATAACGAAGTATGGAAGATCTTGAAAATTCATAATGAAAGAATAACACGAAATTTAAACTGAAAACTTATTGAAAGTTCCTCTGCATTCGTTGACAAACCTTCGTGTAGCTAGAAACGAAGAAAACGTTAATTATTTAACGACTAAATTATTAAGTATCAATATCATTGTCACAAGTGAACTACGTTAAAAAGTTGCAAAACAAATTTACCTTGGCTAAGAAGCCCGTGAAGTATTAATAAAAAATATATATATATATATATATATATATATATATATATATATATATATATATATCTTGGTTGCGATATATCAATTTTGTTTTAAAACAGATTTGGCACTTGTCTAGAGTTACAAAAGATTAACTATATTTTGTTTTGAGAGTTGTGAAAAAACTACTGCACTTTTCTATGTCTAATTGCGCTTTTAATAAAGTCAAAAGATGTATAAATCAGTTCCTAATATTCAACATACCACACTCTTTGAAAAAATAAACAATTTTTGTTGTTAAAATTTACCAATAAATGTCAAATATTTATAACCTCAAATTTGAAATTTCAATTTAAACCAGAAATATTGTTTATTTATGTATAGAAAGTGGTATAATAAATATTACGTATTGATTTCTACATATTTTTAAAACAAAAATTTAACTTATTCTAGATATTTACCATAATATTACTTTTAAACTAAAATAAATAACTTTACCAATGAAACTACCGTTTTGTAAGGTTATGTTTCTACCATTGGTTAGGTCAAACAATATATTCTTTTCAATATATATATTTATATATATATATATTTCTTTTGGAAGTAGTAAAATCGTTTAAATATAATAAGGATCAAAAATGAATTAAGCGCAATGATATTTTCTATTCAACAGTGACTTAAGAAGTAGAGGGTATAATTTTAATAACAAATAATGATAATTGTTAAGTAATAAAAGGTAATTCCTCGTTTACAATTCCAACTTTTAGAGCACGGTAACGAGTTTGATTAGTTCTTTATACATACATATAGTTAATGTTAAAAACACAGTTCACTAATTCATGATGATACTATTTAATAACAAAAATGATTAAAAAACACATACCTTCGTAAGCTGGAGTCACCTGAATTGAATTGGCAGTGGGTGCTCCCCAGTAAACAATTTAGTAAAGTGACGGTTCTATCACTATTGCTGATCTCATCAACTTTATTTTCGTTTGCATTCCGACAGGTGGAGTGGTTTCGCCATTTATAGCCGATAAAGTAGACAAGCCGGTAAGTGAGAAACTGAACTGTAAATTAACTATTTCATGACAAACAAATTATACGCATCTTGAATATGATGACAAATCTTATTGTATTTAATATATTTCACATGCTGGGGCACTATTCCTGAGTTTAATCGAATCGTAAACTCTTCCTCTTTCCGTAAAAATCACTCGATTTACTCAAAAGTGCTATTTCTAAAAATTTTACGAAAATTTACGAGCAGAGAAATCGAGCAAAAAAGTGAACATTTGCACGTCGACTATTTAGCTTGCGAATGTACGATCGAACAGTAAATTTTAGTGATTTTTATTAGTTATCACTGTTTCAGGCAAGAATATTTAGTAAAATTAGTGTTGCTTGTTCTATTTTCTGATGTCAATTTTTTTATTTTTTGAAATGTCAAAAAAATAAATATTTGTTGAAGTTAACCTAAAATTTTTCTATTACTTTTTATTGCGCTTTATATTTATTTATTAAAAATGACATCTCTAAGAAGTATGGCTTTAAATAATTTAGCTACGCTTGAAAAAACGGAGTTAGATTATAAAGAAAATACAACCATTAGAATCAGAAACTAGACGTAGCCAAAACACTTAATTAGATCTATTAATTATTTATAATAGAATATACTGTTTATTTATTAATAAAATTAGAAATAGTATATTGTGTTTATTCTTAAATATACTTATTAAAATAAGTGCTGTTTTTTAATCTATCGTAATTTAACAAATATGATGTATTCTAATATTCTATTAATGCATATAATTTTTAAAATTTAATTGTGAAATGATTAAAAGTTCTATAAAATTAATAAATAGGAGAATATATAAATTATTATGCAAACTCTGTATTCAATATTAAATTTGTACTATACTAAGATAAATGCTTCTTTTAAAATCCAGAAAAACCGTAGAAATAATAGTTTAACCAGATAATGATATCCAACTTACAAAAAATATTTAAATTAATTTAAATTTCCCGCATTTTGCTGGTCTACAAAACGTTCTACACAATATATTCAATCGAATGGAGAATGTTAGTTTCGATCGTATTCAGGAATAGTGTTTACAATTGTGATCGAATCAGGGTACTATCAGTTAGTGTAAAATTCATCCCCTGTATTCAATATGGTCGTTTTAGGCGCCATCGGTCGCCATTTTTGGAATAGTGAACTAAAATGCTCGGCGACTCAACATTTGAAGGGAATGAAGGGTGGAGGGAGTGCACATGGCTAAAGTTCAGTGCAGTTCAGTGATACCACATATTAAAACATAATATTTTTTAAAATTTTAAAAACACATTAATATTGAATGAAAATAATTGCATATATCTACTGATACTAAAAATGTAACAAATAGTATTGAAAAAGAAATAATAAACACAAATGTATTTCTACCAACAGAAATTGTAAAAGTAAAAAATATTATGTTTTAATATGTGGTATCACTGAATTGCACTGAATTTTAGCCAATACACATACACATATTTGATTGTTATCAAATTAAATTGATTCTGTACGAAGTTGTATATTTTACAGTGTGTTAGGATAGATGCAGCTTCCTGCAGAGGTGGTACTTTGATGTACTTAAGTCTGAACTACAGACATTTTCAATACAGTGGTGTATTGATACTTATTAAATTGAAATTTCTACTATATGTAGTTATATATCAAAATATCAAATATTATTTACAGCTATTTCAAGAAACAATAAAATTTCAATACTATGTCTGCCTTAACAGGGTAAAAAGAAATATAAACTTATTATTCTTTGACTTTACTTGATTATTTGACTACCAATAGCTACAAAACATTACGACAGCACTGACCTACTCAACAAAAAACTGACGTTAAAATGTATTTCACGTCATACAAATATGGCCGACCAATCCTAGCGCTAAAACTACGATTTAAATTTTTAATTGCTATATCTCCGTCAATATTTAGATATTTTAGAAAATAGACACGCCAATACACATTTATTAACAACAATTTCAATCAACAATTGAAAAAGCGACCACTAAAAAATGAGGACACAAGCCCATTTTGTCGTACTAAGAAATAAGTTTTACAAAAAATGAATGAGTTGTTCTGCTGAACCAAATGCTATGACACTGTAATCTGTGATGATTTGTTGGCCGTAATATAAGTGCAATGGGCGCTAGAAACTTTTCAATATTTGTACAGATTTGACACAGTTTCTCAAGTTCTATTTCTAACCTTCTAAAACATGTTAACATTTATTTATGTATTTATTTATTCATTATGAGTTTGACGACTTGAATTTTGATATCAGCGTAAAAACTACGCTAGAAAATATATTTAATAAATCAAAATAAATATGTGCTTATTATTGAAAATTTAAAGATTATAAACTTTGATAATTTAATAAAAAAAAATATGTCAGTTTTGTTCAATTTTTAATAGCTCTTAACGTAGTTTTTTATGCTGATTACAAGTCTGTAATTTATTTTTTAATATGTGTCTTCGAGATATCAGCATGCTCAGGCGTAAATTAATTCGAAAATATCTCGTCGAAAATTCGTCAAAATATTAATATATTTTTATTGAAAATTTTAAAGGTAAAATAGGCCTTGATAATTTTATAATAAATAACATTTTTCATTTGTTCAATTTTTAATCATTCTTAACGTAGCTTTTTATGCTGATTCCAAGTCTATAATTTATTTTTTAATAAATAGGTGTCTTCGAGATATCAGCAGTTAATGCCAATTCCAATTTTGGAATCATCGTAAAAAACTACGCTAGAAAGTATAGTCAATACGTAAAAATAAAAATTTGTTTTTTAAAGTTAGCTTTGGTATATAAAGCTCATTCTCACTCACTGTTTTTAGTTTTAGTTTAAGGTTTTAACAATAAATGTAATTTTGAAATTGTGAAATCATACGTTATGCGTCAGTAATAAACAATATTTAGTAATAATCATTATCTTTATCTAATATAAATTTCACATGCTAAAACTAACTTATATAGCTTAGAGTTAAGTGGGAATTTAAAAATGGGATTAATTTATAAATGGAATAAAACAATCTTAGATAAAATATTAATATTAAAAATGTTTATTTTCTTCGGAACCCGGTTAGGCGTCTTACGGCCGCACTCTCAAGCATCCGGTTCGAATCATATATGTTTGTAAATCGAAGCAATGAGGGAAGAAAATTTTTACTTTTCTTAGATTCGTGAATGCATGGAGATAGGGAATATCATCAATAGACAGTTCAAGTCCAGGAATATTCAGAACTTCTAAACCTGGACAAGTATTTTTAACAATAAATAGAATTTGCTTAAACTGGCTTTCTTCTCTTTCTGTTATGCAATTAAATTCCTTTAAATTAACACATTCCTGTAAATATTTCAAGAATGAAGAAGCTGTGCTTGACGTAATCTCATCTACATTGATCACAGTCAATGACCTGAAGTGGGAAAGAACAGCCTGGTGATGCATAGGGAAGGCTTCTCCAAATTGCAAGACGTCCGATAGTGGAAGATTTGATAGTACCTCCTTAATAACGAGGTATGGAAGATCTTGAAAATTCATAATGGAAGAATAACACGAAATTTAAACTGAAAACTTATTGAAAGTTCCGCTGCATTCGTTGACAAACCTTCGTGTAGCTAGAAACGAAGAAAACGTTAATTATTTAACGACTAAATTATTAAGTATCAATATCATTGTCACAAGTGAACTACGTTAAAAAGTTGCAAAACAAATTTACCTTGGCTAAGAAGCCCGTGAAATATTAATAAAAAATATATATATATATATATCTTGGTTGCGATATATCAATTTTGTTTTAAAACAGATTTGGCACTTGTCTAGAGTTACAAAAGATTAACTACATTTTGTTTTGAGAGTTGTGAAAAAGCTACTGCACTTTTCTTTGTCTAATTGCACTTTTAATAAAGTCAAAAGATGTATAAATCAGTTCCTAATATTCAATATACCACACTCTTTGAAAAAATAGACAATTTTTGTTGTTAAGATTAACCAATAAATGTCAAATATTTATAACCTCAAATTTGAAATTTAAATTTAAACCAGAAATATTGTTTATTTATGTATAGAAAGTGGTATAATAAATATTACGTATTGATTTCTACATATTTTTAAAACAAAAAATTAACTTATTCTAGATATTTACCATAATATTACTTTTAAACTAAAATAAATTACATTAACAATGAAACTACTGTTTTGTAAGGTTATGTTTCTACCATAGGTTAAGTCAAACAATATATTCTTTTCAAAATATATATATTTCTTTTGGAAGTAGTAAAAATGTTTAGATATAATAAGGATTTGATCCTGAATGAATTAAGCGCAATGATATTTTCTATTCAACAGTGACTTAAGAAGTAGAGGGTATAATTTTAATAACAAATAATGATTATTGTTAAATAATAAAAGGTAATTCCTCGTTTACAATTCCAACTTTTAGAGCACGGTAACGAGTTTGATTAGTTCTTTATACATACTTATAGTTAATGTTAAAAACACAGTTCACTAATTCATGATAATACTACTTAATAACAAAAATGATTAAAAAACACATACCTTCGTAAGCTGGAGTCACCTGAATTGAATTGGCAGTGGGTGCTCCCCAGTAAACAATTTAGTAAAGTGACGCTTCTATCACTAATGCTGATCTCATCAACTTTATTTTCGTTTGCATTCCGACAGGTGGAGTGGTTTCGCCATTTATAGCCGATAAAGTAGACAAGCCGGTAAGTGAGAAACTGAACTGTAAATTAACTATTTCATGACAAACAAATCATACGCATCTTGAATATGATGACAAATCTTATTGTATTTAATATATTTCACATGCTGGGGCACTATTCCTGAGTTTAATCGAATCGTAAACTCTTCCTCTTTCCGTAAAAATCACTCGATTTACTCAAAAGTGCTATTTCTAAAAATTTTACGAAAATTTACGAGCAGAGAAATCGAGCAAAAAAGTGAACATTTGCACGTCGACTATTTAGCTTGCGATTACGATCGAACAGTAAATTTTAGTGATTTTTATTAGTTATCACTGTTTCAGGCAAGAATATTTAGTAAAATTAGTGTTGCTTGTTCTATTTTTCTGATGTCAATTTTTTTATTTTTTGAAATGTCAAAAAAATAAATATTTGTTGAAGTTAACCTAAAATTTTTCTATTACTTTTTATTGCGCTTTATATTTATTTATTAAAAATGACATCTCTAAGAAGTATGGCTTTAAATAATTTAGCTATGCTTGAAAAAACGGACTTAAATTATAAAGAAACTAGACGTAGCCAAAACACTTAATTAGATCTATTAATTATTTATAATAGAATATACTGTTTATTTATTAATAAAATTAGATATAGTATATTGTGTTTATTCTTAAATATACTTATTAAAATAAGTGCTGTTTTTTAATCTATCGTAATTTAACAAATATAATGTATTCTAATATTCTATTAATGCATATAATTTTTAAAATTTAATTGTGAAATGATTAAAAGTTCTATAAAATTAATAAATAGGAGAATATATAAATTATTATGCAAACTCTGTATTCAATATTAAATTTGTACTATACTAAGATAAATGCTTCTTTTAAAATCCAGAAAAACCGTAGAAATAATAGTTTAACCAGATAATCATATCCAACTTACAAAAAATATTTAAATTAATTTAAATTTCCCGCATTTTGCTGGTCTACAAAACGTTCTACACAATATATTCAATCGAATGGAGAATGTTAGTTTCGATCGTATTCAGGAATAGTGTTTACAATTGTGACAACTTTAGCTCAGTGGATTCCCTTCACCCTTCATTCCCTTCAAATGTTGAGTCGCCGAGCATCTTAGTTCACTATTCAAAAAATGGCGACTTATGGCGCCTAAAGCGATTGATGAATTGTACACTAAGTGAGGGTACCCTGAATTGTGATCGAATCAGGGTACTATCAGTTAGTGTAAAATTCATCCCCTGTATTCAATATGGTCGTTAATATTAAGTCGAGAATATTTTTTTCAATGGGCTTGTGTCCTATGTCTTTATTTCTAGAAAACTGTACTACGAGTATATATTGATAAAGTAGCTTACTAGAACCTCAAATTGTACATATTCCAAATGCATGTGACATCACAACCACTGCCAACCTTACAGCTCATAAATCTCTGTTATATGTATTTATATATCAAAAATTATTTACAGCTATTTCAAGGAACAATAAATTTTCAATATAATGTCTGCCTTAGCAGGGTTAAATAAAATAAAAACTTATTATTCTTTGACTTGACTTAATTATTTGATTACCAACAGCTACAAAACCTTACCACAGCACTGACCTACTCAACAAATAATTGACGTTAAAATGTATTTCACATCATACAAATATGGCCGACCATTTCTAGCGCTAAAACTACGATTTAAATTTTTAATTGCTATATCTCCGTCAATATTTAGATATTTTAGAAACTATAATCAGAATCAAAAGTAATCATTGCAAAACTCCAGCTCACCTGTACAAAATTAATATTAAATCTGACTATAGATGTCAATGTGGTGAAGAAGGAATTTTGGATCATATTATATTTGAATGCATAAATTATAGTTTAGAAAGATCAAAATTGAATAGTGATATATTAGATGTGATTAAAACTTTTCCAGTTAATACTTAATTTTTGTTAAGTGGTTCAAAATTAATTAGTGAATTATTGAAATATTTAGAAATTTGTAAAATAAAATATAATTATAAAAATAAAATATAATTATAAAAGATGTATAAAAAATGTTTGATGGTGGCTATGACGAAAGAAAGTCAAGGCAAATAAATTATTAAATATAAAAAAATAATAAAATAGACACGCCAATACACATTTATTAACAACAATTTCAATCAACAATTGAAAAAGCGACCACTAAAAAATGAGGACACAAGCCCATTTTGTCGTACTAAGAAATAAGTTTTACAAAAAATTAATGAGTTGTCCTGCTGGACCAAATGACCACTGTAATCTGTGATGATGTGTTGGCCGTAATATAAGTGCAATGGGCGCTAGAAACTTTTCAATATTTGTACAGATTTGACACAGTTTCTCCAGTTCTATTTCTAACCTTCTAAAACATGTTAACATTTAATTATGTATTTATTTATTCGTTATGAGTTTGACGAGTTGAATTTTGATATCAGCGTAAAAACTACGCTAGAAAATATATTTAATAAATCAAAATAAATATGTGCTTATTTTATTATTGAAAATTTGAAGATTATAAACTTTGATAATTTAATAAAAAAAAATATATCTGTTTTGTTCAATTTTTAATAGCTCTTAACGTAGTTTTTTATGCTGATTACAAGTCTGTAATTTATTTTTTAATATGTGTCTTCGAGATATCAGCATGCTCAGGCGTAAATTAATTCGAAAATATCTCGTCGAAAATTCGTCAAAATATTAATATATTTTTATTGAAAATTTTAAAGGTAAAATAGGCCTTGATAATTTTATAATAAATAACATTTTTCATTTGTTCAATTTTTAATCATTCTTAACGTAGCTTTTTATGCTGATTCCAAGTCTATAATTTATTTTTTAATAAATAGGTGTCTTCGAGATATCAGCAGTTAATGCCAATTCCAATTTTGGAATCATCGTAAAAAACTACGCTAGAAAGTATAGTCAATACGTAAAAATAAAAATTTGTTTTTTAAAGTTAGCTTTGGTATATAAAGCTCATTCTCACTCACTGTTTTTAGTTTTAGTTTAAGGTTTTAACAATAAATGTAATTTTAAAATTGTGAAATCATGCGTTATGCGTCAGTAATAAACAATATTTAGTAATAATCATTATCTTTATCTAATATAAATTTCACATGCTAAAACTTACTTATATAGCTTAGAGTTAAGTGGGAATTTAAAAATGGGATTAATTTATAAATGGAATAAAACAATCTTAGATAAAATATTAATATTAAAAATGTTTATTTTCTTCGGAACCCGGTTAGGCGTCTTACGGCCGCACTCTCAAGCATCCGGTTCGAATCATATATGTTTGTAAATCGAAGCAATGAGGGAAGAAAATTTTTACTTTTCTTAGATTCGTGAATGCATGGAGATAGGGAATATCATCAATAGACAGTCGAAGTCCAGGAATATTCAGAACTTCTAAACGTGGACAAGTATTTTGAACAATAAATAGGATTTGCTTAAACTGGCTTTCCTTTCTTTCTGTTATCCAATTAAATTCCTTTAAATTAACACATTCTTGTAAATATTTCAAGAATGAAGAAGCTGTGCTTGACGTAATCTCATCTACATTGATCACAGTCAATGACCTGAAGTGGGAAAGAACAGCCTGGTGATGCATAGGGAAGGCTTCTCCAAATTGCAAGACGTCCGATAGTGGAAGATTTGATAGTACCTCCTTAATAACGAGGTATGGAAGATCTTGAAAATTCATAATGGAAGAATAACACGAAATTTAAACTGAAAACTTATTGAAAGTTCCGCTGCATTCGTTGACAAACCTTCGTGTAGCTAGAAACGAAGAAAACGTTAATTATTTAACGACTAAATTATTAAGTATCAATATCATTGTCACAAGTGAACTACGTTAAAAAGTTGCAAAACAAATTAACCTTGGCTAAGAAGTCCGTGAAGTGTTAATAAAAGAAATATATATATATATATATTTATATATATATATATATATATATATATATATATATATATATATATATATATATATATATATCTTGGTTGCGATATATCAATTTTGTTTTAAAACAGATTTGGCACTTGTCTAGAGTTACAAAAGATTAACTACATTTTGTTTTGAGAGTTGTGAAAAAGCTACTGCACTTTTCTTTGTCTAATTGCACTTTTAATAAAGTCAAAAGATGTATAAATCAGTTCCTAATATTCAATATACCACACTCTTTGAAAAAATAAACAATTTTTGTTGTTAAGATTAACCAATAAATGTCAAATATTAATAACCTCAAATTTGAAATTTCAATTTAAACCAGAAATATTGTTTATTTATGTATAGAAAGTGGTGTAATAAATAATACGTATTGATGTTTAAATATTTTTTAAACAAAAAATTAACTTATTCTAGATATTTACCATAATATTACTTTTAAATTAAAATAAATAACATTAACAATGAAACTACCGTTTTGTAAGGTTATGTTTCTACCATAGGTTAAGTCAAACAATATATTCTTTTCAAAATATATATATTTCTTTTGGAAGTAGTAAAATCGTTTAGATATAATAAGGATCAAAAATGAATTAAGCGCAATGATATTTTCTATTCAACAGTGACTTAAGAAGTAGAGGGTATAATTTTAATAACAAATAATGATTATTGTTAAATAATAAAAGGTAATTCCTCGTTTACAATTCCAACTTTTAGAGCACGGTAACGAGTTTGATTAGTTCTTTATACATACTTATAGTTAATGTTAAAAACACAGTTCACTAATTCATGATAATACTACTTAATAACAAAAATGATTACAAAACACATACCTTCGTAAACTGGAGTCACCTGAATTGAATTGGTAGTGAGTGCTGCCCAGTAAACAATTTAGTAAAGTGACGGTTCTATCACTAATGCTGATCTCATCAACTTTATTTTCGTTTGCATTCCGACAGGTGGAGTGGTTTCGCCATTTATAGCCGATAAAGTAGACAAGCCGGTAAGTGAGAAACTGAACTGTAAATTAACTATTTCATGACAAACAAATCATACGCATCTTGAATATGATGACAAATCTTATTGTATTTAATATATTTCACATGCTGGGGCACTATTCCTGAGTTTAATCGAATCGTAAACTCTTCCTCTTTCCGTAAAAATCACTCGATTTACTCAAAAGTGCTATTTCTAAAAATTTTACGAAAATTTACGAGCAAAGAAATCGAGCAAAAAAGTGAACATTTGCACGTCGACTATTTAGCTTGCGATTACGATCGAACAGTAAATTTTAGTGATTTTTATTAGTTATCACTGTTTCAGGCAAGAATATTTAGTAAAATTAGTGTTGCTTGTTCTATTTTTCTGATGTCAATTTTTTTATTTTTTGAAATGTCAAAAAAATAAATATTTGTTGAAGTTAACCTAAAATTTTTCTATTACTTTTTATTGCGCTTTATATTTATTTATTAAAAATGACATCTCTAAGAAGTATGGCTTTAAATAATTTAGCTATGCTTGAAAAAACGGAGTTAAATTATAAAGAAAATACAACCATTAGAATCTGAAACTAGACGTAGCCAAAACACTTAATTAGATCTATTAATTATTTATAATAGAATATACTGTTTATTTATTAATAAAATTAGAAATAGTACATTGTGTTTATTCTTAAATATACTTATTAAAATAAGTGCTGTTTTTTAATCTATCGTAATTTAACAAATATAATGTATTCTAATATTCTATTAATGCATATAATTTTTAAAATTTAATTGTGAAATGATTGAAAGTTCTATAAAATTAATAAATAGGAGAATATATAAATTATTATGCAAACTCTGTATTCAATATTAAATTTGTACTATACTAAGATAAATGCTTCTTTTAAAATCCAGAAAAACCGTAGAAATAATAGTTTAACCAGATAATGATATCCAACTTACAAAAAATATTTAAATTAATTTAAATTTCCCGCATTTTGCTGGTCTACAAAACGTTCTACACAATGTATTCAATCGAATGGATAATGTTAGTTTCGATTGCATTCAAGAATAGTGTTTACAATTGTGATCGAATCTTACTGTACTCGTTTCGATCGAATTTGTTCGATTGCGAACATTGCTCGCAAAATTCAGGAATAGGGCCCCTGCCCAAAACATTTGGAATTTTGTAAATAAATTAACGACACGTTTATTAATATCACACTTATATTTTATCAAACTCTATAGAATCGTTTTTGACAATTTATTGCTCTTGTGTACGTAGTTTCATTGATTGCTTTTGAAAGTAATAGACGTATACATGAACTATTCAAACCATGAATAATTCAAATTCTCAGAACTTATATGTGGAAATATATCTACACCGATTCTCTATTATTTATTGCATGTTTTTCCTAAAACGTATGCTTGAACTGCGACAAGCGATCTTCGAAACCCAGATTTTTCTCTTTATTGAAGACTCCGTCGAATCGACAAAGTGAAGTATCATTCCACTCTCTGCAGAACCAGAACCAAAACGTAAAAATAAAAATGTTCAATTTCAAACTATCTATCGCCTGTGGGCCTGTAGTTTCAGAGATGTCTGACTGCCACAACCACAACGAATAACCACTGTGAAATGTTATACCATGAAAATGTCAATTTACGAAAAACAGTACGTGTTGTAAGAGTAGCATACGTAGCAGGCGCTTTTAACTGATTTGCATTTTTATTTAACCCATTAGGTACCAGGATTTATCAACGTTGAAATTTTCAGGAACGTCTTACTTTATGCTAGAAATAATTCCTACAAAAAATAAAAGAAATTCGTGCTTTTCCGGAAAAGTGCAGTGTAGTCATCCATACGCTGGGACCCATTGCATATTTGACTTTCTTTCAGTAAAAATTCTTTTGTTTCTTTTCTTTGTAAATGATAAGTATTTAAGTAGGCATAAGGGCAGGTTCAATCACCTTATACCACCTTATACAAATATTGTTATTATTATTTTTTTTAATTAAGAAGAAGCATTTTTTTGACACTTTTTCAACAGACCCTGGTGAACCCGTATAAAGGTAAAAATTATCCAAAATATGTGTTTTTGTATTCGCAAGATACCAAACATTTAAGCATTCCTTTTCACACTTGTGTTTTAATTTAAGTTTAGTTATTTTAGTTAGTGCGTATGCATTACTGCGTTAGTAATATAAATTTTGACAGTTCGACAAAATTGTATGTGTAATAATTAAAATTGCTATTTTTAATAACAATTAGTAACAGAAATTGTTTTCACTTCTCTATTTTTCTAAAACTGACATTAAACTTCTTTTAACAGTAAATCCTACTGCATTGTGACAGATTTTCACATTTTGGAGGTTATAATATAATATAGTTTTTCTTAATTTAATATTTTTAATTTAAAACATTGGACCTTGTAAATAAACTAAGAAAACTTAAAAAATAAATTGAATGTCTACGCGTATTGCCATATGCTAAAAAATTAAAATTAAATACAAAATACAAAATTAAATTAAAGTAATGAGTGGGAATGATACTTTATCCATTAAAAGTGAGTAATTACTTTTACATATAGGTTTTCGTTGTCGTTAACCTTATGTGTATAATATAAAGGTCAAGGTCACATAATTTGGCTGCTGTACTAGAATATGCAGGAACAAACATAAAACCTGATATAACAATGTTGGCGATGAGCAAATGTTTGTTGTCATTGTAGCTTCTAAGCCCACACCAGTGCCTCAGTGTTTAGACTGGCAGGCAACCCCTGACTAACCTATCAAAACCGCAGCGGTTAAACGGCGAACCGCAACCACCATTACTACTCACCTTAAGGCTCCTTTTACACTGTAATCGTTTCCATGTAACGTGCGACTTCTTAAGTAGAGTGTAGCCGCATTAACACACTTTACCATTAGTAGAAGTTTCAGTTTTAATATTTATCAATACACCACTGTATCAAAAATGCATATTATATATCTAAGACGACACAGTGGACCTTAGGGTTCGATCACGGGCCAGAGTTATACTTTCTGGGTTTGATTGTTATCAAATTAAAATGATTCTGTTCGAAGTTGTATATTTTACAGTGTGTTAGGATAGATGTAGCTTCCTGCAGAGGTGGTACTTTCATGTACTTAAGTATGAACTACAGATATTTTCAATACAGTGGTGTATTGAAAATTTAATGTTAAAACTTCATCTAATAATAAAGTGTGTTTATACAAGACACATATAATGTCAACTCTATCGACAACCAGGGGCGGCCTTAGCGATTGCAAGACCCCGGGATGGGAGATGTTTGCGAGGCCCCGGGGTGGCAGATCTTTGCGAATCACTTGTTCTTTGAATAATTTATGTAAATTGTATGTAAGTATTTTTGATGATAATTGACGAGAAATAACATTTTATATCGGAAGTTTTATAAAAGTTGTCAAGCACAAAGATGACAAATATTAATGATGATAAACTAAGGTACATGAATACCTTAAAAGATATACGCAGTGATTCTAGTAGAATTTCTAAAGAGCGAGGCGCGAGATTCAAGTAGATATATAGTAATTAATTTTTCTACTTGGGTTATTGCGCGAGAATGCGGGGCCGCTGGCTATTGTCTTACTTGGCACACCCTAAGGCCGCCTCTGTTGACAACAATCTGTTGTTTGATCTAAGTTATTATTGAAGTCAATTCACTGTATTACGATGTAATTCAACAAATATATTATGCGCACATAATTATAACCTAAAATAAAAATATGTTAAAAAAAAAGCGCACAAGGAAAACGCACTTACAATTAAAAATACGCACACAATAAGAAATTGTAAGTTTCTAGTATATACGAGTACGTTTTCTGAAACATTGCGCACAGTTACAACTTCGAAATCGAAAATAACGCAAATTAAATAATGTTTTACGTTTTTTATTCAAGTATGTGTGTGTAACCAGTGTGTGTGTGTAAATATGTACGTACACTGTACAGTCGTACATAAAAGAAACTTCCGGTTCCCAAGTGCCTGAATAACTTAAAGATCTCAATCTGAACAGATAACAGAACTTAGACATTGTGATAAGCCCAACCCAAAATTAGCGTAAATTGAAACTTTCAACAAACTATGCCTTGGACTACGTAATTTAACTTCCTAATAATAAAAATATCTGCCCGTAAATCAGAAAAGCATGACAAAGTTTTTCAGAAGAAACTTTGAAAATGTAAAAGCATTCCGACTATAATATACGTCATATTGCAAGCAGAAATATGTAAATTCGCAAATTAATTTTTCGTTTTGGCTATACTTTGAATATTATTAAAATATCGTAGGGCTAATCTATGCAGAAAATAAGAAAACATAAATGTAGACCTACTTATGCGAGTTTAATATATATAACAGACAACGAAGGCGTATTAATAGGCGATACTTTTGTTTTTTAAATAAATATTAATTGCATATTACCTAATATGAGTTGCAAAATACGTACGCGTAGGATAACTGTGTGTACGTATATAAAATACAACTACACTCGCGGATAACTGCGCACACAGACAACAGCTTATGCGGATAGCTGTGCCATTTAAATAACTGCGCACATAGCAACAGCATACGTGAACAAGTGCGCTATTTAAACAATTACACACACTGATAAATTTAATCATAGACAACGTCGTAAGGAGAAAATAACAACATTTGATAACCACGTACACTGACAATTGCGGACATAGACACAGACATCAGAATACGCGGACAATTGCGCTCATGGACAACAGCAAATGTGCGCAGCTGCACTCATTGCCACTGTGTCATTTGAACAAATACAAACCCACTAACAAACAAACAATACAACCACAAGTACTAGACAACTGTATCATTGAATAAATGCACACGAGGACGTACAAATGTACCAACAGCAGTGATAAATGCGCACATTGAAATTCCGCAATTAACACAAACTTTTACTAATTTTAAAATATATGATTGCACAACGAAAAATATAATCTGAAATCTGAATTTTATCACTCTTAAATTATATAACTTCGGTAACAGCAAGTGTAAAGTTCGGCACTGGCCAAGATCTACCAAATAATGTATTATTAAAACATTTCTTAAAATTCTAAATAAATATGTGGTTGTGAAGCCAATACAAGACCATTGAAAACATAAAGAAGATCTAAACGAAAATAATGGCCTTGTTAATAGGCTTCCCCGCATAAACATTTTTTATTACACTTTTGAATTAAAAAATAAGAAGATAAAAATATAATTAGGTTAAAAATAGAACATGAAAAAATAAAATATTCAGAAATGTTGAAAGAAACAAAACAAAATGTCTAGAACAGTAAGACCGGCAAAGAGAAGAGAAATGCAAATATAATTTATTTTAGTACACAAAAAGAAATTGTTCAAACTCAATTTCTTTCTTTTTATTATTTAAAATACAAGAATAAGAAGCTTATAAGATATATAAAATGAAAAAAAAATATAATTAAATGAAGGAAAAGATAAAACAATGAAAAAATCTAAAATAATGAGAAGTTGAGGGTAAAAATTAATTGCATAAATAATTCTAACCTCAAAACGTAATTATTACTTATGAATTTTTGAGTTTTTGACTGCTCAGTTCAATTCTGAACGATTTCTGCTTTTTTTTGTGGAAATTATCGAATAGTTCCAAGCTTTTTGTACAATTCAATGAAAAACTAAATTATAAAAGTAATTCAACTTTCGTAACTTTTGAACTTCGTTACAATTGAATGATCTTGAAGTTCTATAACTTCATTTTCCACTAACATAAAGGGCATCACATTTTTGAGCACACAAAGGGAATACATATATAAAATAAGACAATTTCCGGCTATCCTACTATGCATACATATTTCTACAGCATATGCAATTCAAAATATACTATAAGAAGAAATATTTTGGATGGGCTTGTGTCCTCACTTGTGTGTTGATTGAAATTGATGTTAATAAATGTGTATTGGCGTGTCTATTTTATTATTTTTTTATATTTAATAATTTATTTGCCTTGACTTTCTTTCGTCATAGCCACCATCAAACATTTTTTATACATCTTTTATAATTTATAATTAAATTTTACAAATTTCTAAATATTTAAATAATTCACTAATTAATTTTGAACTACTTAACAAAAATTAAGTATTAACTGGAAAAGTTTTAATCACATCTAATATATCACTATTCAATTTTGATCTTTTTAAACTATAATTTATCCATTCAAGTATAATATGATCCAAAGTTCTTTCTTCACCACTTTGACATCTCTCGTCAGATTTAATAATAATTTTGTACAGGTGAGCTGGAGTTTTACAATGATTACTTTTGATTCTGATTATAGTTGATATAATTTTGCGGGACTCATTTCTAAACCATCTTTTCTTACTTAAATTTGGATGAAATATATAATAATCTCTTCCTTTTAACTGACTTTTGTTAATGAAATCTTGGTTTCTCGAATTGAAGTTTAATTTTTTGATTATATTAAACATTCTGGAGTCCATACATACGAATGGGCTTATGTCCTCATTTTTTAGTGGTCGATTTTTCAATCGTCGATTGAAATTAATGTTAATAACTGTATATTGGCGTGTCTATTTTATAAATGTTGTAAATGTAAATATCTAAATGTTGACGGAGATATAGCAATTAAAAATTTGAATTGTAGTTTTAGCGCTAGAAATGGTCAGCTATATTTGTATGACATGAAATGCATTTTAACGTGAGTTATTTGTTAAGTAGGTCAGTGCTGTGGTAATGTTTTGTAGCTGTTGGTAGTCAAATAATCAAGTCACATCAAAGAATAATAAGTTTTTATTTCATTTAACCCTGCTAAGGCATACATAATATTGGAATTTTATTGTTAATATCATATCATTTATACATTTTGTAAATCTAAATGTAATTGAATTTGTCGTTTAGGATTAGAATAGCTTTACTCGTGGAACCTAATTAAATTTAGGGTAATGTCTAATAAAGTAAGCCGACCCATGGTCATGGTCTAGTACATAATTTTTAGACAATGTATTCACCAACATTTTAACTAAAGCGCTATATTGATTTAGTAATTACAAAACATAAATTCACAGATCAAAGTTAAGTGACAGATGGTTCGCAATAATATTTAATGAATCGTTAAGACGAAGGATAAGGATAATAGTTTCATTACCAGTTGCTGTGACAGCACAACAGATGTCGTTACTTTGTGACAGTTGGTGAGAATTGAGATATTTCTCCCTTTCACCAAGTTATTCTTACTTTAGTGCGACGTGCGCAAAAGTCTTTCGCAAAATTACACCAAATTATGACAATGGTGTCAAGTGGGATAAACGTTAGAGTCGTTACGTTAGCCATGCTTCAAAACACAACCACGTTTAATGGCTTTATCTAGAACGACTGTAAATGCTTCTGCAATAAAATAGTAATTAAAATGAGGTTTTAATTGTTAAAAACTATGTG